>BPLT01000030.1:2400000-3723378 GCA_019656295.1 Rhododendron mucronatum var. ripense | reverse complement strand
TTTTCTGCAAAGAAAAACCATCATTGGCTCGCCTATAGGAACTTGGCCTTACTCCCATGCCTCGAGGGTGCCATCGTATGGCTTACCCCTTCCATATTGAAACAGTATTCATATTCACTGTGCTTCTTTGTCCTGCCAATATCTCTTGACAGTTCGAGCCAGTGAGGAGGGGCACACTGGTGTTTTGACCTCTTCTACCTTTGGAAAAGGCACTGCATCTATCCCCATCGTCTTTTCAGGGAATTTTGATTCTTCCTTTCTTGATTTGTTCCTGATTCTGTCACGAAAAACATTACAAGATTTAGTTGAATGAGACCAAGAATCATGCCATTTGCAATAGGTCTTTCCATTCTTTCCTTCCACTGTGGGCAGGTTTCACATTCAAAGGCAGCTTAATGATTTTCTTTCTTAACAAGAAGTCAAAGATCTCATCAGCTTTAGATATATCAAAAGAATATACTTTAGTAATTTCCTTTTGTTTGAACTTCTGCCCAAGAGAGACATTCTTCTGAATTAAGGGCTCACAAACACAAGGTTCGTGCTCTATAATTTCAAGCAGCATCTATTTCATAATTAGGATCCCTATAGTATGTTGGGTAAGAGGAATTATGCCTATCCATATCTTCCTCTAGCAGTGATTCATATCTAGCAACTTTGTAGGTTAGATCTGCAAAGTCCCTAAACTCTGTGGAATCAAACCTCTTTCGAAGCTCCCTTTCTAAAACCATCTTGTGCTAATCTCACAAACTTTGCCTCTGGCAGATGGAGTTTTGCACTTGGTTTTAGCCCTTTTGAACCTAGATATGAAATCTGCTACCTTTTCATCTGGTTTCTGCTTTAACCTAGCTAAGTCTGCCATAGAGACTTCAGGCTCAGCATTAAAGAATTGTGCATGAAATGCCTCTTCCATTTGAAACCAACTTGTTATCGACTCTGCAGGCAAATTCGTATACCATGCAAAAGCTGACCCAGACAAAGAATTTGGGAACAATTTCAAACTTCATGAAACCATTCTGAGCCAAGTTCTTACATTGGGCAGAAAACCTAGCAATATGTTCTATAGAAGATTGTCTCCCATCCCCATAAAACAAAGTAAAGTCTGGGATTTTAAATTCTCTAGGGATCTGAAATGTTGTGTCAACCCATTCTGGATATGGTTTTCTATAGACTTGAGGTTGTACCCCCGAGTTCGAGGCCCACAAACTTCTTGTATGAGATCCATAACTTGGTCTCTAGTATTTGATTGCCTACAAGGAAATTTTGTTCTTGATTTCCTACCGGTGGATTTGGTTCTACCAAGTCATCTCTATGCGTTTCCCTTATAATGTTAAAATCCTCTTGGTTTTCTCTGGGAAATCTCCCATGCCAAGGTTGCTGCATTGGGTTGGCCGTAGTGTTCACCCGAGCAGGCCTATGGCTTCCATAAACCGCTGTGGTGGGATTTTTGGTGTTTGGGAGACTTTGACGAGAAGGCTAGTGCGTTATCCCTCGTTTTCTCAGGTCTATAACCTCGTTCTAGCTCTACATCATCCTCCCATCCCCCAAGTGTGGGGTTCGAAGAGAGGATTAACGCTTTGCCTGTCTCTGACATTTCTTGGAATTCCAATAGGAATTCCATGGGATTGGTCTGGGATTTCGAAGACAGGCTTTGTAGGCTTCAAAGGCTCATACCAAGATTGTGGTATTTCCTCTGGATGCATTTTTCCTTACCCTTTCTAGACCTTATCTTACCCTGACCAACATCCTCTCCAAGCCTTCCTTCGAAGGGACTTTGGTGAGTAGTTGAATTAGCATGATCATCTAGCCCAATATTCCCTGGACTGTTTCTTGTTACCTCTAAGTTGGGCAACCTACTTCTTATGCTTTTGATCATGACTCTTTGGGTTTGAGCCATCTCTCGAAAAGCTATCATCATTTCTCTGAACATTTCCCCCTTATCATGGTCTTTACCACTGGCTTGTCCCGTTTGGAAATTTGGAGGCCCTTCATAAGGAGGTACTTCATAAGAAGGCTCCTCATAAGGAAGCTCTCCCATTTCGGGAGCCAATTGGGGAAACTCATGATTCATAGGCGTTCCCTGTTCCGTGGCCTGTTCTGGCACAGCTTGTTCCTCTGGCACTTGACCACCAACAGGTGTCCCTATCTGCTTTCGAACCCTTGGCATTCTGACACCTTCGATGTCCCACCGGGCGTGCCAAAAATTGTTTGGGCTGAATTAACTCAAATCAATCGACAAATGATTGTGTGCGGGCGTGCCAGAAAAGAAATAACTTCAACGAAGAAATTACTCTTTTCAAAATGATTTGAAACAACTAATTTCAATCAGGCAATTGTGTTATCCGTTCGATTACCTCAACTAAGAGGATTTTTCCTTAAGGTATCAACCAAATAAAAGATTGACGCGCTTCGAAATCAGAAAAGATGATTGAACACAAACAAACCTGAATCTAATCGAAGGTAAGTTTGTATACAACACTCTTAAGATTCTATCAAGAATAATAAAGAAATGCAAGCACACTGAATTTAATCAAAAGCGAACTTGCAAACAACTATTCTTTGGTAAGAAAAGAACTTAAAGGAAATAAGAAAACTTGAATTTAATCGAAAGTAGTCTTACATGCAAATAAGCTTTCAACTTACAAAAAGATCCTACTCTAAACTAAAAACTAATCTAAGATAGATCTCTGAGCAATCATTTTGTATGAATTGTCAGATGATATGGATTTTGTGTCGTCCTTTTCTCTTCACTTGCTTCTTCTATTTATAGACGCTGAACTTGCCTTCGATCCCCACGTCTTCGATTGATACCCACGTTGGCCACATAAAAACGGTTGAGGGGGGTCTTCGAACGGTTACCCTGATATTTCCAGAATTTCTTCTTCCCCTGCTTGCTTCGATCATGGTGTTCATGGCCACTTTCTGGATCGTGGTTCCTATTTTCAAGCAACGTGAATTAATGCAACGTGTTTGCCTTCCAAAATGATTCCCTGCAATTGCATCTAATTTCAGTTACAAAACAAGGCAGTGAGGACAACCGTTCGATGATCGTAAAGTCCAAATTAACGGTTAGATCCATAACCTCCCAAACCATCGTTTAATTATTGCTCAAACGACATCGGTTCATTCTAAAACGACACCGTTGTCACAAAACAGTATCCTTTTTAACTCCCGCAATCCTCTGTAATTGGTACTCGACTGGGACAGATTTTATGCAACCGCCGCACCGCTCGGGGGCCACATGAAATTTTCTCATTGGGTGGCACTTTTAGGATGTAAACAGCTAGCTGGAACACAAACTAGATAGGGCCATGGCAGTAGGTCCGTGGACAAGAACTGAAACCAAAAGAAGATGTACTTTTCGACTTTTGTCAAACAAAAAGACAAAAAGCAAGACAACAACCAATAGAGCATTAACGAATTAATGCTAATTAATGCATCTTTTGTTAATGGATGGACTGTAAACCGGATGGACAAAGTAGTAATTGATTTGCTTCACTGGATCGGTGAACATCAACAAGTCTTTGTTTAACCGCAACTCTTTTTATAATTCACTAAAGGATGCTATTTTTATTAATTTCCAAATTTGTAATGCATTAAAGACTTATATCACATGCAGGGTATAGAGCTCTTATATACTGAAATTCTGATATTAGTACAAATAATTTTGAGCTTACCGATTTCCTTCGCCACATCCCTCTCCAGCCCTTTTCAAATATTGAATCCCGGATTTCTACTTTTCGTACAGAAACCCAATGAGAACGAGATAATACAGAGAACAAATGTCCATTTCCCCTATGCTTTTACTCTTTGGAAGTAGAAAAATCAAAGTAAAATACAAAGAAAATAATGTCAAATTTGTTTTTGTTAATGCTAAGTCTTTAACGAATTAATGCTATCTTTAACACTAACAAAAATAATTATGGGCATCCTCTAGAATCATACAGAGTCTGCGTTGACCAATATTCAACTCTCACAAAACGTTTGTAATCATTGATCTTCTTTCTTTCTTTCTTCTTTCTTTTTTTTTGCTGGAAATGGATCCCATTGATCTTTGGGGGGGGGGGGGGGGGGGGGGGGGGGGGGGGGGGGGGGGGGGGGGGGGTGGTGTGTGCGGGGGGATTCGAACTTTGCTCCCAATCTCGTCGCCGAAAGCCAAGCCATGCCGACAAAAATTCTTGAGCTCCACTCATTAAAGCAGATCAATCATATCCCTCCGTTCGTATAGCATAAAGTGGATTTGATGGTCATATGAATCCAATTAAAATGATTTCTAGGATGACTGGTTATCTTGACGATGTCTACTTTGTGAACGGTTTAATTAATTATCAAAGTGCATCCCACTAAGGCCCGCAAATGAAGAAACTAGACGGTCTAGTATTAACAAAAACAATTCTAACATGGAGAAATCTTCAATACACACCCCTTTAAGGTGCATATCATATGCACCTATTGTGCGGTCCATATTGTGCCACCTCATAAAAAATTACCTGCTGAACCGGTTATTCATAACATTTTAGGTCTATCATAACTTTTATACCAAAAATTCGTAACTTTTGATTCATAACATTTTTCTTACAAATCATAACTTTTTAGTGCATATCGTAACTTTTACGAATGAATCGTAACTTTTAGCAACAGATTCATAACATTTTGGTGTGTTTCATAACTTTATAAAAAAAAATCGTAACATTTTCAGTTCGGAACATTTTCATTACGGAATCGTAACATTTAGTCCATTTCATAACTTTTCTATAATCAATTGTACAATCGATTACCTAATCAATTTTTGTTTTTAACGGTAGCTAATCAAATATGTAATCTATTATGTGAATGTTCAATTCCATAATCGATTAGACTTTATAATTGATTTTTAAATTGATTAGACATTATAATCAAATATATAGTAATTGATTTTGCAATTGATTACATATTCAATTAGACATCATAATCGAATATGTAATCAATTCTATTATGTTCAATTATGTAATCGATTTTGCAATTGAATTGAGTACGATTGGGAAACAATGTGAAGTCGATTACTCAATTGATTTGCTAATTGATGGGTCTTAGTAAGTCCTCTAATCAATTGTGAAATAAGTTAAAAAACAATATTGCAATAGATTTCAAAATCAATTGTTCTAAATAACACAAATAATTGATTACATGATAGATTACATTTCTCTGCTGTTTCAATTGCGTAATTGATTGGTATTGATAACACTTGTGATCGATTACATTATCAAATATGAGTATTAGTTATTTGTAATTCCGATGCGAGCACTAATTTACAAAACTCTAATAGTATGTCTATTGACCAAAAATAAATAGCATGTCCTAAATATTATTATCTTTTACACATAACTCTACCATAAATTGGTAAATTTATCTCATCACCATCACTCTCTTGATCACCCATTAACTTTGTTAGTGTTTCCTACTTGAATACGGATGATGGACTTCGCTATTCCTTTTAATTGGACTATTTGTATGAAATATTTTTTTGATTTGCATGTGAAAGTTCACTATGCAATTTAAGGTACTGTGAAAAATGTTAAACATCATATTTCAAAGAATTCCAAAAAAAAAAAAAAATTGGCTACATATATGAAACACTTAAAAGGGTGTTAATGGCAAGGGAAGTGCCATTAACAAAATGGGGAGTGCCAAAATCATTGGCCTTTAAAAATTCTGTAAAAGAAATGCGTTAACTTATTACATTATGATAATGATAGTATCTTTTTTCTTTAATAATTATCGAGAACAACGTATTTTAGAGAAGTAAATTATTTTCACTTGAAATAATTTTAGCTTCAAAGTTTTTAAAAAAAATAAAATTATTATTTTTAACATAAATTAATTATCAAAAATAAAATTGGTCCTAATTTTTCGAAGGGAAAGAAAGATATACGTTGGGAAGAGAGTGGGAGGCTTGAGGGGATTTTCTTTCCATTTTGGTTAATTCATAGGATTTACCTGTTGCACTGGTAACAGGTTATTTGTTAGTAACCTATCGTAACATTTTAAAGGGTTTAGATCATTTTTCAAACATCCAATGGTAATCAATGAAGGTGCATATGATACACACCCAAATAAGGGGTGTGTATTGTAGCACTTCTCTTCTAACATTATTTATTTCGCTAGAGTTGTAAGCTGCCTTATAAGAAGTCATGCATGGTAGACTTATTTAGAAGGGTGAACCAAGTACCGATACAATATACGGACAAAAAAAAAAAAAACACAATTTGTTTATTTTGTTTTTACAACCTTGCTTAAAGCAACTTTGCCTAATGTTGTTTGGTAAATCCTAATCAATGCCCCTGGGACACAAGTTAAGATATACTATATACAGAAACATTTTTAACATTTAATGTCATCTTCTAAAAAAGTCTGCCCCTTTTCCCGTTTTCCATTTGTGAAGCTTTCCAAAAAATCACGTCCAACCCATTCCTAACAAGGTGTAATATATATGTAATAAGATTTCTTAGTGCAGATTTGGAGGAAAATAAATTTTGATATCCTTGTTTAGCAAATTAAGCAGTGGATGGCAGACGTAACTTATATTTTCTATAAACCGGCCAATACAAGTGGGTTCGTAGACGACTTGAAATTTCAGAGTGCATTTTTTTTCTACTTCATTTCTTTGTACAGGAAAAAAGTAGAAGATGAAGGAGGGATTCCTCGTATTCCCAAATATAGGTTTTTGTTTTTAGGTAACAGGGTGGGGGGTTTGGTATGGGAATTATGTGAGGTCTCCTCTTATTCACGACCTTGTTGATTTTTTTTTACAAACTTTCATTAATAGTAATGAAATCTTATTGTTGAAGAATATTCTATATTTAACTTATAGTACCTTAACTTGTGCTCTGAGGGCACTTGTTAACCGGACCGTTTGTAAGACTAATCCAACAACTGTAGGGAGAGGATCATCAAATTCTATTATAAATATGATATGGAGATGTAACATCCGTTGTTTATTATGATGCAAGTTTTCTTTGAACTTTTAAGTAAACATTATAATAAAATTTGATGATCCTCCCCCTACAGTTGCTGAATTAGTCTTACAAATAAGGATCCCATAAACATTTTTTAAGAAATGGAGTATATTCTTGCAATAAAATGTTAAAACTATCCGGGAGGACAGAATTGCCCGCACGGCCACTACAATATTAGTGACAGGTTGGATGGATTTTGAAGTAAAGTTGTTAAGAAGTTATTACCACTGAGCTTTAGAAAACCATTTTCACACCCAAATTCTAGAACATACATCTGCTTGATTTTCTTGTCAAATTTTCAGGTGTCTTTCAAAGAGCATGGCCAGTACTAGTAGTGAACCCCCTCCCTCATCACCTCCTGAAACTCCAACCATCAACAATTCTACCAAAACCAAATCCATCTTCTCCATACGATCGTATTTTGTAGCGAACTTAAAGGCCAAATTTTGTGCCTCCAAACTCAAACCGGTTGACAATAGCCACCACAATGCAGCAGCTTCCAGCAGTGCAACCACCAAACCAAATGACCACCAGGGGGAAGATCTTGCCCCTTCTTCTGAATTAATGATCCCTAATGATCTCCTCCTCGTTGACTCAGCCTTGAAGAATTACACGGACCATATGAACGATCAAATCAACCTGGCCCGTGATAAGTTCAAGGAGCTACAACAAAACTCACGGAGCAGTGAAAGAGACTTTGAAGAACTCGGAAAGGCCATCGCGAAGCTCAAGTTGCATATCCCTACGAAGGTGAATATCCTTTCAACCACCAGCAAAGATGATCACCACGGTGGAGCAGCTCTTTCCCCCTCTTCTAAACTGATGCATAATGATCTCCTCCTCGTGGATTCGGCCTTTGCCGAGACAAAGGAGTACATGGACCGTATGAGTGAGAAAATCAACCAGGCGCATGAGAAATTCAAGGAGCTACAAATGTTACCGAGTAGTCCTGAGAGAGAATTTGACGTTACACATAAAAAAAAGAAGAGAGAATTTGATGAACTACGAAAGGCCATCAAAAAGCTAAAAGTCCAGATCCCTTCGCATGTGAAATTCGGTTCCGCTGATTCCAACCGGCATCGTAACCGGTGGCCTAATATCAACGAGGCCGAGGATGGAATGACGCACTTCTTCTACAAGGAGCCATGGGTTCCGTTCACTAGTGGTTATCATCTCCAACGCCTATTGGAAGCTTTTCATGACCTCTCTGACCCATTACGTTGGTGTTTGTTATGCTTCTTCAGATTCCCACCAGAGGCAACTATAAAGAGAACAACGATGATTTACCTTTGGATAGGGCAGGGATTTACTTCCTGGCATCTACCCCGCATTGAAGAGGATGAAGGCATTAGGATCTTTGATGAGCTTATAGAAAAGGGCTTCATTGAGCCTGTCTATCAAAATTGCTCATTGGTGCCAGACAGTTGTCGGATGAGCCTTTCTGTTCGTTCTTCTTTACACAATGAAGCTGAAGGTAGTGGATTTACTTCAAATGACACTCTTGATGTTGATTTTGGTTTTGTTTGTTGTAATCCATGCGATTCTGGGAAGTCATGCCTAATCAATGTTGGTGAGGCCATTATTAATTGCGGGCCCGAAATATTTGAGAATATGAAGTTTATTCGAAGTCTTTATCTTGGAAGGTGGCAAAACTCAGCTACTCACCACATTGAACTAGCAAATCCCAAAATTCTTCATGGAGTGAAGAATCTGTTTTTGTTAGAATTTCTTAGCCTTCGAGGAATTTCTATGATTACAGAACTTCCAACAGTCATTTTAGAGCTCAAGCTTTTGAAGATCTTAGATTTACGAGCTTGTCATAATCTTGAGGTGATTCCCGACAACATCAGTTTGCTCAAGAGATTGACACACTTGGACATGTCTGAGTGTTACTTTTTAGAACACATGCCCAAGAGTCTTGCTCTACTATCAAGACTCGAAGTCCTTAAGGGATTCTTGATTGGAGATTTCAACAACAACAAACAATCATGTACTCTTCACGATTTGTCAAGACTACGGGAGTTGAGAAAACTTAACATTTACGTAAGAGTGAAAGACTTTCACAGACTTTGGGACTTTGATGATTTAAAAAAATTTCAAGGCTTGCAAAAGTTGACCATATCATGGGGAGGATGCTCTTTACAAGGTGAAAGCAGCAGACAAATTCAAGAAGAAGCAAGCATGGAACTACTCAAACGGGGCCCTCAAACACTCCCTCCCGGATTGCAGAAACTAGACCTTCAGTGTTTCCCTACAGAGCGTCTAACCGATTGGTTAAGGCCTGCTGAAATAAAGGGGCTAAATAAACTCTACATTAGAGGCGGGCAACTAAGTGATCTAGGACAATCACAGAAACACCAAGGGGAGCACCGGAAAGTGAAGATATTGCGTTTGAAGTACTTGAGCAAATTAGCAATAGATTGGAGGGACTTGAGGAGATCATTTCCTGAATTAGTTTACTTGCACCAAGTAGAATGCCCCAAGTTTACTAACTTCCCGTGTGATGAGAGTGGTGTATGGATGGAGAAGAATGCCATATATATTCAGGAGCAGCTACAGAAATACCAGAAATACTCCATCAAACGATTTTCCATTGACCGATCGCATCTGTTTCGGTTACAATTTCTTAGCCTTCGAGGAATTTCTACGATTACAGAGCTTCCAACAGTCATTTCAGAGCTCAATCTTTTGACTATTTTAGATCTACGAGCTTGTCATAGCCTTAAGGTGATTCCCAACAACATTGGTTTGCTCAACAAATTGACATGCTTGGATATGTCCGAGTGTTACCTTTTAGAACACATGCCCAAGAGTCTTCCTCAACTATCAAGACTCGAAGTCCTTAAGGGATTCTTGATTGGAGATTTTAACAACAACAAACAATATGCATGTACTCTTCACGATTTGTCAAGACTACGGGAGTTGAGAAAACTTAACATCTACGTAAGAGTGAAAGACTTTCACAGACTTTGGGACTTCGATGATTTAAAAGAATTTCATGGCCTGCAAAAGTTGACAATATCATGGGGAGGATGCTCTTTACAAGGTGAAAGTGGCAGACAAATTCAAGAAGAAGCAAGCATGGAACTACTCAAACGGGGCCCTCAAACACTTCCTCCCGGATTGCAGAAACTAAACCTTCAGTATTTCCCTACAGAGCATCTAACCGATTGGTTGAGGCCTGCTGAAATAAAGGGACTAGATGAACTCTACATTAGAGGAGGGCAACTACGTGATCTAGGACAATCACGGGAACACCAAGGGGAGTACTGGGAAGTGAGTACATTGAGTTTGAAGTACTTGAGCGAATTAGCAATAGATTGGAGAGAATTTAGGAGATTATTTCCCGAATTAGTTTACTTGCACCAAGTAGAATGCCCCAAGCTTACTAACTTCCCGTGTGATGAGAGTGGTGTGTGGTATCTATTCAGGAGCGCACAGCTCCAGAAATATCTTTGGCTAACAGATAAGATCAGTTGTTGAGGGAGAGTTAGAATCTTGGCTGTAAATTACTCCAAGTGGAGCCTCCCCTGCAAGGTAGTTCTCCCATGGCTTCTTTATCTTGTATTATTTCATATTCTTCCTCTCCCATGGCTGTAAGTGTATGTATAGTCGAATCATATTTGTTTTGAGTTTTGATTGTCCATTTCTTTCAAGACAAGTACAATGACTTCAGATGATTGTCTAATTTAGCTGATTTGTATGAGAGTTTTTCCGTCGATATACATAAAGTTATATAGCAGCTCAGATCAACCAAATAGAACAAAAGTGAATCGCATTTTAAGTCACATAAGAGGATTAAAGGGAGATTTTGAATCGAGAAAAAGTTATTTCCGGATGAGGTGGAAACCATGGGAATTCCACTTCCCATTGTGGACACAACCGTGCATTAGTTTCGGTAATCTGAACTGTTCCTCTCTTAGGGCCCGCATAATAGTGCATTCACGCAAAAAAAAAAAAAAAAGCAGTTCAATCGAACATCAATAGACGATAGGTATCAAAGCTCATCATGATTTCTTGCCTTGATAGGTCTTTTTAATGCTTTTTCCACTTAGTGAGTCTTTCCCCTGACAATCAAAAAAAAAAAAAAGTCTTTCCCCTCGAAATATTAAGATATCTTAAGTCCGATATAGCATAGATCAAATTTGGGAGCACAAAACCAGCTCTTGACTGCTATAGTTCGAGCATGGCAAGGTTGATAGTGCTGGAACCTTTTCACTTTGAATTATGCTTTTTTGAAAATATTGTTTTGGTTTGCTATCGCATGGGTTGGGTTTCATTCTATGAGGACCGATGTGAAGAACAATTGAAGTTATGACTAGTAATCTAGTAGACTACCTCCGGTCCTGTATGTTTGGTCATTTTTCGCTATTCTAGACATCTTAAAAATTGTTTATATTCTATATATTATTTTTTTATAGATGGTTTAGAAAATTTTGTCTACATGAGTCAATTGTGTTTTTTTTATTGGTGATAAATCTTGGCTTTCTTTCCACAAAAATGCCATTTGTTCATCCAATCGAATGACACAAACTGCTGAAAAAAAGGACCAAGAATATGAGATGGAGGTAGTAAATTCTACATCTTATATGCATTACTCAATGTAAGTACAGTATCGACATAAGCATTCACATGTGAAATGTTTTCTCCATTGCCACATGTAATGGAAAGTTCATTAATACGATTTCACTATGATGGGACTGATATTATCTTGGCAAGACAGCTTGAAAACAGTGGAGGTTCTTGATACTCCTCGTTCTAGCATCAAGGGTTTAGTCTCATCATTTGTAAAACTGTTGCAGGTAAAATGCCGATTGTGTTATAGTATGCAGCATGTTTATTAATGTAGAATAGTTAGGCTGATAGGTTTACGGTGTAGATAAAGAGCTCAGCGTACTATCAGAAATAAAACATTAAATTTGTTTTGAGGTTTAAGATTTGAATCGAATGAATCGCTATTGTAAGAACGGCCGGAGAGCTTACTCCATTTGATTTTAATAGGATGCCAGCGGGTGAAATCGAATGAATCGCTTCCCCCAGAGTCCTTCTGTCCCATCTGCAATAGCCCACTCAGCAAATCCGACTTGTTAAGTTTGACTGATGTTGAGAATGGACAATTAAGTGCTGAAACATTTGGGGCAAAATGATGTTTGAGCTGCCTGTTTCAGATCCTTCCCAAGGAACGCTCTTCCCTGGACCACTGCTATTCATTTTTACCACAGCCAATTATTGCCCAAGCAAAGAATGACAATCATTGCAATCGGAGATGGCTTAGGTAAGACCGTACAGTTACATGTACTTCATGCCTGTAATTTGTGGACGAGGGATGATTTCAGTTAACATTATTCCAACCCTTCTGTCAGCTTTGTTTTCATCTGTAAATGACTTGTTTCTCACACGAAACCTTAATTTATCTTGCGTAAGTTGCCCTACTTGAGGACTATGTTTCATGGGATTGGGTATTGCGTGCGGCCGTGCAGGTACTTGTTTAAGTGTCCGCCTCATCTAATTTCCGTTATGGACTCCGAGTTAAGGACCCCTAGATACGCCAAAATATTCAAATTTCTTAGTATATTTCTTTTGTATTGTCAGATAAATAGTGTTTGAAAAGTGCCTTAGGATGTTTCGAACTATAGAGGAGTTCCACGCATAGGTCAAGATAACTTTGCATTAAAAAAAAATGCTTGCTAGGTGTATGTCAAACTAAAAATGTGTTGGACATGTGTTACGACTTACGACCCTTGTCCCAATGTTGAATGTTTGACACAGGTATTTTGTCCATTAACAGAGCTCAAGGCTATGTGGAACTTCGTAATTTTTTTGTAGAGTACTTTCATCGGGAGACCGCATGTATTTGTGGCTCCTTCACTTCTGAAAATGGATAAGTGGTCCAAGAATTTTGTTTGCCAATTTTCTTGCATCGTATAAATTTGTGTGTGTTCTCTTCTTAGGATCTTATAAGCTTTGTGTGTTCTCTTCTTAGGGAGCAAATACAAGATTGCTTGTTTTCAGACTGTGAAGATGGAACCTGAACCTGCTATTTGCTCATTTTCAACTTCTTCTGCGGATATATCTTCTCAGTCTAGATGCTGGCGCTTTTTAGCAATGGTTCACATTGCTAGAGTTGATGCTGTTGGGGTACACCCTTAGTGGGTGGGTGTGACCACAGGGGATCACTCCCCCTTGTGGTGTAAAAGTGCAGGTGTGCACAGTGTGTGAGTGCTAAGACAGAGAGGGTGAGGGAGAGTTGAGCGGTGAGAGCTCCTCCTTCGGGAGGAGCGATGCTCCTCGGAGACGCCCAGAGAGACTGTCGGAGAGCCACCGGAGTGAGGGAGAGAGAGAGGAGTGGGGAAGCCGGATTGTGGCTGCCCCGGTGAGGTTTTTTCATACTTGTATATGTGATTTATACTAGTGGAGTTTTTCCTTGAATATCTCTCGTTTGTGCTTGGTTTATTTTCGTGCTTGTACTTTGAGGTGTGAATCGAGGTCGGGGTCTCGACCCAACAGATGCTTCATAAGGGGAAAAGGCTATAGCAGCAAGCAGCCGACTAACAAGCGAAACGTATAGGAAACGTATAGGCTTTATCTATCATTTCAGCGACAAGAACTCATGAACGTTTTGATATTGAATTCAGCTTTCGCTCCTCTCTATTAATTCTTCAATTGGACCATACATATATAGTTTTGCTTAGACTTTAACAAGACGGAGGGATTGGACTGCCGAATCAATCCCTCAATCGGACTGGGTATCTTGACTTGGATTTATCTTAATGTTGTTATGATTTCTGCTCAAGGTTTCAATTGGCAAGAGTGATCTTACAGCAAAATGTTTTGGTCTCTTTTGATTCATAAACCGTTTACTTGGTTACGTTACACTGACTTGCTTAACCAATTGGGTAGTTCTATGATACACACCCCTTATTAGGGGTGTATCGTACACACCATAATTTTAAAACCCTTGGATTTGAAAGTAAATAATCCAAACCACCCATTTATTAAATTAATTAATAAAATGAAAAAATGGCTTAGCAGGTAATAAGTTATTCTCTCTTCCTTGACTCTTTCTCCCTCTCCCTCTTTTGTAAAATACTGCTAATTATATAACATAACCATAATTGTTATGACAACACAAAAAATTAACATTTTCTTACCATAATGTGTCGTACCAAAAGAACATTTAGAATTGTGCATTCAATAAACTTGATATAAAATCAATTTTTCTGTTGTAACTGAATGTACGGTTGACTTGCAACTGCGACACAATAATGACGATCAAAACCATTGATTTCGTTATATTTGTTGACAAAATAATATATCCACGTAATTTGTTGGCTCGATAGGGTTTAGAAAGCCCTTTCATCGGCACCCGAATTCAACAGTAAAAGAATTTTTTTAATCTGATTAAGAGTCTAATGATAAGCGATCAACTTCATTCTTGTATCTGGATACATTAAATTTTTTCGATTACGCAGTTGTCGATATCTAATTTTGGTGACAATGTTGAATATCGTATGACTTGATATTCTAACAGTTATGATCGATCATTCTAAAAATATACTCGCTAACGACGTTTCGTTATGGTATAGTGTTTTACCGATTATAACTATCGTTAACTGAATATTTTGAACGAATTTTTTTATACGACACGTTGTGGGTATAAAAACGTCAATTTATGGTATTGTCATAGCAAATTCGGTTATATTACTGAATTTGTGGTTTGGTATTTTGCTAATTACTCACTCCGTCTCTTTTTTAGAGTCCAGTATTTTATTTTAGACTGTCCCTCAATAAGTGTTCATTTTGTAAAGTTAGTGGGTAAAAGTAGGTGAATTTTTCATTTTGCTCCTAAAAGTAGATTCCATTTTAAAAAGTTAGTGAGTAAAAAATGTAATGATGATGTTTTCATAAATGGTAAGGAGAGAAAGTGGAGGTAAAAGTTGATGTGAAATGTGTAATAATGATTTTTTTTAATAAGTTGGAATTACGAAGCAGGACACTTAAAAAGGGACGGAGGAAGTATAAATTTATAACTATCGTTAACTGAATTTTTTTTTTTGATCGGCAAAAGATGAAATTATATTAAAAATGGGGGAAGGGGGAAGGGAATCCAACAAAAAGTTGTATAGACGTCACAAGGACAAAAGCCCAAAACACCTGAGTATTCCGATTGAATTTTTTTATATGACACGTTGTGGGTATGAAAACGTCAATTTATGGTGTTGTCATAACAAATTTGACTATATTACTGAATTTGTGGTATTTTGGTCTTGTTACGGAATATTTTAATCAATTTCTTTTGCTATGACAGTTGTGGGCATGAAAATGCAAAATTATGGTATTGTCATAACAATTATGGTTTGTTATATAATTTGTAGTATTTAAATATATGTTTTCTTTTGATACGACATGTTGTAGTAAGAAAATGATAATTTTAGGTGTTGTCATAACAAATTTGGTTATTTTATTGAATTTGTGGTATTTTACACATGTATTTTGTTTGGGTATAACAATTGTTGATTCTGGTATGACATATTTTGATTTTGTTACAGAATATCATACATGTTAAAGAATTTTTGGTACGACTCATTGTGGTAAGATAATGCCAATTTATGGTGTTGGCATAACATTTGTGGGTAGCATTATTTAATTTGTGATATTGTACACATATATTTGATTGGGGTACAAGTATTATGGTTTCTGGTACGAATAATTTTGGTTACATAATAACAATATTTTTTAACTATGGTTAACCTGCTAATGACCTGTTCAACATATAAATTTTAAAGTAGAAGTTGTAACTAGCATAAAAAATATGCAGAAAACCAAAAATCGTCATAATGAAAATCACAAATTGTCAAAATTTAGACATACGGTATACCCTGTATACCATAGCTTTGTCTTAACCAATTTGTTCCATATGTTTGACTCTTTTTGTCATAAAGAACAAGGGAAAGACTACAATAACCAAACCAAACCAAACCGAGTCTTACGTCCTAATCACTTGAAGGGAAGACTACAATACACATCCCTTATTTGAGTGTGTATCATATGCACCCCAAAATATTATGAATTATGGAGAAAATGTAATGAATCGTATTGCTAAAAAGTTACGATTCATACAAAGGTTACGATATGCATCAAAATGTTATGAATCATAATGAAAATGTTACGAATCGTACTGTTGAAAAATTATGAATTCTAGAACAAAAATTACGAAACATGCTAAAATGTTATGAATGAACTATGAAATAGGTGCATATGATACACCCTTTTAAGGGATGTGTATTCTAGACTAATTAAGTGCTCCTCCTAGTATGATTCTCTCTCTTTTCAGATTCCAAAAGATGAAATCACCTAACTTTTCTTCGAAAGGGCGAAATTAAGCTGCGACCCAAGATAATTTAAATAAAAGTTTTTACCTGATCTCAATTTACATGCTGTAATGTTTATTTAGTGATTTTTGATTTAGCGACTAATTGTCCTATATAACCAAATGCAGAATTCTTCTCTAATTAGGAAACCAAATGAATCAGAAAAACAATGCTCCTACTTTTTCTTTTTCTTTTTTATGCTGGAACACAAACCAGATAAGGGAGTAATGCAACAGTTTACATAGAGTTGAGTTTTGTTCACCCTCCGCTTAAGAGGATGAACATTACCCTCTTTTCAATTTGTTGAAATGATGTGAATTTCACCACAAAGTGATGTCATGCTTATTAAAAAATATATTACAAGAGTTAGACCTATACCATTTCAACCAATAATAGATATGATAATGTTCACCATCTTTTAAGAAGGGTAAACAAAATTGCACTCGACTAGATAGGGCCATGTCAGTAGGCTAGGGCGGAAGTACATACAATACAATTATAGTTGGGCTATAGCCCAGGTGGAAAAAATCGTCCATCCTCTCCCTTCTCTTTATACTCACTCCATCCCAGTTAAATTGTCCATCGTTTTATTCTAGTCGGCTAAAAAATTAGCTATATATTTAAATCCGTAATAAATTTCATATCAAATATGAATTTTGTTAGATAGATTTCGATTAGTTCTATAATACTATATTTTCAAAATCACATAAAACATTATAAATTATAAGATATAATCAATTGAAAAATGACATGAACTTTTAAAAAAGACTATTAAATAGTAACGAATGAAGGATCTTTTGTTGATGGATGGACCGTAAAATGGAGGGACACAATTGATTTGCTCTAGCTCTATTGGGAGCGTGCAAGTTGGACCCACGCTGAATAATGATTATGAACATTTTTTTGAGGAGTTGGATATTCAAGTCTTTGTTTAACCGCAACTCTTTATACAATTCACCACAGGATGCTATTTTTATTAATTTCAAAATTTTGTAATGCATTAAAGACTAATATCATAGGCGGGGTATAAAGCTCTTATATACTCCAAAATTATGATATTAGTGAAAACAATTTTGACCTTACCAATTTCCTTCGCTACATTTCTCTCTGGCGCTTTTCGAATATTTTAAATCCCGAATTTCTACCTTTCATACAGAAACCAATGAGAATGAGATAATTGAGAGAAAAAAATGGCCTTTTCCACTATGCTTTTATTTGGAAATAGAAAAACAAAGTACAAAGGAGACGGTCCATGGTTAATCGGATTCATACGACCACATAGAATCAAATTCACTGTAACAGATATGCTATACGATATGGAGGGATATAATTGAACCGAAAACGCTAAGGCCACCAACTGCCAGAGCGTCGATATGAAACTGATAGGCACGCAAGGTCCATTTCGGGTCCTGTGCGGATGATTTGAGCGGTTCAATAATTTAAATAAAAAATCGAGTGGGCTTGTGAAAAATCAGTTCAATTCGATATGTGTAGGTGTTCGATCTAGACTCTGTTTGTTTTGACGTAAAATATTTTAATGACAAATAAATAGGGGCACAAATGTTTACTGGTAAAACGTTTTACGGCAAATGGAGGAAAATGACTTCCTCATAAAACGTCCGTAAGTCATTTTCCACTGATGCACCCCGTTCCTCCTTCACGATCCAACAACCTTTCCTTCTCGTCCACTAGAGTTTTAGACAAAATCCTGCTTTGTATATTTCTCTCTCATCTGAAGCCAGCTCGTGAACAATCCCTTTTGTTCCTCTCTCTCTCTCTCTCTCTCTCTCTCTCAATTCTTTCTGCTCAGACAAAATTTAGAATTAGGGAAAATATGAGTTTTTTGTGGTTAAACTATTCAAGGAAATGGATATTGTCCAAATGTGAACCAAACACAGGAAAACAAAAACGAAAAGTTTGTTATTGGCAAAATTATTTTACAAGGAAAACACTTTTACATTGAAAAACAATTTACGCTGAACTAAACGGAGCCCTAATCTTCTATTTTTTCATTCAAATTTCACAAGTCCACTCGATTTTTTTTTAAAATTTATCAAACGGCTCGGATTATCCGTACATGACCCATAATAGGCCCTGCGTGCCCGTTGGATCCCAGTGGGTGGTTGTAGCAGCGTTGCAACTTTTGTCATGTAGTATTCTTTAGAACTAGACCCAAGTTTGAAAGGACGAAAGACCCCATCCCAATTTGCTTTAATGAGTAGTAGAGCACAAGAATTTTGTCGGTGGCATGCCTTTTGCTAAACAACTGCCCCCTCCAACCCCGAAACATGAAGACAAATTCTAAAGTCAGTCCAAAGGGCAGATCACAGTGTGATACACGAGCGCAACTTTTTGTCCTCTGCCATGGGATGCCAAATCCCATGTCTGAGTTGTGTGTAGATCACTCCAGGATGACTATTCATCAGCAGATACACGTTATGTAGATCTTTATAGCACTGTGAATCAGGCCACAACTCAATCCAGCTTGGATTTTATCTCGTCCTAGATAGCCTATGTGCTTATATATCCAACTAAATTCATGTTGGGATTGCTGGTCACTCACGCAAACAACTCAAGCCCCAATTTGACAAAAGAAGCTGGTTATTGTGCAAATGTCGTCAAGCCAATTTTTATTTGTCCTCTCTGAAATGTGCGATGTAGTAGTTATTAAATGAAATCATGAGAGTGACCAATTCTCCGGTATTTTTTCTCCGGGATGCAATCAATTAATATATGTTTTTGCACGAAACTACCCTTCAATCAAAATCATGATATAGAGTTATACGTTGTGTACGTATGTTAACGTAATTTTATTATGCTATTACATGTGAAGTGGATTCGAACTTGAATGGTCGGAGGTGAACAAATTAAGGTCGAAAATGTGTTCTTAGCTTTAGGTTGCAAGTGGCTTTAGGCACGAGCATGTACTGGTCGTGGACAAGAGGCAAGCACTTCCGGTGTGAACCGGACCTTCATTACTATATTTTGTATTATAAACATACAGTGTGATCCTTAAATTCCGAAAGTGACAAAATTTGTGAAGGTCTGCGTTCCCGTTAATGTGTTTATTGATTCAGTTCTATATTTGGCTCACTAAACTAAATTATATTCACTGCTTAACTTAATTGAAATTGTGCAGAGATTATTAAATTGCAAGTTGGCACACGTTGAATATCAAAATACAACTACGTACAATGGCATCACCCCTAATCAAATCAAGTGCACCAAAAGTATGAATAGAGGCCCAATAGAAATCAAGTGCTCCCATAAGCCTAGTACATCATTCTACTTTAAAAAATGACCTGAAATTGTTCAAAAATTACATATAAAGAAGCACCCATTTAGTGCAGATCTTTCCTCTTACTCTATGACAAAACAACCTTCACCAGAACATCAGCATATTTTCCAAACTATACATTCAGATTATAAGGTGTTATAATATGTATCATCTCCATTTAGCAATTAGGTGCTTGTGCATTCCTCTGTGAGATCGAGAGCAGGTGGGGAGTGGGTTTGCACAATGGGGATAGTAGCAAGGTGGAAGTTGCGCTGGGAAACGTGGGATCTCTGGTTAGTGATCCTCATTAGTATCAGCCTACAAATCCTTTTGATATTCCTTGCACCTTTGAGAAAGCGAGTGTCAAAGGCTTGGATAACCATGCCGATATGGTGTGCGTACTTGCTTGCAGACGCAACAGCTACCTTTGCTGTGGGACTCATTTCCAATAGCCAGGGTAACACCTATGGCCCTTTCACTGATCCAACACTTCTGGCATTCTGGGCTCCCTTTCTCTTGGTACACCTTGGGTTCCCGACACCATTACAGCTTTTGCACTTGAGGATAATGAGCTTTGGCTGAGGCATTTCCTGGGTCTGGGATTCCAATGCTGGGCTGTCAGTTATGCCTTCGTTCAATCATTTCCAAATCACAAGCTTTGGATCCCCACCTAGCTTGCTCATATTTCTGGCTGGAGTCATCAAGTACATTGAGCGAACACGTGCTCTCTATCTTGCTAGCTCTCGTATAATCAAAGACTCTTTTCTCACAGATCCCGATCCTGGGCCTAACTATGCGAAGTTCTTGGATGAGTACGCTTCAAAGAAGGATGCAAAACTTTCGACGGAGATAGAGATGATTCCTGAACCTCCTAATAGCATGAGCAACAATACAGAAAATAACGAAGGAAACTTGGATTGTTTGGAGGTGGTACAAACTGCTCATAAGTACTATACCACTTTCAAAGGTCTGATTGCGGATTTGGTCTTCAGCATCAGTCAGCGCAACGAGAGCCGAGATTATTTCCTCAAGCGAACGGCAATAGATGCTTTCCATATTGAGGTAGAACTCAATTTCTTCTATGATATTCACTACACTAAGGCCAGAATGATGAAAGCTAAGTTTCTTGGATATCCTCTTGGATACCCTTTCGGATAATTTCGTTTAGTTTGACTTTTGCAACCCTTGTGCTCTTCTATTTAATCGAAAAGAAAATTTTTTACAAGTTTGATATTGTAGTTTCCTACACGTTGCTTATTGGCGCTATTGCTCTTGATTTAAGGGAAAATGACGGCCAAGGACGTGTTTTGATATTTAATACCCGCTAAGGACATTTTGTTCATTAACAAATGTTCTTAGCATGTCCTTAAAAGATATTAATTATTAAAACACATCCTAGGCCGTCATTTTTCCTTGATTTAATAGCATTTTTAATGATCCTTTGCTCTGATTGGACTGCTGTGGCCCTCACTAAGTCAGAACACCCTAATTGGTTTATTAAGATCTTGCCTAAATGGTTTATTAAGATCCTGTAATGCTTGCTCAAAGTTGATAGGGTAAGGTGGTCTACAAACCCTGGACAAAAGCCCAAATGGTTTAACGCCAAGAACATCATGCATATTGTGCACCTCAGGTGGTCTAAATCTCTCTCACAGTACAACTTGATAAATTATTGTCTGCACCCACGTATGAATTGGTGGGAGAAAACTATTGTTGTTTTTGGCCTAACCAACATGCTAGATGAAATGAAATATGTGAGCACTGAACATTTCAGCACTGAATTGAGAGATTTTATTTTTGAGGAGCTGAAAATGAAATCTAAGCAGGCAGTCGACTTAGAAACGGCCAAGGAGATATTTTCCGCCAGAGGGGATTGGATTCTTGGGTATGAAAGTCGTGCGAACTTACTCCATTGGATCAACGATGTCGAATTTGATGAGAGCCTGATTTTGTGGCACATAGCCACTGAACTCTGCTACTACACAGATGTCGAAGACAAAAATGATCATAACTGCAAGTTCTCTAAATGCCTTTCGGATTACTTGTTATACCTGCTAATCATGCAGTCCACAATGTTGTCCAATATAGCAGGTAATAATGACACAGATGTCGAAGACAAAAATGATCATAACCGCAAGTTCTCTAAATGCCTTTCGGATTACTTGTTATACCTGCTAATCATGCAGTCCACAATGTTGCCAGGTATTGGGCAGATAAGGTTCAGAGATACCTGTGCTGAGGCCAAGAAATTCTTTCGTGGAAGGAATATATTAGAGGAAGAGGAGGACACTTCGCAGAAAATTGTCACCTTTTGCAAATGCTTCTGCTGCTGCTTCAAAGGGAAAAAGGAACCGGATGAATGCTTGAAAGGTGGAAGATAATAAGCAAAGTCTGGGTTGAATTGATGTCCTATGCAGCGGGTCAATGCAGAGCCGATGCCCACATGGCACAACTCAGTAAAGGTGGACAGCTCCTCACTTTTATATGGTTGTTGATGGTTCAACTTGGCTTAGGTGATCAATTTCGAATAAGAGAAGGGAATGCAAGGGCGAAACTAATCGTGAGCAAGTAGGTCGATGAATTTGTTGGATCAATGAATTTGGAGATGTGTGCTTTTTTAATTGTTTTCTTGTTTGAAACATTCAAGTTACATGCCTGAAAAATCCTAGCTCGTCTAGGTATATAAATATTTGCTATTTTTTTTCCCACCAACCGATAACTAAACCAATCGCATAAACAAAAGCAATAATCAAAGAACACCAAGATATACATGGAAAACCTTAAATAGGAAAAAATCACAGAAATGATTCAGATATTATAAACATTGTGTAGTTACAAGTAATCTTACTCTACGATTTGAATCGTCACAATCGAGTATAAGACCTACTTGTTGAATCCACGTTTATCACACCCAGTGCTTAACCGCCACTCTCTTGAATTCACAAGCCTTACAAAATGATTCCTGAAATCCACCGGAAGATGACTCAATTAGTTGAAGCAAAGATGAATGAACTTCTTGGAGTTATCCTAGAATCTCAATGATCAATTGAGCTCATTTGTACTCCAGGACCCACAAGCCAAAAAACCCTTCTTTTCTCATACTCCAAATCTTAAAGAGCGCGACTATTCGCAACTCTTTATTTTCTCCCATAGCCCACTACATTTCGGTAAATGGTTGTTGAAAATCATATATAACATTTCGATAAATAGCTGTTGAAAACAAGATTATATTTCGGTAACTACATGTCGAAAATATGTTCAACTTTCGGTAAACAACTACCGAACATACATTTTCGGTAAATAGCTGTTGAAAAAAAATATTATATTTCGGTAATTAGATGCTGAAAATGTATCTCAATTTCAGTAACTAATTGTCAAGTATAATTAGAAACTTTTAACGGGTTATGGGAGAAAATAAAAGGCTGCGAATAGCCGCGCCCATCTTAAAAGTTAAAACCCTGACGTATAAATTTTGTGCATATGTCGAATATCACAACCAAACAATCATCACAGCCTTTTTATTATGTGTAAAAAATGCTACTTAATTTGTCCTTAATTTTTGACTTGTATATTAGGTGAAGTTGCCATATACCGAATATTGAAAGTGCTAAATATTGAAACCCTCGATTGCCTTGGTCGTTCTTGATTTTCTTCCACTTAAAAATTAGGGCTGCTCGCGGTTCGGTTCGAATTTTTAGGAATTCGAGGACCGAACTGTTAGTCACGATTTTTACAAAGTGAAATCTGTATCTGGACCAAAAGTCCTACGGTCCGATTTCAATTCAATCCGTGACTCGCGGATCGGTTACAGTTTTGTCCATGGATTTTAACAAAAATAAAGCTCAAGAAAATATCCCAAACTAAAATGAAAGAATGTTACACTCAGAATTAAGTTTAATACCACCAGAAAGTATTTGTTACATAAACTACTGAATGCCTACTTCAGAAATTAAATTCAAAAGAATCTAAACACTAGTAGATTGTATCAATATAGTACATAACATAAAACCAAATCAAAAAAAAAAAAAAAAAATCAAAGGGGGACAACTATAACACCAAAGAGGTGAAATTGTATCTTTCATCCAAACGCAATGCACAGCAACCGGCAACAGTTTAACATTAAAATACTAAAATTGGTAGAAAAAAGTTTTAATATTCGTAACTATTAATTATATAAATACATATATATATGTGTGTGTGTGTATATATATATATATTATTTATATAAAATAAATATCTCACGGTCCGGTTCGGTTAATCCACGGTTTCGTAATGAAAATCCGTGGACTGAACCGCGAGTTACGATTTTCTAATTTTTCAATCCGTGTTCGGACCCTTAATCCACGGACAAAATCCAAAAGGCACGGATCGGTTCGGTCCGGACCTGTTTCGCAGTTCACCAGATTTTTTGAGCAGCCCTATTAAAAACTCAATCTCCCAATTGCACATTGTTGATTTCCTTCTACTTTCTAAACAAACAATCTAGAAACAAAAATAAATAAAATACAACTCAATAAATAAGAATATAAATAAATGTGTGTTTTGTCGTAGAATTTGTCAACATAGAAAGACCGTGACTATGGTCCTAACAATGCCTAAGCGAGATACCTGTGTTTGAAATGTGGCACTAATAGCCAATAGTAGTACTCCGTACTAGTTGCAGACACTTGTGCACATGAGTCATTAATTGTTCATTCGTTGTATTTCGGTTAAAATACGTCGTCTACCTTCGTGTTATTGTGGTATTTCTTGTTTCCTTCTACAATATTGATAAACTAGTGATTTAGGCACGGGTCGATGAATTTGTTATTTATTATGATTTTGAGTGAGTTTAGCTAGCAGAATATCCGTGTCTGAAGACACTTGCAAACAAAAATCTAATTGTCTTCACAAAATTCACTTTATAAGTTTGAAAGAAGATTGAGGTGGTTTCACTTTCAACATGGCTTTTAATTAACGTTGCAAGGTTGGTCTCTATAACCTGTAAAAATCAAATACTGTTTCAGCTCACACATACCATTTCTAGCATCAAGTATTTTATTAGAAGTCGATGCCATTGCATTATTGGACTTGCATCTACTAAACCTTTATACAGGTTATTCCTCAATTTCGAAAACTAATAATGTATTAGTTAGCAAAGAAGCAAATTTGTAGATAGTTATAAACTACAAATTGCTAGAAGTTAACGCATTAAGAACTCAACTTCCAACTCATCTTTTAACCTGGTACAAAGAACTCAGCTTCCAACTCATTTTTTCAATTTCCATGGACAACGCATTAAGAAAGTGCAAAACCACCAAATACAACTAGAGAAATCAGCTTCAATGTTCCAAATTCATGAGTTCCCCCTTTATATTTACTACACTATTTGCCACAAAGCTAACCTGTCATTAAACACAACTACACTATTTGCTTCCAACAAAAGAAAATACTAGTCTCCAGGTGGAAACAGAAAATGGAGACCAAAACAGACAACAAAGTAAGAAAATGATCCCGCCGTTAGAGAAGAAGATCAAAACAGATATCGGCAAACGCTCGACCTCCTATTTGATCAGATATTCCTCCAAAAGATATACACGTAGTAACTACAAAAGATACCAAAAATATGTTGAAAAAACTATGAAACTACTTGAAAATAACACTCAGTCAGCTACATATGAATTACAGGTTGAAAAAAAAAATTAGGGCAAATATTAAAGTGCTTCAATGACATGCAAAAGTTTCAAGGGCAAAACAGAACTGGCAATACCGGAAATAGAAAATGACCAACAAAATCTATTATATCTGGACGCAAGGTATATTGGTTTCAGATTTTATCAAGCAAGAAGTGTTTGTGAAATCCTACCACTTGATGAGCAACAATTTCCTTTCCCTTTCCCTTGGCTACACAACTGGCCTTCTTAATTATTCCCTATAGAAGTTTCATTACTCTGTTATTTGGAAGAAAATAAATAAATAAACCACTCGTTAGGATAAAAAAAATTTACCCAATATTTGTTTAATTAACAAACTCAAAGAGATAGGAATACCCTCCATAACCACAATTTATGATTTGTACATATCGGTTGAAGTTTTGACTGGACAAACTTTATCCGTGCCTACAACACTACCCACCCCAATTGAAATTACCTTCTAAATCTTGGTGGCGGCTCAAATACAATCGTAGCTAGAACTAAGCCAACCCCTCCACTAATTTATAGATCTTGATAAATGAAATTCAACTACCTATGTACAAATAGTCCATGTACGGTATTTTCTGACCTAATGATGTGAAAAATCGAGTGCATCAATTTCACCGTTGGGATTTTGGAAAGACCAAATTCTAATTTTACATTAAAAGACACTGGCCTAATTGCATGCTTTTACACATGCAATTCATCCAGAGGTAAACTGGAGTTTTGTTGTGAAACTGGAGAAAGGTTTCCAGTCCTTAGCAAGTACATATTCAGCCCATGAAATTTTTAGGTTAATTCATTCTTAGCTGGAGTATATATGTAGACACTGAAAAACAAAGGCGAAAATACGAATTAAGGGCTTGTTATTAATTCTATCGAGGCCTATACGTTCCGTAGCAATTGGCTTTGAATTCTCTTGAAAATATTTCTAGTTCCCAAATCACTCATTCTTTATTGGTCTCTTGCACATTTCATCGAACACGTAAAATGCGAGTAGAAATTTTAAGTAGAAATTTCTACTCGCACATTTCATCTTCCACGCAGCTTTCAACGTTGTTCTTGATGTCGAGACCTCGGTGGATTTCGTCGTGGTGACACCAATGATTGCGGTGAATTTCGTCGCCGATGACACCAGTGAGAGCGGTGAATTTCGTAAAAGCAAGAGATGAGAGAGAGAGAGAGAGAGAGAGGAGCAGTGTGGATGAGAGTGAGAGAGATAAAAAATTACCAAGGAAACCCATTCTTCTTGCCAATGGTGCAAATTACTGAGTCCGGCTCCTCTCCAATCTTCCTAAAATTGGAGGATTCTCCAATTCTATTAATGATGCGACATGTGGAGACTATTACATCCAATGGTCAAGAATAGAGGACTCCCCTTGATGCGAAAAGCACCTGATAACTTTCCTCCTCTTCTTCCATCTACCACCACAATAACCGACCACTGTCAAATTGCCAATCTCACCTCTTTCTTCCCTCAGCCATTGCAATTAATGGCCACTGCCTCTAACCCCTCTTTAATCCATAGCCACATCCGTCCCGTTCCCATGCATCGAATTCTTCCCTCCCCCCCCCCCCCCCCCCCCCCCCCCCCAAAACCCACCATTAGACCTATCAAATTTGCTATGAACATATCTTAAAATTTTGAGATATAAGTGGAGAGGTTTGTTGTCTTCTTCATCTCCTTCCCCTTCTGCCTCGTTTCCTCTCCAAAACCTTACTCATCCCTAATTTAACTCTAATTTGCTAAGTAATTGAGTTCACTGGCGGTAAAAGAATCCGGCAACAAATATCCAGTTTGAGGCTGTTTGATGGGCCGCTTTGGAAAGGAGAGAGGAGGAATGTAATTATGTGTGCTCAATCCTTTGGCATTTTAATGAAGTGGGTGTAACGTTAAATCCTAACCGTTGGATCTAGTTTGGAGGATCCTCAAATTTTAGGAGGATTGGAGAGGAGCTGGACTCCAAATTACTGCTTAGCCACCCATGTTGTATACGTGAGAATGAAACCCCAAGCGTAGGGCTATTTGATCGGTAGCATTATAATCAGAAAGACCAGATATCGTACCCAAGAGAATCTTCGGATGACTTGTATGGATTGATAGAAGTATGATTTTCGGCGTTTAGACAGCCAACTTTGTTTTGTTTTAAATGATGGAAAATAAACAGCTAATTAACAGCGAATTACTTAATTAAATGAGCGGCTAGGTCTAGGAGGTCCTAATACCCACGACTCAAGTTAATCCACTTTTATCTCGTTCTCTGTAATTACTCGGTTTGAGACATGTATCTAAGGTTGTCAAACCGGAGGATTTCGCGTTAAAACCATTTTAGTCTAGAAACGGAGTTCAAATACCACGCAAGTTTGGAAATTCATTTATCAAACGCGAGGAATGATAGAGCTCCCAAGAGCTCCTGCTCACACATGATCAAAGAAGTTAAAACCGCCAAGCTTTGATAAACAAACCTGAATTAACTTTATTTTTGAGCTAAACATGAAGATTTATTGACAGAAAAATAAGATCAATCCAAGTCATAAAATGCTAATCACCCCATAACTAAGCCTAATTAATTACTCATTCATAGCCAGGAGTTAAGAGCAAAAGCTAGGGAGTAACCAAGGGAGTGCAGCTCAGGGTGACAACAACGACGCCGAAGCAGCAGAAGAAGAAAACCAACACTCCCAGAAAATCGATCCACCCAACGGCGTCGCCACGATGTCAACGGTACTGTTAACCCGCACAATCTCTGCATAAAGTGCAAGTCCAACGAAACAATCTTTTACACGAACCCCGCGCCGGCCGCCTTCTCTCCCGGCGCCGACTGCGGCCGGTTTTGCGCCGAGTGCTTTCGGAGCAATCTGTTCGGCAAGTTCAAGTTCGCCGTCACCTCGAACACCGTGATTTCTCCCTCCGACAACGCCCTCGTCGCTTTCTCCGGCGGCACTTCTTCCAGGTCTCTCTCTCTCTCTCTCTAGAATGATGTTTATTCGTGGTTTCAGTGATATGATGTTTTGTTGTGGGGGATAGTTTTGTTCTAGAATGTGGATCTTGTTTCTTTTGGATAATTGAATTTCTTATGCTTGATCCGTGTATAACTATGAATTGATCTCACAAGGTTCATTGCTTATTTGCTTGTGTTGGTTTTGGTGATAATCAAGGATGGACAGATGGCGGATGAGATAGTTATCAAAAAAAAGAAAGAAAGATGGCGGATGAGATCAGGAAGCCACCCTACTCAACTTACAAAATTTCTTTAGAATTATAGTAGATTTTTCTCGAAGATGCTGAATTTGGACAAGTTCACCTGACTAGCCAGCTTTTGTTTGGAAAATTTAGCATCGGCCCATCTAAGATTTTCAGGAAACATTTTAGTAGCTCGCCTTCTAAGATTTTGTGCATGTATAAAAAATCTAATTCTGAGTTCCATAATTCACCTTTTGAACCGGATATTAATGCAAACAATTGTATGCACCCCTAGCTAGTGTTCTAAAGGACAGCTGCCTCTGATTAGTCATTTAGTCCCTGCCTAGGCAGATAGGCACTAGGCGGTAGTCCAACGCTTAGATTAGGCAACCAACTAGTCGGCGCATAGTCCCCACCTAGGCACTAGGTAGCCCTTTTCCGCCGGACTAGGCCTAGCGATTTATAGGACATTGCCCCTAGCTATATATGGCTGTGTCTTATAAATGTTTAAGTTGTTCGAAATATGTACAATAACCTTTTTATATGTTTTTATTTTATATGTTGTATATATGTCCTCATGTTCGCTCACCCAATTGAAGAATTCTGGGTCCGTCCTTGAAGAAAACTGTGTTTGGATTACAAATTTGAAATCAAGAGAGAGAGAATTCTTACTTCACCAAAATTGTCTGTCCCCAAAATTGGTGAGAATCGGTGAAATGGGCCATCTTGTTCCTGATATGCTGTCTTACTATTCCAAGCATGATAATTAGAGAATTCATTTCTTTGGTCACCAAAATGAGAGACGATAGTGTTCTCTTTTCTTTCTTAACTGCTTCTCCAAAATAGATTCTAATCTCTCCTTGAGAAGCCTGATGGCTCTCTGTTCTTTGTTTATCATATGGTCTTGAACTTGACTCAATGTTTGTTGTTCATTCGTTCTTGAAAATGCAATCTTGATGGTATTTTTAAGCTTGAAGTGACAAAAATCAATCACTATTTCTATATGAGAAGGTTATCTTGCATAGTAAATTAATTATGGAAAGGATTCAAGTTAGTGATTACTAATATTTATACGTACTGTGAGGTGGAGGTGGGCATTTCAGTTTGTATGCTAGTTTCTAGGTTTCTAGGATGACTATGCATCAGCAGATACACGATATGCAGATCTTTCTAGCACTGTGAATCAAGCCAGCTTGGATTTTATCTGGTCCTAGATAGCCTATGTGCTTATCCAACTAAATTCAAATTGTAATGTAAAGTTAGTTTGCAGAGCATCCTTGCTCATATACCTAATTTATGCCAATGCTCTATCCCCATTTTGAAACAAGGTTATATGGCTTGCTTTGCCCTAGAAACCCAGAAGACGAGCTCATGTGAGCATTTTTTAGGGTGGCCCTACAGTTTGTACATGAGATGCAATGTAAAGCACAGAAGAATTTTGATGCTACAGTATAATCTTAATTGGCCCTACAGTTTGTACATGAGATAGATCACCACCAGTATTTGGTGTAGGTGTTGCTTTTGTTGATGAAAGTGCCATTTATCCAGCCTCTTTCCAGCAACTTGATGATGCTATTGAAGACATGAAACTTACTGTATCGAATTTAACTCCCCCAAGAATGGTGTTTCATGTTATCCCAACTGCAAGCATCTATTCTTCCGAGTTAGGGGAGGGAGGAAAGGACAGGTTGAAAGAGTTAGTAAATGCTGTTCGTGATGTCACCGGAAAGGAAGATCTTATGCTGCATCTGCGAATGTTGTCATTGCAAAAGGTTCAACTTTTATGCATGTTATTTAACTTCAATAATGAGATGTACTGGCAACTTGTTAATGCAGTACAGTGCTTTTGTTATGCAGATTGCCATTGAAAATGGATACACCAAACTTCTGTTTGGATCATGTACATCAAAGATAGCTTGCCAGGTCATCACAGCAACTGTTAAGGTTAGCCTCTCTTTTCTAAACTCTTGAAAGAAATGGAGAGAACAGATTCCATCTTTCATTAACTGATAAAAGCTGAAGGTTCAAATGAATATAGACGTATAAAGAATTCTTTCTTTCATTAACGATGAAAGGTGAAGGTTCTAATGATTTTAAACTTAATTGAAATAGTGGGAGGTAATATTGTGTTCTTTTGCCAGGGCCAGGGTTACTCTTTAGCAGCAGATATACAATATGTTGATGCAAGGTGGGGGGTACCAGTGGTGCTTCCGCTACCTGACTGTTTCACACAAGAGCTGAACATGCTTTGTTGCCTTGGCAGTTTTTTTTTTTTAATGCTTTTACCACTTAGTGAGTCTTTCCTCTTCATATACGGAGTATTTAGCTATTTTAAAGTCCAATAGCAGCAGGCCGAGCTAGTTGGCTGAAGTATAGTTAAGCAGTAAGTTAACGCAGCTGCAGACATCAAATTTGGGGGCACAAAACCAACTCTTGACTGCCATAGTTGGAACAGTGCAAGGTTGATAGTGCTGGACATAAGCTCTTGTTAAACTGAACCCTTTTCGCTTTGAATTATGATTTTGGGAAAGTGTTGTTTTGGTTTGCTATTGCGTGGGTTCATTCTACGATGACCAATATGAAGTTGAATTGTAGTTATGGCTAGTAATCTACTATCCTACCTGGAGTCCTTTATGTTTGATCATTTTTGATATTCTTGACATCTTAAAAAATCTTTCATACTCTCTATTTTATTCATTTGTTGATGGTTTAGAAAACTGTCTTCCGGAATTAACAGAGTTTTTTTATTGGTGAAAAACTCTTGAATTTCTTCCCACAAATATGCCCATTTGTTCATCCAATCAATTGACACGAACTGCTGAAAAAAGGACCAGGAATATGCGTCATAGGTAGTAAAAATTCTACATCTTGTATGTGTTACTCAGTGTGAGTACATTATCGACATAAGCATGTGAAGCATTTACATGCGAAATGTTTTTCCTTTGCCACATGCAATGGGAAGTTCATTAATACGTTTTCACCATGATGGGACTGATCTTATCTTGGCAGGGCAGCTTGAAAACAGTGGAGGTTCTTGATACTCCTTGTTCTGGCATCAATGGTTTAGTCTCATAGTTTGTAAAACAGTTGCAGGTAGAATGCCAATTGTGGATATATACTTTTTGAATGCAATTTTAATAGTTACACTGATTGTTATATGGTGTAGATAAAGAGCTTACCATCAGAAATATAACATTTAAATTCATTTGAAAGTTTGAGATTTGCATCTTGCTGAAATTACTTGTGATCTGCTTGGAATTTACTTTCCCTTCAGCTTTCAAGTATAAACCCTTGTGAAAGTTCATTCTTCAAGTCAAATCAGCTAAGAGTGTTGAATGTTGTTTCCATGTACTCCCAGAATCTGCAATTTCATCATATTGCTTTTGTGTTTTAGGAAGAAAATGCATCTCGAGAGTGCACAATTTTAAGAACAGCCGGAAAGCTTACTCCATTTGATTTCAATAGAATGCCAGAGAGTGACGACCTTAATTGTCATTTAGCATCCCAAAGCCAAAGGCGTCAAAAGAAATATAATCTGAAGTTGAATAAATCACTTCCCCCAGAGTCATTCTGTCCCATCTGCAATAGCCCACTCAGCACTTCCGACTTGTTAAGTTTGAATGATATTGAGATTGGACAATTAAGTGCTGAAACATTTGGGGCTAAATGTTGTTTGAGTTGTCAGATCCTTCCCAAGGAACCCTCGTCCGTGGAGCACTTCTATTCACTTTTACCACAGCCAGCCATTGCCCTAGCAAAGAATGATTATCATTGCAATTGGAGATGGCTAAGGTAAGAAACTAAAACGTTACACTTACATGTTCTTTATGCATGTAATTTGCGGGTGATTAGGGATGATTTCAATTAAGATTATACCAAGACCTCTATGAGTTTCTTTTTCCATCGGTAAATGACTTGCTTTTCGCATGAGACCTTAATTTATCGTGCCTTGGGGCCTGTGTTACATGGACTCAGGTATCGGTTGTAGACACGCAGGTATGTGTCTAAGTGTCCGCTTAATCTAATTTCCTGTTTAGAACTCGGGGATTTGCCCAAATAGTAGAACTTCTAGTATATTTCTTTTATGTTCTCCGATGAATAGTGGTTACAAAGTGCCTTAGGGTGTTTCTTACACAATATGAAAGTTCTACGCATGGTTCAGGGTAACTTTGCATCACAAAATATGTTTGCTATGTGTCTGTCCAACTAAATGTGTTGGACACGGAGCCCACACCCTTATCCTAGTGATATTTTGTTCATTTAGAAGGGCCCATGTAACATAGCTCAAGGCTATGTGGAACTTTGTAAGTTTTTTAAAACAATACTTTTAATGAGTATGATTATCTGGAGACCACGTGTATTTGTGGCTCCTCCATTCTGAAAATGTGTCTAAAAATTCTGTTTTCCAATTTCCTTGCATCGGATAACTGCTTTGTTTATGCGTTCTCCTCTTAGGGAGCAGATACAAGATTGCTTGGTTTTAGACAGCAAAGATGGAACCTGAACCTGCTATTTGCTCGTTTTCAAATTCTTCTGCAGATAAATCTTCTCACTTTAGATGCTTGCGCATTTTAAGCAATGGTTCACATTGCTAGGGTCAAAAATTCATAAGGGGGACAAGGCTATAGCAGCAAGCAACCTAATAACAAGGGTAACGTATCCTACCGTGTAATGAGGAGGAGTTTTTCGGATGCCAAATTGGCTTGATTTTTCCAATTAAGTCCCTTGATTGGGCAGCCACAAGGCGGGTGGGGGTAATTCAGTCCATTTGCTCGGTCCTATCTTCGTAATTACGGGTGTCTTAATTTTTTTTTGTAGATCACTCAATTCTGATTTCCTTAGGGGGGGTTCTTTTTCCAAATGTGTTTTGATTGCAATAATCCAATGCGGGCATCCGCTGCGTACGGGAGCTTATGGTGCATTGATTGCTCGGCCGGATGTCGGAGACAGCTTCGTCAGGTGATTCTGAATTGCACTTGCGATGTGGCTTATGATGCTTGCTGTAGAGAGAGAAGGAAGTGATGGAGGCCATGGCTGGGTTTTGGAGGAGCAGGAGCCCCTTCGATCGTAATAGCGATCATCTTCGTTGGTAAGTTATCTCATTCTCAACAATCGTTTCAGTATAAAAATTGATGGAAGTTTTGTGAAGGTAATATTGTTATTGATTTTGGCAAGGGAAACCGGTGCGGCATTCGGAAGGTATGTCCGACTTTTGAATGTTTTTGGAAAATTTGAAAGACTGGAATGTGATGCTTAATTATTCTACCTATCTTCAAATGAGAAAAACAGATTTTGAGATGATGGTTGATTTTGGTGGATATGATAAAATAGTGCCAGATATTGATCAGTTTAGTTTCAATTCGTATATTTTGGGAAGTGCCTTTAGGCATGGGTAATCTTTTTTTTCCTGAACGTGGCACCGGTAGTCTATTATTTTACTGTGTATGTAATTTTGACCCGAGGGAGACTGCATTAGTCGGAAACAGTTGAATAGACATTGTTGAAATGTAGGGCTCTCTAATTTGCAAATTCATTTGTTGAAATAGGTTACATGCTTCCTTTTTGAAGCTCGGGCAAAATTGATTAGATCCATTGGTGGGTAATCCTATTTGAAGCTGGGGAGAAGCCGGACACCTCCATGGGGTGCAGACAGTCCTAGGGAAGGGTATTCTATTGAGGTTAAATCAAAAGGGTAATTGCACAGTAATGCAGAATTGGACTTGCTTAGAAGTTTAAGTATGCGAGTGCCATGGCTACTTCCATAGACCTATTGTTATTGTGCAGGACATTAGTCACGGATTAAAGGCCTTCTCTTTTTTAAACTAAAAAATGGTGGGTTAAGGAGGGAGGTTAGAGGAATGTTGAATCAAAAGGTACAATGCCATTAGTTTTGAACATTCCAGTTTTGTTGCCTTATTTTCTGATAGTTGACTTCACTTACATTCGATATGTTAGCTAATTTTACTTTTAAGTCTAGATAAGCTAGGATGACATGCATGTTGCACAACTCCTGCACTTTTTAACAAAGTTTTGATTTGGTTGTATTTTTTCGGGATTGAGCAATTCGGAACACAACCGCAACGGAATTATTTTAGGACTACATACGAAGCTGCTCTCTCTCCTTACTATCGCAAATATTTGGTTATAATAAAGAATGGGTATTATCTATATTGTTGTGGCCTAGGTATCAGAAAAGTTATGTTAGCTATCGATTACGCTCTTATGTTAGGCTGATTATGTTTACTCTTTTTTTTTTTTAGCTATATAATTTATCGGGTGCACTTAGTGAACTTGACCAATTGATACTGGGTCACCTTGAGATCACATCACATGTGCTGTTGAACTCTAATATAGTGGTGAAAGCTTGGTTGTTGTCCCCTTTTCGCTCTAGACCGGAGCATATGGAGAATGAATAGCTAGGTGATATTTGGAGGCAATTGGGATCGAGTTATGAGCTATTATGCACCGACACGGACACGAAACCAACACCGGGACACGGGAATTCTAAAAAAATGGGGACACGGACACGGACATGGACATGGCGGGGGACACGCCACGTGTATATTTATTTATTTATATATATAAATAAATAAATAATTATAGTTTAGCACCCAGAAATTTTAAAAAATTTATAATTTGGCCTCAAATTTTATTATAAAAAATTACAGTTTAACCCCCAATTTTTTCAAAAATTACAGTTTGATCCCCAAAAATTTAAAAAAAATTACAGTTTGGCCCCTGCCGTGTCCCCATCGGTGTCCCCGCGGTGTCCCCGTCAAAAATTCAAATTAAATTATGGGACACGCCACGTGGCGTGTCCTGTACGTATCCCGCGGTGTCCCCGTGTCTGACGCTGCGATACCTCGACTTTTAGAGGTGTCGGTGCTTCATAGGTTATGAGGGAGAGGAGAGACCAAAGTTGCTGGGCCTATTTGATATAATCTGTTCGAACCACGGGCAAATTTTAGCAAGAATGTATGGATGGACGAGACCCTAATTTTAGCAAGAGCTTTGGATGAATTTGTTGAACTCTGTAGGGTGCATGCGAATGAACCACTAGCAACAAGGAATCAGTGAAACAAGCTGAAGCTTTTGAGAACGTAAGAGCAACATTAATTCAAAGTGGTCTATGTTCTGCCCAATCGCTGCACATGTTTGGGAATTTTCATCTAATAGCTTGGTAATGAAAGTTTGGAGTTGTCAAAGTTTGGAACATTTGAAAGACATGATGCGTGTGATGTGAAATTCCCTCCGTCTGTCTGTCTGTGGTTTTGTGGCTGTTTATGTTTGGTCTTGTTTTGTTTTATCAGCTAATTAGTGCTAAATGGATGATTTATTATGTGGATACATGGGTGGTTTTTTTGGGAAAATGACGGCCAAGGACGTGTTTTGATAATTAATACCCGCCAAGGATATTTTCAGCATTAACAAATATTCTTAGCATATCCTTGGCGGGTATTAATTATCAAAACATGTCTTGAGCTGTCATTTTCCCAATTCTTTTTTGGTTGAAATGAGGTGACCATATGTTCCAAATCTGTGATTTGGTCGAGATCAAACTTGTATCATGATAGGTATCTTTTATTGTGTAATTTTGCCTAAATGGATGGTTGGAGAATTTTTCATTTTGCTTCATCGCCATTCACCCAAATTCGGAGAACTTTCCATTTTACTCCATCGTCATTTGGGTGATTTTATGCTATGTTATTTTTTCGGATAGATGCCAAAATAACGCCTGTTTTCACTAAAAATACCAAAAATATCATTTAGATTAAAAAATTGTCTTAAATTGTGGGTATTTTTTGGTTAAAATACTGAAACTATAGTTTAGGCAATGGCATATACTTGCCCTATTGTATCCCATATTTGTACGATCTTCCATCATCAGGCAAAGAAATCAAGAAATCAAAGCGACTATACAATACACACACACATGACTATATCTATGTTTACAGCCCTATCTTCATTTACACTTGTAGAATGTATAGACAGACTTTTGTTAATTTATCTTTTTGATCGAGTCTCTTGGGAACAAATGAAAGCGAGTTTACAGAAGAGCAAAGCCGAGAAAGGACTGGTTGGCCGATTGGGTATCAAGAAACGACGACACTGTGCGGAGCTTGCCAATCTACTGGTGGTTCTCATAAATTGTGGAGTTTCGGGCATCGCTGATGCTGGTAGGTAAAAGTAAAAACCTTTGCTTCTTTAGTTACTTGTTAATTGTGTATACTATATACTACTGCAAGTTACACAGAGTGACGAAATGGTGACTAGGGTGCGAAATTTTGTTTGTGTTTGTGGATAAGATAAACTTTCTTTCGAAGTTTCAATTTGGTTGTCAGAACATATTTAATTGGGAACCCAGATGACCGCATTCTCTTCTACAAAGCCCAATTCAACTTCACAATCATGTTTTCATTTTTGGGTAGCCTTTGATTGAATATTTTAATTTTGCAGGTTTCTTTTGATGGGTTCTGATCTAAAACTGGTGTGTATGTGTGTGTGTGAGAGAGAGGCCTGAAGTTCTGGAGCTTGTGTTGAAGGAAGCTATGGATTTGGTAATGGATTTGATATCTGATAATTACATGTGGTTTTCTTGATTATGCTGTGTCAAATTTGTTGCTTTTGTTTGATTTTTTATTTTTTGGGGTTTGATGGAATTGGGTTTTTTGAGTCCAGTAAAACATACCCATTTAGGTAGTTTTTCAGAATCTGAGATGTTCTAAGAACGTTTATCCGCCGAGTCTGCTCAGCAAAGGCTTGAGCTTTTTGGCTATAACAAACTCGAGAAGAAGAAGGTATCTGTTTCTTATCGAACACCCTCCTTTTGTATTTCCAGTCTGTTGGCTTTTTGGACTGAAATTCTGATAATAAAGTTTATTATCTTCTCAGCATTTCAGGAGAGTAAATTCTTGAAGTTGTTAGGCTTTTAACCTGTTCCGGTTTCTGAAAAAATGAACTTTTTTAAAGGGAACGTAATTTCAAGCTCAAAAATTATGTATTTACGTAAATAATTTTTCTACCAATATGGACTTGTTTGATAGATCTCATTGAGATCTTTTAAACGGTGTAAAAAAATGAAAAAATTATTTTTCATTTTCATTATATTTGAGTTTGAAATTACCTTTTTTTTGAAAAAGAATGTTTAAAAAAAAAGCAGAACGGCACCTTTGTGTGGAACCCTCTGTCATGGGTGATGGAAACTGCTGCTATCATGGATATTGCCCTTGCCAACAATGGAGTAAGAACCTGCATTTAAATTTGGATTAGAGTATTCACAGAAACCATGATTTGATCTAAATTATGTGTTGGTTTCATCACTAAATAGGCACGCTGTTGCGACAAGAGAAAATGCCGGTGTCCCAAAAGCCCATTGCCTGAAGAAGCATTTCTTATCGGTATTCCCAGAATGCCTTGTTGAGGCAAAAGTGCTATTATATGATGAATCCTCTGAAGAGGAAATTCTTTCTTGCCACCCTGATTTTGTGTTGGACTGCATTGACAACATAGACACGAAGATAGGATACAGTATTTGTTCATGGTGAGTATTATCATCCTTGAATGCTTACCAAAAATGACTACTTGGCTCAACCTTTTTTACTGTTACAGTTACGTTCAGAAGTTTAGAGTCATAATTTGTTGCTGAAGTGAGATATGTGTGTGCGCTTGCGTGCGTATGTGTGATAGGCATGTATGGTTGTTTGCGAATTGCCATGTTTAAACTGTGTTTGGATGAGTTTTTGAGAAATTTTTTAGGGTTATGAGTGGAGAGAGAATGAGAGTAATGATTGAAAGTATGGATAATGAGTGGAGAGAGAGAGAGAGAAATGAGAATAATAATTAGAGATAGGGGTAATGAGTGGAGAGCAATGATTGAAAGTAGAGGTAATAAGTATTTTTGAGTTGGAATTTTTTTTTTCAAAAAGGGAAAAGAACAAGGCATTAATTATTTAGGCGAGAGCGTATAGTAGCATTAATGGACATAGGGTCTGGAAAATATTGCACTTTCAAAGGTCTTTCATTCTACCTTGAATGATGCATTTTGAGAATTTATAGTTTGGAACTTGTGAATGATTAGGTTTTAGCGGAAAATTATTTTGGACTACCCTCATTCCAGATATTAAGTTGTCTATCATGAGTTTAAATACCTTGTGAATATAATAGAGGTTTTACTTTTCAATTTACGATTTCTGGATTCATAGTGTGAAATAGGTGGCACTTCTTGCCGAATGTGTGCGTAGGGGCTTCAATGTTCTGTCTGCAACGAGAGTTGGCACGAGAACTGACCCTACAAAAATCTTTGTGGCTGATTTGAGAGTCTAACAAATGACCATCTATCTTGAGCCGTAATTCTTTTGGTGTGCATGATTTGCTTTCTAATATTTTAGGACCATGTATCTACCTATCATAAACTTTACTACAATCACGTTACGTTAGCATTTGTAAATAGCGTATGCATTATATAATCTACATGTAAATCAGCTAGAATCTTGGTACTTTTATCAATCTTTGTAATACGCCTTTCCTCTTCAATGGGCATGACATTCGTGCCTTGGACATGGCCGCACCTAGTAGGCTTTATATATCGTCTTGGCGACAAGATATCATGTGTGTTTGTTATTTAATAATCAAGCTTTCGCTCCTCTTTTGCGTATGCGAAACGAAATGGGGGATGGTGCTGTGCAGTGAAGTGCATAGCACCAAGCTGCGCACCTCCGAGCCGTCGGATAGTGCATTCGACGGCTAGAATCTCATCTCGGCAATGAATGGCTCTCGATCGTTGATTGTCAAGATAAGATCCGAGCCGTTAGATGCACGATCCAACGGCTTAGAACTGCGCAGCATTGCGCAGCACCAACCCCAAATCCGAAACTTGGAGGTGATGCAAATTCACGTTTGATCTGCTCACATGTTTTGTTTACATCAATTGACGGTTAAAATATACATATCTGAGGAAAAAAATCGACTGCTTTCTCGAAGTTTGCTGAAGAATGAAATGTAGAATTATCTCCCTTGGCTTTTGAGAAATAATAAAGTCAAAACTGTTTTTGTAAATTCCGAAACTGTTGTGCGTGAGATTTTTTATTTTTTTTAGGATGCATGAGAGATTTGTATTTTGCACATTGTACAAGCATTTTATGCTCTACAATTTTGACACTAACAAAAACAATTTTACATTAGCACCACTTTTTTTTTTCTTAGACCAATGATAGATAATCCATTATTACTTGGGGGTAATTATTCTTGTGACGAAATGCCGAATTTTTTTTGAACGACAACAAAATTTCATTAATATTTGAAATTGTTAAAAGACCAATAGGAACAAGGAGAATGAAGTTTTGTAACAAAGCTAAGAGCATCAGCAATGGTAATAATCAAAATCAATACCCAAGATGTGTTATGTCAGTATTTGATTATTCATTTAGTCTATAATCAAATTTAATAACCTCTATCTCTACATTGGGTATTTTTACATACCTAACAAAAAAAAACCCATAATACACAATGCACATGTCAATTTCAAACGAGTTTCAATCACGTATCCGACCATACCAAATTATTCGTCTCGATGAGACGATTCCAATTTGGAGTGTTTTTGAGTTATTGAGTTTTGGTTATTGGTAAAAGTTGTTAAATTTGGTTATGGAATGAGTAAAATTTGCTTATTTGCCAAAAGACTTGTAACTTTGCTTATTGCCATGTGGGGTATTTTTTGAGCATTGTTGTTAAGTTTGCTGGAGAATGAAATGTAGAATTATCTCCCTTCTTGGTTTTTGGGAAATAATAAAGTCAAAACTATTTTTGTTAATTCCGAAATTGTTGTGCGTGGGATTTTTTTTTAGGATGAGAGATTTGTATTTTGCACATTGTACAAGCATTTTATGCTCAACAATTTTGACATTAACAAAAACAAGTTTTGCATTAGCACCACTTTTTTTTTCCTTAGACCAATGATAGATAATCCATTATTACTTGGGGGTAATTATTCTTGTGACGAAATGCTAAGTTTTTTTTGGAACGACAACAAAATTTTATTAATATTTGAAATTGTTACAAAGACCGATAGAAACAAGGAGAATGAAGTTTGCTTATCCACACCCATTTGCTTATTACAACGGAAATGCTCTAAGAAAAATTCTATGCCCGACTCAAACCCTCGATTGCCAAGGAACTAATGAAAAAATTCCAATGGGACAAGCCTACGCCTAAAATGCCGAAGCCCAAACAATAATTGGGATAAGCCCATCGAAAAGAAACCCTGACCCTAATCCCGCATCAACTTCGACCATTTTTAACTCGCACCTATCAACTTTGTCAATGCATGTGAGAAGCAAGTCCCTGGTGTAAATGCCTACAATTAGTACATTAGAGCATCCGCAATGTAATAATCAAAATTAAAAGGTTGCTAAAGTTAGCAATGTTTGCTCAAAAAAGTGCTCAAATTGTAATAATCAAACTTAGCAATCTTTTAGCAACTCATCAAATTTTGGCCTTTGAATAATCAAAACTAACAACTTTTTGTCAATAATCAAATCTAATCATCCCCACATTTTTTCAATTAAATACACACATCATTACACAAAACATTCTTTCTCTCAACAATGTTTTCAAAAAATAACTTTTAAAAACTATTTTTTTTAGAAATTTTTTTAAAAAATAGTTTAAAAAAACTGTTATTTTGAAAAACTGTTATTTAAAAAAAAAAAAAAAACTGTTTTCAAAAACCGTTTTTACACAAGCCACAAGCCAATGTCTACAATTAGTAACCCTCTAAATGAATAATCAAAAGCTGACGTGGCAAATTTTAATTATTCATTTTTGATTATTACATTGCTCTTAGATAGAGACCAGGCAAAAAGCTCACAAGCCAATGTCTACAATTAGTACCTTTTTTTTAAATATTGTATACATAAGCAGAGTGCATGTTAGGAGGTTAGTACACAAAGAGTTTCAGACGCTATCTATAGTCCTGAATTCCAAACGCCCACAACGGGACTCGAATCCTGACCTCTCATATGGAGATGACCAGAAGATGCCCATTGCTACAATTAGTACCTTACTAATATTCTCAAGGAGTAGATGTTTACAATTAGTACATTAGATACCAGAGTGGCGACCCATCCTGCATTTCATTGGAAATTACAATAGTGAGGAAACCCATGTCTGTCTTCTAAAATATTTACTGCTTAGCTGGATTTGAGATTCTCGTGGAATTCTTAAAATGCAATTTGCATCATGTCTGGATCGACTGAGGTTTAACCTTTATATGATTCGTTGGCTATATTGGGAGCAGGTGCAAGTTGGAACTCCCAATGAATTATAACTACGTATTATAATTGAGAATTGAAGACGTTCTAATTTACTGTGTTTGCCAACTTATGTACTCCGTTGACTTTATTGGGAGCAGGTGCAAGTTGGAACTCCTAATGAATTATATTGGAAATTAAAAAGACGAGGAGCCCAATGTCTCTATTCTAAAATATTTACCGCTTAGCTGGATTTGAGATTCTCGTGGAATTCTTAAATTGCAATTTGCATAATGTTTAGATCCACTGAATTTGCAAGTACTCATTTAACCATTATATGATTCATTGGCTTTATTGGGAGTTGGAACTCCTAATGAATTATATTGTTGGAAATTAAAAAGACGAGGAGCCCAATGTCTCTATTCTAAAATATTTACCGCTTAGCTGGATTTGAGATTCTCGCGGAATTCTTAAATTGCAATTTGCATAAAGTTTAGATCCACTGAATTTGCAAGTACTCATTTAACCATTATATGATTTGTTGGCTTTATTGGGAGTTGGAACTCCTAATGAATTATATTGTTGGAAATTAAAAAGACGAGGAGCCCAATGTCTCTCTTGTAAAATATTTACCGCTTAGCTGGATTTGAGATTCTCGCGGAATTCTTAAATTGCAATTTGCATAATGTTTAGATCCACTGAATTTGCAAGTACTCATTTAACCATTATATGATTCGTTGGCTTTATTGGGAGTTGGAACTCCTAATGAATTATATTGTTGGAAATTAAATAGACGAGGAGCCCAATGTCTATCTTGTAAAATATTAGTTGGATATGAGATTGTCGCAGAATTCTTAAATTGCAATTTGCATAATGTTTAGATCGACTGAATTTGCATGTACTCATTTAACCATTGTATGATTCGTTGGCTTTATTGGGAGTTGGAACTCCTAATGAATTATATTGTTGGAAATTAAAAAGACGAGGAGCCCAATGTCTCTCTTCTAAAATATTTACTGCTTAGCTGGATTTGAAATTCTCACGAAATTCTTAAATTGCAATTTGCTTCATGTCTGGATCGACCGAATTCGCTTGTACTCATTTAACCATTATATGAAGTTGTAACTCCCAATGAATTGTAACTACGAACAATAATTGAGAATTGAATACAAAGTCTTTGTTGAACAAAAACTTATTAAGAGCAGGTGCAAGTTGGAACTCCCAATGAATTATATTACTAGAAATTAAAAGGGTGAGGAAATCCAATGTCTCTCTTCTAAAATATTTACTGCTTAGCTGGATTTGAGATTCTTGCAGAATTCTTCAATTGCAATTTGCATCATGTCAGGATCGACAGAATTTGTATGTACTCATTTGAGACTAGAAGATCAGCAAGCTGATTAGAAGATCAACAACTTACTTAATTACTTGTCTACGGAGTAGTGGTACTTGTGTAACTGTGCTTTTACTCTTCATAGTTTCCCCCGTTTACACAATCCTGATTCCGTTGACTGTTACATAAGAATTTCGGAAATATCTACGAAAAGTCGAAAAAAATAATAATCTAAGTTAAAGGTAGCAACCAAGTCAGCATATATATCTCCGTTCGTTTCTCTAAGCACGTGGGGCAAGGAATTCCAGTAAGGACCTGCAATCTGAAATCATGTGATGATGATGCCAGTCATGTGAATATGTGATCATGTGAGAAACATTTGCATCAACTGGATCAATTGTAAGGCATCAGATTCCACACCAATATAATATTAGGGACAAAGACGGATCCAGGAATTCTCTCTAATGGGAGCACAAATTTTTACTACATTTGAACAAAAATTTACATTCAAGCACAATAATATAAATTTAAACTTCATCATATGAGAAAAGGGAAATAATTTCAAAAATTCCTAAAAATAAATGCAAAAAGGGTTGTAATCCCTTTATGGTTTCTCTAATGAGAGCCACCATCAAGGGGCAAAATTGGAAAAAATAATGCTCATGTTTTTTCATTAGTGAATTATTTATAATGTGATTGTGTGTGCTTATAATATTGTCCAAAAAATTAAGTGCTCAAATTTTTAATCAATTTGAATAGATACAAAGATTTTTTTTTCTAATCATATTATTTTAAAGGGTCATAATTAATTTTTATCTTTAGAGATCTCATATGTAGAACCAAATGAAGAGTAAATACTTAATTGCTCCAATTTTTAATCCATTGGAATTGGTACAAAGATCTTATTTTTCTTATTATTTTATCCTAAAGGTCATAATTAATTTTTGGTTCTAGAGCTCTCAAATGAGAACCCTAAGAGAGCCGTAGAATTAAATGAAGAGCAGATTCTTAAGTATTCCAATTTTCAATCCGTTCGAACCGATGCGAAGATCATATTTGTCTAATTATTTTATCCTTAGGAATCATAATTAATTTTTTACTTTAAAACTCTCATAATTAATGTTTGTAAAAAAAAAAATTGAATTGAGTGCTCTCACGTGTCCCATAGTGCATCCGTCCCTGATTAGGGACATTGATATCCCATGCCATGTGGAGACCATCATGAAGTGCACTCTTTATAATTCGCTAATGTATGTCAACTACTGTAATAAGTATAATTCGTTGGCTTTATTGGGAGCAGGTGCAAGTTGGATCCCCAGTGAAATCTATAACCCAAATTGTGACGGTGTAGTGACCCACATATTTTTCCTACATACATTTTGGCCGTTGAATTTAACACACATGCATATCCCTGCATAAATCTCCACCCTCTATTCAACCCTTGGGCATTGGATGGCTCAGATTGATTTCATCCGACGATTGAGAGTGATTTTATCAGTTTTTGGAAATGATTTTTTCAGTTTGAATGTTGAATATTTGGATATGTTCAGTCATCATATTCAGTCACTTAATTTATGAAAATCTTGATTAGCATGGCAAATACATATACAAAGATTTGATTGGGAGAAAGAATATAATGACAGAATTTTTGGTAATGATTTTTACGGGGAGCTTGATTGGCAAATACATATACAAAGACTTGATTGGGGAGCTTAATTTTTGGTAATAATTTTTGATTTGCCAATTTTTGGGTAAGGGATATAATCACAGATTAGCGTTTATTCTCATTTTCACTTCTCTCTCTCTCTCTCTCTCTCTCTCTCTCCTCTAAACATTTTTTTCCAGTTCTCTTTCCTGTCTCCATGACCCTCACCCTCTCTCCGGTTCTCTCTCCAGAGGTATGACTCTTTGTTCTAATTTTTTAAAACGGTTGTGAATCAACAATCGGCTTAGGGATAATGTATTGATTTTTACGGGGAGCTTGATTGGCAAATACATATACAAAGATTTTATTTGTGATAAAATTTGAAAATCAATACACGATCTAGGGTTTATGTATTGATTTTCAAATTTCATCACAAATAAATCATTACCAAAAAAATCAAGTCTTGGTATGACTGAAAAATTCAGTCACTATAGTCCATAATCAACAATCGGCAATTCTATTAGTCCATAATCAGTCATTATAATGACTGAACCAACAACCGGTAATTCTTTTAGTTCATTACCAAAAATTGAAAAAGTTCTAACTCTACCTACGACCTAATTACATAAATCGACATAAGCATATTAACTGCAACCCTAAAAACAACCAATAGTGTTGGGCCCGGAGTGTCCCCATGGATTTGGTTATACAATGCCACTCCCTGCGACCGCTCTAAAAACAGACTTGCGGGTGCGATGTCGAATGCCATAAAAGACTTAATTGAAACCTTTCCTACCACCAATTGGTTTTAGGAGAGATGGTGGAAAAGCGGTCCGACAAGTGGTATCAGAGCCAGGAAGTCATGGGTTCGAGTCACGGGAGCGTCATCGTGAGGGAGGGATTGTTGGGCCCGGAGTGCCCCCATGGATTTGGTTATACAATGCCACTCCCTGCGACCGCTCTAAAAACAGACTTGCGGGTGTGATGTCGAATGCCATAAAAGACTTAATTGAAACCCTTCCTACCACCAATTGGTTTTAGGGGAGATGGTGGAAAAGCGGTCCGACAAATAGCTTATGCCCGTGCAATATGGTTTTTGGAAGATGCTTCGTCTGTCAATATATCAATATATATATCAATATATAATCACTCCAAGCGTAGGGTAAATTCGTCCATTGAAGCATAATAATCCAGAAGTCCGGGATCATACCCAAGAGAATATCATCATGGCTTGATTGGATTTGTAGATGTATGGATTGTGGCCTTGAAGCGGCTAAGTTTTAGGTGTAGTTTGAAATGGAGAAAAAGTGAAATTTAGGTGTGATTTGAAAATGATTTAAACTAAGCGGCTAGGTCTAGGGGATTTCAACATCCACAACTCAAATCAATCAGCTCTCCCTTGAGTTACTCGGGTTGAGATACGCATCAACAATCTCCCAACCTGGAGGATTTATCATTAAGCTCATTTACTAGAAAAGGAGTCGAAATACCAAGCTAGTTCTAGTATTCATCTAGCAAACACAAGAGATGACAAGCTCTAAGAATCTATGCGTGGCAAGTAGGCTCGCTCTTGCCTACGCATGATCAAAGAGGTTAACACCGCCGAGATTTTATAGACAAACACGAACTACTTTGATTTCCCAACTAAACATGAAGATTTATTGAGAGAAAATCATGATCAATTCAAGTCATGGAGTGCTAATCACTCCATGACCAAGCCTAATTATCTACTCACTCATACTAAGAATTGAATCAACAAAGCTAATTATTGAAAACATGATGGAATTCAAATTAAACTAGAAATTAAGATAGATCAAAATCGTAGCTACAACTTTAAAGAAGAGTGAAATAGCAAACAACAACTAATTATGGAAGGAAATGCAGATTTTGTCAAGAACACTAATTAAGAAGAGTGAGCAACAAGTAAAAGAAATCCTACTTAGATCTAAAAAAATGCAGTAAATCTAGTATTTTTTCGGATATGTGACATAATGGGGTATTTATACAAGCCCACATTAGTACACAAAATATCTCAAAGGACACCCTAAAAATCCGCTACGAAGGCACTCGGTATCGATACTGGGAACTTTGTATCCATACCGGATCTCTTTCAAACATTCCTATTGGGCCGCAAAACGAACCGGTATTGATACTGCGTTTCTGCATATCGATACCCAATAACAATTCCAATTCCCAATCTGTTCTTAAATAGTATCATACGGAATGTCTGAGTATCAATACCGCCTTCAAATGCTTGGTCTCTTCATTAAAGATGTATCTTCGATTTTGATCTATGTATTATTGGGTGCTTATCAGAAGAATTTTTCGATTCACTCCAACTCCCAATTAAAATCATGAACTAATTTTCTAAACAACATGGAAAGAGAACAAAGAACTGACCAAAAAAAAAGGGTAATTCACCGTGGATAGAGAACAAAGAACTAATTTTTCGATTCACAACCGTTTTAAAAAATTAGAACAAAGAGTCATACCTGTGGAGAGAGAACCAGAGAGACGGTGAGGGTCATGGAGACAGGGAAGAGAACTGGGAAAAAACGTTTAGGGGAGAGAGAGAGAGAGAGAGAGAGAGAGAGAGAGAGAGAGAGAAGTTGTGGGCTCCCCGACCGATGCACCCGAAGAGTCGCCACCCGGATTTTTGAGATGGATGATCCGAGAAACCGTGAGCTTATTTTGAAAAGAAAAGCTTTTGGTCTAGCGATAACGTTGAGATATTGGGTTCGGGAGCCATGTTACGAACAAAAAAATTTTTGTTGAAAAGTACCCTGCTCGCCTGGTGAGGACCGATCTCTGCTGAACATTTTAAAAAGGGGAACATTTCACAAATCTTTTGCAAAGTGTGACTCTTTATTAAACAAGCAAAAAGGGAAGGGGCATGGGAGGATATATCACATTGACGTGCATGTGGTGCTGCCTATACAGGAATGATAAGTGTATGATGTTTTGAAATGAAGTAGCTAACCAGTGGACTGTCCAGATCAAAACCATTACCACACGGCTTATTACAATACCATGCACGGTCTTATGATATGTCGTGCGGCCTACCTATTCTATTACTGGACTATTCATCAGTACTCATAGTAGCGCTCGGTATTCTAGATATCCCGTACGTAACTTTTGGAGTCATCCGAAATACCCAACAGCTGTCTCTCTTCAGAATAACACCCCTTTCTTCAAGCCATGAGCAAGAAACAAGTTTTGATGTTTTTGATCATTTGAGCAAGCAAAAAGGCCTTGTTTAAGAAATAAAACATAGCTCGTAGATATGGTCTCATTCTAAAGATACTGATGACAATATTTCAACAAGACAAGCAAGCCCGATGAAGAATAGTCATGATCCGGACAGTCTGACCAAATAAACAACGATTAGTAAAAGATCGTGCGTTTGAGCATACTACGCCGTGCGACTCATCATAATGCCGCACGGCGTGGTCTGCCTAGCATAGTGGCTATTTTTATTTTTGAAAATGGCTTTTAAGTCATTGTTTAACCAAAAGGGGGTCAAGCCTAACTACAAAAGAGTTCCCTCAAGGATAAGGACAAGGCCTACTCCAAGGAAACTTGGTTTTTACCTTTGGTTCTCGAGCTTGAATGAGGACGGATGATGATGGATGAGTATGGACAAGACTGGTTGAGAAAAGATGAGTGTGGGCATGGATGGTTTGTTGGGTGTTTTAGTAGGTAGGATCTCAAAGTGAGTAAAAGGCTCACTTTAATAATGAGGAGAAAAATGGGGCATTTAGAGAAAGAAAGTGCCTAGAGAATATTTTGGGAGCAACTTTCTCAAGACTTAGAAGTGAGGAATGTGTATGAAAGCATGATGAGAGAGAAAGAAAATTCAGAACCCCTTTCTCTCTGAGTAGAGGGGTGTATTTATAGGCAAGAACTAAGGATTTTGAATTCAAATGGGGAAGGTATTTTCTGGGCGGACTAGAAGTGATTTTTCAGCTAAGCTAACTTATAGCTGTGGCTCAAGTGGACGTGGCTGACAGCTTGCTGAGCCAGTCAAAACTTTATCAAAATGTCGTGCGGTTGACCTCATGACCCCGTGCGGCGTAATGAAATTTGTTATGTCGTGCAGTGTTGAGATATATCGTGCGGTACTAAGAGTCCAATCCCGGGCCCTTGGGCTTTCTTTTGGGCTTTTGGTTTAGAGAGGTATTTCATCATCGGGACATTTAAAGAACCTCTGAGGTTCAGATTGAGGTGTCTACAGTAGTCCCTCTTTAACGGAACTCGAAAACTATTGGTTGGTACCAGTGACGCTTAAAGAATAGGCATCCCAATTCATTGCTCTAAGTTCTTTAAACAGAGACAAAAATGTATGAAAGTTGAAATGCAATCAAATGATGATGGCGGTCGCGCTCGTGGAGCTGTCTACGTACCCTGTTTGTATGGATCAGACCAACGTAGTTCAATTAGGACAATACAATAAACTTGATAAGATTGAGTGGTTGTAGTTCCATGTGTTGTGAAACAAATGCAAATAGCTGCAAAATTCGAGACAAACCCTCAGGGGGCAAAATTCGAGACGAGACGAGTCCTCAAAGGGCAAAATTCGACACAAACCCTTAGGGGGCGAAATTTGATGAATCTTGAGAAGCGAAAATTATGACGAGTCCCGGAGGACAAAAATTATGACGAGTTTCGGAGGACAACATTAATCTTTTGACCAAGGCACAACATTTTAAGAGATTCTTCTGTAAGGCGGCTGGAATATTTGATTCCCGAGGGGGATATTGGTGATTGGCTTGATCAATTTCTAAGAAAATGAATTAATCTAATGGCCCTAAAATGCCGTGCGGTCTAGTATGGTACCGTGTGGTGTTTCAATTTCCCATGCAACCCTTCGATTTTCGAAAACAGTCGGTTAGTTTAAGGCTGCCCATTATGGTGCCTCATTCCATGCACCACCTTCAAAATTCTACAATTCTCTTCATCTTCGCATTGTATTCAACTTCCGAAACCAACCCAACAGCAGATTTCAGTCTTATGGCACGTGTCATTTCCCTCGAGACCGAAATGGCCTCTTATTGCGAGGAAATCGAGGAATTCACCCGGCAAATTGCAAGGCTCGTTTCGACAATATGCATTCTTCATCGAGCTGTCTCCAACCTCCAGGATTTCACTTTTGATCAACTGGACGACAAGCACGACCTTGAATACGCTCTGGAGCACGGGTCTGACGATACCACGGAGGATTCCGAGGGGAATCCAAACGGGTCTGACGACCGCTCGGATGGAGCGAATGACGCGTCCGGCAAGGGGAGCAATTGAGATAGAGGACGAGGAAGAAGAAAGGGGGGCAGAAGGATTTTCTTTTTGTTTTTTTTTTTGATGTAATGCGAATTCCGGGGGTTTCCCTGATTTTTTGAAATGAAAAGTCCCCTTTTCTCGTATCTGCTTGTGTGCTCTTCTTCTCCATTCCTGCATGAAGCCTCAAACGCATGATTGCATCATAGTCCCAATCACCATGGAATTGTTCTACAGAATTTGAACTGCTAAAATAAAACAGAATGTCGTGCATAGCTATGGAATAATGCATGTGCGGTGTAACAACTGCAGTTCGAGTTTTGAAAATTGAACCATCAAATAGGCATGGGGCCCAAAAGTGAATTTGAGAAACCCTAATAAGCCCTGAATAAGGTTTAGGACCCAAGAATTCTGCATGCTGGTTCGATATACCATGCGTGTTAGGAGAAATGCCGTGCGGTGCTATGGATTTTGAACCCGGTCCAAATTTAATTCCAGACAAATTGGTTCGAGGGGAGGTATATACGGGTGAGGCGTACACAGTATGCCCCACCATTCGAAATTCTCTCTCTCGCGCCCTCACTCTTTCGAGTCTCTCTGCTCTCGTCCCTTTCTCTCTCTCTTAGTACTCTCTCTCTCTCTCTCTCTCTCTCTCTCTCTCTCTCTCCTTTAGCAATCATGAATCATAGTGACGATATACCCGGTGGTGATCAACCACCAAGGGTCGAGATTACACCACTTTCGGCCCCTCCGAAGAGTGATGCAATGATTGAGGATGTTCTGGAGATCCCAAGGGTTTCAAGTCTCGCAAGAGGAAGCTCCGGGCCATGCTTGAGGTTAGGGCTTCTCAGGAGCGGTCTGTTGAGGAGGAGGGTGTGAGTGATGTGGCCCCTCGGAGGAGCGTGGTGGATGAGGTGACAAAATTTATGAATTGCGCTTTGTCACTAAATGTATTTCAGACATAACTCTTTACTAAAATCTCCAATTGAGATAATTCAAATTGGATTTGAACAATAACTCAATTGCCTACAACTTTCATGTTTATCAAAATTGCTGATTTTAATGTTTAAAGGTTCAAAATTACATTCGAAATATATTTTCATGTTAAATATATGTGTTATATATTAGATATTTCAAATATTTATTGAAAAGTGTGTGTAGTGAAACTCAAGGGACCTGGGTTTGAAACCCAGCAGGAGCAAGAAAGAAGAATTTCTTTTCCCATATGAAAACACCTTTCGCAACGAAAAATTTCGTCACCGATGTGACCCATCGGTGATGAATTTTTTCGTCGCCAAAAGGTATTGATGACAAAAAATTCGTCATCAAAAGCACAATAAGCGAGGAAAAAAATTTCATCACCAATTATTTACTTTTTGATGACGAAATATTTCGTCATCAAAAGGCACTATAGGCGACGAAAAATAGATTTCGTCACCAGGTAGGAATTCTCGACAACCTTTAGTCGACAAATTTTTTTTCGTCTCCTATATTATTTGTGACAAAAAACATGCAATTTGGGACGATTTTCATTCATCACCCAATTGAATTTTTCTTGTAGTGGAAAATCGTGTGAGAATTTTTATCCAGACCGTCCATCTTGACAATCAGTGGTCCGGATTGAAAACGAATTCTTCAAGGGAAAGTTAACTCTTCCCTAACCCTTCCTCGGAAATTAAAGTTTGTTTTTAATCCAAACCACCAAGGCCCCATTCTAGTACTCTAATAAGCTGCTTATATTTTAATAAGGCAATTTCAAACTCAAAAATCATGTATTTAAGTAAATAATTTTTCTAGCAATATGGATCTTGTTTCATTGAGATATTTTAAACGGTGCAAAAAAAATTAAAAATTTATTTTTAATTCACATTATTTTTGAGTTTGAAAATGTAAAATAAACTGCTTATTTTTTAAGAATGTTTCTAGAACAAGACCTAGGGCCCCATTCTAGATTACCCCTTAAAAAATAAGTATTTATTTACAATTTTAAGCTTAAAAATAATAGGCTTGCTGAAATAAAAATTTTGAAAATAGATTGTTATTTTTTAAGTATTTTTTTAAGAATCTGGAACGGAGACTGATTGCCAAATTAACAGTTTGGCTGAATGAAAATCCTCTCATGAACCAGAGAAAGAATTCTCCCCTAGGATCCGGATCATGAAAAGGAAAAACAAGCACAATGCTCCTACTTTTTTATGCTAAGCTGGAACACAAACTAGAAAGGGCCACTTGAGTAGGCCCGTGGACAAACCAAATGAAGATGTACTTTTCAACTTTTGTAAAATAAAAAGGGGGAAATGATGGTTCAGGACGTGTTTTGATAATTAATACTCGTTACAGATATGCTAAGGATATTTGTTAATACAGAAAATGACTTTGACGAACATTAATTATCAAAACACGTCATTGACCATTATTTTCCCAATAAAAAGACATAAAGCAAGACAACAACCAATAGAGCATTATTTTTTTGGGGGATTTAGAGGCAAGCCCCAAAAAGTAGGTTCGGTCTTAATTTAGTTCTGACAAAAATATATTTTTTCTTTATTTTAGTCTTTTTTCGTAAATTTTCATGCATTTTTACTATTTTACTCATTTTTCTTAACTTTTTGTGTACATGTCAATTTTTAGTAAAGTTTATATTTTTAGAATCAATTCCTGACCCATATTATTTTGGACAAAAATATCATTGGCTATGAGAACTGTCAATTCTCATAGCCAGTTAGCATAATATTTCGGACAAAAATATTCCCGCTAGTTCACATAGCCCGACTTAACATATTATTTTGGACAAAAATACTCTTGAACTATGGCTATGGGAACTGAGGTTATGAGAGCTATATTTTTAGAATCAATTCTTGAATTATATTATTTCGGACAAAAATATCCTTGGCTATGCGAATTGGCCTTGTGAACTGCTAATAATCATAATCAGTTCTATAAGAACTGTCAGTTTTCACAGTCAATTTTATGAGAATTGGCTATGAGAAGTGACTGTTCTCATAGAGAATTAGCTTTGTGAACTGGTTGTGAGAACTGGACTATGTGAACTGAAAAATACATAGTTCACATAATCTTACCATACTAAAATACATAGTTCACATATAAAATACACGATTCTAATAGATTGTTTTCATAAAATATACACAGTTCTCATAAAAAAATACACAGTTCTCATGAACAACACATAGTTCACATAAAAAATACACAGTTCTCATAGAAAATATACGCACGAACAAAAATTGACCAAAAACGAAAAGGTAATCAAAATCAAATATAGTTATAAATGATCTCACCACCATGTCTTAAAAAGGTAATAATTCACATAGGAAATAAATTGATTTAGAATTGAATTTTTAACTGCCAAGTCTCATAGTCAGTTCTATGAGAACTAACTGGCTATGTGAACTGAGATATGAGAACTGGTTATGTGAACTGCCAAGTCTCATAGTCAATTCTATGAGAACTGACTATTCTCATCGAGAACTAGCTTTGTGAACTAGTTCTCATAGACAATTCTTATAGAAAATACATAGTTCTTATAAAAAATACACAGTTCTCATAAAAAATACATAATTTTGATAGAAAATACATAGTTCTAGTAGAAAAATACACAATTCTCAAAGAAAATACACACATGAACAAAAAAAAAAATCAAAATCAAATATAGTAATCAATGTTCTCACGGCCAGATCTTACATGGAATATTTCTTAACAATTACAGAAAATACAAAAGTTTATTTACAAAATTGAAAATGTTTATCCCTTTCCTGTTCTTCTCCAACTGGAGCATTCATCCACCTAAAAATGAAAGGTCTAGAAGCAATATTACGACACAGACGAGTGACTACCACAAGCTTTAGCGATCCATTTTTATTGTTATTGATCCAGTCTTAATTTGTGTCCTGCCTGTTTACCAATTTTCTGATTTCTTTTCAATTGACGAGAAATCGACGGGAAATCGTGTTTGTGGTTTGCTGGAATGTGAGTGTGAAAAGTGGAGTTTGGTTCCTTGCCGTATTTCAGGATTTCTTTGGAAACAAACAATGAAGTGGGTGAAGTATGAGAGAAGATTAACAAAATGGACTGTATTAATCTTCAAAGTAGAAGAATAATCAATCAAGATAATCGAGTAAACAATTATAAGTTAAGACTACTCCTAGAAAAGAAAAGATAAAAGCCTTTTGGCATTGTTTGTGTGTGTCCTTACAATGAGGCCTAAAAAGACTATTTATAGGAAAACAAATATACGCAGGAAGTAACTTCCCAACTTCTTCAATACTCCTCATTCTCCTTTGCTTCCACTTGTCCAAATAACTTCCCACTAACATCAAAGTGTGTAGGAACATGCCAAGTGTTCTTTTCAACCTCTAAGTGTATAGGACAATGCCATATGCGTCTTTTCAACTTTCAAGTAAATAGAGATACGCCAAATGTCTTGCACATGTTATTAAAATACAAATACAAATACTAATAATATTAAAATAGGTTGCATTTCCATAATTGCTACCTTTCGGTCGAGTATCGACGGGCGGTGAATATATAGTACAAACACTGCCGACAGCCTTTCTTTGAGGGACATTGATCACCACCGTTGCGTCAATCGATCGCTGCCGTCGATCGGTCGGAACCGGTCATCCTGAGTACTCCACTGCCCATCACCTCCAACCCTTTTGTGTCGATTTGTCATGATGTCGCCATCTCCGTCGTTTTCGGTGTTTGTTCTATCAGGCGTTTTGAATAGCGTAGGTGCTTTCCGACTGCCTATGGCGGTGGAGATCAATGATGGATGAGCAGCCTCTACGCCGGCTCCACCTCTGTCAACGCCGTCGTCAAGGACGGCGGCCTCAAACTCGTCCAAGTCTCCGACAACGGCCATGGACATTGGCTCGCCTCGCTCAGAACATTATCAACAAGGAAGAGATGATGGACGTAGAAACAAAAGAGAGAGAGAGAGATAGGTTTATCGTCTGCAGAGAGAGAGGAGGAATGGCGAGATGGAGTTGACGATGCAGAATAAAAAGGGCAAAAAAGTCATGAGTTAACATATTCGAGTCTAAGCAGGTTTGGAAATAATATTCAAGATTGAGATAAAATAGGGCCTAAAAACCAGGACGGCCTCTAATTTTATTTTATTTTTTGGGGTAAATAGTCCTTTTGTTGAGGCCTCCTTCATCTTTATACTCCCTCTGTCCTTTTTTAAGTGTCGTTGTTTCGTAACTTCAACTTATTAAAAAGATATTATCATTATGCCTTTCACATCAACTGTTTCCTCCACTTTTCCTACTTACCCATCATCATCTACACTTTTACTCACTAACTTTTCAAAATAGAATATATTTTTATAGACAAAATAGACAATATACCAATTTTTACCCACTAACTTTACAAAATAGACATTCATTAAGAGACAATCCAAAATAAAATACTAGACTTTAAATAATTTTGACCTTACCAATTTCCTTTGCTACATCCCTCTCCAGCACTTTTTGAATATTTTTGAATCCCGGATTTCTACCTTCCATACAAGTACCAATGAGAATAAGATAATAGAGAGAACAAATGTTCATTTTCGGCATGCTTTTATTTGGAAATATATAGAAAAGTCAAAGTAAAATACGAAAGAGTTAGTCTATAGTTTTTCAGAAACTAGACCGTCTAGTTTCTTCATTTACGGGCCTTAGTCAAAATAACCAATCATGTTTAATCGGATTCATATGACCCCAGAGAATCAAATTCACTGTTTCAAATATTTTACTCTCTGTTTTTTTTAAGTGTCTTGCTTCGTAACTCCAACTTATTAAAAAGACATTATCATTATACATTTCACATCAACTTTTTTCTCCACTCTCCCTACTTACCCATCATCATTATACTTTTTCAAATATGTTAATCGGATTCATATGACCCCCAAAGAATCAAATTCACTGTTTCAAAATGTTACTTTCTCTGTTTTTTTTTTTTTTTGCTCGGCAAACGAAATTTTATTAAACTCGAAGGGGTACATCGAGGCAAAAACGAGAGATAAAAAAAACATCTCACTGAAAATAAAAGAGATGGAACAAACAATAAAAGAAACGAAACTTCATCCAACAGAAAGGTGGATGAGGAACACCTCATAAGAGAACTATAATCTTAGCTTACGAATTCCATCAAGGTAGCCTTTAAAATCCTCCACCGTATATAGCTTGAGGTCAAGCTTGGTCTTCATTCACATAGCCACCCTGCTTTTGATAAGATCTGCAACTTCCCAAACTTATATTGATGCGTTATTGAAGATGTAGTCATTCCTCACAAGCCAGATCGACCATATAGTTGCAAAAAAACATGATTCCCATATGGTTTTTTCCAAATTTCGAAGCCTATTTACAAACCACCAACTAGCAAGAGCCTCCATTGATGAGGGGCGGACCCATTTAACATGCCACCACTCCATACTTTCTCTGTTTTTTTAAAGTGTCTTGCTTCGTAACTCCCTTGTTAAAAAGATATTATCATTATACATTTTACATCAACTTTTCCTCAACTTTTCCTACTTACCCATCATCATTACACTTTTACTCACTAGCTTTTCAAAATGGAATATACTTTTAGGGATAAAATAGACAATGTATCAATTTTTACCCACTAACTTTACAAAATGGATATTTATTAAGGGACAATCCAAAATAGAATACTGGACTCCAAAATAAAGGACGGAGGGAGTACTCGGTATACGAAATGGATGGATATAATTGATCTGCTTTAATAAGTAAGCTCAATAATTTTTGTCGATGGCTTGCCTTTCAGTGACTTGATTGGAAGCACATGCAAGTTAGAAAAAACAAAAAAGAAAATCAGTGATTACAAACGTATCAAATCGCATTCCACATTTCGCGGTATCCATGTTTCATACCTTGCCTTACTTGAGACCTACGTTACATGGACTTGGATATTGTGTGCAACCGTTCAGGTACTAATTGTCTAAGTGTCCGCCTCATCTACTTTCCGTGGAGGACTTGGAGATACATTGAAATATTTAAATTTCAATATATATTTTTTACATGATCGGAAACATAGTCTTTAAAATTAAAATGCCTTGCAATGTTTCGCTCACAGTATAGAAGTTCCACCCATATATAGGTAATGATAACTTCGCATTACAAAAATGCTTGCTGGGGCGTATGTCCAACTAAATATCTTGGACACGGATTCCAGACCATTGTCCTAGTTTTGCAGGTATTTTATACATTTAACATCGCTCAATGCTATATGGAACTTCTTAATTTGTTTGAAAGATCGATAACTTTCAATGATCGTGATTATCTGAGACCTATATTGTATTTGTGGCTCCTTCACTTCTGAAAATGGATAATTGGTTCAAGAATTCTGTTTTCCAATTTCCTTGCATTGTATAAATAAATTTGTGTTTTTTCTTCTTAGGGAGCAAGTACAAGATTGCTTGCTTTCAAACAGCGAAGATGGAATCTAAACCTGCTATTTGCGCTCGTTTTCAACTTCTTCTGTGCGCGGATATATATGTAACGTCCCGATTTTCGGAAATAAATCGGAGGCATTAAATATTGATTTCTAAAAATTTATTAATTTAAATTCAAAATCCAAACCGGATAATTCTCCCTAAAGATTCGTCTATTACAAACCATTATAGAAATACTAAAAATAGTCTTTGTGATAATAAATTAAACAAAATAACAGAGCCATCTTCTAAGATTGATACGGATCGCAAGCGTATTCTGGCTCGACTCCCACCTCTGGATTCTCTTCTGCGTAAAACTGTTCGCCTTCAGGGTTCTGTGTTTCTTCTTAATTTTCTGCAAAATCTGGCACGGAAGCCAGGCAATCCGTACCTGAGTGAAAGAGTTCACCCCGAAGCATAATCCAACCCAACTACCCCTCTTACTTTACAATTAGCAAGTACAAGATAATATTAAATCGAAGAGCCAAGCAGAGATTTCATGCATGAACCAATTTATTTCTATCCATTACCCTATATGAGATCTAAGATCTCATCCATGAGATCCTTTCCTCCCATACCACTAACTATGATCGTGTCATGGAAAATCCTTCCCTTGTTTGTCCTGCACACGGGGTTCTAAATGAATTCACCTAAGTTATGTACCTCATATGAATTCATTTAGGACCATAACAGGGGGCACGATTACCCTTTAGAACGTTCCATGGCGTACCATACATTAGGGTCGCCACCATCCCTAAGCCACTAACTATGACCGTGTCATGGGACAATCCCCCTTGCTGGCCTTGCAAGGCACGATTAGCCTTTGGAACTTCCCATGGTGTACCATACGTTAGGGTCACCAAAATATCATCACTAGGCCCCGCAGGTCACCCAAAATATTATCACTGGACCCCGCAGGTCACCCTTATATCATCACTGGGCCCCGCAGGTCACCCTTATATCATCACTTTATCATTTTTCCATCAACTTAGCATCATTTAGATGAAATCTATTCGCATACCACCCTATGTCTCTAGGCCGGGTCCAATTTAGCATCCAAATTAAGTGTCAGTGCAATATACAATTAAATCAAATAATAATTTAAACAATTAACAAGCAATGCAATCACACAACTTTTTATGAATGGGCCGTTGCCCCTATTCTTGTATAGCCACAATGTCAATAATGAGGTAGGATTTTTATAAATATTTTAAATAAATATTTTCTAGACTCTTATTAACTATTACAAAGTAATTAGATTTATTAAATACTAATTAAATACATTAATTAGATAAAAATATTAGAATAATTAACATGACCCTAATAAGAGTTCTAAAGGTCCTACACAACCAGTTGAGTGTCAAAAGTTGGGTTCGGAGGGTCGAAGAATTAATTTACATGAAAATGTTAATTAAAGTAACCGAAAGTGAAGTAAATAGATAATAAATAATTTACTTTTTACAAATATATTGAGATTAACATGGTTTCATATTTGGAACATAAGGAGTCTAAACAAAATTACTCGGGCATTAATAATAAGGTTTATAAGGTCGTAAAGAAATTTTGATTGAAATTACTTTAAAAATAATAATAAATAGTGAATTAAATAAAATAAATATTTAATTTAACAAGTTACCATCTTTGAGATGCAAGGAGTTTAGAAAAAATTAGTTTGAGTGTTAAAGTGTTGGTTGAGAGGTCGTAATAAATTTTCGTTTGTAAACTTTGAACGATAACTAATAAATAATTTAATAAATAGATAATAAAATAAAAAAAATATGACCTTAACAAGTTATGATCTTTGAGGTGTTAAAAGTCTAGGAAAAATAGTCCGGGGGTCAAAAATGGTATTCGGGAGGTCGCAAAGTCGATTCGGAACAAAACAGTTCAAACCGCAAGGTCTGACCGTTTGACCTTGCGGTGGGAGGCCCAGATGCAAACTCGCGACTGGTTCTTGCGGCCCGAACCTTGCGGCCGCAAGGTGCAATGCAGAATTTGATTTTTTTTTTTTTTATGTTTGGTCACAGTTTCGATGCATGGGATCATTTAGGCTATTGGATTATGCATAAAAACATTAAATATACTTAGAGAAGTGGTTGGGAGAGATTATACTACCTCGAATCAGATCGAATTGATTTTTAAACGAAACTTGAAGTTTGGAGAAGACAACTTCGGGTTTTTCGATCGGGGAACTTTGGGATCAAATTGGGCGACGTTTGGCGATGCTAGGAGTTGTAGGAAGCGTCTGGAATGATCGAATTGGATTTCAGTTGGGCCTTGGTACTAAACCCACTTTTCTCTATCTTTCTTTCTCTCTCTAGAACTCCATGGATTTGAGCTTCTTCTCTCTGAATTTTCTCTCTTTTCCGGACTGGTGAGGCGTGGGAAATAATTTGGGTATGCCCTGCGTCGGATTAATGGGGAATATATAGGAGGATTTTTAAAGAGGTTGAGAAAATTGAGTTCAAGAAGGATTCAAATACTTTGGGCTTTGGAATGGACGAGGTATGGACGATTTCGTGCTCCAGAGGAGTTAGAGACAGAGTAGGAGAGGGAGAGATGGTAGGGTTTGCATGCATGCAATAAAAATAAATAAAAGTAAGATAATTAAGATTAAAATAATTTTATTGGTATATATCTACTAGATAATTCTAATTAAGATAATTTTATTATTACAAATAATACTCTTTAAATGATATTATTAATTATAAAAATTACGGGTCGTTACAATATATTTGGTCACCCAAGATGCTTGCGTGTTTTAAGCAATGGTTCACATATTTCAAAATTGCACATGATCTTTCACACAAATCACGCATAGATACCTGACCTTTTAATATTTTCAAAAAAACACCTGACCTATTTAAAAACCCATCAAGTTTTCATCTGTCGTTAACTTTCCATTAAAAAACAAACGAAAATGCTGAAATGGCCTACCCTTAGCCATTTGGAGGGAAAACAATATACATTTTAGGGGAAAATACATTACTCTACTGATTTCTCCTGCCAAACCTCACCTGTGGGGCTATGGAGTTCTAATAACAACTATTTTTACTTTTTCTATAACTTTTCGTTTTGTTTTTCTTTTCTTTTTTCCACGTTCGTTAGTTTTCGCCAACCTTTTGTAACTTATTGATTCGTCTCGACAATATGAATTGGAAGAGTATATTTTTTTTCCTTTTACCCAAATATTTTAGGAAATAACCACTTTTAAGTCCAAAAAATTGACTTCCCCAAAATATTTGGGTAAATATATAATATTTTTATTTTTCTGATTCGTCTCGTAGAGATGAATAAAAAACCAAAAAAATGAGGCGCAAAACTAAGAAATACAAAAAATTCAAATAAGACAAAACTAAAAGTTATAAAAAAAAGTTAAGTGGAAGGGTAAGGAGGATTGTACATTAACCTGTGTTTGTTTGTCTAAGAAAATAAATTTTTTTACTCAAGAATTTTTTTTTGTAGAAGTGTTTTTTCAATTTCTAATCAAATTTTTATTTCTTTGGTAAAAAATGTAATGTTTAATGTGTAATAGGTTTTGGCGGGAGAAATCAGTAGAGTAATATGTTTTCCCCACAAAATGTATATTGATTTCCCTCCAAATGGCTAGGGGTAGGCCATTTCAGTATTTCCGCCTGTTTTTGGATGAAAAGTTAATGACGGGTGAAAAATTGATGGATTTTTAAATAAGGCAGGTGTTTTTTTGATAATATTAAAAGGTCAAATGCCTATGCATAATTTGTGTGAAAGGTCAGCTGCAATTTGAAATTTTCCCTTTATTTTTTTATAAGCAAAAAAGTTTTATTAAGGAAACAGCAGTGGTTCATATTGCTAGAGTGGATGCGTCATAAGGGAAAAAGGATATAGCCCCAAGCAGCCAAATAACAAGCGAACCGTATAGTCGATGCTTCATAAGGGAGTACAAATATGGTTTAAGAAAAAAGAGATCATGAACGTTCGGGATATTTAATCCAGCTTTCGCTCTTCTCTTTTGCTGGTATCAAGCTTCGGGGTGATAGCAAAATTCATGTCCGATATCATTGAGATGCTCATTGCTCAAATGTTTTGATTACATTAACCAACAGTTCAAATATCCATCTCCGTTTAATTTTTTTTTTAATTTGCTCAGCCAAAAATTAGTATTGTTAGTTGTAGTTACTGAGATTTAAACTTTAAATATATGAGGAATACATGGTGCCTACCATGTACTACGCTACCACTCTACTTGCTCGTTTCGGTTGTTTGTTGTGAGAATGAAGTATAGAACTGCCTCTTATTCTATTTTCCATTTTTGTTGACCAATGATTATCGATTTACATACCATTTATTACTATAATAACCTTACCACAATATATGGTTGGTTACACTGGAGCAGTTATAGAGAACACTTACTACGAGGGGAATTAAACTATTGGTGAAGATTAAAGAAGAAAGATCCAACGATAGAGGAAACTGGACTTAGGCATCATAACCGGGTCCATAGTTTTCACGGGTACAAAATTTCCACCTCACCTCTTTGGTGAGGTCAGCCACTGTACATCATCTCTATGGCATCGTCATCATTTGAGGGATGCACCTCATCTCTCTGTTCTTGCCAACGCTTTTTTAATTTAGAGCAGTGGCCCTTTCCATTAGCAATGGCATAATTGGTCCCATTCCAGAATGAATGGACACCACAATTACATCTCCAACCCATATTTGAAAGTTTAAAATAGAAAATTAATGTGACATATTTTACACTTTATGAGAGAATGTTGGAGACACTTTGTAATTTTTAGATACTTGGTTCTCTAAATAGCATGTCCAACCCATCTCTAAGCGCATCCATAGTGATATAATCAAAACAAAAAAGGTTTATAAAGTTAGCAATATTTGCTCAAAAAGAGCTCACATTGAAATAACCAAACTTAAAAACATCTTAGCAACTCATCAAATTTTGGCTATTAGATAATCAAAACTACCAACCTTTTGCCAATAATCAAATTTAATTGTCTTCTCATTTCCTCAATCAAGTTTATCATCAAGTAGAGTCTCCATATTTAGAGAACCAAAGGCAATTTAGAGACTCAAATATCTAAAAAGTACGATGTGTTCCTCTTAAATTTCTCTCTTATAGTGAGAATAAATTATAAAATATTCATTCAATATGTCACATTTATTTTTCACTTTGAAATTTTAAAGATGAGTTGGAGATGTTCTTAAAAAACCATTTTACGCAGGAGACAGAAGAGTACCCAGAAAATAGAAAAGGGTGCAATAATTTAATAAATGTCTCTTCGTACCACTACCATGCTTCAATAGAGCCAAACCAATTGGCCCGTGGACAACAACGGAAACAAAAAGAAGACTGGGGGCAGATTTTTCAGCGTACACCCTACACTTATAATTTCCCCTCAACCACACAAAATTATTACTCTTGTCATTACGCATTCCAAACAATTTTTCAATGCCGGGTTGGTATACTTCACTTGATGCCCACTCATAAGTCAAAACCATCTAAAAGTGTTCTGAACGGTTTGAATTTTAAGAAAAAAAATTCGGAAAAGAAATTTACTTTTCTCCGGAAAAAGTTTTTTTAAAATCCGGACTATCCAAAACACTTTTGGACGGTCTGGATGCGCCGAACGGATATCATGTGATACCCACCCGACACAGAAAAATTTCTCGAAAAGTGAGACTGCAAGACTACAACTACACGAGGGAGGAGGACCCCATGCGGGCCTTGTTTGTATTGGGGTCTCAAAATTTCTAAGCACAATCTCTATGCAACTACACAATTGTGGACCAAGGATTTACCCCACTTCTCTCCCTCCCACTCTGATTTCTCCCTCAGTCTAATCTCACGCGTATCCCTCCCTCCGCAGACAGTTGCGCGCGGACCCAAGATTTTCCAAACTATACATTCAGATTATTGGGTGTTCTAATATGTACCGTCGCCATTTAGCAACTAGGTGCGTGTGCCTTCCTCCGTGAGAGAGAGAGTAAGTGGGCAGTGGGTTTGCACAATGGAGATAGTAGAGAGGTGGAAGTTGCGCTGGCAAACGTGGGATCTCCGGGTTGTGATGCTCATTAGTCTCAGCCTACAAATCCTTTTGATATTCCTTGCACCTTTGAGAAAGCGAGTGTCAAAGGCTTGGATAACCATCCCCATATGGTGTGCGTACCTGCTTGCGGACGCAACAGCTAACTTTGCTGCGGGACTCATTTCCCATAGCCAGGGTCAAACCTCTGGCCCTTCCACTGATCCGACCCTTCTCGCATTCTGGGCTCCCTTTCTCTTGGTACACCTTGGGGGTCCCGACACCATTACAGCTTTTGCCCTCGAGGATAATGAGCTCTGGCTCAGGCATTTCCTGAGTCTGGGATTCCAATGCTGGGTTGTCGGTTATGCCTTCGTTCAATCATTTCCCAATCACAAGCTTTGGATCCCCACATTGCTCATATTTATTGCTGGAGTCATCAAGTACATTGAGCGAACACGTGCTCTTTATCTCGCTAGCTCTCGTATAATCAAAGACTCTTTTCTCACAGATCCTGATCCTGGGCCTAACTATGCGAAGTTCATGGATGAGTACGCTTCAAAGAAGGCAGCAAAACTTCCGACGGAGATAGAGATGATTCCTGAACCTAGTAGTAGGACCAACTATACAGGAAGTAATGAAGCCAAGAAAGACCTGTCTTGTTTGGAGGTGGTACAAACTGCTCATAAGTACTATACCACTTTCAAAGGTCTGATTGCAGATTTGATCTTCAGCATCAGTCAGCGCAATGAGAGCCAAGGTTATTTCCTCAACAGAACGGCAACAGATGCTTTCCATATTATTGAGGTAGAACTCAATTTTTTCTATGATATTCACTATACTAAGGCCAGGGTGGTGCAAGGTAGGTTTCTTGGATATCCTCTTCGGATAATTTCGTTTAGTTTGACTTGTGCAGCGCTTGTGCTTTTCCGTTTAATCGAAAAGAGGAAATTTTACAAGTTTGATATTGCAGTTTCCTACACGTTGCTTATTGGTGCTATTGCTCTCGATTTAATAGCTTTCTTAATGATCCTTTACTCTGATTGGACTGTTGTGGCCCTCACAAAGTCAAAACACCCCAATTGGTTTATTAAGATACTGCAATGCTTGCTCAATGTTAATAGGGTAAGGTGGCCTAAAAACAAGCTCAAATGGTTTTCCCCCGGGAAGATCATGCATATTGTGCGCCTCAGGTGGTCTAAATCTCTCTCACAGTATAACTTGATAAATTATTGTCTGCACCCACGTATTGAATGGTGGGAGAAAACTATTGCTTTTTTTAGCCTAACCAATATGCTAGATGGGATGAACTATGTGAACCCTGTGGATTTCACCACTAGCTTGAGAGATTTTATTTTCGATGAGCTGAAAAAGAAATCTAAGCAGGCAGATGACTTAGAAACGGCCAAGGAGATATTTTCCGCCAGAGGGGATTGGATTCTACGGTATGAAAGTCGTGCCAACTTACTCTGTTGGATCAACGATGTTGAATTTGATGAGAGCATAATTTTGTGGCACATTGCCACAGAACTCTGCTACTACGACACAGATGTCAAAGACAGAAATGATAAAAACTGCGAGTTCTCTAAACACCTATCGGATTACTTGTTATACTTGCTAGTTATGCAGTCCACAATGTTGTCCAATATAGCAGGTATTGGGCAGATAAGGTTCAGAGATACTTGTGCTGAGGCCAAAAAATTCTTTCGTGGAAGGGATGTATTAGAGGAAGAGAAGGACACCTGTCAGAAAATTGTCACCTGTTTCAAATACTTCTGCTGCTGCTTTAATAAATGGTGCTTCAAAGGGAAAAAGGAACTGGAGGATGAATTGTTAAAGGAAAATGCTTGCAGAAATATCCTCAAGGTTAATACAGAAGTTGAACCTATTGCTGTTAAGGGAGACAGAAGCAAATCTGTGTTGTTTGATGCGTGCAGGCTGGCCAAAGAGCTGAAAGAATTAGAACCGCTTGAAAGGTGGAAGATAATAAGCAAAGTCTGGGTTGAATTGATGTCTTATGCAGCGTGTCATTGCAGAGCCCATGCCCACATGGCACAACTCAGTAAAGGTGGACAACTCCTCACTTTAATATGGTTGTTGATGGTTCAACTTGGCATAGGTGATCAATTTCGAATAAGAGAAGGGAATGCAAGGGCGAAACTGATCGTGAGCAAGTAGATCGATGAATTTGTTGGATCAATAAATTTGGAGATGTGCTTTTTAAATTTTATTTTCTTGTTCGAACATTCCAGTAGTACATGCGAAGTGCATCTGTACCGTTGATTTGCTCTTTCGAGATAATTTCCGGGTACATTTTCTTTGTACATAGCACTCTTCAAAAAATAATGTTTGCTCCATAGTCTTCGATTTGTAATCATTATGTCGAGTTTTTGGTGGTTACGTACATGACTTTTTCACTCTTCATCTCCTCTTTAATATTTTTTAATTTGATTAATTTGAGAGATGTGTGCTTTCCTCGAACGTTCATGGCCCCACAATAAAATCTATATAATGTCTGTGTAACAAACATATGTACGGGTAGAACGGTTCTTATATAGGAGTACATAAGAGGGAATATATGTTTCCCTCATCTCTCGATCCTCATACTACATATATCCATTTAAAACTAATCCGGTCGGCATAGGATTCGTCAAATTAAGCCTCCACCCTTTGTAATATCAGTTGTCTTGCAAATGACCCATCGCAGAGAAACTCTTTCTAATGAAATTAGTTGTCTCACCCTCCTCCACAGTGGAGGTGGAGGTTTGAGCCCCACAGGAGGCGAATTTGGGGTTCAGGACTGAACTCTTTGTTGATTAACATACTAACACCCCGCTAACATTCGCTGGTGTACACAATTTTGGCTAAAAAATAGAAATGCCCCATAGCATGGCTCAATTTACAACCGGTTGAACCCCATTAATTTCCTATCACCTAAAATTATCAACTCAAATCATAAAAATTCAACACACGAAGCGCAAAAGAGCGCTAAATCATTCTTAGCTTTACTAATAATAAAAAATAAAATACCAATGACGAGCGATAATTTGAATTCGCACCAGTGGATGGAAGCTTCCTCTACCTTCAATTATGATCAACTCCAATAATTTCACTTTTTCCGTAGATTTTTTTTTTATACTCCGTATATATATTATTATACCCCGATCAGCTAATGCCCGTCTATATATGTATGTGTTATTAAAATGCTAATTGCAATTGATTAGTTAGACCCTATACATTTTGGAACATATTTACTGTTTTTCTAATGAATTCAACTTTGTTTTATGTTGAGTTTTTGGTGGTTACGTATATGACTTTTTCACTCTTCATCTCTCTTTAATATTTTTTAATTTGATTAATTTGAGAGATGTGTGCCTCAAACTTTCATGGTACATGCATCTTCATGTGTGCAGGACCTACGCAACTATGATTAAATTAATAAAAATGATTAGCATAGTGGAGTGCTGCAAATGAAGACACTGGAGCAGTTAGGCCCCATTTCCCACACACTAATGAATAAGTTTTTGATTACATACGAGTTATAAGATTAGATCAAACACTTATATGAATTATAATGAGCTGATTTTTGACAGCTGCATGTCCTCCCCACAACGCCTCATTCGTTTGCGGCATTTTTCACATAAAAAGCTGTATTCACACATAAAAAGCTTTTGCAGCGTTTTTATTATTCACATAAAAAGCAGTACTCGCATAAAAAGCCCGGCCCGTTCGTTTGTTGCATTTTAATTCACATGAAAAGCAGTATTCACATAAAAAACCTCGTTCTTTTGCAGCATTTTTATTATTCAAATAAAAAGAAGTTTTCGCATAAAAAGTAGGGCAGCAAAAGCCAGGACAGGTTGTTGAGCCTTGTCATGAAGACTTTGTTGGCATTACCCCAAGCTATTTTTTAATTTTAGTGGAGAAGGAATAAAAAATGAAGAAGGAAATGGACTGTGATTTCTCGGCAGAAACCGGGGAGGAGAGAGGTAAGGCTATGGATCTCAAAAGGGGGCAGGTAGCTCTTGGGGACTTGGAGTCCTGAGGGAAACTCCCTGCAATTTGTAGCGGCAGAAAACGGCCACGTTTTGTTGGCAAATTAGGTAGCCTTACTTGCACATATGTCCTCTATTTCTCTCTTATAGTAGTTACGAAGGTTGTGTGGAGCCTATTTTGGAACCTCACACAAATAATCGAAGTCGTTCAGAAATTTAAAAATAATCTTTTGAGCAGTCTCATAAAATTTGGCCCAATTAGAAAATTGTGTAAAATTATTTAATTTTTAATTCATAATTTAGGATCCTGAATACTGAATGAATTTTGAAAGAAAGTTAGACAATTATGTGTTCAGTATATCGTTGATCTGAACCACATATAATGTAGATGTTGTTGAGAAGAGCACCTATCAAAAAAATTATAATGATTGATAGGTCTGAAAACGCAAAAATATTTTACAAATATAAACCATTTTGATATCTATTGATGTCTAACGAAGATAATTTTTTTAGTAAGCGCTCTTCTCAACAAGCCTTTACTTCTTCAAAATTCATTCAGTATTCAAGATCCTAAATTTTGAATGAAAAATTGAATGATTGAATCAACTATATACAATTGTCTGATTGAACTGATTACCAGACTACTCAAAAAATCAATTTTAAATTATTGATGCTGTGTTTGGATTTGGATTTGAAATTTTTTTTTAAAAAATAGTTGGGGTAATAAGTGAAGAGAGATAGACAGAGAAATGTTGAAAATATGAGGAATTTAGGGGGAATCTAGATGGTATTTTTTAAAAAATGCTTTTTGAAAACCAAAAGGAACAAGGCATGAACAACTCTAATTACTTGTGTAAAACTCCGAAGTAGGCTCCACATAATATCTGTAATTAAAGGGAAAAAAAGAGAGGATAAAAGTGCAAATGGGACTGCATTGCTTGCCGACAAAAAATGGCCGTTTTTCTGGCACTGCAAACTGCAGCGAGGGAAACTCGCTACAGGGACTCCAAGTCCAGCTCTTGGCTGCTTCTCACGTTTTTCATTCATACCCCCAAAGTCTACGGCAAAGCCTTTTACTATTTTTGTAATGCTCCGATTTTCGGAAATAAAATCGAAGGTATAAAATATTGATTTTTGGAGTTTTACTAAATTAAATTCAAAATCCCAAATGGATAATTCATCTTAAAGATTCATCTATTACAAACCATTGTAAAAAAATACTGAAAATAGTCTTCGTGGTAATAATCTAGACAAAATAACAGAGCTGTATTCTAAGATCGATACGGATCCCAAGCGTATACTGGCTCAGTCTCCATATCCGGATTCATCTCTAGGTAGTATCGCCCTCCTTCAGGGTCCTGAGTCTCCACCTGATTTTCTGCAAAATCTGACACGAATGCCAGACAATCCATGCCTGAGTGAAAAAGTTCATCCCGTAATATAATCCAATCCAATCACCCCTCCTTACATTACAGCGAGCAGGTAACGATATATCATCAATGCAGAAAAGTAAAACACTCATAAATCTATTCATTATCGATCGATGGCCTAACAATAAGGAAAATCTAGTCATGCCCAGACCATAACTAGGGTTTGCCTATCTTAATCACCACATCAAAATCACCACGGAACTCCCACCAGTTCTATCATCACAAAATATCGCTGGACCATCTGCCAGGTTTTATCAAAACATCACTGGGCTTACTTTGCCAGGTTTTATCATCAGAAAACATCACTGACCAACCGTCAGGTTTTATCAGCGCAAAATGTCACTGACCAACCGTCAGGTTTTATTAAAACGTCACTGGGCTTACTTTGCCCGGTTTTATCATCGCAAATCGTCACTGATCAACTGTCAGGTTTTATCATCAAAAAAACATCACTGACCAACCGTCAAGTTTTATCAGCATCAACATCACTGGGCAATCCGCCAGGGTTTATCATCAGAAAGTATCACTGGACTACCGCCAGATTTTACTGTCACAAAATATCGCTGGACCTCTGCCAGGTTTTATCATCGGAAAATATCTCTGGCCCTATCCGCCAGGTTTTATCATTACAAAACATCTCTGGACTACCCGCCAGGTTTTATCAACACATCACTGAGCTTACTTTGCCAGGTTTTATCAAAACATCACTGGGCTTACTTTGCCAGGTTTTATATCATCACTGGACTCCCGCCAGTTTCAATTCATTACTGAGCTTACTTTGCCAGTTTCAAATCATCACATCCAACTCATCACATCTCAACATTCTGCCTGCAGGCAGATCTAAAAATAAAATTTCCAATTTATCCATTACGTAGCACCGTCTAAGTGAACTCTATTTGCATATCACCCCATGTCTCTAGGTTCCAATCTAACGTATCAATCACAAAACGGAGCAGTGTACAAATAATCACAATGATAATTGAAATAAATAATAAGCATAGAAATCACGTAACTTTTTATGAATGGGCCGTTGCCTTTAATCTTGTATGGCCAATAAGTTAATAATAATGCAAGAAACTTTTATCTAATAAAAGTTTTTATAAAAAGAATATATATCTAGGTTTGTATAAATTTTATTTAAGAAGTTAGATTGATTAAAACTAATTAAATTAGGTAAAAATATTAGAAAAATCATCATGACCTTAATAAGAGTCTTAAAGGTCTTATGTAATATGTTTGAATGTCAAAAGTTGGATTCGGAAGGTCTCAGAATTATTTTTAAACGAAGACGTTAAATAAAGTGGCCGAAAGGAAAGTAAATAGATAATAAGTAATTTATTAATTAAAATATGTTGAGGTTAACAAGGTTTCATCTTTAGAGTGTAAGGAGTCTAAATAAAATTACTCGGGAATTAATAATAAAGTTTATAAGGTCGTAAGGTAATTTTGATTGGAATTACTTTAAAAATAATAATAAATAGTGAATTAAATAAAGTAAATATTTAATTTAACAAGTTACCATCTTTGAGATTCAAGGAGTCTAGAAAAAAATAGTTTGAGTGTTAAAACATTGGTTGGAAGGTCGTTTTTAATTTTTGTTTGTAAACTTTGAAAGATAACTAGTAAATAATTTAATAATTAGATAATTAAATAAAAAAAATATGAATTTAACAAGTTATGATCTTTGAGGTGTGAAAAGTCTCAGAAAAATAATTCGGAGGTCAAAATTAGTGTTCGGGATGTCGCAAACCACTTTCGAAACATTTAAAATTACTAGATAAATTAAATTGATATAACTAAAACGGTTTATACTAATATGATATTTACTGTAATAAAATAATATCAAGTCAGTAATTTTTTATTATATTAATATCAAAACGATTGTAAAATAAATATCAAAAGGGTCATCTTCTACGTAAATAATTATAATGACAGTGTCGGGATCAAAAATAATATCACAATGGTGAATCCGACAGAAACGTTCTTTTTTCCACGGTTTTCGATGCATGGGTCCATTTGGGCTATTGGGTTACGCATAAAAACACTTAATATACTTAGAGAAGTGTTTGGATTGAATTATAATACCTCGATTGGATCGAATTGAATCAAAAACGAAACTTGAATTTTTGGAGAAGGTGACTTCGGTTTCTTCGATCGGGAGACCTTGGGTCCAAATTGAATGATGTTTAGGGGTGCTTGGGGTTGGGGAAAGAGTTTGGAACGGTCAATTTGAGTTTCGGTTGGGTCTTGGTACAAAACCCACGTTTCTCTCTCTCACTTTCTCTCTCTAAAACTCCATGGATTGGAGCTTCGTTCTCTCCGGTTTTTCTCTCTTTTCTGGACTAGTGGGGCGTGGGGAATTTCTTGGTATGCCCTGGGGTCGAATTGATGGGGTATTTATAAGAGAATTTGAAGAGGGTGATAAAATTGAGTTTAATTAAAACTCTATCTCTTAGGTTTTGAGATGGACGAAATAAGGATAATTTCGTGGTCCGGAAGGAGGTAGAGACTGAGTAGGAGAGGGAGAGATGACAAGAGTTTGTATTACATGCATGCATGTAAAATAAAATAAAATAAAATAATAAAAGTAAGATAATTATGTTTAAGATAATTTCATTTGTATATATCTATAAGACAAATAAGATTTAGGAAATTTTGTTATTACGAATAATATTTTTTTTTGATGATATTATTAATGTTATTAATAATATTAACTCTATAAAAAAAAATAGGGTCGAAAATCCGGGTTGTTACAGTTTTACATAGGAAGGAGATAAAAAGACTAAAATAGACACCACACTTTAAACAATAACAAAACTAACATAAGCATTAACACATAGCAATAAAAGACAAACAACATTAATTTTAACACTCTGCCTTAATCCCTTGTTGTAACACCCAACATTTCTCTAAAATAAAGGAACTTTTCCTTTGAAAGAGCTATGGTGAAGATGTCCGCCACTTGGTTTTCGGTTGCACAATACTTGAGTTAAATCTCTTCATCTTCCATGGCCTCTCGAATGGAGTGATGATTGATTGCAATGTGTTTGGTATGATTGCGGAAGACGAGATTCTTTTGTTATTGCGATTGCAGACTTGTTTTCACACAAAATTGGAGTAGTTTCTCCTTGCTTTTGACCTACATCCTCCAAGATCCTTCTTAACCAAATAGCTTGAGAAGTTCCCAATGATGCCGAAACATACTCGGCCTCCACGGTAGATTGTGCCATGGTTTGTTACTTGATGAATTGATGCCCAACAAAGGCCATTGAAAACATAATTCCATTTCAAGATTGGAGTGGGAGAAAACCATCCTTCAATCATTTTGAAGGTTTTCGAGTCCATTTGTTATGTTCAAGTTCTAAAAGTGTATCTTTGTGGGTTATAGCTTCCAATCAAAAGGCTGCAGACTCCTCAATTCACAATCCACACCCTGCAATGACAGACTAACAAAAAGGCTACACGATGATAGAACCCTAAAAGAGACCACAAGTGACAGACTTCAAACGTGGCTGTACATGAGGGGGGATGTTAAGAGAGTCTCACATTGCTTGAGAGTGGCAAGAGTTCGGCAAATATTGTTAGAAAATTTTGAAATGCTCATCTCATTCACATAAACATGAACAATGATGAACAACCTAAGTTAGAGTAAGTCTTAGAAGTGAGTTTTGTCCATATTCTGTCCTTTTATCATCTTTTGTTCTTAGTTTAGGTTCAATAATCTTATATTCAGACCCAAGTGTGTCGGATATCTTCTTTGCATCATTGTGGAGTTTAAGGCATACTTAGGAAAGAATTGAAGGCATTAATTCATTGTTTGATCAAATCACATATAATGGAAATCCGTTGTTTGATAATGGAAATCCGTTACGGCATGCATTTGTTTGATCAGAACAACACTATAATAAAGCATAAAGATCATAGCTATTTGTTGTGCTCGTAAGTCTTCAATTAAATTTGTATGAAGCACCAAAAAAAAATAGTGGATCGGAGCTCAAAGAATTTTTGTCGGTGGCTAGCCTTGCGGTGACTTTATTTTGAAAAATGTAGCAAGTTGGAGCCCCCAACGATCAAAGATTACGGACATTTTCTGAGAGTTGAATATCTAGTCTATGGTGAACGTTAATAGCTCTTTATAATTCGCTAAAGATTGCCCATGTATCAATTTTATTTTTATTAGTGCTTGAGTGGAAGAATTTCTAATGAATTACCATGTGCGGGTATAAGGTTCTTATACATAAACATTCTGGTATTAACAGAAAATGATTTGACATTATGTCCTTCGCAAGATAGTCGTGAGTTGATTTGCAGGAAGCCATGCGTGGTAGACTAGAGGGTGAATCAACGACACTATCTTACAAGAAGTCATTGTAGTTAGTGGCAGAGTCAGGATTTTGATTTTGGGGGCCGATTTAATAGACATATTTTTTTTCGGAATGTATACTTATTATATCATAAGATTTTTCCTTTCCAATATATTACATTTGTACATTGAAATTATTATAGCCTAATGCAGTTAGAGAATACTAATCATTTTATTTTTTCATTTATGCTATTTCAACTGTCACGTGCTTATTTTTTATTTATGAACAAAATTGAGAAATGAGAATATAAAATAATTGGTTTTTTAATCAAATAAAAACAAAATTATTAAGATTATAAGTAGTTATACATGAATAATTGTCAATAATATTTAAAATCAAGTATGTACAAAATAAAAATTTTAAAATTCGAACGCTTGGGAAGCCTGAACGGGGAGGGCTAGGACCCCCGAGCCCCAACATAGCTCCGCATCTCATGGTTGTTAGTGGTGAATTGACGACACTACATAAAAAAAAAAAAAGAAAAAAAAAAAGAGACATGATATGTATATTCTGTTTGAACAACCCTGTACACCTTGGGCCTCCACTTGAATCTTACTAATTTGGAGAGGAGCTTCCTGTAAGGATTTTGGTTGTTTGTTGTGAAAGAAATATAGAATTGCCTCTTCTTCTATTTTCCTTTTTTGTTGACCAGTGATTTGCTAGGAACAACCCCAACATAGCTCCCCTCTTGTTTGTTGTGGAGAAACTATGAACTGTTGAAGATTTGGTAGGGAGTAGTTGCGAATCAGATCAGCACCTTATTTGAATTGGATCGAGTGAACCCGACCCAACTAGGATTTCGGGTATTTGAATCCGACAAACAGCCATGTATTATAGGTGGGGTTCTCTTGTGTGACATATGAGCCGTCTATCTCTGCAATTAATGATTCACATATGTTTATTAGTTCTTATCTGTAAAAATTAACTTTGACCGATAAGACTATTTTACCGAAATTGAACTATCTATAGCAGAAACGGATGGTCCTTGTCCAGTACACCCTTTCATTACAAGACCCTACCTGCTTCCATGTATATCGTTGGGTCCTTGTTGGCATTGGGTACCTAGTCAACACAAATTTCAAATTTCATTTGTGGGCCTTTGAACTTTATTGGACCTACTTTGATAATTAAAACCGTTCATAAACACATCTTCAAGATAACAAATCATATGCTAAAAAGTCATTTATAGATTCAATTCATATGATTGCGAGTTACATTTCTTCAAAATCTTGTCACACCCAATCAAAAAAAATATTCAAATCCGCTTTATCAGATAATTGATTTGCTTGCGGATCAAAAAAAAAAAAAAGATAATTGATTTGCTTTAAAATGAGTGGAACGTACTCAATTATTTTTGTCGTTGGCTTGCCTTTCGGTGACTTTATTGGAAGCATGTGCAAAAGTTGGATCCCCAATGATCAATGATCACAAGCTATTTCTCACGGTCGAACTATTTCTGAGAGTTCAAATCACTATTTCTTAGAGGAGATAAATTTTTTACACCGCCGGTGTAAATATTTGTTTCCTCCAGATTAATTATATTACGCCACGTTGTCATGTTTTATTGATTGGGACTACTGTTTTGCAATGTGCGCAATGTAATTGATTTGGAGGAAACAAATGTTTACACTGATGGTGTAAAGAATTTATTCTCTTCTTAGAATTGTCTGGTGTCCATGTTGGATAATGCTAGTGTATCCCCCATATAACATAATCATTCGAAGACATAATATTAAATTATTTGAAGACATAACACTTTTGATTTTCTGGTGTACCAAAAAAATACACAACTGGGCTGGATTTGAAGTTTAAGTCTCAGTGGGCATGCAATCTTTATCAAACCACATTCCGGAGGGGAGTTCCACTAGCAAAAAGTGTAAAAAAAGGGAGTTTTGTCCTTATTTTTTTGCGTTTGTTAATTTTGCGCCAAACTTTTGTAAATTATTGATTCGTCTCGATGAGAGATATTGGAAAACCCAATTTCTTTTTTTCACTTTTATCAAAATATTTTGGAAAATATCCATTCTTAAGATAAAAATTAAAGTGCCATTTTTTCATTTTTTTAGCTTAAAAGTGGATATTTTTAAAAAATATTTGGCTAAAAGTATAAAAAAATTTACTTATTAAATGCACAAAATTTTGACGCAAAACTAACAAATACGAATCTTTTTAATAAGAACAAAACTTCAAAAAATCCTAAAAGTTAAGCAGAACTCCTCAACCTCAATGAGTCGTGAGTTACCTCTGAGCTTTAGAAAACCATTCACACCCAAATTCAAACACATACATCTCCAACACCAAGCAGGAGGGTTGCGCCTTAACCTTCTGCTTCATTTTCTCCTCAAATCTTCAAGTCTCTCTCTCTTTCAAAGAGCATGGCCATTACTAGCAGTGAAGCCACTCCTCCCTCATCAACTCCTGAGACTCCAACCATGAACAATTCTACCGAATCCAAACCGCTTGAGAACGCAGATCCTAAAGGCAAAAAACCGATTGAGAGCAACCACTACGATGCAGCTTCCAGCAGTGAAATCACCAAAGAATATGACAACCACGGTGGAGCTCTTTCCCTCTCTTCTGAAATATTGATCCAGAAGGATCTCCTCCTCTTGGATTCGGCCTTGATGAAGTATATGCACCATACATATGGGAAAATCAACCAGGCCCATGAGAAATTCAACGAGCAACTAAAATTACCGAGTAGTGTGAGAGACTTTGACGAAGTACGAAGTGCCATCAGGAAGCTTAAAGACAAGATCGCTTCGCTTGAGAACAACAACCCCAATGCTGCTTCCAGCAGTGGAACCACCAACGAAGATGAAAATCACGGTGGAGCTCTTTCCGAAATGATCCAGAAGGATCTTCTCCTCTTGGTTTCGGCCTTGATGAAGTACATACACCATACAAATGAGAAAATCAACCAGGCCCATAAGAATTTCAAGGAGCTACCAGAATTATCGAGTAGTGAGAGTGACTATGTCGAAGTACGAAAGGCCATCACGAAGCTTAAAGGCCAGATCCCTTCCCGCCCTTCTTCCAATTCCCAATCACAACATAAGAAGTGGCCTAATATAAACAACGTCGAAGAGGAAATGATGCACTTCTGTTGGAAATCCGGTCGTCGAAATGATGAAAGTGATGGCGTCGTCTCTTTAAACTTGGAACGGTAGAAGCATTCGAGTCACGTTGGATAACGCTTTCCTAAAGACAGTATTTGCCCCCACCAAAAGGTGTGCACCGAGTTACAACAAATCCGCCTTCAAGATAAATCAAATCCGAACTCTAGGTTCTTTCTGTTTGCGTTTGCACAAACGAAGACAGACAGAATATCCGCTAAGCAAATGTAAAACCAAGAACTGATATTCTATTTCCATTTCTAGGAGGAGAATGTGTAGAGAGAAAGAGAGCAATTCTGTATGGAATTTTCTGTCTCTTGAATGATTTTACAAATGGCCTATTTATAGACTTACATGCACCCTTGTAAGAAAGGTTGTGTCTCTAGTAAACAACCATAAGGAATGGTCATGCCCTTTGAAGACACCAGTTAGGAAGGATCATGTCTTTCCAAGACAATTAGTGGAAAGAAACATGCCTATTAGTAGGCACCCTTTAAACAATCATGCCTCTTGGAGGCACCCCCATGTTTCACATCCTTTCTCAAACGAACACACCCTAATTTAATGGGTGTTACAACCATTTACATAAAGTCACAACTTATGTGGAAAAGTGTAGCAACCTTTCACAAAATTCTCACTAAATATCTTTCCGAAAATTCCAAACTAAAATTCAATTTTATTTTGAAAAAACTCCAACAATCCCCCACCATTTTCGAAATAAAGAATAAGAGTTTTTGTTCCTTTCAGAAGGCTGGTGCATACATGAATAGTGTCTCACGACTTCAACCATCCACTTAGTGAACCATGTCAAAGCTAGTCAGGGCAGCATAGTAGACGTATCTTTGAACTAGTTGTCCTTTAGTGACCAACCGGACATGTCTCACACACAATCCTTCAAATAATGCAGATATCCCAATCGGTTGACCCGTGAACTGGCCTTGGGTCTTTATCTTGATTTCATGAGCGCTTTAAGGTCTAGCCCCTTTGACCTATAGAAAGCGGCACCACTTCCACACTCACATAGGTAGATTCTTACCGGTGCCCCTGTAACAACAGCACCTAAAATCTATTAAGAGCTAAGTAGCTCATCCTCCTTTGTTTACACATTACAAGTACCAAGCACTCTACCTTGGGATGAATGAAATAACATTTGAGTGCTTACAATCACGACATATGGTGTAGTTTCTCATTGAACTCAAGAAATTGAGAGTATCAATCGGTTGAGTTGAGTTTCCACCAAGAGTGATCAAAATAAGTGGGCGAAAGTCTTATCCCCTTTGATGTCTTTCACACCAAATCTCTCTTGCAAGAATAAATAAACAATTGCTGTGAAAGCAATATTATCCATATATAGCTATATCACCATATATAGTTTATGACGTGATTCACTTGTCCGGACTACCACCACAGTCATAACTACCAACTCTCTCTTAAGTGATTTATTGAGAAATATATCCGTGACAAAATACCATGTCACCCCATCTCATTGTAAAATCCTCACTTTATTTCAAGAGAGAAATCCCCCACAAAAATAGACTTGCTATTTATCCATGGTTTTCATGCTTAAATTATATCAGGCGCCTTTGTATCCGTCATAACTGACGAATACCAATTACAAGCATATAAAACCAACTCCACCAAATAAACTAATTTGGATTTAAATAACTTGTGGGTCATAATTGTTTGGAACAACTATGCAATCAAGATAATAGGAATTTGTCATTCCACTCCATATCTTATTTAATCTCCAATATACATAGGAGAACATGTGACCGAAGGCCACATTATCAACATTCCTTCCAATGAAAACCACGTTTCATACTTCTTGGAATAATCATGACTCTTCATTTTAATCCAAACACCACACCCTTGGTTATCCTCCAATGGTCACACCATTTAGTTTAAAACCAAAACCACACATTTTGGGTTACACCCCCTGGTTAAATCTTTAACCTCCGCATATACATATTTATATGTATATATCAAACTGTATTTTGGTAAAGATAATAGAAAAGTCACACCGTCCGTTTTTATTTTACATAACAACAAACCCATTCTTTTAAAGAATTTCCTTATCCATCATTTTGTTTACTTTATGCAAAGAGCATGCATATTACAAACTTATGATGGTATGTTCAATTTGGAAATGGCATCCAAATCAAAGATATGAAAACTACATATCTAGCATTTGCATAAAGCAAAACATTCGAGATCATTTAAATAGCCACCGATTCGGTTAATCACTGACCACGTGTTCACCAGTACTGTAACCTTGTACTTTCCCAACACGATTATATGGTTTTGATCAAGGCCGTCAAACATTACTCATTGAGAGCCACATAACACATTTCCGTGTTACCAAAACACCATCATGACATAATTACCATGTCAGGTATCACATACAACAGATCACGTACCTTGGCTATAAAAATTGATTTCTGACACTAAATATGGCAAAAGATTTCCATCAATCAAATCCTTTTTTTTATGCTTATAAAAGAAACATTTTATAAACATGACCGTTCATGAAACAAAAGTGTCAAGAAAATCCATTTAGAAGAGAGATGCTCTACATATAGAGAATAATAATAAAACAACACACTTGTTCCGAAACAGCACCAAAGTGAAAAGTTTCATTGACCCGTTGCCTACCAATAACTAGCAGTTACATCCGAATAGTTGCCACTATTCAACTCCAACGGTCAATCTTTTATGCTTCCAAGACCACAAAATAAACAGTGTAACTTAACACTAATACCTTATTTTCTCGTATTATTATTCTCTCCATTTGGTACATGCAATGCAACACAATTCAAATTCCCTTAGATTATAAGTAGCCGTGTAAATTCACGTATCTCTCTACTGTCTCCATCTCCTTGGAACAAACTCCAATAATTGAGTCTTACCAAAGGTAACCAAATTATGAAATAAGTTCTCCTTACCAACCAATAAAGTACATTTAAATGTAATAAGGCATTACTGGAGAAGGATGAAAACAAGAAAAACTATTATATCACATGCATATTACATGCCAAGTAATAATGGTAAATTAATCACCGTGATAATAATCATCTAGTAATTATTTCCAGCCATACCCGAGTCCAATGATATATACAACTCCATAATCATGAACTCAAAATATGCATACACCAAATAAAGAATCGTAATTGCCAACTTGACATCCTCTATTTAAGCACAAGAGTACACACCATACATCTCAAAAAATAAAAGAACTGTAGATAAAACCTACTTAGCATGTGGACATGCACATAAATCAAAATCAATATGATAACACATATTATAACACCCTAATCAATCGAAAATTTGATCTTCTTTAAAGATCCAGGACAGGGAACGCTCTTGCGCGCTGTGCGAATAATGATTGGCCCTTTGTGACCAAAAACATCATGACATTTCTTTCGCGCCATTTCCATCGTCTACAATTGACGCAAAGGAGTCGAAAGGCGAATGATACTCAAAGGAATTTCGGAAGGCATTTTGAGCAATAACACAAGCCGCGCAAAAAGATTTGTCAAATTGCTTTCGGAAGAATGCTCTCGGAAACACAAAATAATTTTACGTGCTCTATATATACATATATTTACAAAAGAAAGGCAACTGTTCCGAAAGATCACCATGGCAGTTATAAACAAAGCCATCATTCAATTAATTAGAGAGCAACGGTCCAAAACTAATACTTTCCAAGCGGTGCAACAATTTTTTAAAAAAAATAGTTAAAAAACAATCGAAAGCACCGTTTCATATGAACCGGTAGAATGAGCCATGCTCAAGTTCTAGATAAAAAGAAACATAGCAACAACATCATGCAATAGCCACAAACTACAGAAACACACTTAGTGCACATGTGGACTAATGAACATTACGAACTATACCATCTTGACACTTATGCATCCACGTGCACAACCAACCAAAACGAATAAGGAATTTGAATAAGTACAATGGAAGAGAACTTGTCCATTACTATCCCATAGGCTTGCTTCTAATGGATTTAAAAACAAACAATTCCGAAACACAAACTCAAATTTGTTATTAACTTAAGCACTAACTAGATTTGCATATTGCATTAGACAAATTCAATCAGTGCCATAACCGTCCACACCTACTCGATTCACCCGAACGGATACATGGACCAACACCAATACCGTGGATTGTTCGATCACGATCGACGACAGCGATCGAATCATTCTAACCGGCGCACCAACCTGTATGACTTCCCCATCACACATACGCCCCACGGTTTCTTTGTCAGTGACACATTACCGCCAAGTCATTGGATTATTCGTAGAACCATAATCACAATGCCAAAATTGTCTTCTTCGACAATTCTCCCACGTACTGATGAAACTACGAGTTTGCATTTCGAAAACTATAGTCTATAGGCATGACAAAAATGAGATGATAGTGTACCTTTCACCTTGGAGAAAAATAGTAAGAGTTCACAGATCACTGGAAAACGCAGCCCCAGAAATTAATTATCATTAACTCTTTTGCCTTTTAAGTCTCCAATCGCATCTATCCGTCTTCGTCTTAAAGACTTATACCAAAATCAATCCACTTTCATCTTTGCAAGAATACTGTCTTTAGATTGTTGGAAATCCAGTCGTCGAAATGATGAAAGTGATGGCGTCGTCTCTTTAAACTTGGAACGGTAGAAGCATTCGAGTCACGTTGGATAACGCTTTCCTAAAGACAGTATTTGCCCCCACCAAAAGGTGTGCACCGAGTTACAACAAATCCGCCTTCAAGATAAATCGAATCCGAACTCTAGGTTCTTTCTGTTTGCGTTTGCACAAACGAAGACAGACAGAATATCCGCTAAGCAAATGTAAAACCAAGAACTGATATTCTATTTCCATTTCTAGGAGGAGAATGTGTAGAGAGAAAGAGAGCAATTCTGTATGGAATTTTCTGTCTCTTGAATGACTTTACAAATGGCCTATTTATAGACTTACATGCACCCTTGTAAGAAAGGTTGTGTCTCTAGTAAACAACCATAAGGCATGGTCATGCCCTTTGAAGACACCAGTTAGGAAGGATCATGTCTTTCCAAGACAATTAGTGGAAAGAAACATGCCTATTAGTAGGCACCCTTTAAACAATCATGCCTCTTGGAGGCACCCCCATGTTTCACATCCTTTCCCAAACGAACACACCCTAATTTAATGGGTGTTACAACCATTTACATAAAGTCACAACTTATGTGGAAAAGTGTAGCAACCTTTCACAAAATTCTCACTAAATATCTTTCCGAAAATTCCAAACTAAAATTCAATTTTATTTTGAAAAAACTCCAACAACTTCTTCTACAAGGAGCCAGAGGTCAAGCAGACTGGTGATTTGGAGGGCCGAAGGGAAGCTTTCCTTGAGCTCCCCGAGCCATTGCGTTGTTGTTTGTTATGTTTCTTCAAGTTCCCACCCGAGGAATTTATAAGGAGAACGACGATGATTTACTTGTGGATAGGCCAGGGATATGTTTCCCGGCATCTGCAGAATAGAGAAGAGTATCCGCAAGAGAGAGAAGAGCTTCCCCTAGAAGAAAATGCTGGCAAAAAGATCTTTGATGAGCTTATAGCAAAGAACTTCATCGAGCGTTGCTCCTCGGTGCCAAATAGTTGCAGGCTAAGCCTTTCAGTTCGTTCTTCTTTATACGAAGAAGCTAAAGGTTATGGATTTACTTGTGGATTTACTACAAATGGTGCTCTTGATCTGGATCGTGGATTTGTTTGTCGTGGTCTACCTGGGCACTTATGTCTGATCAACGTTGGTGAGGCTGTTATTAATTACAAGCTTGAAATTTTTGACAATATGATAAATATCAGAAGTCTTCATCTCGGAAGGTGGAAAAATTCAGCTAAGCACCACATTGAACTAGAAGACATCAAATTTTTGGATGGATTAGTAATCTCTCTCCCCCCCAAATTTTTGGATGGACTGGGGAAGCGGAAAAGCTTAACTTTTCTTAGCCTTCGAGGAATTTCCTTGATTAAAGAGCTTCCCAAATCAATTTTAGAGCTCAACGAATTGAAGATCTTGGACCTCCGAGCTTGTCAAAATCTTGAGGTGATTCCTAAGAATATCAGTTTGCTCAAGAATTTGACACACTTAGACATGTCCGAGTGTTACTTTTTGGAACACATGCCCGAGAGTCTTGCTCAACTATCAAACCTCGAAGTTCTCAAGGGATTCTTCATTGGACATGTCAAGAACAAAGCACAATCGTGTACTCTTCACGATTTGTCAGAACTGCAAAAGTTGAGAAAACTTAACATCTACACGAGTGTGAAAGAGTTTCCTACAATGTCGGACCTTAATGATTTAGGAAACTTTGAAGGCCTACTCAAGTTGACAATATCATGGGGAGGATGCTCTTTACAAGACGAAAAAAATTGACGGCAAGACAACAATTATGCCCTCAGATTCTAGAGCAAATGGCCGTCGTCTTAGACTGCAAAAACTAGACCTTCAAGGTTTCCCTGTGAAGAGTCTACCCCATTGGCTGTGGCCTGCCAATCTGAAGGAACTAAAGAAACTCTACATTAGAGGAGGGAACTTATGTGATCTGGGGCAATTACAGGAACACCCAGGGGAGCAATGGAAAGTGGAGATATTGCGTTTGAAGTACTTGAGTGAATTAGAGATTGATTGGAACCAACTGAGGTCATTATTTCCCGAATTAATTTACTTGCACCAACTAAAATGCCCCAAGCTTACTTCCTTCCAGGTTGATAAGAGTGGTGTTTGGATGGACGAAAAGGCTATTGATACTCGGTTCTGGCTGCAGAAATTCTTCAAAACCGATGGCATCAGCTTAAGTTCTTTGGTGGGGTATGGTCCAAACTTAGGTCAGGATGATTCTAACGTTTGTCCAGTAGATTAGAAACAGCTTTAGTTAGTTAGGTTTAGCGTGGTAATATTTTAATGAAATGCAAAACGTTTCATACATGATTTTGTAACTCCCATATATTTGTAACCCCAGATTTGATTTCAATTTTTTATTGTTGGTTTTCCATTAAACCTCTCAATTATATTAGATTTTTAACATGTGAGTTATGATGTTGTAATGGGATTATCATGTAACGTTAGAAACCTCTCATTATCAAAGTATTTTGGAGGACGCATTTGTTTCAACCCGTAAAGTAAAATACGGAGATGTGGAGGAATGAGGGGTGTTTTGAGATGCTCTTATAAATTTGGGGGATGCTCTAGCATTTCAAGAGTACAAGTTTGTGAACTTCCCAAATATCTTTTGAGTAATTATTCAATACTCCCGGAGTATATGAATAGTATACTCATTTCTCTTACATAACATGTGGGTCCCACACAGAAAACACATATGGGACCCACATGTTATGTGAGAGGAGAGAATATACTGTTCATATACTCTGGGAGTATTGAATAATTTTCGGTATCTTTTTGGTTATATTCTCATCTTATATTGTGTGAGCAAAAGGAAGGTGTTGGGAGAAGCTCTTTGATAGTGTGACTGTGCGCTTCAATAGTGTGCGGCCGGAGTGAGATTACAATTTGTGGTCATGCTTTTGTATCCGAGAGGCGACTGCATGAAGACCTTTTGTGCTAATCATTGAATAGGGGCACGGTTGCTTATTGATTTGCCGCACCAAAATTATATTTACAAAATTAAGAATTACCTATTAATTCGAAGAATAGCGGTTAGATCCACAATGGTATGCATGGAATTTAAACTAGTTACGGTAAATTTAATCTATTTCTAATTTAATTCGAAGGTAAATGGAAGTTTGGAATGGTTTCTTTAAACTAAAATTAATCTAGGAAAGCAATTAATAGATGTTAGATTAATTGAGAACGATACTAGGGATTCCGATTCCACATCTTTTTCTTTTTCTTATTAGCAACGAAAATTTTATGAATCAACGAACTGAAGTTACAATGATTAAAAGAAAACGAGAATAGAAGATATCATAACCAACGACCTACATCCCAACTATGTTGATAATAATATGTTTGTAAGAGTAACTATTCAACATAAATACAAGACTATCGTCAGAGATTGTCAAGGGTTGCAATCCCTTAAGATAGTCCCCAGAAGATTCAAGGGATTCATACACTCTAAATGCTATCTCAAAATAGTTACAGATCGTCTCAATGGCATGACTCGACTCAACAGAACACAAATCGTCCAACAGAATGATCCATCTACATCGTATAACCTATTTCAGAGACTATCCCGAAATTAGCGTTGAGGGCAAAATAAAAGTGGGGGTCAGGCGTAAAGTTGGAGCTCAGATCTCCTCCAAAATAATGTCGATGTTGCGAGGGATCCTGCAGTGCACAATAGCAACGCTATTTTGAGCAATTGTACAGTTGTAATTAATGCATATTCAAGGGTACGACAACAATTGTACCTTTGGTGGGTTTTCATCACCTATGGTGGGCTCCACCGTGTATTTTTTTCAATAATATAAATCGTTCATCTTGGCTCACAAAGTAGTACATTCACGTAAAAAATCATGTTTATTGGATATCGATAGTTACATTAAAAATTAAATTTTAGTTTATAAAATAGTCGGTCATGGATAATTTAACTTTAAACCTATCTTGCGTCGATTTTATAAATCTGAAATTTAATTTTTAATACCTATTCATGTCCGATAAAAGCTTATCTTTTTGTGATAATATACTAATTTGTGAACCTTACAAAATAAATGATTCAAATTTTTGCAATATACGCACGGTAAAACCCACAATTATTGGTGGTGGAAAACTTGGGTTTCCACGTGGATAGGATTTTAAACTCCAACAACTATATTCAAATTCCCTGTTGCCGTAAAGACACTTTTCAAAGTGATTCTATTTTGCCTAACTTGTTTATTTCATCTTATTTTTGTATCTTTTACAGTTTTTTTTTTCTTGGTGAAATTTAGTATTCTTAGAATAGTTAAATTAAAATATTAAAGAAGTTGAACTTCCGGCCTCCTTACTCCAAATATCTAAGTGCACACCTTGATGCTGCTAGACCAAAGACTTCTTAAAAATAAGTTGTAGATCCAAATCTTTATAAAATAAGTTGTAGATCTAAATCTTTATAATATTCGAGGGGAGATCGTCTACGAAGAGCGTTGTTAATTGAGAGTGCCTCTCCTTTCCTGTTAGAATCTCCCTTCCCCACCTCCTCTTTCTTCAGATCGAGACTGGAAGGCCACTGATGGGTTTTTTTTTTTTTTTAGTTATTTTTTTTCCATTTTGTTGTAGTGTATGGGGTGAAATATCATAGATGCCCTCCATTTTAACAGACAATAGGGATGCCGTTAGAAGTGGGGACCAAATTGACATGTATTTTAAATGTTAGGACGAAATTAGACAAATGTTTAGATTGAGGATGAAATTGGCCACTTGCTAATACTTTGGAAACCAAAAAAGTAAATAAGCCTCTAGGTTCCTAGAGAAATTACTTGCTCGATGTTAGCCTTTCAGATCCCAACAATATGAACGGCAATTCTCACAGAGGATCCGAATCCAACAATATGCTAGTAAAAGACTAGTTGATATGTATCGATGAAAAGGGTCACTTGCGTTCTCACAGAGGATCCGAATCAACAGTGTAATTCTCGATCGTATTAAAGTAGTAGTTCGAAGTTGCCAAAAAAATATTGGTGGTTTGGCTTAATAACTCGTTCGAATTATTTTTCGGTTTTTACTCAAAATATTTTTGTTGTAGTTAGTTTTGCATCAATATTTTGTAGATTATTGATTTATGTTAATGAGAGGAATCTAAAAAGTAAAATATTATATTCGAAACTAATTTTTTTAATAAAGACAACAAAATCCAAAACATGCATGTTTTTGAATAATTTCTGTCTTTATTCAATAAAATTTTAATTTTGAGTCATAATTTTTTGTCGTATAGATCTTCTTGTAAAGACGAACTAATAACCTATCAAAAATTGATGCAAAGCTATGAAATGTGACGATATTTTGAATAATTCTTTGGTTGAGATGAACCAACAAATCCATGAAAATTGATGCAAAATTAACAAATGCAAAAATATATTGAATGAAGACAAATAATAATTCTCCAGAAATATTAAGCAAAAACAGACCTAAGTAGTAGTATTTTGCCCCATCATTCAAAATGATTTGATAAGAGTTCTGCAAAAATTTCACTTAATCGGATATCGGTAATGAATTTGATATGCAAAATCCAACTGTTGAGTCTAGAACTAAGAAAGCTACTACACACACAGATTGTGCACAGATTTCGTTGTGGGGCCCATCACGGGTCCCACACGAACCATCCGAGCCGTTCATTAAATGTAAAACATTTTTCAAAGGTCCCCGTAAAAAATAAGCTCAATCCGATACCTATAGGTGCTTCATCCAACTATCTAATTTTTCATTCAGATTTCCGGATAATGAAAAGTTATATGGTTGGATCGAGCATTTATAGGCATTGGATTGAGCTAATTTTGTATGGAGACCCTTGAAAAAATGTTTTACATTTAATGAACGGCTCGGATGATTTGTGTGGGACCCGTGGTGGGCCCCACAACAAAATCTGTGCACAGATCTACTGTGTGGATAGACTTTCTGTAGAACTAAATAGAGCATTATTGAATTTTCTTCGATCAATTTAATTACCAATATGCAATTGAGCTTAATATGTATGGGGCTTCCTAATTAAGAAATGAAATTTTACAAAATTCACGGTTTCCGATTATTGAAGGAAGACCCACAACATATCTCACAAATGTGTGTAGGGTAACTATTAAAAGAGGCGAAGGTGCACAAAATTGTTATCATTATGCTTCCACTCAAAAATTACTGTGGACCATTTTTCTTCTCCACATAACAGGAGGAAAGCTAAAAAGAAAAGGAAAATGGAAAAGAACTTCTGGAATAGCGTAGAGCATGTAAGGAGTGGCATCGTTGTAATTATGGCAACAACTGAGTGATAAGTGTCAAAATATACATATTTTGGCCCTCAAATATACATTTATTAGTCTTTTATATTTGTTAACTGATTTTTATTATGTGTTTTTATGTGTATAGGTTGCTCGAGCCCGTTGTCCGAGACTTTGGATAAAAAGAAGATTTTAAAGAAATTTTGGATTGAAGTGCGAAATACAGTGGAATTTTGGATGGCCAATTTAATATTAGACAAATCTCCAAGGACCACTATGTGATTAATACCATAAATCCCGCCAAAAATGCTTGACGGATTCCTAGACCTAAAATAATGGGTTGCCCCAAGCGTAGGGCGGAGACCGACGCAGCATAATATCCGGTAAGTCCGGAGTCGAATCCACTAAGGACGGTGAAGTGTGTGCTGTGAAAACTCGGGTTGTTATAATTTAATCGGGCTCTTAGGTAGCCACCCCTTGTCGATTGATGAAAGATTAACTAAAATCTAGAAGATAAACTAAAATCTAGGAGATAACTATTTTTTCAAATAATTAAAAAGGAGGTATGGTCATAGGGTTCATAGCACTTGGAACTAATCCGGATTAACCTGCTCTGTTTGGAGTTCTTAAAAACGTTTAATTTTAGATTTAAAAAGATACCCCGCAAGATGCGAGACCCTATAGTCGCCGTATACTCATGCGCAGCGAAGAATGAGTTTTGGACCCCCATTCCCCCGTTCACATGGGCTCCGACGATGCCCGGATTCGTCCACGGGAAGTATTTTCCAATCTAAAATCTTGTTTTCATTGTTTGATAAAAGGAGCAGTGCCCGAACTAGCCACGGTGTGCTAATCACCCCGCGACCCTACCTGTACGACTACTCACTATGCATTAAACAAGAAATAAATGAAACCCTAACTTGAAACATGCTTCTATTGCGCGAGATGAAAAATAAACAAAGAAATATCAATTAATCAGAACCAGCGAATAACTTTTATGAAGAACAGAAATTAAAACGAATTACCAGAGTATGAGTAATTGAACAAAACATAAAATAACTTGAAGAATAAAAAATACTCTGAAGGAAAGAACTTAAATCTGAAACTGTAAAGCAATTATTTCCACAAACTTCTGTCGTCGCCCGTTCCTGTTGATCTCGGCAACGGCAGCCTTCGGTCCGTCCGTGGTAATCCCGAAAAGCTGCCGTTGCCGAGATCAACAGGAACGGGCGACGACAGAAGTTTGTGGAAATAATTGCTTTACAGTTTCAGATTTAAGTTCTTTCCTTCAGAGTATTTTTTATTCTTCAAGTTATTTTATGTTTTGTTCAATTACTCATACTCTGGTAATTCATTTTAATTTCTGTTCTTCATAAAAGTTATTCGCTGGTTCTGATTAATTGATATTTCTTTGTTTATTTTTCATCTCGCGCAATAGAAGCATGTTTCAAGTTAGGGTTTCATTTATTTCTTGTTTAATGCATAGTGAGTAGTCGTACAGGTAGGGTCGCGGGGTGATTAGCACACCGTGGCTAGTTCGGGCACTGCTCCTTTTATCAAACAATGAAAACAAGATTTTAGATTGGAAAATACTTCCCGTGGACGAATCCGGGCATCGTCGGAGCCCATGTGAACGGGGGAATGGGGGTCCAAAACTCATTCTTCGCTGCGCATGAGTATACGGCGACTATAGGGTCTCGCATCTTGCGGGGTATCTTTTTAAATCTAAAATTAAACGTTTTTAAGAACTCCAAACAGAGCAGGTTAATCCGGATTAGTTCCAAGTGCTATGAACCCTATGACCATACCTCCTTTTTAATTATTTGAAAGAATAGTTATCTCCTAGATTTTAGTTTATCTTCTAGATTTTAGTTAATCTTTCATCAATCGACAAGGGGTGGCTACCTAAGAGCCCGATTAAATTATAACAACCCGAGTTTTCACAGCACACACTTCACCGTCCTTAGTGGATTCGACTCCGGACTTACCGGATATTATGCTGCGTCGGTCTCCGCCCTACGCTTGGGGCAACCCATTATTTTAGGTCTAGGAATCCGTCAAGCATTTTTGGCGCCGTTGCCGGGGACGGTAACGTGTGTTAAGAATTCGGGTAGTTATTTTTTATTTGTTTTCTTTTTAGTTCTTTATTTTTTTTAATTGTTGAAAAGCCAAAAAAAAAAAAAAAAATGACCGATTATGCAAGGTGGTTTGGAGGTTACATAAAGCAATTTAATTGTCCAGTGTCACTTCCTATATTTTATGGTTTAGGCTCAGAAAATCCTTTTTTGCATGTACATAACCTTGAGGAAGCTTTTGGTAGCGATGAGGTGGCTCTTTTACATGTATTTCCAGCATCGTTGCGTGATAGTGCTCTAGATTGGTTTAATTGTTTGAGTCCAAGATTGACATGGAGTGAGATTGAAATACAGTTTTTCAAAACTTTTAATCCCTCATACGAGACTCATATGCTTTTACAAGAACTATCAGATTTCTCTCAACAAGATGATGAGTCTTTGTCACAGTGTTGGGAGCGATTTAAATTTGTCGTATTCTCTTGGTCAAGTTTTAATTGTGAGATTGGCAGTCTTCTGGCTACCTTTTGCCATGCTTTAAATCCTAAGATATGCGAGGTGGATTTTAGGTCCACTGATGAATTTCTGGATAAAAACCCTGAAGATGCTTGGGATTTCTTAGATGACTTAACCCAAAAACTCCAATTTTGTGAGTTGATTGAAAGTCCTAGGGATACCAATTCTAATGAGAGAGAAAGAGAGGAAATAGAGCCGCTTTCCGAGGATACCAATTCTGATGCGAGAGAAAAAGAGGAAATAGAGCCACTTCCCGAGGATATCAATTCTGATGTGAGAGAAAAAGAGGAAATGGAGCTGCTTGTCATTAGTGAAGGCTATATGCCTTTTGAGGAGTCATTACCTATAGTTGCACTAGATTATATGTCTTTTGAGGAGTCATTGCCAATAGTTGCACTGAATAATCAAGTACTCTCAGCTATAGATTGTGCCACCCCTCCTACTGAGTCTCCACTTTCACAAGAATTTTTAAATATGGAGCAGATTGATTTTCTTGGTGTTGATGAATTTAATTTAGTTTATCATCCATATCTTGTTGACTTTGTCAATGCTTTGAAAATTGATTTAGTTTGGGCTAAGCAGTTGGTTGAATTTAAGTGTCTGAAACAAATTCAGAAAATGCGCTACTCGAAGTATCTTATCTTGTGGCATGGCCGAGTTCAATTCTTGATAAAAGGTGTAGAATGGAGTACTATGTTCATTGTCTTAGCTCTTGTTGGCATAATAAATGTTTGGTACCCGCATTTGGCTGCTTGTACATAAACCTTTTTTTTTTTTTTTTGGTCTGGTATAGCCACCCGTTTCTCACTTGAGAAATAGGGAGAAAAGTAGTACCCGTGTCTTTCGCGTGAAGAAAGTGGATGATTTTTTTTTTTTTTGTCTTTCATTTTATCTCTTACTTTGTTTATTTCTTTTCGTCATTTTTCTAGTTGTCTTGGAGGCTAACTTTTTGCAGGTTGTTCGATCTAAGTTGGGGGGTCTCCCTCTCAACATCATTTACTCTGCTTAGCTTCTCCGTTCTGAGGTGATACCTTTCCCTTCTTTTTCTTTTATGTCCGCTATTTTTATTCTTTTGTATTCAATGAGGACATTGAATAGTTCAAGTTGGGGGGAGGGATCACTTTGTTCTTTATTTTAAAAAAGGAAAAAATTGAAAAATGGTGGAATTCTTTTTGCATGAGACTTGAAAGCAATTGAGATTGGCTCTTTATTGATTAAGTCGGAGATACAATAGTCATTGTTTTGATATTGTGGTGGCATAGTAGTTCTTTTTGCTAGCTTGTCGCGAAGAGTTTGTCATGGCATTTATTTTTAGCACATTTGCACTTCATGTCTATTTGGGCTTTGGTTACTTGTGAGCTGTGACTTGATTATTCTCGATGGCTAGTTTAGTGGAGACTTATTCCCATGTGAGTTTAGAGCCTTATCTTTCTTGGAGTGGTGTCAAATAAACTCTTGTTTGTCACGAAATAGCAAATTCGTTATGGGTCTCATTATTTTTGTTATCAAGTGTTGAGAATATTTTAATTTGCCTTGGATTTGGAATTTGCATGGTTGTATTGCCCTTTGGAGAGGATTATAGGCCATTTTTGCTATTTTGAGCCAGTTCGTTTCTTCCTTTCATATATTTATCTCTTATGAGCCCGTTTGAGCCTCTTGCCTGCTAGCCTTTTTCTTGTTGAGCTCTACCACCTATATTGTGTCTTGAGAATGGCTACTAAATGATGTGAACTAGTGAGAAAATAAGGAGATGAATAAAGTTGAGAATTGTATTTTATTGGTGGTGATCTTTCCCATTTAAGAAAGAAAGAAAGAGAACAGAAAAAAAAAAAGCAAAAAGGAAAGACACCAAACTATTGTTGAAGGAGAAATATTTGTTCTTAATGTGAGATTTTATTAAAGAGTTAGGAGGAGAGATGTGGCGAAGTTGAAAGGCGAAGAAAGATATTTAAAAAAAAGGGGGCACGCATCATTATATTTGCCCTCTTTGAGCTGCTGTTAGCCTATTCTCGGACACTTGAATATTTTACCCTAACCTTGAAATACTTTCCATTACCTAAAGTTATAACCAAAATGAAAGTCCTATTTGATCCTAAGGGCAATGAGCCGTGATTTGGTGGATAAAGAGAGTTTTCAATACTTGGCATTCCGTTCATGAGATCGTGTGTCCACTTTGTAGAGCTTTCTTTTCGTGTCAACTTGTGCAGGGTACTTTGTTTTCATTTACATAATTTCTGCCTGCACATATTGAGAGTAATACGCACCGTGTTTCGAGTGAAATCATTTGTTGAGTGCATGACACAGTGAGATTTGAAGTCGAGACTCGGTCCGGAGAGAATTTTTAGTTATTATTCATTTGTGACCGAAACTCTTGTTCACACATGCTAAGTTTAGGTGCCATGACTTATTTTTCTGACTTGATAGTGTATAGAACTACTTATGCCCGTTATCTCCTTACGATGGCTTCATGTTCTTTGTTTGGATACCATTGAGCTGTCTTACATGTTTTTGGGTTTCATGTGAAAAGGATTCACAGTGTTTTGTGGGTTATCACTGCTGAAAACCCTCACGAGACTTCACTCGTCTTACCAGGACCGCCTGGGGGTTTAAAAGGACTATCAGTTTTAATTTATTTTCTTTAGTTGCATTTTGTTTTCTTTGCTCGAGGACTAGCAAAGTGTAAGTTGGGAGGCGTGATAAGTGTCAAAATATACATATTTTGGCCCTCAAATATACATTTATTAGTCTTTTATATTTGTTAACTGATTTTTATTATGTGTTTTTATGTGTATAGGTTGCTCGAGCCCGTTGTCCGAGACTTTGGATAAAAAGAAGATTTTAAAGAAATTTTGGATTGAAGTGCGAAATACAGTGGAATTTTGGATGGCCAATTTAATATTAGACAAATCTCCAAGGACCACTATGTGATTAATACTGAGCCTATACTAGTATTGTACATCAATAATTCAAAAAAAATAGTGTGTAACCACAGTTAAATTGGATGAGGTTTGCTAGTGGAGTGGAGTGCAAATTGTGTAGTTGGTGTCTTCTGTATACTCCTATTTCACTCCTTATTGTGTAGTTGGTGTCTTCTGTATACTCCTATTTCACTCCTTATGTCCCCTAAAATAGAGTAGATAAGATTTAACGAATTAAAAAAAAAATTGGGGGTTTGAATTGGTGGAAAAAATTGGGGGTTTGAATTGGTGGAGGTTACAGCTGTTTTGCTCCCACGCATAGTTTTAAATATCGGCCGGTACGAACCGTATCGGCCGGTTCGTACCGGGATTTGAGGGCTCCGATTCGGATATGCGCCGGTATAACGGAGAGACTGAAAATCGCAGGTGAACCGGCCGGTTTCCGGTACATATCGGCCTGTAACGGATTTTTTCGGCCGGTTCGGCCGGTTCGCGGGTAAAACGTTTCCAGGAAGGGAAAAAAATGTGTCGCCGGTTTCTGGGGGAAACAAAACCATTATCAGAATTTTAGAGTTGGAAAAACTCACATGAGAAGGAGGAATCGGTTGGACTGATAGCATCCTCTGATGCAATCCCTACACACACAGATTGAAAACTTTTTAGCAACCAAGGAGGATCTTCAGAGGGCTATCTTGTTCCTGGAACAACTCAGGGGCTCCTGACTACAAGCTTGCATTCTTACAAGGGAAATCCATAGATGAGGTATCCCGTTCTGTACCGAAGGTGGTTGAGGGTAGCAAGAACACTATGAGGAAACTGATGAATGCCGGAGCGACCCATCTGTTCGTCACCGCCCGTTGGTGGCGTCGCCTCTGGTGGTGGCGGTGGAGAGAGAGAGAGAGCGAGAGAGAGAGAGAGAGAGAGAGATGGATGGGAGTTGCAGATGGGGAGCGGAGGCAATTACTAATCGCCCCCCCCGGTGTCAGGCACCCCCCCTGACACAGCCAACACTTTCCCCAATTACCCCCACCCCAATCCACGTGCTCTCTCTCTCTCTCTCCCCCACGTGCTCTCTCTCTCTCTCTCTCTCCCCCCAGCAGTCTCTCTTTTGATTTTTTTTTTAAATTTTAAATGTTAATAATTTTTTTTTCACGTATTTTTTTTAAATAAATTAAATATTTTTGAAATTTACTCAACAAAACCTATCAAACAAGTGTAATATTGATGGTGAAATAATATAAAACGAAAAAATTATATTTTTGTGTTGTTTAAACTGTTTAACGAGGTTGAAAAATGTGTTCCAAATTTTAATCCGTTTGAACTAGTGGAAAGAAAAAAAGTTTCCTGGTCATTTTAGTTAATAAAATGATCAAAAAATTAAAATCATTCCCCCCGTTGAAACGAAAAAAAAAAAAAAAGAAAAGAAAAAAAAGAGGCAATTGGTGCCTTGTAGTGCATGTGGTGGTTTTGTGTACATGTGAGCGTTGAAGAGTTTTGGACGTGAAACACACAGGTGAATCAGTTATCCTGCAGAGGAAAAAAATTTAGAGATGAGCGCCTTATCATTTGCCTATGGTTCAACCTAATCAACTTGCAGAGCATCTGCAAATTCAGTGATGTAAAAACTTGCAGAGCTTTGAGTTGAGCACCTTAACATCAACTTGCGGAGCACCTTAATATTAACTTGCAGAACATTGAGTTGAGCACCTTATCAACTCAACTTGCAGAGCATTGAGTTGGCTATATATATAATCTGATGATTGAGAGAAATATTTGAGTAATCACATCCTCACAGTTTTCCTCAAGTTTCATTTCATTTTCGTAATTCATAAAAGAATATTATGGATCAGTACAATTTTTTATTTTCGGATAGTTGGTCAGTTGGGAACGATGTTGCAAATGATGTTTCTTGTGGAGAGAGCAGCTCCTACGTTGGACGTGATTACACAGCCGAATTTACAACTAACCAGGTATGTTATTACTGTTGTTATTATACATATATTTTACTTATTTTTGTTAATGTGTCCTCTTTTTGTAGCACAACAAAAAACATAGAAAATTTAATTCTTTCACTTCATTCTCTTTTTTCTACGTACCATGTGAAGTTCATAGATATGAAAAAAAAAATCCAAGGAATTTTTTTTTAACTTCTGAAGGTAAAAAAGAGTTTAAAGGACTTACAGGAGAACCATATGCTAGTATAAGGTGCTGCAAACGTCCATTACCGCTTGTGAGAGAAGAGAAACACACATGACTAACATTTTTGCAGTACACCATATTTGAGCAAACGAAAGAGAAACTTTCAACACAGCCACATTAAATACCTCACTTCCCTTATAGAAATCCACATTTTGCCACCTATACGCACCCATGCATAATGCCACCTATCCCAATTTCCCAATCAAAGAAGAAAGGACAACAGGCAACGTCCTTTCCCATGTATAATTAAATGACAATTTTGCTCTCAAACCAATGTGCACCTTTTCCACTGTCAGGCATTTTTTGTTTTTAAGGCATCGTCCTTTACCGTAGAGATTAGTTTCCTTTAAAACAATGACATAACACTGCACCTTTAGATGTATTTTATATGTTTGTCCTTAGTTTTGTATTGTAATTAATTACAAAATAACCATTAAACTAAAATTGGGCGGGTCCTTTTTTCCATTCATGCGCCATTTCTCCTCCATGTTCTTTTCACCGTTTTGCTTCTGAATTCGTCGACTTCGGCTGCGATATTTTAAACTCATAAGTTTAGAATTTATTTGGTTATTTTACTCTTAGTAACTGTCTGTTTAGTTTTTTGCCATAATTTTAAAGGTTGCATTGAAAAAGTATAAAAATATGAACCGATGTTAAAATTTTTTAAATAAGATAGCATTTAAGCTCAAAAGACAGCTGTTTGATATTTTTTTGTTCTTTAGTGAACTCTTTTTGTGTTTTTAGTCATAATTTTATATTCTTTAAATTCCTCTCATTGAGATAGTTAACATTGTAATTTGGCTTTAGAACTTCAAACTTTTCAACCTTTTTCAACCTGCAAGCTACAGGAGGTCAACAGTGGTCGGTAATTATTATATTGTGCTTATACGTATTCATTTTTTTTGTTATAGATATTTGAAACTAGAGCTGTCATGGTAGATTGGGTGCGAAGAGTTGGTATGGAAAATGGTTTTGTGATTGTCATAAGTAAATCTGCTAGTATAAAGGGCAACAAAATGCCGAAGTGCATTCTTATTTGTGAAAGGGGAGGATTATACAGACCGCCACCAGAAGGGCATTCAATGCAAAGGATTACTGGAACTAAAAAATGTGATTGCCCGTTTAAGCTGCGAGGTGTACCACAACCTCCAGACGGTGTCATGTGGAGTTTGAATGTTGTTAAAGGTTTTCATAACCATGAACCAGCGGAAAATTTTGAGGGACATGAATACCCGTCAAGGTTGACCCCAATCCAGCAGCAATTAGTTCGTGACATGTCTAGCAGCACCGCGCCTCGAGAAATTCTTAATTTCCTGAGACAACAAGACTCATCAATTAGCACAGGAATCAGGAGTGTTTACAATGTCAAGGCACAGTATAAGAAAGAGCAACTGGGGGATCTATCTCCTATTGGGTACATCTTGCATGAATTAAACGAGAAAAATTACATTTACGACTATCTTACAAATGAACACACCAACGAAATCACAGATATTCTTTGGGTTCATCCTAAAAGCCTAGAGCTATCTGTCAATTTTCCGTCCGTGTTGATTATTGATGCAACGTATAAGAGTAATGAGTATCGGATTCCACTCTTGGAAGTTGTGGGTATTACATCCACAATGAAAACTTACTCTCTTATGTTTGCATATTTGAATAATGAGACAAAAGAGCGACTGATATGGGCATTGGATACTTTAAAAGGATGGATGGTTGGAAAAGGGGCAGCGTTGCCATCGGTGGTTGTTTCAGATAGGGATCTGGCACTTCTTGGCGCCTTTGAAATATGTTTTCCCTTCGCACAACATATCCTTTGTATTTGGCACATAAACCAGTGTGTAATGAAGAAGTGCCGCCCTATGCTTGGTACGAGGTGTGACGAGTTTTCCGAGGCATGGCAGTTGCTTATTCATTCATCGACACCGATATCTTTGCAACAGAGGTGGAATGCCATGTGTGAAAAGTTTGAGCAATACTCTAATGCCATACAATACCTTTGGGATACATGGTTAGGTCCTTACAAAGAGCGATTTGTTGCAGCATATATAAACCAGTTTATGCACCTTGGGAGCAATTCAAGCCAAAGGTAACTTTCCTATAGTCATTGTACATTTACTGTCCTGCACTAAAGAATACTTTATGTAACTTTCCTATTTAACACAATGTATTATTAAATTGCAGGGCGGAGTCTGCGCATGCGAGACTCAAACGATACTTGGGAGATACCATGTCCTCGCTTCAAACATCTTTTCAGAAAATAGAAAAGATGTTGAGCAGTCAGTTCGGGGATATTCAGGGGTCGTTTCAAAAATCTCTCAACATTCCACGACACATACATCTACATGAAGACATTTATAGTGAAATAAGAGGTCGCATTTCATTACAGGCAATGAACTTGATCCATAAGCAGGCACAACGCACTGATAACGAAGCCGGCCTTTGCTTTTGTAAGATCAAAAGGACACACGGATTGCCATGCTTTCACGATATTGCACTTTATCGTTCTATGGACAGACCAATTCCGCTAAATTCTATCCACCCTCACTGGAGTACGTTGTCCATGCATGCCCAGAGGCATACTGATGAGGGAGCACGATCCGACAGGGCAGCTCAACTTATTGAAAGATTAAATGAAATGGATTCCGACAGTCGAGAGTCTATGATCGATAGGTTTCTCGATATGGCGGATCCATCTCGTTGCACAGTTCGACCTCCAGCATACAACACAGAACACAGGGGTCGACCTACAAGCAGAGATGATCAAAATAGAGGTCGTATACCTTCCTTCACAGTATCCACTTCAGAATCTCCGGCCTCACATATTCCAACATCGCGAAGGCGCAATGGGAGGGATCACCTCATTCAGAAATTTCCTCAGCAGTATCAACGTTATATTTCCCACTGTGTTGACGTTCGAGCCGACGGTCATTGTGGCTTCAGGGCGATAGCCGCGCAAGTCTATGGTTCTGAAGATCAATGGGCTCAAGTACGACAGGACCTTATCCAAGAGATTGAACAAAATACGGTCCTGTACGATCAGCTTTATCCAGAACGTAATTATGTATCCCAGGTGTTACGAAGACTTCGTTACTTTCATCCATCGGCACCAGAGGATTATTGGATGGATTCTATATCATTGGGACTTGTCATTGCATCAACGTATAACGTTGTACTACACACATTCGATATGATTGCGTCGAGTTGTTTCACTCACTTACCGTTGAGCTCCCATCCAGTTCCATTAGAAACGCGCACACATATAGCTATTGGCCTTGTTAATGGCAATCACTTCGTGCAAATTTCCCTATACCGTCATTACCCTGTACCACCCATCATCATATGGTGGAGGCCAAATGCATCAAATGAAGCACACGGATGGGCTCATCCTTATGAAGAACGCCTCCAATTGTGGTACGAAGTGATGCAGATAGATCCGCCGGGACGACAACCACAATTTGGCGGAAATATTGACTAAATTTGTGTATTTATTTATGTTCATGTATTGGTTCTATATACTCAATTATAATTCGATTCCAGTTTGCATTATTAACTGTTCAGAGAAATATAAAGTGAATTTAAGTGGATTCAACATACATAATTTACTTGAAAATTCAAATATAGAAGTTTCAAAAAATGAAGGGTAAAAAAATAAAATAAAGAGATAATATATTTGGCCCAAAAAAAATTATTTAATTTTTCATATTCAATATTAGACTTGTTTAATAGGTTTCGTTGAGTAGATTTTAAATATATAAAATTTATTTAAAAAAATACGTGATTTCAACAGTTTCAGTTTATATATTAAAAAATTAAGTATTCCAAATTTCAATCCGTTTAAACCGGTGCAAATATTTTATTGTTATGATCATTTTATCCTAAATGGTCATAGTTAAATTTAGGCTCTAAGGCTCTCGTTGATTAACCCTAAAAGATATTTGATTCTACAACTTTCTTACGGTTAATCAAAGTGAGCCCTATAGTCAAAATTTAATTATGACCATTTAGGATAAAATAATTAGAAAACTAAAATCTTTCTACCAGTTCAAATGGATTGAAATTTGGAACACTTAATTTTTCAACCTCTTTATATATTTTAAACTACCACAAAAATATAAATTTTCTGTTTTACATTATTTTACCATCAATATTATACTCGTTTGATAGGTTTCGTTGAGTAGATTTTAAAAATATAAAATTTATTTTAAAAAAATGGGTGAAAAAAAAGTTATTAGCATTTATAACTTTATAAAAAAATAAAAGGAGAGAGAGAGAGAATATGGGGGGGCGGGGGGGGCGGGGGGGGGCCGGGGGAGAGAGAGAGGGAGAGAGAGAGAGAGAGAGAGAGAGAGAGAGGCATGGGCAAAACCGGAAAACCGGCTGGCCCGTGTCAGACCCCCCCTGACACGGGGGGGTAAGTAACAGCACTCGGAGCGGAGGGGAGGAGAGTAAAGTTAGAGAGAGAGAGTGTGCCTGGAAAATGTTGGGCTCCCCAATGTGTAAAACTGTAAAAGAAAAAAACAAATCGAAAAAAGAAAAGAGAAAAGAAAAAAAAAAAGAACAAAAGTGAATGGGCCCACTTGAGTAAGAAATGGGCAAGACTCTGGTCAAAAAGGGTGGTGATTTGCTTTGTTTGGATTGCAATTTGAAAAGTTTTTTGAAAAATTGTAGGGGTAATGAGTGGAGAGAGATAGAGAGAGAAATGTTAAAAGTAGGGAGAATCTAGGGGGTATTTTTTGAAAAATTCTTTTTAAGTTCCAAAAGGAACAAGGCATTAGTGGTGCTCCGTGCACATGAGCTATGCTCTAGAATCTTCAGCAAACCGTGGGCCCAACTGATCCATTTTCCAAATTGCCACCCATTTTTTTGAGCGCGTGAAACCTTTTTTTAAGTCCTCATTCACAAACCCAATAAAGTGCAATTTCATTTAAATTAGATAGAAGTTTTGTAATTTGCCAATGTAGGACGGAGGCGGGGGGGCTGCTCCCCCCCTTCCTGCTCCCCTTCCTGCTGCCCCCCCTTTCCGGGCCCACTCCGGTCTCGCTCCGATGATCGGACACGTTCACTTTGTAGAGCTCGTCGAGTAGAACAACCATGTCAAAAATCAGCTTGATTGGATATCATTAAGTCCTTGATCGGAACCTTTTTATTTTAAAAAGAATGGATCCGAAACACTGAATCAAATCCATTGTAACCCATGGACCGAGAGTTATATGGGCTCCGATCAGGCACTTAATGATATCCAATCAAGCTGATTTTTGACATGATTGTTCTATTCGACGAGCTCTACAAAGTGAACGTTTCCGATCATCGGAGCGAGACCGGAGTGGGCCCGGAAAGGGGGGGCAGCAGGAAGGGGAGCAGGAAGGGGGGGAGCAGCCCCCCCGCCTCCATGTAGGACTAGAGAAAAATACCATGTTTTACAAATACACACTAAAGTTCCAACCGAAACTAGTTGTGGCTAGCAATTATATAATGTAAAACCTCTATGGTGTGTTTATTTTAATGTCTTCATCTTACTTTTGCTGTTTATGTCAATTATATCGAAACTCATAATGTTACATTTTTCTCATATTTGTAAAATCTTATTGACTTACGTTTTTGATAAATTATCGGATATTTCACATGAAGAGAATGGACTATTACATGTCTTAAATTAATTAAAATGTGATAATTTAAGCCAATGTTAGGGGCAAAAGCCGCAAAAGTATATATATCAAGTTTTATATATGTTGCTGATGATTTTTAAAAATTCACGACCGCGACACCCGATTCCCGCGACGTATCACCGTTATGTCCCGGTACCGATATGCCGCGACCGATACCGCGACGGCGACCGATACCGCGATTTAAAACTATGCTCCCACGTGTGAAAGGTCAAAGAAGATGAGGTGTTAAAGGTTTATATGGCCCCATAAAATAATATTTTAAAATTTATAGACATTTTTTAAAATTTTAGTAAAATGTGAATTCGACTCCACATAATATGTAGTGTAACTATGTAATGTACCTCTATATTTCCTCTATATTTAGTGCTTATAACAGCGGTAATCTTCTCTTTGTAATCGAATTCTTCCCTCCCTCTCTCTAAGTTTTTCCTTTCATTCTCTCTCCTCTTCTTGATTTGTTTTTCTCTGTTCTTACATAGATCAAATTACACAGAATTCCTAAGTTCATTCATGGTATCAGATCAGAGCTATAGTGACGATTGACGAAAGTCCACATATATCGATCAAAAGAGATACCTATCACATAGGCAAAAAGAGATCCTCATTGGTTACGCAAAGTAGATCTTTAAGGGCTTCGTGTTTCCACCTGTCCAGTCAATCAATCCATCCATCCATCTACTCTACCACTCAAGCTTGAGTTTGCGATTTCCCGTGGTCTGGCTCCCATCTTCGAATCTTCACAAACTAATTTATTCAGGTATATATTCTATGAACATTTACCCTTTTGGTGATGCATGTTACATATAGCTAGCTCACTTTAAATGCATTTCCATTGAAGTGTGTGTGTGTAGAACAAAATCTTTCTATATATTGTTGAGATGATGGTGCTGTTTTTATGAGTAGTTTGGAAAGTATTCAATTTCTCGGTTCCCAGAGAAATTACTTGCTCAAATCAATGTTGGCCTTTCAGATCCCAACAATTAATATGCTAAAAGACTAGTTGATGTTGATGAAAGGGTTACTTGCGTTCTCACTGCAGGTGACTACTGTTGTTTATATTTATCAACAGTGTAAAGATCCCAACAATTAATATGCTAAAAGACTAGTTGATGTTGATGAAAGGGTTACTTGCGTTCTCACTGCAGGTGACTACTGTTGTTTATATTTATCAACAGTGTAAAGATCCCAACAATTAATATGCTAAAAGACTAGTTGATGTTGATGAAAGGGTTACTTGCGTTCTCACTGCAGGTGACTACTGTTGTTTATATTTATCAACAGTGTAATTCTCGATAGTATTAAATAAAGTAGTAGTTCGAAGTTGACAAAAAAAAATATTGCTAATTTATTTGTCAAAGGCTAAAAAGACCTAAAAAAAAAATTGCTCAGAATATGATTTACATTCTCTACTAAGAACAATATGGGAATCAGCTAAAAAAACAGAAGGAAAAAATAATCGGAACACAGTCACTTAGTTGTAAGTTTGAGGTCTTTTCTGCACCCATCCTGTCCCGTGCCTATAATATAATCCGAGTCATTCATTGTTTAACTTTCGTTGAGGATATCCGTTGATTATCGGCTCTGATTTTTCCTCCACTTGCCAAGTACCACCTTGATTAATGTCATCTTCCAACAACCACCCACCTCGTTTCAACGGAAGAAGATTGTCGAAGTCCAATATTTGACAGCCTATACTCTATAGATACTCCTAAGCTTAGCATGTGGATTGTGCAAGGAGTGACAAAACTGTGAGAGATCGAGCTGAGTCTGGCGAGAGTGTGTGAGAGAACCAGAGGTGTGTGAGAGGGGAGTAAAGTTGAGCCGGGTCAAGGTGCTCCTCCTCCAGAGTTCTTTTTTTAAAAACTATTAGTCTTAAATAGTGGATTTTTTTTTTCTTCCCATTGTGTCTGTGTTGTGTGCGTGTGACTCCCCCAATCCTAACAAATTACAATATATTAAGTGTGTCACTATATTTTTCTCCAAGCTTTATTTGTTCCAAAATCATATATATATATATATATATATACAGGGGGCTTCTATTGCGGACGCCCGCAGAATTCTAAGATGCGGACTTTTTATGCTAGCCGTTGGATCTCATCCAACGGCTGTGATAAAAGGGGAGACGCGCGGGTAAAATAAGGGGGTGGGTCGGGTAACAATTCCCTCGCGGATCCACTCCGGGTCAAAACAACACCCCAGACTTCTACTGTACGCTTCATTTGAAACGAGAGAGAGAGAGAGAGAAGCAGCAGCCACGAAGATGAAGAACGGTGAACAAAATAATGAACGAAGAGGAAGAAGATGGACGAACGAAGAAGAAGAAGAAGAAGGTCTCTCTCTCTCTTTCTCGATTGACCGATCTCTGTGTTTTCTGCGAGTTAGGGCTTCGAACAAGGTCTTTCCCTCATTTCACGCGTTCTCAACGTGGACGAAGAGAGAGAAGAAGAACAGAGGCGACAGACGAACTTCGAAGACGACGAACTTCTTCGATCGATCAAAGAAGAGGACGATCCACGACCCCCACGACCACAAGGTCTTTCCCCCTCTCTCTCGCTCTGGGTTTTTTTTTTCCTTCAAATCGACTGGGTTTTTTTTTCTTTTCAGATCGACGACGAAGAAGAAGAGGACGGCAACGACGAAGAGAACGATTGAAGTTATTTCTCTCACTCCCTCTCCCTCTCTGGCTTTGAATCTGTATTTTTCGAGTTAGGGTTTTGCAACTTACATGGTACGACATTTTCTGCATTGTTAGGGCTCGATTACTGCTCGATTTGAAGGTCTCTCTCTCTCTCTCCGAATCTGGTTTTTTTTTTTTTCCAGCCAATGCATTTTAAAAAAACCAAATATAGTAAAGAGCACCATGGAGATGGAACCTGTATACAAGACTTAATTAAGATGGTACTGCATTTACACATTGGTAAACAAGACGGGGAATGTGAAAACAGGTACCAATTAGCTTCTTTAGGTCCTGCAGTTGTAGAATGGAATCACTTACCACTTGTTGTGTCTTAGAAAAAAATAGACAGCAGTTCTTTGGAAGCATATATGTATGTAACCAAACTTGACATCAATGACATGGAGTTGAATAATGTGTATTTTTCAAAGCTTTCATTACTATGAATTTCTAATGGCAACAGAGTTGGTGTTGTATAAATTCAACTGGTTGAAATTGTAAATCACACTGGAGACTAAACTTACCTTGAATGAGGTCAGGCTCTAGAATTATTGTGGGATACATCATTGGAATCCAAATTGAAGTGAGGGGTTGAATTGAATCCACAATTGTCATTTGTTTCATGCATAAGCTTATGCTCATATTTTTTTCTTGGTAATCCTCTTTTTTGAATCCTTTGCTGGGCACATGCTCACAGGTAGGGTTGTCGATTGGCATTCACGATACTTTCAGTCATTTTCTGAATCTTTTCCATTAACAAATCGTAATTGGCTTCATATGCAGCGGGGTCTGATATATATGCGGACAAGATGTATACTTGCATAATTATTTGTCTCTGGGGAGCTACTTATATTCATTGAGGATTCCCTTATAAACAGAAGAATTCTGGTGTATAGTGATGTTTCTTCTCATTCATTATCCCTTCATGGTTCAATAGTTGACACCTTTCTGCACCAAAAAGAAGTGCAGTTGCCATATGAAACGGCTCTAACGCATCAGCTACTAGAGGGGAGCATTTTATTAGCAGCATTATGTGCAACGATTGACTGTTTTGGGTTCTTATGTAGGATGTATTAGTGCTTCCACATGGATTGGTGCCTTTCACATGGATTGATGTATTGTGCTTGTACTCTGGTTTATTTTTTTATATTGTTGAAAGTTAGAGGAAATTTTGTAAAGAAGGTGCAATCTAGAATTTGGAAAACAATGGAGTAGAATCTGGTTTATTTTGTATTTCTTGAACGTTAGTGAATTGTGTGGTTGAACGTCCAGGATTACTAATTAATCTAGAAATCTGGCTTAATGGTCGTAATCTAGATTGGTCCGTGGTTTAATCTGGCAACTATCTTCAGTGTTCTTGGGAAGGCCAAACAAGAGGCCTTAGCTGGGCAACATTGTCTGTGTTTACAATGCACTGATGGGTGTTTATGCTAGGACCGATTGGTTCATTAATTAATCTGAAAAATTGGATGTAGCCAACAAGGGAAAATCTAGAAAACAGGGGAGGAGATAAGGTGTAATATGAAAAACTGGGGAAATGGAAGGAGGTTTTTAGCACTCTGAATCTGCACTTTGAAACTTTCTAATGGCGTATTTTTTTGCCAAAACCATGGCCAACATAACAGAAGCTAGTTTCATCACCTTATAACAACAAACGGAAATACGAAACAAATTTTGCAAACCCAAAAGGCTAGAATCAGCTCTGTAGCTTTTTTTTTCCCGAGGAAACGGAAACATGAGTATATATATAAGAACCACTAACGCATTACAGACTTAGCAAGCTTATGGGCAATTCTTCCAATATTCCTAGGACCGTTAGCGATTGCCACATAATCAAACTCCTGGACCAATCTGGAATATTCCTAATTACAGGTTTAACAAAAACATTAGCATGCTCCATACTCTGCAAAGCCTGAACTAGCACTAAGCAGTCCGTTAGCACTTTCAATTTGCTGAATCCTTTCCCACGAGCCCAGCGCAAAGCATCAAGAAAAGTCACAGCTTCCACATCGATATCTTCCAAACACTACAAGGTAAGGTATTTGAGAAGAATTAGCAAGTGATTCATATGGTTGAGATGGTAATTGTGAGGCACTGAGACTACATCGATATCTTCCAAACACTGTATTCTAAAAACCAACAGACAAAACACACTCAAATTCAGTTAATCAAATTGGTTTAGTAAGATTACTTTGTTTATGGCTTTTCCTCATGGCTTTTACAAAAAAAAATTCAGTCAATCAATACGTTAATGCAAAAAAACATTTTCCTCATGGCTTTTACAAGAATGTTACTTGATTTAGTTATGAAAAACAGAAAAGATAGGAGACTTACTGTTCTGAAGTCACTTATAAATCTCCTTTTGGTGTGTCCTAGCAATTAGTAAGCAAAAGAACAACGTTCCATCTAAAAGCAAACTGTGACCAGAAAAACCTCAAAAACCCTCATTCAGCACTCACTCAAGACTATGCATGTATGGGTTGAAGTCGAACTAGAGATTACAAAAATCTATATGTTTGGGTTGATATCTGTAATTTTTTTATAATCTGGCATGTGTTCAATATATGAAGAAACTAGGGTTTGTCACATTGAACTGTAAAATACCCATTTTCTCGAAATTTGCAGCAAGTATTCGAAACTAAAAACGTAGCAAGTATTGGAATCTAGGTTTTTTTTTTTTTTTTGTAAACATACTTCTCCAATACCCATTATCTCAGAAAACCCCTAACTTGAAAAAAAAAAAAAAAACAGATTCGAAGAGAGAGAGAGAGAGCTTCAAATCGAGCCCCAATCTTCTGTAATCGAGCCCTAAGAATGCAGATTATCAAAACATGTATATTGGTTGGGGGAAAATCGAGAGAGAGAGAGAGATAGAGAGAGACCACTGTTCGTTGGTTCGAGCCCTAAATCTGGTTCGAAGCCCTAACTCGCAGAAAACACAGAGATCGGTCAATCGAGAGAGAGAGAGACCTTCTTCTTCTTCTTCTTCGTTCGTCCATCTTCTTCCTCTTCGTTTTGTTCACCGTTCTTCATCTTCGTGGCTGCTGCTGCTTCTCTCTCTCTCTCTCTCTCTCTCTCTCTCGTTTCAAATGAAGCGTACAGTAGAAGTCGTGGGTGTTGTTTTGACCCGGAGTGGATCCGCGAGGGAATTATTACCCGATCCACCCCCTTATTTTACCCGCGCGTCTCCCCTTTTATCACAGCCATTGGATGAGATCCAACGGCTAGCATAAAAAGTCCGCATCTTAGAATTCTGCGGGCGTCCGCAATAGAAGCCCCCTGTATATATCGATATTTGATCGACATGATTTATTTCACATTAATGTTTTGACAAGATTAAGAAGTTGAATGGTTGTAATTGTCATTCTCAGATTGAGAAATACTCACCTATGTTTAAAAACTGGACGGGGTAGTGAATCGGAAAAGAGACCAGGTGGACGGATCATTAGTTCAACCGCGATCAAACCGAAATTGAACCGTTATGTCATAATTATATTAAAAATATATTTATGGTGTAAAAAGAACAAAAAAGTCAGCATATAAAAGGGTTAACATTAACAAATGTGTTGAATCTTTGAAAGGGGTGCAGTTTTCATGTTTTTCCTCCGTCCCACATCGAGTCGAAAATCCTTTTGGTTAACAGTTTCATCTATGAAAGGGAGGGTTCGTATGTAGGCCTAATAGACTGAATTTGATCCGGATTCGTTTTGGAAAATTTAATCTGAATCTGATAATGTCAATCCGTAATCTGATAATTCAAATCCTTCCGGTAATGTCAATCTGTAATCTAATGATTTAAGTCTAGTAATCTAATACGGATTGGATTAGAATTGTATCGGATTAAATCCATTTTCAATACGATCCAAAAATAATTTTAAAAAAACCAATTTTTCTTCACCTACTCCCCCGACTCACAGCTGCCTGCCTCCATATATATTGGCTTTTAGAAGGGGATGGATAGTTATTTTAGATGTAAAAAGTGGTTAAAAGTTAGTTGGATGTAAATAGAATCCACTCCTATCCAATGGTGAGATGTAAAAAAAGGATGGATAATTAACTAACTTCCTCTCCTCCTCAATTTTTCTCAACTTTCTTAACCCTAATTCAAGTACTACTTCTGTTGAAAAATAATTTTGGTATCCGGTAATCGAGGATTTAAAAAAAAAATTATTCCAAAAAAAAAATTGCTTTGTCTTGTTCAGAGTTGAACGATTTTCTTCTTGCACTACGACTTCCTTCTACCATAATTGATACACTATTTTTTTTGGAGGGTTTTTGTGAAGAATGAAGAAAATTTTTGTTATCTAAAATCCTATTAACACATATTTATAGACGGTGAAAAAAAAAGACAGTTGCAATTTTTTTCCATCACCAACAGTCGGATCCTTAAAAAAAAATAAAAAACCAACGGTCGAATTGGATGAGATTCCAACCCAACCCAACTTTACTCTTTCTCATCTTCTCATCCGCTCTCTCTCTCTCTCTCTCTCTCTCTCTCTCTCTACGAACAATATAGACAGACACCCCAATCTCAAACCAGACGACCGATCTCTCTCTCTGCAGCAGACCTCTCTCTGTTTCTCTCACTCTCTCTTTTTTTTTTTTGATCCGAAAACATATATCATTAAAAATGCCAAGCAGCACTTACAGCGAATCCATCCGAATACAATGAAATGGAGACTACGACTAACCCATCATTGAAAAATACATACGAAATACAGGGACAAAGAGACGCAAAGTGTCTAGATCCTAAGTGCGAGCCAAAGGCTCTTTTCTCACCGCCACTAAGGCCGGGGCACGAGGAGTTAGCAATCTATCCAACAGTCGCCTCGGGATGGCTAAGAAACCAAACCAGAGATAAGCACTATAGTATCGATGGAAACAGAAAAGAATTAGCAAAATAGAAATTGCAGCATCGTGGACGATACCACTAAGCACACCGGCCTGCTTCGGCCGAACCCCGCACATCGCCGGTTGTTGAGGCACAAAACGGATAGCGAACCAAAGCGAAGGAGATGACATCTCCAGCAAGCCTCCGCTGTCACGCGAGGCTCCGAGCATGGAGATCGAGGTAGAAATCCTCCTGGGCTAAAACTTCGATCAAACCACGGCTACACAGGGCCCGATGACTGCAAAACCTTTTCGGCCTCTTCAAATCCCCAGGGTAGAACCCACGGCTGAGAAATTGTAGAACCCAGGTTCAGAACCCAGCCCTCTCTCCCTTTCTCCGAACGAAGGGAAATCACAGCCGGAGGGGCACAGCCGGCGAGAGTTTCAGAAGGGCACAGCCGGTGGCATGCATATGTGCCGTCCATGGATCGTCAAGAATCGGGGCAGGAGACGGTCATCTCCGGATTCCAGCGTGCTCTACCAGATTCCGGCGTGTTCTTCCAATTTCCGACGATTTTCTGACAAAATCAAGTAACCTCCGGCTGTCCAAAATTCTGGTGCAATCAGTTAGTGATGACCTGTCAAATTATAGCTGCAGCCAAAAGGGGATGCAAATATACATCCCCCTTCCCATTTGTGCTATTTTCCACCTCCGAATTTGTTATTTTCCATTCCCATTGGAGCAATTTTTTTTTACATCTGGTGCTATTATAACTATAACACCTGGTTTTACATTCCCATTGGGAATGCTCTTATGTTTCTACTGTGATTTACAATCAAGAAATGGCGGTCAATGGTTTTCCACGGCTATCATCGATCTCTCGCAAGAAATGGCGCTCCAACACTTCTCAGACCAACACGCAACACTCTTACGCAACCAGTCCTCGCCGGACGCCGGGAAATAGCCGTTCACAGCTCCGACGTGGCTGAACAGCGCGAACTCTAACAACAGAGCCACCCCAGCTGTACGGCGGCGGCAGCAGATTCCTCCACTAGTGGCAGTCCATTGGAGCGAGAGCGATGGGTGGCAAAGAGAGAGATCTGGATGTGTCTCTCTCTCTCTCTCCCCATTTTCTGGGGGAAAAATATGTATATTTTTCATATTTTCCTAAAATTTTGGAATTTAATAAAAATGTGATCGGTTTCGAATTTTCAGATCGGATATCCAATTTTACGGATTCGGATTACAACTATCGGATTTATGAAGTTCGGAACCGGATCAGATTCGAGCAATTTCGGATCCGGATTGAATTTGAATCCAATCCAGTCCATTGATAGGCCTATTCATATGTGTACTGCCCAAGGCAAGTACACTTGGCCCCAAGAATCCCAGTTTATTGGCATTTGAAACGCGAGTTCAAATTTTCACCGGTTCGATTCAATTAACCCGTTCCCGGTTTAGCGGTTCAATCGTCTATTACAAGCGGTTTTTATAAATGAGGCCGGTTTATGATTTATGACGGTTTTTGATTCATGGCGGGTCAACTGGTTCAATCGGTCGGTCCAGTTTTTACAACATTGAATTACCCACAAACGTCTCAACCTGAGAGTGGTACGTGGAAATGAAAGATCACCAAATTGATACTAGAACTCACGAGTTTCCATCCTATTCATATTCGTGTGGTAAGATTCAATCCTTTAATTGTATAATTTACCAATTTTTTTCTTACTCTATATGTACGTATAGACATCTGTAGATATATATATATATATATATATATATATATATATATATATATATATATATATATATATATATATATATATATATATTTGGGTCAAATGGAAATTCAATAAAACTTAAGGAAGAGAATACCACATTAAGAGTACAAACAAAGATTTGGGCACTTGAGCATAAGAGCTCGCAACCTAGTCAAGCACTTACCTGATATTCAGGCTATCTCTAATTACGAATTCCCTCATCGCGATAGGCATGTCTGAAACAAACACGAGGGCTTCTGTGTGTTCTGCTCCCATCCTAGACATCTGTAGATATATACGTAGCATTAATTTGTGAAATTTTGTTGAGGAAAAGTCTAATCTCCATAATCTCCAAAACAATAGGTTAATTCAAATTGGAAATATAAAATGGGTATTTGATTTACACAACCAAATCAAAAGCCGTCCTGTCTGAAAGAGGGAGGGAGGAGGGCTGGTGGTGGTGATAATTTGATGAAATCTACGAATCTTCTTCTTTGCTGTTTCTTTTACTACTTTCTGATTGTTAATTCTATAGAATCGAAAGCTCGTAAATTACGTAAGACTTACACGTACGATTGAAGATCAGCGGAATTAATTTGCTTCTAGCTTTTCACGATTTGAGGCCTGCTCTACAAGCACCAATTACGTTCACGAACACCGTCTTCTGTTCACGCCGGGGAGAGGAAACTACCAGAGTCTGCTCTTGATCTCCACACCGCAAATCCTAGGGTTTTTAGATGGAAACCCTAGAGAGGGAAGATATTTCGTAGGAGAGTATTTTCTAGAGGAGAAGGAGAGATAGAACTCTAACTCTTTTGTGTATTGTACATATCTCCAAATATCTGCAGGTAGATTAAACTCCTAGAGTTCAAAGTCTCCTAATAGATGTAGGTGATTTATTATTTTTGAACTCTCCTAACAGATAAAGATTAGGTGTCTGTCTCATCCTTCTAACCAACTCAATCACATAACCCATGTGGACGACCCATGTGGGTTGGGTCCAGTCTTGAACCGACCCATTTTTCTAACACTGATAAATTGCGATTCACATCATACTTGTCAAAACTTATCATATTGGTGACAAGTTTATAATAATCTTGGACATTACGGTAAATTTGTTTTACAATGACACGATAAATTGCTCATAACAACAGTGTAATCTCTCTTTAGTTATAGATTTTCATACGTGGAGTATGTATTTTTAGAAAGGTTTTTAATTTACTTTACGATAAATTTATGATGCCACAAACGTGACACGTTTATGATATATTTCTTACATAAATAGAATGTTTTTTTACGACTGTACAATGTTATAAAATTTTCGATTGAGTAATAGTACATTTGTCTTAAATTTTTAGCATATCTGTGAGAAATTATAAATTTGTCACAAATTCTTGATTTTAGTATTTCAAAAGATTTATATTGGGGTCTTGTTAAAGCATAACCCACCAGGTAGTGGATAATAAGCATATATAATACCAAATAAGTTAGGCATTTTAATACACTTCTCATGGATACTAATACAATTTCATGCACATCAAAATATTATTCTTGGATACAATGCACTTTTCACATATTATCCATCACCTTAAGACTAGGGTGGCTGTGGTTAGTCTTTTGATATTTTCCTTCATGTTTTAGCTTAGAATTTGGTTGGGTATTCCGAGGGAGAAGAACGGAGAGAGAAGATTAGGAGCAAGAAATGGAAATCCTGGGCTTTTAAAACGTTGGACAAGAAAATAACCTAGTATTAAATTAATTAAGACTAATTTCTAAGAAACACTTGGGAACAAGACTACTATTTAAGAACCTCTACATTTTGAGAGATGCCATTATTGGCTTCTTCTCTACCATGATAAATTTTAAGCATAGGGCCCAATGCTCTGTCTATGTTTTATCAAAGCTGTACGTCTTTCTCGCTGTGACTCGCGAGAGCCCACCACCACTTGATCATTAATATTCTGCTTTTATTTCTTGTTTGGACTTTTACTCCTATGCAAATATGTTGTAGCCTACAGCAGGAACCTAAAAAAACTCTGAAACGTGTAGATTTTAATGGAAAAGAAGTACCTAAATAAAGATGAAGATTTGGATCAACAACTTGTGTGATTGCGCCAAATTACATAGTTGTGTACTGGTAAAAAATTGTTTTAATTTGGACCGTTGATTGATGAGATCAATGGTCCATGTGTTGCATTACATGCGCACTACACCGGGGTGCACTACAGCACCTCCAGTTCCATCTCAACCCCAACAAATGTCTCAGTGCATCTAGAATTTCCTCGCTTGAAAATATAAAGTAAAAAACACGAAATTGTCAATGGAATATTAATGGAAAGAAGAAGAAAAGAACATCGGAGTAGTAAATAAAGTTGGTAAAGCAGAGAAACATGTGGAGAAAAATAAACTCTTCAAAGTATCTGTTAGTAATTTGTTTTCCTGAATAAGATGACGGTTCTTCCTTATTTCCATAGTCCAAATCCAAACTTTTCCTTTTTCCGTTGGGGCCTTAAGTGACTTAACGTGAGATTGCAAGGGATTAGATAGGTCTGCCTACGAAATCCAGACATAAAAGTATGGAGGCCACATTAACAAGTACTGAAAATGGTATGAATCGTCATCAATTCTTGAATGGAACATCGAATCATGAAGGGCAATGAGGAGGACACTATTGGAGAACACTATTGACCTTGTTTTTTTGAAGATTATTCAGCGAACAATAAACTCATGCAGATTGAAAAAACCTAGAATAATAGATGAATATTTCAAAGGAAATGCGACTAAAAATCCGATGAATGAAACTTAGGTTCAAAGGAAATGAGGAGGCTAGTATTTGTAGTTCACTCTAACTTAGCAGTACTGCTTTATCTTCTCTTTTTGTCTTAATCTTTGTGATTTATATTTCATCTATTTTTAAATTTGTTTCAACTTCCAAGTATGATGTGCTAGCTTTGGTACCTCAGTTTATCTAATAGATTAGTTGTTAGATGATAATGATGCACCCGCCCAACGAAGACCACAAGACTTAATTAAATTCCACCACATGAAAAAATAACGCAGTGATTGCTAATGGAAGCTTGCTAGAGAAGAAGATAGGGAGAGAAATGGAATCTTTTTCTTTTTCGTTCGACGGTCAAGGGTGTTCGGGTCAGCTTATTCATACCTTAATTATTCCTCTCTCCGGTCCAATCAAAGGCAGACAATCCACTCTAGGACTAGAGGATTCATGGCCTAAGAGGTTGTTAAGTTTTGAACTCAAAATATCTAGAATGAAATTAACTATCATTGCCCACGGCTGAATATAAAAGTTTTCCTCCAAAGAATATAGTACTATTGAGCAAGGATTTTAGGGGTGTTCATTGTGGGCCTCTGGCCAACTTTGTCTTTGGGTTCTAAATAGTATATGATTGTGACGCAGCGGAATTCACGAAAAGATTAGTTGCGTACAAATTGAACGAATGATAAACTCGAAGCCACGAGAGAAAGAGACAAAGTCTGAATAATAAAAAGTTCCATAAACATTAGTTACAACCCCTTTTATAGAAAAAAGGCATAATCCTAGCAAAACCCTAACTAAAAAATAAAAAGTCCAAAATTTGGGAAAAATAATAAAATTGAAAAACGGAAAGAAAAATATGACTTTCCCAAAAAGAATCAACTTCTACGTAATTATATGCTAAAAGTTAATAACGAAACAAATATTTCTTAAAACGGCAAAAACGTCCAATTGAAGGCTAAACGAAGGACTTAGGACAAAAACCACCATTGATCATCAACTTATGGTATCGACCGCAGCGCGAAAATAAGTCAGCCCACCAAGTTTGGGCCCGATCCGAGCTCGTCCGAAAGTTGCCAAATTGGGTAATATGAAATTAAATAAAATTTGGGCTTCCGAGGCTTCGACCGGTTTAATTGATCATGAAATTGGACCTCCATGTAATGCCCCGATTTTTGGACACGTTAATTAAATCATTTCTAATTGATTTAATAATTCATAAAATTGATTTAAGAAATAAAATTTTATTAAGCAAAGTTTAGCAGCAGAAATCTCATATATTAAATTCAAAACTACTTAACTGTCTTACAATCTAACGAAATAAAAAGAATTTGATAAATGTGATAACACTTTTAGAAATTCAAATAGCAATACTTTAAATTAATAGAGCTTCTAAGGGTAAGGCATACAAGGCTTGACAAACTCCCTTTTCTCAGTTGGGAGGTCTTCACCTTGATATTGATCATCTTGAAGAAAATTCTATTCTTCGGTCTTCGGATTACCTGGCATGAAACACCAGCCCAATGACACTATAATGAGTTTTGAAACCCAATAGATAATCTCAACCCTACTAACTCCTTACTTTACAATTAGAAGATCAATAATATAATAATTCATAATACACAGAAGGTATAGATTAACAACACATAGTCTTTTTCTTTACTATCCATTGTCCTACATGAAAACTAAGGATCCTCTCCACAAGATTCTTTCCTCCTACATCCACCAATTTTGACCGTCCCATGGAATAACTCTCCCTTTATTTGTCCTGCACCAGGGTTCTAAGTGAATACTACTAAATTATGTACTCAGTCTGGATTCGCCTACAACCATAATAAAGGAACAGCTCACCATGACAACTCAGCATTAGGGGTCACACTATCTCATTGCCATGATCCTTTATCGTCTCCCAACTCTACACACTGGGTACTTTACCATACCCCTAATCTACACACTGGTACTATACCGTATTCAGGGATCTTTTACCGTTTCCCAAAATACTGTACCCAAAGTTCTTTACCGTCCTTCACACACACACACTGGGTACTGTACCGCATTTAGGATCCTTTACCGTATCCCATATCCTATACCCGGAGTCCTTTACGACTCCACACACTCTGAGTGCTTAATTACCGTACTCGGGGTCCTTTACCGTTTCCCAACTCAACTAAAGGTACTTTCTTGTACCAAGGTCCTTTACCGGCACCCAACATCCTCGATCAACTTTACCATTTTATCATTTACTTAAACATCATCTACGCATTCACTACTCGAAACCATCCCATGAACTTAAATCCATTCTTGCACGTACAACATAATATAATCAACAACAACTCAAATACAATACATTTCGATGAGACAATATTGAACAATTGATAAATGCAAATAATTAAACATAAAAGGGGTTTGGATTGGCTGATGCCATTCGAATATTTAAGTTTTATCGAACAACTATATATATTCTTATTAACTTTGAGGATTTCCATTGGTATTTTCATAACCCTTAGGTTTAGTTGGTATTATCGTACATCTTAAGGGTTCCATGTACAAACTAATGAACTTAGAATTGAAAATGTATTATCCTACCTCCTTTGTGTCAAACTATAAATTAATATGTTCAAAAACTAATTTTAACAACTTAGTAATCCGAAGGTTATTGAATAACGTTTTCATTTACATTATTAAACTACTAATTTAATAACCTAGTTACTTACTGTTTAAATTATTTCTTACGCATTCAGTAATAGTCCACTATTATAAAATTCTACAACTTGTTAACTCTAATAAATAATTGAATACCTCAATTATAATACTAATAATAGTTTAAGTATGATATTAGGTCAAAATGTTAACTTTAATAACTTGGGCTAATTGCGATATACTATTAATACAACTGAGCTGAAATTCATACACTTAAGATACTAAGGGGGCAACTGTATTTTTTATCATCTTCCTGTTTTCAAAACTCGACCGGCACAGTGACCACCTCGGAAAGAAAAAATAAAATAAAAATGGCTGGTTTCGTCTCGATCGACGCTGAACTTATTCCTTTTCAATTCCAAATTTTTCACTAATATAATAGATGGTTTAAGGTATGATTCTTCCAAAAAAAAAGAAAAAAACAAATACTTCATGGGCCTTACTGTTCTTGGCTGAAAGGAAAAAAAAAAAACAGAGTACTACTAGGTCGGCCAGGTGGTCGGCCGGTTCATGCTTTTGGATCGATTTTCTCCATTATTGAAACATTATATATCAATACACTAACACTTAACATATTTAGGAGAGAGTAGAGAAGCGATTATTCTACCTTTAATCCAGACAAAACAATTTGGTGGAGTCTGGTGGGTTTTCGTTTGGCGGTGAAAGATCGATATTCTAGCAGCAACTGTAACGCCCCGAATTTTGGGTACGTTAAATAAAACATTTTATTATAAAAATGAAGCAAGTCCAGCTCGTTATTACATCATAAATCTTACAAAAGTACTTTTACTCAAATAACAGAAGGATCTAGGGTTCCTAACTACAGTTCTTCCTGCTTCTCCATCCTAGCCCGCTCCTCAGCTCCGAACGCCTCCAAAGTGAATAGTTCGTCCTGTTCGTCTATCAATTCTGACATATTATACCGGCGTCGCCACCCATATAATATGCCAGGGTCACCACAAGGTAACACCGTGAGCTACGAAGGCTCAGTAGTATAATCCTAATACTAGCATCGATTTCCACATGATAAGTACATAAGTAGTGATAAAAGACAATAGCGCTAACAATAGCTTTATGATTTCCGTTGGTGTCGACTCATCGTGAACCATGTCGTTATTACCCCTTTTCAAAAACACCTTTTGAACTCACCCAACCTCGGTTCCGCCGCGCCGGGTTCCCGAGTATCCTCACAATGGTTCCGCCGCGCCGGGTTCCCATTGGCACACATTTGCATTGGCTCCTCTCCGCGGATAACCAAGCTATACCTCACCATGGTTCCGCCGGTCCGGTTTTCCATGGGAACACACACAACCTCACAATGGTTCCGCTATTCCGGATTTCCATTGGAACACACACACACTCACGTAATACCCTCGAGGTGGTCATTACGTAGTTTCAAAAATATTTTCCAACCGGGAAAACACAACTTCCTTGTTAAATACACCCTAGGTGCCATGTTTCTACTTTTCTCGGTTTTAGTGCCTCGTTCTCATGCAAGATTCCGCGTGTGAGACTTTACCTACAACATGCATTCAATCAAGCTTCGAAATAGTACAACAAGATCATTTAATCAACATAGCATGCTTGAATTCCATAAACGACATAATCATGCATTTTTACTCTATGATCAAGTAACCTTTTGAACTTTAGGAAAAATAAGTAGAGATTCAAGTAGCAAAACTATAGCTACTTATTGAAAATAAAGTAAGCACTTGGAAATTAGGTAAGGATCACTACCTGAATCCGAAACTAGTCGGGGCCGAATAATCTAGGTGGAATTTCTCCCGAATCTGGACCGAACTTCAGATGGCAGTAACTCGGTCAATCCTTGGCCGAATAGAGTCGTTCTTGGGTTGAAATCGAAGATCTCAAAACCCTCTACAACTCTTGTGAAGGAAGTTGATCCTAGAAATGACTTTAGGTAGGAGAAAAATGGGGATGAAAGAAGTGACAGTAAGCTGTCAGGAAATGAAAATCCGAGAATTTCACTGAACTTCGGATGCCAATATCTTGGTCATTTCTTGACCGATTGGGGTGGTTCTTGACCCTAACTTGAAGCTCTCGAAGTGTTCTACAACTTTCCAGAAGGAAGTTGGTCCTAAAAACTAATCTAAGCAGGAGAAAACGGGGGATTTTCGAAGGGGCAGTAGGCTGCCTGGAAAATCAGAAATGGTTTCCAGAGAGAAGGAAGAGCAAATGCTTGAGGTGTGAGTTCAAAGCATGGAATGGCTTGCTATTTATAGGCAAACTTTGGCCCTCTCCTCTCTCTCAAGACCCCCCCCCCCTCTCTCTCTTTCTCCCTCACATTTTGACACATGAAAAGCCAACTTTTGAAAGATCAAAGGAGAATCCTAGGGTTGCATGGCTAGGGTTTGTACTAGATTTGATTCTTTGAACCAAATGAAGGGTGGAGATGAGAATTGTACAAGATCCAATGGTTCAAACAATTGCAAGGTGTTCAAAAGAGTACAATGGAGTTAGGATTTGGTTTGGAAGAGAAGTAGTCTCAAAGATTAGAAGTACAAAGTTGATTCAATGCCAAGTACTCCCTCCCTCTCTTCCTCCCATCCGGCCCCCCTCTCTCCTCTCTCTCTCTCTCTCTCACGGTTCTCTCTCCTCTCTCTCCCTCTCACTCTCTCATGCTAAGTACATATATACATATATGCATGTGCTATATTGCAAGAAAAGAAATAAAAAAGTAGTTTTCTTTGGTACTTAAGATCAAAGGTAGCTTTAAGGCCTAGGATTTGTCCACCAACTAATTAAATAGGCATAGGGTACTTTAGGTAATTTCTAACCATCTAAGTACTAATATATATATACACATATATACTCATGTACAATTGGTGGTTAGAATCCCCATTAAAGAATAATAAAGGGTACTTTGAGAATATTAGTACCATGTACTTTTTAGTTAAAGTATTAAGTACTTTGCCACATGGGCTTAAGAAAAGGATTAGTTTAATAATCCCATGGTACTTTGAAAGATTCACCCTATTATCCAATGGGTAAAAATTCCCCTAACTTCTATTATCCAATGGATAATAGTTATTAGGTCACTTTTAATACTAAAATAATGAAAAAGTACTCTAAAGTAAGTATACTTTTAATATAAACAAATGGGATTCTATTATCCAATGGGTAATAGTTTCCCTAACCATTATTGTCCAATGGACAAAGAATATAACCATTTTGATTAAAAGAAAAAGAATATTAAAATTCCAAGTCTAGGGTTCAAAAGGTTCAAAAGTTCCAATGAGGGGCAAAATGGTCATTTTGCAGTGGCTAGATAGCTTCCTAGTTTAGTTTCTCCAACCGGAGGGTCAGAAACTAACTAGGCTTGCTAAGTAGGACTATAGTGCAAGAAATGAAAGTTCAGGGGCTAAAGCGCAGAGAAATCAAATTTGAAGGGCAAAAACGTAATTATGACAAATTATAGAAATTTAAAGTTAAATCCAAGTAATAAAAATAAAATTCAAATATTTAACGAAATTTTTAACGACTGAAAATCAGGGTCGTTACAGCAACTTTGGACTAGAATAACTTGACCAAACCTCTGCCGTTTTGGACGATTCTTGTGTCTAACATGAAGATCTTGAAACGCTCTACAACTTTTGTGAAGAAGCCTAAGCCTGAAAACCAGTCGAACTAGGAGAAAAGTGGAGGTTTTCATAAGTCGTCTGGAAACAGAAATTCAAAAGTTTCACCGAATTTTGGACGGCGATAACTCTATCAATTGTTGACGTTTTGGGTGATTCTTGGGTTGAAATCGAAGCTCATGACGCCCTCTACAACATTTGTGAAGAAACTCAGGCCTAAAAACGTCATCCAAAGGGAACAACAGGTTATGAACAGAGGTACGTGATATGGACGAAAAAACGAAATGGTGTGATCCCTCTTTTCTTGTTTCTATTTTTGCAGTGAACTAGGAGTGTTGTATTGTGAGAGAGGAGTGGGGTTTTGAGGATAAGTATAGAGGTGGTGTAATGTGGGAGGAGAGAGATATATAGTTTAGGGAGAGTTTGAAGTGGAGTGGAAGATTGGTTTTGATAGAATTTTGGTTAGTATGATAAGAGATGAGTACGGATCCTTGTATATGTAAAGTATAAATATATATCCTATAGAAGTGTGTAAATAATATCAATTATACACATAATAATGTAATTTAATAATTCAATTTAATTAGTTATTGAATTAAGAATTTAACATTTCAAATTTGTATTAAAAAAAAATAGTGCAAAAATCCGGATCGTTACACTCCACGTGTTCTACATCAGATTGTCGAAGATTGTCGAGTTGCCGCGAGAGTGTCTTTTACCAGGATGCTCACTCCTTGAATCAACCTAAATGTCTCAGATCCTTTGTCTCTGTAATTCTTTTTCGAGTTCAATAAAAAATTTTTCTTTTATAAAAAAAGACATACAATGACATGAGTTCCTCAACAAGGTTTCTTTGGGTACGTAATTGAGCTTTCTTTTTTGAGAGATTTACTGATAGGTCCATTATACGCATTTTATAAACCCACAAGTCCATCTAATAGTTTTATAAAGTCATAAGTCTACATAACCTAAACCCTAGCGTACCATATGAAAGTGCCTAAAATCCTAAACCTTATGAAAGTGTCTAAACCACTAAAATTCTATAATAGGAAAGTATACCCTAAAATCCTATAGAAATGCCTAAACCCTAGGGTTCCCTACACTAGGGTAATCTACCATACTCTAGGGTATCTTATCTTATAATAAAAAAAGTATACTCTAAAATCTTATAAAAGTGCCTAAACCTTAGAGTACTCTAAAATGGACTTGAGATCTTACAAAATTAATATGTGAACTTCTGAGCTTATGACGTTCACATAATGGACCTAACACTAATTTTCTATGGGAGAATTTTTTATAAGTCCACTATAGCACTTTTCAAACACATCTAGTCCATTTCTAAGTTTCATAACCCACTAAGTCCACTAATAATTTTAATGACAAAAATATCTCATCTAAGAAACAAGGGCCTTGTTTGGCTAACATGAAAATATATTTTTTCCATTTCTTTTGCAATCAAGTCGCCGCCGCTGCCATCACCACTGCCGCCGCTGCCACCACCGCTACCACCGTGGCCGCTGCCGCCGCCACCACCACCACCACCGTCGCCGCTGCCATCACGCCACATATAATGTTATATGTGTAACAAAAAATGTATTTTTTCATTTTCTCGATTTTTTTATTCAACCCGCTACACTTAACATTTAACGTTATATATGTGACAAATTTCTCTTTTTGTTTTTTCGTATTTTTCTTGTATTGATTTTTTAACATTATATGAATGATAAAACTTTCGTAACATACAACATTATATGTGTGGCAAAAATTTTCTAACATGCAACATCTCTTTTTAGTTTTTCTTGCTTTTAGTCTTTAACATTATATGTTGGTCCATACATATAATGATATTACCAAAGGTTGAATAATTGAAAGCTCACAATATCACAGCCATGTACAGCCGTGTTCTTTATACACAAGTATGGGTAAGATTGGTTACAAGAGATAAGTACACTTTGAAACAAAATACAACTAAATGATAATGGTAAAATGATAAGGCTAAAACTAATTATTCTTATCTTTATCTAACATCCCCCCACAAGCTGATGGGGGTCGGGATGACAACTTCAGCTAGGAACAGAGATCGCGGAAACGGGCCGAGGATAGTCCTTTGGTAAAAATATCGGCAATTTGGTCCTTTGTGCAAAGATAGTGAACAATGAGATCACCCCGAGCAACTTTGTTGCGAACGAAATGATAGTCAATTTCAACATGTTTGGTCCGCGCATGAAAAATAGGATTTGAGGTAAGATAAGTAGCCCCAATATTGTCGCACCATAGTACAGGCGGTGTTGGTAAATAAAGACCAAGTTCAAATAATAATGACTGAACCCAAGATAGCTCGGCAGTCGCATCGGCAATGGCTTTGTATTCGGATTCAGTGGACGACCGAGCAATGGTCTTTTGCTTGCGAGAGGACCAAGATACCAGATTGTTGCCCAAATAAATAGCATACCCGCCCGTGGATCGTCGATCATCTATACAACCCGCCCAATCTGAGTCAGAAAAGGCTTGTAATTTTAGTTGCGATGAAGGAGAGATAAGTAAACCAAGGTTAAGCGAGTGATGAAGATAACGTAAAAGCCTCTTGACTAGAACCCAGTGCTCCTCAGTAGGATTTTGCATAAATTGACAAACCTTATTCACAGCAAATGAGATGTCCGGTCGTGTAAGAGTTAGATATTGTAGAGTACCAACGACTTGACGATACACTGTCGGATCAGCGAGAGGTTTGCCACCAAATTTTGAGGGTTTAACTGAAGCAGAAAATGGAGTGTGAACACCCTTGCAATTACTCATATTCAGTTTAGAGAGGAGATCTTGAATATAACGCCTTTGTGAGAGCAAAAAACCATTGGATTGTGGAACAACCTCGATCCCCAAGAAATAATGAAGTGGCCCCAAATCTTTTAAGGAAAATGTAGAACGCAAGCGATGAATAAGAGAAGATACCATGGCAGGCTTGTTGCTTGTCACCAAAATATCATCCACATAGATTAGAACAAAAATCTGAACACCATCATGAGAATAAATAAAGAGAGATGTGTCAGTTTTGGAGGCAATGAAGCCGAGATCAAGAAGAGTGGTGGTAAGTCGGTGAAACCAAGCTCGCGGCGCCTGTTTGAGGCCGTAGAGGCTGCGATGAAGTTTGCATACATGTGTAGGACGATCGGGGTCCACAAAGCCAGGTGGTTGAGACATGTAAACATCATCCTCGAGAAGACCATGCAAAAAGGCATTGTGAACATCAAGTTGTCGGATTGGCCAGCCACGAGAGATGGCTAGAGATAAAATAATCCGAACGGTAGTAGGTTTCACCACCGGACTAAATGTTTCCAAGTAATCCACACCATACTGTTGGCCAAAACCTTTTGCAACAAGACGAGCTTTATAACGCTCGAGAGAACCATCCGCCTTGCGCTTGATACGGTACACCCACTTGCATCCAACAATATTCATGGTTGGAGATGGAGGAACAAGGGTCCAGGTGCCATTACGGAAAAGGGCAGTGAGTTCATCGGCCATAGCTTGACGCCAATGGGAATTTTTATTGGCTTGAGTGAAGCAAGTGGGTTCATCTTCGGAAGTGGTGGATGTGCATGTGGTGAGGAGAGCATGGGACAATTGGGATTGTTTGTCGTGAGGACGCAAGGTCATGGGATGGGTACGGATGGGATGGGGACGGTTGGGACGAGTGCGTTTGGGAGGCGGGGGATTAGATAAGTCAACAACAAGTTGTAAACCTGTAGAATGCGGAGAAGGAATGGAGCTCTGTAGCGGTATTGGGCTGGTTGGAATTAGTGCAACAGATTGGTTTGGTGGGGCAGATGGTATTGGAGTTTTTGGAGTGGGACCAGGAGATTTTTGTGGAGGAATGGGACTCACGGTTGGACTGTATGAGGTGGATGGAGCAGTGGTTCTACTGGTGAGGGTGGTGGGCGAAATGAGAATGGAGGATGATTGAGGAATAGTTGGTGCCATAGCCCAAGGGGAATTTGGTACAGCTTGTGTTGGCTTTGGACCCAACAATGAAGGTCCAGAAAATGGGAATGAGTACTCGTCAAAACGAACATGTCGCACTACAAGAAATATAGGCTTTCCCGGCACTCAAATCCCGGCATTTGTAAAAAACCCTGGGAATGACTAAAAAAGACACGTCGACAGCCAGAGAAAACAATGGGCAAAGTGGGTCCCCCAATTTCATCCCCTGTTCACAAATGAAACGACTGTGTTTAGATAAAACCCTAGCCCAATTTCACCCCCAAAATTCCCTCCCCCAATTTCATCCCCCACTCAAAATTCCCTCCCCCAAAATTTCGGCAAAAGCCCTAGCTGCTCCCTCCTCCTCGATTATACACGCCTCTCTTGTTGCTCTCTATCAGGTAAGCGCTCTCTCTCTCTCTCTCTCTCTCTCTCTCTCCATCTATTCCGATCGATTTCTTACCCTCTCTACGACTGCACGCCGGCGTCGGAGTCGGCGAACAATTTCTCACACCTCTCTCGCTACTCTATCCCGTACACTCTCTCTCCCTCTCTCTCTCTCTCTCTCCATCTAATCTGATCGATTACCTCTCACTCTTTCTCTGCGACTGCAGGACGTGCACTGGCGTCGGAGTCAAAGACGGCGACAAGAGGCTTACTGAATCGATTTTGTTTCATCAATTAGTTCTGGTACTCTCTCTCTCTCTCTCTCTCTCCTGTTGTTTGCATGTATGCGTGTATGTATATGTAGATTTCCGATACTGAAATCCGAATTTGTTGATTAGTTTATCAAATTTGTTCCTTTTGATGCCAACACAAGGAGATTGTTTAGTATTTCTCTATTCTGAAACTTGTGCCGTTTTGATTTATGCCGTAGTTTTTTTAATGGAGTGAATTTTTTTTTTTAATCGTTTTATCTCCTTTATGAAACTAGAGAGATTAACCTCACCAATATAGATAATGGTAGTGTGACTAATCAATAATCTAATCTCAATAACTAAATTACACATCCTGACATTCCAACATCTAACTTGCTGACTTACCAAAAAAAAAATCTAACTCGCTGCCCGCCATAACTTGTTGCTCTACGTGCTCAGCCGTTGTTTTTTCCATTTTGCTAAAGAATGAGAAAGCACTTGCTCTTCATAGCACTCTCACTCATAGTGGCTTCTGTCATTCATTCCTAAAGTCATCCATAGCGGTTCAGTCAATGCTGGCCCCGATGTTTGCGGTGCCTAAGCCCGACCCCAAACTTGGTTGCCCCACTTACTATTAAGTCATAGAAAACAAGGTTACATTGGGTTTACATTTTTTTTTCCATTGCCCCATGGCGGGAGGCTGCCCAAGTCCAAGGTCTTGTGGGGCTTACCTCGGACCCGGCTTTGGGTTCAGTAAATAGTCTCTAATACCTTTACCTGAGATTGCTTTTGTGACACTTTTTTTGGAAGTATTTTCTTGCAAAATGAGCATCCATAAAGAACCCAAATAAAAGAAGGGAGTGGAGTCCCAAATAGTAGTAACATGTCTTGTTGGATTATTTGGATAAAAACTGAAAAAACGAATCCACTTTTGCATACAACATAATTTAATGGTTAACCTCTACTGAGTACAACAAAAACTTCCTGTTCAATCTTTCTGAGCTTAGGTTCTTATTGAAAGGTTTTGACCCAGTTAGGCATACCAGTAACCTAATGTAACAAGAAGATCCAACCACTTCCTATCGTATCGACTTTCTTAAGCTACATTGGCAATCCGGAGAAACCAGATTGGTAACAGTTGAACTCATCGCAACTTCTTCCATTGAGATGAATTATTCAATATTTCAGCACCGCCATGCATCCCTTCTTCTTTCAACTCTGCAAAAAAATGAGGCCAGCAGCCCTTAGAATCTTGAATGGCCAACAGCCCTTAGAATCTTGAATTTTTGTTGGGATCACATAGAAAAACAAATGTGGTACATGTACTATTATTGTTACCTATATGTTCTTTTCAACAGAAAACAATTTTACTCGCCCATATGTATATCTCTATGCGAAGATAGACTAATTCTTATCTAATTGACAAGATAAGTTCCAACAGGTTTATTAATGTGCGTAGTCAACGATTTGGGATTAGTATTAAGACAAGTAGATTACTTTAGCATGCAGTTTTTCACTCCTTTTTCTCTTTTCTCGATGAATATATACGTACATTTTTTGTGTGGGTTTCTTAGTTTGGTTACCTATTACATGACCTGTGTAATTTCAAGTGATTTTACTTTCCATGCTAGGAATGTGTTGTAGTGACCGACTTCTATAGATAATTGATCATGCTTTATGTTACTCGATTTTTGTGGCTCTTAGAACTCACTGTGTCGTTGAGTGCTTATGATTGGTTTCATGTATGAAAAAGCATGACTTACGAAATTTGTTCATTAGAAGGAATGAATTTGTTCATTAGAGAGGCAGTTGAGGTGTTTGAAGTGATGCTTTTTTCGTTTAGCTCCAGATAAAAAATATGTAAGATTTTTGTTATTATTCTCCATTTATTCAGGAGATGAGTCTTTTAAGTATCACCAAGCATGACTTCTTGGTTTGGCTTGTTTGTGGCTTCTTTTAAGTATCATCAAGTTCTGTCCTTGTTTTTGGCTACTAAAGGCGAGTTTTTTTCTATATGTTTGAAACTATGTTCATGACGGAGCTCATGCTTTGCAGTTTGTGATTATCTCTTTGTCTGGCTGGGGTTTGCTCTTCTTTGGGGTAGAAGTTCTTCACCAGAGGCAAGAAAAACAAGGAAGAGGTAGTGTTCTATGATCTTGAAACCTTGAGTGTCAGATGTTACCTGTTTATTCAAGTCTGTTTAGGGATTATTTGTTTGTCAACATTTTATGGTCATATGGATAAGGCATTCTTTCATTTTTCTACACTTTTGCTCTTCCTCTTGTGAACAAGTTCCGGCTTAAGGAGGACCTCAATTCCGTGTTAGTTTCCTCTCACTTTTTTCTTCTCTTACTAGAACACCTGTGTTGTATTTTCGTGGAGAAAAAAATCCCAAGGAACTGAGCCCATGGAATTTGAATTTATCATGCTTCATATAGAAAGGGAAATTTGTTGCAAGTTGAATTTATCGTACTGTTGGAACTTGAACTCGAATTGTTTTGTTCCTTTCACATATCATCATAGAGGTTTTCAGTTTGGCTTAGTTGAAGATTATGTCCTTAATGTGTTACATGTCTTATTCAATCATCCCTCAATAGAGTATACTCTACTGTTAAAGCAATCTGATCATGTAGAGAAAAATATTTATCACAATCCCACATTTTTCTTTTTTCATGATATTGACTAGAAAAGTCTGTTAGTTGAAGTTAAGTCCATTAAATAAATGAGGGACAATTAGAGTCAAAGTTTATACTAATGGTACCCAAAGCAACCATTTATCTTGTGATTTTGAGAGTTGTGTTTTGTTCTTCAATATGTAGTTCTCAGTTTAATGTTTTAGATTTTAGACTGATGGAGAACATACATGATGCAGTGTACTTGAGTTTCATTTTATTGGAAAATTGCAATTGTGGAACTGCAGGGGGTTTGAACTTCTTGGGTACAATGGAATCAAGGTAGATTATAGGTGTATGTTCTGGTGTATCCATTTGTGTGGTACTGAGAAATGAGCAGCTAATTTTCCATAAATGTAATTTAATTTCCTTTCAGGTCAATTATAAAATTTTAAGCACGTCTGCCTACCTCTTGTAGGTGGCTCTTCCTCGAGAGTCTTCCACTGGAAAGAGATTAGTTTTGCTAGTTTAGATTGCAAATAACCATGTTTTTTTAGGAATGTAAGTCTTCCTTTATTCTGTCAACTTTTTTCCTATTATTTCTCCGCCATCAGTTTAAACTAATTTCTTTTTTCTATATGATTCTTAGGGTGTCCGGGACTCTCATCCATGTTTGGCAGAAGCAATACTATAGTTACATGGTTGAAGAATTTTTTTCTTTATCCTAGTTGTGCTTTGTGTGAATGTAGATTGTGGACATGATGTAATACGATGTTGGGATGTTGCTAAATTTTTTGTTAGATGTTTCAATCCTATGGATTATTAATGAATTTGAATGTGTGTATTTGTTATTTATTACTTATATGTTAAGCGGTTGTTAATGAATTATGAATATACAGGTGAATAATAGTAAATAGGTAAAATTGGTATCTGGAAAAAAAAAAAAAAAAAAGACCATTACCGGCGTTTACTAAACGTGGGGAATTCCCTCGCCGGAGCGGTATTTTTTCTAGCCGGAAAACTTTTCCCGGGGTTTATTAAACGCCGGGAATAGCCCTCGCCGGAGCGATTGTTTTCTAGCCGGAAAACTTTTACCGGGGTTTATTAAACGCCGGGAATAGCCCTCGCCGGAGCGGTATGTTGTCTTGCCGGAAAACTTTTCCTAGGGTTTATTAAACGCCGGAAAAAACGCTGGGACTATTCCCGGCGTTTTGTAAGCGCCGGAAAGTATTCCCGAGTAGGGCAGTCGCGGCGTTCACGGAAAACGCCGGGATAAACGCCGGGAAGACTTTTCCCGGCGTTTTTTTCACTTTTACCGGGGTTTAAAAAACGCCGGGAAAACCATGATTTCTTGTAGTGTCGGGCAATGTAAATACGACCAGAATGAATGTCTAAACATCGATACCCAAGATGGGAACTGCTGTACCCCAGAAAAGCACAGGAACTTGAACGAAAATCCATGTTATGTTTTCGATATGGCCGTAAGTAAGGAAAACAGAGACAACCAAAAACTTTGAGAAAAGAATAGTCGGGTAATTTGTTAAAGAGCCGACCAAATGGAGTGTGCCCAGAAATAGCCGTGGATGGAAGACGATTTATGAGATTCACAGCTGTCTCAAATGCGTAATGCCAATATTTCGCTGGGACCGAGCTATGAGCCATGAGAGAAAGACCGGTTTCAACAATATGGCGATGTCGGCGTTCAACCGCACCATTTTGTTGATGGGTATGGGGGCAGGGAAGTCGATGAATAACACCAAGTTTTTTCAAAATAGGTGTGAATCTTACGATACTCGCCACCCCAATCTGATTGAATGTGTTTGATTTTAGAAGTAAACAAGCGTTCAACCATGGCTTGAAACTTGGGAAAAATAGTGAAGACTTCAGATTTGTGCACCATGGGATAATACCATATAAACTTGGAAAAATCATCCACAAAAATAACATAAAAGCGATATCCATTATCCGAAAAAACAGGAGATGGACCCCATACATCCGTAAAAACAAGCTCCAAAGGAGCGCTACTTATTGATGGACTGACTCTTAGAGGCAACCTAGAAGATTTGCCAAGCTGACAAGCAGAACAAATAGAATGAAAACGACTAAAAGAGCTAGACACTTTATTCTGGCGAAGCACTTGACGGAGAGCCTCCCGGTGAGGGTGACCAAGACGTCGGTGCCAACAATCTAGCGAGACACGGTCAACTGCAAAAACAGAAGGTGGAGAAGAGGTAACGGATGGAGGAGTGAACTGGTAGAGGCCATCTTTATTCAGTCCGGAGAGAAGAGTTTTCTGAGTGACCTGATCCTTGACAAAAAAAGAAGATGGGTGAAACTCAAAAAATACAGAATTATCCTTGCAAAATTGATGAACAGAGAGGAGTGATTTTGTTAGAGCAGGAACATGTAGAACATTAGAAAGCTTAAATGTGGAATATGGAGAAGAGAGAAATGAAGTACCAACATTAGAAATGGACAAACCCTTACCATTACCAACACGTAGTTGGTCGTCACCCTGATATGGTTCAGAATGAGTTATGGTGGAGAGATCGGGTGTGACATGATGGGTGGCACCAGTATCGGGAAACCAATCATAGTGGTGAGGCATACCATTATTGGAAAAAGCAGCAAGATGAGCCGAAGGAGATTGGTGGGCATGATTATACCGCTGGTTACAAGTGGATGCCAAGTGAGAAGTACCATTGCAGATTTGGCAACGCGAACGAATATCCCCATGAAAGGAGTGGGAATCCTGAGAACGGCCACCCCTACCACGCGCACGAGAGCGGCCACCAGAATAAGAACCGCCACTAGAATAATAAGAACTGTTACCAGAATGAGAGACACCACGATTGCGGTTATTGGAGTGGCGTTGCTGGGTAGAAGAGGAGCCGCTTCGTTGAACAAAATTAGCAGTAGGTGGTGGGTCGATAGGAGCAGGGAGTGCCACATCAGTGGTAAAAGATTCAGCATTCAGAAACTCATGACTGAGAAGAAGAGCATGCAACTCGGAGAATGAGATATCATCATGACGGGCAGCCATATTTGTGACTAGATCCTTAAAGTCTGAACGAAGTCCCCGAAAAACATAGATATTAAAATCCGCCGTAGACACTGGACGGCCAGCAGCAGCAAGTTCATCGGAAAGAGCTTTGGCCCGATGAAGAAATGATGACACAGATTTATCTCCTTGTCTCATGTTCTGCAATTGCATATGCAATTGAAGAATGCGAGTATTAGAGGGAGAGGCTAAAGAGGCCTCAAGAGTCGTCCAGATTTCTTGGGATGTGGTGAGACCCACAACAAGTGGGAAAACATCATCAGAGAGAGAGCCAATAAGCATGCTCATTAACATTTGATCTTGACAAAGCCAAGTATCATATTCAGGGTTTGGCTGAGGAGGAGAGTCACCAACAGCTGCAAGGTGAGATGGAGGGCACGTGTTTGTACCATCAACAAAACCCATTAATTTTTGGCCACGAAGGAAAGGAGCTACTTGGGTTCTCCAATATAGATAATTAGTGGTAGTTAGTTTAATAGAGAGGAAGTGGTGGGGATTTGAAAAGGAAGGAGAGGGTAAAGATAAGGGAAGGGTTTTGGTAGAGAGAGATGAAGAGGAAGCAGAGGAAGCCATGAGGCTTTGTAGCTTTGATACCATATAATGATATTACCAAAGGTTGAATAATTGAAAGCTCACAATATCACAGCCATGTACAGCCGTGTTCTTTATACACAAGTATGGGTAAGATTGGTTACAAGAGATAAGTACACTTTGAAACAAAATACAACTAAATGATAATGGTAAAATGATAAGGCTAAAACTAATTATTCTTATCTTTATCTAACAATACAAAACATATAACATTATATGTGAGTTTTTGAATATCTAAATATCACAAAAAAAATAGAACATATAACATTATATTTGAGCTTCTGCAACTCTGAATCTCACAAAAAAATAGAACAGAACATATAACATTATATGTGAGTTCTATAGTTCTAAATCTCACAAAAAAATAGAATATATAACATTATATCTGAACTTCTGTAGCTCTAAGTCTCACAAAACATGACATATAAAATTATATGTTCTCAAAATAATATTATATCTTTCCAACAATATTATATATCTCAAAAAATAATATTATATGTTCACATATCATGCCACCATTATCCTTATTTTCAGTCGCTTCTTGAATCCCAAATGGAATGTTAATGAGGCCACAGACGGTCGAGTTTCATTTTTTCACCGTTTCTTCATCAAAACCTTCATCGAATCCTTTAAAATTTGTGATTTTCTGCCTCCGAATAACATTCTCATAACCTCTATATCTACATATATACATATTAAAACAACATAAACAACATTAGTTTATCTAAAAAATGAGATATAATATTATATGTCTAACCCTAGGAAAAACACATATTACACATGACAGAACTTCACATATAACGTTATATGCTCCGTTGTTCATCACTTATTGAATTGGTTCGCGTAGCGGCCTCTTCGACTTGCTTCTAATAATATATGGACATATCCATGTGTGCTTTTAAGAGGCCGATGTGCAAACATATTCAATAAGAGAACATATAATGTTATTAGTTCCTCTTTTTTTTTTTTTTTTGAGTTTTGCAAGACAAAATCTCATATACAACGTTATATATTCTCTATGCAAATTGAAATATTTTTTTATGTCAATACAAACTCATATATATGTACATATGGTCACAAATATTCTCATATAACTATATATAATTATACATGGATATATCCATATGTGTTTTTGAGAGGCCGTTGCACGGACCAATTTAATAAGAGAATATATAACGTTATTAGTTCCTTTGTTACGGAGTTTTACAGGACAAAATTAGGTACCAAGGGCAAATTGTCACATATAACATATATGTCTCAGTAGAGAAGATTATTTATAACCAAACCACATCTTTAACCGAGCTTCAAATCACATATTTTCATGTATAAGTCGGAGAGGCCGCTACGTCGACCAATTCAATAAATGATCGACAACGGAGTATATACCGTTATATATAACAGAAGCTCATATATAACGTTACACGGTACAAAAGGTCATATATAACGTTATATGTTCTCTTTATTAAATAACATAGAATACTTCTAATCTATATATTATTATATCTCTTTCTAACTAAGAATGTTTTAAAAAAATGACATTAAATAACAACAAAAACACACAAAAATATATTTTTTGTGTGACACAAAAAATACGCGTATAGCTTTATATATTTTTTCAAAAAACACAACCTGTTCCAACCTTATATGTCTAACCCTAGAAAAAATACACATATAACCTTATATATTTATTCAAAAAACTCCAAATATATCAGAAGTAAGTCGGAGAGGCCGCTGCGTGGACCAAATCAATAAGTGATTGATGAAAAGCACAAATATAACCTTATATATTTATTCAAAAAACTTCAGATCTCTTCTCTTCTCCCCTGCACTGGCAGCCATCTCCGGGCATCCATCACTGGTAGCCGTCGCCACACCTACCCCTGATCTCTCTCCATCCCCTCTCAATTGCGTGTGCCCGATCTTTAGTACACATAGACACCCAAATCTTGATTCTAATCTCCGAACAGATTGAAATGCCAAAGAACTCGAAATCGAAGGAACTCTCTGGATCTGTTTCGAAACCTGCGAATTCAAAGCAACGAAATGAGTAAAATCACAAACGGGGTAGACAATCCAGTGGGACTCTCAAATAGATCTAAATAATGATGCATTTATTCGTCAGTCAAACAGTTAATTGCAAAACATAGAAAAATACCATGCATAATATATGATTTAGGTGATGAATCGGTAAAAGACAGCCTTAAACTTCAAAGTGATGTCTTCCAGAATTCAATCTTGCATTAATTACGTAATGGAGACATGGAAAATCCATTGTAAAATTGTAGTGATCCTCGCAAGCACACTCGGACCAAATGAATTGATAGAGAGAGAGAGAGGAGGCTGTGCTCCAGATTTTTATGGTCTAGGGTTTTTCTCTATATACCAGCTTATATAGGAGAACATTTTTGTCTTGGCATAATTTTTTTTTAAGGAAGTGGACTTAAGGCCTTACTAAACTATATTAGTAGACTAGAGATGTTACAAACATTAGAAGTGAACTAACTGGGTTACAAGTTCTCTATAGTGGACTCTAGACTAATTTTTTATTTAATCTATTATGCAGAAAATAGATATAACAGGATCTTAAATTCAATACATCTCAAGAACAATAAATAACATACCTTTGTTGGCCATCAAGATTAGAAGCAACAAATCTTTTAATTAGAAACACCTTAATTCTTGGCTCACCTTCTTCTCTCTGTCTCTACTTTTCTAGAATACCCCAGTACTTTAATTGATGGAAAAACCCTAAAAATAAGGGGTGAGTATTCTACTTTTTATAGAGGAGACAATAGGGCCTTAGAGATAATTAGTAAAAGATACCTAGTCCATCAAGGTCTCTTTTATTCTCAAAAGTTTTCCTTAATCTATAATTCTAATTAGTTATCGTAATGAACCATATCACTTCATTGGCTTATCGGATAGTGAAGTCCTACATACACAAAACGTGGAGGCTAGTGGGCCACACTAATAGGAAAAAACTAACAATGAAAGCATCGGATCACTTACAAATTAGTCCATTAATAACCCCTGCTTTGAAACTTTTTCTGATGTTTCAAGACTAGCTTCCTTGTTCTCCTAATTAGCTTTTTGGGGATCTTTCTTAGTTTATCATTATTCAATTTTTTTTTTGCATTAGTTAGTTTTGAATCAAATTTTTGTGAATTATTGATTCGTCTTGACCACAAGTATCGGAAAAGTAAAAAAAATTACTTTTACCCAAATATTTTCGGAAATGTCCAAGATAAAGCCATAAAAATTTTGGATTTTTCGATTTTTCTTGTCGAGACGAATTAATAATCCACAAAAAAATTGCGCAAAATTAACAAACGCGGAAAAAATTTAAATTAGGACAAAACAAGAAAAAGCCCCCCAAAAAATAGGAGAAAAGGTACCAACATAATTCGTTCATAACAAATGTAAAAATAGTACTAAAAGAACAGTGAAGCGAACCGATGGCATTTCTAACTAGTTTCTTTTGCATGTCAATAGTTAGAATCATAGGTCGTTGCAATATATATTTACATTGCAATTGTCTCAGTGCATCTCTAGTTACCTCTTTTGTTCTCTTCGAGTGCAGATAGAGAGAGCTTTTATCTTCTCAAATTTGGATAGAGAGCTTTTATCTTCTCAAATTCGGATCTCATTCCTCATACTTGACGCCTTCTTCAAAAAGGCAAGAAAAGAACTCAATACGGAAAGGGGAAAAAGAGAGCACTGAAAATGGTTTGTACAGAAACTATACTGGGGAAAATTGTAGAGAAAATCGTCGACACAGTGTTCCAATCAGTGGGACGCCATGTCGGTTTTATGTTACATTACAAGCAGAACCTAAAGAACCTGGATGACGAGGAAAATAACCTTCAAAAGCAGAGAAGCAGCATCCAAGAAAAAGTTGATGAAGCCAACCACAGCGGTGACGCCATTAACAATAACGTTTTGGACTGGCTAAAGGATGCTGACGAGACCAGACAAGGAGTTGTCAAATTTAGGGATGAGAAAACTGTTAAGGAAAACATGTTGTGCTTTAATTTCTCGTGTCCCAATTTCATCTCGCGCTACCGCCTTAGCAAGCAAGCTGGGAAGGTGGTGGTTCACGTCAAACATGTCACCGAGGAAGGTGGTAAAATTGAATTCCAATTCAGCAAGGATTATGTGGGTTTTGATTCAAGATATAAAGTTTTCAAAGACATTGTGATGGCATTAAAGGACCCCAAGTTGAACAGGATTGGGGTCTATGGAACCGGAGGTGTTGGTAAGACGACTATGGTCATAAAGGTCGCCGAATCAGTGAAAAAAGATGGAACTTTTGATGAAGTCACAATTGCTGTTGTCTCTGAGGATGCCAATGTGATAAAAATTCAAGGGCAACTCGCCGCCCGTTTGAAGCTACCACTCAGTGGAGAAACTGATGATGAAGTGAGAAGAGCGACTCAACTATGGAATAGATTGGACAATGGGAAGAAAAATCTCATAATATTGGACGATGTTTGGCAAGAGCTGGACTTGAACAAAATAGGTATTTTCTCAAATTTGAACAACCTCCTGAATACGATTATAACATGAAATCTACTGTAGCGCTAACAATTGGGGTATAAACGATATTGTGGTATGCACACTCGTCACCATATTGCTGTAGCTGTAGCGTTTGATGTGGCACCTTACATATATTGATGCCACATCATTTGATACCCCAAGGCCTTGATGGCACATGTAAAAGGTTACTTGACCATTTAAATAATGAAACCACTAATCTTATTGACTTATAAAACTTCCTATTGGTGATGACTTCTCTCCGGACCTCATAATAGCAACCCAGCTTTTCAGGTGGTGGCATTTTTTTTAAATTCAACTAATAAGTACTCTGTCCGTCCATTTTAAAGTGTTCATTTCCGTAATTCCAATTTATTAAAGAGGCATTATCGTTACACTTTTCACTTCAATTTTAAATTCACTGTTCAAAATTATCCTCTACCTTTACCCATTAACTCTTTAACCCACAATTGCTCTGTCAACATAATGCTCCCACGACTTGAACAGATGACTTCTTGGCTCTTATATCACTTGTCAGACTGTTTTTTCACCATCTCTGCTTAAATCAATTGGTGTTAGGAAGAGATTTAATTAAGTCTTTTATGGAATTGGACATTACATGTGCAAGTCTATTTTTAGAGCGGTACGTCGCAGAGAATGATATTGTGTAACCAAACTTATGGAGGCACTCTGGACCCAACAACTCGACTCTTTTTTGGGGATGGAGTGAGTATTTGTTTTAGAGATTTTGTCTCCAAAATGAGAGTAGGGTCTCCATATTTGGAGACCCAAATATTTAAACACTAGGATGTGTTCCTACTAGATTCTCTCATAAAGTGCAAAAAATAAGAATAAGTTACAAAACCTCTCTCCAATATGTCACATCCATTTTCTATTTTAGAGTTTTAGAGATGGATTGGAGATGCTTAAGCAAGCGTTGAAATCAAGTTCTTGTGATATCTTTTTCAAATGATAATATGTCTAATTTTCGGTCAAAGCACACATGCTTCCAACTCCACTTATCAGCCACCGCATGGAATTACAAAAACGAGGATTTCATGCTTACTACACTACAAGAAAAAGTTTGTTTAGAGACGAAAAAGTGACAACAAAATTTAATTTAATCGCTAAATGAGTATATTTGGCGAAGAAAAAATAAATTCAATTGGACAATGGGAAGAGCGAAACAACTATGGAATATGGAATAGATTGGACAATGGCGGAAGAAAAATCTCATACTATTGGATGATGTTTGGCAAGAACTGGACTTAAAAGAAAATAGGTATTTTTCTCAAATTTGAACCTCTTGAATATGATTTTAATGTAAAATTTACTACTCGTCTTTTCCCGCGATAATGTTGTTTGACACACTCATCACCATGCATATTTATGTATAAGCGTCTGATGTGGCACGTTGCTTATATATTGATGCCACATCATTTGATAGCCCGCGGCATTGATGCCACATGTTAAAGATTATTACTTGACCATTTAAATATCGAACCACCTAACTTATATATTGACTTAGCTTAATTGTAAAACTTCCCTGACTTCTCTCTGGTCCTCATAATAGCACTTTTATTAAATCAAACTAATAAGTACTTCCTTCATTTTTTTTATGTGTTCAGCTTCGTAATTTCAACTTATTAAAATCATATTATTATTAAACCTTTCACTTCAATTTTTATATTTACTTTTCAAAATTATCCTTTACTTTTACCCATTAACTCTTTACCCACTAATAACTAATTTTTCAAAAGGGCAAAACAGCACATGTACAAAACTTTCACACCCATTCAATTTTCAAAATAGATACTTATTAAGGGACTTTCTTATGTGGAATGCTAGTGCCGGATCGCTTTTCTACCATCTCTTTTAAAATCAATTGGTGTGAGGGAGAATTTCAATTAAATCTTTTCTGGGATTCAATATTGCATCGCTAATCTATTTTTAGAGCGGTTGTATGGAGTGGTATTCTGTAACAAAGTCAATAGAGGCACTTCGGGCTGAACAATCTCTCCCTCACGATAATACTTCCGCGACTCGAACTGATGACTTTATGGCTCTGATATCACTTGTCGGACTGCTTTTCCACCATTTCAAACACCAATTGGTGTTAGTAAGGGCTTCAATAAAGTTTTTTATGAAAATTTCAACATCACATTCGCATCCGGAAGTCTGTTTATAAAAGCAATCGCAGGGAGTGTCATTGTATAACCAAATTCATGAAGGCACTTCAGGCCCAACAACTTGACTTTTTTGCGGATGGAGGGAGTATTTATTTTATATTCATTTTTACTTACGTTTCGATATGTGTAACTAATAAGCAAGCTTTGAAATCAAGTTCTTCTGATATCTTTTTCAAATGATAACATGTCTAATTTTCGGCCATAGCACAAATGCTTAATTCCAACTCGGCCAAGCATGGAATTAATATATATAACCTTTGAACGAGGATTTCATGCTTGCTGCATGCTTTGATTGCCCAAATTTCTTTGATTTGTAAGTAGGATTTTTGTGTACAAAACTTATCCAAAATGTCGTGGCACTAGTATTTCTGAAAGTTTGACAAGTAAGGGTGGATATTTTGGATTAAAGCAGAAGAATCATAAAAAGTCACATAATTTTGCATGACAAGTTTGGAAGAAAATATTGTGTGCATATCATTACCCTTATTTTCTCTTTAAAAAATCCATCCAATGGACAGGGTCTAAATAGAAGAAGCTAAAATAAGCATGCAAAAAATTCATATGTAATAGTTAGGGGTCACTGTAATGACCTGCTCTAACTGGCCTGCTTAATTCTTAGCCTAATCATGTGACTCAAAAGATTAATCTCAAATTATATAATAGCTGGTCAGAATCTCTTATAAACAACTTTACCCTTTTATTTCCACCGATGTGGGACTACTTTTCCCGAGTGGGTTCACAGTCACACCACAGACAAAGATTTGGGAGCTAGACAATATGAGAACTTGAAAGAACAGCATTTTTCTAGCTAGCTTGTAATTTTTTTGTGAGGATAAATTAGAAGCATTTAATGCTCTTTGTTGCCAAGTGCCTTATTTGGTGAAGTAGGGTCTTTACAAAGTGTTCATAACCCCTTGTAAGTTTGTTATCCCTATTTGTAGCAATATGCATGGCAAAGGTATTGTACAAATATACAAGCATATAGGGGCTCATCGCCTATTTTAATGAGATGGGTGGCGAGTACCATATTGGATCTCATCCATTGGCTACGGCATTGTCCCTTCGATAAGCTTGGCACCTCGCTGTGTCAAGTGGGCATCCTCGATGATGCATTGGTGTTCCCCTTGGGGGATGCCTCCTTGTTGAGAGGTAAACTTGTTGCTCAGGTCCTTTCGGTAATCTTTCTTGATGACGCATTGGTGTTCTCTCTGGCACAAGCTTTATCAAAGGGGCCTTCTTTATTTGGGAGCCTTTGGGCAAAGCCAGCTTTGGATTGAAGCACATAAAACCACCACTTAATTTAGGCCCCCAAATTTGAAGTAATTTTCTGGTGCCCCAGTTGTATAGGCTCATAGAAGTGAGGCATGTAAAAGAATCAAGTTAACATGCTTACACATTTTTAGTACCCACTTCAAAGTAAAACCCAAGTGAAAAGGTTCTAAGATAATTCCTTGTTTTATTGAGTAAGTTTGGAAGATTTGCTTAGAGAAGAGAGGAACTTTTCAGATGGGAGAGACTTATGTTTCAAAATGATTGTCTAGAGAAAAGTTTCACCAAGAGAAGTAAGAAAGTTTATTGATGTGCTCACATACTTGATAGCAAATGATACTCCATTCATCTCAATTTAAATGTCCCCTATGAATTTTCATGCATTTTCAAACTATAAAAAAGATATATTTTTAAACGTTATTTTTTAAATTTTCTTACACCAAATTAAAGTGGTCATTGAGAACTTTAATTTGGTATAAGAAAAAAAATGTAAAAATATATAATTTTTTTTGGGTTTGAAAATACACAAAAAATTGTAGGGGATATTTAAGTTAGAATGAATGGAGTATTTTTTTTTTTTCCCCAAATGCATGGGCTATGTACACGATTTTGTTAACTGTTTTGGTTATCTTTTCAAAATAAAAGCTAACAAAAATCTACCTTCGGTCAACCATACCACAAGAGATAATAAGATTGGTTGTTGTCTATTGAAAAAACTATGGTGGAAAAACTTAATTAAGCAAGTTTTTTTTTTAATAAGTACATATGCAGCTAAAATGTGTGCATATAATGATTAAATAATAATTTTTGAGATATTGTAATGGTTATTGATGTTGGATATTATGCTTTCAACTACTGCTTGAAATGACTTTGTCAGGAATTTTTTTGTCAGAAGTAATTTTAATTATTTTTAGTACATTAGGATTTCAGATCCATATTCTAAAATGTTTGCTTTAGACCCCGTAAATCTCAGTGCCGACTCTTTTTCAAGCAATTGCTAGATTGCATTATGCTTGGGCTAGACACTGATTTCTACATGTAGCTAGAAGTTGTCTGTATATGGGAGGGTTAAAAAATATGGGTTGGGATTGTCAGCTCTAAGTTAAACTAACTAATAATTATTCTGTCCCTTTTTATGTCTTCAGCTTCATAATTTTAACTGATTAAAGAGACATTATCATTATACATTTCACTTCAATTTTTAATTACCTCAACTTTTCGAAATTATCCTCTACTTTTACCCATTAACTCTTTACCCATTAATTTTTCAAAGGGCAAGATAATAAAAGTACAAACTTTCACCCATTAAATCTTCAAACTAGATACTTATTAAGGGATAATATAAAATAGAATACTGATGCCGGATTGCTTTTTCATCATCTCTTCTAAAACAAATTGGTATGGGGGAGGACTTCAATTAAGTCTTTTATGACATTCGATATCGCACCCGCAAGTCTGTTTTAAGAGTACGTGGTCATAGGGAGTGGTTTTTGGTAACCAAATCCATAAAGACACTCCGAGCTCAACAATCTCTCCCTCATGATGACGCTACCGCAACTCGAACCGATGACTTCCTGACTCTAATACCACTTGTTAGACCACTAAATCACCATATTCCCTAAAACCAAATGGTGTTGGGGAGGGTTCCAATAAAGTATTTTATGGAATTCGACATTACCTTTACAAGTCTGTTTTTAAAGCGGTTGCATTGAGTGGTATTGTGTAACCAATTTCATGGGACACTCCGGATCCAACAACTAAACTCTTTTTTGGGGATGGAGATGAAGGGAGTATTTATTTTCTATTCATTTTTACTTACGTTTCGATATGTGTAACTACTAATCAAAGATTTGGAATCAAGTTCTGATAATATCTTTTTCAAATGATAACATGTCTAATTTTCGGTCAAAGCACACATGCTTCCAACTCCACTAATCGGCCACGCATGGAATTGTGACCTTTGATCAAGGATTTCACGCTTGCAGCTTTGATTGCCCCATATTTCTTTGATTAATTTGTAAGTAGGATTACGTGCTTGCTGCTGCTTGGATTGCCCCCTATTTCTTTGATTTGTATGTAGGATTTTTGTGTACATAACTTATCCGAAATGTCGTGGCACTAGTATTTCTGAAATTTAGATACGTAAAGGTGGATATTTTGGATTAAAGCCGAAGAATCATAAAATGTCTCATAATTTTGCATGATAAGTTTGGAACAAAATCTTGCGAGCATATCAATACCCTTGTTTCTCAAAAAATCCATCCAATGGATAGGGTAGATAAACTAAATAGAAGAAGCTAAAAATAAGCATGCAAAAAATTCATACGTAATAGTTAGGGGTCACTCTATTAACAAAGATTCGGGAGCCGGGAGGCTTGCCTCTTTCAATAGGTTATAGTTTAATATTGATTTACTCCCTTTGGTTTCATGATATTGAGTTTCTAAGTGTAGTTTTTTGAATCCATATCATATGAGGGAAAATATGTGTCGTATGTGAACTGTTAAATGTTTGGCTACCCAACAGGTATTCCTATCACAGATGGAAACAAAAGTTGCAAAGTTGTGCTAATGTCTCGAAACCGAAAAGTGTGGAAGAATATGGATGTCAAAGAGTTTGCAATCGAAATTTTATCTAAAGAAGAATCATGGGCCCTTTTTAAGAAAAAGGTGGGACATTATGTCGATGCTTCTGAACTCCATGAAATAGCATGGGAAGTTTGTAAAGAGTGTCGAGGCTTGCCGGTTGCTATTAATGCAATTGGAGCAGCACTGAAGGGTAAGGATATGCATGCCTGGCGAGATGCACTTGACAACCTAAAAAATTCCATGCTAAAGGACATTGAGGGAATCGACCGAAAGGTGTACACATCCTTAAAGTGGAGCTATGATCAGTTAGATTCCGAGGATGCTAAATTATGTTTCTTGCTTTGTTGTTTATTTCCCGAAGATGCCAGGATTCCAATTGACGACTTGGTGAGATACTACATGGCGGGGAAGAACATACATCGTGATAAAAAGCCAGATGCATTGGAGATAGCATTCAATCGAGTACACACAGTGGTCGGTACGCTTCAAAGTTGTTGTTTGCTGTTAGATGATCAAAATTACTACGAAGATGTGCAAATGCATGATGTCGTGCGAGACTTTGCTATTTCAATAGCGAAAGATGAGAAATCATTTCTTGTCAAACACGGTGTCAGCCATTGGCCGGAGAAAGCTACCTACGATCATTGCTCAGTAATCTCCTTAAAGCCCAATGATATGCTTGAGTTTCCCGACCGGTTGGTTTGTCCAGAACTCCACACCTTACGGCTGGACTGTACTGAAAACAAATTCCGGGATCAATTTCCAGAAAGTTTTTTTAGTGGGATGGAGAACCTTTTGGTTTTAGATTTGAAAAGTGTTACTATGTCGCCCATTCTCCCAGCTTCGCTTGCAAAATTGGCAAAACTTCAGATGTTGTGCCTAGAAGGTTGCAAGTTGGGAGACATAGCTATACTCAAGGATCTAAAGGATCATCTCGAAATACTAAGCCTCCGGCATTCTAATATAAAGATGTTGCCACAAGAGGTAGGAGAGTTAACTTGTCTTCGGTTGTTAGATATGGATGGTTGTAATGAGCTTGAAGTGATTCCCAAAGGCGTCATATCCAAATTATTTCGCCTTGAAGAATTGTACATGCCACGGACCTTTCGCCAATGGGAGGGAACAAGAGCCGACGGGACTGGGAGAGATATAAGCTGTGTGAGTCTTGATGAGCTAATGTCCTTGACTCGATTAACTACTTTATTGCATGTTCGCATACGAGACCCCGCACTTTTGCCCAAGGACTTCACTTTCGAGAACCTGGTCAGATTTGATATATTAGTAGGTGGAAAAGGTTATTCTTACTCTAAGGATTCAACTGGGGTCTTGCTGCTTGAGAGCATTCATTTCGCGAACAACTTGGAAGGTCTTCTTGGAAAACTGATATGGAGTAGGCAAAGAATTGGTTTGTATCCATCGAAATCCTTCAGAAACTTGACTGACTTAAGCGTCACAGATTGTAGATGGAAATATCTCTTCTCCCCATCACTTGCGAGAGGACTAGTTCGGCTCAAAAGATTAGAGATAGAGAGATGCATGGACATGGAAGGGGTGATTGGAAATGAAGGAGAAGAGGATCATGAAGATATCATTCCGATAACTTTCAGTCTGTTGAATGGATTGAGATTGATAGATCTACCAAACCTCAAAAGCTTCTATCCCAAAAAGGAGAAGAAAGCAACAAGCAGTGAGAGTTGTTCTGCTCATGATACTCAAACGGTACTCTTTACTGGTAAGGTAATGCTTTATTAATTAGTTACCTATTTCGTTTTGCTTAAATATTTCTTGGAAAATATGAACAGAACTACATTTATCGGTAAATGCTGACTTGGGGGAGCAACTTTTTGGAAGTTTGAGTCCCCGATGTATAGTAGTTGTAGTAGTTTGTAAATTTATAAGTAAATATACTCCCTCCATCACATAAAGGATATATATCCAAAATCATGATTTAATTATACCTTTCAAAGGACTATCTACATATTGTAATTTATAATATACTTCTTATGATATTAAAAAATTTGTCCATTAAAACTAAATGAAATCTATCAAACAAAATTGAAATTTCATAGAAAACATATTTAAAATTCAAGATTATATTATGTGAGGTGTGAATGGGGGTTTTGGACGTCCTTTGTGCGATTGAAGGAGTAGATAGTTAGGCTAGTAGAGATTTTTGTGACATTTCGAATTCTATTTTTGCTATCATCTTCCCATTGACTCTGTACTCCATACAAGTTCACGACGCACTCTCACTCTCTCTAATTTGGATATGCCTCAGGACCATTCAATATAGAACTCAATTATTGAAGTACGTGTTAATTAGATGGATCCAGAGACCCGAATAAAGGCGGAATGAGTTCTACAAATTGTACTTTCATTAAGTACGACAAGTTTAGTTTTGTTGGTTGGATTTTATAATATGAATAATCCCATTGTATAGCAAAAAATTAACATTAATAATCCTATACTATACATGTACGGGGTGTTTCTGTAGGAAATCTGAGTGCAACACGTGCCATCATCTAATTAATTCCAACTATATATTTAATCTATATTATAAAGAAGAGCAGTTTTTGTCCATACATACAAACATGAGCAACACTACAGTCGTTAATCGGCTTCAAGCTAAGATTGTAGCAGTCCGATTAAGAAAATATTTCCTTAAGGTTTTATTTTGAAAGCTATTGTGATAATACATACAATTTCCTTTCCAATTTATTACCTTTTGTTTTTTTTCCATTTTAAGTTGATATTATTTAAAGATAGTTGATAATTAACCTGTAAATTATTGCCTTTTTTTTTTTTTCATTTCTTCTCTCAACCTTGACATGAGCTTTTTAAAGTGAGGTAGAGAGTGAATAGATTATATTGGACGGATGGCGCAGACAACTTATTTAAGCTGGGACTATATTTTATTTGGACATGCCTCTAGGCACGGGCATCGGCTAGTTATTCTACATTATGTCCAACTTTGTATATCTTCCTTCCTCTCATCATATCCTCAAAATTTAAAACTTTAACAAAACATGCATGCATGGCAAGCTCGATCGATCTTCAAGTTTCACTTATTTGCCGGTGATGCTTTACACTCTTGTTAGGGAGTCAAAAGATTAGTTCTTCCGTTAAGTGAGGTACGTACTGTAATGATCCCCCCCTGATTCTATTGAAAAAAAGAAATCATGCTTAATTGATTTTTTTCGTTAGGTCCCTTGGCTGTTGTAGATTGATGTGACAGTGTCTAAAAATAACTAAATAATTACTCTGAATCAAGGCCTATATTATTGGAAGTTCGGTATGATAATGTATATGCACAAGGTCTATGAGCGAGGACGCGGCTTGGGCCCCCCAAGTTTTTGGTCCAAAATAGCTCAACTTTTCTCAAAAGATTTTCTTGCTCCACACATGATTTTGGGATCGAGAGTCCTACATCTTGCTTTTCTTTTTTAACGGTTCCCTGTTTGAGAAAAGATATCTTCTTGTTGATGACTGTAGACTGATGAGGTTCTTGAAACAACTAAGAAGAGAAGGTACCACAAAATCAATACATTCAAGATGCAGTCTACTAGTTACCCAAAAAAAAAAAAAAAAAAGATGCAATCTACTATCAATAATTAGAGGAGTGATTTTCGCACTCTCATTTTTTATAACCGCACTTTCTTTTTTCTTTATTCATGTAAAGTTATTACATTGCCTTTTAATGATCTCAATGGCAATACACAGAACCTCCAAACATATAGGGCCGGCCTTGTTACCTGTATTTATGTGTGTGTGTGTGTGTGTGTGTGTGTATATATATATATATATATAAAAAAAAATTTAATAGGCAAAAAATTTTATTTACCTGCATGTATATTTTTATTGTATTGTAAGGTCCTCTCAATGGCAATACATGATAGAGCCACTTCTCGACGCATGTTTTTAATGACCTTAAGACCGTGGATTTTTTCTTTTTTGTATGTGGATGTTTTCCCAATTTTATTCGTTGTAAATTATGGAATCCCAATCAATCGATAAAATTTGCATCACCATGAGCACTGATATGTACACAAAGCTTATATTAGAGAACTATTTACACGCGTAGAGAGATAAAGCTTATATTAGGTTTTAGATGGCTTTCTATGCAGGGGCACAACACTAGTTGTGGCATGTATGGTAAGGGAAATTCTCGTCTTCAAAAAAGAAAAAAGAAAAAATTTAGGGAGAGTTGTACTCAAACTTAATAAAGTTAGGGGAAATGTACCAACTTTTTTATGGTCAATATTTCCATTTTGAGCAGTCCTTTAATAAGTGTCCATTTTGAAATGTTTGTGGGTAAAAGTTTGTACAATATTTTCTATATATAGGGAAAAGAGAGTAAAAAAGGATACAAGAAAGAGAAAGGAAAATAACAGTTCCAATTTATTTACTATTTGTATATAAAACAGAATTGAACTTCTTAGTTCGATCCAAATCTGAATAAGGGCGGAATGAGTTCAATCATCAATGAAAATATGGCAACAGTACTAGTCGAGCATTCAGGCAGAATACGTAGAAGTTGTGCTTTTAAATTCCATTTTTCTGGTTGGGTTCGAATATTAAAATTCGGACGCTCGGGGAGCTGCCCCAGACCCCTACATACATCCACCCCTACTTCTGTAGCAAATTGGGTAAGGCGGCCACAACCGAAGGCAACTCTACCATCCATGCACTACCTTTGTTCAATGGAATTTAATGGTACATTTGCTTTATCATTACTAGCGTTGTGCCCGTTCATGCACGGGACAAAAAAATTTACATTGATATTTTTGTCGGTCTCATATATCAAATAGGCACAACGTACGCTAGTTGATGAAAGAGATGGTTGATCTTGCAGGTTATTTTACCTGTCTGACAAAATCGTGCTATAAAATACTTTGCAGGTTATTTTACCCGTCTTGGAGGTTTTTGAAGTGGATCGGTTGGGTAACATAGTAGAGATTTGGGACAAGCAATCACCTTGGCTCAACCAAAACACAGTGTCCTCCTTCAAATTAAGGGACATGAAAGTCCAACAGTGCAAGACACTGATGAATTTGGTTCCTTCCAATGTACTTCCACGGCTACAGCATCTGCAAAATCTGTGTGTAGAAGGCTGTCCAAATATTGAATCAATAATCTTCGAGAACGAAAAAGAAGGAGCAGCGGCTGATGATAGTACCATGATCATCCCTCAACTACAGTATCTTAGAATTAGCGACATGGAGAACCTTAAAAGTTTCTACTCCAGTTCTACAGCATCCAATGCCCAATCCTTATTCAATCACCAGGTATGAGTGCCGTAGCTCCTTTTGTACCATGGTCATGCAAAAATAAAATAAAATAAAATCAGAAAATAAGGATTAGAATTGCAATTTGATTGGTTATTTTAGCGATAACCTGGATCTAAATTAAATATTAATATTTGATCGATCAACACCTCAAGTACTAAAAGTAAATTCCGTTAACTGTTAACCTACATTGCTCAAGCCACCTTGAAGTTGCAAAGCCCCAGCCCCAGGGCTTAGACCTTGAAATTACTGTTGTGCGGCGGGCCTGTGGCTCCCAAAGCATTCAACCAAAACCTGACGGTTATTGATGATCATGATATTGGGAAAATAACCAAACCAAACATATGCGAAAAACTAATGGATCGGAGAAACCAAACCAAACAAACAAAACGAATAAGTGAGATCAAGATATACGTGGTTTAGCTTACGGCTACAAACGTACTCCACAGGCAAGCGAACGAGAGATGATTCCACTATGTGAAGAGAGCGATACTCCAAAGAGTTACAATGGTAACGAACAAACAAAGTCCTCACAAAGAGACTCTCACCAATCCTAAAATAACAAGTTCTTTCACCAAATAAAAAACCCGATTGGAATCTCTCACTAAATACAGATTCTCTCTCATCAAGTCTCACAAAACCCCTGGGGTTTTTAACCAAGAGACATAGACAAAACGGAGTTCCACAAACGTGACCGGATGATTCCCACAATTACCGGGTAATATGGGAAGAGGCTACAGACGTCGGACACCCTCAATTAGGGAACTTGCAAAAAAAAAAATTGAAATGGTTAACAGTTGATATTTTCTGAATATGTTTTACAGATTACTTTTTTTTCAACAGCAAAAAGAGGAAAGTTTAGTTTACAACAACACATAGCCAGGGGCGGAGGTAGTCAGGGGCGGATCCAATGTAGGCACACGTGACTCGTCTGAAAATATCGGAATTTTTTTGTGTGAATCAAAAGAGGAAGTAATATATAGTAAACTACCGAAAATCTATTAAGTTTGTCATCTAGTTCAGTTGGTAAAGTCTTGGTCTTTCACCCTGGTGGTGCAGGTTGGAAACTTGCTACAACCATTCAGATTTTATCTTTTTTCAAAGAGGGTTGCGCGAGTGGAAAAACAATTCTTCAAAACTTGCTCTTACCGAGAGTTAGACCACGTCTATTCTAGACTTAGATAGTTGGACTACCACAAACCTATTCATACACTTCTAATAATTTCAACAATAAAAATGTAATAAATGATCTAGAAAAAATACGGAAAAACTAACATTCATTTTTTATTCTGGTTATATTTTTCTGAACATATGTTCTCTTTGTATTGGATTGTGAGTATTTTTTTTTAAATTTATGCTTGAAAAGTGACCTCCATCTGTCCGAATTTTCAGGATCCGCCACTAGAGGTAGTATAGGGGAGGTGGCACGTGCCACCCCCGTTTCAGAAATGCCTTCAAATTAAAAAAAAAATTACAAAAGATATAGTATAAATTAAAACTGTTGAAAAGTTCTCACAGATGGGTGCTTTGCCTTGTTGGCTAAGGGGTGTGGTTTAACATTAGTTCATCCCATGGTAGTTTGAGTCTTGCCGCACCATGCATATTTGCTTTTTCTGAACGTGAACTTATTGGACTTAATTTGCTGGTTGTTTTACAGATCAACATTCAACATTTTACGTTTCCTAACAATTTATAGATCAACAATCTGATATTATATTACAATTTTGGGTTCGGCCGATATCATTTTTTTTGGGTCAAAACCCACCAAATACTCTCTAGTCAAATTCCATTTTCAAATCCGTTGAAAAATAAAATAAAATTCATTTTCAAACACTAATAATCTGTACTCTCAAGTATTTTACTTAATTTGCAGGTTGTTTTACCCGTCTTGGAGGTTTTTGAAGTGGATCGGTTGGGTAACATAGAAGAGATTTGGGACAAGCAATCACCTTGGCTCAACCAAAACACAGTGTCCTCCTTCAAATTAAGGGACATGAAAGTCCAACGGTGCAAGACACTGATGAATTTGGTTCCTTCCAATGTACTTCCACGGCTACAGCATCTGCAAAATCTGTGTGTAGAAGGCTGTCCAAATGTTGAATCAATATTCTTCGAAGGAGCAGCGGCTGATGATAGTACCATGATCATCCCTCAACTACAGTATCTTAGAATTAGCGACATGGAGAAGCTTAAAGTTTCTCCTCCAGTTCTACAGCATCCAATGCCCAATCCTTGTTCAATCACCAGGTATGAATGTCGATCGTAGCTCCGTTTGTTAACCATGGTCATGCAAAAATAAAAAACCAGAAGATAAAGATTAGACCTAACTTAAATATTCAAATTTGATCAACACCTCAAGTAGGAAATGTAAATTCCGTCAACTGTTAATCTACAATGCTCACTACTCCACCATGAGGTTGCAAACCCCATCCCCAGGGCTTAGGCCTGGCACTTACCGGGTAATATGGGACGAGGGGACTACACTCAGGACACCCTCGTTAGGGGACATGCATAAAAAAAGTAAAAAAAGAGAGAAGGTTTTAGCTGCAACCATATGATATTATATTAGTACAATTTATAGATCAACCGTCTGATATCATAGTTCTTTTTTCCCGGGGAAACCTAGCCCTCGTGGCAGGGGTTGTTGCCATTGAAACTGCATAATGAATTCCATCTACCTCCTTTAATTGTTAGAATAGTAAGATTAGCATCTTGAAATAGTAGTTGAACTCATCACCTACTTTCTTCCTTGCGCTTAAGTGAGCTCTTGGTGTGGTTGGGCCAAAGGCCTCTTGGCGATTGGCAGATATCATTGCATTCTCTTTCACAGCATCGAATAAACTCATGATCATCTACTGCAAATTTTATTGCATTCGTTAGAATAAGTTGAGCTCTTCACAATGCTTAGTCTATATATGATTCAATTACCAATCCTGAACTCAATTACCAATCGTTTAGTCGTTTACCTTAGACTAGCTTCAGTTAGATGTCCACTCTTATGCCTTTGATAGAGCTTTCCTCACTCGTTACTCACTCCTCACATAAGGGGAACTCCTAACATTCCCATTGGAACAAGAGGGAGTTCATCAGTCCCAAATTACCTTCATCTTAGTTTTGTCTACTTCAACTGTGACAATATAGCATCACTATTTGCCGAGCCAACGTGATTGAACTACCGCTCAGATTTCTTGTTCACCCTTTTCATCTTTCGATATCTGGATGACCAACAACCGTTAGCTCTGGGTAGCAACTAGCAAGTGTAATGATCTTACTCCCTATAGTATGTGCTCATGAATATGGATACAAACATAGACACAAACTCAGATTCGGGCATAAAAACGTCAATTTCAAAAAAATGGGACACAGAAAAAATAGTGTACTCTGTCTATCCCATGTTTTTATTGTCCTGCAATTGTCCTCTTTGAAAAGTCAAACAAAAAGGTTCATCAATTTCCGCAAACAAACCCTTAATTAGGATAGAGAGATGATCGATCAAAAGAGATGAGAGATGATTGACTCAAGCCGAGGTGACCAAGAGAGAGAGATGAGAAATGATCGATCTTCCGAAGCCTGAAGGTAAGTTTAACCTAGACCATTTCTCATTCTACGCCTGTCATGAAAATTGAAACAGGCGTCCACCTTGTCGCATGGTCGCCTTTCTCCAGGTGTGCGCCTTTCTCGCCTAGGCTGGGTTTGTTTCAACTCTCTTCGCCTGGACTTAGTCAAGGCACCAACCTTGCGCCTTGCACATAGGCTCGCCTTTAACAACTATACCAAGGAAAACCTTTTTTGAATGAAAAAGTACATTTGCTTTATATTTTCTGGCACAATCCCTCCCAGTACAAAAATGCTATCCAATTAGGCGTTTTTTGGGCCCTTCTCGGGCCCATTTCATTAGTCGGAAACTTTCTATAGAACTTGTTGAGAACCTCATCTATGTCAAAAACGAGCACTTGTTGAGAACCTCATATCTCTTGTGTGCTATGCTTTTGTGATGATCTAAATTGAGCATTTGACCATCTTTTATCATCCTAGAGAAATACTCTAATATGTAATGTATTCTCTCTAGGTTGATTTGTTTTTCATAAAAAACTTCATCTCTTTTAAATTCATACACTGTTGCCTATGAATCTACATGGCTGGATGATACTGGAGCCATTCTAGAACGGAGATCCAGATGGTATTGCTTTAAGAGTCCATGGAATCAAGAAGGGGCACAGGGTGCTAGGCAAGAAGCGGAGTTAGGTGTGATTTGAGATAAAAGTCAGTAATTCCTAATTTGTGGTCTTTTTGTCTAACCTTTTGATTTATGAAAAATTGAGTAGATTAAGCCATGGTTTTATGCTTAGGGTTTGTTAACCCTAAGTAGTTTCCACGTATATCTCATGTTCTTGCGTTCTTTACTTATATTATTAAGTTGTATTGCTTGGCATGGAGATTGGATAATTGTTTGAGTTGTTGATTGCTCTAAATTTAAATTGATAGTCCCATTTACACACCCCGCGCCTCTGGACTTTGTAGTGCTTAATATAATTTCAGGGGTCAACCTTTTGATGGAAGAATTACTGACAGAATCGTGCTCTATTACTTTGCAGGTTATTTTACCTGTCTTGGAGGTTTTTGAAGTCGATCGGTTGGGTAACATAGAAGAGATTTGGGACAAGCAATCACCTTGGCTCAACCAAAACACAGTGTCCTCCTTAAAATTAAGGGAAATGAAAGTCCAACAGTGTAAGACACTGATGAATTTGGTTCCTTCCAATATACTTCCACGGCTACAGCACCTGCAGAAACTGTATGTAGAAGGCTGTCCAAATATTGAATCAATATTCTACAAGAATGAAAAAGGAGAAGAAGCGGCTGATGATAGTTCCTTGATAGATAATACTCTGTTCCCAAGTTTGAGTAAATTGGAACTTTGTCATCTACGAAAACTGAAGATGTTTTGCCCCTTAGCTCGTCCTTTAAGATTGCCACTGCTAAGCGAGATGGCCATATGTGATTGCCCTAGCATGGATTCATTCTCTTTGGGACATGTGAGCGCCCCAAATCTCTCCCTAAAAGGTATATCCCGAAACGACAGTGATGGTACAAAAAATCAAGTGGATGAGGAACCAAAAAATGGGTGAAAGAAAATATCTGGAAGGATCTCCATAGAAGAGGTGTAACCTGGTCGGGCAGGGCAATACACACTTTTCTTGAATCACCTGTAGGTTGCAACTTTTAATCTTCCAACACTTATTTTAGCTCAATAGTCTATCTTTTCCTTTACTGTATTTTGCCTTTCAGTATTCCCAGCTTGACCTTCTTGCCTTCTAACTCCTCATAATTAATAATTTCAGTGTAGCTGCAACAAAATCTGTATAACTATTTTTGGTTAAGTGTCAAAAACTATTGTGCCTGATCTAGACTCCTGTAAGATGGTATGTACCTATCTGTTGCCGTAAAATATGTGAGCAGCTCCTGTTTAGGTGTCTAGAATTTAGCCCCATGCAGAAATGATAAAATTACTTGGCGCATATCAAGACTGAGGACTCTTGTTTAGCTCTGAAAAAGTGGCTAATATAGAACACCATGAGCAGGATCGGCCCTGAGAATTTGGAGGCTTAAAGCGACTTTTAAAATTGAGGCCTTAGGTTTTCTATTAAAAAAAAAAAACAATATAGGTGGTTAATATAAGGTAAAAATATTGAACATGGTATTTTAGTTTTGTAATTTAACTAAAATAAAATTTTAAAATATTTTATACCATTAGAAAAAAAATCAAACGTAACAAAAAAAAAAATCAAACATAACGAAATACCACTCATACACTGTATTTTTTTAACTAATCATGTTATTAACTTTAACCATAAGAATGTAAAAGATGTAAGAGCTGTATATTATTTATTCCTAGATCCAAAAGAAAAAAAAGGGGAAAGAAAATCTGTCAAAAGAAAACTTCCCTCGGAGTTGAACCAGGGATCTCCCATCCCAATTTCACGTACTGATAGGTGTATAAATATGCCTATTTACGTCCCCTAACTTAGGTTTGTTATGTCTGTTTAGTGCAGTACTTGAAGTTTGACACTTGTTAATCATGTTTCAGGATTCTTTGAGCCGATGAATAACATTTGGAGCTAAAGTGCAAAGTTAAATTTTATTTCATGTCAAAACAAAGCCGGTCGTCGATTTAATTAAAGCTCAAAGTGGCAATTAATAAGTATATGGCGTGGACTGGTCTTATTTGAGTCAAAACCCATTGTGACCCAATCATGATTGGCTGGAAATTGGTCAATTATAAAGTGGGCCACTAATTACAATTTGGAATGAATGGAAGGACGCCAAAATCTCGGCTGAGGACAACTTCAGTGGAACACCATATAAAGAAGAAAATAAAGGGTTTGAGGGATCTTTTCTCCCACGTAAAAACAGAGAACGGAGCTGCCGTCAAGTTTCTTTTCCACGCGGACCACGCACAAACAGAGAGCAAGGCAGTTTGACGATGCCACGGTGCTCACGGCTGAAACAGAAAAGGACGAAAGGCTTTGGGGTTTAATCTCTTACTGTTGTTTCAATGGAGTCTTATACATGCATGATTATTTGTTCAAATTCCATAAGTGGCTAAACTATTCGGCTAGGGTGATGAGGAGGACTCTCCTAGTAGCGTAGTTGTTAGATTTCTAGGGTTTTATATTTGACTTGATTTTATGACTTGGTTGATTCATAACTTTTTTGAGAGTTTATATTTTTTCTGATATTCGAATATGTTTGTATCCATGGTTTCAAGCATTGTCATACAACGGTTTTGAATGTTTCGAGATAGGCTTTGAGATAGACTATACAACGTGAGATGGGTCGTGCCGTGATAAATCTAATGAGACGATTCGTGCCATGTTGAGATAGCCTATACGGAGTATGAATCTTAACTATATTTTTGGGAATTATCGATAGAAATTGCTACGCTATGATAATCTGGTTGAATATTGAATATGAACCCTAGGTTTCAAAACAATTGCATTACAAGGGGAGACTGAATCGGAAACCCTAATCCTTTCTCGCATTTGTTTCAAACTCCCTTAATTTGCTTTCTAGTTTAATTTTAGTTTAATCAAAATTCAACTTCTTTTTCCTTTCAGAATTAAATTAGAAATCAATTGAACGTATTGCAACTTAGCTTTTTACTCTTCGTGGACGATCTCGGACTTAACTGCTATTCTTTGGGATATTTGTTAATTCCCTGTTTTATAAATTATATTTTTGGTATGAAAACGACAGACCATGTACCTCACACTGACCACTTGTGCTAGAATTGACATTGTGTTGAATCACGGAACATTTATATAAATATAATATATTTGATTTTTTTTTTATGAAAAATGAGGCCCTCGTTTTTCTGAAATTTCGGAGGCCTAAAGCGCCGGCACCTTTGGCTTTAGCCCAGGGCCGGCCCTGACTATGAGGCTGCTAATACGAATGTTGTTTTCAAGTAAGCTGATTCTGATATTTATCCAGTTTCTTAAATGGGAAATTTTTTTTATATGCCTTCGACTTTTGCCTAAAGTTCAATTTGGTACTTCACTTTTCAATTTGAGCAAATAAATAATTTGACTTTCCAATTTATTCTAATGTCACCCCTTAGTTGGATGTAGTTACATTTTTGGACAGAAATTTGACATGTGCCCAGCACATGACTGTTTTTGAGGGGTAGAATTGTCTATTCCCCTCCTCCCTCAAAACCCAAGTCTCTCTCCTCCCCCCACATCCATTCCTCTCTTCCTCTCTCCAAAACCATGACCAAATATTTGACCTCATTTTTGAACTCGCAAAGTGATTAAGCCCATTTCATGGTGACCCAGTTTCGAGTTCCAATTCAAACCATTGCCATTGTTCTTGATGTTCTTCCATTTCATGCAATCAAGGTGTCATGTGAAATCAGAGAGTTCATCGAATTGGTTGCCAAGCAAGTGAGGAAGGCAAAATGGAAACACGGCCCAGTTAATAAAACCACGATGAATCGAGTTACTTTGATGATTAATCAATTCAAGCCCGACCGGAGCTTCACCAAGCGAGTTCTCAATTACCTCGGGATTGAAGAGTTGGAACAAGTATCAAAGCTAAACCAAATTTTTGGGTGAGGAAATTAGTTTAGAATGCGTACATGGTAATGAGAGAGAGCTTCCTTTCCTTTGTTGAGGAGTTTAGTTGGGTTTATGTGCTACTACAAGGATTCCTGTTCGAAACAGGGGACTATTGGATATTGTATCAAACAGATGGTAAGTGTAATTTGAAAACACTTTCATGCTTAAATTCAGAGGATTTTCGGTGCCCGTTTCCCTCAAGCTGATGACCAATACGGTAACCATATCTACCGGTCAGACTAACAATTGGATTTTGATTCAAAAATGGCTACAAGCTCAATACCTACTTTGTCTCAAAACAGGGGGGTTTTAGCAAACACAGAGTTGCTCTTTCTTGGATTTAGAATTTCAAGAAAGAGTTTTTTTTGGTCTGGTTTTTGGTTTGGATGTAGATGTAAAATCATTGAACAAGTTTCTGTGGGGGGATTGGAGGGAGGAAGGACGTGTTTGAGATTTGGAATTTGATGGTTTGGGAGATGAGGGACGAAAGAGAAGGGGAGGCGAGAGAGACGTCGTGGTAGAGGAGTGGTGGTTGGTAGGTGACATGGAATTCATCAAAGGAGATGGAGGCGGAGAGGAAGGACTGGAGGAGGGAAGGGGAGAAGGAGAGATGTAAAGGGAGACGGCTAGGAGAAAGGGATGGGGGGAGGAGAGAGAAACTTGGGTTTTGAGGGAGGAGGGGAATGGACAATTCTACCCCTCACATGTCTATTAACGTCAAAAAAATGTAACGGTATCCAACTGAGGGGTGACATTGGAATCAATTGGAAAGTCGAAGTATTGTTTGTCCAAATCGAAAGGTAGATGACAAAATTGAATTTTAGGCAAAAATCAAAGGGATATAAAAGAAATTTTCCCTTCTTAAATTCTTGTACGTTGTGACAGTTAAAACAGATACATATACCGCTTCTAGTTTCCACTTGCCGATGATGATTAAGTTTTGGCATTTCCTAACTGCTTAGAATCTTTTTCAACCACAACTCAAAAAAAGTGGTATCTTTTCTATTTGACACTGGAGAGTGAATACCTCGTTCTATGTATTTATTGTGCATTGGATATTCACATTCGTATGTATTTTAAGGGCGCGGCTATTCGCAGCCACGTATTTTCTCCCACAGCCCGTTAAAAATTTTCAATTAGATTCGACAGCTAGTTACCGAAATTAAGATACATTTTCAACATCCAATTACCGAAATATGATATTTTTTTCAACAGCTATTTACCGAAAATGCCCGAAAATGCATGTTTGGCAGTTGTCTACCGAAAGTTGAATATATTTTCGACATGTAGTTACCGAAATATAATTTTATTTTCAACAGCTATTTACCGAAATGTTATTTATGATTTTCAACAACCACTTACCGAAATATAGTGGGTTATGGAAGAAAATAGGTGGCTGCGAATAGCCGGGCCCTATTTTAAATCAGGTTGTACGTTGTTTCCAGAAGTTTATCAAAAATAAGAATGGGCCTGTTTTTTGGGGCTGCAACAGCCTCAGCAAAAGACAACTTTAATCTGTCCACTGAATAAAATCAGACTTATCATTTTTGTGAATATAGGAGATGTAATGAGACAAAAAGAAACACAAAGAACTGAAAGAAGTACATGTATTTGTGTGCGCGCGAAGAGAAATCACCGATGGATGATATTTGCCACAATGCGCTGGCAACTTTTGATTTGATCTAAAAATGGCTTGGACATCCTGTGTTGTGTACGTGGTGGAAATTTTACTAAAACAGAGTCAACGAAAGACGTAAACAAATCCACTTGTTGTTTTACATCGAGCAATATGTCAAGTAACTCACAAGATGGCAGCAAAAGCAAGACGTAAAGGCGGATCGACTCACCAATTTCCCATTGAAATAAAATCACACGAGGAAAAGCACTTGCCATTCGTTGGTTTTTAGAAGCATCCCGAAAAAGTCCTGGTCAAAATATGGCTTCCAAATTAGTGACCTTATTTATTAAATCCTTTAATTTGGTGTCTGTTGGAGCAATGGAGTTTAAGCCCAATTCATTGCACATGTAATGTGGCAGTAATTGGATGTGTAACGGCTAAATTGAGGAATCTACACATCCAAATTGAGGAATCTTCTTCTTCCCCTGTTTTTGCACAGCAACTTGTTGGCTCTCTACATGTTTTTCTCTTCCACTAACACTTTTCAGTGTCTCTTCAACACTCTTCCACATGGATCTGTCTTTCCTATCTTTTCAAATCAAAAATATGTAGATCCCAACAATGAGAAGTTATACATCTAGTTACGTACATTTTGTGTTTATGAGGAACTATGGTTTGTGACTCGTTCTTATTTTTCTTATCGGATGATAAGAACGAGAATATAACACCAAAACTAAGAGCATATCGACAGGAAAGATAACAGAAAAGCTACCTACCACCAAAAGGCAAGCATCCCCACAAACCCTTCGAACCTCCTTCAGATTTCTGGCATCAAAATCGCTAAGTAACAAGTACCACATATAATATGTTCCCATAATTTCTAGATTTTTTTTAAATTTTTTTTCCTATTTAGACTTATCATTATTCACGTTTCATAGTTATGCATAATTTCGTACTTTGTTTAGGTTTTTTAGTCACCAAATTTTAAAATATTTATATATAAGGCATGCCACGGTTGGATGTGTATTGCACACTAATGACAACTAGGTTATTACTAGGGCTGCACAAAAAATTCAGTGAATCGTGAAACTGGTTCGGACCAAACTAATATGCACTTTTTGGATTTTTGTCCATGGATTAATGATCTAGACACGGATTCGAAAATTAAAAAATCATGAGACACGAATCAGGATTGAATTTTCATTTGAAAACCGTGAATTATCCGAACCAGAATGTTTAAAAAAATATATAATATATATGTAACATATAGTAAATAATTATAATTTTACACCTATTTTTATAAATTATTTGTAACTATTTGACAATATGGTATATCAATATAAATGGTTAAACCTACGAGGATAAACTGCAATTTTAATAGTCGGGGGAAAAGCCGTATACTCGTTTGAGTCCTTTCTTTCCTTTCAATACATGTTTTTTTTTTTTTTTTGAGTACTTTGCTGGAACCTCGAACTGGAAGTGGAATTCATTCTTACTTAGATAGTTGATGATTTGATATCATGTGTTTTAGAACTTGAAATTTTTGCTAAGTGCTTACCGTAATTATCTTTTTACATTTTCGGATTATAGAATCATGTATTTACAAAATAACCCCCAATCTTTACACCAAAATTCAATTCGACTTCCAACCTTTTAAAAACTTCAATTTTACTCCCAACGTTATATTCCGTTAATCAAAACGCCCCCTTCCGTTCGAATGATTACCGGATTCCGTTAAATAGCATTCCGATCGAATTTCGATGATCTAAGCCGCTCAATGTGTTCAAAATGTAATTTTAAGAATACTGTTAAAAAATCAGCAAAAATGAAGACCGGGAAAGGCTTCATCTGAACAATTTTTTATTAAATAGTTCAATAAAAAACTGTCCAAATCAAGCCCTTTCCGATCACTTTTTTTTTTGCTGATTTCGAGCGGGTACTCTTAAAATCACGTTTTAATCATATTGAGTGGCTCAGATCATCGAAATTCGATTGGAAAAGGGGAGGTACTGATTGATCCAGATTTTGTTCAAGTCCAGACATCCGAATATTGCTTCGGTCAGCACCTCCCCTTTTCCGATTGAACTTCAATGATCTGAGCCGCTCAATGTGATTATAACGTAATTTTAAGGGTACCCATGAGAAATCAACAAAAAAAGACCGAAAAAAGGCTTGATTTGAGCAGTTTTTTATATTAAGCTATTCAATAAAAAACTATTTAGATGAAACCTTTCGCGGTCATTTTTTTTACTGATTTCTAGAAAGGTACCTTTAAAATCACGTTTTGAATACATTGAGTGGTTCGGATCATAAAAATTTGATCGGGACGATATTTAACGGAGCCTTTAACGAAATGCGTTAGTCATTCGAACGAAATGGAGCGTTTTGATTAACGGAATATAACGTTGGGAGTAAAATTGAAGTTTTTAAAAAATTGGAAGTCTAATTGAATTTTGTGTAAAGGTTGGGGGCTATTTTGAAATTTTACCCATTCCAATTACCATTCAGTTGACTTAGTATGCTTGTTGCCTGCCTTAATCTTGACAACACCTCATTGGCCCAACCAGTAATGAGAAACTACAATGGTCGCGGTTATGTGGCGACATCAGGGCTGGTCCTGGGCGTAAACCTACCAGGCGACCGCCTAAGGCCTCCTGTTTTAGGCCAAATAATTTGGCCCTCAAATTGTAAGTTATGCTAAATATTAAGTATGTGAAATATTTCAATTAGGGTAAAGTAGCCTGGTGATAAGCTGTGTGCATCAAGAATAGTAGCTCGCGACTTCGATTCCTATCTCCTTCGTTTTTAATTTTAATGTAAAATTTTGGAGTCTGTTTGATTTAAAAAGGCTTCAAAAATGACACCTGGGGTTGTCAAACTCCTGACCTATGGTTCTAAAGATTTGTACAGACACATTGCCACCAAACTACAAGCATGACTTGTTTCTTCGATGACACAAATAATAAATTTACTAAAAAATAAAAGGCCCCATTTTTAAAATCTCACCTAAGACCTCAGAAATCTCAGGGCCGAGCCTGGGCAACATAGCTATGGCCAGGTTGGCTTTGGATCTGATTAAGGGAATTGATGCCCTTAGATGAGACTCATATGTGTTCCGTTGTGAGAATCATAACATTTCAAGATGCGCGGCGGGGCTTCACCACTTCATCCACGCTCCGAACATCGCGAACACAAACCCGCCACTCGGATACTCCTCGTTGGGTTTCACCTCGCTACCGTTATCGCCCTCGGAATCGTCGGAATCGTTAGAGTTTTTTTCTTTCTCGGCCAACGATTCATCCCTCTACATCTTGGAAGACAGGTAAATCGAAGGCCCGAATCGAGAGGTTCTGGCTACGGTAGGAATCGGGGAGGGGTGGAGAGAGAGAGGTCGGTGTGGGTTTTAGAGGGGAGAGCAGAGAGAGAATCAGGAGGGGAGAGAGGGAGTGAGGGGAAAGAAGGGAAGAGATTTGGAGTGTGATGAGCGGATAAGGTTTGACGGGGGTGGAGGTGGAGGTGGAGGTGGAGAAGAACTTCGACATTCTCTCGCTGTAGAGTCTAGCTGTACAACGCATCTTAAAATACGCGACGTCTTTTTTTTTTCCCAAAACGCATTTGCAGAATGCGCGTTGCATTTTTTTAACGTAATTCCAAGGTTGCATCAAACAGTGGCTACTGACTCCCTTAGTAAAAAATGACATGGGCCAATCTTGTTTGCATGTCTTAGATGGCCAAGTATACGTTATTAGGCTCATTTCCTATTCGCTAAAGCTTTTGGGATTTGACACTACAACATGATATGAGTTTTGATTTCGATGTACTAATTTTTTCACCTCTAGGTTGAAGATGGATTGCACATGAGAGAGAGGATGTCTCCCAGTTTGATCTACACTCTTGGGCCCGTATCCTAACACCCCATCCTTTTGAGGAATTAATGTGCCCTAGCAGCATGTTCATCTGCATGACTTATACTATCTGTTATGAAATCTTACACTCCCATACGTTGTAGCCTTAAATCTTTGATAACTTTTATTAGATGTGGCAATTTTAACTCATATTTTTTAACCCGCCCAAATCCACCCACATTTAACTCAACCCAACCCACCCATATTGTAAAATGGGTTGAAAATGGGTTCAACATGAATTGGAATTAAAACACCCATTCTTGCACAAGAGTGAACTATTGTTAACCATGGCCTCTCGCCTCCTGTACGCTGACAAAACAAGAGCGAAACTACATTTTTTTTTGCTAGAAAATGGATCTCTCTCTCTCTCTCTCTCTCTCTCTCTCTCTCTCTCTCTCTCTCTCTCCATTTCAAAGACTCCTTATCTCCAAGACCCAATAACCCCTGGAGATATAAGATATAGTTATAATCGAGGCTACATTTTGACTTAAATAAGTTAATTGGCTTTTTTTTCGTTTTTATTCAACTTTTTTTCGCATTTGTTAATTTTTTGTGAATTATCCTGTCTCATGACGAGAGGAATTTAAAAAAAAAAATTACGATTGAAATTTCAATTTTTTTAATAAAGACAAACATAAGCCAATAAATCAATTTTTTCGTCTTTTTTCAAAAAAGTTAGGTTTGGATCATAATTTGTTACTTTTTTTATTCTTTTCGTCGAGTCGAACCAATAATCCACTAAAAATTGATACAAAACTAGACTAAAGTCCAAAATGTTGGATACCACAAAAACGATAGGAGTATTAGGTAAAAGTAAAAAAATTAACTTTTCCGACTTTTCCTGTCAAAATGAATCAATAGGGGTAAAAAGTTTGTCGCAAAACGAATGGATGCGAAAAAAATTTGACTAAGGAGAAAATGAAAAAAAGGCTATAAAATGAAATACTTGGGCAATTCCACTCTGGGGTTGGTTGGTTTGGCTTGGGGCACGGGAGAAGTAATGTTTTGGTTGGGAATTTAGAGAGAGAGAGAGAGAGAGAGAGAGAGAGAGAGGAAAAGGGGTGCAGTTGGATTGTGTTCGAAGATGACAGGCGGTAGTTGTTTTTTTAAGTTACGTGACTGTTCGGGAAAAAAAAGGGTGTGGGGGGGGGGGGAGGGGGATTTAAAATGGGTCGGGTCGGACGGGTCTGGGTTGGACTTGACCCATATTTGACCCGATCCGTTTCAACATGCTTACTTTTGACCCATATTTGATCCACGACCCGTTTCAACCCGCCCAAACCTGTCCGGACCCGCCCGTTTGCCACCTCTAACTTCTATACTACATGATTGAATGCCTACAGTTCTTCAATTCGTAGATTTTGCTCCCTGGCATGGGGTGATACTGAGATTCAAACTTTTTGATACCGCGGACTCTAGTTACCTTCTGCAAGCAAGAAAGTAACATGTTTTTATTTTTCAATCGTTAATCAGAGGAGTGCTGGATATGGGCCACAAAAACTCATGTCAGAAGCAGATTCGCAAAGATTTATAGCGGTAGGAATTAATGGTCTTGACAACAGTCTTCTTTAGAGGGAAAAAAATGTAACAGAGTAATCTTGCCGGTTCTTCTTCTCACGGTTTTCTTCTTCCGTTTTTATTCCTTCTTCCCTATTACCTCTAACATTATCAAACTTAGGTCTTGTTTGGATCAAGAACTCAAGGTCTACCTTGGATAAATAAGTCAATTAGCTTCTTTTTTTTCTTTATTCAATCTTTTTCAGCATATGTTAGTTTTGTATCAAATGTTTGTTGGTTATTGGATCATCTTGATGAGGGATAACAAATGTAAAGAATCACCTTGGAAACCCTTCTTTTTTTTTGAATAAGGACGAAAGAACTCAAAAAACTTGTCCTCATTCAAAAAAAAAATTTGTGTTTCAAACATAATTTTTTACTTGTTCGATTCTTCTCGTTGAGATGAATATTTTTTTGTTGAACTCAAATATTATAAAGCTAACCAACTACAACCATAAAAATCATAGCGACAAGAAAAGCACAAAAATAAATTTCATAGCATAACACTTCAGAATGAAAGACCAAACTTGAATAGCAATAACGACAAGAAAAAAAGAGATGAAAATGAGAACCATGGCAGAGAACACATACACAGAAACTAGCTAGGACTAAGTAATTTTTTTAATAAGTAATTTAAGTAAATTAATTAACCAAAAATTAAACACCGTGTTTTTCCATTGTACTAAGTAACTAAAATTAAGTCGTTCTGTGTATGTATGTAACCAAAAATTAAGTACATTAATTTTTGGGCAAATTTCACTCAGACCCCCTGAGGTATCTGACAATGACAGAAAGTACCCCTCAATTTTCAAAAATGACAGAAACCTCCCTTATTTTACAGTTTGGGTTTCATTCCGTTAGTTTCCGTTAGTTAAATGGATGGAAAATGTATGGAAATGTACGGAAAATGAAATCTTCAATTTTATTTAGTTCTACACCTATCTTAGGGCTCTCATTAAAAGTCCTAGAGTTAAAAATTAATTATGATCATTTAGGATAAAATAATTAAAAAAATAAAATCTTTGCACCGATTCAAACGGATTAAAAATTGGAGCACTTAAGTACCTGCTCTTCATTTGGTTCTATGGTTTTCTTAAAGCTCTCATTGAAAATCTTAAAGCAAAAAATTAATTATGACCCTTTAGGATAAAATAATTAGAAAAATACGATTTTCGCACAAATTCAAACGGATTGAAAATTTGAGCACTTAAGTATCTCCTCTTCGTTTAGTTTTACGGCTATCTTAGGGCTCTCATTGAAAATTTGAAAACCAAAAATTAATTATTGCACTTTAAGATAAAATAATAAAAAAATAAGATCTTTGTGCCGATTCAAATAGATTGAAAATTGGAGCATTTAAGTATTTGCTCTTCATTGAAAGCTCTAAAATCAAGTGAAAAGCAAAATTTTTAAATGCTCCAAATTTTAATCCCGTTTGAATCGGTGCGAAGATTTTATTTTTTTAATCATTTTATCCTAAATGATCATAATTAATTTTTAACTCTAGGACTTTTAATGAGGCCCTAGGATAGGTGTAGAACTAAATAAAATTGAAGATTTCATTTTCCGTACATTTCCGTACATTTTCCGTCCATTTAATTAACGGAACTAACGGAAACTAACGGAATGAAACCCAAACTATAAAATAAGAGAGGTTTCTGTTATTTTTGAAAACTGAGGGGTACTTTCTGTCATTGTCAGATACCTCAGGGGGTCTGAGTGAAATTTGCCCTTAATTTTTTCCACCAGTAACAGGGAACAAAGGTAACAGGGAAGAAGAAAAAAAAAAAACGGCAAGAAGGAAATGGTTACTCCATTACATTTTTCTGCTCTAAAACGACACTGTTTTACTTTAGAAATAAAAGAAGGCTGTAGTGAGCCATTAGATCTCCTCATTAGTGTGCTGTCAATCCCACAACAAAAGCCTCACAAGATCCTCACAGGGAGATCCTCATAGAGGATCCAAATTTGTTTTGAACTCCATATTAACTAGATTCTCATGATTTGGGAGTTAGGGATACAATGAAAGGAATGTGTTAGGCACCCTTCATTAGAGACAACATGCATGTTGTCCCTCAATCCAAGCCGTCTGTTCGACAATCCAACGATCCAAATTTCATCTCGACATATGAACAGCTCAGATGCCATATAGTGGAGATGAAATTTGGACCGTTGGATGTCAATGTTTAGTTAACAAGACAAAAACATACTCCTATATACTATGTTCTCCATATATGTTAAAACCCTAATGTTGTGATCAACTTTTTACATAACATACAAACATAAAAAGCACGTCCCAACAAGTGGTCACAATTCCTTCTTTCCCACAACCATGCCTTGACCTTTGTGTATTCCAAGATTTCCACCACGCCGCAAGTTCACTTTCCGATCTGTGACAAGGACTAGTGGGGAAAGAGAAATTGTGTTCGACAAGGACTAGCGGGGAAGGAGTGTCACACTCCAAAATGAGAAGTGACCGGCCATGAACCACAAGACTAAAGTTCTAGAACATGCAGCCTAAAATAAAATAAGTCGTCGATCAATAAATATATTTTTTGTTATTAAATAAATCCCAATCATAAGCATGGGGTACAAACATCCCATGAACCAAACAATCTCAAAAAGATCCAAACATCTGACAAAATGTTTCAATTGCGGAAGCGATAAATAAAATACTAAATTATGATGAGACATCCTAAGGATGTCAAACAACAGAACATCCCGAGATACCGCCAGAGTCCTCCTAACTGCCCAACTCTCCTGAAAAAGAAGTTGGAATAAATCCGTCAGTTGACGAGCTCAGTGAGTAGCAAAGCATGTATATTAGAATAAAGTTCTAAAACAGGGATCAAAATAATTTACCATGTCAATATAAATTTGGCATATGCGGTGAACAACAAAATAATCCATTAATCCAATAAAAGATTTGTCCGATAAATCTTAATGGTGTTCTCAATCCAATCTCCAACAACAAATGGGGAACCACAACCAAAATCAATAGTACCAAATGCCAGTGAATAAATATCTCAAAATTGGATCCAATATCGAATCTTAGAGTTACCACAGGTAGGCAGCCCGTGGAACTTTTCCCAAAGAACGATCCTGTCAATAACAACTGTTGAGCATTAGGGTCACCGGCCTAATCCGGTCTCTTCCCTAATGGCCAGAATCACCCGCACACAGAGGACTAATTTCCCTGGACTTCAAAAATATGTTTCCATAAATATCCACAAAGTTCTCACCAAAAGATTATTTGAACGTACAACAAATGGTTGCACCGATACCGCATGCCAATTTAATATAATCAAATATAACAATGTATTTCCAACTTCAATCATAAATTTTCCAAAACAATAATTTAAGGGATACGGGGAAGTTCGAAAATACATAACATACTTAACCACTGACCTGGGTCAAAAAGTAATGCAACTTGAATCACGCAAAACGATGCTAACCTGAACAAAATAATCATATACAATATTATCACCTACGATATCAACATATCTAACATGGAACTACCTAAAAAGAATGAAACTTAAATCTAAAACCAGGTCACCAGCCAACCATTGAAGTCCAACCATTTAACTCCAATTCCCATGAACCAGTAGATCACCCACGTGCATACAAACTGGTTCCCATCCAAAACACCCAAACCATATAACCTAGGCTAGAATAATATTAATTAGGTTCTATATAGTACTATATATACATTATAATAAGCAAAACAAAACCCATCACAACAACATCCTTACTCTCTCGGCCATTCCCACCAAAATCTCCCTTCACCACACTCACGCACAAATCAACACGGCACCCGTACGACCACCTTCTCTCTCGCCTTGCCACAACCCAACACATCCAATCATTTTACGAGAAGCAGAACCAGGTGTAGACTAAAACATATAAGTAGATTAGGAGGCAACCAAATCAATTTAAGGAGTAAAGTACCTATTTTAGGGAAATCGATCAAGAGCACCAGTTGGAAAATTCTCGAACTCAAAAACCTTCGAAGCTGTCCCTTTTTTTTTTTTCCCTCAGAACGATACGTCCAACCTAATAGAAACCCTACTCTGCTTATAACTATAGCCTTTGGTAGTTCCCACTAATAACAAACACCCACAATTATAGCAATCTAGTTTAACAAAATATCTAATATTTTAATTGGGATAAAACTAAATTACGTACTATGGTTAATTAAGCTTATACCCATGTAATTATAATTACGACAATTGTACCTATGGTGCACACAAAAATAATTAATTGGGACCCAACCATAACACCCAATTAAATAATAGCCAAATTAATTAATAAAATTGCTTAAAATTCAAGGATGTAACAAGGAGAATCAATCTGTAAGCTTGCATCTAATCAGAGATACTAACATCATCCGAATATTGAGCAAGGAGCTTTTTGAGTCTGCGGCTTCCGATCTTTTCCTGAATATCTTTTCGCCAACTGAGAGAATGAATTTTTAAATTCTTTAATCTCACAAAACGCCCTTTCTCGTGTCCTGCCTGATAATAGACAAACAATAGCAATATAGTACTGTTGAAGGCTTCCAACTTTATGATAGGTTTTTCAAGATAAATACATACATAATATGTATAAGATAATGCAGTCATATTTTTATTTAAATGTGTGCGTGTGTGGACACAATATGAGCAAGCAGTCCATTCACATCTAGTACAAGAATCTTTTTACCTGAAATTGTTGGAGGATATTTTAGACTAAGATAAATCTTTAATAGATATTCCAAGTTAAAAGTGTGTCCGAATCACCTAGTGAAAATAAAAGATTTTTGCCACAGGTTTTTCATTCTTCTCTGAGAAAGAAACATCTTGGTGCAAGCTTACTGGTCGATGGCCGCAATAAACTCTCAGCTGCCACAGTTTCTATTTCTGCAATTACCTCGGTCGACTCACCCTCATTGCTCTTTGAACCCTTGTATTTAGAAACAAGGGTTTCATACTTCTTCTGCAAAATTTAGTAATCTTTACATTTTCTTTCATACAAATGCTTATAGCCAACTTTAGGATATTCAGGGAGAAGCATCTTCTTTTTCAACTCAAGAAAAATTCGCCGACGCATTTGACGCACGTTGTTCTACACATCAAAGCATAATTCACGAATTAGGGGAACCATATTTTTTGAAAGGGGAATTTGTAGTGTATTGAATATCTGTACCTTATAAAATGAAGGTATTTTATCACTAACTGTCAGAGATACCATAAATGCAATCATGTAAACTACACAGTCATGACTGCATGACATAATTTCATTAGATAAATAAAGTGAAAATAAACCATTAAAGCATGTAGCTATACTGCAGATTTTGTCATTCAATTTGAGTATGGGTCTAAGCCTAGAACTAAGAGTGTTATTTTTTTTCTGTTATTATTTTGTTGGTGAACCAGTTGATGTGCCACTACAATGTCGAATCTTGCACATAAGAATCCTCATGGAAAATAACCTTTCCGGAGGTTTCAGTACCTGTTTTCTTGTTTTGGAATATTGCCTGGACATTTGACTTCCCCCTCATTCAAAACATTTTGTTCATTTTGTTTATGTACCAACATGGCCTACATGTTAGTTAAAATCAGTTACTCCATAATATCTTAAGAAAGGGAATACAAATAGAGGGATCGGAAGTTGTATGGGAACTTGTAAATATTTACAAGTGTTTTAGCATGGTGTCTATGCCTTTCAAGATTCATTGAGTCCAGCCAAACAGAACATCTTTCCCTAACATCGTGTACCACCATAATCCAATGGTTGTCTTGGAGGACCGGAAAGAATAAGAATATCTGCAAGAGGAACTCTGATATATTTATGTCCATGTTTCTAGCATCTTACAATCAACCTTGATTTTGAAATGCTGCTCTTTTACCTTCTAATGGTTTGGTTTTATATCATAAAGGCCGTCACTAACACCAGACAAGATATTTCCCTGAACAAACCATAGCAATTAGAAAACAATTAAAATTACACACACAATGCGACCTTAAACGACAAAATTTGTTTAATTAAATTTACTTACAACTTCAAGAGTAGAGAAGAAGTGACATCTAGGCATGTAGTCTCTCAGGATGTCAACGTAATCATCCACAAGCTACAGGTTTAGCGATAAAGTTAGTAAGTACAAAAGTTGAGAATTTGATGCATGTTACATATAAATTGTGGGCATATGTAGCCATAGAAAACCACACACACACACACAAATGTTTAAAGTTCCTTACAAAATTTGAAACATCTTGTCTCTCCCTCAATTCTCCCCTGTACACATGTTCTATACTGCAGAGACAAGAATCAGACCATATTTGTTAACAGTTGTAAAAGATACAAGGGATATTGTATGTCAGTCTCACGGGCAACTTTAGTCGACAACTAATAGAGTAAACTCATCAAATTTCGCTCTGATAAATAAAAGAACTCATTATATTTACCCATAGTCAATTTCCTCATTCTCCTCAACAGTTGGAGTATAGAACAAATGTTTCTGAAACCAATCCTGCATTAGAAAATAGCAATTTAATGCACAGAAAGTTCCTAACCCCATGGGAAATTTTTAAATTTTTGGAGAGTTGGCCATTAAGGCACAAACTAGGAAGCACCGACAGTCTAACATGCCTCGGGGTCGCCGTTAACTTGTTGGACACGTTGGGGTCACGCTCGGATATGTATCAGATACACCATTTGGCGTGTCCCACTATGTTTTTATAGGTTTGCAAAAGTTAAAGGGCTTTTAAGTGCAAACACATAGGAAGATAAATTGTAACCCAATACCTTTGATCCCTTCATCGAAATAACAATATGGGATTCTGTTGGGGGGTCCACAAGTGTATCACCAGCTGGAAAAGACTCTTGAATTTTTTCAATTTCCACTTTGGACAAAGAAATCTTCTTGGGAATCCAGATCAAAGGAATGGTACTACTAGTTTTCAAGTCAAGGGGTTGCATGGCCCATATCTGCATATGTTTATGTAAATGGGTCTTCATGAAACTCTACATACCCTTTAAACTTTTGGTAGTAATAGATAAGCTTGTTGAACATAATCGTACATATCTATACCACTTCTTTTAAATGTATGAAGTTGTTTTCTTCTTTTTGCTTTCCACAAATGCCCTCAACACTTGCAACTAATACCAGCTCTGCCCTGCACCTCTTCCCAACCGACACAACTCTTCCCAACTGACGCAATACAACCCAGGGTATAAATTGTTTCCCACACTTTTATTTCCCGCAGAACCCATAAGAGTTCCCCGCTATTGGAAAGTGGCAGCCCACGGAGCGTTTCCTTCTCGCGAAGCCCTGCACCGGAAGCAGCGGCTTGTAAACGCAAAAGAAAAGCCCTCTCTTCAGTCTCTTGCTTCGCATCAAGAGGAGAGGACATCGATTTCCGACTCCTGTAACTTGTAAGAGAGCATTGCAACATTCGGCCTCTCTCTCTCTCTCTCTCTCTCTCTCTCTCTCTGTTCCTAATCAAGTTCTTCTCATCTTTCAGAGGAATCAAATTGGGGTGAACTCAGGGCTATTTTATAAAGGAAAAGAGCAATAGAAGCATCGACATCATATGTTGTTTATACTTTCACCATAGAAGTTGAGACTCCTGGGTACTCTTAAGATGTTCCTTTAAGTTATTAAACCTGTTGAATGCCATTGTTATACACTACGCGCCAAAGATGTTCGACAAAATGCCTGGTTTTTTTTTAGTTCTAACCGATTCGTTACCGTACCAAAAACATTAACAACTTAGCGTGGAATTGGTTCCATTTTTGCATTTTTATTGGTTCCCAAGAGATTTCCCGGGAAAGTCATCACATATTTTCTACTTTTGAAAGTTCCGAAGCTGTCCCTACCAAGCCTAATTATTAACACACCTAGCCCAAGTTTATTCATGCAAGTTTGGAGCATACACGATAACACGACTATTGAAGGCAATTCTACGACTATTGAAGGCAACCTTTCCATCCTAAACTGAAAAGACACAACCCTTCCAATTTACTGATTATTAAAAACGAGCCCACCGAAAAAATACATCCCCTCCAATCTATTGATTATTAAAGACTCAAAGAGCCAAGTGCTCAATTATTCCATCCGAATTTCTAGAGCTGGCCACGATTAGAAGTTTTGTTCATGTTAAAAAGAGTCAGTTGGCTCAGTCCTGCCATAGGAGGATGGAATTCGTGGGGCGTGCAATGAATCCTAGCAATGGTATTGAAGTAGATAAGTTTTGTTTCATGGGTATGGGTGAAATGAATTCACAGATTTTCCCGCACTCTTCGTTCTTGGAAGCAAACCTGGGTGCCAATCCATCCTGGACTTGGCGTTGTATTTTAGGTAGGAGAGATGTTCTGTTGGATGGAGTGCGGTGGAGAGCGGGTAACGGCAGGAGGGTGCGAGTGGCAACTGATCTGTGGATTCCAAATGAGGGGAGATATAAACCATGCCACTAGGGGTATCAACGGAGGGAAGGGAGATGCTGGTCATGACTTGATTGATCCGGTAATGTGTCAGTGGAAAGTTGAGGTGGTGCAATCAGTTTTGCAGGCAGAAGACGCAAAGGTGGTGCTGGCTATTCCACTACCATATTCTGATGTTGAAGATTGATGGGTGTGGCACCACATGACAAATGGGATTTATACAGTCAGTTTGGGGTACGAATTGGCTCTTGCGATTCGAAAACGAGGCAATGGAAGGCATAGGGCCGGGAGCAAGGGGAATCCAGTATACGGAATGGCGACAAAAAGGTATAGAATAAAGTTTGGTCTCTTTGGAAACATTTTGTGTTAAAGTGTATCAATGGGATAATACCGATTAAGGAGAATTTGTTTAGGAGGAAAGTTACACAGGATTTGTTGTGCCCAATGTGTAGCAACGAGTGTGAATATTTCCCCCATTTATTCTTGAATTGTCGTTTTGCTCATACCATGTTGAGGATGTCACCGATTGGGTGTATTTCGTATTTGTTTGAAAAATCTTCAATTCTTGCTTGGTTTGATTGCGTGACTGATCGCTGGAAAGGAAGGGAAGGAGGAGACGCTATGCTGATTCTGATTTCCGGTTATGTTATGAAGAATATGAAAGTGCCGGAAGGAGGTAATCCTCAACATGCTAAGTATATGGCGGTTAGGGAGGCGGAGGAATTTGTTAAGGCAAGTGAAGGTACAGAGGAGACTTGGGGGTAGGTGGGGATGATTGCCGTAAATAGGTGGATACCTCCAGCCACTGGATGGGTCAAGGTTATTTCTGATGGGGCATGGGTTAATCGAGACGAGGGACCAAAAGGGGGTGCTGCCTTTGTGATTCGGGATGGTAGTGGCAGGTTCATTGCGGCTCGGTCAGTGAATTTGGGGGTTGTGTCATCTGCTCTTTGCGCTGGAGCTTTGGCATGCCAAGGCGCTTTGTTCTTTGCTTCAGAACTGGGAATGAAGTCCATTGTTGTGGATATATCTTCTCGCTCTCGATGCTTGTGCTTTTTAAGCAATGGTTCACATTGCTAGAGTTGATGCTTCATAAGGGGAAAAGGCTATAGCAGCAAGCAGCAGACTAAGAAGCAGCGAACGTTTGATATTTAATCCAGCTTTTGCTCCTCTTTTGCAGGTATCAAGCTTTGAGGTGATGCAGATTCATGTCTGCTATCTACGACATGCTCAAATGTATTGTTTACGTAAACCAACGGTACAACTATCCAGCTCTTCAAAAAAAAAATTCAGTGCTTTTTGGTAGTTTGTTTTGTTTTTTGCTCGGCAAAAGCATCATTCTTGTAGTGAGGTTTGAGCTCCAGTCAAATGCACGGTGCGTATTACTGGATTACCACGTACTCAACATGCGCTTTTTAGTAGCTTCTTGTGAGAATGAAATATAGAATTGCCTCTTTTTTCCATTTTTGTTGACCGATGACTGATCGATAAGATTTGATCAATGCCCTTTCTGTTTGTTGTGGAAAAATGTTGAAATTATGAACTGTTAAAGCTTTGCTAGCAAGAAGTTACGAATCGAGGTCAGGACCTTATTTTTAGGACACGGTGCCCATCTTGGATTTCCCCATAATATGTTTTGAATCCGGCAAAGGGCTGAGTTATTGTAGGTAGGTATCAGGTATGTATGTTGATGTGGATCCGAACATTTCAAATATCATTTGTGGGGAGTTTGTGAATTTGTTGGACACACTTTGATAATGAAAACCGTTCATAGGTTGTACCACTTGAAGATTACACATCATGCTAATCTTATGATTATAAGGTACATTTTGTTATAGTAAAAAAACTTCATGTCACACCCAATCAAATCCACTGTTTCAGATATGTTCTGTGTAATGGATGGATATAATTGATTTCCTTGAATGAGTGGAACTCAAATTTGTTACGGATTATATTCCGAAGCACAAAAAAAAAGGGAACTCAAAGGATTTTTGTTGGTGGCTCGTCTTGCATAGGGTTGTAAACGAACCGAGGAGCTCGTGAGCTCAGTTGGGTTCACTAACGTCCGGCTTGACTCGTTTAGTAAACGAGTCAAGCTCGAGTTTTCGGCTTGTTAAGGGAGGCTTGGCTCAATTAAAGAGGTTCGTTCGTTTAGTAAATGACTAAACTCGACTTGTTATGGTTCGAGCCGAGCTTGAGCTCGACAAAGTTCGGTTTGGCTCGGCTTGTTTTCCTCACCAAATTTGGTCCCAGCAATCCAGCTTCTCCAACATCTGTCCAGCAGACAGGTGATCGAACGTCAGGACCTTCTGTATAAAGCTTCAAAAGGAGGCTATCTCAATGCTCGACTGATAGCTGTTATTGTAAGCATTGTCCAGGAACTCTCTCGTTACAGTCAAAACATCATTTCGACAGATGACGACAAAGCAAGGAGGTTCGAGTGGGGACTCGGTTCATTCCGAAAAGTCGTAGTTGGACACTCTTTTCCCACTTACTCTTGCGGTGACTTTATTGTGAAAATATAGCAAGTTCAACGATCAATGATTACGATCATTTTCTGAGAGTTGAATATCTAGTTTATGTTGAACGGTAATACTAACTCCTTATAATTCGCTAAAGGATGCCCATGTATCAAAACTATTTTTATTAGTGCATTACCATGTGTAGGGTATAAGGTTCTTATACATAAACATTTTGGTAATAACAGAAAATGTTTTGACATAATTTACAGGAAGTCATGCTTGGTAGACTAGAAGGGTGAGGTCAGCCACTCTAATCATCTCTATGGAATCATTTAGGGGATGCACCTTGTATGCACCTCATCTCTTGTGAAATGGGAGTATAAGGACCATTCATTTTGAAATGGGACCAAATATAAGTGTCACTTCTTGCCGACACTTTTAACCTCATCTTGTGAGATGAGACCATTCATTTTAGAATGGGAGCAATTATAGTGTTGCTTCTTGACGACACTTTTAGTGACTATAATTGGGTGCAGTGGCCCTTTCCATAACAATTGCACAATTGGTCCCATTCCAGAATAAATGGTCCTAGGGAATGATTTTGTCATTTTTTTTTATTAACGGCACTCTTCTGCAAGTTTATTTTTATATAAGTGAGTGACGTTAAAAAAAATAGAGTGACAAAATCAATAACCAGTAAAAAAGAGAGTAATAAATAAATGTCTTTTCGTACCACCACAATGCTGTCATATAGGAGTATATAGAGCCGAGCCAATTGGGCCCGTGGACAGCATCTGAAACCAAAAGAAGATGTACTGTGGGCAGATTCCCCTCAACCACTCAAAACGTACCGTGGGCAGACGTACGCCCTACACTATTAATTTACTCTTGTCATATACATTCCAAACACGACAGTGAGACTGCAACTACACGAGGAAGGAGGAGTCCATGTGACGAGAGATTATTTTATACCCTGGGGTATGACCACACTTTAGTGTGATGCAGAGAGCCTTTGGGGCGCCACGTGGTCATGCCCCAAGGGCAAAGTATAATTTTTCCCATGCGACGGCTTTGTTTGTTTTGAAGTTTCAAAATATTTGCGCACAATATTCAATAAATTTTTTCTATTTATCTTTCAACTTATTACTTTTAAAAATCTTGTTCAAAACCCAAACCAAATAGTTGCAGAGCAAGGATTTACCCCCCTTTCTCCACCTCCCACTCTGATTTTTGTGACCTTGAAATTAATGACTGTGTGTGTAGAGATTAGGTTGTGTGCATATCGACTAATCTCGGAACTTTGAAGTTAATGTTTAGACAAACCTTCAATGACTCTAAAATGGTTGATAATACCAGGGAAATCTCAAACCTAAAAACTTGAGAGGGATTAAACCCCCTCTTCCTCTCTCAAATTTCTTTAATTTCATGTTCATAGATAGAACTGTTACCGGAAACAATTAAAAGATACTCCATCTCTTTGCCTTTCATAATTCCCACTAGCTACTAAAGGAGACTCTCTTTCTCTATCATCATATTTACATTTTTACCACTCAATTCTGTACGAGATGTTCTATTTATTTATTTATTTTTTTTTTTGACAATTGAGATGTTCTATTTATTTAGATAGAGAGCAATAATAGAAAGTAATGTTAGAATTCGTTGATGAAAAAGTGAATAGTCAAAGTAGATATTCCCTCCGTTCCTAAATAAGTGTTCAGCGCGCAAAACTAGACCTTACAAAATATGCATATTTCTCATTAAAAAATTTAATTTTTTTTTCACAATCTAATAGAACTCATTGTTATCTAATGATTTGTGAAAAAATTTTGACTTTTTTAACTAAACAAATGCATCTTTTTGAAGGCCTAGGTTTGCGCGTCGGACACTTATTTAGGGACAGAGGGAGTATTTTTTTTTTTTTTTTTACTTAGGCAATATAAGAAATAGTGTTAGTTGCACGATCTGTTATAGATGCTCTCACAAAGAATCAAATCCACTTAACAGATATGCTATACGAAAATGGATGGATATATCAACTTTAATGAGTGGAGATCAAGATTGATTAGAAACGAATATATGGCATTGTATCCGTATCCCGTATCTGCATCCATGCTTCATAACTTGCCTTACTTGAGGTCTACTTTATACATGGGAATTTTTCTATGGTACACAAATCACTTTTTGGTGTATAGTACCTAAAAAGTCACTTCAGTGGTGAGTACTCCACATTGAGTGTTAAGTATTTCATAAGGAGTGGTAAATATACCACATTTGAGTAATAAGTATTCCAAATGTATAATATTTACCACTCAATATGAAATACTTACCACTTCATATGAAATAATTCTACACAGAGTGGTAAGTATTTCATATGCAGTGAGAAGTATTTCACATAGAGTGGTAAGTATAAAATACTTACCATACTTATCATTAAATGTGGAATACTTACTGCTTCTTATGCATTACTTACCACTCAATGTTGAATATTTACTACTAAAGTGATTTTTTGGGTACCATCCCCAATTTTTTTGTGTGTGTACCATAGATGGACTCTATACATGGACTCGGATATTGGGTGCAGCCGTGCAAGTTCTTGTCTAAGTGTCTGCCTCATCTAATTTCTATGAAGAACTTGGAGATACACTGAAATATTTGAATTTCTTACTATATTTCTTTTACATTATCAAAAACAGTGTTTAAAAAGTTTCTTAGAATGTTTCGTTCACAGTATAGACCGGAGTTCCACGCATAGGTCATGATAACTTTGCATTGCAAAAATGCTTGCTAGGCGTATGTCCAACTAAATGTGTTGGACACGGACTCCAGTCCGTTGTCTGAGTTTTGCGGGTATTTTATACATTAACATCGCTCAATGCTACGTGGAACTTTGTAATTTGTTTGAAAGATTACTTACAATGATCGTGATTATTTGGAGACCTATTGTATTTCTGGCTCCTTCAGTTCTGAAAATGGATAATTGATCCAAGAATTCTGTTTTCCAATTTCCTTGCATCGTAGTATAAATTTTTGTGCGTTCTCTTCTTTCTTAGGGAGCAAATACAAGATTGCTTGCTTCCGGAGAGTGAAGATGGAACCTGAACCTGCCATTTGCACTCGTTTTCAACATCTTCTGCGGATATATATCTTCTCACCCTCGATGCTAGCGAGTTTTAAGCAATGGTTCACATTGCTTGAGTCGAGGCTTCGTAAGGGGAAAAGATGCTAGCGAGTTTTAAGCAATGGTTCACATTGCTAGAGTCGATGCTTCATAAAAGGAAAAAGCTATAGCAGCCAGCAGCCAAATAACAAGCGAAACATATAGGTTATGTTTGGTAACACTGTCACTTTTTTGTTTTCTGTTTTCTATTTGCTGAAATTAATTTTTACTTTTCCTAAAAAAAAAGTGAAAGCATAAAATATGTTTGTGTTAACCTGTTTTTTTTTTTAAAAATCAATTTCTGAAATTAATGTTACTTTTTCTAAAATGGTCTTTCTTGCAATTTCTCCACTCCTAGCCTTTGCAATCATGTTAGAAACAATTTCCATATTTGATATTCTGAAAGAAAGGGCCGGGTAAATAGACCAGGCATAGCCGGCTTAGAGAGGAAGTCGAAGAAGCCGTTGCTTCCGGCCCCCAATTTTTTAGCTTGAAATTGGCTCCAAAAAATACAGTTTTTTAGTTTTAAATAATAAGAAGTTTCAATTGCCTTGCTTTTTGTAACATCTTTTTGGTCATGTGGCACTTAGGCTCTTTGGATGCTTTAAAAACTGGTTTGAATCTCCACCCCTTAGTTTTCCTCAACATTTTGCATAATTTTGTTGAAAGATGAGGAGATAAATGGGCCCACTATTACGACTTTTGCTTCGGGCCCAAATATCTTTGAGCCGGCACTGAGTCTATGTGATTGGGTTCTTCTTTCCTAGGCTGAAGTTGCAGTATCAACTTTTATAAAATGATGGCTTCATAAGCCCAACGTAGCCCTTCCGGCCTCCTCCCATGTCTAAGTTAAGAGAGTATATATATAGATGAAATGTACTCCTTCCGTTCCAAAGTCAATCCTTTATTGGCTATATACTTTCTCCTTCGATAATTATCATTTATTGACTATAAGATTTTTTTTCCTTCTATAAGTGCGGGTATATAGTATCTTCAATGGCCTGGGTTTGAGAGAGAGAGGAAGAGGAAATGAAAAAAGACCTCCAAGAAATTGTAGTGGAGCAGCCTGTTTTTTTTTTTGAAAATAGTGAAAGTTGAGTTTTGTTACTTCCTCAAATTATGAAAATAGTGAAAGTGATTTCCAGAATTTGAAAGTAGAAGTAGTGCACCAAACAAAATTTCAAAGTTAACTTTCGAAATTTTTAAAAATAAAAACAGAAAACAGAAAATAGAATGGCTACCAAACATGACCATAGGCTTTATATATCGTTTCAGCAACAAGAAATCATGAACGTTTGATATTTAATCCAGCTTTTGCTCTTCTCTTTTGCTGGTATCAAGCTTTGAGGGGATGCAAATTCATGTCTGCTATCTATGACATGCTCAAATGCATATATTGTTTACATCAAACAACGGTTTAAATATCCATCTCTCCAAAAAAAAATATTGAGTGGTTTTTGGTAGTTTGTTTTCATGTTTTGCTCAGCGAAAGCATGTTAGTTCTGGTAAGGTTTGAGCTCTAGTCAACTTGCGCTTTTTGGTAGTTTGTTGTGAGACTGAAATGTAGAATTGCCGCCACTTCTATTTTCCGTATTTGTTGAGATTTTTGGTAGCTTCTTGTGAGAATGAAATCTAGGATTGCCTCCTCTTCTATTTTCCCTTTTTGTTGACCGATGACTGATTAATAAGATTTGGTCAATGCCCCTTTTGTTTGCTGTGGAAAAATGTTGAAATTTATGAAATGTTGAAGCTTTGCTAGCAAGAAGTTACGAATCGAGATCATGATCTTATGTTTAGGGCATGGGCCTTATTTGAATTGGATCGGGTTCACAACTAGGATTCCCCCATAATTTGATTTGAATTTGGCAAACAACTGAATTATTGTAGCCGAGAGGCCTTTGGTCCAACAACATTAGGGAGTGCACTTAAGTGCAAGGAGAAAGGAGGTCAAGAGTTCAACTCTTCCTTCAAAGTGTTAATTTAACTATTTTAATAATGCTGACTTTTTTTGAAAACTAGTCAAGCAATTCATTGCTGTACCCCAAGGTAAAGATTACATCAGAGTAGTGGGAATGAAGCAAAACTACTGAATCTAAGACACAAACCATTGCGAAACAACATTACTTTAGGACACTCTGCAAAAACAAATCTACACTAGGTGTCGGCATAAAGAGTCCCCGGCGCTGACTTTGAAATATTATAGGTAAGTAAATTGAGCGGATCCAAAATGGCCTTGAGTGCCTATTATACACAAATTTCAATTTTCATTTTTGGGCTATTGTAACTTTTGTTGGACGTATTTGATAATTAAAATGGTTCATAATTTAGACCTCTGAAAGATAATTCATTCTAACGGTCATGTTGATCTGATTCATATGATTACGAGTTAATTTCTTTAAGAAAAAACTTCATGTCACACATAATCAAACCCACTGTATCAGATATGTTTAAAGGATGGATGTGATCGTGCTTGCCTTTTGGTGATTTTACTGGGAGCATATCCAAGTTGGACCCCAATACAACTATACAACAATAATAGAACTCAACTAGTCTTCAATTATCTAGAGTATGGGCAAAGAGAATTGAAAACAGACTTAACCTTTGATAATATATGCAAAAAGTGGTTTCTATTAGAATATACTGAAACAATGCCCCCCTATACTCTAACAACCAAAGAGCTAAAGGAACATAATCTCAAATCAAAACTGAAAGATGTCAGAGATGGTAGGCCTAGAAACATAAATGAATTTTTGTGCACATTATCATGTTTCTTCTATTCATTGTGCATAGCATTAGAATGCAAGTTGGACCCCAATGTCCAATGATCAATGAATAAGAACTATTTTTGAGAATTGAATATCTTGTCGATGTTTAGCAGTAATAATAACTCTTTACAATTTGCTAATGCCCCGTTTTATAACAGTGATAGATGAATGAGATTCATAAGGAGATGAGATTAAGATTGAGATTGATAATGAGAAGGGATTGATAATTAGTATGTTTGTTTGTGATGGAATTAGATGATGGAATTATTAATATCATGTTTGTTTGAGATGAGATTTAATTAGATGATGAGATTGGATTGATAGAAGAAATTGGTAATGAGAAGGAGTTGAGATTGTGCTATGAATATGATGGAGGGAGGAGTGTCGAAATAGAAAAACGCGCAACAAGAACAATCACGAATAAGTATGAACTAGAGGTACTCCCTCTTTGAACACACAATAATGAGATAAATCTCAAATTTTCATTAATAATTCATAAACAACTTCCTTGCCCTAATGGTTACAATCTTATTATATAGTACTAGCCACCCTAGAATTAAAAAAGAATAAAAATATTAGGAAGCAACCCTACTTCTTGTAAAAGAAGAAAACATAAAATAAGAAACTGAATCAACCTAAATTAAGAAACTAAATAATTCTATGTTAACACTCCTAAATTATAAGATTTCTAACAAAATACTAAAACTAAAGCCGTAAAATAAAATACTATTTTTCCTAAAATTCATTCTGTATCAGAATACCAAGTCCCAAAGGATATTGCTAATACCCTCTAAAGGCCAGATTGGATATCCCAATGGACTAATAGTGTTACGGCCGAGAAATTTTATTTACCTTATTAATTATTTTGGCCATTTATTAATTGGGAGTTTTATGGTGTGGATCCTAATTAGCAATTTTCTTTTTTGCGCAATATAGTTACTATGTGCGTTATTATTAGTTCGAGGGTGCAGGTATAATTATTAATTTCATTAGTTAGTCTATATCAATTGGATTTATACGTTAATCAACTAATTAGCTATAATTTAGGAGAGAACGTGGGTTATAGGGGACTAGGGTTTTATATTGGAGTATATCGTTGGATTGAGGGAGAGAGAGAAGAACCGAAGCAGCCATAGCCATAGCAATTCTTGACATCTTGTGCTCAGGTAATCCTTTCACTTCTATCCTCTTAAATCTCTTATATTCCACCAATTGATAGTATATGAATAGACACATTTTTTTTTTGGGGTTTGGAGTTTGTCCTTTGTAAGGCTTTGATGGATTCGAAAGATGTTTGTGCCACATGAGCTTTATGTGAATGGCGATATTTGATGTCCAAGAGAGAGATCTCTCGGCAGGTGGTGTGCATATGCTGTTATGGTTGTATAAAGTGAGACGGCACATTGATCTGGTGTTGTTGGAATTGGTAGTGTTGGAGATTCAGGGGAATAGTAATACTAGTTCTACATGTGGCAGAAGTACGTGCTATTGATGAGTAGATTACGTTGTAATTTCTATGCGAACAAAGCCTATTTGATAAAAGTTTGGGAATGGGAACAGGTGGCGCATGGCTACGTGGGAGACATATTGCTGGGAATTGGAAATCAAAGTTGGATTTTATAGTTTTGGCTAGGTATTGATTTAGTTAGTATCTTAGATTGGGGGTGGGTAGTTTATTGGTACATTGTTCCCTTGCTAGTTTCATGGTTAGCGTTATATCTATTTTAGTTAATTATGTCGTATTATCCTTTTGTTCAGGTTAATCTCATTTCGCGTTGTTCTGTTACATTACGTTTGGACTCAGGTGAGTAGTTAAGTATGTTACGTATTTTTGAAAGATCCCAGTGTCCCTTAAAAGTATTTCTTTCAGAAAATTATATGAACGTTATTAGGAGACTCAAAACTGTTTATAAGTTGTTCTATAAATTGGCAGGCGATGAATTTTCTGAGATTAATTGTTAATATTCTTTTTGGTGAAAACTTGGTGGATATTAATGGAAACATTTATTTTGGAAGTCCAGGGAACTTATTTCTTCTCATGTTGGTGACTCTGGCCATTGGGGAAAAGACCGAGTTAGGCCGGTGACCCTAATGCTCAACGGCTTTCTTTTGCCTGATCGTCTTAGGGAAAGATACCACGGGCTGCCAGCCCTAGTGACTCTAAGTTCGATATTGGATCCAATTTTGTTGAGATTTATTTTGGCCATGGTACTGTTTGATTGTGGTTCCCCATTGTTGATGGAGTTAATGTTGTAATCACCACCAAGAATATTTATTTGGTTAAATGGTTCATTGATTAATTTATTATTCTATTAGACACCTCATATGCCAAATTATGATTTAACGGTAAATTATTTTAATCCCCACTTTCAACTTTATTTATTATACATACTTGCTATTCACTGAGCTCGTCAGCTGACGGATTTATTCCAACTTCTATTTCAGGCAAGTTGGGGAGTTAGGGAAGAACTCTGGTGGTATCACTAGGATTTTCTTTTAGTTGACCTCCTTAGGGTGTCTCATCTTAGTTTTATTTTAATAAATCGCTTCTGCATTCGAAACAATTATCAGATAACGACTCCTTTTTATTATTGTTGGATCACTGGATATTGGTTGGTTCATGGGATGGTTGTGCCCCATACTTTTTGTTGAACTTAATTTGTTGGAGTTGTTCTTAAATGAAAAAAAAATGATTTACCGATTATTAGTTTATTGCCTTGGTTTTTAACCAAATTTCTTTTTAGGCTGCATGTTCTACGAGTTTCAGTCTTGTGGTTCATGGCCGGTCACTTTCCATTTTGGGGTGTGACAAATAGTCTGGACCCTTTTTTGTTACCAAACAGAGTATTAATACTCTCATAGGATTAGTACTCCAATCTCAAGCTTCAAACCGGTTATCAAATGGGGCCTAAAGGAACTATTGTTATTAGCTATTTAGTGTCAAAATTTGTTTAAGAAATTAAATAGGCAGTGGAGCCCATACCTAACTCCCCGTTAGAGCTGTAAACGAACCGAATAGAGCCGAACCCTGTTAAGTTCGGCTCGGGTTCGTGAAGATATTAGTCTGGCTCAAGTTCGATAGAGCCTGAATAACTTGGCTCGAGTTCGGCTCGTTAAAATTTTTCGAAGCTCGGGTTCGGTTCGGTTGGGTTCGTTAAGGTACTAGTCGGGCTAGAGTTTGACTCGGGTTCGATTCGAACCTGAATGTCTTGGCTCGAGTTTGGCTCGTTAAACTCAAACGAACCGAGCCGAATCTAAGCTTGAATATATAATTGAGCTCGTCAAGACTCGGGTTTGATTCAGCTCGGCTCATTAAACTCAGGAGAACCCAAACTCTCTCATTGATCGTATAGATTTTGGAAGAAAAATAAGTATTGAATTATATATACAACCTTAAAATTTTTTAATTTTACAAACAAACCCCTATTAAATTATTAATTTAATTTAATTATAGGTTCGCGAGCCTAACCATGCCGAATTCTGTTAGGCTCAGGTTCGGCTCATTTACGGAATGAGCCTAGAATTGAGGTTCAAGTTCAGATAGTTTAGCAGACGAATCGAACTCGAATAAGCTCTTACCGAATCGAGTCTCGAACAATTCACGAACGGCTCAGTTCATTTATAACCCTACTCCCCATTCATGATATTATCACTACTTACATCCCCATCCTAAGATTGTATAAATGTCTCATTATGTTCCCCTGCATGTATATATAGTATCACTCTTTTTCTTTTGAATATTTGCCTCTTTTCACAATACATGGAGAGAATAAATAATCGGGAAAATTTCATATTATATATGATCTTTCACACAAATCACACATAGACATTTGACCTTAACGAAATATCGCATAAACACTTGACGTATTAAAGAACTCATTAATTAAACCCCTATCGTCAATCTCCATCCAAAAATAAACGGTAAACATGTTTCTCTCTCCAATTTTGTTACCTACACTGACCTTTTTTTACAGATTCTGCACATTTTTTTGTGGGGCCCATTTTTTGGGTCCCACACATATTATCCGATCCATTAATTATGTCAAATTTTTTTTTTTGAGAACTCTTGCAAAAAATTAGTTTCGTCAGATATCCAATCATACAACTTTTTATTCAGAATTTCAGATTAAAATTCTGCATGAAAAGTTGTAAGATTTGATCTAATACTTACAGTTATCCCGTTGAGCTGATTTTTTTTATAGGGTCATGCAAAAATAAAATAAAATTAATGAGCGGATCGGTTCACTTTTGACCGGGTTCCCACAAAAAAAATTTGTAATACAAATCTTTTCTTCTGCATTATTATTTCCCTTTTTTCTTTTCCGCATAGTGCTGAGTTGTTTTTTTTTAATTTTATTTTTGCTAGAGCAACTTACACTACCCAGTGTACCCACACAAATTAGTATTACATAGACTTTTTGTGGGGCCCACTTTTGGGTCACTAAAAATGATCCGATCATTTCATTAGTTTTAAAATATTTTTTGCGTGACTCTATAAAAAAATCAGCTCGACAAATGTAAGTGTTTGATCCAATCTTACAACTTTTTATACAAAATTTTAATCCAAAATTATGAATGAAAAGCTGTACTATTGGATCATACAAATACATTTATTTTATGGAGCTGATTTTTTGCAAGATCGCTTGAAAAAATATTTTAGAATTAGTGAATAGATTAGATAATTTATGTGGCACCCAAAAATAGACCCCACAAAAAAATTTGTGAAAAAATATGTAAAAAAAAAAATTCAATGTGGGTAGCAAAATTGGAGAGAGAAATATGTTTTCCGTTTGTTTTTAGATAGAGGTTAACGGTAGGGGTTTAATTGATGATTTTTTAATACGTTAGGTGCTTATGTGATATTTTGTTAAGACCAAATATTCATATGTGATTTGCATGAAAGGTCAGGTACTAATATGAAATTTTTCCTAAATAATCATTGTCCGGAAGTTCGAATCAGTAAATAGAGATGAAAAACGAGCACGTTATTGCTCCTACTAGATATACTTTTTTATGCGAGCTGAAACACAAACTAGATAGGGCCATGGCAGTATGCCCGTGGACAAGAACTGAAACCAAAAGAAGATGTACTTTTCGACTTTGTCAAATACAGTAAAAAGACAAAAAACAAGACAACAACCAATAGAGCATTAACGATTTAATGCTAATTAATGCATCTTTTGTTAATGGATGGACTGTAAAATGGATGGACAAAGTAGTAATTGATTTGCTTCCCTGTATCTGTGACATCAACAAGTCTTTGTTTAACCGCAACTCTTTTTATAATTCACTAAAGGATGCTATTTTTATTAATTTCCAAATTTGTAATGCATTAAAGACTTATATCACATGCAGGGTATAGAGCTCTTATATACTGAAATTCTGATATTAGTACAAATAATTTTGAGCTTACCGATTCCCTTCGCCACATCCCTCTCCAGCACTATTTGAAATATTGAATCCCGGATTTCTACTTTTTGTACAGAAACCCAATGAGAATGAGATAATAGAGAGAACAAATGTCCATTTCCACTATGCTTCTACTATTTGGAAGTAGAAAAATCAAAGTAAAATACAAAGGAAATAATGTCAGAACTGTTTTTGTTAATACTAAAGTCTTTAACGAATTAATGCTATCTTTAACACTAACAAAAATAATTATGGGCATCCTCTAGAATCATACAGTCTGCGTTGACAAATATTCAACTCTCACAAAACGTTTGTAATCATTGATCTTCTTTCTTTCTTATTTTTTTGGCTGGAAATGGATCCCATTGATCTTTTTTTTTTTTTTTTTTGGGGGGGGGGGGGGGTGGGGGGTGTCGAACTTGCATGTGCTCCCAATCTCGTCGCCGAAAGCCAAGCCATGCCGACAAAAATTCTTGAGCTCCACTCATTAAAGCAGATCAATCATATCCCTCCGTTTCGTATAGCATAAAGTGGATTTGATGGTCATATGAATCCAATTAAAATGATTTCTAGGATGATTGGTTAGCTTGACGATGTCTATGATAGGCGCGTGAATGTTCACATACGCGCCCCCTAATTTATCCTTGCTAAGTCCGTTTATATTGTTACTCTGAAACTTAATACTTGATTTTCGTGTTGTAGTTATTTGAAAGTTTAATGGAATAAAACCGGACAAACAAAGTCGAGTGACAAACCATGGCAGTTTGTTGGCCGAGATACGCGTGAGCCGTGGGACATACTCCTACTGAACCCTTAGAATTGAAATTAGTTGGAAACAATATAAAATACAAAAGTCTTGGTGGGCCCAATGTTTAATTGGCCCAGCCAATGGTTACTTGTCTTGGTGGGCCAAGGCTTAATTGGGAGCTCGGCTGGGAATTAAAAAGAAGAGCAATGGCTTTTCTGAAGTCGGCTCCAGGAACCTATAAAAGCTATCTCATGCACACAACAGCAGAGAGAGGAAGTCGGCCACAGAACGGAGAACAAAGCTGCGCGGACATTGGGAGATTTCAGAAATAAACAGAGAGCTGGACGTCACGGACAGAACAAGAACCAAGAATAGCGCAATGATTTCTCTTCCGATGTCCGGCTAAACTCGTCTCTAGGGTATAGATGAAACTCGAACTTTGAGTAACGATTTTTATGTTTTGATTTTGTGTTTTATTATTCGAATCGTGGTTGTATGACTTGAGGATTTATTTGCGGCGTTAATTTTCTCTACCAAATCTTGTGTATGATTTTATAGATTGTCATGCACATTCATACAACGGGTTTTAATTATTTTGTGATAATTGAGTAAGATGGGTTATGCTCCGTAAGACGCGTCGTGCTATTAGACGATCCGTGCTATAGAGACGGGTCGTACTAGTAAGACGGTTCGTGCTAGGCGGCGATACCCCATGCTATTTGGCGATTCATAAATATCTTTAGGCGATACCGTGAGGGCCCATGAACCCTAACGATATCCGAATTGATTCGAATAATTAACCTTTATCATTGCATGAATATTGTTACAATGGGTCGAGTGGATTCGAAACCCTAGATCTTTTCTCTTATAAACTCTCTTTACTTTTAATTGTTTTGCGTTAATTTAGTTTGCATAATTTTAGAAATCAAACAATCAAATCCTTTTCCGAATTAAGTTAGAAATCGATTGAAATAACTGCAATTTAGCCTTCGTAATCCCTGAGGACAAAACTCGGAGTACTTACCGCTATCTTTTAGGTAGTAGTAATTATTCTGTTTTATTAATTATTTTTGGTACGGAAACGATCCGATCAGTCTACTCTGTGAACGGTTTAATTAATTATCAAAGTGCATTCCACTATGGCTCCGTTCAGTTGTCGAGAAAGTTGTGGGAAATTGATTTCCAGAAAAAGTAAAGTGAGGTGAAGTAAAAAAAAAAGAAAATTATTTTCATGTGAGTGTTCATTTAACAAAAGAATTTTGCAAGAAAAATTAAGGTTTAATCGTTCATTTGTCAGAAAAAGAACCTTTCAGGAAAATTTTGTGAGTGTTCACTCATTTTCCTTTTCCCACGACGCAAAATCCTTTGTTTTTTGCAGGATCACTTTTGCAGAAAAGGATCACTTTTGCAGGAAAGTAATTCCTGCAGGAAAACTTAAATTAGTAAGTCCTATAATTTTCCTGCCAACTGAACACTAGGAAAGTTATGGAAAAATTGATTTTCCCATCCTTTCCTGGCAACTGAACAGGACCTAAGGCCCGCAAATGAAGAAACTAGACGGCTTAGTATTAACAAAAACAGTTCTAACATTATTTATTTCGCTAGAGTTGTAAGCTGCCTTATAAGAAGTCATGCGTGGTAGACTTATTTAGAAGGGTGAACCAAGTACCAATACGATATACGGACAAAAAAAAAAAACACAATTTGTATATTTAGCTTTTACAACCTTGCTTAAAGCAACTTTGCCTAATGTTGTTTGGTAAATGCTAATCCCTCAATGGGGCCGGTTCTACCCACACAAATTTTAACACAACTTTTAACACAAGATCTCAATCATTCATTTCAATGGCTGGGATTAAAATACCCTCCCTCCTCCCTCTCCATCTCCTCACCTAATCCCTCCTTCTCTCTTTTTCCCCCCACACGCCCAACCTTTGTCAGACCCAACTCCGGCCGGCTCCACCTCCAGCACTCCATCTCTGGCGACCTCCCTCCCCCTCTCTCTGGGAAAAGAAACTCCACCATCAGTAGCAATCGGGGAAGCCAGTAGATATGATTTCGTTCAAAATCTCCCGGCTAATTTTCAGAAATAAAAACCCAGAAAACAGAAGATTATTACTATCACATTGTATTTCTGTCGGCCACTCCCAAAAGCGCCGCCCCGCCATGAACAGAGTCACTATTGCAGAATCCGTTGCTGTTGTGTTCATCGCGGCAAATTTTTTGTTTTATGTTGAATTTTCCTTGTTTTGCCGTCGCTAGATCCGCCCTATATAGAGTCGCTGTCTCCGGATCTGATTAATTTTAATTTGATTTTTCCTCATTTCGATAGATTTAACAGATTCATTAGGGTATATTTGTTATGTATTTTGGTTTGTTTGTTTTTTTACTTTTGCCGTGGCTGTTAGTGATGATTAATAGGTTCCACACACTGATTGAAAATCAATCCAAATTTTGCCGTGTTGGTTATGGGGTTACGGGAGATAGAGGTGCCGGAAATGGAGGAGTGCGCTACAGTTGTTCCAAATTTTTTCTTCGAAAGTTTGTTTTCCCTTTTTTTTCGTTTAGTTTTTTTGAAAGCAAGGGGAGTCCGAGAGAGAGAGGTTGCCGGAGATGGAGTGCTGGAGGTGGAGCCGGCCGGAGTTGGGTCTGACAAAGGTTGGGCGTGTGGGGGGAAAAAGAGAGAAGGAGGGATTAGGTGAGGAGATGGAGAGGGAGGAGGGAGTATATTTTAATCCCAGCCATTGAAATGAACGGTTGAGATCCTGTGTTAAAAGTTGTGTTAAAACTTGTGTGGGTAGAACCGGCCCCTCATACCCCCGGGGCACAAGTTAAGATGTACTATATACAAAAACATTTCTTAACATTTAATGTCATCTTCTAATAATGTCTGCCCCCTTTTCCCATCATCCATTTGTGAAGCTTTCCAAAAAATCACGTCCAACCCATTCCTAACAAGGTGTAATATATATGTAATAAGATTTCTTAGTGCAGATTTGGAGGAAAATAAATTTTGATATCCTTGTTTAGCAAAGCAGTGGATGGAAGACGTAACTTATATTTTCTATAAACCAACACAAGTGGGTTCGTATGCGACTTGAAATTTCAGAGTACATTTTTTTCTACTTCATTTCTTTGTACAGGAAAAAAGTAGAAGATGAAGGAGCGATTCCTCGTATTCCCAAATATAGGTTTTTGTTTTTAGGTAACAGGGTGGGGGGTTTGGTATGGGAATTATGTGAGGTCTCCTCTTATTCACGTCTTTGTTGATTTTTTTTTTTTCTTTCACAAACTTTCATTAATAGCAATGAAATCTTATTGTTGAAGAATATTCCATATTTAACGTACCTTAACTTGAGCTCCGGGGCACTTGTTAGCCGGACCGCTTGTAAGAATAATTCAGCAACTGCAGGGAGAGGATCATAAAATTCTATTATAAATATGATATGGAGATGTAACATATGTTGTTTATTATGATGCAAGTTTTCTTTGAACTTTTAGGTAAACATTATAATAAAATTTGATGATCCTTTCCCTACAGTTGCTGAATTAGTCTTACAAATATGGATCCCATAAACATTTTTTAAGAAATGGAGTATATTCTTTCAATAAAATGTTAAAACTATCCGGGAGGACAGAATTGCCCTCACGGCCCCTACAATATTAGTGACAGGTTGGATGGATTTTGAGGTAAAGTTGTCAAGAAATTATTAACAACCACACTCAACGAATGGACATCACTTACCACTGAGAGCTTTAGAAAACCATTTTCACACCCAAATTCTAGAACATACGTCTGCTTGATTTTCTAGTCAAATTTTCAGGTGTCTTTCAAAGAGCATGGCCAGTACTAGTAGTGAAGCCCCTCCCCCATCACCTCCTGAAACTCCAACCATCAACAGTTCTACCAAAACCAAATCCATCTTCTCCATACGATCGTCTTTTGTAGCAAACTTAAAGGCCAAATTTTGTGTCTCCAAACTCAAACCGGTTGACAACAGCCACCACAATGCAGCAGCTTCCAGCAGTGCAACCACCAAACCAAATGACCACCACAATGCAGCAGCTTCCAGCAGCGCAACCACCAAACCAAATGACCACCAGGGGGAAGAACTTGCCCCTTCTTCTGAATTAATGATCCCTAATGATCTCCTCCTCGTTGACTCAGCCTTGAAGAATTACACGGACCATATGAACGATCAAATCAACCTGGCCCGTGACAAGTTCAAGGAGCTACAACAAAACTCACGGAGCAGTGAAAGAGACTTTGAAGAACTCCGAAAGGCCATCGCGAAGCTCAAGTTGCAGATCCCTATGCAGGTGAATATCCTTTCAACCGCCAGCAAAGACGATCACCACGGTGGAGCAGCTCTTTCCCCCTCTTCTAAACTGATGCATAATGATCTCCTCCTCGTGGATTTGGCCTTTGCCGAGACAAAGGAGTTCATGGACCGTATGAGTGAGAAAATCAACCAGGCGCATGAGAAATTCAAGGAGCTACAAATGTTACCGAGTAGTCCTGAGAGAGAATTTGATGTTACACATAAAAAAAAGAAGAGAGAATTTGATGAACTACGAAAGGCCATCAAAAAGCTAAAAGTCCAGATCCCTTCGCATGTGAAATTCAGTTCCGCTGATTCCAACCGACATCGTAACTGGTGGCCTAATATAAACGAGGCCGAGGATGGAATGACGCACTTCTTCTACAACGAACCATGGGTTCCGTTCACTAGTGGTTATCATCTCCAACGCCTATTGGAAGCTTTTCATGACCTCTCTGACTCATTACGTTGGTGTTTGTTATGCTTCTTCAGATTCCCACCAGAGGCAACTATAAAGAGAACAACGATGATTTACCTTTGGATAGGGCAGGGATTTACTTCCTGGCATCTACCCCGCATTGAAGAGGATGAAGGCATTAGGATCTTTGATGAGCTTATAGAAAAGGGCTTCATTGAGCCTGTCTATCAAAATTGCTCATTGGTGCCAGACAGTTGTAGGATGAGCCTTTCTGTTCGTTCTTCTTTACACAATGAAGCTGAAGGTAGTGGATTTACTTCAAATGACACTCTTGATCTTGATTTTGGTTTTGTTTGTTGTAATCCATGCGATTATGGGAAGTCATGCCTAATCAATGTTGGTGAGGCCATTATTAATTGTGGGCCCGAAATATTTGAGAATATGAAGTTTATTCGAAGTCTTTATCTCAGAAGGTGGCAGAACTCAACTATGCACCACATTGAACTAGCAAATCCCAAAATTCTTCATGGAGTGAAGAATCTGTTTTTGTTAGAATTTCTTAGCCTTCGAGGAATTTCTATGATTACAGAACTTCCAATAGTCATTTTAGAGCTCAAGCTTTTGAAGATCTTAGATTTACGAGCTTGTCATAATCTTGAGGTGATTCCCGACAACATCAGTTTGCTTAAGAGATTGACACGCTTGGACATGTCTGAGTGTTACTTTTTAGAACACATGCCCAAGAGTCTTGCTCTACTATCAAGACTCGAAGTCCTTGAGGGATTCTTGATTGGAGATTTCATCAACAACAAGCAATCATGTACTCTTCACGATTTGTCAAGACTACGGGAGTTGAGAAAACTTAACATTTACGTAAGAGTGAAAGACTTTCACAGACTTTGGGACTTTGATGATTTAAAAAAATTTCAAGGCCTACAAAAGTTGACCATATCATGGGGAGGATGCTCTTTACAATGTGAAAGCAGCAGACAAATTCAAGAAGAAGCAAGCATGGAACTACTCAAACGGGGCCCTCAAACACTCCCTCCCGGATTGCAGAAACTAGACCCTTCAGTGTTTCCCTACAGAGCGTCTAACCGATTGGTTAAGGACTGCTGAAATAAAGGGACTAAATAAACTCTATATTAGAGGCGGGCAACTAAGTGATCTAGGACAATCACAGAAACACCAAGGGGAGCACTGGAAAGTGAAGATATTGCGTTTGAAGTACTTGAGCAAATTAGCAATAGATTGGAGGGACTTGAGGCGATCATTTCCTGAATTAGTTTACTTGCACCAAGTAGAATGCCCCAAGTTTACTAACTTCCCGTGTGATGAGAGTGGTGTGTGGATGGAGAAGAATGCCATATATATTCAGGAGCAGCTACAGAAATACCAGAAATACTCCATAAATCGATTCTCCATTGATCGATCGCATCTGTTTCGGTTACAATTTCTTAGCCTTCGAGGAATTTCTACGATTACAGAGCTTTCAAGAGTCATGTCAGAGCTCAATCTTTTGACGATTTTAGATCTACGAGCTTGTCATAACCTTAAGGTGATTCCCAACAACATTGGTTTGCTCAACAGATTGACATGCTTGGACATGTCTGAGTGTTACCTTTTAGAACACATGCCCAAGAGTCTTGCTCAACTATCAAGTCTGGAAGTCCTTAAGGGATTCTGGATTGGAGATTTCAACTACAACAAACTATATGCATGTACTCTTCACGATTTGTCAAGACTACGGGAGTTGAAAAAACTTAACATATACGTAAGAGTGAAAGACTTTCACAGACTCTGGGACTTTGATGATTTAAAAGAATTTCATGGCCTGCAAAAGTTGACAATATCATGGGGAGGATGCTCTTTACAATGTGAAAGCGGCAGACAAATTCAAGAAGAAGCAAGCATGGAACTACTCAGACGGGGCTCTCAAACACTTCCACCCGGATTGCAGAAACTAAACCTTCAGTATTTCGCTACAAAGCGTCTAACCGATTGGTTGAGGCCTACTGAAATAAAGGGACTAGATAAACTCTACATTAGAGGAGGGCAACTAAGTGATCTAGGACAATCACGGGAACACCAAGGGGAGTACTGGGAAGTGAATACATTGAGTTTGAAGTACTTGAGTGAATTAGCAATAGATTGGAGAGAATTTAGGAGATTATTTCCCGAATTAGTTTACTTGCACCAAGTAGAATGCCCCAAGCTTACTAACTTCCCGTGTGATGAGAGTGGTGTGTGGTATCTATTCAGGAACGCGCAGCGCCAGAAATATCTTTGGCTAACCGATAAGATCAGTTGTTGAGGGAAAGTTAGAATCTTGGCTGTAAATTACTCCAAGTGGAGCCTCCCCAAGCAAGGTAATTCTCCCATGGCTTCTTTATCTTGTATTATTTCATGTTCTTCCTCTCCCTTGGCTGTAAGTGTATGTATAGTCGAATCATATTTGTTTTGAGTTTTGATTGTCCATTTCTTTCAAGACAAGTATAAATACTTAAGATGATTGTTTAATTTAGCTGATTTGTATGAGATTTTTTCATCGATATACATAGAGTTATATAGCAGCTCAGATCAACCAACTAGAACAAAAGTAAATCGCATTTTAAGTCACATCAGAGCCTCAGAGGATTAAAGGGAGATTTTGAATGGAGAAAAAGTTATTTCCGGATGAGGTGGAAACCATGGGATTTTCACTTCCCATTGTGGACACTACCGTGTGTTAGTTTCGGTAATTTGAACTGTTCCTCTCTTAGGACCTGCAGAATAGTGTATTCATGCAAAAAAATAATAATAATAATAACAGTTTGATCGAACATCAATAGACGATAGGTATCAGAACTCATCATGATTTCTTGCCTTGATAGGTCTTTTAAATGCTTTTTCCACGTAGTGAGTCTTTCCCCTGACAATAAAAAAAAAAAAAGTCTTTCCCCTTGAAATATTAAGATATCTTAAGTCCGATATAGCATAAATCAAATTTGGGAGCACAAACCAAGCTCTTGACTGCTATAGTTCGAGCATGGCAAGGTTGATGGTGCTGGACATAAGCTCTTGTTAAACTGAACCCTTTTCACTTTGAATTACGCATTTTTGAAAATATTGTTTTGGTTTCATTCTATGAGGACCAATGGGAAGAACAATTGTAGTTATGATTAGTAATCTAGTAGACTACCCCGGTCCTGTATGTTTGGTCATTTTTCACTATTCTAGACATCTTAAAAATCGTTTATACTCTATATATTATTCTTTTATAGATGGTCTAGAAAATTTTGTCTACAGGAGTTAATTAAGTTTTTTTTTATTGGTGATAAATCTTGACTTTCTTTCCGTAAAAATGCCAATTGTTCATCCAATCGAATGACACGAACTGCTGAAAAAAAGGATGAAGAATATGAGATGGAGGTAGTAAATTCTACATCTTATATGCATTACTCAGTGTAAGTACAGTATCAACATAAGCATTCACATGCGAAATGTTTTCTCCATTGCCACATGTAATGGAAAGTTCATTAATACGATTTCACTATGATGGGACTGATATTATCTTGGCAAGACAGCTTGAAAACAGTGGAGGTTCTTGATACTCCTCGTTCTAGCATCAAGGGTTTAGTCTCATCATTTGTAAAACTGTTGCAGGTAAAATGCCGATTGTGTTATAGTATGCAGCATGTTTATTAATGTAGAATAGTTAGGCTGATAGGTTTACGGTGTAGATAAAGAGCTCAGCGTACTATCAGAAATAAAACATTAAATTTGTTTTGAGGTTTAAGATTTGAATCTTGCTGAAATTGCATGCGTTCTGCTTGGTATTTACTTTTCCTTTGGCTTTCAAAGTAAAAGCCCCTGTGAAAGTTCATTCTTTATTGTTTCCATGTGCACATAGAATCTGCAATTTCATCGTAATAGCTTTTGTGTTTCAGGAAGAAAATGCATCTCGAGAGTGCACTATTGTAAGAACGGCCGGAGAGCTTACTCCATTTGATTTTAATAGGATGCCAGCGGGTGAAATCGAATGAATCGCTTCCCCCAGAGTCCTTCTGTCCCATCTGCAATAGCCCACTCAGCAAATCCGACTTGTTAAGTTTGACTGATGTTGAGAATGGACAATTAAGTGCTGAAACATTTGGGGCAAAATGATGTTTGAGCTGCCTGTTTCAGATCCTTCCCAAGGAACGCTCTTCCCTGGACCAATTCTTTTCATTTTTACCACAGCCAATTATTGCCCAAGCAAAGAATGACAATCATTGCAATCGGAGATGGCTTAGGTAAGACCGTACAGTTACATGTACTTCAAGCCTGTAATTTGTGGATGAGGGATGATTTCAGTTAACATTATTCCAACCCTTCTGTCAGCTTTGTTTTCATCTGTAAATGACTTGTTTCTCACACGAAACCTTAATTTATCTTGCGTAAGTTGCCTTACTTGAGGCCTATGTTTCATGGGATTGGGTATTGCGTGCGGCCGTGCAGGTACTTGTTTAAGTGTCCGCCTCATCTAATTTCCGTTATGGACTCCGAGTTAAGGACCCTTAGATTCGCCAAAATATTCAAATTTCTTAGTATATTTCTTTTGTATTGTCAGATAAATAGTGTTTGAAAAGTGCCTTAGGATGTTTCGAACTATATAGGAGTTTCGAACTATATAGGAGTTCCATGCATAGGTCAAGATAACTTTGCATTAAAAAAAATGCTTGCTAGGTGTATGTCAAACTAAAAATGTGTTGGACATGTGTTACGACTTACGACCCTTGTCCCAATGTTGAATGTGGACACTTGTATTTTGTCCATTTAACAGAGCTCAAGGCTATGTGGAACTTCGTAATTTTTTTGTAGAGTACTTTCATCGGGAGACCGCATGTATTTGTTGCTCCTTCACTTCTGAAAATGGATAAATGGTCCAAGAATTTTGTTTGCCAATTTTCTTGCATCGTATAAATTTGTGTGTGTTCTCTTCTTAGGATCTTATAAGCTTTTGTGTGTTCTCTTCTTAGGGAGCAAATACAAGATTGCTTGTTTTCAGACTGTGAAGATGGAACCTGAACCTGCTATTTGCTCATTGTCAACTTCTTCTGCGGATATATCTTCTCACTCTAGATGCTGGCGCTTTTTAGCAATGGTTCACATTGCTAGAGTTGATGCTGTTGGGGTACACCCTTAGTGGGTGGGTGTGACCACAGGGGATCACTCCCCCTTGTGGTGTAAAAGTGCAGGTGTGCACAGTGTGTGAGTGCTAAGACAGAGAGGGTGAGGGAGAGTTGAGCGGTGAGAGCTCCTCCTTCGGGAGGAGCGATGCTCCTCGGAGACGCCTGGAGAGACTGTCGGAGAGCCACCGGAGTGAGGGAGAGAGAGAGGAGTGGGGAAGCCGGATTGTGGCTATTCCGGTGAGGTTTTTTCATACTTGTATATGTGATTTATACTAGTGGAGTTTTTCCTCGGATATCTCTCGTTTGTGCTTGGTTTATTTTCGTGCTTGTACTTTGAGGTGTGAATCGGGGTCGGGGTCTCGACCCAACAGATGCTTCATAAGGGGAAAAGGCTATAGCAGCAAGCAGCCGACTAACAAGCGAAACGTATAGGAAACGTATAGGCTTTATGTATCATTTCAGCGACAATAACTCATGAACGTTTTGATATTGAATTCAGCTTTCGCTCCTCTCTATTAATTCTTCAATTGGACCATACATATATAGTTTTGCTTAGACTTTAACAAGACGGAGGGATTGGACTGCCGAATCAATCCCTCAATCGGACTGGGTATCTTGACTTGGATTTATCTTAATGTTGTTATGATTTCTGCTCAAGGTTTCAATTGGCAAGAGTGATCTTACAGCAAAATGTTTTGGTCTCTTTTGATTCATAAACCGTTTACTTGTTTACGTTACACTGACTTGCTTAACCAATTGGGTAGTTCTATGGTACACACCCCTTATTAGGGGTGTATCGTACATACCATAATTTTAAACCCTTGGATTTGAAAGTAAATAATCCAAACCACCCATTTATTAAATTAATTAATAAAATGAAAAAATGGCTTAGCAGGTAATAAGTTATTCTCTCTTCCTTGACTCTTTCTCCCTCTCCCTCTTTTGTAAAATACTGCTAATTATATAACATAACCATAATTGTTATGACAACACAAAAAATTAACATTTTCTTACCATAATGTGTCGTACCAAAAGAACATTTAGAATTGCGCATTCAATATACTTGATATAAAATCAATTTTTCTGTTGTAACTGAATGTACGGTTGACTTGCAACTGCGACACAATAATGACGATCAAAACCATTGATTTCGTTATATTTGTTGACAAAATAATATATCCACGTAATTTGTTGGCTCGATAGGGTTTAGAAAGCCCTTTCATCGGCACCCGAATTCAACAGTAAAAGAATTTTTTTAATCTGATTAAGAGTCTAATGATAAGCGATCAACTTCATTCTTGTATCTGGATACATTAAATTTTTTCGATTACGCAATTGTCGATATCTAATTTTGGTGACAATGTTGAATATCGTATGACTTGATATTCTAACAGTTATGATCGATCATTCTAAAAATATACTCGCTAACGACGTTTCGTTATGGTATAGTATTTTACCGATTATAACTATCGTTAACTGAATATTCTGAACGAATTTTTTTATACGACACGTTGTGGGTATGAAAACGTCAATTTATGGTATTGTCATAGCAAATTTGGTTATATTACTGAATTTGTGATTTGGTATTTTGCTAATTACTCACTCCGTCTCTTTTTTAGAGTCCAGTATTTTATTTTAGACTGTCTCTCAATAAGTGTTCATTTTGTAAAGTTAGTGGATAAAAGCAGGTGAATTTTTCATTTTGCTCATAAAAGTAGATTCCATTTTAAAAAGTTAGTGAGTAAAAATGTAATGATGATGTTTTCATAAATGGTAAGGAGAGAAAGTGGAGGAAAAAGTTGATGTGAAATGTGTAATGATGATTTTTTTTAATAAGTTGAAATTACGAAGCAGGACACTTAAAAAGGGACGGAGGAAGTATAAATTTATAACTATCGTTAACTGAAATTTTTTTTTTGATCGGCAAAAGATGAAATTATATTAAAAACGGGGGAAGAGGGAAGGGAATCCAACAAAAAGTTGGATAGACGTCACAAGGACAAAAGCCCAAAACACCTGAGTATTCCGATTGAATTTTTTTATATGACACGTTGTGAGTATGAAAACGTCAATTTATGGTGTTGTCATAACAAATTTGACTATATTACTGAATTTGTGGTATTTTGGTCTTGTTACGGAATATTTTAATCAATTTCTTTTGCTATGACAGTGGTGGGCATGAAAATGCAAAATTATGGTATTGTCATAACAATTATGATTTGTTATATAATTTGTCGTATTTAAATATATGTTTTCTTTTGATACGACATGTTGTGGTAAGAAAATGACAATTTTAGGTGCTGTCATAACAAATTTGGTTATTTTACTGAATTTGTGGTATTTTACACATGTATTTTGTTTGGGTATAATAATTGTTGATTCTGATACGACATATTTTGATTTTGTTACAGAATATCATACATGTTAAAGAATTTTTGGTACGACTCATTGTGGTAAAATAATGCCAATTTATGGTGTTGGCATAACATTTGTGGGTAGCATTATTTAATTTGTGATATTGTACACATATATTTGATTGGGGTACAAGTATTATGGTTTCTGGTACGAATAATTATGGTTAAATAATAACAATATTTTTTAACTATGGTTTACCTGCTAATGACTTGTTCAACATATAAATTTTAAAGTAGAAGTTGTAACTAGCATAAAAAATATGCAGAAAACCAAAAATCGTCATAATAAAAATCACAAATTGTCATAATTTAGACATACGGTATACCCTATGTACCATAGCTTTGTCTTAACCAATTTGTTCCATATGTTTGACTCTTTTTGTCATAAAGAACAAGGGAAAGACTACAATAAGCAAACCAAACCAAACCAACTTGAAGGGAAAGATTACAATACACATTCCTTATTTGAGTGTGTATCATATGCACCCCCAAAATGTTATGAATTATCGAGAAAATGTAATGAATCGTATTGCTAAAAAGTTACGATTCATACAAAGGTTACGATATACATCAAAATGTTATGAATCATAATGAAAATGTTACGAATCGTACTGTTGAAAAGTTATGAATTCTAGAACAAAAATTACGAAACATGCTAAAATGTTATGAATGAACTATGAAATAGGTGCATATGATACACCCTTTTAAGGGATGTGTATTCTAGACTAATTAAGTGCTCCTCCTAGTATGATTCTCTCTCTTTTCAGATTCCAAAAGATGAAATCACCTAACTTTTCTTTGAAAGGCGAAATTCAGCTGCGACCCAAGATAATTTAAATAAAAGTTTTTACCTGATCTCAATCTACATGCTGTAATGTTTATTGGGTCCTGCTATTCTCCACCTAATAGGCGGACCGATCTCATAATACTTTACTATTTTTTTTAGTTGTGTCAGGAGCTTTACTATCATTCTTTAGTTGTTTCAGAAAAGTTACTGCTGGAACAGTTCTTTGTACTGTACAATAATAAATGTCGTCCTATATCTTCTCACTCCTACATGACAATTCTGTCTTTTCACCATTTGTTCTCTCTTTTTTACACTTTGGGGGTGTTTCTACAAATAAAAATCACCAAAAAAAAATTTTAATGCATTTTACCATTTTATTTTTACTATCAAAAATCGCTAAAAATCAACGTATTTTACCAACTGATTTCCACTAACAAACAAGTTTTTACCAACTCAACAACTTCACTCACATATCCAGCAAAATCTTTTTCATTACCAACTTAACGCATTTTATCATCTTGTTTTCATTAAAAAAAAATTTCAACATTTTACTATCTCGTTTCTATTGACAAAAAAGTTGTCTAACAAAAACTTTTTCTTTTCTACAGTAAATCTACTTACAAACCCATCAAGAACTTATTCATTATCAGAAATACCTAACAACTTCTCAACCACAAATAAAAATTTATAAATTTTTCACTACCGGAATTACCCCCTTATTCACTACCGAAAACACCTAAATTTTCGACCACAAATAAAAATCTACACAAATTTTTTAGTATCGAAAACACACCCTAAAAAGCAGACCCATAAAATTCCGTTCCGACAATACATTTTTGTCATTTATTATTTTTACACCAAATTTTTATGTGATATGGGTTCGTCTCGACGTGAAAAAATTAAAAAGTAAAAAATTATGACTTTTACCAAAATACTTGTGTAAATTACTTTTATGCCAAATTATGATTTTTGAATTTTTTCTTGAATATTTTTCAAAATACTTGTGTAAAAATCACAATTTTTTTGATTATTCTCATTGAGACAAACCCATATCACATAAAATAAAAGTGTGGCGTAAAACTAACAAGCACGAAAAAAAAATTGAATAATAACAAACCCAAAAAAATTTTAATTGCATTAGTTAAAATTATTTCGATTTACAAATTTAATGTATTGAAAACAAAAATTTTATCATATAATAAATATATCATGATAAAATATACATGTCTATAATGGCGGACCCCTCAGATCAAAATTCTGGCTTCGCCTGATCATGTAGTGCCCCAAGCCTTCCAACCACACATTATTTGTGGGGTTTGAGACTATGTATGGACCCCATAACGCGTGAAGAAAGATTGAAACACCGTTGGTTGTGTTTGGTTGAGAGTTTAGTTTTGTTAGTGGATGGAGAGAGAAATAGAGTAATGATTGAAGATAGGGTTAATGATTGGAGAGAGATAGAGAAAGATGAGAAAGTAATAGTTGAAAAAATAGAATAATGATTATAGAAAAAAATAGGGTAATGATTGAAATCAAAACTAAAACTAAAACAAAACCCTGTACTATTTATTATTTATTATTATTATTTTATTTTTGTTCAAACCGAAATAAGCCCAGTAGTACTATTTTATACTAGAGGAAGGGGAGTAGGGCTCCCTAGAGGTAGACATTTCAGTTTCACTTGTCAGAGTGTACTGGTGGCTGACGACAAACAATGGAGTACTACGCGCGTGTCAAACACTACCGTCCGCCTTTTAGGCTGATTTTAGCATTTGCCATGTTTATTTAGTGATTTTTGATTTAGCGACTAATTGTCCTATATAACCAAATGCAGAATTCTTCTCTAATTAGGAAACCAAATGAATCAGAAAAACAATGCTCCTACTTTTTTTTTTTTATGCTGGAACACAAACCAGATAAGGGAGTAATGCAACAGTTTACATGGAGTTGAGTTTTGTTCACCCTCCGCTTAAGAGGATGAACATTACCCTCTTTTCAATTTGTTGAAATGATGTGAATTTCACCACAAAGTGATGTCATGCTTATTAAAAAATATATTACAAGAGTTAGACCTATACCATTTCAACCAATAATAGATATGATAATTTTCACCATCTTTTAAGAAGCGTAAACAAAATTGCACTCGACTAGATAGGGCCATGTCAGTAGGCTAGGGCGGAAGTACATACAATACAATTATAGTTGGTCTATAGCCCAGGTGGAAAAAATCGTCCATCCTCTCCCTTCTCTTTATACTCACTCCATCCCAATTAAATTGTCCATCGTTTTATTCTAGTCGGCTAAAAAATTAGCTATATATTTAAATCCGTAATAAATTTCATATTAAATATGAATTTTGTTAGATAGATCTCGATTAGTTCTATAATACAATATTTTCAAAATCACATAAAACATTATAAATTATAAGATATAATCAACTGAAAAATGACATGAACTTTAAAAAAGACTATTAAATAGTAACGGATGAAGGATCTTTTGTTGATGGATGGACCGTATAATGGAGGGACACAATTGATTTGCTCTAGCTCTATTGGGAGCGTGTAAGTTGGACCCACGCTGAATAATGATTATGAACATTTTTTTGAGGAGTTGGATATTCAAGTCTTTGTTTAACCGCAACTCTTTATACAATTCACCACAGGATGCTATTTTTAGTAATTTCAAAATTTTGTAATGCATTAAAGACTAATATCATAGGCGGGGTATAAAGCTCTTATATACTCCAAAATTATGATATTAGTGAAAACAGTTTTGACCTTACCAATTTCCTTCGCTACATTTCTCTCTGGCGCTTTTCGAATATTTTAAATCCCGAATTTCTACCTTTCATACAGAAACCAATGAGAATGAGATAATTGAGAGAAAAAATGGCCTTTTCCACTATGCTTTTATTTGGAAATAGAAAAACAAAGTAAGTACAAAGGAGACGGTCCATGGTTAATCGGATTCATACGACCACATAGAATCAAATTCACTATAACAGATATGCTATACGATATGGAGGGATATAATTGAACCGAAAACGCTAAGGCCACCAACTGCCAGAGCGTCGATATGAAACTGATAGGCACGCAAGGTCCATTTTGGATCCTGCGCGGATGATTTGAGCGGTTCAATAATTTAAATAAAAAATCGAGTGGGCTTGTGAAAAATCAGTTTAATTCGATATGTGTAGGTGTTCGATCTAGACTCTGTTTGTTTTGACGTAAAATATTTTAATGACAAATAAATAGGGGCACAAATGTTTTACTGGTAAAACGTTTTACGGCAAATGGAGGAAAATGACTTCCTCATAAAACGTCCGTAAGTCATTTTCCACTGATGCACCCCGTTCCTCCTTCACGATCCAACAACCTTTCCTTCTCGTCCACTAGAGTTTTAGACAAAATCCTGCTTTGTATAATTCTCTCTCATCTGAAGCCAGCTCGTGAACAATCCCTTTTGTTCCTCTCTCTCTCTCTCTCTCTCTCTCTCTCTCTCTCAATTCTTTCTGCTCAGACAAAATTTAGAATTAGGGAAAATATGAGTTTTTTGTGGTTAAACTATTCAAGGAAATGGATATTGTCCAAATGTGAACCAAACACAGGAAAACAAAAACGAAAAGTTTGTTATTGGCAAAATTATTTTACAAGAAAAACACTTTTACATTGAAAAACAATTTACGCTGAACTAAACGGAGCCCTAATCTTCTATTTTTTCATTCAAATTTCACAAGTCCACTCGATTTTTTTTTAAATTTATTAAACGGCTCGGATTATCCGTACATGACCCATAATAGGCCCCGCGTGCCCGTTGGATCCCAGTGGGTGGTTGTAGCAGCGTTGCAACTTTTGTCATGTAGTATTCTTTAGAACTAGACCCAAGTTTGAAAGGACGAAAGACCCCATCCCAATTTGCTTTAATGAGTAGTAGAGCACAAGAATTTTGTCGGTGGCTTGCCTTTTGCTAAACAACTGCCCCCTCCAACCCCGAAACATGAAGACAAATTCTAAAGTCAGTCCAAAGGGCAGATCACAGCGTGATACACGAGCGCAACTTTTTGTCCTCTGCCATGGGATGCCAAATCCCATGTCTGAGTTGTGTGTAGATCACTCCAGGATGACTATTCATCAGCAGATACACGATATGTAGATCTTTATAGCACTGTGAATCAGGCCACAACTCAATCCAGCTTGGATTTTATCTCGTCCTAGATAGCCTATGTGCTTATATATCCAAGTAAATTCATGTTGGGATTGCTGGTCACTCACGCAAACAACTCAAGCCCCAATTTGACAAAAGAAGCTGGTTAATTATTGTGCAAATGTCGTCAAACCAATTTTTATTTGTCCTCTCTGAAATGTGCGATATAGTAGTTATTAAATGAAATCATGAGAGTGACCAAATCTCCGGTATTTTTTCTCCGGGATGCAATCAATTAATATATGTTTTTGCACGAAACTACCCTTCAATCAAAATCATGATATAGAGTTATACGTTGTGTACGTATGTTAACGTAATTTTATTATGCTATTACGTGTGAAGTGGATTCGAACTTGAATGGTCGGAGGTGAACAAATTAAGGTCGAAAATGTGTTCTTAGCTTTAGGTTGCAAGTGGCTTTAGACACGAGCATGTACTGGTCGTGGACAAGAGGCAAGCACTTCCGGTGTGAACCGGACCTTCATTACTATATTTTGTATTATAAACATACAGTGTGATCCTTAAATTCCGAAAATGACAAAATTTGTGAAGGTCTGCGTTCCAGTGAATGTGTTTATTGATTCAGTTCTATAATTGGCTCACTAAACTAAATTATATTCACTGCTTAACTTAATTGAAATTGTGCAGAGATTATTAAATTGCAAGTTGGCACACGTTGAATATCAAAATACAACTACGTACAATGGCATCACCCCTAATCAAATCAAGTGCACCAAAAGTATGAATACAGGCCCAATAGAAATCAAGTGCTCCCATAAGCCTAGTACATCATTCTACTTTAAAAAATGACCTGAAACTGTTCAAAAATTACATATAAAGAAGCACCCATTTAGTGCAGATCTTTCCTCTTACTCTATGACAAAACAACCTTCACCAGAACATCAGCATATTTTCCAAACTATACATTCAGATTATAAGGTGTTATAATATGTATCATCTCCATTTAGCAATTAGGTGCTTGTGCATTCCTCTGTGAGATCGAGAGCAGGTGGGGAGTGGGTTTGCACAATGGGGATAGTAGCGAGGTGGAAGTTGCGCTGGGAAACGTGGGTTCTCCGGTTAGTGATCCTCATTAGTATCAGCCTACAAATCCTTTTGATATTCCTTTGCACCTTTGAGAAAGCGAGTGTCAAAGGCTTGGATAACCATGCCGATATGGTGTGCGTACTTGCTTGCAGACGCAACAGCTACCTTTGCTGTGGGACTCATTTCCAATAGCCAGGGTCACACCTATGGCCCTTTCACTGATCCAACGATTCCAACACTTCTGGCATTCTGGGCTCCCTTTCTCTTGGTACACCTTGGGGGTCCCGACACCATTACAGCTTTTGCACTTGAGGATAATGAGCTTTGGCTGAGGCATTTCCTGGGTCTGGGATTCCAATGCTGGGCTGTCGGTTATGCCTTCGTTCAATCATTTCCAAATCACAAGCTTTGGATCCCCACCTTGCTCATATTTCTGGCTGGAGTCATCAAGTACATTGAGCAAACACGTGCTCTCTATCTTGCTAGCTCTCCCATAATCAAAGACTCTTTTCTCACAGATCCCGATCCTGGGCCTAACTATGCGAAGTTCATGGATGAGTACGCTTCAAAGAAGGATGCAAAACTTCCGACGGAGATAGAGATGATTCCTGAACCTCCTAATAGCATGAGCAACAATACAGAAAATAACGAAGGAAACCTGGATTGTTTAGAGGTGGTACAAACTGCTCATAAGTACTATACCACTTTCAAAGGTCTGATTGCGGATTTGATCTTCAGCATCAGTCAGTGCAACGAGAGCCGAGATTATTTCTTCAAGCGAACGGCAATAGATGCTTTCCATATTATTGAGGTAGAACTCAATTTCTTCTATGATATTCACTACACTAAGGCCAGAATGATGCAAGCTAAGTTTCTTGTATATCCTCTTGGATACCCTCTTCGGATAATTTCGTTTAGTTTGACTTGTGCAGCCCTTGTGCTCTTCTATTTAATCGAAAAGAAAATTTTTTACACGTTTGATATTGTAGTGTCCTACACGTTGCTTATTCGCGCTATTGCTCTTGATTTAATAGCTTTTTTAATGATCCTTTGCTCTGATTGGACTGCTGTGGCCCTCACTAAGTCAGAACACCCTAATTGGTTTGTTAAGATCTTGCCTAAATGGTTTATTAAGATCCTGCAATGCTTGCTCAAAGTTGATAGGGTAAGGTGGTCTACAACCCCTGGACAAAAGCCCAAATGGTTTAACGCCAAGAACATCATGCATATTGTGCACCTCAGGTGGTCCAAATCTCTCTCACAGTACAACTTGATAAATTATTGTCTGCACCCACGTATGAATTGGTGGGAGAAAACTACTGCTGTTTTTGGCCTAACCAACATGCTAGATGGGATGAAATATGTGAGCACTGAACATTTCAGCACTGAATTGAGAGATTTTATTTTTGAGGAGCTGAAAATGAAATCTAAGCAGGCAGTCGACTTAGAAACGGCCAAGGAGATATTTTCCGCCAGAGGGGATTGGATTCTTAGGTTTGAAAGTCGTGCGAACTTACTCCATTGGATCAACGATGTCGAATTTGATGAGAGCCTGATTTTGTGGCACATTGCCACTGAACTCTGCTACTACACAGATGTCGAAGACAAAAATGATCATAACCGCAAGTTCTCTAAATGCCTTTCGGATTACTTGTTATACCTGCTAATCATGCAGTCCACAATGTTGCCAGGTATTGGGCAGATAAGGTTCAGAGATACCTGTGCTGAGGCCAAGAAATTCTTTCGTGGAAGGAATATATTAGGGGAAGAGGAGGACACTTCGCAGAAAATTGTCACCTTTTGCAAATGCTTCTGCTGCTGCTTCAAAGGGAAAAAGGAACCGGATGAATGCTTGAAAGGTGGAAGATAATAAGCAAAGTCTGGGTTGAATTGATGTCCTATGCAGCGGGTCAATGCAGAGCCGATGCCCACATGGCACAACTCAGTAAAGGTGGACAGCTCCTCACTTTTATATGGTTGTTGATGGTTCAACTTGGCTTAGGTGATCAATTTCGAATAAGAGAAGGGAATGCAAGGGCGAAACTAATCGTGAGCAAGTAGGTCGATGAATTTGTTGGATCAATGAATTTGGAGATGTGTGCTTTTTTTAATTGTTTTCTTGTTTGAACATTCAAGTTACATGCCTGAAAAATCCTAGCTCGTCTAAGTATATAAATATTTGCTATTTTTTTTTCCACCAACCAATAACTAAACCAATCGCACAAACAAAAGCAATAATCAAAGAACGTCAAGATATACATGGAAAACCTTAAATAGGAAAAAAATCATAGAAATGAATCAAACATTATAAACATTGTGTAGTTACAAGTAATCTTACTCTACGATTTGAATCGTCACAATCGAGTATAGGACCTACTTGCCGAATCCACGTTTATCACACCCAATGCTTGACCGCCACTCTCTTGAATCCACAAGCCTTCCAAAATGATTCCTGAAATCCACCGAAAGATGACTCAATTAGTTGAAGCAAAGATGAATGAACTTCTTGGAGTTATCCTAGAATCTCAATGATCAATTGAGCTCATTTGTACTCCAGGACCCACAAGCCAAAAAACCCTTCTTTTCTCATACTCCAAATCTCAAAGAACGCGATTATTTGCAACCCTCTATTTTTTCCCATAGCCCACTACATTTCGGTAAATGTTTGTTGAAAATCATATATAACATTTCGGTAAATACCTGTTGAAAACAAGAATATATTTCGGTAACTACATGTTGAAAATATGTTCAACTTTCGGTAAACAACTGCCGAACATACATTTTCGGTAAATAGCTGTTGAAAAAAATATTATATTTTGGTAATTAGATGCTGAAAATGTATCTCAATTTCGGTAACTAACTGTCGAGTATAATTAAAAACTTTTAACAGGCTATGGGAGAAAATAAAAGGCTGCGAATAGCCGCGCCCATCTTAAAAGTTAAAACCCTGACGTATAAATTTTGTGCATATGTCGAATATCACAACCAAACAATCATCACAGCCTTTTTATCCTCTCCTCTTAAATAAGAACCTGTTTCGCTTGCCAATTTATGGACAATTTTGCCCTTTCTTTTTGTCGGCTTCCTGTTCTTTTTTTGGTGGGTGAAATAGGAATTTCACTTCTTGAACTTAATGGGCCACGTGTGTGGTTGTGGGTCTTGCTGGGTTACGTGGCAAAAGTGCGTGAACATTTGTGTTTGGGTGGAGCTATGCATAGCTCTGTATATCATGCGAGAAAAGAGAGAGGGAGGCTTCGTTACAGAGAGAGATTTTGGCAACTGCTGTTTGGCAGATTTTCGCCGTTTGCGTCGCGGATTTTGTCAACTACTGCTTCTCGATTTCTCGCCGTTTGCCACCCGGATTTTCGCCGTTTGTTTATTCGGTTGCTTCGGTCCTCCTGTACCTATTGGTAAGAGGTAATGCTCGCTACTTAATTTTTGACTTGTATATTAGGTGAAGTTGCCATATACCGAATATTGAAAGTGCTAAATATTGAAACCCTCGATTGCCTTGATCTTTCTTGATTTTCTTTCACTTAGGGCTACTCGCGGTTCGGTTCTGATTTTTAGAATTTCGAGGACCGAACTGATAGTCACAGTTTTTACATAGTGAAATCCGTATCCGGACCAAAAGTCCTACAGTCCGATTTCAATCCAATCCGTGACTCGCGAATCGATTACGGTTTTGTCCATGGATTTTAGCCAAAATAAAGCTCAAGAAAATATCCCAAACTAAAATGAAAGAATGTTACACTCAGAATTAAGTTTAATACCACCAGAAAATATTTGTTACATAAACTACCGAATGCCTACTTCAGAAATCAAATTCAAAAGAATCTAAACACTAGTAGATTGTATCAGTATAGTACATAACATAAAACCAAATCAAAAAAAAAATAAAAAAATCAAAGGGGGACAACTATAACACCAAAGAAGTGAAATTGTATCTTTCATCCAAACGCAATGCACGGCAACCGGCAACAGTTTAACATTAAAATACTAAAATTGGTAGAAAAAAGTTTTAATATTCCTAACTATTAATTATATAAATACATATATATGTGTGTGTGTATATATATATTATTTATATAAAATAAATATCTCACGGTCCGGTTCGGTTAATCCACAGTTTCGTAATGAAAATCCATGGACTGAACCGCGAGTCACGATTTTCTAATTTTTCAATCCGTGTTCGGACCATTAATCTATGGACAAAATCCAAAAGGTACGGATCGATTCGGTCGGGACCGGTTTCGCGGTTCACCGGATTTTTTGAGCAGCCCTATTAAAAACTCAATCTCCCAATTGCACATTGTTGATTTCCTTCCACTTTCTAAACAAACAATCTAGAAACAAAAATAAATAAAATAGAACTCGATAAATAAGAATATACTAAATAAATGTGTGTTTTGTCGTAGAATTTGTCAACATAGAAAGACCGTGACTATGGTCCTAACAATGCCTAAGCGAGATACCTGTGTTTGAAATGTGGCACTAATAGCCAATAGTAGTACTCCGTACTAGTTGCAGACACTTGTGCACATGTGTCATTAATTGTAAAGAATTATTGTAAGGCCCATTATACAAATTTGTAACAGGCCCAGTCCATCTCATTTTTCCACAACATGTCTAGTCCAGCCCATCCTTTTTTTAACACTTCGGGTCCAGTTTCATTTTTTAGTGGGACAAAATTGCCCCTTTTTAAATAGACTTCAAATGGACTTCAAACCGTACGTTTATTTGACGACGATTACGAGCGAGAGAGAGAGAGAGAGAGAGAGAGAGAGAGAGTCGATCGATCAGGATTTCTCCGTTGATCGATCGCGCAGTGTCTTCAACCCGTACGGGTCCAGTTTTTTCAAGATCTTTCGTGCAGTCGAGATCAATACACTGCGCGAAAAGAGGTTCGTTTTCTCCGTTGATCCGAGCTCGAACAAAATCGATCTGAAAAGAGGTTCGTTTTTTGATGATTTCTTTTTGTTCTAATTTGTTCTAATCGATTACAGAAAAGGTTTTGATTATAATTAAATGTTCAATTGTGACTTTGATGATAGCGTTTGTTTTGCTTTTAATGATAATGTAAGTGTTATTGTACCTTTGAGTTGAAAGTTCGGTATGTGCTTTCAATGTTGACAGAGTTTAGATTAGATGATCACAAACACCAAAGAGAATATAAACTGCAAATTTAAGCACCTAGGTCTTACGCACTTTTGAAAAAAAATTAGACTGCAAATTGGAGAATTCACACAAATATTATTGCAGGTGTGTTTTTATGATATAATCAGTCGTTTATGAAATCTGTTTGAATATTATGAGTATTAATAGTGTTTTTGAGGCATTAGATAGTGTACAACTCGACTGATTATATTAAACAAATATTATTGCAGGTGTGTTTTTTTGTGCGATGGATACAACCAAAATGTTACTGTGTAGGTATGTATCGCAGGTTCTTGTTGTGAGGATATCTGGTGGCATTAGATTGGAGCATGTTTTAGGAAAGATTTGTGATAGGTGGAACAACTTATGCATTGGTAGTTTCTCATTGTCATATGTGTTGGATGGGAGTGATTGTGAGCTTGACAATGAAGAATCTTTTGATAATATGTTGTATTTGTATCCTACTACTGATAGAATAGATGCTAAGGTTGAGGTGATTAAATCTTCTAGTGGACAAACGGTTGGAAGTATTAGTAGTGGTGGAATACTTGGAAGTATTAGTAGTGGAGTAGAAGTTGGTAGTTCTAGTGGTGTTGTCGCTGTTGTTGGAAGAGAAGAACCTTTGGAGGAATTTTGTCGCCATGCCGAAACTAGGTATTTGACAGCAGGTTGGGCCAACTTGATATATGAGGTTGGGCAAGTATTTACTGGTGGTGTGAGGGATTTTAGGGAAACTTTGCAGCGATATGCTATTGAAAATGGTTTTTTTGTATGATTTTGTTAAAAATGACCAGTATCGTGTGACTGCAAAGTGTTCAATTTCTAGCTGTGGATGGTATGTGCATGCTATTTTGGATCGCTCAAGCAAAGAGTTTTGGATTAAGAAACTGGTAAACGAGCATGGTTGTGGTTCAACCTATCGAACGAATAAACATAAACGGGTGACATCTAGTTTAGTTGCTAGTGAGGTTACTAGTATGGTTCAAAAAAAGAATAACACATCACCTATGGATCTGTTGGATTTGTTTACGGACAAGTATGGTTTGGATTTATCATACCACCACGCATGGTTAGGAGTGGAGAAGGCTAGGGGGGAAATATTTGGAGACTATGAAAGTTCATTTGATAAGTTGAGGTGGTACGTTGAAGCTGCCAAAATAGCAAATCCAGGGAGCTTATTAAAGCTTGAAGTTGATCCCGTCAGCAAGGAATTCTCGAGGCTCTTTGTGTCGTTTAATGCATGTATCACAGGGTTTAATCATTGTCGACCATTCCTTTGCCTTGATGGGACACATCTCAAAGGTAGATTCAAGGGGTGTCTTCTTGCTGCCACAGGAAAAGATGCAGATCAAGGTAGTTTTTTGTGTTCTTTTTTATTTTGAATGTATTGCTTAGATATTCATATCTCTTTATTTGCTCATTTTATGATTGGTATAACACAGAGCCAAGGTTTCCATACATATCCATATCTATTTATTTTCATACATATCAGTCAGCTTTCCATAGTTTTAAAAGGTCGCGGTTTTCGTTTTTATTCTAGTAATTGTTGGCCTGAGAAGTGAGCACCTTGTTTTTATTCTAGTAATGGATGGACTTAAGATAAGTAGAGGTTTGAATTCTGAAATCACTGAAGCCCTCCCTGAATTGGAGGTTAATTTTGTTGTTGTGCTGATTGTTTCTACTGATTTGGTTTGGAGATCGATGCTATGATGCTAGAATTCTTAAATTATTGAAGTCACACCTAGATTAGAGTTGTAGACAGGCACTTTGTGTGACAATTTGAGGTTGGTCAAATTTTGTATCGGTGTTTATTTTTATTAAGTAGATCAATATTTCTTTAACTAGAACTACATCTAAGTGGAGTTCCATCTTATTTTTGTTTGTTTTGGTATTCTTTTTTGTGTTTCAGGTTTATTTCCCTTGGCGTTTGCTATTGTGAATGCAGAAAATGATTGTAATTGGTTGTGGTTTCTTCGGATTTTAAAGACTATCTTGTCTACACGGCCTATTACTTTCATTAGTGATCGCAACCATGGTCTCGTGAGTAACATACCAACTGTTTTTCCTGATTGTCATCATGCTTACTGTTTGTATCATCTTCAATTCAACTTGAAGGACCACTTCCCTGGACGGTTTCGACAGGGTTATCGAAATAGGTTGGTTAAATTGTTTAATGCTATCGCTTATGCTCCATCGGTATCAGCTTATATGATATGTGAGGCTAAGTTCTATGAGCATGGGGGCGATAAGGCCAAGACGTTTATTGCAAGTGTTCCAAAAGAACATTGGACTAATGCCTATTTTCAAGGGCATCGATACGGAGAGATGAGTTCCAGTGCTATTGAGTCCTTCAATAATTGGATACTTGCTGCACGGCTTATGCCGATAATGAATTTAGTTGAAGAGTTGAGGTCCAAAATTATGATTCAAATGTCGCGTAGAAGAGAAGAAGCATCGCATTGGGTTTCTCAGATTTGTCCAGACATGGATGCAAAGTTAGCTAAGAGGATTGACAAGGGGAGGTCATGGAGGGTTTATAAATCAAAAACCGGCTTGTATGAGGTGAAATCTGTACCTGCTGTTCTAGTAAATCTTGAGGAAGGGACGTGTTCTTGTGGAGGTTGGCAATACAATGGTTTCTTATGTGCTCATGCCGCAACGGTTTTAGTCAAGACTTGTGGAGCAGAGGGATCCTTGGCTGGCTATATTGATCCGTTTTATCATGTTGAGGCATATCGGCTCACATATCAAGATAATATCCATCCAATTCTAGCTATGGATATTCCTGACTTCACACAAGGAAGTACTCGGGTTATCAAAGCTCCAAAAAATAGGAGGCAAGCTGGAAGACCTTGCGTAAAGCGCATTCGTTCTAGGGGTGAAGAACAATCCTTTGCTAGGCCAATGAAATGTGCAAGGTGCCATAAGCTTTCTCACCACAACCGCAGGACATGCAAAGAGCCTACTGATGATTGATTCTTTACATTTTTAATAGTATATTGCTTTGTTGGAATTCATATCCATACAAGTAAAGAGACTACTCAATTGTTCTTAGGTGCGGGACCATTGCGAGGCACAACAAAAGGACTTGCAAGGAACCTCTTCTTAGTTGATTCTTAGAATGACACATTAAAGTCTTTCTGCATTCTTCTTTACAAAGGTTTATGAACTGAGAGTTTGTTTAGTTTTACGTTGTGTTTCCAATAAGTCAAGTATTGTGATATTGGTTGAGAAGATTTTTAGTACTATGCAGTTTATGAGTGTCTTCAATTTTATACAGTTTATGAAACTTTATGTTGGTCATCTTTGTATATTTTGGTTATGCTATCTTCGTATAAATTGGTATGGTGGATGTTACTTCAATTATTTGTTCTGGTGCAAATGATGTGCAATTAAGCTTTGTTAATGTGGCATGGGGGTTATTATATTATATGGACAGATCTTGTATGCTCTATATTTCCACTGCTGAAGTGGTGGAGTTATTCCTAAACCAACATTACTTTTGAGTTTTGAAGCATGGTGCGTATCTTACTGATTTGTTTATTTATGTTTGAAGGATATGGATACATCAAACCCTGCTGTTTTTGTAAATGCGGAATTGCTGCATGCATATATGGGACGTAAGGTTCGGACTGTCGTCCAGGTTATGAGTTCCGATGGTGGTACTGTCATTGGAAAATCTACAGATGAAAAACAGTTGGTTGTGAAAGGCTCACCACCCATTCCTCTCACTACTTATGTTGAGGTGACTGGTATTGCTGACAGTAATCAGTCCATTCGTGCTGAAATTTGAAACAACTTTGGTGATATGTTTGGTATGATTTCTGCTCTATTAAGTCTACTCCTAACTGATTTCTTACACGCCCCCACAACCCACCCCCCAACAAAGACCACCTCTCACACCCACACACATGAAGTGTGGGTTCGAGAATTGCAGTGGTGATAACATTTTACTATTGGCCTGTGTTTGCATTGAATGCTAGCAGTACTTTTGGTTGCTTAAGGATGACTCTCTTGAGTATGAAATTGGATAATATGTTTTCAAATGTGGACCATTTAGAGAGCAGCCTGACTTGCTTCTCAGGCCTCACCATGCTTGGTCGTGAGCTAACCGTCTCATGTGTCAGTCCGGTTAATCTCGGGTCCCGATGTGTGGTTCCCCTTATCCAGTACACAGAAATTTCCCGATGTCAGCTGAACTCCGCTTAAAACGGGTGCCACACAGCAGAACATTCCTTCATAGCTTGCCGCGTTGTACTGGCCGTTGTGGGCTGAGGCTACCACGAATGTGGGCTTACCCCTTACTGCATTCCTTTGGTATTGGCTCACCGTAGGACTGAGTAAACAGTTCTCATTGAGGCATAAGTTGGGCCAGGGCTAGGCCCTCCACATTTACATATGTTCATCTAGGGTGGCTATGAGATAGCAGGGACGGCTTCCATATGACTTTCTATGTACCTGATTAATTGTTAAAGTTATTCTGAAGGAGCATTGACTTCTGCAATAATATAATTCAAAAGCCACAAGACTGCCAACCAGAAGTTATTTTGTCTATACTCTATAGCTGGTTGCAACTTACTTTTGAGATGTGCAAGGTGCCATAAGCTTTCTCACCACAACCGCAGGACATGCAAAGAGCCTACTGATGATTGATTCTTTACATTTTTAATAGTACATTGCTTTGTTGGAATTCATATCCATACAAGTAAAGAGACTACTCAATTGTTCTTAGGTGCGGGACCATTGCGAGGCACCACAAAAGGACTTGCAAGGAACCCCTTCTTAGTTGATTCTTAAATTTTACACTGTAAATTTAAGCATTTTATTACATCGGCAGGGAGATTTTAGACTGCAAATTATTGAATGAACATCATCGTGGAGAAGAAATTTAGGCACTTTGAGTTTAGGCACTTTGTTACATCACTGAGGAGAATTTATATTGCAAATTATTGAATGAAAATCAACTTTGAGGAGAATTTATAATTCAAATTTATACACTTTGAGTTCAGACGCTTTAGAATTTTTAGACTGCAAATTTTCATTTTTAGACTGCAAACTAGAGCATTTTTGAATTTAGACTGCAAATTTGCACTTTTAAAATATAAATTTGAACTTTTGGACTGCAAATTGTTAAATGAACACTAATGACAAGGAAAATTTAGACTGCAAATTTTTAGTTATTAGATTTCAAACTATAGCACTTTTAAATTTAGACTGCAAATTGTTCAATGAACACTAACGCCAAGTAAAATTTGGACCGCAAATTTTCAGTGTTAGACTGCAAATTAGGAAACTTTTGAATTTGGACTGCAAATTTGCACTTTTAAATTACAGATTTGCACTTTTAGACTGCAAATTGTTAAATAAACACCAACGCCAAGGAGAATTTGAATTGCAAACTTTCAGTTTTAGAGTGCCAACTTTCATTTTTAAACAGCAAACTAGTGCACTTTTGAATTTAGACTGCAAATTGTTAGATAAACAGTAATGCCAAGGAGAATTTGGACTGCAAATTATGACACTTTTGAATGTAAATTGTTAAAAAAACACCAACGCCAATGAGAATTTCGACTGCAAATTAGGACACTTTTGAATTTACAATGCAAATTTTCACATTTAGACTGCAAATTGTTAAATGAATACCAACGCCAATGAGAATTTGAACTGCAAACTAGGGCACTTTTGAATATAGACTGCAAATTTGTACATTTAGAATGTAAATTGTTAATTGAACACTAGCGACAAAGAGAATTTGGACTGCAAATTTCCAGTTTTAGAGTGCAAATTAGAGCACTTTTGAATTTAGATTGCAAATTTGCACTTTTAAGCTACAAATTTGCACTTTTAAGCTACAAATTGTTAAATGAACACCAACACCAAATAGAATTTGGACTGCAAATTTGCAGGTTTAGACTGCAAACTAGAGCACTTTCTAATTTAGACTGCAAATTTGCACTTTTTGACTTCAAACTTGGACACTTTTGAGTTTAGACTGTAAATTTGTATTTTTAGAATGCAATTTGTTGAATCAACACCAACCCCAAGGAGGAATTGGACCGCAAATTGTTAAATGAACACCAACACCAAATAGAATTTAGACTGCAAACTAGAATTTTTACTTTTGGACTGCAAATGAATACAGTTTTACAAATTTACAATTTTAGACTGCAAATTTACACTTTTAGACTGCAAATTAATAAACCTATTGCAAATTTTTACTTTCAATCTAGACTGCAAATTTAAACTTTTTAGACTGTAAATTAATACAATTTTTACAAATTTGCAGTTTTAAACTACAAATTTTATAAATCGTCATTTATAACTGTATCAAACTGCTATTCCAAAGAAAGAAAATATCCTTCAAAATTTCTAGATATAGGATTTAAATCATTGACAAGCCAGCAACACTCTTAACCCTCCAAAAATGGAGTCGAACATTCCAACCAAGACCTTTTCTATTACAACATCTAGGAGTAAAAAGCAAAAATTCTAGCCATTACTAAACTCAAATCTGTTAGCCCTCCAAAAAATAAGAGATGAATCAGTAGCAAGCCAAGAGAAAACTCTTAGCCCTCCAACAAACAAGATACGCAAACCAACAGACAAGATACGCAAACCAACAAAGTAACACCCCAGCCTGGAAATATCCCATTTGTATCACAATTAAACCTTTACTCTTCTGATACCATCACGATTGCACTTCAAATCTTCCACAGAAATTGGAAATGCATATTCAGACCGAGGTAACTCCAGCCATATGGACTTCTTGGTTGAGGAATAAGTCTATAAGGTTTGCTCTGATCTGCCTACACTCGTGTCTTGTCATTGCACTGGTTTGACTTTCATTCTCAACGTACTTCCTCATGATTGACATTACAACAATGCCACAATCAACACTGCAAAGATAAAATGGTATAATGATTTACTAAGAAGCACAAGATTTTCTTTAGGTTGTCATCTTTGCACGCTACTGATAAATAGCAATACGAAGCAACAAGACCACAAAACATGGCTACATTGAGGAGTAAATTGGTACAAAATGGCACCGATAGTAATGATACGAAAGTCTAGTTGTTTATAGCTCGTTTCTTCTGCTTATGATGTTATGAGTGAAAGCCTCACTTTTGAACCGGTGAATCGCCAAGGAACAGATAGTGAAGTCAGTGTAGCATGCACGTAGAGGGGGGCTGCATAAGCAAATCACTAACAATTATTCTGATTAAAAATTACCACACATTTAGTTGGACCAATTTCAGATTAATTGGCCTAGGTGCTAGGCGGTGCCTGGCTGCCCGACTAGCACCTAGCAACTATAGAACCTTGATATAAACTCAGTAATGGGTGGTAACAGTTTATTTGCTTTTGTTTCCTATAAATTGGTTCATGTGGTTGTGCAGTTGGGAATGTCTAGTGCAGTAGCGACTCTATGTGGGCAAGCATATGGTGCAAATCAATACAGCATGCTAGGCGTGTATCTTCAGAGGTCCTGGATTGTCCTGATAGATTCATTGGACCATCAGATCCATATCAGCCACTAAATCCCACAAAACACAGCTAAAACAAAACTGCAGATTTTCACGCAACGACTTACGGATGAGGTACCTAAGTATTACAAAAACTGCAGATTTTCACCAAACTATTACAAAAACTTTACACTACTTACCTTCCAGTTGTTTGTTGCGGTGAGTCCATCTGTATCTCCACTGTTTCAGTCATAAGCATGTTGTCCGCTTGTTTTTTGTCTGTATTGATATATGCTGCAATGATTACTCTCTGTGGAGAAGCAAACAAACAATGTAAGAGCTTTGACAAAACTATATATATAAAATACAACAACATCCAAGCCAGCTTACCAATTTCTGAGTTTTAATGCAGTATTCATCGTTTCTTCCATATCTGCGCAACAGAGGGTTATAGAACTTCCACTTTCCATTTTCTTTGTCAAGAACAAGCAACGTCCAGTGGAAAGAAGTTAGTATTGGAAAGAGCAAGAATCTTGCCGATGCAGCTTGTCGCATTATATTGTGAAGCGTTCTTCTCAGTTGCTCTTGCTTTTTGTTCTCAATTATGTCCTATTTACAGACAAAACAAATCAAAGTTTTTTATTTTTATTTTGAACAAATCAAAGTTAACTTGTGTATGAATAATACAACTTAATGCTAGTTTCTTACCATGAAGCAGCTAATGAAGATGTATGACTTTGGTGGTTGAGTATTCAAATCAAATGTCGGTTGTGTTTCAATGTGTTGGCGCATGAGGAGCAACGTGTATGCATCTACACACTGTTTTGTACCAGTGAAAACATGATTAGCTCTCTAAGTTCTGTTTGAATACAGTCCTACAATTACAGTCTACAAACAGCAGGTTTGATATTGATATTGAATCATTCAAAACACAACTAGATAGTATGGGAATTACCCGATTTGATATTGGATCGTCAAACAAGAGGTTTTCTATGTCAAGAATTTCAACATGGATGTTGTCCTGTGGTGATTCCATTACTACAGTACTGCATATTGCAAATTGGTTTTCAAATTATGTTAACAATCGTAAACTTTATAACTAATTGATATAGTTGAGAGTATATCTTACCCGTGTTCTCCTGTCTTCCAAAGTTCTTCAATTTTCTTCCAAGTTTCCGGACGAATGAGTTTTGCCACTTCAGAATTAACCTTCAAATTCTTCAGCTTCTTCTTTTTCCCCTTTTCCCGTTGCTCATACTCCGGAGACTTGTCTACATCGATAGTATCTACTTCGGTATTAACTTTCAACTTCTTCTTATTCCCCTTTTGTTGTTGCTTACAGTCAGGACTGTCGGCTACATCGATAGGATTTACTTGTGGACTCTTTCTCTTCACTTGTCCATAGACGTAGTCCTCAAAGTAGTTCTTCTTTCTATCATCCCTTGCTATGACTCTTTTAAACATTGACCGCGGAGAGCATTGTTCATTCAGCTTCTTCTTTTGCTTTGCTGCTTCTTGTGTTATTTTGTGAACAGCAATACAAGCCAATTCATCCTCCATGTCGTTCTTCTCTTTTTGCAGACTTGCGATTTTTTCAAATGTTGCTCGCTGCGTTACTTGGTGCACTTCTCTCTCAGTTTCCATTGGATATTCTTGCGTTAGCTGATGAATTTCAAAATCTTCAACTTTTGCCTCCAAGTCCTTCACTTTCACCTCCAAGTCCTCCTTTTCTTTTAGTAACATCTTGTTGCCATTTTGTAAGTTGTCGTTCATTTTTTGCAGTTCAGCAACTTGTTGTTCAACAGCTTGGTTTCTTTCCTTCAACATTCCAATTTCTTCCTTATGAGATTGTAGAGCTTTCTCATTCAGTGCTTGATTTTTGATCATCTCAATCTCTATATTCTGTTTCTCTTTCTCCAACTTCTCAATTTTGTTCTTCAATTCATCAATAACACCAGTTGCGTCTTTTTTGCTTTGCTCTACTATTGTTTCACAGATCATATCTAAGGATGCACTAGCCGTTGTGTTTGGTGACAACATTTGACCCCACGTATCCGGCACTAATGTTGATCCTGAATCCGTTGCAAACAAATTATCTTCAGTTTCAAATGGTCTGCAGATTGGACTGTCGAAGTCATCCAGTCCCTGTACTTTTTCAGAAACTTGGACTTGTTCACCCCCGTCATCTTCTGAAACCTGGACTCCACCCTTTTCTCCCTCTTCCTCTCCACAAACTCCAACTTCGTCCCCACCATGCACGACCCCAATCATTGGTTCAACATGTTCTTGTTCATCATCAACAAGCTTCGTTGCACCTTGTTCACCCCTGCAATCTCCAGAAATTTGGACTTCATCATTTCGTCCCTCTCCCTCTCCACAGACTTCAACTTGCTGCATGACACCAATCGTTTGTCCATCATCAACAACCTTTGTTCCTCCTTGTTCACCCTGGTGATCTTCAGAAGCTTGACCTTGTTTATCCCCATGATCTCCATAAATTTCATCAAAGATCTTTCTTTCTTCATCTGTTTCTTGTACCTCGGTATAATTTACCTACTCAAACAGAAAATACAATAGTAAACAGTCAACAGTCTGTACAATACAAATTAAGTAAATCAATGTTTCTTTAACTAGACTAATTACGTGTAAAAGGAGCTCAATTCAGGTAAGATATAAAGCATCACAATCCTCTCTCTTCCTATGTTTTGCTCAAATGAATCATTTCGTCAAACTCATTGATCAGCCATTCGAAGTACACAAAAATTAGGAAAAAACATGACATAAAAGCTGAAGTTAAGACACAAAATTTGCAGTCTACAAGCAAAGTTTATAACAGGGAAAAAAACATGACATACTGATAATAAAAACTGAAGTTAAAACACTTATGCATACTTTTCAGTCTACACACAAACTTTGCTAGGGGATGCCATGCCAAAAGCAAGAGAAACCCTCTTCTCATAAGCTTATCTACATCCTATCCACCGGACATGGGAATTTTCAGTCTACACACAAACTTTTGGACTGCAAATTGTTAAATGAACACCAATGACAAGGAAAATTTGGACTGCAAATTTTCAGTTTTAGATTGCAAACTATAGCACTTTTAAATTTAGACTGCAAATTTTTATTTTTAGACTGCAAATTGTTCAATGAGCACACACTCCATATTTATCTTGGCTTCGTTACACCTCAGGTCAGACATCACGGTCAGGTTAGAGGTATCCACCAAACTAAATATGAGTCACTAATACATAAACTACTAAACTACTACTACTACTACTAGGAGACGAAACTGGGCTACTCACAGGAAAAAAAACATGACATAAATTTGCAGTCTACAAGCAAAGTTTATAACAGGAAAAAAAACATGACATAATGATAATAAAAACTGAAGTTAAAACACTTAGGCATACTTTTCAGTCTACACACAAACTTTGCTAGGGGATGCCATGCCAAAAGCAAGAGAAACCCCCTTCTCATAACCTTATCTACATCCTATCCACCGGACACAGGGGAATTTTCAGTCTACACACAAACTTTTGGACTGCAAATTGTTAAATGAACACCAATGGACTGCAAATTGTTAAATGAACACCAATGACAAGGAAAATTTGGACTGCAAATTTTCAGTTTTAGATTGCAAACTATAGCACTTTTAAATTTAGACTGCAAATTTTTACTTTTAGACTGCAAATTGTTCAATGAGCACTAACGCCAAGTAAAATTTAGACTGAAAATTTTCAGTTTTACACTGCAAACGAGTGCACTTTTGAATTTAGACTGCAAATTGTTAAATAAACACTAATGCCAAGGAAATAAAATTTCAAAATCATATGTACAACACATGGAATGCAGTGATCGAAAAAACACAAAAAGAATGCAGATTTTGTGTCTTAACTTCAGCTTAATACATAAACTACTAAACTACTACTACTACTACTAGGAGACATAAACTACTACTACTACTACTAGGAGACGAAACTGGGCTATTTACAGGAAAAAAAACATGACATAAATTTGCAGTCTACAAGCAAAGTTTATAACAGGAAAAAAAACATGACATAATGATAATAAAAACTGAAGTTAAAACACTTATGCATACTTTTCAGTCTACACACAAACTTTGCTAGGGGATGCCATGCCAAAAGCAAGAGAAACCCCCTTCTCATAAGCTTATCTACATCCTATCCACCGGACAGAGGGGAATTTTCAGTCTACACACAAACTTTTGGACTGCAAATTGTTAAATGAACACCAATGACAAGGAAAATTTGGACTGCAAATTTAACACATAAGAAAAGATATAGCGTCATACATCAAAAATTTAACACACAAGAAAAGATATAGCGTCATACATCAAAAATTTTCCATTTCAAAACGAAGAAGAGACATTATTACTTTATCATGGGGAAGCTGACTCAATTGTTCATAATCCTTGAGACTCTTCCGAAGATCTGAAATTTTCCATTTCACCACCCTTGGAATTGCATTCGGATTTTTCACTTCTATGAGTTTTGTATACTCACAAAGCCAATACTGCCAGAAAAAAAAAATCCAAAATCAATAACACTAGTAACGTTATTTTAAATCAAAGAATATGTGTAGGGTTGTGCTTTTATTACCAACAGTAACACAGTAGATCCTTTAAGGCCATTGAGGTCTTTGTGATTGTTGTGAACTGACATAAGTAGATACTTTCTGATAGCTTCTGCCCAGTCATATTGTTTTACTTTTTCAAGATCTTCCATGTGTTGCACATATGACCAATTGACCGTAGTTCCTTTGTTGGAGAAAAATAGGGTTACACAAAGGTATAAACACAATAATCTCACAACATCATCCACATGTTGTTCCTTTTTACTACTTGTCAGTTCTTTAATCTTCTGCTTCATGGCTGGTGCTGATAACCTTGGCTCTTTTATTTCAAGTCTCTTCGCTAATGCAACACTTTCTTTCTTTACATTTGTTTCCAACATCTCAACTTCTCCACAAGAAATACCAAAAATGAGCTTGACATGCTCCTTTGTCAGCTTCAACTGCCTATCACCCACTATAAAACTTCTACTCTGTTCGTCATATGACTGTATAATTCTTAGAACAACTTCGTCATACTTTCTACAATTATCACTTAACAACTTCCTATTCAAAATAGCTTCAAACAATAACCAAAAGGGTGTTTTCTTGAGAGATGCTATATGTTGGTCATTCAACTCGGTATCCTTGAGTAGTCTACATATAGACTGCAAATTGCACCGGTTAGAGCCTGTTGGTTGCGTTTGTTCAGCTTCTGTATGTCCTTCATCTGTCTCCTTTTGTTTTTCAGCCTCTTCTCTATCCATTTTTCTTTTCTTTTTTCCATCCACTGGTTGTGATTTGGATTCTTGCATGTTTGTTGCTAATCTCTCTCTAAGATCATATTGGCTTTGTGTACACCCTCTTGCTCTTGACATTTGAGGCAGTCTAACCTTAATCGGTGCAACTCTTTGTTCATTCACTTCAGTTTCTGGCAGAATCACTGGAGTTGGGGTTGGACTCTCATTATTTGAGCTTTCCCGAAATCCGTGTTCGCGTCTTTTTGCCAATGCTGTATAGTTTTAAAAGGACACAAAAATTATGAAAAAAAATGACATAAAAGCTGAAGTTAAGAGATAAAATTTACAGTCTACAAGCAAAGTTTATAACAGGAAAAAAACATGACATATGATAATAAAAACTGAAGTTAAAACACTTATGCATACTTTTCAGTCTACACACAAACTTTGCTAAGGGATGCCATGCCAAAAGCAAGAGAAACCCCCTTCTCATAACCTTATGTACATCCTATCCACCGGACACAGGGGAATTTTCAGTCTACACACAAACTTTTGGACTGCAAATTGTTAAATGAACACCAATGACAAGGAAAATTTGGACTGCAAATTTTCAGTTTTAGATTGCAAACTATAGCACTTTTAAATTTAGACTGCAAATTTTTACTTTTAGACTGCAAATTGTTCAATGAGCACACACTCCATATTTAGCTTGGCTTCGTTACACCTCAGGTCAGACATCACGGTCAGGTTAGAGGTATCCACCAAACTAAATACGAGTCACTAATACATAAACTACTAAACTACTACTACTACTACTAGGAGACGAAACTGGGCTACTTACAGGAAAAAAAACATGACATAAATTTGCAGTCTACAAGCAAAGTTTATAACAGGAAAAAAAACATGACATAATGATAATAAAAACTGAAGTTAAAACACTTATGCATACTTTTCAGTCTACACACAAACTTTGCTAGGGGATGCCATGCCAAAAGCAAGAGAAACCCCCTTCTCATAACCTTATCTACATCCTATCCACCGGACACAGGGGAATTTTCAGTCTACACACAAACTTTTTTACTGCAAATTGTTAAATGAACACCAATGACAAGGAAAATTTGGACTACAACTAACTACCAACAAGCTACCAGACTAGAGGGGCTATGCCGCCACCTCATCTCAACCAACAGAATATGCAACAGAATATGCGAGGGGTTATACCACCACCTCGGCTAAGCAATGCAATCAAATTACACTTAGTAACTAACAAAGTAAACTAAACTAACTAAGCACACACTCCATATTTAGCTTGGCTTCGTTACACCTCAAGTTAGACATCATGGTCAGGTTAGAGGTATCCACCAAACTAAATACGAGTCACTAATACATAAACTTCTAAACTACTACTACTACTACTACTAAGAGACGAAAGCGGGATAGTTACAGTGGTTTGTCGAACTTCCAAGAAAGCCATAATAAGAAATCCCCGGCAATGGCGCCAATAATGACTAAAAGAAATATTGATGCTAGAACTTCATATGTAGAGAACCAAATAGAAAAGAACCAAATTTGGACAATCGTACGTTGCCAGACACCTGAGAAATGGAAAACTAGCAGAGAGGTGTTTTGGGGAAAAAAAATTGTGAAATCCTTAGTGGTGCTTTTTCGATTTGGGTTGGAGTTGAAGGGAATTAGGAGTCCCAAAGTGGACCGGCCCGTAAATTTCTCAATTTCTCTCTCTTCTCTCATAGCACGCTCGTGTCAGCCTGCCCAAATAAATATTGACCTTTTCCCAAAATTTACAGTTTGTACATAAAATTTGCAGTCTATACACAAAATTTGCACTCTACGAGCAAAGTTTATAACAGGAAAAAACATGACATACTGATAATAAAAACTAAAGTTAAGACACTTATACATACTTTTTAGTCTACACACAAACTTTGCTAGTGCATAGTGTACATAATGATGAATGAAAACTGAATTTAAATCTGTTATACGTACTTTTCTTCTTCATTGTGACTGTCAGTACAGCAGGGCTTCCAAGAGTTTGCACAACGTGGAATTCAGAGATACCACGATGAAGTTTTCAGCTTCAAATCCGCCAAACGGTAATCTACATTATTGACAATAGCAGTTGCTGAGTAAAACCTCATCATCTCACTTACATCAATCAAGGGCCAGACATGGGAAGATTCAAGTGATAGATAATCGAAAATACGGCAAACCAAACCAGCCTACCCCAGGCAGGCATATATACTACTCCTACTCCAGTAAGATTCAAAAGTATGGGCTAATCAGTCATCCATCACGTACATACATACGATCGAAAAAACAGAAAAAGAATTTTACCAGACTACCAAACAACACAGCAAAAAACGGTACTACTCATATGTATGTATGTATGAATTTCATGCGGAAAGCCATTTTTGACATAATGACATAAAAGCTGAAGTTAAGAGACAAAATTTGCAGTCTACAAGCAAAGTTTATAACAGGAAAAAAAACATGACATAATGATAATAAAAACTGAAGTTAAAACACTTATGCATACTTTTCAGTCTACACACAAACTTTGCTAAGGGATGCCATGCCAAAAGCAAGAGAAACCCCCTTCTCATAACCTTATGTACATCCTATCCACCGGACACAGGGGAATTTTCAGTCTACACACAAACTTTTGGACTGCAAATTGTTAAATGAACACCAATGACAAGGGAAATTTGGACTGCAAATTTTCAGTTTTAGATTGCAAACTATAGCACTTTTAAATTTAGACTGCAAATTTTTACTTTTAGACTGCAAATTGTTCAATGAGCACTAACGCCAAGTAAAATTTAGACCGAAAATTTTCAGTTTTACACTGCAAACTAGTGCACTTTTGAATTTAGACTGCAAATTGTTAAATAAACACTAATGCCAAGGAAATAAAATTTCAAAATCATATGTACAACCCATGGAATGCAGTGATCGAAAAAACACAAAAAGAATTTTACCAGACTACCAAACAATACAGCAAAAAACGGTACTACTCGTATGTATGTATGTATGAATTTCACGCGGAAAGCCATTTTTGCCTTTCTGCGTGACATGGGGATGGGGTGTTGCTTGTGCCAAGGCCCAAATTTTATCCTCACGGGTGCACAAGGCCCACATTTATCAACTAAGACAAAAACCTCTGAGCTAAGAACACAAAATACATCAAGATTACTTCAAGGCCTTCCGAGCTCTATCATGAGCCTCCTTGACAAGGGATCGTGATACCTTAACAATATTAAAGAAAGAACACAAAAATATGTTGTTCCAGTATTGAAACCCTAAATCTCTAAATCTCTTTCATGAGCGGACTTGACAAGCGTTTCGCAGCAAAATTTAGTATTGAAACCCTAAATCTTCGTAAGTGAAAGAAACCACGTGATCGACGAAGTAGACTCGATTTGGGAGCTGTAGACTCAGATTCGAAAGCTATACACTGGAGTTCACGGAGAAACATCACGATTTTCAAAAATTAATTGTTACCTGATTCGTCTTGTCTCTAGGTTTTGAAAAACTCGATTTCTGAGGAACAGTAGAGAGAGAATGGCCAGATATTTGCGTTCTAGGCGGAGATCAACCAGCTGTTGAGTTTCTCCGTTGAGCTTTTCCGATGTGCGTAGTCGTTCTTCTCCGACGCGATTGATTTGTGACTCGAAAAGTTACAGCATGTATTGCTGTAAACTGTAAAACAACAGGGGTATTTTTGTATTTGTGACTTGGAAGTGGACTGCAGGTCTTATAAAATTACACTGTGGATCCGAAGGTTTAGGAAATTGTTATAATGGACCTCCCACTAAATCTCTTCATTCGTTGTATTTCGGTTAAAATACGTCGTCTACCTTCGTGTTATTGTGGTATTTCTTGTTTCCTTCTACAATATTGATAAACTAGCGCTTTAGGCACGGGTCGATGAATTTGTTATTCATTACGATTTTGAGTGAGTTTAGCGAGCAGAATATCCATGTCTGAAGGCACTTGCAAACAAAAATCTAATTGTCTTCACAAAATTCACTTTATAAGTTTGAAAGAAGATTGAGGTGGTTTCACTTTCAACATGGCTTTTAATTGACGTTGCAAGGTTGATCACTATAACTTGTAAAAATCAAATACTGTTTCAACTCACACATACCATTTCTAGCATCAAGTATTTTATTAGAAGTCGGTGCCATTGCATTATTGGACTTGCATCTACTAAACCTTTATACAGGTTATTCCTCAATTTCGAAAACTAATAATGTATTAGTTAGCAAAGAAGCAAATTTGTAGATAGTTATAAACCACAAATTGCTACTACTATAAGTTAACGCATTAAGAACTCAACTTTCAACTCATCTTTAACCTGGTACAAAGAACTCATTTTCCAACTCATCTTTTTCAATTTCCATGGACAACGCATTAAGAAAGTACAAAACCACCAAATACAACTAGAGAAATCAGCTTCAATGTTCCAAATTCATGAGTTCCCCCTTTATATTTACTACACTATTTGCCACAAAGCTAACCTGTCATTAAACACAACTACACTATTTGCTTCTAACAAAAGAAAATACTAGTCTCCAGGTGGAAACAGAAAATGGAGACCAAAACAGACAACAAAGTAAGAAAACGGTCCCGCTGTTAGAGAAGAAGATCAAAACAGATATCGGCAAACGCTCGACCTCCTATTTGATGAGATATTCCTCCAAAAGATATACACGTAGTAACTACAAAAGATACCAAAAATATATTGAAAAAAATATGAAACTACTTGAAAATAACACTCAGTCAGCTACATATGAATTACAGGTTGAAAAAAAAATATTAGGGCAAATATTAAAGTGCTTCAATGACATGCAAAAGTTTCAAGGGCAAAACTGAACTGGCAATACCGGAAATAGAAAATGACCAACAAAATCTATTATATCTGGACGCAAGGTATATTGGTTTCAGATTTTATCAAGCAAGAAGTGTTTGTGAAATCCTACCACTTGATGAGCAACAATTTCCTTTCCCTTTCCCTTGGCTACACAACTGGCCTTCTTAATTATTCCCTATAGAAGTTTCATTACTCTGTTATTTGGAAGAAAATAAATAAATAAACCACTCGTTAGGATAAAAAAAATTTACCCAATATTTGTTTAATTAACAAACTCAAAGAGATAGGAATACCCTCCATAACCACAATTTATGATTTGTACATATCGGTTGAAGTTTTGACTGGACAAACTTTATCTGTGCCTACAACACTACCCACCCCAATTGAAATTACCTTCTAAATCTTGGTGGCGGCTCAAATACAATCGTAGCTAGAACTAAGCCAACCCCTCCACTAATTTATAGATCTTGATAAATGAAATTCAACTACCTATGTACAAATAGTCCATGTACGGTATTTTCTGACCTAATGATGTGAAAAATCGAGTGCATCAATTTCACCGTTGGGATTTTGGAAAGACCAAATTCTAATTTTACATTAAAAGACACTGGCCTAATTACATGCTTTTACACATGCAATTCATCCAGAGGTAAACTGGAGTTTTGTTGTGAAACTGGAGAAAGGTTTCCAGTCCTTAGCAAGTACATATTCAGCCCATGAAATTTTTAGGTTAATTCATTCTTAGCTGGAGTATATATGTAGACACTGAAAAACAAAGGCGAAAATACGAATTAAGGGCTTGTTATTAATTCTATCGAGGCCTATACGTTCCGTAGCAATTGGCTTTGAATTCTCTTGAAAATATTTCTAGTTCCCAAATCACTCATTCTTTATTGGTCTCTTGCACATTTCATCGAACACGTAAAATGCGAGTAGAAATTTCTACTCGCACATTTCATCTTCCACGCAGCTTTCAACATTGTTCTTGATGTCGAGACCTCGGTGGATTTCGTCGTGGTGACACCAATGATTGCGGTGGATTTCGTCGCCGATGACACCAGTGAGAACGGTGGATTTCGTAAAAGTAAGAGAGAGAGAGAGAGAGAGAGAGAGAGAGAGAGAGAGAGGGGAGCAGTGTGGATGAGAGTGAGAGAGATAAAAAATTACCAAGGAAACCCATTCTTCTTGCCATTGGTGCAAATTACTGAGTCCGGCTCCTCTCCAATCTTCCTAAAATTGAAGGATCCTCCAATTCTATTAATGATGCGACACGTGGAGACTATTACATCCAATGGTCAAGAATAGAGGACTCCCCTTGATGCGAAAAGCACCTGATAACTTTCCTCCTCTTCTTCCATCTACCACCACAATAACCGACCACTGCCAAATTGCCAATCTCACCTCTTTCTTCCCTCAGCCATTGCAATTAATGGCCACTGCCTCTAACCCCTCTTTAATCCATAGCCACGTCCGTCCCGTTCCCATGCATCTAATTCTTCCCTCCCTCCCCCCCAAACCCACCATTAGACCTATCAAATTTGCTATGAACATATCTTAAAATTCTGAGATATAAGTGGAGAGGTTTATTGTCTTCATCTCCTTCCCTTTCTCTGCCTCGTTTCCTCTCCAAAACCTAACTCATCCCTAATCCAACTCTAATTTGCTAAGTGATTGAGTTCACTGGCGGTAAAAGAATCCGGCAACAAATATCCAGTTTGAGGCTGTTTGATGGGCCGCTTTGGAAAGGAGAGAGGAGGAATGTAATTATGTGTGCTCAATCCTTTGGTATTTTAATGAAGTGGGTGTAACGTTAAATCCTAACCGTTGGATCTAGTTTGGAGGATCCTCAAATTTTAGGAGGATTGGAGAGGAGCTGGACTCCAAATTACTGCTTAGCCACCCATGTTGTAACCCCAAGCATAGGGCTATTTGATCGGTAGCATTATAATCCGAAAGACCAGATATCATACCCAAGAGAATCTTCGAATGACTTGTATGGATTGATAGAAGTATGATTTTCGGCATTTAGACAGCCTAACTTTATTTTGCTTTAAATGATGGAAAATAAACAGCTAATTAACGGCGAATTACTTAATTAAATGAGCGGCTAGGTCTAGGAGGTCCTAATACCCACGACTCAAGTTAATCCACTTTTATCTCGTTCTCTGTAATTACTCGGTTTGAGACACGTATCAAAGGTTGTAAATCCAGAGGATTTCGCATTAAAACCATTTTAGTCTAGAAATGGAGTTCAAATACCACGCAAGTTTGGAAATTCATTTATCAAACGCGAGGAATGACAGAGCTCCCAAGAGCTCCTGCCCACACATGATCAAAGAAGTTAAAACCGCCAAGCTTTGATAAACAAACCTGAATTAACTTGATTTTTGAGCTAAACATAAAGATTTATTGACAAAAAAATAAGATCAATCCAAGTCATAAAATGCTAATCACCTCATAACTAAGCCTAATTAATTACTCATTCATAGCCAGGAGTTAAGAGCAAAAGCTAGGGAGTAACCAAGGGAGTGCAGCTCAGGGTGACAACAACGACGCCGAAGCAGCAGAAGAAGAAAACCAACACTCCCAGAAAATCAATCCACCCAACGGCGTCGCCACGATGTCAACGGTACTGTTAACCCGCACAATCTCTGCATAAAGTGCAAGTCCAACGAAACAATCTTTTACACGAACCCCGCGCCGGCCGCCTTCTCTCCCGGCGCCGACTGCGGCCGGTTTTGCGCCGAGTGCTTTCGGAGCAATCTGTTCGGGAAGTTCAAGTTCGCCGTCACCTCGAACACCGTGATTTCTCCCTCCGACAACGTCCTCGTCGCTTTCTCCGGCGGCACTTCTTCCAGGTCTCTCTCTCTCTCTCTAGAATGATGTTTATTCGTGGTTTCAGTGATATGATGTTTTGTTGTGGGGGATAGTTTTGTTCTAGAATGTGGATCTTGTTTCTTTTGGATAATTGAATTTCTTATGCTTGATACGTGTATAACTATGAATTGATCTCACAAGGTTCATTGCTTATTTGCTTGTGTTGGTTTTGGTGAGAATCAAGGATGGACAGATGGCGGATGAGATAGTTATCAAAAAAAAGAAAGAAAGATGGCGGATGAGATCAGGAAGCCACCCTACTCAACTTACAAAATTTCTTTAGAATTATAGTAGATTTTTCTCGAAGATGCTGAATTTGGACGAGTTCACCAACATGAGGGACGATAGTGTTCTCTTTTCTTTCTTAACTGCTTCTCCAAAATAGATTCTAATCTCTCCTTGAGAAGCCTGATGGCTCTCTGTTCTTTGTTTATAATATGGTCTTGAACTTGACTCAATGTTTGTTGTTCATTCGTTCTTGAAAATGCAATCTCGATGGTATTTTTAAGCTTGAAGTGACAAAAATCAATCACTATTTCTATATGAGAAGGTTATCTTGCATAGTAAATTAATTATGGAAAGGATTCAAGTTAGTGATTACTAATATTTATACGTACTGTGAGGTGGAGGTGGGCATTTCAGTTTGTATGCTAGTTTCTAGGTTTCTAGGATGACTATGCATCAGCAGATACACGATATGCAGATCTTTCTAGCACTGTGAATCAAGCCAGCTTGGCTTTTATCTGGTCCTAGATAGCCTATGTGCTTATCCAACTAAATTCAAATTGTAATGTAAAGTTAGTTTGCAGAGCATCCTTGCTCATATACCTAATTTATGCCAATGCTCTATCCCCATTTTGAAACAAGGTTATATGGCTTGCTTTGCCCTAGAAACCCAGAAGATGAGCTCATGTGAGCATTTTTTAGGGTGGCCCTACAGTTTGTACATGAGATGCAATGTAAAGCACAGAAGAATTTTGATGCTACAGTATAATCTTAATTGGCCCTACAGTTTGTACATGAGATAGATCACCACCAGTATTTGGTGTAGGTGTTGCTTTTGTTGATGAAAGTGCCATTTATCCAGCCTCTTTCCAGCAACTTGATGATGCTATTGAAGACATGAAACTTACTGTATCGAATTTAACTCCCCCAAGAATGGTGTTTCATGTTATCCCAACTGCAAGCATCTATTCTTCCGAGTTAGGGGAGGGAGGAAAGGACAGGTTGAAAGAGTTAGTAAATGTTGTTCGTGATGTCACCGGAAAGGAAGATCTTATGCTGCATCTGCGAATGTTGTCATTGCAAAAGGTTCAACTTTTATGCATGTTATTTAACTTCAATAATGAGATGTACTGGCAACTTGTTAATGCAGTACAGTGCTTTTGTTATGCATATTGCTCTTGAAAATGGATACACCAAACTTCTGTTTGGATCATGTACATCAAAGATAGCTTGCCAGGTCATCACAGCAACTGTTAAGGTTAGCCTCTCTTTTCTAAACTCTTGAAAGAAATGGAGAGAACAGATTCCATCTTTCATTAACTGATAAAAGCTGAAGGTTCAAATGAATATAGACGTATAAAGAATTCTTTCTTTCATTAACGATGAAAGGTGAAGGTTCTAATGATTTTAAACTTAATTGAAATAGTGGGAGGTAATATTGTGTTCTTTTGCCAGGGCCAGGGTTATTCTTTAGCAGCAGATATACAATATGTTGATGCAAGGTGGGGGGTACCAGTGGTGCTTCCGCTACCTGACTGTTTCACACAAGAGCTGAACATGCTTTGTTGCCTTGACAGTTTTTTTTTTTTTTTAATGCTTTTACCACTTAGTGAGTCTTTCCTCTTCATATACGGAGTATTTAGCTATTTTAAAGTCCAATAGCAGCAGGCCGAGCTAGTTGGCTGAAGTATAGTTAAGCAGTAAGTTAACGCAGCTGCAGACATCAAATTTGGGGGCACAAAACCAGATCTTGACTGGCATAGTTGGAACAGTGCAAGGTTGATAGTGCTGGACATAAGCTCTTGTTAAACTGAACCCTTTTCGCTTTGAATTATGATTTTGGGAAAGTGTTGTTTTGGTTTGCTATTGCGTGGGTTCATTCTACGATGACCAATATGAAGTAGAATTGTAGTTATGGCTAGTAATCTACTATCCTACCTGGAGTCCTTTATGTTTGATCATTTTTGATATTCTTGACATCTTAAAAAATCTTTCATACTCTCTATTTTATTCATTTGTTGATGGTTTAGAAAACTGTCTTCCAGAATTAACAGAGTTTTTCTATTGGTGAAAAACTCTTGAATTTCTTCCCACAAATATGCCCATTTGTTCATCCAATCAATTTACACGAACTGCTGAAAAAAGGACCAGGAATATGCGTCATAGGTAGTAAAAATTCTACATCTTATATGCGTTACTTAGTGTGAGTACATTATCGACATAAGCATGTGAAGCATTTACATGCGAAATGTTTTTCCTTTGCCACATGCAATGGGAAGTTCATTAATACGTTTTCACCATGATGGGACTGATCTTATCTTGGCAGGGCAGCTTGAAAACAGTGGAGGTTCTTGATACTCCTTGTTCTGGCATCAATGGTTTAGTCTCATAGTTTGTAAAACAGTTGCAGGTAGAATGCCAATTGTGGATATATACTTTTTGAATGCAATTTTAATAGTTACACTGATTGTTATATGGTGTAGATAAAGAGCTTACCATCAGAAATATAACATTTAAATTCATTTGAAAGTTTGAGATTTGCATCTTGCTGAAATTACTTGTGATCTGCTTGGAATTTACTTTCCCTTCAGCTTTCAAGTATAAACCCTTGTGAAAGTTCATTCTTCAAGTCAAATCAGCTAAGAGTGTTGAATGTTGTTTCCATGTACTCCCAGAATCTGCAATTTCATCATATAGCTTTTGTGTTTTAGGAAGAAAATGCATCTCGAGAGTGCACAATTTTAAGAACAGCCGGAAAGCTTACTCCATTTGATTTCAATAGAATGCCAGAGAGTGACGACCTTAATTGTCATTTGGCATCCCAAAGCCAAAGGCGTCAAAAGAAATATAATCTGAAGTCGAATAAATCACTTCCCCCAGAGTCATTCTGTCCCATCTGCAGTAGCCCACTCAGCACTTCTGACTTGTTAAGTTTGAATGATATTGAGATTGGACAATTAAGTGCTGAAACATTTGGGGCTAAATGTTGTTTGAGTTGTCAGATCCTTCCCAAGGAACCCTCGTCCGTGGAGCACTTCTATTCACTTTTACCACAGCCAGTCATTGCCCTAGCAAAGAATGATTATCATTGCAATTGGAGATGGCTAAGGTAAGAAACTAAAACGTTACACTTACATGTTCTTTATGCATGTAATTTGCGGGTGATTAGGGATGATTTCAATTAAGATTATACCAAGACCTCTATGAGTTTCTTTTTCCATCGGTAAATGACTTGCTTTTCGCATGAGACCTTAATTTATCGTGCCTTGGGGCCTGTGTTACATGGACTCAGGTATCGGTTGTAGACACGCAGGTATGTGTCTAAGTGTCCGCTTAATCTAATTTCCTGTTTAGAACTCGGGGATTTGCCCAAATAGTAGAACTTCTAGTATATTTCTTTTATGTTCTCCGATGAATAGTGGTTACAAAGTGCCTTAGGGTGTTTTTTACACAATATGAAAGTTCTACGCATGGTTCAGGGTAACTTTGCATCACAAAATATGTTTGCTATGTGTCTGTCCAACTAAATGTGTTGGACACGGAGCCCACACCCTTATCCTAGTGATATTTTGTTCATTTAGAAGGGCCCATGTAACATAGCTCAAGGCTATGTGGAACTTTGTAATTTTTTTAAAACAATACTTTTAATGAGTATGATTATCTGGAGACCACGTGTATTTGTGGCTCCTCCATTCTGAAAATGTGTCTAAAATTCTGTTTTCCAATTTCCTTGCATCGGATAACTGCTTTGTTTATGCGTTCTCCTCTTAGGGAGCAGATACAAGATTGCTTGGTTTTAGACAGCAAAGATGGAACCTGAACCTCCTATTTGCTCGTTTTCAAATTCTTCTGCAGATAAATCTTCTCACTTTAGATGCTTGCGCATTTTAAGCAATGGTTCACATTGCTAGGGTCAAAAATTCATAAGGGGACAAGGCTATAGCAGCAAGCAACCTAATAACAAGGGTAACGTATCCTACCGTGTAATGAGGAGGAGTTTTTCGGATGCCAAATTGGCTTGATTTTTCCAATTAAGTCCCTTGATTGGGCAGCCACAAGGCTAGAGGGTGGGGGTAATTGTCACGCCCTCGATTTTCAACTAAATATTAATATATTTTCTATAAACAAAAGTCTTTCTCTCAACTCTATTTACCCTTAAATGTCATGTAAATCCAGAAAGCAAATCAAGTCGCTTCTTCTTTCTAAAATTTTTTTTTTTTTTTTACTACGTAAAGTCTCCCAAACATCTTCCATTAAAAGAGATTCACAATAATCAAGGAGATGAGTTTATACATAGCTTTACATATGGTCTAATCAAATGGTACAACCCTCAAATGCGAGTAAAGTACATAACATGAATTAGACTAAATGAGAAACACTTCCCTAACGATACCAATGAAGCTCTCAAGAGACGTTTCAATGTGCATTCCGTGCAATCCAAGCTAAGTGTCATGACGAGTACCTGAAAGGATAGGGTGAGCTACACTAGCTCGTAGAGATATCCATACCTAAATTATATGCATAAGTGAAGACAGATCCCAAGGAAAAACATTTTCCAAAAGCATATTTGTTTTGTCAAAAGTGTAACTCAAAATACCATACTCACGCTGAAAAATATTTAACTCTATTTCTCAAACACTAACACTCTCACCCACACACACCAATATTCTTAAAAATCTCAGCTTACCATTACGGCGTTACCCAAATCAATCCCTGCCTTTTTATTTCCATTTCAAAGACCTAAAGATTGATCTATGTTCTTTAATGAATAGCATCATTTTTCTTGTCTCAAATAACTAGCCAACCTCTCAATAGAAATATACACTACACAGGTAGAGTCAAAATATGAAATAACAATAGCACATCGAATAATACCACACCTCGACAATAAGGAGACTCACCCATAAACCCCAAATCAAATTCCAAATCTCAAGTTAACTTCGAACCAAAAACCCTTCACCTTAAGGTTTCCTTTATGAGTCTAATTAACGTGCAAATACCCTATATGTAACTCCCACAATGCATCACACCACAAGGTACCAAATATACACTAATACAGAATAAGTTGCCCACCGCATATCAGGAGAACAAGCCACAATGATTTGGAGGTCTGAAAGATGAAATATAAAACACGTATTGACATACTAGACAATCCAAGGTGGCAACTCAAGTTCAATTTTTGTGTTTCTCATACGCATATTCCACTTTGTCTCAAATTCACATCATCGATCTTCAAAACCAATTTCCCTTTCTTTTCTTTTTCTTTTTGAAAACACCAATAACCCAGCCATTAGAAACATACCACCAAAGTAGAACCATAACTTGCCTTCAGATAGGAATTTGCAAAATGCCATACACATTAAAACTTAACATCTTGATGCAGAAGGATCCATATCGTAACGTAACAAATAAACAACGAATTCCCAACCTCTTATGTCATGTGATTAATCTCATTCATTCACTTTCTGTGCGTCAAATCTTATAAGCATGTTTCTGGGCATGGGGACCCCATTCACTCACTAGTCACCAAAACTACCGCATCATTCACATTATTAGTTCAACACAACCCGCATCGCCCTTAGAGTCACCACGGCTTTTCCCGGGTCTTTTCCCTAAGTCGATTCGGAAAAGAGTCACCATGGCTTTACCCAGGTCTATTTTCAAATCCGCAGAGCAGTAGGTCACCACGGCTTTCCCCGGGTCTATTCCCACTTTCACAAAGTAACAGGGTCACCACGGCTTTACCCGGGTCTATTCCCGCATTTACAAAGTAACAGGGTCACCACGGCTTTACCCGGGTCTATTCCCGCATTTACAGGGCACTTAGGTCACCACGGCTTTTCCCGGGTCTATTCCCATAATCAATATACACTGATGATGTAAAGTTGCCAATACGACTTCATAACAGGGTCTAATATACTAAAACCATTAAGAGGGCAACACCCACATACCAAAACACGTATACTAAACCAACCCATGGATACAATACATAGAGAGGAAAAACTGTTTACTTTTCTCTAAGTATCAAACAACATCAATGTCAATACACCAACAATGCATATCCCTTTAATCCAACACCTAGTCATCTAGATCAGTCCATCGTATCCCCACATGTCAAATTGGCAAAGTTAATCATTTACATTAGCCTATATCCAATTAAACATAAATTCAAGGACGAAACTTAAACCATTGAAAAGTATATTTTTTTTTCTTTGATCCATAGGTCATACATCAAACACGAAATTCGGGTAGCCTTATTATGGCCATGCAATTATAGCTCAACGTAACAATGAAACTAGTGCAGAGGCAGAATTTGGGTCAACTTTTTGGATGCAAATCTGTTATTGCTCGGACCTACCCATGATGTATGTGATGTATCATTGGAAAGCTCTATGTGTCTAGTTTCTAACCAAACAAACGGTGCGTCGTTTCGAGTCCCGAGCTAGGAGTTATGTCCATTTTACCAAAGTCCGCTGGTGCTGTCAGATTCTACGCGGGAATAAGTAAAATTGATTGAAAAATCATAACTCGTTCATCTTAAACCCAAAAATATTGAAACCAATGCCAAAAGTTGCACCACTACAAGCCCTACACTCAGTAAACTTCAAGGTTCAGAAACGAGAGGAGGTTAACCCAACAATCAAAAGAAAAACCGATTCGCAACCATTTCCGCCCTAGTCAACCAACCCTGCTTTAGAAATTCACCAAAAATTGTATATTTAACCAAATTACTTGATTCCAACGCCAATCTCTTCTTAACTTAAATATGCAGCTCCTGTAAAAGACCCAAAGCCACCCAAATTGTTCATCAGGCCCAGAAAATTAAAAGAAGACAGCCACGCACAGATTCGCGCATCCAGGAAACAGCCAGTATTCAGAAATTCATAACTAATTGTGTGATTATCGGTTTTTCATGATCTTGGTACTGAAATCTTCGTATTGAAACGTACTTTAACTGTTATGAAGACACTAAAAATTGATTCCTAGCAGAAGGGCTCCCAAAAGACAGGTTTCCAAAACCCACGAAATTTTCAGCACATACCAGATTTGTTCAAGACTCAAAATAAATGATCAAACTTGATTCTCGTACATTAAACCAACACTTAAACATGTAAAGAAGGCAGGAGATCCCTACCTTGAAGGTTAGAAGCAAGCCCGAACATGGAGGAAACTTCACAGTGCTCCGATCATGAATTTTCTTGGATGGATAGGAAGCTCTCGTCGCGTAGAACAACTTTTGTACTTGAGATTTTTCAAAAATCGCACTCGTAATAGATGAAATCGAAGAGAGAAGGCGAGAGAGGTGAGAGCCAAGAGGGAGGACGGCGTGGAAGAAAAAAAAAGAAAAGGGAAAGTGATTTCCCTGCCCCAATTTTTGACTTATATAGCACAAATAACACTTGCACCCCTTTCACTCCTATTGTATTACGTCATCTCCCACAACTTACAAGTCATCTCACATTGACCCAACTCATATCTACCTCATATTTCACATTTCATAGTATAATCCCGCATTAAAATTATTAAAATAAATACGGGTCTCTACAGTAATTCAGTCCATTTGCTCGGTCCTATCTTCGTAATTACGGGTGTCTTAAGGGGCAATTGAGAATGTGCCATTGCCTTTTTGAGTACACGTGGTTTTCTCCCGTCCAAGTATTTTCCTCCGCTTTACACTCTCCTCCCCCGAAATACATGCCACCAATCACCATCCACCACATTCTTCTCTTCACTAGGGCAACTCTCTCTCTATCTCTCAACACCATCAAACGACTGAGAACCTCACTGGCACAGCTCACCAATGCCGTCTTCAGAAAACTGAGAGCCAAGTCCGAGAACAAGGTACGTATAGTTCAAATCTGTTATAATTTTTTTTGTAGATCACTCAATTCTGATTTCCTTAGGGGGGGTTCTTTTTCCAAATGTGTTTTGATTGCAATAATCCAATGCGGGTATCCGCTGCGTACGGGAGCTTATGGTGCATTGATTGCTCGGCCGGATGTCGGAGACAGCTTCTTCAGGTGATTCTGAATTGCACTTGCAATGTGGCTTATGATGCTTGCTGTAGAGAGAGAAGGAAGTGATGGAGGCCATGGCTGGGTTTCGGAGGAGCAGGAGCCCCTTCGATCGTAATAGCGATCATCTTCGTTGGTAAGTTATCTCATTCTCAACAATTGTTTCAGTATAAAAATTGATGGAAGTTTTGTGAAGGTAATATTGTTATTGATTTTGTCAAGGGAAACCGGTGCGGCATTCGGAAGGTATGTCCGACTTTTGAATGTTTTTGGAAAATTTGAAAGACTGGAATGTGATGCTTATTCTACCTATCTTCAAATGAGAAAAACAGATTTTGAGATGATGGTTGATTTTGGTGGATATGATAAATAGTGCCAGATATTGATCAGTTTAGTTTCAATTCGTATGTTTTGGGAAGTGCCTTTAGGCATGGGTAATCTTTTTTTTCCTGAACGTGGCACCGGTAGTCTATTATTTTACAGTGTATGTAATTTTGACCCGAGGGAGACTGCATTAGTCGGAAACAGTTGAATAGACATTGTTGAAATGTAGGGCTCTCTAATTTGCAAATTCATTTGTTGAAATAGGTTACATGCTTCCTTTTTGAAGCTCGGGCAAAATTGATTAGATCCATTGGTGGGTAATCCTATTTGAAGCTGGGGAGAAGCCGGACACCTCCATGGCGTGCAGACAGTCCTAGGGAAGGGTATTCTATTGAGGTTAAATCAAAAGGGTAATTGCACAGTAATGCGGAATTGGACTTGCTTAGAAGTTTAAGTATGCGAGTGCCATGGCTACTTCCATAAACCTATTGTTATTGTGCAGGACATTAGTCACGGATTAAAGGCATTCTCTTTTTTAAACTAAAAAATGGTGGGTTAAGGAGGGAGGTTAGAGGAATGTTGAATCAAAAGGTACAATGCCATTAGTTTTGAACATTCCAGTTTTGTTGCCTTATTTTCTGATAGTTGACTTCACTTACATTCGATATGTTAGCTAATTTTACTTTTAAGTCTAGATAAGCTAGGATGACATGCATGTTACACAATTCCTGCACTTTTTAACAAAGTTTTGATTTGGTTGTATTTTTTCGGGATTGAGCAATTCGGAACACAACCGCAATGGAATTATTTTAGGACTACATACGAAGCTGCTCTCTCTCCTTACTATTGCAAATCTTTGGTTATAATAAAGAATGGGTATTATCTATATTGTTGTGGCCTAGGTATCAGAAAAGTTATGTTAGCTATCGATTACGCTCTTATGTTAGGCTGATTATGTTTACTCTTTTTTTTTTTTAGCTATATAATTTATCGGGTGCACTTAGTGAACTTGACCAGTTGATACTGGGTCACCTTGAGATCACATCACATGTGCTGTTGAACTCTAATATAGTGGTGAAAGCTTGGTTGTTGTCCCCTTTTCGCTCTAGACCGGAGCATATGGAGAATGAATAGCTAGGTGATATTTGGAGGCAATTGGGATCGAGTTATGAGCTATGATGCACCGACACGGACACGGACACCAATACGGACACGAAATCGACACCGGGACACGGGAATTCTAAAAAAATGGGGACACGGACACGGTGCGGGACACGCCACGTGTATATTTATTTATTTATATATATAAATAAATAAATAATTATAGTTTAGCACCCAGAAATTTTAAAAAAATTATAATTTGGCCCCAAATTTTATTTTAAAAAATTACAGTTTGACCCCCAATTTTTTCAAAAATTACAGTTTGGTCCCCAAAATTTTAAAAAAAATTACAGTTTGGCCCCTGCCGTGTCCCCATCGGTGTCCCCGCGGTGTCCCAACCGTGTCCCCGCGGTGTCCCCGTCAAAAATTCAAATTAAATTATGGGACACGCCACGTGGCGTGTCCCGTACGTATCCCGCGGTGTCCCCGTGTCCCCGTGTCTGACGCTGCGATACCTCAACTTTTAGAGGTGTCGGTGCTTCATAGGTTATGAGGGAGAGGAGAGAGCAAAGTTGCTGGGCCTATTTGATATAATCTGTTAGAACCACGGGCAAATTTTAGCAAGAATGTATGGATGGACGAGACCCTAATTTTAGCAAGAGCTTTGGATGAATTTGTTGAACTCTGTAGGGTGCATGCGAATGAACCACTAGCAACCAGGAATCAGTGAAACAAGCTGAAGCTTTTGAGAATGTAAGAGCAACATTAATTCAAAGTGGTCTATGTTCTGCCCAATCGCTGCACATGTTTGGGAATTTTCATCTAATAGCTCGGTAATGAAGTTTGGAGTTGTCAAAGTTTGGAACATTTGAAAGACATGATATATGCGTGTGATGTGAAATTCCCTCCGTCTGTCTGTCTGTGGTTTTGTGGCTGTTTATGTTTGGTCTTGTTTTGTTTTATCAGCTAATTAGTGCTAAATGGATGATTTATTATGTGGATACATGGGTGGTTTTTTTGGGAAAATGACGGCCAAGGACGTGTTTTGATAATTAATACCCGCCAAGGATATTTTCAGCATTAACAAATATTCTTAGCATATCCTTGGCGGGTATTAATTATCAAAATATGTCTTGAGCCGTCATTTTCCCAATTCTTTTTTGGTTGAAATGAGGTGACCATATGTTCCAAATCTGTGATTTGGTCGAGATCAAACTTGTATCATGATAGGTATCTTTTATTGTGTAATTTTGCCTAAATGGATGGTTGGAGAATTTTTCATTTTACTTCATCGTCATTCACCCAAATTCGGAGAACTTTCCATTTTACTCCATCGTCATTTGGGTGAGTTTATGCTATGTTATTTTTTCGGATAGATGCCAAAATAACGCCTGTTTTCACTAAAAATACCAAAAATATCATTTAGATAAAAAAAAATTGTCTTGAATTGTGGGTATTTTTTGGTTAAAATACTGAAACTATAGTTTAGGCAATGGCATATACTTGCCCTATCATATCCCATATTTGTACGATCTTCCATCATCAGGCAAAGAAATCAAAGCGACTATATCTATACAATACACACACACATGACTATATCTATGTTTACAGCCCTGTCTTCATTTACACTTGTAGAATGTATAGACAGACTTTTGTTAATTTCTCTTTTTGATCGAGTCTCTTGGGAACAAATGAAAGCGAGTTTACAGAAGAGCAAAGCCGAGAAAGGAATGGTTGGCCGATTGGGTATCAAGAAACGACGACACTGTGCGGAGCTTGCCAATCTACTGGTGGTTCTCATAAATTGTGGAGTTTCGGGCATCGCTGATGCTGGTAGGTAAAAGTAAAAACCTTTGCTTATTTAGTTACTTGTTAATTGTGTATACTATATACTACTGCAAGTTACACAGAGTGACGAAATGGTGACTAGGGTGCGAAATTTTGTTTGTGTTTGTAGATAAGATAAACTTTCTTTCGAAGTTTCAATTTGGTTGTCGGAACATATTTAATTGGGAACCCAGATGACCGCATTCTCTTCTACAAAGCCCAATTCAACTTCACAATCATGTTTTCATTTTTGGGTAGCCTTTGATTGAATATTTTAATTTTGCAGGTTTCTTTTGATGGGTTCTGATCTAAAACTGGTGTGTATGTGTGCGTGTGAGAGAGAGGCCTGAAGTTCTGGAGGTTGTGTTGAAGGAAGCTATGGATTTGGTAATGGATTTGATATCTGATAATTACATGTGGTTTTCTTGATTATGCTGTGTCAAATTTGTTGCTTTTGTTTGATTTTTTATTTTTTGGGGTTTGATGGAATTGGGTTTTTTGAGTCCAGTAAAACATACCCATTTTGGTAGTTTTTCAGAATCTGAGATGTTCTAAGAACGTTTATCCGCCGAGTCTGCTCAGCAAAGGCTTGAGCTTTTTGGCTATAACAAACTGGAGAAGAAGAAAGTATCTGTTTCTTATCGAACACCCTCCTTTTGTATTTCCAGTCTGTTGGCTTTTTGGACTGAAATTCTGATAATAAAGTTTATTATCTTCTCAGCATTTCAGGAGAGTAAATTCTTGAAGTTGTTAGGCTTTTAACCTGTTCCGGTTTATGAAAAAATGAACTTTTAAAGGGAAGGTAATTTCAAGCTCAAAAATTATGTATTTACGCAAATAATTTTTCTACCAATATGGATCTTGTTTGATAGATCTCATTGAGATCTTTTAAACGGTGTAAAAAAATGAAAAAACTATTTTTCATTTTCATTATATTTGAGTTTGAAATTACCTTCGTTTTGAAAAAGAATGTTTAAAAAAAAAGCAGAACGGCACCTTTGTGTGGAACCCTCTGTCATGGGTGATGGAAACTGCTGCTATCATGGATATTGCCCTTGCCAACGATGGAGTAAGAACCGGCATTTAAATTTGGATTAGAGTATTCACAGAAACCATGATTTGATCTAAATTATGTGTTGGTTTCATCACTAAATAGGCACGCTGTTGCGACAAGAGAAAATGCCGGTGTCCCAAAAGCCCATTGCCTGAAGAAGCATTTCTTATCGGTATTCCCATAATGCCTTGTTGAGGCAAAAGTGCTATTATATGATGAATCCTCTGAAGAAGAAATTCTTTCTTGTCACCCTGATTTTGTGTTGGACTGCATTGACAACATAGACACGAAGATAGGATATAGTATTTGTTCATGGTGAGTATTATCATCCTTGAATGCTTACCAAAAATGACTACTTGGCTCAACCTTTTTTACTGTTACAGTTATGTTCAGAAGTTTAGGGTCATAATTTGTTGCTGAAGTGAGATGTGTGTGCGCTTGCGTGCGTGTGTGTGATAGGCATGTATGGTTGTTTGCGAATTGCCATGTTTAAACTGTGTTTGGATGAGTTTTTGAGAAATTTTTTAGGGTTATGAGTGGAGAGAGAATGAGAGTAATAATTGAAAGTATGGATAATGAGTGGAGAGAGATAGAGAGAGAAATGAGAATAATAATTAGAGATAGGGGTAATGAGTGGAGAGCAATGATTGAAAGTAGAGGTAATAAGTATTTTTTGAGTTGAAATTTTTTTTTTCAAAAAGGGAAAAGAACAAGGCATTAATTATTTAGGCAAGAGCGTATAGTAGCATTAATGGACATAGGGTCTGGAAAATATTGCACTTTCAAAGGTCTTTCATTCTACCTTGAATGATGCATTTTGAGAATTTATAGTTTGGAACTTGTGAATGATTAGTTTTTAGCGGAAAATTATTTTGAACTACCCACATTCCAGATATTAAGTTGTCTATCATGAGTTCAAATACCTTGTGAATATGATATAGGTTTTACTTTTAAATTTACTATTTCTGGATTCATAGTGTGAAATAGGTGGCACTTCTTGCCGAATGTGTGCGTAGGGGCTTCAAAGTTCTGTCTGCAACGAGAGTTGGCACGAGAACTGACCCTACAAAAATCTGTGTGGCTGATTTGAGAGTCTGACAAATGACCATCTATCTCGAGCCGTAATTCTTTTGGTGTGCATGATTTGCTCTCTAATATTTTAGGACCATGTATCTACCTATCATAAACTTTACTACAATCACGTTACGTTAGCATTTGTAAATAGGGTATGCATTATATAATCTACATGTAAATCAGCTAGACTCTTGGTACTTTAATCAATCTTTGTAATACGCCTTTCCTCTTCAATGGGCATGACATTCGTGCCTTGGACATGGCCGCACCTAGTAGGCTTTATATATCGTCTTTGCGACAAGATATCATGTGTGTTTGTTATTTAATAATCAAGCTTTCGCTCCTCTTTTGCTTATGCGAAACGAAATGGGGGATGGTGCTGTGCAGTGAAGTGCATAGCACCAAGCTGCGCACCTTCGAGCCGTCGGATAGTGCATTCGACGGCTAGGATCTCATCTCGGCAATGAATGGCTCTCGATCGTTGATTGTCAAGATAAGATCCGAGCCGTTAGATGCACGATCCAACGGCTTAGAATTGCGCAGCACCAACCCCAAATCCGAAACTTGGAGGTGATGCAAATTCACGTTTGATCTGCTCACATGTTTTGTTTACATCAATTGACGGTTAAAATATACATATCTGAGGAAAAAAATCGACTGCTTTCTCGAAGTTTGCTGAAGAATGAAATGTAGAATTATCTCCCTTGGCTTTTGAGAAATAATAAAGTCAAAACTGTTTTTGTAAATTCCAAAACTGTTGTGCGTGAGATTTTTTATTTTTTTTTAGGATGCATGAGAGATTTGTATTTTGCACATTGTACAAGCATTTTATGCTCTACAATTTTGACATTAACAAAAACAATTTTACATTAGCACCACTTTTTTTTTTCTTAGACCAATGATAGATAATCCATTACTACTTGGGGGTAATTATTCTTGTGACGAAATGCCGAATTTTTTTTGAACGACAACAAAATTTCATTAATATTTGAAATTGTTAAAAGACCAATAGGAACAAGGAGAATGAAGTTTTGTAACAAAGCTAAGAGCATCTGCAATGGTAATAATCAAAATCAATACCCAAGATGTGTTATGTCAGTATTTGATTATTCATTTAGTCTATAGTCAAATTTAATAACCTCTATCTCTACATTGGTTATTTTTACATACCTAACAAAAAAAAACCCATAATACACAATGCACATGTCAATTTCAAACGAGTTTCAATCACGTACCCGACCATACCAAATTATTCGTCTCGATGAGACGATTCCAATTTGGAGTGTTTTTGAGTTATTGAGTTTTGGTTATTGGTAAAAGTTGTTAAATTTGGTTATGGAATGAGCAAAATTTGCTTATTTGCTAAAAGACTTGTAACTTTGCTTATTGCAATGTAGGGTATTTTTTGAGCATTGTTGTTAAGTTTGCTGGAGAATGAAATGTAGAATTATCTCCCTTCTTGGTTTTTGGGAAATAATAAAGTCAAAACTATTTTTGTTAATTCCGAAATTGTTGTGCGTGAGATTTTTTTTTAGGATGAGAGATTTGTATTTTGCACATTGTACAAGCATTTTATGCTCAGCAATTTTGACATTAACAAAAACAAGTTTTGCATTAGCACCACTTTTTTTTTCTTAGACCAATGATAGATAATCCATTATTACTTGGGGGTAATTATTCTTGTGACGAAATGCTAAGTTTTTTTTGGAACGACAACAAAATTTTATTAATATTTGAAATTGTTACAAAGACCGATAGAAACAAGGAGAATGAAGTTTGCTTATCCACACCCATTTGCTTATTACAACGGAAATGCTCTAAGAAAAATTCTATGCCCGACTCAAACCCTCGATTGCCAAGGAACTAATGAAAAAATTCCAATGGGACAAGCCTACGCCTAAAATGCCGAAGCCCAAACAATAATTGGGATAAGCCCATCGAAAAGAAACCCTGACCCTAATCCCGCATCAACTTCGACCATTTTTAACTCGCACCGATCAACTTTGTCAATGCATGTGAGAAGCAAGTCCCTGGTGTAAATGCCTACAATTAGTACATTAGAGCATCCGCAATGTAATAATCAAAATTAAAAGGTTGCTAAAGTGAGCAATGTTTGCTCAAAAAAGTGCTCACATTGTAATAATCAAACTTAGCAATCTTTTAGCAACTCATCAAATTTTGGCCTTTGAATAATCAAAACTAACAACTTTTTGTCAATAATCAAATCTAATCATCCCCACATTTTCTCAATTAAATACACACATCATTACACAAAACATTCTTTCTCTCAACAATGTTTTCAAAAAATAACTTTTAAAAACTATTTTTTTTAGAATTTTTTTTAAAAAATAGTTTAAAAAAACTGTTATTTTGAAAAACTGTTATTTAAAAAAAAAAAAAACTGTTTTCAAAAACCGTTTTTACACAAGCCACAAGCCAATGTCTACAATTAGTAACCCTCTAAATGAATAATCAAAAGCTGACGTGGCAAATTTTAAGTATTCATTTTTTATTATTACATTGCTCTTAGATAGAGACCAGGAAAAAAGCTCACAAGCCAATGTCTACAATTAGTACCTTTTTTTAAAAATATTGTATACATAAGCAGAGTGCATGTTAGGAGGTTAGTACACAAAGAGTTTCAGAGGCTATCCATAGTCCTGAATTCCAAACGCCCACAACGGGACTCGAATCCTGACCTCTCATATGGAGATGACCAGAAGATGCCCATTGCTACAATTAGTACCTTACTAATATTCTCAAGGAGTAGATGTTTACAATTAGTACATTAGATACCAGAGTGGCGACCCATCCTGCATTTCATTGGAAATTACAATAGTGAGGAAACCCATGTCTGTCTTCTAAAATATTTACTGCTTAGCTGGATTTGAGATTCTTGTGGAATTCTTAAAATGCAATTTGCATCATGTCTGGATCGACTGAGGTTTAACCTTTATATGATTCGTTGGCTATATTGGGAGCAGGTGCAAGTTGGAACTCCCAATGAATTATAACTACGTATTATAATTGAGAATTGAAGACGTTCTAATTTACTGTGTTTGCCAACTTATGTACTCCGTTGACTTTATTGGGAGCAGGTGCAAGTTGGAACTCCTAATGAATTATATTGGAAATTAAAAAGACGAGGAGCCCAATGTCTCTATTCTAAAATATTTACCGCTTAGTTGGATTTGAGATTCTCGCGGAATTCTTAAATTGCAATTTGCATAATGTTTAGATCCACTGAATTTGCAAGTACTCATTTAACCATTATATGATTCGTTGGCTTTATTGGGAGTTGAAACTCCTAATGAATTATATTGTTGGAAATTAAAAAGACGAGGAGCCCAATGTCTCTCTTGTAAAATATTTACCGCTTAGCTGGATTTGAGATTCTCGCGGAATTCTTAAATTGCAATTTGCATAATGTTTAGATCCACTGAATTTGCAAGTACTCATTTAACCATTATATGATTCGTTGGCTTTATTGGGAGTTGGAACTCCTAATGAATTATATTGTTGGAAATTAAAAAGACGAGGAGCCCAATGTCTCTCTTGTAAAATATTTACCGCTTAGCTGGATTTGAGATTCTCGCGGAATTCTTAAATTGCAATTTGCATAATGTTTAGATCCACTGAATTTGCAAGTACTCATTTAACCATTATATGATTCGTTGGCTTTATTGGGAGTTGAAACTCCTAATGAATTATATTGTTGGAAATTAAAAAGACGAGGAGCCCAATGTCTCTCTTGTAAAATATTTACCGCTTAGCTGGATTTGAGATTCTCGCGGAATTCTTAAATTGCAATTTGCATAATGTTTAGATCCACTGAATTTGCAAGTACTCATTTAACCATTATATGATTCGTTGGCTTTATTGGGAGTTGGAACTCCTAATGAATTATATTGTTGGAAATTAAAAAGACGAGGAGCCCAATGTCTCTCTTGTAAAATATTTACCGCTTAGCTGGATTTGAGATTCTCGCGGAATTCTTAAATTGCAATTTGCATAATGTTTAGATCCACTGAATTTGCAAGTACTCATTTAACCATTATATGATTTGTTGGCTTTATTGGGAGTTGGAACTCCTAATGAATTATATTGTTGGAAATTAAAAAGACGAGGAGCCCAATGTCTCTCTTGTAAAATATTTACTGCTTAGCTGGATTTGAGATTCTCGCGGAATTCTTAAATTGCAATTTGCATAATGTCTAGATCGACTGAATTTGCATGTACTCATTTAACCATTATATGATTCGTTGGCTTTATTGGGAGTTGGAACTCCTAATTAATTATATTGTTGGAAATTAAAAAGACGAGGAGCCCAATGTCTCTCTTGTAAAATATTTACTGCTTAGTTGGATATGAGATTCTCACGGAATTCTTAAATTGCAATTTGCATAATGTTTAGATCGACTGAATTTGCATGTACTCATTTAACCATTATATGATTCGTTGGCTTTATTGGGAGTTGGAACTCCTAATGAATTATATTGTTGGAAATTAAAAAGGCGAGGAGCCCAATGTCTCTCTTCTAAAATATTTACTGCTTAGCTGGATTTGAGATTCTTGCAGAATTCTTAAATTGCAATTTGCATCATGTCAGGATCGACAGAATTTGTATGTACTCATTTGAGACTAGAAGATCAGCAAGCTGATTAGAAGATCAACAACTTACTTAATTACTTGTCTACGGAGTAGTGGTACTTGTGTAACTGTGCTTTTACTCTTCATAGTTTCCCCCGTTTACACAATCCTGATTCCGTTGACTGTTACACAAGAATTTCGGAAATATCTACGAAAAGTCGAAAAAAATAATAATCTAAGTTCAAGGTAGCAACCAAGTCAGCATATATATCTCCGTTCGTTTCTCTAAGCACGTGGGGCAAGGAATTCCAGTAAGGACCTGCAATCAGAAATCATGTGATGATGATGCCAGTCATGTGAATATGTGATCATGTGAGAAACATTTGCATCAACTGGATCAATTGTAAGGCATCAGATTCCACACCAATATAATATTAGGGACAAGGACGGATCTAGGAATTCTCTCAAATGGGAGCACAAATTTTTACTACATTTGAACAAAAATTTACATTCAAGCACAATAATATAAATTTAAACTTCATCATATGAGAAAAGGGAAATAATTTCAAAAATTCCTAAAAATAAATGCAAAAAGGGTTGTAATCCCTTTATGGTTTCTCTAATGAGAGCCACCATCAAGGGGCAAAATTGGAAAAAATAATGCTTATTTATAATGTGATTGTGTGTGCTTATAATATTGTCCAAAAAATTAAGTGCTAAAATTTTTAATCAATTTGAATAGATACAAAAAAAATTTTTCTAATCATATTATTTTAAAGGGTCATAATTAATTTTTATCTTTGGAGATCTCATATGTAGAACCAAATGAAGAGTAAATACTTAATTGCTCCAATTTTTAATCCATTGGAATTGGTACAAAGATCTTATTTTTCTTATTATTTTATCCTAAAGGGTCATAATTAATATTTGGTTCTAGAGCTCTCAAATGAGAACCCTAAGAGAGCCGTAGAATTAAATGAAGAGCAGATTCTTAAGTATTCCAATTTTCAATCCGTTCGAACCGATGCGAAGATCATATTTGTCTGATTATTTTATCCTTAGGAAGCATAATTAATTTTTTACTTTAAAACTCTCATAATTAATGTTTGTAAAAAAAAAAATTGAATTGAGTGCTCCCACGTGCCCCATAGTGCATCCGTCCCTGATTAGGGACATTGATATCCAATGCCATGTGGAGACCATCACGAAGTGCACTCTTTATAATTCGCTAATGTATGTCAACTACTGTAATAAGTATATAATTCGTTGGCTTTATTGGGAGCAGGTGCAAGTTGGATCCCCAGTGAAATCTATAACCCAAATTGTGACAGTGTAGTGACCCACATATTTTTCCTACATATATTTTGGCTGTTGAATTTAACACACATGCATTTCCCTGCATAAATCTCCACCCTCTATTCAACCCTTGGGCATTGGATGGCTCAGATTGATTTCATCCGACGATTGAGAGTGATTTTATCAGTTTTTGGAAATGATTTTTTCAGTTTGAATGTTGAATATTTGGAAATGTTCAGTCATCATATTCAGTCACTTAATTTATGAAAATCTTGATTAGCATGGCAAATACATATACAAAGATTTGATTGGGAGAAAGAATATAATGACAGAATTTTTGGTAATGATTTTTACGGGGGGCTTGATTGGCAAATACATATACAAAGACTTGATTGGGGAGCTTAATTTTTGGTAATAATTTTTGATTTGCCAATTTTTGGGTAAGGGATATAATCACAGATTAGCGTTTATTCTCATTTTCACTTCTCTCTCTCTCTCTCTCTCTCTCTCTCTCTCTCTCTCTCTCTCCTCTCCTCTAAACATTTTTTTCCAGTTCTCTTTCCTGTCTCCATGACCCTCGCCCTCTCTCCGGTTCTCTCTCCACAGGTATGACTGTTTGTTCTAATTTTTTAAAACGGTTGTGAATCAACAATCGGCTTAGGGATAATGTATTGATTTTTACGGGGAGCTTGATTGGCAAATACATATACAAAGATTTTATTTGTGATAAAATTTGAAAATCAATACACGATTTAGGGGTTATGTATTGATTTTCAAATTTCATCACAAATAAATCATTACCAAAAAAATCAAGTCTTGGTATGACTGAAAAATTCAGTCACTATAGTCCATAATCAACAATCGGCAATTCTATTAGTCCATAATCAGTCATTATAATGACTGAACCAACAACCGGTAATTCTTTTAGTTCATTACCAAAAATTGAAAAAGTTCTAACTCTACCTACGACCTAATTACATAAATCGACATAAGCATATTAACTGCAACCCTAAAAACAACCAATAGTGTTGGGCCCGGAGTGTCCCCATAGATTTGGTTATATAATGCCACTCCCTGTGACCGCTCTAAAAACAGACTTGCGGGTGCGATGTCGAATGCCATAAAAGACTTAATTGAAACCTTTCCTACCACCAATTGGTTTTAGGAGAGATGGTGGAAAAACGGTCCGACAAGTGGTATCAGAGCCAGGAAGTCATGGGTTCGAGTCGCGGGAGCGTCATCGTGAGGGAGGGATTGTTGGGCCTGGAGTGCCCCCATGGATTTGGTTATACAATGCCACTCCCTGCGACCGCTATAAAAACAGATTTGCGGGTGCGATGTCGAATGCCATAAAAGACTTAATTGAAACCCTTTCTACCACCAATTGGTTTCAGGGGAGACGGTGGAAAAGCGGTCCGACAAATAGCTTATGCCCATGCAATATGGTTTTTGGAAGATGCTTCGTCTATCGATATATCAATATATATATCAATATATGATCACTCCAAGCGTAGGGTAAATTCGTCCATTGAAGCATAATAATCTAGAAGTCCGGGATCATACCCAAGAGATAATCATCATGGCTTGATTGGATTTGTAGATGTAAGGATTGTGGCCTTGAAGCGGCTAAGTTTTAGGTGTAGTTTGAAATGGAGAAAAAGTGCAATTTAGGTGTGATTTGAAAATGATTTAAACTAAGCGGCTAGGTCTAGGGGATTTCAACATCCACAACTCAAATCAATCAGCTCTCCCTTGAGTTACTCGGGTTGAGATACGCGTCAACAATCTCCCAACCTGCAGGATTTATCATTAAGCTCATTTACTAGAAAAGGAGTCGAAATACCAAGCTAGTTCTAGTATTCATCTAGCAAACACAAGAGATGACAAGCTCTAAGAATCTATGCGTGGCAATTAGGCTCGCTCTTGCCTACGCATGATCAAAGAGGTTAACACCGCCGAGATTTTATAGACAAACACGAACTACTTTGATTTTCCAACTAAACATGAAGATTTATTGAGAGAAAATCATGATCAATTCAAGTCATGGACTGCTAATCACTCCATGACCAAGCCTAATTATCTACTCACTCATACTAAGAATTGAATCAACAAAGCTAATTATTGAAAACATGATGGAATTCAAATTAAACTAGAAATTAAGATAGATCAAAATCGTAGCTACAACTTTAAAGAAGAGTGAAATAGCAAACAACAACTAATTATGGAAGGAAATGCAGATTTTGTCAAGATCAAATGAAGAACACTAATTAAGAAGAGTGAGCAACAAGTAAAAGAAATCCTACTTAGATCTAAAAAAATGCAGTAAATCTAGTATTTTTTCGGATATGTGACATAATGGGGTATTTATACAAGCCCACATTAGTACACAAAATATCCCAAAGGACGCCCTAAAAATCCGCTATGAAGGCACTCGGTATCGATACTGGGAACTTTGTATCCATACTGGATCTCTTTCAAACATTCCTATTGGGCCGCAAAATGAACCGGTATTGATATTGCGTTTTTGCATATCGATACCCAATAACAATTCCAATTCCCAATCTGTTCTTAAATAGTATCATACGGAATTTCTGAGTATCTATACCACCTTCAAATGCTTGGTCTCTTCATTAAAGTTGTATCTACGATTTTGATCTATGTATTATTGGGTGCTTATCGGAAGAATTTTTCGATTCACTCCAACTCCCAATTAAAATCATGAACTAATTTTCTAAACAACATGGAAAGAGAACAAAGAACTGACCAAAAAAAAAGGGTAATTCACCGTGGATAGAGAACAAAGAACTAATTTTCTAAACAACTAATTTTTCAATTCACAACCGTTTTAAAAAATTAGAACAAAGAGTCATACCTGTGGAGAGAGAACCAGAGAGACGGTGAGGGTCATGGAGACAGGGAAGAGAACTGGGAAAAAACGTTTAGGGGAGAGAGAGAGAGAGAGAGAGAGAGAGAGAGAAGTTGTGGGCTCCCCGACCGATGCACCCGAAGAGTCGCCACCTAGATTTTTGAGATGGATGATCCGAGAAACCGTGAGCTTATTTTGAAAAGAAAAGCTTTTGGTCTAGCGATAACGTTGAGATATTGGGTTCGGGAGCCATGCTACGAACGAAAATTTTTTTTGTTGAAAAGCACCCTGCTCGCCTGGCGAGGACCGCATTAGTTAGCTTATTTTGATGTTTTTGATCATTTGAGCAAGCAAAAGGGCCTTGTTTAAGAAATAAAACATAGCTCGTAGATATGGTCTCATTCTAAAGATATTGATGTCAATATTTCAACAAGACAAGCAAGCCCGATGAAGAATAGTCATGATCCGGACAGTCTGACCAAATAAACAACGATTAGTAAAAGATTGTGCGTTTGAGCATACTACGCCGTGCGACTCATCATAATGCCGCACGGCGTGGTCTGCCTAGCATAGTGGCTATTTTTATTTTTGAAAATGGCTTTTAAGTCAGTGTTTAACCAAAAGGGGGTCAAGCCTAACTACAAAAGAGTTCCCTCAAGGAAACTTGGTTTTTACCTTTGGTTCTCGAGCTTGAATAAGGATGGATGAGTATGGACAAGACTGGTTGAGAAAAGATGAGTGTGGGCATGGATGGTTTGTTGGGTGTTTTAGTACGTAGGATCTCAAAGTGAGTAAAAGGCTCACTTTAATAATGAGGAGAAAAATGGGGCATTTAGAGAAAGAAAGTGCCTAGAGAATATTTTGGGAGCAACTTTCTCAAGACTTAGAAGTGAGGAATGTGTATGAAAGCATGATGAGAGAGAAAGAAAATTCAGAACCCCTTTCTCTTGAGTGGATGGGTGTATTTATAGGCAAGAACTAAGGATTTTGAATTCAAATGGGGAAGGTATTTTCTGGGCGAACTAGAAGTGCTTTTTCAGCTAAGCTAACTTATAGCTGTGGCTCAAGTGGACGTGGCTGATAGCTTGCTGAGCCAGTCAAAACTTTATCAAAATGTCGTGCGGTTGACCTCATGATCCCGTGCGGCGTAATGAAATTTGTTATGTCGTGCAGTGTTGAGATATATCGTGCGGTACTAAGAGTCCACTCCCGGGCCCTTAGGCTTTCTTTTGGGCTTTTGGTTTAGAGATGTATTTCATCATCGGGACATTTAAAGAACCTCTGAGGTTCAGATTGGGGTGTCTACAGTAGTCCCTCTTTAACGGAACTCGAAAACTATTGGTTGGTACCAGTGACGCTTAAAGAATAGGCATCCCAATTCGTTGCTCTAAGATCTTTAAATAGAGACAAAAATGTATGAAAGTTGAAATGCAATCAAATGATGATGGTGGTCGCGCTCGTGGAGCTGTCTACGTACCCTGTTTGTATGGATCAGACCAACGTAGTTCAATTAGGACAATACAATAAACTTGATAAGATTGAGTGGTTGTAGTTCCATGTGTTGTGAAACAAATGCGAATAGCTGTAAAATTCAAGACAAACCCTCAGGGGGCAAAATTCGAGACGAGACGAGTCCTCAAAGGGCAAAATTCGACACAAACCCTCAGGGGGCGAAATTTGACGAATCTTGAGAAGCGAAAATTATGACAAGTCCCGGAGGACGAAAATTATGACGAGTTCCGGAGGACGACATTAATCTTTTGACCAAGGCACTACATTTTAAGAGATTCTTCTGTAAGGCGACTGGAATATTTGATTCCCGAGGGGGATATTGGTGATTGGCTTGATCAATTTCTAAGAAAATGATTTAATCTAATGGCCCTAAAATGCCGTGCGGTCTAGTATGGAACCGTGTGGTGTTTCAATTTCCCATGCAATCCTTCGATTTTCGAAAACAGTCGGTTAGTTTAAGGGTGCCCATTATGGTGCCTCATTCCATGCACCACCTTCAAAATTCTACAATTCTCTTCATCTTCGCATTGTATTCAACTTCCGAAACCAACCCAACCACAGATTTCAGTCTTATGGCACGCGTCATTTCCCTCGAGACCGAAATGGCCTCTTATCGCGAGGAAATCGGGGAATTCACCCGGCAAATTGCAAGGCTCGTTTCGACAATATGCATTCTTCATCAAGCTGTCTCCAACCTCCAGGATTTCGCTTTTGATCAACTGGACGACAAACACGAGCTTGAATACGCTCTGGAGCATGGGTCTGACGATACCACGGAGGATTCCGAGGGGAATCCAAACGGGTCTGACGACCGCTCGGACAGAGCGAATGACGCGTCCGGCGAGGGGAGTAATTGAGATAGAGGACGAGGAAGAAGAAAGGGGGGCAGAAGGATTTTCTTTTTGTTTTTTGTTTTTTTGTTTTTTTTTTTATGTGATGCGAATTCCGGGGGTTTCCCCGATTTTATGAAATGAAAAGTCCCCTTTTCTCGTATCTGCTTGTGTGCTCTTCTTCTCAATTCCTGCATGAAGCCTCAAACGCATGATTGCATCATAGTCCCAATCACCATGGAACTGTTCTACAGAATTTGAACTACTGAAATAAAACAGAATGTCGTGCGTAGCTATGGAATAATGCATGTGCGGTGTAACAACTGCAGTTCGAGTTTTGAAAATTGAACCATCAAATAGGCATGGGGCCCAAAAGTGAATTTGAGAAACCCTAATAAGCCCTGAATAAGGTTTAGGACCCAAGAATTCTGCATGCTGGTTCGATATACCGTGCGTGTTAGGAGAAATGCCGTGCGGTGCTATGGATTTTGAACCCGGTCCAAATTTAATTCCAGACAAATGGTTCAAGGGGAGGTATATACGGGTGAGGCGTACATTTCCCCACCATTCGAAATTCTCTCTCTCGCGCCCTCACTCTTTCTAGTCTCTTTGCTCTCGTCTCTTTCTCTCTCTCTTGGTACTCTCTCTCTCTCTCTCTCTCTCTCTCTCTCTCTCTCTCTCTCTCTCCCTCCTTTAGCAATCATGAATCGTAGTGACGATATACCTGGTGGTGATCAACCACCAAGGGTCGAGATTACACCACCTTCGGCCCCTCCGGAGAGTGATGCAATGATTGAGGATGTTCTGGAGATCCCAAGGGTTTCAAGTCTCGCAAGAGGAAGCTCCGGGCCAAGCTTGAGGTTAGGGCTTCTAAGGAGCGGTCTGTTGAGGAGGAGGGTGTGAGTGATGTGGCCCCTCGGAGGTGACGAAATTTATGAATTGCGCTTTGTCACTAAATGTATTTCAGACATAACTCTTTACTAAAATCTCCAATTGAGATAATTCAAATTGGATTTGAACAATAACTCAATTGCCTACAACTTTCATGTTTATCAAAATTGCTGATTTTAATGTTTAAAGGTTCAAAATTACATTCGAAATATATTTTCATGTTAAACATATGTGTTATATATTAGATATTTCAAATATTTATTGAAAAGTGTGTATAGTGAAACACAAGGGACTTGGGTTTGAAACCCAGCAGGAGCAAGAAAGAAGGATTTCTTTTCCCATATGAAAACACCTTTCGCAACGAAAAATTTCGTCACCGATGTGATCCATCGGTGATGAACTTTTTCGTCGCCAAAAGGTATTGATGACAAAAAATTCGTCGTCAAAAGCACAATAAGCGAGGAAAAAAATTTCATCACCAATTATTTACTTTTTGATGACGAAATATTTCGTCATCAAAAGGCATTATAGGTGACGAAAAATAGATTTCGTCACCAGGTAGGAATTCTCGACAACCTTTAGTCGACAAATTGTTTTTCGTCTCCTATATTATTTGTGACGAAAAACATGCAATTTGGGACGATTTTCATTCATCACCCAATTGAATTTTTCTTGTAGTGGAAAATCGTGTGAGAATTTTTATCCAGACCGTCCATCTTGACAATCAATGGTCCGGATTGAAAACGAATTCGTCAAGGGAAAGTTAACTCTTCCCTAACCCTTCCTCGGAAATTAAAGTTTGTTTTTAATCCAAACCACTAAGGCCCCATTCTAGTACTCTAATAAGCTGCTTATATTTTAATAAGGCAATTTCAAACTCAAAAATCATGTATTTAAGTAAATAATTTTTCTAGCAATATGGATCTTGTTTCATTGAGATATTTTAAACGGTGCAAAAAAAATTAAAAATTTATTTTTAATTCACATTATTTTTGAGTTTGAAAATGTAAAATAAACTGCTTATTTTTTAAGAATGTTTCTAGAACAAGACCTAGGGCCCCATTCTAGATTACCCCTTAAAAAATAAGTATTTATTTACAATTTTAAGCTTAAAAATAATAGGCTTGCTGAAATAAAAATTTTGAAAATAGATTGTTATTTTTTAAGTATTTTTATAAGAATCTGGAACGGAGACTGATTGCCAAATTAGCAGTTTGGCTGAATGAAAATCCTGTTAATTTGGCTGAATGAAAATCCTCTCATGAACCAGAGAAAGAATTCTCCCCTAGGATCCGGATCATTGAAAGGAAAAACAAGCACAATGCTCCTACTTTTTTATGCTAAGCTGGAACACAAACTAGAAAGGGCCACTTGAGTAGGCCCGTGGACAAACCAAATAAAGATGTACTTTTCAACTTTTGTAAAATAAAAAGGGGAAAATGATGGTTCAGGACTTGTTTTGATAATTAATACTCGTTACAGATATGCTAAGAATATTTGTTAATACTGAAAATGACTTTGACGAACATTAATTATCAAAACACGTCATTGACCATTATTTTCCCAATAAAAGACATAAAGCAAGACAACAACCAATAGAGCATTATTTTTTGGGGGGATTTAGAGGCAAGCCCCAAAAAGTAGGTTCGGTCTTAATTTAGTTCTGACAAAAATATTTTTTTTCTTTATTTTAGTCTTTTTTCGTAATTTTTCATGCATTTTTACTATTTTACTCATTTTTCTTAACTTTTTGTGTACATGTCAATTTTTAGTAAAGTTTATATTTTTAGAATCAATTCCTGACCCATATTATTTTGGACAAAAATATCATTGGCTATGAGAACTGTCAATTCTCATAGCCAATTAGCATAATATTTCGGACAAAAATATTCCCGCTAGTTCACATAGCCCGAGTTAACATATTATTTTGGACAAAAATACTCCTGAACTATGGCTATGGGAACTGAGGTTATGAGAGCTATATTTTTAGAATCAATTCTTGAATTATATTATTTCGGACAAAAATATCCTTGGCTATGCGAATTGGCCTTGCGAACTGCTAATTCTCATAATCAGTTCTATAAGAACTGTCAGTTTTCACAGTCAATTTTATGAGAATTGGCTATGAGAAGTGACTGTTCTCATAGAGAATTAGCTTTGTGAACTAGTTGTGAGAACTGGACTATGTGAACTGAAAAATACATAGTTCACATAATCTTACCATACTAAAATACATAGTTCACATATAAAATACACGATTCTAATAGATAGTTTTCATAAAAAATACACAGTGTCATAAAAAAATACACAGTTCTCATGAACAACACATAGTTCACATAAAAAATACACAGTTCTCATAGAAAATACACATACGAACAAAAATTGACCAAAAACGAAAAGGTAATCAAAATCAAATATAGTTATAAATGATCTCACCACCATGTCTTAAAAAGGTAATAATTCACATAGGAAATAAATTGATTTAGAATTGAATTTTTAACTGCTAAGTCTCATAGTCAGTTCTATGAGAACTAACTGGTTATGTGAACTGAGATATGAGAACTGGTTATGTGAACTGCCAAGTCTCATAGTCAATTCTATGAGAACTGACTATTCTCATTGAGAACTAGCTTTGTGAACTAGTTCTCATAGACAATTCTTATAGAAAATACATAGTTTTTATAAAAAATACACAGTTCTCATAAAAAATACATAGTTTTGATAGAAAATACATAGTTCTAGTAGAAAAATACACAATTCTCAAAGAAAATACACACATGAACAAAAAAAAAATCAAAATCAAATATAGTTATCAATGTTCTCACGGCCAGATCTTACATGGAATATTTCTTAACAATTACAGAAAATACAAAAGTTTATTTACAAAATTGAAAATGTTTGTCCCTTTCCTGTTCTTCTCCAACTGGAGCATTCATCCACCTAAAAATGAAAGGTCTAGAAGCAATATTACGACACAGACGAGTGACTACCACAAGTTTTAGCGATCCATTTTTATTGTTATTGATCCAGTCTTAATTTGTGTCCTGCCTGTTTACCAGTTTTCTGATTTCTTTTCAATCAACAAGAAATCGACGGGAAATCGTGTTTGTGGTTTGCTGGAATGTGAGTGTGAAAAGTGGAGTTTGGTTCCGTGCTGTATTTCAGGATTTCTTTGGAAACAAACAATGAAGTGGGTGAAGTATGAGAGAAGATTAACAAAATGAATTTTATTAATCTTCAAAGTAGAAGAATAATCAATCAAGTTAATCGAGTAAACAATTATAAGTTAAGACTACTCCTAGAAAAGAAAAGATGAAGGCCTTTTGGCATTATTTGTGTGGGTCCTTACAATGAGGCCTAAAAAGACTATTTATAGGAAAACAAATATACGCAGGAAATAACTTCCCAACTTCTTCAATACTCCTCATTCTCCTTTGCTTCCACTTGTCCAAATAACTTCCCACTAACATCAAAGTGTGTAGGAACATGCCAAGTGTTCTTTTCAACCTCTAAGTGTGTAGGACAATGCCATATGTGTCTTTTCAACTTTCAAGTAAATAGAGATACGACAAATGTCCTGCACATGTTATTAAAATACAAATACAAATACTAATAATATTAAAATAGGTTGCATTTCCATAATTGCTACCTTTCGGTCGAGTATCGACGGGCGGTGAATATATAGTACAAACACTGCCGACAGCCTTTCTTTGAGGGACATCGATCACCACCGTTGCGTCAATTGATCGCTGCCGTCGATCGGCCGGAACCGGTCATCCTGAGTACTCCACTGCCCATCACCTCCAACCCTTTTGTGTCGATTTGTCATGATGTCGCCATCTCCGTCGTTTCCGGTGTTTGTTTTATCAGGCGTTTTGAACAGCGTAGGTGCTTTCCGACTGCCTATGACGGTGGAGATCAATGATGGATGAGCAGCCTCTACACCGGCTCCACCTCTGTCGACGCCGTCGTCAAGGACAGCGGCCTCAAACTCGTCCAAGTCTCCGACAACGGCCATGGACATTGGCTCGCCTCGCTCAGAACATTATCAACAAGCTAGGAAGAGATGATGGACGTAGAAACGAGAGAGAGAGAGAGAGAGAGAGAGAGAGAGAGAGAGGTAGGTTTATCGTCTGCAGAGAGAGAGGAGGAATGGCGAGATGGAATTGACGATGCAGAATAAAAAGGGCAAAAAAGTCATGAGTTAACAAATCCGAGTCTAAGCAGGTTTGGAAATAATATTCAAGATTGAGATAAAATAGAGCCTAAAAACCAGGACGGCCTGTAATTTTATTTTATTTTTTGGGGTAAATAGTCCTTTTGTTGAGGCCTCCTTCATCTTTATACTCCCTCTGTCCTTTTTTAAGTGTCGTTGTTTCGTAACTTCAACTTATTAAAAAGATATTATCATTATACCTTTCACATCAACTTTTTCCTCCACTTTCCCTACTTACCCATCATCATCTACACTTTTACTCACTAACTTTTCAAAATAGAATCTACACTTTTACTCACTAACTTTTCAAAATAGAATATATTTTTATAGACAAAATAGACAATATACCAATTTTTACCTACTAACTTTACAAAATAGACATTTATTAAGAGACAACCCAAAATAAAATACTAGACTTTAAATAATTTTGACCTATTTTAGAAACTATCCCGAAATTAGCGTTGAGGGCAAAAAAAAAAGTGGGGGTCAGATGTAAAGCTGGAGCTCAGATCTCCTCGTATCCAAAATGTCAATGTAGCGAGGGATCCCGCAGTGCACAGTAGCAAGGCTTTGTTCGGTTGCCATTTCCATTTAGTTTTAGTTTTAGAAATCAATCATTATCCAACTTCTTTTCCTAATCATTACCCTATTTTTTCAATTATTACTTTCTCATCTCTCTCTATCTCTCTCCAATCATTACCCCTATTTTCAATCATTACTCTATTTCTCTCTCTACCCACTACCAAAACTAAACTAAACTAAACTTCCAACCAAACACAACGGGCTATTTTGAGCAATTGTACAATTGTAATTATGCAAATTCAAAGGTACGACAACAATTGTACCTTTGGTGGGTTTTCATCACCTATGGTGGGCTCCACAGTGATTTTTTTTAAAAAATAATCTGAATCGTTCATTTTAGTACGTAAAATAGTACATTCACGTAAAAAATCATATTTATTGGATATCGATAGTTACATTAAAAATTAAATTTTAGTTTATAAAATAATCGGTCATGGATAATTTAACTTTAAACTTATCTTCCCTCGATTTTATAAATTCAAAATCTAATTTTTTTATATTGATTCATGTCTAATAAAAGCTGATCTTTCTGTGATAATATACTAATTTGCGAGCCTTACAAAATAAACGATGCAAATTTTTGTGATATACGCATGGTGCGATCTACAATTGTTGGTGGTGGAAATGGGTTTCAACGCGGATGGGATTTTAGACTCCAACAACTATATTCAAATGCTCTGCTGCCGTAAAGACACTTTTCAAAGTGATTCTATTTCGCCGAACTTGTTTATTTCATCTTATTTTTGTATCTTTTACAGTTTTTTTTTTCTCGGCGAAATTTAGTATTCTTAGAGTAGTTAAATCTTAGAAAAGTTAAACTTCCGACCTCTTTACTCTAAATATCTAAGTGCACGCCTTGATACTGCTAGACCAAAGGCTTCTTTGGTTATCTTTTGATCATTTGTCAGAACTCTGTCGAAATTTTTGAGATTAAGCATTCATTTCTACGAGAGAAGTTTGTAAATTAAAAATTTACGTTCAAAAGTGTTAAAAATTTGGTAAAGACATTTGTTGGGCCCATAGTGCCCTCATGGATTTGGTTACACAATGTTACTCCCTGCGACCGCTCTAAAAATAGACTTGCGGGTGCGATGTCGAATGCCGTAAAAGAATTCATTGAAACCTTTTCTACAACCAGTTGGTTTTAGAAGAGATGGTGGATAAGCGGTTCGACAATGTCAATAATTTAAAGTAGATAAATTTTTGAATATGTATTTTTTTGAATTTCTTCTTCTTCTTTTTTTTTTTTTTGCTTCTCCAAACGAAGTCAAAGTTTACACTGTTGAACGAAAGGAAAAAAGAGTTTGCTAAAAAGGAAGAGAAGCCATTCATTAAAAACAAAAATTAGGTTAATTTAAACTCCACCGTAGCATTTGTTGGAGATGATTGTAGTTTAGGATGAGAAGATATTTTCCAAGTGGTCATGTGAATGAAATTCAAGATAAAGTGAATTTTTCCCGACTCTATCTTGAAGATTAGAAAATTTTGATCCCATCTTCCGAATCTCAAAAGCATAAAAAGTTTTCAGGGAGCTAGGGAGAGAGAGAGAAGAAAACCAAACCACAACTATTCACTCAATCTCTCTCTCTCTCTCTCCGTATTGCCAGCTTTCAAACTCTCATCATCCCTCTCCTCCTCTCTCTCTCTCTCTCTCTCTCTCTCTCTCTCTACGCCTGGCCTCATCATTGCCCTACCGAGATCTCATGAGGTACGCCAATCCCCTTATCAGTTGATTGTTTAGATCTCTTGTATTCTGGTCTTTTTGGATTCTCCGGTTTTCATTTGGCTGTAACAGTCCGATAAATTTATGTTGAGAAATGATTTGTTGTTAAATTATGATTGTAGTTTCTGATTGTTTTCTCTCTTGCATATTCCCTCACGACAGAGTGCCTTATTTACAGCAAAAGGTTCAACTCTCATTCAAAGAGCATGGCCAGTACTAGCAGTGAAGCTCCTCTCTCATCACCTAGTGAGACTCCAACCATCAACAATTCTACCAAATCCAAACCGCTTGAGAAGGCAGATCAAAAAGGAAAAAAAACGTTTGAGAACAACCACCACAATGCTGCTTCCAGCAGTGGTATCACCAACGAAGATGACAAACACGGTGGAGCTATTTCCCCCTCTTCTGAAATGATCCAGAAGGATCTCCTCCTCTTGGATTCGGCCTTGATGAAGTACATGCACCATACAAATGAGAAAATCAACCAGGTCCGTGAGAAATTCAAGGAGCTACTCAAATTACCGAGTAGTGAGAGAAACTTTGACGAAGTACAAAAGGCCATCAAGAAGCTTGAAGACCAGATCCCTTCACTTGAAAACAATCACCACAATGCAGCTTCCAGCAGTGGAACCACCAACGAAGATAACAGCCATGGTGGAGCCCTTTCCCACTCTTCAACGATCCAGAAGGATCTCCTCCTCTTGGATTCTGCCTTGATGGAGTACATGCACCATACATATGGGACAATCAACCAGGTCCGTGAGAAATTCAAGGAGCTACCAACATTCCCGAGTAGTGAGAGTGACTTTGACGAAGTACAAAAGGCCATCACAAAGCTTAAAGGCCGGATCCCTTCGCACCGTTCTTCCGATTCCAAATCACAACATAGGGAGTGGCCTAAAATAAACGAGTTCAAAGAGGAAATGATGCACTTCCCAGAGGTTAAGCAGACTGTTGATTTGGAGTTCGCAAGGAAAAAAGCTTTTGCTGAGCCCCTCGAGCCATGGCATCGTTGTTTGTTATGTTTCTTTTGGTTCCCACCAGAGAAAATTATAAAGAGAACGACGATGATTTACTTGTGGATAGGCCAGGGATATATTCCCCAGCCAGATGATGGCAAAAAGATCTTTGATGAGCTTATTGCAAAGCACTTCATCGAGCGTTGCTCCTTGGTGCCAAATAGTTGCATGATGCGCCATTCAGTTCATTCTTTTTTATCCAAACAAGCTAAAGATCATGGATTTACTTCAAATGGAGCGCCTCTTAATGGGGATTTTTTAAAGGATTGTGGTTGTCTGGCTGGGAGCTCATGTCTGATCAACATTGATAAGGCCATTATTAATAAAGAGCTCAAAATAGATAAGAATGTGGAGAACATTCAAAGTCTTCATCTTGGAAGGTGGCAAAGCTCAGCTAAGTACCACATTGAGCTAGAAGACATAAAAATTCTCGATAGATTGCAGCAACTGAGGTCATTAAAGTTTCTTAGCCTGCGAGGAATTTCTATGATTACAGAGCTTCCCACATCCATTTTAGAGCTAAACTGTTTGGAGATCTTAGATCTCCGAGATTGTCATAATCTCGAGGGAATTCCTGACAACATCGGTTTGCTCAAGCGTTTGACACACTTGGACATGTCCGAGTGTTACTTTTTGGAACACATGCCCAAGAGTCTTGCTCAACTATCAAACCTCGAAGTTCTTAAGGGATTCTTCATTGGACATCTCAAGAACAAAAAACAATCGTGTAATCTTCACGATTTGTCAAAGCTGTCGAAGATGAGAAAACTTAACATCTACACGAGTGTGAAAGAGTTTCCTACAATGTCAGACCTTGATGATTTACAAGAATTTGAAGGCCTCCTAAAGTTGACAATATCATGGGGAACAAAAATTGAAGAAGAAAACCAACATCTTGAACAAACAAGAAGAAAACTACAGGAAAAAATTGACGGTAGAACTGCAGCATTAAAGCTCGAAGCTTCTCGAGCAGAAGGCCTTCAGACACTTCATCTCAGACTGCAGAAACTAGACCTTCAAGGTCTCCCTATGGAGAGTCTACCCCATTGGCTGCGGCCTGCCAATCTGAAGGAACTAAAGAAACTCTACATTAGAGGAGGTAACTTATGTAAACTGGGGCAATTACAGGAACGCCCAGGGGAGAAATGGAAAGTGGAGATATTGCGTTTGAAGTACTTAAGTAAATTAGAGATAGATTGGAACCAACTGAGGTCATTATTTCCCGAATTAATTTACTTGCACCAACAAAAATGCCCCAAGCTTACTTCCTTCCAGTTTGATGAGATCAGTGGTGTTTGGATGGTCAAAAAGGATATTGATACTCGGTTCTGGCTGCAGAAATTCTTCAAAACCGATGGCATCAGCTTAAGTTCTTTGGTGGGGTATGGTCCAAACTTAGGTCAGGATGATTCTAACGTTTGTCCAGTAGATTAGAAACAGCTTTAGTTAGTTAGGTTTAGCGTGGTAATATTTTAATGAAATGCAAAACGTTTCATACATGATTTTGTAACTCCCATATATTTGTAACCCCAGATTTGATTTCAATTTTTTATTGTTGGTTTTCCATTAAACCTCTCAATTATATTAGATTTTTAACATGTGAGTTATGATGTTGTAATGGGATTATCATGTAACGTTAGAAACCTCTCGTTATCAAAGTATTTTGGAGGACTCATTTGTTCCAACCCGTAAAGTAAAACATGGAGATGCGGAGGAATGAGGGGTGTTTTGAGATGCTCTTATAAATTAGGGGGATGCTCTAGCATTTCAAGAGTACAAGTTTGTGAACTTCCCACGTATCATTTGAGTAATTATTCAATATTCACGGAGTATATAAATAGTATGCACATTCCTTTCACATAACATGTGGGTCCCACACAGAGAACACATATGGGACCCACATGTTATGTGAGAGGAGGGAGTATACTGTTTATATACTCTGGGAGTATTGAATAATTTTCGGTATCTTTTTGGTTTCTTTTGTTTTCTTTTAAATTTTATTCTCATCTTATATTGTGGGAGCAAAAGGGAGGTGTTGGGAGATGCTCTTCGATAGTGTGACTGTGCGCTTCAATAGTGTGCGGCCGGAGTGAGATTACAGTTTGTGGTCGTGCTTTTGTATCCTAGCGCATGAAGACCTTTTGTGCTAATCATTGAATAGGGGCACGATTGCTTAATGATTTGCCGCACCAAAATTATATTTACATTTTTAAGAATTACCTATTAATTCGAAGAATAGCGGTTAGATCCAAAATGATATGCATGGAATTTAAACTAGTCATGGTAAATTTAATCTATTTCTAATTTAATTCGAAAGTGAATGGACGTTTGGAATGGTTTCTTTAAACTAAAATTAATCTAAGAAAGCAATTAATAGATGTTAGATCAATTGAGAACGATACTAGGGATTCCAATTCCACATCTTTTTCTTTTTTTTTTTCTTATTAGCAAAGAAAATTTTATTAATCAACAAACCAAAGTTACAATGATTAAAAGAAAACGAGAATAGAAGGTATCATAACCAACGACCTACATCCCAACTATGTTGATAATAATAATATGTTTGTAAGAGTAACTATTCAACATAAATACAAGACTATTGTCAGAGATTGTTAAGGGTTGCAATCCCTTAAGATAGTCCCCAAAAGATTCAAAGGATTCATACACTCTAAATGCTATCTCAAAATAGTTACAGATCGTCTCAATGGCATGACTCGACTCAACACAACACAAATCGTCCAACAGCACGACCCATCTACATCGTATAACCTATTTCAGAGACTATCCTGAAATTAGCGTTGAGGGCAAACTAAAAGTGGGGGTCAGGCGTAAAGTTGGAGCTCAGATCTCCTCCGATCCAAAATGTTTATGTTGCGAGGGATCCTGCAATGCACAATAGGAACGCTATTTTGAGCAATTGTATTGTAATTATGCAAATTCAAAGGAACGACAACAATTGTACCTTTGGTGGGTTTTCATCACCTATGGCGGGCTCCACCGTGTAATTTTTTCAATAATCTGAACTGTTCATCTTGGCTCGCAAAGTAGTACATTCACATAAAAAATCATGTTTATTGGATATCGATAGTTTCATTAAAAATTAAATTTTAGTTTATAAAATAGTCGGACATGGATAATTTAACTTTAAACTTATCTTCTGTCAATTTTATAAATCCAAAATTTAATTTTTAATATCTATTCATGTCCGATAAAAGCTTATTTTTGTGTGATAATATACTAATTTGTGAGCCTTACAAAATAACGATTCAAAATTTTCAATGTACGCACGGTGAAACCCACAATTATTGGTGGTGGAAAACTTGGGTTTCCACGTGGATAGGATTTTAAACTCCAACAACTATATTCAAATTCCCTCCTGCCGTAAAGACACTTTTCAAAGTGATTCTATTTTGCCTAACTTGTTTATTTCATCTTATTTTTGTATCTTTTACAGTTTTTTTTTCTCGGTGAAATTTAGTATTCTTAGAATAGTTAAATTAGAATATTAAAGAAGTTGAACTTCCGGCCTCCTTACTCCAAATATCTAAGTGCATGTCTTGATGCTGCTAGACCAAAGACTTCTTAAAAATAAGTTGTAGATCCAAATCTTTATAAAATAAATTGTAGATCCAAATCTTTATAATATCCGAGGGGAGATCGTCTACGAAGAGCGTTGTTAATTGAGAGTGCCTCTCCTTTCCTGTTAGAATCTCCCTTCCCCACCTCCTCTTTCTTCAGATCGAGACTGGAAGGCCACTGATGGGTTTTTTATTTTGTTTTAGTAATTTTTTTTCCATTTTGTTATAGTGTATGGGGTGAAATATCATAGATGCCCTCCATTTTAACAGACAAGAGGGATGCCGTTAGAAGTGGGGACCAAATTGACATGTATTTTAAATGTTAGGATGAAATTGGACAAATGTTTAGATTGAGGATGAAATTGGCCACTTGCTAATACTTTGGAAACCAAAAAAGTAAATAAGCCTCTACGTTCCTAGAGAAATTACTTACTCGATGTTAGCCTTTCAGATCCCAACAATATGAAGGGCAATTCTCACAGAGGATCTGAATCCAACAATATGCTAGTAAAAGACTAGTTGATATGTATCGATGAAAAGGGTCACTTGCGTTCTCACTGGTGACTCTTGTTTATTAATCAACAGCGTAATTCTCGATCGTATTAAAGTAGTAGTTCGAAGTTGCCAAAAAAATATTGGTGGTTTGGCTTAATAACTCGTTCGAATTATTTTTCTGTTTTTACTCAAAATATTTTTCTAGTAGTTAGTTTTGCATCAATATTTTGTAGATTATTGATTTATGTTAATGAGAGGAATCTAAAAAGTAAAATATTATATTCGAAACTAATTTTTTTAATAAAGACAACCAAATCCAAAACATGCATGTTTTTGAATCATTTCTGTCTTTATTCAATAAAATTTTAATTTTGAGTCATAATTTTCTGTTGTATGGATTCTTCTTGTAGAGACCAACTAGTAACCTATAAAAAATTGATGCAAAGCTATGAAATGCGAAGATATTTTGAATAATTCTTTGGTTGAGATGAACCAACAAATCCATGAAAATTGACGCAAAATTAACAAATGCAAAAATATATTGAATGAAGACAAATAATAATTCTCCAGAAATATTAAGCCAAAACAGACCTAAGTAGTAGTATTTTGCCCCATCATTCAAAATGATTTGATAAGAGTTCTGCAAAAATTTCACTTCATCGGATATCGGTTATGAATTTGCTATGCAAAATCCAACTATTGAGTCTAGAACTAAATAGAGCATTATTGAATTTTCTTCGATCAATTTAATTACCAATATGCAATTGAGCTTAATATGTATGGGGCTTCCTAATTAAGAAATGAAATTTTACAAAATTCACGGTTTCCGATTATTGAAGGAAGACCCACAACATATCTCACAAATGTGTGTAGGGTAACTATTAAAAGAGGCGAAGGTGCACAAAATTGTTATCATTATGCTTCCACTCAAAAATTACTGTGGACCATTTTTCTTCTCCATATAACAAGAGGAAAGCTAAAAAGAAAAAGAAAATGGAAAAGAACTTTTGGAATAGCGTAGAGCATGTAGGGAGTGGCATCGTTGTAATTATGGCAACAACTGAGCCTATACTACTATTGTACATCAATAATTCAAAAAAATAGTGTGTAACCACAGTTAAATAGGATGAGGTTTGCAAGTGGAGTGGAGTGCAGATTGTGTAGTTGGTGTCTTCTGTATACTCCTATTCCACTCCTTATGTCTCCTAAAATAGAGTAGATAAGATTTAGCGAATTAAAAAAAAAAAATTTGAGGTTTGAATTGGTGGAGGTTAGAGCTGTTTTGTTCCCACGTGTGAAAGGTCAAAGAGGATGAAGTGTAAAAGGTTTATATAGTCCCATAAAATAATATTTTAAAATTTATTGACATTTTTCTTTTCGGATGATTCTATGGTGTCCCCGGTCATTTTGGGGACACCGTAATTTTTGACATAACAAAACCCTAACAAGCATAACAAAAATCATTAGAAGTATAATAGAACCATAACATGGCATAACCAAGGCATAACCAAAAACCAATCAAGGCATAACCAAAAATCAACCAAGGCATAACCAACCAAGTTATGCCTTGTTATGGTTTTGGTTATACTTATAATGGTTTTGGTTATACTTGTAATGAATTTGGTTATGCTTATAATGGTTTTGTTATGCCAAAAGTTACGGTGTCCCCAAAATGACCGGGGACACCGAAGTCATTCCCTTTTCTAAATCTTAGTAAAATGCAAATTGGACTCTACATAATATGTAGTGTAACTATGTAGTGTACCTCTATATTTAGTGCTTATAACAGCTGTAATCTTCTCTTTGTAATCGAATTCTTCCCTCCCTCTCTCTAAGTTTTTCCTTTCCTTCTCTCTCCTATTCTTGATTTGTTTTTCTCTGTTCTTATTTAGATCAAATTACACAGAATTCCTAAGTTCACTCATGGTATCGGAGCTTTAGTGACGATTGACGAAAGTCCACATATCGATCAAAAGCGATACCAATCACAAAGACAAAAAGAGATCCTCATTGGTTACCCAAAGTAGATCTTTAAGGGCTTCGTGTTTCCACCTGTCCAGTCAATCCATCCATCCATCAACTCTACCACTCGAGCTTGAGTTTGCGACTTCCCGTGGTCTGGCTCCTATCTTCTTCACAAACTAATTTATTCAGGTATATATTCTATGAACATTTACCCTTTTGGTGATGCATGTTACATATAGCTAGCTCACTTTAAATTCATTTCCATTGAAGTGTGTACGTGTAGAACAAAATCTTTCTATATATTGTTGAGATGATGGTACTCTTTTTATGAGTAGTTTGGACAGTATTCAATTTCTCGGTTCCCAGAGAAATTACTTGCTCAAATCAATGTTAGCCTTTCAGATCCCAACAATTAATATGCTAAAAGACTAGTATAGTTGATATTGATGAAAGGGTTACTTGCGTTCTCACTGCAGGTGACTACTTTTGTTTATATTTATCAACAGTGTAATTCTCGATCGTATTAAAAATAAAGTAGTAGTTCGAAGTTTGACAAAAAAATATTGCTAATTTATTTGTCAAAGGCTAAAAAGACCTAAAAAAAAAAAATTTGCTCAGAATATGATTTACATTCTCTACTAAGAACAATATGGGAATCAGCTGAAAAAACAAAAGGAAAAAATAATCGGAACACAGTCACTTAGTCGGAAGTTTGAGGTCTTTTGTGCACCCATCCTGTCCTGTGCCCATAATGTAATCCGAGTCGTTCATCGTCTAACTTTGGTTGAGAATATCTGTTGATTATTGGCTCTGATTTTTCCTCCACTTGCCAAGTACCGCCTTGATTAATGCCATCTCCCAACAACCACCCACCTCGTTTCAATGGAAGAAGGTTGTCGAAGTCCAATATTTGACAGCCTATAGATACTCCTAAGCTTAGCATGTGGATTGTGCAAGGAGTGGCAAAACCGTGAGAGATCGAGCTGAGTCTGGTGAGAGCGTGTGAAAGAACCAGAGGTGTGTGAGAGGGAGTAAAGTTGAGCCGGGTCAAGGTGCTCCTCCTCCAGAATTATTATTTTTTTTAAAAACTATTAGTCTTAAATAGTGGATTTTTTTTTCCTTCCCATTGTGTCTGTGTTGTGTGCGTGTGACTCCCCCAATCCTAACAAATTACAATATATTAAGTGTCACTATATTTTTCTCCAAGCTTTATTTGTTCCAAAATCATATATATATATATATATATATATCGATATTTGATTGACATGATTTATTTCACATTAATGTTTTGACAAGATTAAGAAGTTGAATGGTTGCAATTGTCATTCTCAGACTGAGAAATACTCACCTATGTTTAAAAACTGGACTTGGTAGTGAATCGGAAAAGAGTCATGCTATTTGCACATACACTTTTACACATATTTTACACATACATTTTTATGGGGCTCATCTCGGGTCCCACCAATATGATCTGAACCGTTCATTATTTTTAAAATAATTTTTTAAGAGTTCCTGTAAAAAAATCAATTCGATAGGATATCGGTAAGGGTTTTTTCAGAAATCATAGGGTGAAACAGTCTGATTCGCACTGCGATTTTTGAAAAAGCTCGATCTTGCTGATATTCTAACGAATTGATTTTACAGAAACTCTTAAAACATTATTTTAAAAATAATGAGCGGTTCGGATCATATTAGTGGGAGCCGAGATGGGTTCCATAAAAGTGTATGTGCAAGATATGTGTACAAATGTATGTGTCTTTAGCATTTTTGTTCGGAAAAGGGACCAGGTGGACGGATCATTAGTTCAACCGCGATCAAACCGAAATTGAACCGTTATGTCATAATTATATTAAAAGTATATTTATGGTGTAAAAAGAACAAAAAAGTCAGCATATAAAAGGGTTAACATTAACAAATGTGTTGAATCTTTGAAAGGGGTGCAGTTTTCATGTTTTTCCTTCGTCCCACATCGAGTAGAAAATCCTTTTGGTAGTAACAGTTTCATCTATGAAAGGGAGGGTGGGGTTCGTATGTAGGCCTAATAGACTGATTTGATCCCGATTCGTTTTGGAAAATTTAATCTGAATCTGATAATGTCAATCCGTAATCTGATAATTTAAATCCTTCCGGTAATGTCAATCAATGTCAATCTGTAATCTGATGATTTAAATCCAGTAATCTAATACGGATTGGATTGGAATTGTATTGGATTAAATCTATTGGATTGGAATTGTATCGGATTAAATCTATTTTCAATCCGATCCAAAAATAATTTTAAAAAACCCAATTTTTCTTCACCTCCTCCCCGACTTACCCACTCCTATCCAATGGTGAAATGTAAAAAAAGGATGGATAATTAACTAACTTTCTCTCCTCAATTTTTCTCAACTTTCTTAATCCTAATTCAAGTACTACTTCCGTTGAAAAATAATTTTGGTATCCGATAATCGAGGATTTAAAAAAAAAATTATTCCAAAAAAAAAATTGCTTTATCTTGATCAGAGTTGAACGATTTTCTTCACGCACTACGACTTCCTTCTACCATAATTGATACACTATTTTTTTGGAGGGTTTTTGTGAAGAATGAAGAAAATTTTTGTTATCTAAAATCCTATTAACACACATTTATAGGCAGTGAAAAAAAAAAAAGACAGTTGCAATTTTTTCCCATCACCAATAGTCGGATCCTTAAAAAAAAAAAAAGCAACGGTCGGATTGGATGAGATTCCAACCCAACCCAACTTTACTCCTTCTCATCTTCTCATCTCTCTCTCTCTCTCTCTCTCTCTCTACGAACAATACAGACAGACGCCTCAATCTCAAACCCTCAAACCAGACGACCCCTCTCTCTCTCTCTCTGCAGCAGACCTCTCTCTCTTTCTCTCTCTCTCTGGTTCAGAACCCAGCCCTCTCTCCCTTTCTCTGAACGAAGGGAAATCACAGCCGGCGGCATGCATATGTGCCGTCCATGCATCGTCAAGAATTGGGGTAGGAGACGGTCATCTCCAGATTCCGGCGTGTTCTACCAGATTCCGGCGTGTTCTTCCAATTTATGACGATTTTCCGACGAAATCAGATAACCTCCGGCTGTCCAAAATTCTGGTACAATCAGTTAGTGATAACCTGTCAAATTATAGCTGCAGCCAAAAGGGGATGCAAATATACATCCCCTTTCCCATTTGTGCTATTTTCCATCCCCATTGAAGCAATTTTTTTTTACATCTGGGTGCTATTATAACTATAGCACCTGGTTTTACATCCCCATTGGGAATGCTTTTATGTTTCTACTGTGATTTACAATCAAGAAATGGCGGTCAATGGTTTTCCACGGCTATCATCGATCTCTCTCAAGAAGTGGCGCTCCAACACTTCTCAGACCAACACGCAACACTCTTACGCAACCAGTCCTCGCCGGACGCCGGGAAATAGCCGTTTACAGCTCCGACGTGGCTGAACAGCGCGAACTCCAACAACAGAGCCACCCCAGCTGTACGGCGGCGGCAGCAGATTTCTCCACTAGTGGCAGTCCATTGGCGCGACAGCGATGGGTGGCAAAGAGAGAGATCTGGATGTGTCTCTCTCTCTCTCTCTCCCCATTTTCTGGGAAAAATATGTATAATTTTAATATTTTCCTAGATTTATGAAGTTCGGAACCGGATTAGATTCGAGCAATTTCGGATCCAGATTGAATTCGAATCCAATCCGGTCCATTAATAGGCCTATTCATATGTGTACTGCCCAAGGCAAGTACACTTGGCCCCAAGAATCCCAGTTTATTGGCGTTTGAAGTTTTTTTTTGTTCAACGCGAGTTCAAATTTTAACCGGTTCGATTCAATTAACCCGTTCCCGGTTTAGAGGTTCAACCGTCCATTTCAAGCGGTTTTCATAAATGAGGCCGGTTTATGATTTATGGCGGTTTTTGATTCATGGCGGGTCAACTGGTTCTCTCGGTCGGCCCAGTTTTTACAACATTGAATTACCCACAAACGTCTCAACCTGAGAGTGGTACGTGGAAAATGAAAGATCACCTAATTGATCCTATAACTCACGAGTTTCCATCCTATTCAAATTCGTGTGTTAAGATTCAATCCTTTAATTGCATAATTTATCAATTTTTTTTCTTACTATGTATGTACGTACAGACATCTGTAGATATATACGTACCTTTAATTTGTGAAATTTTGTTGAGGAAAAGTCTAATCTCCATAGCAATAGGTTAATTCAAATTGGAAATATAAAATGGGTATTTGATTTACACAACCAAATCAAAAGCCGTCCTGTCTGAGAGAGGGAGGGAGAAGGGCTGGTGGTGGTGATAATTTGATGAAATCCACGGATCTTCTCCTTTGTTGTTTTTTTTACTACTTTTTGATAAATTGCGATTCACATCATACTTGTCAAAACTTATCATATTGGTGACAAGTTTATAATAATTTTGGACATTACGGTAAATTTGTTTTACAATGACACGATAAATTGCTTCTAATAACAGTGTAATATCTCTTTAGTTATAGATTTTCATAAGAGGAGTATGTATTTTTAGAAAGGTTTTTAATTTACTTTATGATAAATTTATGATGCCATGAACGTGACATGTTTATGATATATTTCTTACATAAATAGAATTTTTTTACGATTGTACAACAAATTTATCATATTATTAGAGTATTTGGATAAATTTATCCGCAGTATGTTCTATGGATGTGGATATCATTTGAAATATGTTAAACTCGTAATAATAAATCACGAAAAGATTTTACAATTAAATATTTCGATCTTAAATCAACATCGGCTTATTTTATGAATTTATCAATGTAATAAAATTTTCGATTGAGTAATAGTACATTTGTCTTAAATTTTTAGCATATCTGTGAGAAATTATAAATTTAGTACAAATTCTTGATTTTAGTATTTCACAAGATTTATATTGGGGTCTCTTTAAAGCATAATCCACCAGGTGGTGGATAATAAGCATATAATACCAAATAAGTTAGGCATTTTAATACACTTCTCATGGATACTAATACAATTTCATTGACATCAAAACATTATTCTTGCATACAGATATACTTTTCACATATTATCCATCACCCTAAAGGCTAGGGTGGCTGTGGTTAGTATTTTGATATTTTCCTTCATGTTTTAGCTTGGAATTTGGTTGGGTATTCCAAGGGAGAAGATTTGGGAGAGGATTGGAGTGAGAAGATTAGGAGCACGAAATGAAAATCCCGGGCTTTTAAAAGGTTGGACAAGAAAATAAACTATTCCCTCTGTCCCTTATTTATAGTCCAGTATTTCATTTTAGGCTGTCTCTTAATAAGTGTCCATTTTATAAAGTTAGTGGGTAAAAGTTGGCATATTATCTATTTCGTCCCTAAAAGTAGATTTCATTTTGAAAAATTAGTGAGTAAAAGTGTAATGATGATGGGTAAGTAGGGAAAGTGGAGACAAAAGTTGATGTGAAAGGTATAATGATGATATCTTTTTAATAAATTGGAATTACGAAGCAAGACACTTAAAAAGGGACGGAGGGAGTAGTATTAAATTAACTAAGACTAATTCCTAAGATACACTTGGGAACAAGACTACTATAAGAACCTCTAGATTTAATGAAGCGGTTTTTAAATATCCATCCTCAGATTTTATCTCACGTAAGTATTCATCCAACACTTTTTGAACAATTATGTTGTCATCCTTTCAGATGATGAATTTCTTATTTTATCCTTTTAATAAGATATTCATATGTTGATGTATATTTTCCTGAATTAGGGGGATTATAGTAATTACTGTTACCTAAAATCATAGGATGATTAATGGATAGGAATAGAGGGAATTTCCAATTTTCCAAATCCTTAATGGATATATTAGGGCATGTACACCAGCATAGGTATACATGCTCTTTTAGCAATTTTAGCTAGGAAAGGCACAAAAGTGAGCTTGCACCAGGCTAGCTAAACCCATATGTATTTTACATTTGTCGGAAAACCTCTCCAAATCTACCGAGGCACTGTTCATCGGTACCCAATTTTTTATTCCTTTTTCCCTTCTCTCTCTCTCTCTCTCTCTCTCTCTCTCTAATGAACTGAACGAAGAACACCTCTGCACAAAATTCTCGACGGTGAAGATTTGGGTCTACGGCGACGGAGGAGGTCGGCGACGGCGGAGGTCTGCAACGAAGAAAGGCTAGGTCCGGCGACGACGAAGATCTCGATGTCGACGACGACGAAGATCTCGATCTCGACGGCGACTCGATCTTGAAGGCGATCTCGACCTCTCTCGACCTCACCGGTGACTTCGATCTTGACGGCGAACTCAACCTCACCGAGAGACGTCGATCTTAACGGCAACCTCGACCTCGATCTCGATCTCAACCGGCGACCATGGAGGTGTGCAATATACATGTTATATATAGTACATATGAACGTATTTATATATATACACACATACATACATATATATAGTATATATATATGTAAATATATACTGCAATTTTATTTTTTTCTATAATTTAATGTAATTTAATGGATAGAGAGAAAATTATGAAGAGGCTGCTGTGGTGTGGAAGAAAAAATGGATAGGTAAAGTAGAAATTGTAGCTTTTAAGTAGGTATTTTACCTATGCTTGATGTACATGCTCTTATAAACCATTCTCTTTCCTTAATTTTGTGAATATTCAAATCCTTATTTTTTGTGAATTTTCGTAAAACATGAATACACTATGATTTATTTAAAAAATATGAATCCACCATATTTTTTTTCATGAAAATACATGAATAAATTAATCAAAAAATATGACTAAATTAATCAAAAAACATGAATACACCATATTTTAAATCAACCATAAAACTAGAAATAAATTAAGCGACCATGTTTTTCATGAATACACCATGAAAAAACGTGTATACACATGTTTTATTCATGAAATCACATAAATAAGCATCAAAAACATGAATACACCATGAAAAAAAAAATGAATACAAATAATCTTCTCACAAGTGGCTGAAAAACGTATTTATTCATATCAAAATACATGAAAAATCATGAAAAATAAAAGGGAACTTAAATAGGAATCCCGTTCTATGTAAATACTTAATTCCTCATCCTAGTGGGTTTGAAAACATATCTTTCCGTTCTCAGTTCAAATAAATCCTAAACTACCATTTCTCTCTCCTAATCTTTTAAATCTCTCTCATCTTTTCTAATTATCTCAATTCTCTCTCCAACACCTCTCTCACCTAATCTTTTAAATTCTCTCTCCTAATCTTCTCTCTCAAATTTTCATTCCCTAAAATTTAAAACACAACTCAAAAAAAAAAAATCAAACTATAAAAAAAACAGAAATCATGATAGCTTTTGAACAAATAAACCTAGACTATCCCGAACATGATAAATAAGTTACAAACATGATAAAATTAGGTTACAAATATGATAATCTACCATTAACTATAATGACATATTTCAGAAAAAATTAATTACACAATGTATTCAAACCAATCTATCATGAAACTCAAACAAACGCAAACAGAATAAAAAAAGAATTCTTGAAGTTCGATCGTTGAAACTCAGAAATCAAGATAACTTTCAAACAAACGAAAAGAAACACAAATTTCTAAACCAACATTACCCTTATTTTCATAAAGGTACTAATGAATATGATCAATTTTCAAACACTAGCGACAAACATAATAACCTGTATTTGCATAGCACTAATAAACATGATCAATTTTCAAACACTAGTGACAAACATGACAACCGGCCCTTATTTGCATAAAACTAATGAACATGATGAATTTGCAAACACTAATGAAAATAAATTATGAAAAAGCATCTTCAACATAATATACAACGCATCAAAAATTTCGGAAAATTAGACTAGCAAAAATTGAAGTAAACTCGACTCTTATCTTTACCCAAACCCCTTAAACTTTACAGATCAACTAAAAAATTAGCCATCATCTCTAGGTAGGAGCGAGTTGCCGCCGAAGCCAAGCATCCACCACCCATCGTGTCAAAAATTAACTATTAAGAGCATTAAAAGCACAAACCCAACACTTAATTAGTTTAATTTGTGAAGAACATAACAAAATTAAACATTATTCAAAGAGTCAAATGTGGATGCTCTTAATCCCTTTTCTTAAATACCCTTTCTATAATCTCTCTCCTACTCGTAAGTCCAGGCTTGGGCAAGCAGAGCCAAGATGGCGTACTCATATAAACCAATCAGTGGAGAAGTTGTGGAGCTATGGTGGCCCACCAAATGACACTTCCAAGGCTGACACTTGATGACTTGAAAGTACCAATGCATTGAATAACCAGAATGCCGCTATGAGTAGCATTGTTAAATTGAGGTGAATGGAGCCAATGCAAGATTTCAAGGACAAGAGGGGCTAGCAAAGGTTACATGAGGTCATAATAACATTTCGAATGCTATATTAGGCATCATCTCCTTCCCCTCTTTAGTGATTAGAGAGCCTGCAATGGTTTCGCTTAGCTCCTTAGTGGCTTAATAACATTCTGTTTAGTCTATTAATTGCTCGGGCATATTGAGTATTAGTACCCTTCATTCCTTCCATAAATCTCTAAGAGTATGGCAAGCTGGCTATGTGCATGGGGTAAGCAGGTTGTGAGTCTAAGAGTATGGCAAGCTTACTATGTGCCTCCACTCACGGTGAGTAGAGGCATGGGCCATCATGGAGTTCTAATTGTGAGGAGTTAAGGTTACTTGTTGAGTAACAGGCTCCTGACTAGTAATTCCACCGTGGTAGTCAGAGTATGGCTCGAAGCATAAGTTTGAGGTAACGGATCCCTTAGGATATAGCGCACATGCACGTCCATTGTGTGTGGAGGCAATCTACTGTTGGGAAATCGGAGCCTCGCGCTCAGACTCACAACGAACAAAACACACACAGAATCTTGGGATACTATCGTCACAGAAAACAAACCAGAGAAAAGGAAGAGAAAGAGGAACAGAAAAACAGAACACACAGATATACGAGATTCGGCAACTTGCCTACGTCCCCGGGAGCCGCACCAGTCCACTATGAACGAAAGAAAACGAAAGATTACAAGTCTTCTCCTTCCTCTCTGAGAAAAGTTTTCTCTTGCACTCTCTCTCTCACTAGAAACCTCTCTAGAAATTTTCTCTCTGTACAGTTGCTCAAGCTCAAGAAATAATGAATACAACAACTTATATTTATAGGCAAACCCTAATTGATAACTGGACCCGTCCAATCAACTTGGGCCGCGGCCCACGGCCCATCTCGGCCGCGAGCCTGTCTGTCGCGCGCTACCTGCCGCGAGCCTGACCGCGTGCCTACCTGTCGCGGAACTCTCCGCGCTGGTCACGGACCATTGTTGCTGAACTCTGTTGCTGAAAGTTGTCTACATCCCCAACATCTACCCAGATTAGAGGCAAAAAAGAGCTGTGGTTGCTCTGACGTGAAGAGAATCATTCTCCTTTACCTAGTCCGAGGTGAGTCGAGGGGGCGTTAGGCCCTTGCAAACTACTGAGGTTGGAAGGCAAAGGTCACACCAGAGAGAGAGAGAGAGAGAGAGAGAGTGTAACGCCCCTAATTTTAGGCACGTTAAGGGTTTAATCTATTACAGAAATTAAATAGAGTCATTGTTCAATATTACAGCACGGCTCTCATAAGAGCATTTGAAATACAAAATAGATAACAAAAAGGGAGCTAGGGTTCCTATTCTACTGCTCCTCTTGCTCCTCCAACCTAGCGAGTTCTTCGGCTCCATACGCCTCCAAGGTGAAGAGATCGCCCTGTTCGTCTATCAGGTCTGACATATTATATTGGCGTCGCCACCTATATAATATGCCAGGGTCACCATAAGGCAACACCATGAGCTATGATGGCTCAATAGTAAAATCCTACCACTAGCATTGATTTCCACATAATAATTACATAAGCAATAACAAAGGACAATAACAGCTTATTCATGTTCGTTTGATAACCATTAACGGTGTCAAGGGTTCTCGATTTTTCCTCCTACGCACACATCGTAGACCGTGTCATTCATTGCTACCTTTCTTTTCCAAAGACTTCTTTTTAACTCACCCAACCTCGGTTCCGCCGCGCCGGGTTCCCGAGTATCCTCACAACGGTTCCGCCGCGCCGGGTTCCCGTTGGCACACAAAAACTTGCATAGGCTTCCTACCGCGGATAACCTTGCTACTCACCCTACTTCGGTTCCGCCGCGCCGGTTTCCCGAATATCCTCACTATGGTTCCGCCGCGCCGGGTTCCCATAGGCACACACACACACAACTTACATAATACTCTTGAAATAGTCATTATGTAGTTTCTAAGATATCTTCCAACCGGGAAGAACGCATCCTCTTAGTTAATCACACCCTAGGTGCCATGTTTCTACTTTTCTTGGGTTTTGTGTCTCGTTCTCATGCAAGACTCCGTCGTTTAAGACTTTACATAAACACATGCATTCAATTAAGCCTTGAAATAAACACAACAAGATCATCCAACTTTTACTAACTAGCATGCTTGAAACATTCCAAAAGTAAATCATGCATCTCCAAAGTTAACATCATTCATGCTCAAGTAACTTCTTAAACTTTAAGTAAAGTAAGTAGAGATTTAAAGTAGCGAGACTTAATCAACTTTAGAACATAAGATTTAACTACGAGATAGTAAAGATTTCACTACAATAGTAAGATTAAACTACCGTTCTTCTGGGCGGTGGTCGGAAGTTTGATCGTCGGTTTTGGTTTCGGCGGAGTAACGTCCTTCGGATTGCTTCGAAAGGAAAAGTGTTGGACTACTTTTCCTAGAAACAACTTCCTATCCTACTTTTTATTTACGATCAAAGTAAATTCCAAACAACATGCGATTTATACAATACATAGAATTAAGGTGAAAAACTACTTTATACTTGGAAAAGTAGGTAAGGATTAACTACCTTAATCCGAAACTAGTCGGGGCCGAATAAGCTAGGTGGAATTTCTCCCGAATCTGGACCAAACTTCGGACGGCAGTAGCTCAGTCAATCTTTGGCCGAATACGATTGTTCTTGGGTCCAGATCGAAGATCAAAAAACCCTCTACAACTTCCGTGAAGAAAGTTAATCCTAGAAACTACTCTAAGTAGGAGAAAAATGGTGAGGAAGGAGGTGACAGTAAGCTGTCCAGAAATTGGGAATCCGAGATTTTACTGGACTTCGGATGCCAATATCTTGGTCATTTCTTGACCGATTGGGGTGGTTCTTGAGCCTAACTTGAAGCTCTCGAAGTGTTCTACAACTTTCCCGAAGGAAGTTGGTTCTAAAAACTACTCTAAGAAGGAGAAAACTGGGGATTTTGGAAGGGCAGTAGGCTGCCAGGAATGGTTTCTAGAGAGAAGGAGGAGCAAATGCTTTGAGGTGTGAGTTTTGAAGCTTGGAATGGCTTCTATTTATAGGCAAAACATTGGCTCTCTCTCCTCTCTCTCTCTCTAAGTCTCACCTTGACACTTGGCAAGAGATCATGGAAGATCAAAGGCAATCCTAGGCTTGCATGGCTATTTTGTACCAAGGATTTGATCTTGGAAAATCCAATGGTGGAGATGAGATTAGTACAAGATTCTTAGGCTTAAACAAATACAAAATGTACAAGAGAAGGACATGAGGTGAGGTTTTGCTTTGAAAGAGAGAAATCCCATGGATTTGAAGTACATAGGAAGATCAAGACCAAGTACTAACCAATTTTCTCCCTCCTCCTCACCTCACAACCGGCCCCCCTCCCCCTCTCTCTCACTCACGGCTCTCTCTCCCTCTCCCTCTCTCTTTACTTGCTTCAAAGTACAATATATATATATACACACTTATACAAAAATACAAGTAAACAAATAAAAAACTAAGTACTTTTGTACTTAAGACTATAAGTATACTTTAAGGCTAGGATTCTCTTCTATAAACACATGGTACTTTAGGGCATTACTATAACCTTTAAAGTACTAAAATATATATATACTTAGATACATAAGTACCTAGGGAGATCAAAACCCCATTAGAAAAATAATTGAGGTACTTTTGAGAATCTTGGTACCATGTACCTTTCTTCTTAAAATATTGCTATGCTTTCACATGGTTTAAAAGAAAATGTTAAACTAATGAGACACCATGGTACTTGGGAAGACCAACTCTTTTACCCAATGGTTAAAACTTCCCCTAACATTTATTATCCAATGGATAATAGATATTAGGTCATTTTTAATATAAAATAGTCAAAAGTACTTAAAAAGTATATATTTTTTTTTTATCCAAGGTACTTTACCAAATATACTTTTAATATAAACAAATGGGTTTCTATTATCCAATGGATAATAGTTTCCCCAACCATCTTTGTCCAATGGACAAAGAATAAAACCAAAATAATTAAAAGAAAAAGAATATCCAATTCTTTGACTAGGGTTTGAAAGGTTCAAAAGGTTCAATGAGGGGCAAAACGGTCTAATTGAAGTAACGAGATAGCTTTCCAATTTAGTTCTTCTAACCGGATGGTTAGAAGCTAGTTAGACTTGCTAAGTGGGGCTAAAGTGCAAGAAACGATAGTTCAAGGGCTAAATTGCAATTATGACAACTATCGGAAATTAAAGCAATATAACCAATTTAAACAAATAACTTGAATAAGAAATAAATTCAAGGGGCAAAAATGTAATTACGACAAATTATAGGATTTTAAAAGTAAATCAAAGCAAATTCAAGTAATCAATAAAAATTCAAATATTTAGCGAAATTTTTAACGACTGAAAATCAGGGTCGTTACAGAGAGAGACCTATGGAAGTACTAGCTCTGAGGCACATGACGTATGACGCGCAAGGGTGAACGAGAGCTGGTGGTGAAACCATTACAAATAAAGGTTACACCCAAGCTTTTTTGATGCTGGGAAGCATGTTGAAATAGGAGATCGGTCACAAGATTGCGACAACTCTTCCTTAAATCTGTTTAGTCTGAGAATACCCAAAAATAAAGGCAATAACAATCGGTTGATTCACACAAAATACCCAAAAGTTAGCAAAAAATAAAACACTCTTTATAATTTCATTAATCATCAAAAACTGAATAACTCGAAGGCTTACAACTCAATTTATAGTAGGAGAAACCCTACACACTAGAAAATAAAGAAAAAGGAAACTACCAAAATTAGAATTGAGACTTCTTGATCAAATAATTCTTAAAAAGAAACGAAATAAACTACATTGAAAAAGTAAATAATGCAGACACTTAAAAGTAAATAATGCAAGATTCCTAACAAAATAACTAAAACAAAAATAAGGAATTTTATATATTTTTAAATAATATAATCTTTTCATTCTGCATCATTCCCCCGGGCTTGAGAAAACACGTCCTCGAGTTTCGATTGCTTCAAATAATCTTGCTCGTCGAAACTTGTCTGCATTGATCTTATTCTTTAAGTTTTTCTCAAATCTAAATTTCAAATAATCTTCAAAAATGAGAGAAGCAATTTGCTTCCAAACATGCACAAGGTGTGGAATGCAATGAATCTTACTTACAAGACCTTCAATAGGCTCCCAAAATAGATCCACATACTGAAAATTTGGAGCATCTTCAACACGATTTATTCTGAAGACAAATTTTATAAATTTGCCAAGTACTTCTCACAACCGCATCAAATTTATATTTCTCAACGAGGAACTTGGATCCTCTTTTTTCTTAGGAACTATCCCATTGTAGACACCCTATTCTGGACTATCCGGGTAACACTGTTTTATGGTCTTTTTACTTCCCCGATGATGATTATGGTCAAGAACAGTCTAAGGTCGATGGTGTGTTTGAGCTTTGAGTGTTCCAAGCCTCTTTCAAACCCCTTCCATACACCATTTCAAACCCTTCAAACCAGAACCAAATAGCCTCAGCAAAACCCTACTTGCATACGCCAGTCTTCTCTGGGCATGCGCCAGTAAATTGCCACGTGTCGGACATCGACCGTTGACTCAGTTCGATTGGCGCACGCAGGTTTACCTCTGGCGCACGCAGGTCAACGCCGGTCAAATCAGCATTTTCTGTCACGTGCTCGAGACTTTGTAACCGTCTCAGTACGGCGCAGAGTCCCCCTGATCATTGTTTTTTGCAGGGGACGTCCCCCTCTCACTCCTACATGCCCCATCACCTAGTCCCATACATTAAATACATGGAGACTCTTCTCTTAACCCAACCAAAGCCCTAACTCAACTGATCAACCCTCCTCTCAGTCCCTCTCTCCTCTATAAATGCCCCCCTTGCATTCATTTGCAAGGGGTTAACCACATTTAAGAAGTCTAAGCTCTTCCTCTCTTCTTCCTCTTGTTCTCTCTCCTCCATTGAAAGAGTAAGAAGTAGAGAAGCACCTCACACCCACACTACCAGCCAGTTACCATCTAGCCTCAATCTTCAACCTCAAAGCTCAAAACCATTCATCTACCTCCAACCAAAGGTATACCACCTTTGCGTGGCCTTCTGTTTTTAACCCCTGAGGGGAACCAAAAAGTTCCAGGCTAGTAACAAATACTAGTCCTGACCCGGGACTGGTAAAATAAAACAATCGTGCAAGGCAAACCGTGGCGCACGCCAGTACACACAAGCCGTACGCCAGCCATAGCGGTACGTGCACTACTGGCGTGGGGATCATGGTTTGTCTGTCTTCTGCCTGTATTTCATGTTCATCACCTCCATAGCATGCTAAAAAAGCCAGTCTTATAGCTTTATGTAGCCTAAAGTTGTTAGCTGTAATTTCCAATAACTGTTTCTTTCTTGCTTTAGAGGGCCCCTGGGTTACTTCTGGTCATGTTCCAGAGCCCAGGTGATGTAAAGCCAAACACCGGACAAAAGGCAAATCTGGCGTACGGGCTCTCAAGAGTGGCGTACGGCATGTAGGCTAAGGTTCAGTGCCTTGTAGGCTAAGATTCAGTGCCTGGCCCTTGCATCATAGTTCAATCCTGGCCTCTTGCTATTCCCCCCACTCTGTTTATGGGGTTTCTTGTCTGTTTTGATGGCTCCAAGGCATTTCTAACGTTTGTATCTGTAAATATGATTGCCTTATAAACTGCGTGGTTTGTCCTGGGTGTGCACCGGTCCATTCCAGAGCCTAGAGGGTTGAAAGCAAAGACTGTGAATGAAAAAGGGTAGTGTACGCCAGTTTTTGGGCGGCGTACGCAGGTCATGGTGGCGTGCAGAGGCTCGGCCACTGCATGCCAGTGTGTTGCCTGCTCACGCACCTGAAAAACAACGTACACTATCTCATTGAAATTGCTCTCAGTGCTTGTTCTCAATCTATGTCCTTAATTCAAGCAAATCATCATCCATAAACATTTTGTCACATAAACTGCAAGCTGTTACAGTCTTAATCCCCGTTAACTGTTCCTCCGCCCTAACTGGCTAAATATGATCAATGAGAGAAAAATGCAAACGTTTTACAAAATGCCTGAGTAGAGACCGATCCCCGGATTGGGCGAGAGGGGTGCTATAAAACCCTTCCCTTCTCATAACCTGGCTCCCGAACCTCAGATATCGAAGGTGACGACGGACCAGTCTACGCCTCCTCAAATCAAACAAATTTCCAAAACGTAGCAAAACGTTTTCGAGTTCGGTTCCTTGGGTGCATCACCGCTAAAACCCGAGTGGCGACTCTGAATCGAAGCGTTTCGCCGCGCTCTCCAAAGAGGGCCGCACCCGATTTTTAAGAACAAAAAAATTAAAAATTTTGGGGCGTGTGCCCACACTCATACCTTTCATCAATGAATGGTTCTTCATCATAAATTGGTGATTTACTCCTATCCACAACTGGATCTGGAATAACTTTGGATGTGAAAGGCCACTGAACTGTAGCTTCCTCCATGAAGGAGCACGAATTTAGTGGGTAGTAGTGAGGTTGATTATCAAGGCAACCCTCTTGATCAACGCTTCATGCATATCCTTAATCCGTTGAAACCATACCTCTAGTTGTGCACCCCGTGCAGCCTCATCACCTTCGTTCACATCTTTGGTGAAAAGTTAAGGTTCCCTAATAATTCGTAAAAAACCCTAAAAGTATGAACTCAAATCACTAAGTTACTCTATTAGCAAAAACCACGCAAGCAAACAATCTCACAACGTAGAGATATACGTGGAAAACTCCTGAATGGGTAAAAACCACGGGAAGGAATCAAATCACTATAATCATTGTGCAGTTAAAGATATACCTAGCCAAATGATATAAATCCTCACAACGTTCTAAGTACTACATGCCGAGTCACACGTATACTGCACCTAATAATCTTGATCACTAACGGTCTTGAATCCACAAGCCCTCCAATCAACTTAACGGAAATCCTCTTTTGAGAGATGGCTATCGTAAGAACAACCTTTTATTTCCTATTGCCGCAGTCCGTTTTCTTCTTCTCTGAGTAATAGTGTATGTATATGGCTTGCCCACCCTTCTTTTGACATTCTTTTCTTTTTATATAAGGCTGTACTTTTTAACCTAGGCATAGGAACTAACATGTCCTTATATGGATATCTTTGTTACGATTCTTTTCATTTAAAAAATCGGATTGATCAGCCCATCGATCCGTTTTCGCCAAAATTCGTCTCGCTGAAGCCGACATCTTCTTTTATCCAAAACGCTTTCTCTCAATTATAAATAAATGATTCCTTCCACTTTAATCCTATACAAACTCACTAGCTTATAAAAAATAATTAATAAAATTACAACTCGATAAAAATTATGTGTTTTGTCAAACGGAATTGCCAATGCACAAGACTTCGGAATTTGGTCCTTACAATCTCCCCCTTTGGCACTTCTATAACAAAACACAATACAAGTAAAATCTAACGATTAAGATCGAGTTGTAGAGAAGCTGCAAACAAAACTCAACATCCAAACACATTAGAATAATAAGCAACCTACTCCCCCTTTCATCATTCTCCCCCTTTTTGACATGGAATGACAAAGGGTGAATAGGATAAACAATAAAGTAATAAATGCGAATGGAAGAGAATTACGCAATTAGTGACCAATAGAACAGCCAAATAAGAAATTTAATCGAAGTGCAAATAATAGCATAAATAACATGGCAGCTAAATTCAAGCAGAATGAAGAACTAATAGACATGCGCAATCCAATAAAATAAAAATAAACTAAAAGCTAAAAGAGAATGAGAAATGTGAAAATATGAGCATGAGATAGTTTTAACACAAGTATTATATCATGAGATGAGGTGAAAAAGACATCAAAATTTCAAGGCACCACTTAATGATGTAACACCATGCAAGGCAGAAAGAATATAATACACCATGATCATCGACATAGGAGGAAAGTGTGTGTGTGTGCATCCATGACTAAATAATTCAGCAACTCAAAATAGGGCCAAGATGCTCAAATGCTTAGGTTTATCTAGTGACTTCCCCTCAAGAAGATACACCTCTCTAGGTTTGACATACAAGTCACAGATAATTAATCACAAGCTCTCTTTCAACAACATGCGGTTGTTTAATAAGTAATCAATAGACATTCTAACCTTATTTTTACTTTTACCCCACCGTTGTTTGACGCGAATATTGAGAATAAGAATACCTTACACCCAATGCCCGGTTACTAAGTAAATGGTCCAACACAGTGTGGGCACGCGCCACAAAATTCCGGATTTTGTTGTTTAAAACATTGGGTGCGGCCCTCTTTGGAAAAGCGCGGCGAGACGCTTCGATTCAGAGTCGTCACTCGGGTTTTAGCGGTGAAGCACCCAAGGAACCGAACTCGAAAACGTCTTGCTACGTTTGCTTGATTTTGAAAAGGCGTAGACTGGTCCGTCGTCACCTTCGATATCTGAGGTTCGGGAGCTAGGTTACGAGAGGGGAAGAGTTTTATGGCACCCCTCTCGTCCAATCCGGAGATCGGTCTCTACTCAGGCATTTTGTAAAACTTTTGCATTTTTCTCTCATTTGATCATTTTTTAGCTAGTTAGGGCGGGGGAGCAGATAATGGGGATTAAAACTGTACAGCTTGCAATTATGTGAGACAAAATGTTTATGGATGATGGTTTGCTTGAATCAATTAAAAGAACATAGATTGGGAACAAGCACTGAGATCAGATTGAGCAGAATGGTGTACGCTGTCTCTCGGATGTGTGAACATGTGACATGCTAGTGTGCACTGGAAAGGCCTCTGCACGCCACCATGACCTGCGCACGCCACTAACTGGCTGGCTTACACTACCTTTTCTCATTCACAGTCTTTGTTTTCAACCCTCTGTGCTTTGGAATGGACCGGTGCACACCCAGGACAAACCACACAATTTATAAGGCAATCACATTTACAGATACAAGTACAAGAAATGGCTTGAGGCCAAGAAAACAGACAAGAAACCCCATAAATAGAGTGGGGAAAAGATAAGAGGCCAGGATTGAACTATGATGCAAGGGTCAGGCACTGAACCTTAGCCAACATGCCGTATGCCACTCTTGAGAGTCCGTACGCCAGGTTTGCCTTTTTGTCCAGTGTTTGGCTTTACATCATCTGGGCTCTGGAACATGACCAGAAGTAACCCAGAGGCCCTCTAAAGCAAGAAAGAAACAATTATTGAAAGTTAACAGTTCTGGAATACAGAAAGCAATAAATTGATTTTTAGCATGCTAAGGAGGTGACGAACATGAAGTGCAAACACAGAACAGACAAACCATGATCCCCACGCCAGTAGTGCACGTACCGCCATACTGGCGTACGGCTTGCATACACTGGCGTACGCCACGTTTCGTCTCACACGATTGTTTTATTTTACCAGTCTAAGTCCAGGACTAGTATTGTTTACTAGCCTGGACCTTTCTGGTTCCCCTCAGGGATCGAAAACAGAAGGAAATGCAAAGGTGGTATACCTTTAGTTTTGAGATGAAATGGAAGTTTGAGCCTTGAGCTTGAGGTTTAAGGGATGGAAGGTGGGTGGTATATAGTCTAGAATTCCTGCTTGCCCTTTCAATAGAGGAGAAAGAAGGAGCAAGAAGGCCAACAATGGGTGAGAGGGACTTTAAAGCTCTTAATGGAACCAACCCCTTGCATATGAATGCAAGGGGGTATTTATAGGGGGAGAGTGGACTGAGAGAAGGGCAGTCAGCTGGGGTTAAGGGTTGGTTGAGTTAAGGAGGAAGCCTCCCATGCATTTAATGCATGGGACTAGTTGATGGGGCATGTAGGAGTGAGAGGGGGACGTCCTCTGCAGAATGTAATGATCAGGGAGCTCCTCGCCGTACTGGGGCAGTTACAAAGTCCCGAGCACGTGATAGAAAAGTGATGATTTGACTGGCCTTGACCAAGCGTACGCTAGCTATGGACCTGCGTGCGCTAGTCAAACTGAGTCAACAGTCGATGACTGACACGTGGCAGTTTACTGTCGCACGCCAAGTGAAAGCTGGCGTAAGCAAGTAGGGTTTTGCTGGGGCTTTTCTGGCTCTGGCTTTGAAGGGCTTTGATGGGATTTGAAACGGGTTTGAATGAGGAAAGTCTAAAGTTCAAAGCTCAAGACCTTTCATCGACCTTGGGATGTTTTCGACCTTTTATCATTATTGGGGCAACAAAGACCGTAAAAGAACTAATTTGGACAGTCCAGAATGGGGTGTCTACACATGGGTGCCTTCATAAGATCTATCCATTTTTTGACTCGAACGCTCTGAGGGAGAAAACCTCACCTCAATTGTCCAGTTACTCAATGAACGCCCGGATAAGCAAAAGCCAAGATATATATTTTCCTTTTTTTTTCTTCTTTCTTTCTTTTTCTTTTTGGAATAAGCGAGGGCTCTATCAATGCAAACCAAACAAAGGTGGTCACGGCTCAAGGAAGACACAAGATAAAATGAAGCATATGAGAAGAGTGATCCCTATTTGAGAAGCTGACCAATAGCCATGGATGAGTGTACATAATGTCGAATACTCATGATTTGTTAACATTCAAACATAATTGCAGTGAGAATACCATGAAAGAAGTGTAACAAAAATATGGATGAATATGTTCATAAATTCCAATGATATTCAACTACGCACCAAAGATTATTATGCTCAATCCACAAACCAACTCATAGAACAAAAAAAAAATTTATTTTTTTAATATTTTATTTAAAGACGAAAAAAATAACTACGAAACAAAAAGAAACACAAAACTATGAAACTCCATAACTCTAGGCAATGAGATATGCAAGAACAATTAAACCTATGTTATGGAACCACGATCTAGTCTCAAAAGGCAAGGTCAACCTGTCTGGATGAGCTATAGTTATCTAGAGAGTCAATGTCATTATCAGCATCAAAGACTAAATCAGTTTTACGAACCCAAATCTATTTAGCCTTGCCCTTTTCAACACGCGTGTTTCTTTTTATTGGTAATGGGTTTTGAATTTACCTTTGTAAAATTAGAATGCAAAGGCACCCTACGTTTAGGCCCTTGAAAATATTCCCTATGATTATTTATGTTATCGTAGCGGGGAGGTGTCCTATGGTAGCCATAAAGGACAAAACAGTATGGACAAATATGGCCTCTAATTCCACAGTGATGACAAGTGGGTACAAAATAATTATGATCATAAGGACGAGCTACATGTGCATGTGAAGTGTATGACTCATGCATCTTCCTATAATGCAGTGTAATATGGCCAGTCATACCACAATAATGACAAGTAGGAGCAAATTTAACAACAGGAGTAAAAACGTGAGACTTATCAGTATTAATAACCTTAGATTTTACCTCCTTACACTTGGGATGTCCGCTTACCTCTGCTGTCATTTGCTTCTTTGTCATAGGAGTATTAACCATGTTCTGCATGTTATTCGCATTAGTCTTCTTACCTTGACGTTTAGTTTCGTTTCTTCCTATTGATGGAGTTGAAGACGTTGCATGATAACCAAGCCCTGAACGATCGCTAGGTCGCCGTTAGATGGACAAAATATGATCTAACACCTTGGTCCTTGTCTGTGTGTCATCCTTTGATTTATCCTTAGATTTGTCTCTCGTAGTCGAAGCTTCATTTTTCTCAAGAAGGAGCTCAATTTCTTTATTTCTCTCATCACTCTCTCGACTGCGTTCAATATTGCAATATGAACCTCTATCACTATCCGCATCACTATCGACATCACTATCACTATCTGAACCTTTCTTATATTTCTGAGTATTTTTAAAAGCAATCGGAATCTTTGAAGGTTTTACTTTGGGTTTAACAGGTTCATATTGCAATAGGTCAGCCTCATAAGTCTGGAGAATCCCAACTATTTCTTGAACAGGTTTTTCTTTTAACTTTTTCTTACCCTCTAGCGTAGCAACTTGAATTTTAAATCTAAGAGGTAAGGAGCGCAAAATTTTCTTAATAATACGAAAAGAAGGAATTGGCTCACCTAAGTTCTTGCAACTATTGACGATGGCGATGAGCTTGGAGTAGAATTGATTGAAGTTCTCTTCCTCCTGCATTCTGATAGTCTCAAACTCTGCGGTAAGCCTTTGCAATTTAGACTGCTTAACAACGTTTGTCCCCTCGTGGAAACTAACCAGAATATCCCAGGCCTCTTTCGCAATTTCACAATTAGCTATTTTCCTATGCTCATTTATGTCAACAGCAGCAAATAAAATATCAAGCGCACAGTTATTAGCCTAAAGTAAAGGTTTTTCTGTGAATGATAACTCAGACCGAGTATTTTGAACTAGCTTATCGTCTACAGTTTTCATGGGTCCAGTGTACCCCACAATACAAGAGTCCCAAATTTCTTCACCGGCTGATCTCATTATAATCTTGATTCTAGATTTCCAGTAATCGAAATTATCACCATCAAATATAGGAAAATTTCTAGACATGTGATTAATGTTCATACTCATGATGGATCTGCTCTAGAAAAATAAATTCTAACGGAAGGAGCAACCTGCTCTGATACCAATTGAAAAATCATGGTTCCCTAATAATTCGTAAAAAACTCTAAAAGTATGAACTCAAATCACTAAGTTACTTTGCCAGCAAAAATTACGCAAACAATCTCACAACGCAGAGATATACGTGGAAAACCCCTGAATGGGTAAAAACCACGGGAAGGAATCAAATCACTATAATCATTACGCAGTTACAAATATATCTATCCAAACGATATAAATCCTCACAACGTTCTAAGTACTACCTGCCGAGTCACACGTACACTGCACCCAGTAATCTTGATCACCAACGGTCTTGAATCCACAAGCCCTCCAATCAACTTAACGAAAATCCTCTTTCGAAAGATGGCTCTCGTAAGAACAACCTTTTATTTCCTATTGCCGCCGTCTGTTGTCTTCTTCTCTGAGTAATTGTGTATGTATATGGCTTGCCCACCTTTCTTTTGACGTTCTTTTCTTTTTATATAAGGCCGTACTTTTTAACCTAGGCACAGGAACTAAAAAGTTCATATATGGATATCTTTGTTACGATTGTTTTCATTTAAAAAATCGGATTGATCAGTCCATCGATCCGTTTTTGCCAAAATTCGTCTCGCTGAAGCCAACCTCTTCTTTTATCCAGAACGCTCACTCTCAATTATAAATAAATGATTCATTCCACTCTAATCCTATATAGACTCACTAGCTTATAAAAAATAATTAATAAAATTACAACTCAATAAAAATTATGTGTTTTGTCAAACGGAATTGCCAATACACAAAGATTTCGGAATTTGGTCCTTACATTTGGCAACAACATAACGATCATCACGAACTCCTTGTCGCGCCATGATTCGGAATTGAGTGCAAGTTCTAATACCAACTGATGCAGGGAAACGTGTTGAAAAAGAAGATAGGGCGACAAGATCGTGACAACTCTTCCTTCAACCTGTTTAGTCAAAGAATACCCAGGAATAAAAGCATCAAACACTTTGTTGATTCTTTAGAATACTAGAGAATTTGGCATAAAAGATAACACTCTTTATAATTTCATTAATCATCAAAAACTATATAGCCCTAAGGTTTACAACTCATTTTATAGTAGGAGAAACCCTACACACTAGGAAATAATGAAGAAGGAAACTAAATAAACTTAATTGAAAACTAAATAAGGTAGAACACTTATTTCTATAATTGCAAGATTCCTAACAAAATAACTAAAACAAAAATAAGAAACTTTATCTTTTTTTAAAATAATATATAATCTTTTCATTCTGCATCATTTCCTTCGGGGATGGAATCACCCAAGCATCAACTTAATATGAGATGGAATCCATAAAAGAGCTTGCTCTTCCTGGGGATGACCATTATTTGGAGGCGAGGCACTCATTGGTGTCTCGATCATTCGGAGGTGGAGTGCTCGGAGCTAGTTCTATTTGTGCAGAGGTTGGAGCTCGCTAACTTGGATGTAGAAGCCTACTGATGGTAGAATGGAACTATTAAAGCTAGCGGCAGGTTCCAAATACCCGATAAAGAAATTGTTAATGTAAATCTATATCATCCATTGTTTGCTTGTACAAAAATCAATTGGCAATGGCTAAAGAATAAAGAAGTAAAACATCTTATGTGCTATGCACCAGTTAAAAAAAAAAACTCCGTAGTATTAAATGCAAAGTGTTAAAGTATCCAACACAAAAACCAATTGACAATGAGTAGAGAGTCCGGCTAAGCTCATGATAAAATAGTTTTGGAGGTGAAATTTTAGCCACTGTGCATGGCACAAGCTCTTTAACACTCCCCGCACATTCAACCTTTGACCTGTATGTGAAGAAAGAAATAAGGAATTCACAACACATGGATTGCCATGAAACCAAGTGCGCTTGTACCACAAACAATAGGAATTAACCAATAATGAAATAGAATCTTGTCCAATGCCTCAAAAAGCCTAGTTTTGATACCATATTATAGCACACAACACAAAAACAATTGACAATGACTGGAGAGGCCATTGATGCTCATATACTAGTTTTGGAGGTGATAGTTAAACCAATGTAGGACAAGCTCTTCTAACATATAGTAAAGATAAGAGTGGAAAGATGCAGGTTGCACATCTAACATTTTTCTTTAGCATGTTAAAAGTTGGTATTTATGAATAATGCAGTACTTACATTTCTGTTATTGTAGGTTCTTTTATATTCTTTTTATTTATTTATTTTTAGAATCTTTTGTGCTTTGAATTGATAGCTTTTACCTTTTTAAAGCAAATCTCATCCCTGACAACTGACGTGGGGACTCAATGCAGAGGAAGCGAAGAAAGAGTGAATTGAAAATGTGTAACCCAACAATTGTACTGGACAAAATTGTAGAGAAAATTGTTGACATAGCATTCGAATCAGTGGGGCGTCATCTCGGTTATCTTTTTCATTACAAGCAGAACATGAAGAATCTTGAAGTTGAGATGAATAAGCTTCAGGAGCGGAGAGAAACTGTTGAAGGACACATTTATGAAGCCAAGATTAGCGGTGAGGTTATTGTGGTTGATGTTGCATATTGGCTAAATGAAGCGAATCGGCAGAGACAAGGAATTGAGACTTTTATGGATGAAAAAAGTGTTAAGGAAAAAGTTCAATGCTTTAAATTCTCATGTCCTGACTTCATTTCGTGGTACAGGCTGAGCAAGGAAGCTGAAAAGAAGATGGGTGATGTGAAAAGTCTCACTCAGAAAGCCAACTTTGATACAATTTCACGCCCTGTACCTACTCTGGAACCCCTATTTCCATTAAGCCGGGAGTACATGAGTTTTGATTCAAGAGCATCAGCTTTCAATATGATCATGGAGGCATTAAAAGATTCCAAGGTTAATGTGATTGGGGTATATGGAGCAGGAGGGGTGGGTAAGACAACAATGGTCAAAAGGGTTGGCGAACAAGTAAAGAAAGATGGACTTTTTCATGAAGTCGTGATGTCAGTTGTCTCTCAGGATGCAAAGGTTTTCGAAATCCAAGAGGTGCTCGCTGACAGTTTGAATCTAAAACTAGAAGGGCACACTGAAGTTGGTAGAGCAAATAGACTCTGGACTAGATTGAGCAATGGGAAGAGAAATCTTGTAATATTGGATGATATTTGGAAAGAATTGAACTTGAAGGAAATTGGTATTCCTATCACAGAAGGATACAAAGGTTGCAAAGTTGTTCTAACATCAAGAAACAAGCGCGTCTTGAAAAATATGGATGTTGATATAGATGTCCCAATCCAAGTGTTGTCTGAGAAAGAGGCGTGGAACCTATTTAAGAATAAGATGGGAAATATTGTTGACCTTCATGATCAACTTCATGAAATAGCATACTCTGTTTGTAGAGAATGTGGGGGCTTGCCAGTTGTTATACTTGCAGTTGGAGCTGCAGTGAAAGGCAAGAGTATGCATCACTGGGAAAGTTTACTCAATAAACTTAGAAAATCCATGTTGAACAACATAGAGAATTTTGACCCGTACATTTTTCACTCTTTAAGGTTGAGCTATGATTACTTAGAATCCACGGATGAAAAAACGTGCTTCTTGCTGTGCTGTTTGTTCCCAGAAGATGCCCAGGTTCCAATTGAGGAGTTGGTGAGACACTGCATGGCGAGGAGGTTGCTTGGTCAAAACCCAGACACATTGAAAGAAGCAAGAGATATTGTATGTTCAGTGGTCAATATCCTCAAAGATAGTTGTTTGCTTTTAGATGGCAAAAATGATGATTTTGTCAAAATGCATGATATCATGCGAGATGTTGCTATTTCAATAGCAAAAGAAGAGAAAGCATTTCTGGTCAAACATGGTGTCGAAGAGTGGCCAGCGACGGGGACTTACGAGAAATACTCGGCAATCTCATTAAGGTGCGAAACTATTCACGAGATTCCCGATGAGTTGGTATGTCCGGAACTTCACACTTTAATTCTGGAATGTAGCAGCAGTAAATTTCAGCCTGAACTCAATAAGGAAATTTCGGATGGGTTTTTTAGAGGGACAGAGAAACTTGTGATTCTGGAGTTGAACAAAGTAACTTTGTTGCCACTACCATCTTCACTTGGAAAATTGAAGGAACTTCGAATGTTATGCCTAATTGACTGCAAGTTGGGAGATATAGCTATTCTCAAGTTTCTCAAGAATAAGCTTGAAGTACTTAGACTTCGAGGTTCTGATATAAAGGCGTTGCCACCTGAAGTAGTAGAGTTAACCCATCTTCGGTTGTTAGATCTGGGGAATTGTGACGAGCTCAAAGTGATTCCAAATGGTGTCATATCCAAATTATACCGGCTTGAAGAACTACATTTGCCACGTAGCTTTGAGAATTGGGAGGGCACAACAGGCAGTGACGAAATAAGCAAAGTGAGCCTTGATGAGCTAATGTCATTGACTCGATTATCGACATTAGCTATTCACATACCAAATCACAGGCTGTTGCCTAAAGACCTTTGCTTTCAGAATTTGATCAGATTTAATATTACAGTGGGTGACCTATCATCATTCCTTTATAGCGACGATAATTATTCATTGGTGGTGCTTAGGGGCCTTTACATTGATGATGATTTCAACATCTTGGAATGCCTACTTGGCAAACCTAGAAGAGGTGGACTATACCCATCAAGATCCTTCAATTACTTAACTCAACTAGAAATTCAAGATTGCAGGTTGAAATATCTCTTCTCCACCGCCTGCGCAAGAGGACTTCTGCAACTCCGACGTCTAGTAATAGACGGAAGTGAGATGTTGGAAGCAGTAATTGGAAATGAAGAAGAAAAGGATGAAGAAATGATTGCAAATGTTATAAACTTCAGTCAATTGAAAACTTTGAAGTTGCATGGACTACCACGCCTCATAAGCTTCTATCCACCAATAAAGAAGGCAACAAAAACCGAGAGTCATTCTTTTGCACCTGCACAATCTCTCTTTAATGAAAAGGTACGCTTCGTAAATATTATACTTATGAGCAATGTTATGGTGACCACATTTGGGTACTACATGATGTGTCACTATTGGATTGGTAGAAAAATCGTTTCTTGCAAATGCTTTAGGTATGAAGAAATCCAGTAGCCTAATGATTTTATTCTATGTTTCTTTTTGGTAAATAGAAAAAAAGAGAGCATATTCTTCACTTTTTTTTTTTTTTTTACCTTGGCTCTTAAAACCACCTTTTATAAATTATTGCAATTTGATACAATTATGTTCTACAATTTGAGTAAATTATATTATGTTAGTCAATGCTATTAAGAATTCATATTGTACAGTGATCCCAAGCTTCAAGCTCGAGGCTTGGAGTGTGCAAGATTAATGTAGCTTTTGACTTTTAGTTTTCCAGCGGGAGTTAATTCACATTTGCGACCCAATTAGTATAATGGTTGACAAATGCGAATTTGGGGGCAATGTTTTGAAAACTGGATCGGCGAGTAAACCAGAAAAGAGACCGGGTGGATGGGTCATCTGTTTAATCGGTATCGAACCGTGACCATCATAATTAACTCATAAAATATTTTAAAATTCATGTGCGGATAAAATTTATTTATTATGTATATGATTTCATTGAAAAGTTAGTGAAATGAGGTAAACTTTTCTATCCAATGTTGAATATTTTTTATTTTAATTTCTACGGTATCCTCGCTATGCAACTTTCAAATTTCTGATTTTAAGCAAATTAAGAAAGATTGAAATTCACAAGTTCATGAGGCAAGCAAACAAAGCCTTAATGATTTTTTTTTGGGTATCGCTTTTGGGTTTTGGTTGGGTCCAAATTATAGGGACTCTTCCTGCTCAACAATGGTTAATACAATGAATTTAGACCTTTTGATTATAGTGCCAAAGAGTGGAAATCAAATCAAATCAAACCAGTTAGAGATTTTGTTTCTTGGTGGCCTCACCCTGCATGGTCAAGTCTCCGTCGTCCGAGTCAATCGCCTCCCGCAATTGATTCATACCTCTACGTGTATCCGAGCTGCGCGTGAGGGTCGCCCGAGTCAAAATCTCCTGGTCTCCTCAATTCTTTTGAACAACAAAAAAGGAAAGTTCTACAATTTATAGATCAACCATCTGATACTCCCTCTGTCCCTTTTTAAGTGTCCTGCTTCGTAATTTCAACTTATTAAAAAGATATCATCATTATACATTTCACATCAACTTTTTCTTCCACTTTCCCTATTTACCCATCATCATTACACTTTTACTCACTAACTTTTCAAAATGGAATCTACTTTTAGAGACAAAATAGACAATGCACCAACTTTTACCCACTAACTTTACAAAATGGACACTTATTAAGGGACAGCCTAAAATGGAATACCGGACTATAAAAAAGGGACGGAGGGAGTATTATATTACAATTTATAGATCAACCATCTGATATTAGGGAAAATCTTCAATACAAACCCTTTTAAGGTGTGTATCATATAGACCTATTGTGTGGTCCATATTGTGCCACCTCATAATAAATTACCTGTTAAACCGGTTATTCATAACATTTTAGGTCTATCGTAACTTTTATACCAAAAATTCGTAACTTTTCATTCATAATATTTTTCTTACAAATCATAACCTTTTAGTGCAGATCATAACTTTTACACTAATCAATAGTAACTTTATAGCAGCAGATTCATAACATTTTTAGAATCATAACAATTTTGTGTTTCATAACTTTGTTAATAAAATTGTAACATTTTCAGTTCGTAACATTTTCACTACGGAATCGTAACATTTTAGTTCATTTCATAACTTTTTAATAACGTATAATCAATTGTGCAATCGATTACTTAATCAATTTTTTAGCAGTAGTTAATCAAATATGTAATCTATTATGTCAATGTTCAATTCCATAATTGATTAGACTTTATAATTGATTAGACATCATAATCAAATATATAATTGATTTTGCAATTTCGTAAATAGAAATTATACTAATAAATTAGACATCATAATCGAATATGTAATCAATTCTGTTTTGTTCAATTATGCAATCGATTAGACAATATAATTGAATTGAGCACTATTGGGAAACAATGTGAAGTCGATTACTCAATCGATTTGCTAATTGATGGGTCTCAGTAAGTCCTCTAATCAATTGCGAAATAAGTTAAAAACAACATTGCAATAGATTTCAAAATCAATTGTTCTGAATAACACAAATAATTGATTACATGATAGATTACATTTCTCTGCGGTTTCAATTGCGTAATTATTATTATTAGTTTTTTGTAATTCGGATGCGAGCACTAATTTACAAAACTCTAGTAGTATGTCTATTGACCAAAAAATAAATAGCATGTCCCAAATATTATTGTCTTTTACACATAACTCTAAAATGTATTAGTAAATTTATCTCGTCACCATCACTCTCTTGATCTCCCATTAACTTTGTTAGTGTTTCCTACTTGATTAATACGGATGATCGACTTCGCTATTCCTTTTAATTGGACTATTTGTGTGAAATATATTTTTTGATCTGCATGTGAAAGTTCACTATGCAATTAAATGTATTGTGAAAAATGTTAAACATCATACTCCCTCCGTTCCATATTGATAGTCCACCATGAAAAGTCGTGTCATTTTTCAAATAAAAAAATCAACTACTTCCGTGTATAATTTTTTGAATTTTTTCGCACCAAATTAAAGTATTAATCGAGATCTTTAATACGGTGTGAAAAAATTTGAAAAATTATGCACAGAAGTAGTTAATTTTTTGATTTGAAAAGAGGAAAGAGAGAGATAGTGGGACTGTCATTTTCGAACGGAGGAAGTATTTCAAAGAATTCCAAAAAAAAAAAAAAAAATTGGCTATGCAATTAAGAGTGCTGATTTTGGCACTCCCCATTTTGTTAATGGCAAGGGGAGTGCCATTAACAAAATGGGGACTTGGGAGTGTGATTAACAAAATGGGGAGTGCCAAAATCATTGGCCTTTAAAAATCCTGTAAAAAAAAATGCCTTGACTTTTTATTACATTATGATAATGATAGTATCTTTTTTCTTTAATAATTATCGAGAACAACGTATTTTAGAGAAGTAAATTATTTTCACTTGAAATAATTTTGGCTTCAAAGTTTTTAAAAAATAAAATTATTATTTTTAACATAAATTAATTATCAAAAATAAAATTGGGCCTAATTTTTTGAAGGAAAAGAAAGATATACGTTGGGAAGCGAGTGAAAGGCTTGAGGGGATGATTTTCTTTCCATTTTTGTTAATTCATAGGGTTTACCTGTTGGCTGTTGCACTGGTAACAGGTTATTTGTTTGTAACCTATTGTAACATTTTAAAGGGTCTAAATCATTTTTCAAACATCCAATGGTAATCAATGAGGGTGCATATGATACACACCTAAATAAGGGGTGTATATTGTAGCATTTCTCCTGATATTATAGTACAATTTTGGATTCGCCTATCATAGTTTTTTTTTTCGCTGGGAAACCTAGCACTCGTAGTGGGTTGGGCCACAGGCCTCTTGGTGTTTGGCAGATATCATTGCATTCTCTTTCACAGCAACAAATTAACTCATGATCATCTACTGCAAATTACCCGTTCATCAGTCCCAAATTACCTGCATCTTAGTTTTGTCTACTTCAACTTTGACAAAACAGCATCAATATTTGCATGGTTCGTAGCTAATGATTGAACTGCCGCACAGATTTCTTGTTCACCCTTTTCATCTTTCACTTAATAGGATGACCAATATATTGACCCATAAGCATAGCTCTGGGTAGCAAGTGTAATGACCTTACTCCCTGTATTTTACTTTGGAGGTTTCCATTTTCCAACACTAATGATCAGTACTCTCAAGAATTTTACTGTGGAGATTTGCAGTTATCTGTTTAGAATCTAATACTTGCATGTTGGATGCCATCTGCATTTGGCCACTTGCAGACAAGTTCATATATTCTGGGAGCAGTTATCAAAGAATGCTAACTTGGGTGACAAAATCGTGCTCTAAATTACTTTGCAGGTTATTTTACCCGACTTGGAGGTTTTAGAAGTGGATCGGTTGGGTAACATAGTAGAGATTTGGGACAAGCAATCACCTTGGCTCAATGAAAACACAGTGTCCTGCAGCAAATTAAGGGACGTGAAAGTCCATCACTGCAAGAAACTCATGAATTTGGGTCCTTCCAATATACTTTCACGGCTACAAAATCTGCAAAAACTGTGTGTAGAAGGCTGTCCAAACATAGAATCTGCGGTCTTCAAGAATGATAAAGGAGAAGCGGCTGATGATACTACCTTGACCATCCCTCAACTACGGTATCTTAGAATTAGCGACATGGAGAACCTCAAAAATTTCTACTCCAGTTCTACAGCATCCAATGTCCAATCCTTGTTCAATCACCAGGTATGAATGTCGATCATGGCTCCTTTTGTACAATGGTCATGCAAAAAAAAGTTATCTGAAGATAAGGATTAGAGTTTCAATTTGACTGGTTATTTGAGCTATAACCTGGATCTAAATTAAATATTCAAATTTGATCGATCAACACCTCAAGTACTAAAAGCAAATTCCGTTAACTGTTAACCTACATTGCTCACTCCACCTTGAGGTTGCGAACCCCCAGGCCCAGGGCGTAGACCTTGAAATTATCGGGTAATATGGGACGAGGTGACTACTGTCGGACGCCCTCAGTCAGGGAACATGCAACAAAAAATAGAAAAGGATAACCGTAGATATTTTCTGAATGAAAGTTTTACAGATTACAACAACACAGCATAGCATATATTCAACATTTTACGTTTTCTAACAATTTATATATCAACAATCCGATATTATAGCACAGTTACTCTTGCATTTGGCCGATATCATTTTTTTTGTTTGGCGAAACCTAGCCCTCATAGCAAGGGTTGTTGCCGTTGGAACTGCATAATGAATTCCATCTGCCTCGTTTTATTGTTAGAATAGTGAGATTAACACCTTTGAATAGTAGTTGAACTGCTGACCTCCTTTCTCCTTACACCCAAGTGCACTATTGATGCAGTTGGGCCAAAGGCCTCTTTGGCGTTTGGCAGAGATATCATGTTGGGTCGTGACCCCAACCCTCTAATCCACACCCTCAAGCACAACACTCAAACAGCCAAGCACAAATACGAGAGATGCGAGGAAAAACTCCGTATATGTATCAATCACAAATCAAATACAATATACATGAGAAAACCTCACGGACACGCCACAATCTGGCTGCCCTCACTCCGGTGGCTCTCTGACAGTCTCTCTGGGCATTTCCAAGGAGCTCCGCTTCCCTGAAGGGGAGCCTCTCTGCTCACACTCTCTCTGCCCTCTCTGTGTGTGTCTCTTAGCGCACCCCCCCCCCCCCCCCCCCCCCCAAACATTGCCCCTTGTCAGTCAATACAAATACCAAAGCACATGGGGAGTAATCCCCTGACATCCGCCCTACTTGGGTGTACCCAACAATCTCCCCCTACACCCCCAAGTGGGACAATTGTTGATCCGTTCAACCACTCTAGCCAATCACCTGTGTCACTGCTAGCCATCAGAAGTCTCACCACCCCCCGCATCGGAAGTGTGTATACCAACTGACCGAGTGTCTCCTTGTAAGACTAGATTTGCCGTGGCTGAACCTGCACCCCCTCAACCGAAGTGCCTCACACCCCTTTACCGCTTGAATGTTTAGTCATCAACGACTTACCTATTCATCGGATCAATCATAGAACTAGCATCGCTTCCACTATCACCGCCATCCGTTTATAGTGCCTGTGTCATTCCTCTGAATGTATCCTTAATGTGCTCGGTAGCTGTGACTGATCTCAAATGCCCGTGCCCAATCACAAAACACACTCTTTGACCCTATCATCTCAAATCACAACTGCAACTCTCGATGATAGGTCTTCCGATTGAACCAGACTACCTCCGATCATCGTCAATCATCTTCGCAAACCATTGCTATAGTGAGGGCCTGTGTCACTACCAACTCGAGTGTATCCTTGCTCACTAGCTTCGCGAATGTTTGCCCCTGATCAACCTCCGATCCCTGCAAGTCTATTCCGTCAATCTTCCATTTCTGCCACTCTCCTGAGCCTCCTGCCACTCTCCATCAGCTTTCCCCGGGTGTCATCTCTGCCACTCTTATTCCGATTCCTAGCTTCCCAACATTTTCAAACCGATCTATTACTTATAGCAAGCGCCTATGTCAGTTACCAAACGAGCAAACCCGCTTGAATGTAAAGTCTCCTTGCTTACTAGCTCATAACAGATCACCACAAAACATTCTCGCTGCTTTCAAGCCATTTTCCAACCCTAAACTAGCCTCCAAACACCTGATTCTTGCTCAACTAGCGCAATTGCACTTGCCTAGGAGCCTCCAATCAGAAAACGGAGCACGCGGTTGGATTCGGAATGTCGAGATACTTAGAATCGACTACTCACTTGGCAAAAACAGAGTCCGAACGGCCCCGAAATCGCAAAAAACAAATTTGACCTGTGTGGCATTGACCTTGCTGATTGTACCATTGACTCCTGACCCATCTGATGACGTGGCAGCTATGTTGTGTACTCCAAATGGCTCTGCAACACTGAATCATTTCCTCGACATCTTTTCCAACCCACCGACCTGGTGCCTCCCTTTTCTTTTTTTTCCCTTTTCCTTTTCCTCCTGGAAAATTCTAAAATAATAATAAGTGTGTGAATGTGTATTAAGGGTGTAAAAAATATACAAAAATATATATTTTTCTTGTCTTCTAGCGTGCTTATCGGCAGCCCAGTGGGCTGACAATAGTAAGACCAGGTACAAGAAAAAAGGGAAAAATACGTTTTGACCAGCGCGTGCACCCCATGCGCGCGACTAGATCTAACGCGTCCGGCATGCGCCACATTTGACCGGCACGTGTGACCTCCTCCGGCCACCTCCGGCGACTTTCCAAGCACCCCCAAGATCGTCTCTCCAAGACGCATCTAACCCTGTGCTCCAAACTTCAATCCAAGGAACTACGAGTATGGGCCTTTCAAAAAACATACCTCGCCGCCGCCTTTGACCGGCCATTGCCATCACCTCCGAGCTCTTCCGGCGACGTGCTACCCATATCCGTACCCGTCTCAACGAGACGATCACAACCTCGTGCTCCAATCTCGCATCCGACCACTCTTTGAACAAGTCGACTTTGGACCACCTCTCCGCCACGCGCCTCTGGCGTTCGAACTGCTCCCAAGCCCTCCTCCAATGCCCAAACTCGACTCTGACACCTCATATGGATACACTTGAGTGAGGCGCACAACCCTTACTAGTGCGATTGAGTTTTCAGACAGCTCAAAAACGAACCCAGCAAAGGCAGTGCTCTGTGCTTCTTCCGACAATGTTGTGCTCCTCCGGTGCATTCCAACGCAGCTCGAACCTGGAGCTCTGATACCAGTGTTGGGTCGTGACCCCAACCCTTTAATCTGCACCCTCAAGCACAACACGCAAACAATCAAGCACAAACACGAGAGATGCGAGAAAAAACTCCGTATATGTATTAATCACAAATCAAATACAATATCCATGAAAAAACCTCAAGGACACACCACAACCCAGCTGTCCTCACTCCTCTCTCTCTCCCTCACTTCAGTGGCTCTCTGACAGTATCTCCGGGCATCTCCAAGGAGCCCCGCTCCCCCGAAGGGACCCTCTCCGCTCACACTCTCTCTGCCCTCTCTGTCTCTTAGCCCCCCCCCCCCCCCCCCCCCCCACACACACACACACACACACACACACACACACACTCACGCGCGCGCGCGCACACACACTTTGCCCCTTGGGAGTCAATACAAATACCAAAACACATGGGGAGTAATCCCCTACACTCACATCCACCCTACTTGGGGTGTACCCAACATATCATTGCATTCTCTTTCACAGCAATGAATTAACTCATGATCATGTACAGTACTGCAACTTGCCCGTTCATCAGTCTCAAATTACCTTCATCTTAGTTTTGTCTACTTCAGCTTTGACAGAAAAACAACATACTGTTTGCATGGTTTGTGGCTAATGATTGAACTGCCGCACAGATTTCTTGTTCACCCTTCTTTATCTTTCATTTATTTGGATGACCAATATTACATCAAACCAAAATATACCTTCCAACCAGTAACTTCTTGGAGGAGTTGTTGTCTCTCGATGATCAATAGATCTCATTCATACTCCAAGACTCAAAGCAAAGTCCCCCCTTGAATATTCTCTGAGCTTAGAAAGAAATATTGGGGCCTATATTGTTTGGCCCTTTTTCAAAGTCTAATAGGTCACTATTTATAATCGGCTAAAAACGTGTTCCTCGAGCACCTTTCTGTGAATTAAACTGTCCGAGTTGCTCGAGCACATTGCTGGGAACTTGCAAACGTCTCTTTAGACTTGGAAAACCTTGAAGCACATTAGAAACTCACCCAATCAAATCAATGACACATTGATTTCCTTCTACATTCATAAACAGACACTCTAAAAAAAATAGAAAGTGAATTACAACTCGATAAATATGATTACAGACAAATGTGTATTTTGTCGTGAAATTGCCAACCAAGAGAGAGCTTGGCCTATGGAGCTTACAATAATAGATATTTAGCATTTTGTAACTGCAGAACATATATAGTTTAATGCCCATATCATTATCCCTAAATTACCTTTGCTAAAACTTGATAGTGCTCAACATTTTTCCTGTTTAATTACTTTGTATTATATCAGTTAAAATCACAATCTCATATATGTTTTCTTTGGTAAAAACTTCAGTATCATTATCTGTCCCAGTTGCTCATGCAAGAGAAGTGGGATTTGGGTCACCACATGGTGGCGTTTAAGGCAAAGATAGCACCCTTTGGCTGCATTTGGGGAGTTGAACGTTGGTATATATTTGTGAAAAAACCCAGCGCAAAATGTCTATATATTGAGAGAGAAACAGAGGACACGTAGTTCTACATTGTGAATATTTGGAAAAGAACACAAAACGTTGGGTACTTTTCTGGCCATGAAAATATCTCTGAAATAAATTTTTTGACCGGGAAAAAAAAATCATAGATGTTGGGTAGGGAGAACAATCTTGGCTTTCAATGTAGATTGAATATTGAAGACAGACATCAGTTTTTGCATAAGTTATTACTCCTACAATATACATCAATGAACTGTTAAGCAAATAGAAGCAATCACGACCAACCCCATTAACTTGGACGTAAGTCAAACCGAGAAACACCTTCCAAACCAGTAACACAAGACCATTAGTTTCTTTCTTTTCCTTTTTATTGTCCTTCGGATCATGTGATAGTTGGCATGATTGTACTGCTTTGTATTGCAGGTTACATTTCCTAAATTGGAAAATTTGGAACTAGAAGGATGCGCGAGTTTGAGAAATATATTTCATCCTTACATGGTCACAGTTGAAAATCTCCGGGAACTGATAATTACTGATTGCTCGAAGATGGAAGTAGTAATTGACGAGAAAGAAGGAGTACAAGATGAACAACAAAGAGAGACATATAGAACTCTATTCCCTCGTTTGAGTAAATTAGAACTTTGTCGTTTACCAGCACTGATGATGTTTTGCCACTTCGCTCGTCCTTTAGAATTCCCACAGCTAAGCAAGATGATCATATGTGAGTGCCCTAGGATGGATTCATTCTCTTTGGGACATGTGAGTGCCCCAAATCTCTCCTTGAAAGGAATATCCCGAAAGTGCAAGGATGGTGATGACGGGTGGGTGAAAGAAAATATCTGAAAATACACACTTTCTTGAATCACCTGCAGGTTGCAACTTTTAATCTTCCACCACTTTTTTTAGCTCCATAGTCTATCTTTTCCTTTACTGTATTTTGCCTTTCAGTATTCCCAACTTGACCTTCTTGCCTTTTAACTCCTCATAGTAATTTCAGTGTAGCTGCAGCAAAAATTTGTATAACTATTTTTGGTAAGTGTCAAAAACTATAACGCCTGATCTAGAATCCTGTAACAAGGTATTTACCCATCCGTTGTCGTAAAATAGGTGAACTGCTCCTGTTTAGGTGTTTAGAATTTAGCCCCATGCTGATGCAGAAATGATAAAATTACTTGGCACGTATACTATCAAGACTGAGGACTCTTGTTTAGCTCTGAAAAAGTGGCTAATATGGAAGACTATGAGGTTGCTGTTAGCGACTATATGAATGTTGTTTTCAAGTACGCTGATTCTGATATTTATCCAGTTTCTTAATTCTTGTACGTTTTGACAGATACATATACCCCTTCTAGTTTCCACTTGCCGATGATGATTAGGTGTTGGCATTTCCTAATTGCTTTAGAATCTTTTTCGATCACCACTCAAAAAAAGTGGTATCTTTCTATTGAGTGTTGACATTGGAGAGTGAATACCTTAAATGTTCTACGTATGTATTGCGCGGTAGATACATTCACATTCGTATGTATTTTGAATCAAGTTGTACTCTTTGTTTCCAGAAGTTTATCGAAAAATAAGAATGGTTCTGTTTTGGGCTGCAACAGCCTCCATGAAAGACAACTTCAATCTGTCAGCTGAATAAAATCAGACTGATCATTTTTGTGAATATATGTGATGTAGTTGGATAATTTTTCTGACTTTCTAGGATTGTGGGACATTTTTCAATTTATCACTTTCCTCTTCGAGGTTTTGATTACCAATCTTACATTCTTAGGCCGCCCTTAAAAGGAGTAGCCCATATTTCAAACTTCCATGATCTTGTTTGTTTTCCTGAGCTGTTCAGTACTTCAGTGTCAGTTTATGGATCGGAGTATATTCATGGCAGTTTTTCTGTCCTTTTTATTCTGAGTTTTCTTGTTTATCTTAAATACAAGAATCCTTTAGGGTTTGGAATCAAATAGGAAGTTAGAGATTGTTGGGTTTATCTCGATCCCACTCGCAACAAAATCATAAAGAAATTAAACACGCACAAAAAAAAAGGACACATTAAGATATCTTAGCAAATAGATGATAAGCACAAGGGTACTACGCAGAATTTGTAAGTTGACGATTAAGGACACTTGTTTAATTACATGTCAATCAATGGATAGAGTGCGAACATGGTTTTGGAGAATGTAATGTTATTTGAATGTGTGACGTTGATTAGAAAGGGAACTATAAGGGATCGGAGTTGAGGGTTTGCAACAAACAGTGGCTGCTGATTCCCTTAGTATAAAATGACATAGACTAATCATGGTTGCTTGTCTCAGAGGGCTACGGCCATCCATAGTGGTATAATAAAAAATGAATAATCAAAAATATAAATTGACACATCAGCTTTTGATTATTCATTTAAGAGGTTGTTAAGCTTAACAATGTTGAGGTTTACAATGGTCACTTCTAATCCATAACCAAAATAAGGGATCCACTATAATTTCACTCTCTCCCCCCTTTGTTTCCCCCTATTCACCTCCTTCCATTATATTTTTTTTTGGAAAAAATATATTGATTCTCTCCCTTAATTTTGTGGAAAAAAATCGGTGGCTTTCTTTTTTCCTATTATGAATTTTTTTGGATGATCGAGAGATATGAACTTTACTTTTGGAAGAAAAAAAGAGAAACAGTTTGTGGGTGAAGAGAAGAAGATATAAAGTAGGCGAAGAAGAGAATAAGAAAATACTAGTTGAAACACGCGTGTATCCAAATTTTGGAACCAGTTAACTTATGTGGGGTAGGGTCAACAAATTTTGATTATTAAAAAAGTTGCTAGTTTTGGTAATCCAAAGCTCAAAATTTGATTATTTCTAAGAATGTAACTAACTTTGATTATACTATTATGAGCCATTTTTTACACCAACATTTTTAACTTTAAAAATAATTGGCTTTTGATTGTACCACTGTAGATGACCTAAGTATACATTGTTGGGCTCATTTCTTATCACCTTAAACTTTTGGGATTCAATGCTTTAACATGGTATGAGTTTTGATTTCTACGTATAAATCTTTGCATCTCCACGTTTAAGATGAGCTCCAAGTGAGAGAGAGGATGTCTAACAGCTTGATATACATTATTGGGCCTATATCCTAAGTAGAGGTGGCAAACGGACGGATTTAGCTGGGTTGAAACAGGTCGTGGGTCAAATATGACCGAGCCGAATATGGGTCAAAAAGCTAACGGGTTGAAACGGGTCGGCTCAAATATGTGTCAACCCAAACCCGATCCGACCCGGTCCCGCCCCCCTTTTTGTTTTTTTCCCCTCCCCCCCTTCCTCCCCTTCTAATTTGTCTCATCAAGGGGATTCAGAAAAGAAATATTTTATGATTAAAACTCACTTTTTTTGAATAAATGAAGCAATTAGAGGACTTTAAAATGAGTAAGATTTCAGGAAGGCAAGGGTGGAAGGAGTAATTAAAAGTCAGTGCTAACACAGTGTCAGAATACCATGAGTTTTGCCAAGCAGGAATGGCGGAAAAAAATGGAGCTACACAGCATTTTGGGTCGAGTGATCAGAGATGGGTTCCATCAAGACTTTGAAATTTCAGGTTTTTTCTTCTTTTCTTTATTTTTATTTCCAAACAGTAACGTAATTTCGACGACGAGTCAGAGGCCGCATCAAAGAATTGTTTGGAAGACGATGATTGCACCAATTGTACAGTTTCAGTCTTCATTGCGTTTGCCGAAACCACCGCTTAGATTTGGATTAAAAAGTCAAGTAACTTTTTTTTTTTGTCTCTATTCATTTTTTTTTTTTGTATTTGTTTGTTTTGTGACAAACTTTTTATCCTTATTAGTTCGTCTCGACGAGAGAATCGAAAAAGTAAATTTTTTTTTTACTTTTACCCTAATATGTTTTGTAATATTCAAGATAAATCTCAACAACCGGCTGGTTTCGGTCCCGACAAACTTTAAAGGACTTGATAATGCCTAATAAGTTTTGGAACACGATATACCTTGTAATTGAACAACCCGTGGAGTTTCAGGTCTTGAGCACTAGCCAACCCTTTCGGGTACCCCTGGACATTTCGTCAACAATAGTACCCAATAGATGCAGTCAAGTTAGGAAGTTCCTACCCCCGAAAGAACTTCCAACAAAACATCGACCGATGCACGTACAGAGGACGTCATGGTCTTAATTTCCCCCTCTGTCAGTTAAAATTTCATCTCATTTTTTATTAATGAGATGATCAGTCGAAAAAGTAAAAAATTATTATCTAAACTCATAATTTTTTGAATAAAGGCGAATCATTAAGTAACAAAAGTTTAGCGCAAAATTATCAAATACGAAAAAATCTTGATTAAAGAAAAAAAAATTAGGCCATTTTAACTTGCTAAATTCAGATTTGTTTTAGTTTAGTTCTTTTTTAAAGGCTTTGAGAGAGAGAGAGAGAGAGAGAGAGAGAGAGAGAGAGAGAGAGAGAGAGAGAGAGAGAGAGAGAATGAATTTGTAAGGGAATTGTAGACACCCCAATTTGGAAATTCCAGACACCTTTTTAAGTCCCCAATGATGATAAACAAAGCATGATTTAAACCTTTGGATTGATTTAAACCTTTCGGAGCGTTACCTATTGAAAATCGTACACAAGTGGCCGATAAGCTTTTCAAATAATAAAATGTGCCTTGAAAGCTTCAAATAAAGCTCTTTGTACTCAAAGGAGTGAGGAAACACCTTAGAACTAGGTATGAGCATGCCAAGTGACACTTGAAATGAGTGAGTACGTGTTCTGGCCGTCGTGGCACCAATGGTCTTCGGTTTAGTTTGCTTTCAGCCCATTTTTCGTAAATCAAACTTCCTTATTTTTATGTTTGGAGTCCACTATATTTTAGTACATTCAAAACCCTTTTTATCGATATATAATAAGCCTTAATCTGATTTGAAAAGAGGGAGATATGAGAAATTTGCCAAAACGACCACTTTTTCGACCACCTGAGGGTAAAATTGTCATATCTTTTGATGTACAAAATTATTTTTATCCAAACCACTTGGGTTAGAAAGTAGACTTAACGAGCTTTCCAACGGTTCGAAGAACACCCAAAACCGAGTTCTGAAGTGTCCGGGGCGGCCTTTCGAAGTTCGGGCTGCTGAGCAGTCAAACTCTACCGCGCGGTAGACACATTTTTCCACCGTACGGTACATGTTACCGCTTTTCTTTTTCTGTGACGGCCAAGTTTCCACAGCTTTGGCCCTCCATAGCTGCCACAGCTTTGCAGAATGTCAGATATGACTTGAAGACCGCTCAAAGCCTTTGAATTCTTGCTCTATAAATACCCAAGGGTATTCTTATGGAGATGGGGGGGAGATACGAAAAAAAAAATAGAAAGAAAACAGTGAGCTGTATTTCGGGCAAGCTGAAAAACCACCACCAACTTTCATATTCCATTTCAAAACACAAATACTTCAAAAATCAAGTCCAAATCCTTCCAAAAATATCCAAATCACAACCAACCTTTTGCGTATCACTGTTTCAGTGTACCAAAGCTCACTAAGCTCACACGAAAGGCCACCATATCAATCCCAGCTCTCCAAAAGAAGGTTTTCATTCCAAAAAGGTATAATGTTTTTGTCTCTGTATTTTGAGGGGAGCCACTAAGCTTAGATTGGTTCCTCAAACCAATTATGAGCCTAATGGTTTAGGCGTACATTTGCAAGAAATCAAAGTTGATATTCCACATACCTCCACCGTGCGGCACACATCATTGCCGTACGGTAGATGCGTTTCAGGGAACAAAGTTTGTTTAAAGCTCTTTTCTTCTTTTTTTTTTTACCAAAATTGATATGAAGTGTCATGCTATTCTTTTTTCTGTTTAAAGTTATATTCCATGCCAAATCATTTTTTTTTAAATTCACAAAGTATATTAGCCTTATAGTGTGCCCTGGAATAAATGCTGCGTATGAGCATGAGTGCATGTCTTAGATTTTGTATGTTAAAAAAATGACCTTGTTTAGAAGTGCTAACCACAAGACACAGTGCCGTACGGCACAACTTTCTACCGTACGGTAGTGTTTGTTGTGAAACAGAATCTTTATTTACTTCTTGTAATTAAAGTGTTTTAATTCCATGCATACTTGTTAATATTTGTTTCTAAATTGTTTACGTGCAATAAACTGTTTATGTGGCATAATAGTTAGGCAATAAAATGATTTTAAATCCCACAAATATTAGTAGAGACCGATTTTATCGGGCGAGGAGGGTGCTTTTTCAAACAAAACCTTCCCCTCTCGTAACCTGGCTCCCGAACCCAAAACTCTCTGTTTTTAGACCAAAACCTTTTTTTAATGGGGCAAAAGAGTCAAACTTTTCAAATAAACGGTTTCTCGGGGTTAATCCTTTTTCAAAACCCGGGTGGCGACTCTCAAACGAACCAATTATTTCCCCCTTTTTTTTTTGTAACACTAAAAAAATACAAACGGGGAAATTTTTCCGGGCACGTAGCCCACAGGAATCTGATTGAAGTGAATAAAGAAGACCAAATTTGGTCCAGGAGGCGATTAACTTTTATGCAGGTATGGGTATTCTAGGTCTAATCCATATTGAATTCATTTTTAACCAATCTAAATTCATATAAATATGGATTTATAAGGGTCCAATCCATATCAACCCATTATACAATATGTGCAGGTTGAATTGGATTATAAGTGCGCGAATTTGGACGGGTTAAAAAATTTGGGTTGAGATTGCCACCTCTGATCCTAAGTAACACCTCATCCTTTTGGGCAATTAATGCCCTAACAGCATGTTCCGCATGCCTACTTTTTGGTTTTTGCTCCCTGGGGGGGATCCTGAGATTCGAACTTTAGGAAAATTGCAAGGATTCAAACTTTTTGATACCTATCTTCTGGGATTCGAATGTCGGTTTGGAATCCCGTAGTTTGTCTTTTTTTTTTTGATCAGACCGTAGTTTGTCTTCTTTACGATATAAATATCGAGGAGCAAAAAGAAACATAAATGGTTACTTTCTTGCTTGGAGAAGCTAGGTTACTGGATCCCGTGGATTACATAGTTAGACTAGGTCCTTCAGGATCCTCATAATTATCAATTTTTCGATCGTGGTTATGTGGTCATAATTCTGCATAATCAGTAACTCCCTGGAGCTGGACTAAATTTGCTTGAGGACTTTTCTTGTCTATCCCTTCCTTTTTGAGGTGGTGAAAGAATCTAGATTTTATATTTTGGTTGTAGATTGTAGATTTGGTTCTCTTTATTGGAATTTTCGGTTGTATGGAAATAATTAAAATTTGCAAAACTAAATTTGCTTGAGGACTTTTCTTGTCTATCCCTTCCTTTTTGAGGTGGTGAAAGAATCTAGATTTTATATTTTGGTTGTAGATTGTAGATTTGGTTCTCTTTATTGGAATTTTCGGTTGTATGAAAATAATCAAAATGCATTAAAATTTGCCTTTTGCCCATTCAAATTTTATTTGGATTTGGAGTTGAAACTGTGAGAGAATATTTTACAGATGAGTTTCGAATTGGTCAATTGATCATCTCTCCAGATGTCGATATGTGTGAAAATAGTAGGTTATGACGAGCAGTTTCACTTCCCTTTTGCCCATGTCAATAGGTTTGAAAATTAAAGAATTGTTGTAAGGTCCATTATAGGATTTTGTAACATGTCCAATCCACCTCATATTTTCAAAACATCTCTAGCCTAGCCAAATACTTTTTTTAAAGTCTCAGGTCCACTTCATTTTTTGACAGGACAAAATTGTCCCTTCATTAAACTTTACACAAGCACCACCACTGCCGCCGCCGCTGCCGCCGCCGCCGCCACCACCACCACCACGACGACGCCACCACAACCACCACACCACCACCACCACAGCCACCAACACTTTCCCACAACCACCTCAACCATCACACTGCCACCACAACAATGCCGCAACCTCCACCACAATTATCACCACTACGCTGCCACCACAACCATAACCACCACTCAACCACCACCACCATGACGTAACCACCACCGCTCCACCACCTCCACCACCATGCCCCCACCACCACATCCACCACCACCATCACCAAAACGCCGCCCCCACCACCACCTCCACCACCACCATCTCAACCATTACGTTGCTGCCGTCGCCACCACATACCACCACCACAACAATGCCACAGCCTCCACCTCAATTACCACCACCACGCCACCACCACTCCACCACCACCTCCACCATGATGCCACCACCACCACCACCTCCACCACAACCAACACGCCACCGCCACCGCCACCACCACCACAATGCCGCCCTAACCACCATCTATACCACCACCACCGCTCCACCACCCCCACCCCCAACCACCAACACCACCACCACAACGCCGCAACCACCACCACCGCCACTCCACCACCACCACCACCACCACCACCACCACGCCCTCACCACCACCTTAACCACCATGCCGCCACCACCACCAGATTGCCGCAAACCTCCACTATAATTACCACAACTACCACCTCCACCACAACCCCGCCCCCACCACCATTTCCACCACCACCCCCACGACGATGACACCACCACCCCCACCACCTCAACCAGTACCACGACCCCTCCCACCGCCACGCCGCTACCACTACCACCACGCCGTCACCACTTACACCGCCTCTACCACCACTACAACGGTGCCACCCCCACTACTCCACTACCACCGCCACGCCCCCACCACCATCTCCACCACCACCACGGCTCCACAACTCCCATCACCTTTATCACCATCACGCCCCCACCACCACCTCAACCATCACGTTGCTGCCGCCATCACCACAATGGCGCAACCTCCACCACAACCACCACCACCACCACCACCACCTCGCCCAGACCACCACCACCACCACCACCACCACCACTACCACCACAACCACAATGACCACCACCACCACTCCACCACGCCACCACCACAATGACTAAATGCACTAAACATACTTTTCGTTATATATTTAGACTGCAAATTTACACTTTTAGACTGCAAATTATTAAATGAACACTACGCCCATGACAATTTAGACTGCAAATTTGCACTTTTAGACTGCAAATTTGTGAATTAAACACCAACGCCAGAGAAAATTTAGACTGCAAATTTACACTTTTAGACTGCAAATAAAGGCACTTTTGTAAAATTTGCAGTTTAAAAGTGTAAATTTACAGTCTACACAAAAATTTAGACTGCAAATTATTAAATGAAAACTAAAGTCAATGAGAATTTAGACTGCAAATTTTCACTTTTAGACTGCAAATTTGTTAAATGAACACCAACCGCAGAAAAAATTTAGGTTGCAAATAAAGACACTTTCGTAAACTTTGCAGTCTAAAAGTGCAAATTTGCAGTCTACACAAAAATTTAGACTGCAAATTATTAAACGAACACTAACGCTAATGACACAAAAATTTAGACTGCAAATTATTAAACGAGCACTAACGCTAATGAGAATTTAGACTGCAAATTTGTTGATTGAACACCAATGCTAGAAAAAATTTAGACTGCAAATTTATACTTTTAAACTGCAAATAAAGGCACTTTCATAAACTTTATAGTCTAAAAGTGTAAATTTGCAGTCTACACACACACAAATTTAGACTACAAATTATTAAATGAGCATTAATGCCAATGAGATTTTCGACTGCAAAGAGAAAATTTAGATTGCAAATTTGCACTTTTGGAATACAAATAAAGACACTTTCGTAATCTTTGCAGTCTAAAAGTGTAAATTTGCAGTCTACACAAAAATTTAGATTGCAAATTATTAGATCAACGTAACGCCAATGAGAATTTAGACCGTAAATTTGCACTTTTAGACTGCTAATTTGTTAAATGAACACCAGTGCCAGAAAAAATTTAAACTGCAAATAAAGGCACTTTCGTAAACTTTGCAATCTAAAAGTGCAAATTTGCAGTCTAGACAAAAATTTAGACTGCAAATTATCAAATGAACACTAACGTCAATGAAAATTTAGACTGCAAATTATCAAATGAACACTAACACCAATGAAAATTTAGACTGCAAATTTACACTTTTAGACCGCAAATTTGTTAATTGAACACCAAAGCCTGAGAAAATTTAGACTGCAAATTTATAGTATTTTTAGACTGGAAATAAATACACTTTCGTAAACTTTGCAGTCTGAAAGTGCAAATTTGTAATCTACACACAAATTTAGACTACAAATTATTTTCTTAAAACACTAACGCCAATGAGACATCAGAAATGCAAGTGCGACCCAGAAGAAATGAGAATTACCAAAAAAGAAGTGGTGGTGGTGGAGTGATGGCGGCGGCGTGGTGGTGGTGTTGGTGATGGTGGAGTAGTTGTGGTGGTTGTGGTGGCGGTAATGGTGGTGACGATGATGGTGGTGGTGGTGGCGGCATGGTGGTGGTCATTGTGCTGGTGGTGGCGGCGTAGTGGTGGTGGAGTGGTAGTGGTTGTGGTGGTGGCGTGGTGGTTGTTATTTCAGTGGTGGTGGTGGAGTGATGGTAGTGGCGGCGGCGGCGGTGGTTGTGATGGAGTGGTGGTGGTTGTGGTGATCGCTTGGTGGTGGTGATAATTGTGTGGAGGTGGCGGCGTTGTGGTAGTGGTGGTGGTTGTGGCGGCGTGGTGGTGGAGTGATAGCGGTGGCGGTGGTGGTGGTGGTGGCGGCGGTGGCTTGGTAGTGGTGGTAATTGTGGTGGAGGTGGCGGCGTTGTGGTGGCGGTTGTGGCGGCGTGGTCGTGGAGTGATAGCGGTGGCGACGGTGGCGATGGTGGTGGCGGCTTGGTGGTGGTGGTAATTGCGGTGGAGGTGGCAGCGTGGTGGTGGTCGCGGCGGCAACATAGTGGTGGTGGTAGCGGCAGCGGCGACGGATTGGTGGTGGAGATGGTGGTGGGGGAGTAGTGGTGGTGGAGGTGCCGGTGGTGGTGGTGGTGGTGGTGGTGTTGGTGGCGGTGATGGAGTGGTGGTGGTGGTAATGGAGGTGGTGGACGTAGTGGTGGTCATTATGGTGGCGGTGGCGGTTATGTGGTTGTAATAAGATCGAAAAAAATGAAAAAAATGTATTTTTTGTATTAGCCAAACAAAGCCCTTGTTTCTTTTGTATAGGTTATTTTTGTCATTGAAATTTTTAGTGGACTAGAGGTGTTAGGAACTTTAGAGGTGGATTGGGTGGGTTAGAAATATGTTATAATGGACTTATCAAAAATTCGGATAATTGATCGATTTGGGGTTGATCATCTCTACATTTTCCCCAGTTTCTAGTTCCCCTTAATTATTGATTGAGAGAGAGAGAGAGAGAGAAGGTTATCTATTCACTTATGAGAGTGTTTGTTCCATAACTGAGATTTTCCTTTACCCATCGATTGAGCAACACGTGGCAAGGGTAAATTTGAACAACTGAAAGAATAGAATGGACTGACCTTAATTAATTAGGATTGAACGGAATCGATGGTGAAACTATGACAGTTCTTATCCATCGATTGGCTGACACGTGGTGTATTTTATAATCATTTTGGTCCATCGATCAGGTGACGAATGTCAAGGGAAATTAAGTCCCACGACTCTACGATAAAAGAGGATATCAACCACGATTAACGAGACAATTTTCCAGACGTGAGCGTGATCAGCAGTTGAAGAAGTTACTTCATCAGAATTTGAGGGAGTTTCAACTACTACCTTGGAGGGAAGATTTGAATTCAAAAGTAAAGGGATCCCTATTTATAATCAAAGTGTAAGACAATTGAAGGACACACAAACAACGCCAATCAGGCCTTTATCTTTTCTTTTCTAGGAGTAGAGTTAACTTGTAATTGTTCACTCAATCTTCTCGATTGATTGTTCTTCTACTTTGAGGGTTAATAAAGTCCATTTTGTTAATCTTCTTCCATACATCATCCACTTCATTGTTTGTTTCCAAAGAAGTCCTAAAATACGGCAAGAAACCAAACTCCAATTTTCACACCCACATGCTAGCAAGCTTACGATACTATTTTCCCGTCGCCTATTGATTGGAAAGAAAAACAGAAATTTAGACAACAATTTTTGGCCCTAGAAGGAGGGCCCATTACTAATTTGGAATTGAGCAAGGCACCAGAGACTAGGAATCAACTGCCAACAGATGGCAACAATGGCAATAATGACAACAATCCTGCCAATACCAATGGTGGAAATGATGCAAATGGAATCAATATCGTGAATCCAGACCAGAGGATTCCAGAGAGTGGCCAACCAAATGGTCTAGAGATCGTGTCAATTGATTTGGTCCAACAATTTGCAAGGGTTTTAAATGATCCAGAAAGTGAATTAGCCAAGATGTTGATGGCTATGTCTAAGGCAGCAATGGCACGGAATCAACCAACACTGGAGGTCCCAGTTAATGTAAATGTTAACTCGGGCAGACCAGTGGAAACGCCAATCGTAGTACTGAAGTACCTCTTGTACAGGTATTTGTTAATCCTACTTTTGAAACAGTTTTTTCTGGAATGAATAGAATTCCGAATAATGTTAGTACTGGGCAAAATCAAAGTTTTTATCAGAGTATACCAACTCCCTATGGGAATAGAGATTGGAAATAATGGAAACAATGCCCATGGAGGGCAAAATGTTAATACAAATGTTTAGGAATGATAACAGAAACATTCCAAATATGGCTAATGGTGATCCAAATCTTTATGGGTACGATCCACCAAACATAAGAAGACAAGATTACCCATATGGGTATGATGTTAGACTTGAAATCCCTTTTCTTCCTAACCAAACTGGTAGGATTCAGGAGCCTTATTTAAGGGCTCAACTCATGAATATTATGCAGGCCATGTATGGTCTTGGATTACGAAGAATTGAAAAACCTATGTTTAGAAAACCATACCCAAATTGGGTTGATAATGTGCCTTTTCCTAGGCATTATAGAATTCCAGACTTAGTTCTCTTCAATGGAGAAGAAAATCAGTCAACTATAGAGCATGTTGGAAGATTTTGCCTACAAATAGGTGAAACAGATTTGGATGAGGCTTTGAAGTTAAAATTGTTTCCTCATTCTCTTACTAGAACTGCTTTTTCTTGGTTCATAAGTTTGCCTCTGAATTTTGTCCATTCTTAGAGAGAAATGGAAGAACAATTTCATACTCAATTCTTTAGGCATGCACCAGAAATTTCAGTAGCAGACTTGACTAAAATCAAACAAAAGCCTTCGGAGTCTGTTGAACAATATATGAATAGGTTCAAAAAGATCAGGAATCAATGTCATTTTTACATTCCTGAGTCTGAAATAGTTAAGATAGCCCAGGAAGGGCTTGATTATGATTTTAAGAAACACTTTACAGGAACTGAATTCAGAGATCTATTTGATTTTACTTCCAAAGCCATAGGATATGAGGCAATTCTTATGGAAGGAGAATACAGGAAAAGTAAGTCACTTGGTACATATTACCAAGATATAGAGGGAGACGTAGAGATTGATGTTGCCCTAGTAATTGGAAAAGCACCAATTGTATGTGATACTTTAACAATGGCTGAGAAGCCTGTGAATATGCCTTCATCTCATCCAAATAGGAGAAATCAAGCAAGTTTTAGACAATACTCATTTGATTTGTCCAAAGCTGATCAACTATTTGATGAACTAGTTAACCAAAAGTTCTTAACATTGTCACCAGGGCATATGATTCCTCCAGAAAAGGACAGAAAAGGAAAAATTACTGTAAGTGGCATAATTTTTTCAGACACAATACTAACAATTGTGTTACATTTCGAAATTGTGTGCAGGACCTAATCCAGAAGGGTCTGTTACAATATGCTAAGGGAAACAAGGAAGTGATGGGTATTGATATTGATCCTTTTCCTTTAGTGGAAGTCAACATGGTGACTGCCAGGTTAAAGAAAGGAAAAATGGCATCTCAAATTGAAAGAAGGATTCAAGAAGAAGAAGAAATTATGGAAAGAGGAGAGGAAGTACAAGTGAGACAGAAATTTGAGAATTATTTTTGTTTGAGATGTGATGAGGAGATTAAATCAGGAGAAGAGATTATTGCATACAAAGAGTATAATGGTACCTAGGCTAAAGGTTCCATTAGATTCAACACTATAGGAAATAATGATCTATAGATTTATGTAGGGCCAAAGTTGATTTTTGAAGGTGAAGACCCTGGGATTTTTGTACCCTCTGAATCACTCAAATGGTATGGAGAAGATGATGGACCATTCCTGTTTAAAGGATATCCTGTGATTCCAGCATTACCAAGGAAGTCAGATACAAACCTAATTTATCCTCCTTTATTTATGAATGAAAGAGGAAGAGGGGGAATAGGTTTTTATCCACGAGGTACAAGATCAAGGGGAAGACTGCCTTTCGTCAGAGGTGGTTATCAAGGGAGAATGGTAACCCCACCAAATATTGAGCATCATAGATGGGATACTGTGAGGCATCCTAAGTTCCCAAATGTTAGGGAGTTTGTTCCTGTTACCAACACTCAAAAAAGGAGGTTACAAAGGAAAATTTCAGAAAGAAGAGGAGAGATCAACAGATGATGATGGATCCAACACAATGGCCAGAAATAAAGGCCAGAGTAGTTCCAAACCTAGCAGCCCCTATGGTCTGGACTAGAGAGTCAACTGTACCGGGTTCAGCAGTGCCTAAACAAAAGGCAAAGGAGATGGAAAACCCTGGGGGGCAAACAATCAAACCAACCATTACTCAAAGGCTTGGGGGGCAAAGCTCGAGTTCATCTGGAACTCCTGCTCTATCGATTAAGGAGCAAAAGGCTGAATTCAAGAAGAGATTGAAGAAAAAGATGGAAGAATTCCAACAGGTTTTGTTGGAAGATGATGAAGATGATGATTTACTGTCAGTTAATAGTTCTGATATGATGAAAGAAGATTTCAAAGATGACAAGAATGAAATAGACTCTCAAAAGTCTACCACTTTTGGTCAAGCATTGGATACTATCCAATTCGGGTCAGTTTCCCCTACTAAAATTCATTGTAATATGATTTTAGTGTTGCCAAAAACTTTTCTGGCAAAACCTAATCAACCCACAAGTTTGGAAGGAGATGTTGAAGATGAAACAAAAGCTATAGTTAAAATAAATGAACAAGAGAAAGACTCCCAACAAAAGTCTATTCAAATCGAAAAGGACATCAGAGGAAAAGATGTAGTAGTTTTGAGAACCCCTGACAATACCTTGGTCAGGCATTTAAAGCCATTGTATATTATGATTCATATCAACGGACAACCTGTTAATAAGGTTTTGATTGATAATGGAGCTATAGTAAACATCTTGCCTTCAAAAATGATGAAGGTTTTGAACAAAAATGAGTCAGACCTGATCCCAACAGGTCTGAATACTACCTTGCAATTACAAATTGGAAAAAGAAAAATGAATACTACTTTCTTTGTTATTGATTCTTCTTCCAATTATAATGCCTTGTTAGGCAGAGATTGGATTCACATAAACGGTTGTGTTCCCTCTTCTTTACATCAGGCATTAATATTTCTGAAACAAGGGGATGATAAAGAAGTTGGTGGAATGGAAATTTTTTGGGCAGACAGACATCCATTCAAAGCAGATACCAACAATGTGGAAGCAGGTCTATATGATGAAGACCTATGGCCAATCAAGTTTGAAGGTTCAGAAGTGAAGTCAGTAGGGGTGAGCCTCACTGAAAGCCAATTCCTGAAATACATCACAGATGGTATTAAGGAAATAAGTAAAGATTTTGTTAGACATAACATAATATTGAGGTCTGGTGGTTCTGAATCTAAGGGTTTTTATGATTAATGACAATTCAAGCAATGTAAACGTAGAGTTAGCTGCTTTAAAAGCTACCTTTAAAAGATTATTTTCTTTCATTGTGTCTAGGAAATTAGAGGCTGATGAGCCTATTTCTTGTAGTTGGGCAGATTGTGTAGTAGATGATAGTCCTTTGACTCTTAAGGAATTGGCTATGGAAGATCTTAAAGTTGCTTCTGCTAAACTTGATGATTATAAAGCAGAAGTAAAGAATCCTTTAGAGGATTTTAATGTAGGACCAAAAGAAGATCCTAGAATTCTTCATGTATGTGCTGCTTTACCTGATGAAATGAAGGATCGTTTGAAGTATTTGTTGTCTGAGTTTAAAGATTGTTTTGCTTGGGATTATCCTGATATGCCTAGTTTGAATAGATCATTAGTTGAACATAGAATTCCTATCAAAGAGAATTTTGTTCCATATCAACAAATTCCAAGACAGATGACACCTGAAGTTCAAAGAGAAGTAAAGAAAGAAATGGAACATTTGTTTAAGGCCAAATTTATTAGGCGTGTTAAATATGTTGAATGCATTTCAAATATTGTTCTTGTAATTAAGAAAAATGGAAAGGTAAGGATATATATCGATATTAGAAATTTAAACATAGCATCACCAAAAGATGAATATCACATGCCTGTTGTAGACCATTTAGTGGATGCAACTACAGGCCATCTGTTACGGCCGAGCATTTTTATTTATTTATTTATTTATATTGGTCATTTATTAATTAGGTGTTTTTGTCAGGTCCAAATTTGTATTTCGTGCACCCTATGGGTATAACTGGCATTATAACAGTTTTGAGGGTGTAAGTCTAATTAGTTTAGTAATTAGTTTGTATCTTGTTTATAAATGTCTTGATTAATTAGTAGCTACTCCTACAATTTAGGGAGCACGTGAGTAGTGGGGCTTTTAAGTTATGTACTTATGCATATATTCATTTACTGATATTAGGGTTTTATATTGGAGAATAGCGTTTGAGGGCCGTAGCAGCCATAGCCATGGTAGTTCGTGGCATCTTGTGTTCAGGTAATCCATTCGCTTCTATCCTCTTAAATCTCTTATTCCACCAATTAATAGTATATATGAACAAACAAATTTGGGTTTGGAGTTTGTCCTTTTGTGAGGCTTAATTTGGTGGGTTCGAAAAAGGCTTGTGCGGTATGGGTTTTGTGAGCATGGTGATTTTGGAGTGCGAGGGAGAGAGAGAAAGAGATCTCGGCAAGTGGTGTGCATATGCTGTCATGGTTGTGTAAAGCGAGTCGGCACATTGATCTGGTGTTGTGGGAAATTGGTAGAGTGTTGGAGATTAGGGAAATAATAATGCTAGTTTCTACATGTGGCAGAAAAAGTTAAATACTATTGGTAAGGCTGTGTGCTTGTGCTATTGGTGAGTAGATTATGTAGTTATTCTTGTGTGAACAAAGTCTATTTGGTAAGAGTTTGGGATTGGAGAACAGGTGGTTACGTAGGAGATAAATTGATGGGAATTGAAATCCAAAGTTTGGGTTTTATAGTTTCGGTTCGGTACTGAATTAGTTATCTAGATTGGGGATTGGGTAGTTCATTGATACATTATTTCCTCGTTAGTACTTGGCCAACGCTGTATCCATATTGGTTAATTATTTCGTAATATTCTTTTGTTCAGGTTAATTTCATTTCGCGTTGTTCGGTTAGATTACCTTTGGACCCAGGTGAGTAGTTAGTATGTTACGTATTTTTGAAAGATCCCTATGTCCCTTAAAAGTATTTCTTTCAGAAATTTATTTATAAGTTGTTCTATAAATTGGCATGCGATGAATTTTCAGAGATCAATTGTTAATATTCTTTTTGGTGAGAACTTGGTGGATATTAATGGGAACATTTATTTCGGAAGTCCAGGGAACTTATTCCTTCTCGTGTTGGTGACCCTGGCCATTGGGGAAAAGACCGTGTTAGGCCGGTGACCCTAATGCTCAACGGCTTTCTTTCGCCGGATCGTCTTAGGGAAAAGTACCACGGGCTGCCAACCCTGGTGACTCTAAGTTCGATATTGGATCCAATTTTGTTGAGATTTATTTTGGCCATGGTACTGTTTAATTGTGGTTCCCCATTGTTGATGGAGTTATTGTTGTGATCACCACCAAGAATATTTATTTGATTAAATGCTTCATTGATTAATTTATTATTCTATTGGACACCTCGTATGCCAAATTATGATTTAATGGTAAATTATTTTAGTCCATGCTTTCAACTTTATTTAATATTCATACTTGCTATTCACTGAGCTTGTCAGCTGACGGATTTATTCCAACTTCTCTTTCAGGCAAATTGGGGGCAAGGACTCTGGCGGCACCTCGGGGATTCTTTTGTTTGACCTCCTTAGGGTGTCTCATCTTAGTTTTGTTTTAATAAATCGCTTCCACATTCAAAACAATTGTCAGATAATGAATTCTTTTTATTATTGTTGGACTACTGGATATTGTTTAGCTCATGGGATGGTTGTATCCCATGTTTTTTTATTGACACATTTGGCTTTTAATTTGATTAATATTGAAAAAGGGATCATTGATTTTTGGTTACTTTGATTTAATCAGGCTGCGTGTTCCATGTATTAGCCTCATGGTTCACGGCCGGTCACTTCTCATTTTTGGGGTGTGACAATTGTGGTATCAGAGCCAGGTTTGGAAAAAAAAAAAAAAACTTTTGCATTCATTTTGTATCATTTTCATTTACTGGAGGTCCTAGTCCCCAGAGTCTTATTGCCTTTTTTTTGAAAACATTTGTTATTTGATGTGTATTGGTACCCGCATAATATTATGGAGATTATAGTCCTTCAGAGGGAACATTATTTTTCTGTAGATTTTAGATAGGGTGTTGGAGGAGAATGTAGCACTAGTGATTTTATTCATTATTGAGATCGACACACATATTTTATGAGTAACGTGGTGATGAAATGTTGTTTGACTGTAATGTTGTCGAAACTTTGGAGTTTGACTTGCTGGTCTGTTAGTTTGGAGATTGACTTCACGGGAAAAAAAAAATTACCTAAGAAAATCTGGAATCGTCAATTGTTGAGCTTGGGCCTAATTTAATTGGGCAAGTGTGTATGTATGTGAGAAATGACTTTCCTATTTAGAAAATTTGGTAAGCCTCGGGATAGTTTGGATTTGTTGCTATGTTTGATAGGATCTCTCTGCCTTCGGTATTTTAATCGATCTTTTGGTATATACCATTAGGAGAGCTCAATAATTGTACAGCATCTAAGGAAATACTTTATGGATCGGCGGATGTTCATTAAGAGATGAGTAGTAGTATAGATATGAATACTATATGGATTGGCGAATGTTCATTAAGAGATGAGTAGTAGTACAGATATGAATCCTAGCTACATTACGTGTTTTGTGGTTGATATTTCAGAAAGCTTAGAGGACCAAGTGAATATTAAATGGAGTAGTTGATTGGGGAATTTTTGGGTTTGTCTAATCGTAGTCGTAGTAGTTCGGTTTTAAGAATTTGATAGTAGATGGATATGTTTTGTCAAGGTTATGACGGCTTGATTGGTAGTGACTATGTAGTGGAGTATTGTGGCTATAGTGGAATGTGAGTTCTTGGGTTTGTTTGAGTATAGGGAAGAAATTAATTGCTATGATTAGTTTGGTGATTAGACAGTGATGTTATGGAGTGCTGGTGGTGATTTGAAATTTTAATGTATTACAGTATCTGTATTTTGAAATTGTGGGAAGGTAGAAAAGAGAAAATTTGTGTAGGGAAACTTATGGATTAGATGTGTTATTTTACCATTGAAGTGGATATGGAGTATTATGGAGTCAATCATTAGCAGCTTGGGATTCTCATGTTATTTGTAGCTAAAGGTTAAAACTGATACGTTTGGATCCTTGAGGATGATTTAGACACGTGATTTTGTATGACAAAAAAAAATAAAAAAATGAATGCAGGATCCTATGAAGTTGAAGTTTGGGTTACCGTATGGAGTTAGTCATCAAAATGTGAGATGGATTTAAGGATTTTCAGGTGAGGATGTGTATTATGTGTTGTCATGGAAAGTGAGACTAGGGGCTAGTTAGTTCAAAAATTAGTTTTGAAGACACTATTGAGTTGGGAAATTAATTATGTTGTAGATCTCTATATGATGGCCTGTGACATTTTATTCTTTTCCTTAAAAATTCGGTGGTGCGAGATTCTGTTTAGCAATCCAATGGTACCCGTCTTAAACTTTGGTTGAGGTGACAAGATTAAATTGCAATTATTGAAGAATTATAGTCTTGCAGCTCTTTTTGGAGATGTGGAATAGACAATGATATTTGTGAGGCGTATTGTTACTTAAGGTTAGTTCTCGATTTGATGATTTGTTGGACTCTCGTGAAGACTGATTTGAGAATAATTCAATGAAATGGTTTGGAGGGTATCGGTGTAAGATGTGTAGCTAATTGGTTAATCAATTCATAACAAGAGAGGTGCTCTGGTAAGCCATAGAACTTGTGGTATTGTAATAAATATCAAAAGCTTTGAGGTCTAAGGAGTTCATTAGTAGACTTTGGATTTTTGTGAGTAATGGGATTGAAGTGGTTCATTGTTGAGGATCAATCCTTAAAGCTTGGCTTACTTGGGTTGAGCTGTGGTTATTCTGATTCTTCCCTCGGCTACTATTTCTAACCATGATTGATTAGTTGGTAGAATATCTTATTTGTTAGTTTCAAGTTAGTTCCTTTTAGGTGAAGTGAGAGTATTATATCAGGGAGATTTTTGTGGAAGTATTCTCGTTGGTTCATAGCTATGGATGGTAGTAAGACGTCATGAAAACTAATATGTATTTTGAAAACTTGACTGTTTTGGAGTTGGATGGGAAAGAAAAATTTTATAGCTAGAAATGAAATATTCAACCTTGATGTATCACTTCAGTTAAAAAAAAAAAAAGGAGAGAGAGAACAGAAAAGAGAAGAATGTGATGGGTTTTTAGACTTCATTTGTTTGTGTGTGTTATTGATGGAGCCTTACAGCAATACCGCTATATTTTTAGGATTGATGGATGTAAGCAATTTTATGGATTTAGTTTCTGTTTTGGTTAATAATCTTTGTGAGAGCCATAATTATTCGGTGCCACATATATTCATTGATTGGTGGTTCTAGAAGCGTATGCGATACGCTGCGTTGCAAGAGTGTGGTTAATGTTTAGGTGGAACACTAAAGAATTGGTAGTTTATTAAGTGCTAAAATTTGGATTGGGGGATGCACCATGGATACAGATAATGAATTTGGAGTTTTGTGAATATGGTAGCATTATAATGGTCTTATGGAACAGTTTCATTAAGGTTATGTGATATGCTTGATTGCATACTCGAAATCATGTATGTGTATTGGAAAATAAGTAGGGCAGTAACTATTGAATGGTTGGCAAAGTTTTGGAGTTCTTGAATATTCGAGATGTTTAATTTTATGGAGGCATGATTATTTTCAGAGTTTTAAATAACTACATACATTTTTTTTTTTATCCTGATGTGAATGTTATGGAGTTGTAAAAAGATTGGAACGGTCACATGAATGTCTTTTTGGGGGGTTGTAGTTGATCGGCTCACTAAGTTAACACATTTTGTTGCTATTAAGCTGACATATATATTGGATTGTTTGGCACAGTGGTATGTTAGAGAGATTGGCAGACTCCATGGTACGTGTACCTGTATCAATTGTGTCAGATCGTGTTCTCCGTTTTGTATCTAGATTTTGAGGTGTTTTACAGGCAATGATGGGTACTTGCTTACTTTTAGTTCTGCTTACCACCTACAAAACGATGATCAAAGTGAGAGGACTATACAGAGTTTGGAGGATTTATTGAGTGCATATACCTTTGGGTGGAAAGGAAATTGGGATGATCACCTGCTGTACGGAAATTGCTTACAATAACTGTTATCATTCAAGTATGGGGAGTTGCTCCATATGAGATTTTGTATGGGCAGAAGTATAGATTCCCTATCTGTTGGCATGTGGTTGGAGAAATACAACTTTTGGAACTTGACTTGGTGAAGGATGCAAAAAGAAAAAACTATTTGGGAAAGGTTTGTAACCACTTGGAATAGATAGAAAAGTTATTCAGATAATCATAGGAGAGATTTGGAGTAATTAGATGGTCCTATGAATATTTTTGAAATGATGGAAATCTAGTGGCTATTATTTTGATATTCTTTTACAATTTTGGTAGTCTTAATTTGATTGACGGGGTTGGTTGATTAACTTCTTTGATAGATTTAGACTAGTTCAATTTCTGGTCATATTGTAAGAGATACTTTTTCGAACAATCATTGGAGGGATTTGGAGATATTGTACTTCTTAAGGTGTCCCCATAGAAAGATGTTATTCGGTTTGACAAAAAGGAAAAGTTGAGTCCTCAGTTTATTGGGCCGTTTAAGGTTTTGGAAAGGATAGCTGAGTTGGCCTATCGTTTGGCGTTGCCAGCTAGTTTGGGTCGAGTTCATAATGTTTCCATGTGTTGATGTTAAGGACATGTGTTCGTAGTGCGTCCCATGTTATTAATTATGAGCTACTTCATGATCAGAATGATTTAACTTATGATGAGCAACCCGTAGAAATTCTGGATACAAAGGAGAAAGGTGCTTCGCAATAAAACGATTCTATTGGTCAAGGTAATGTGGTGCAATCACACGGTTGAAGAAGCTACATGGGAGTGTACGTGATAAGGAGATGCGCGAGAAGTACCCATATTTGTATGCATGAGGTTAGTAAGCAATTTCGAGGACGAAATTTATTTTAAGGGGGGAAGAATGTTACGGCCGAGCATTTTTATTTATTTATTTATTTATATTGGTCATTTATTAATTAGATGTTTTTGTCAGGTCCAAATTTGTATTTCGTGCACCCTATGGGTATAACTGGCATTATAACAGTTTTGAGGGTGTAAGTCTAATTAGTTTAGTAATTAGTTTGTATCTTGTTTATAAATGTCTTGATTAATTAGTAGCTACTCCTACAATTTAGGGAGCACGTGAGTAGTGGGGCTTTTAAGTTCTGTACTTATGCATATATTCATTTACTGATATTAGGGTTTTATATTGGAGAATAGCGTTTGAGAGCCGTAGCAGCCATAGCCATGGTAGTTCGTGGCATCTTGTGTTCAGGTAATCCATTCGCTTCTATCCTCTTAAATCTCTTATTCCACCAATTAATAGTATATATGAACAAACAAATTTGGGTTTGGAGTTTGTCCTTTTGTGAGGCTTAATTTGGTGGGTTCGAAAAAGGCTTGTGCGGTATGGGTTTTGTGAGCATGGTGATTTTGGAGTGCGAGGGAGAGAGAGAAAGAGATCTCGGCAAGTGGTGTGCATATGCTGTCATGGTTGTGTAAAGTGAGTCGGCACATTGATCTGGTGTTGTGGGAAATTGGTAGAGTGTTGGAGATTAGGGAAATAATAATGCTAGTTTCTACATGTGGCAGAAAAAGTTAAATACTATTGGTAAGGCTGTGTGCTTGTGCTATTGGTGAGTAGATTATGTAGTTATTCTTGTGTGAACAAAGTCTATTTGGTAAGAGTTTGGGATTGGAGAACAGGTGGTTACGTATGGAGATAAATTGATGGGAATTGAAATCCAAAGTTTGGGTTTTATAGTTTCGGTTCGGTACTGAATTAGTTATCTAGATTGGGGATTGGGTAGTTCATTGATACATTATTTCCTCGTTAGTACTTGGCCAACGCTGTATCCATATTGGTTAATTATTTCGTAATATTCTTTTGTTCAGGTTAATTTCATTTCGCGTTGTTCGGTTAGATTACCTTTGGACCCAGGTGAGTAGTTAGTATGTTACGTATTTTTGAAAGATCCATATGTCCCTTAAAAGTATTTCTTTCAGAAATTTATTTATAAGTTGTTCTATAAATTGGCATGCGATGAATTTTCAGAGATCAATTGTTAATATTCTTTTTGGTGAGAACTTGGTGGATATTAATGGGAACATTTATTTCGGAAGTCCAGGGAACTTATTCCTTCTCGTGTTGGTGACCCTGGCCATTGGGGAAAAGACCGTGTTAGGCCGGTGACCCTAATGCTCAACGGCTTTCTTTCGCCGGATCGTCTTAGGGAAAAGTACCACGGGCTGCCAACCCTGGTGACTCTAAGTTCGATATTGGATCCAATTTTGTTGAGATTTATTTTGGCCATGGTACTGTTTAATTGTGGTTTCCCATTGTTGATGGAGTTATTGTTGTGATCACCACCAAGAATATTTATTTGATTAAATGCTTCATTGATTAATTTATTATTCTATTGGACACCTCGTATGCCAAATTATGATTTAATGGTAAATTATTTTAGTCCCTGCTTTCAACTTTATTTAATATTCATACTTGCTATTCATTGAGCTTGTCAGCTGACGGATTTATTCCAACTTCTCTTTCAGGCAAATTGGGGGCAAGGACTCTGGCGGCACCTCGGGGATTCTTTTGTTTGACCTCCTTAGGGTGTCTCATCTTAGTTTTGTTTTAATAAATCGCTTCCGCATTCAAAACAATTGTCAGATAATGAATTCTTTTTATTATTGTTGGACTACTGGATATTGTTTAGTTCATGGGATGGTTGTACCCCATGTTTTTTTATTGACACATTTGGCTTTTAATTTGATTAATATTGAAAAAGGGATCATTGATTTTTGGTTACTTTGATTTAATCAGGCTGTGTGTTCCATGTATTAGCCTCATGGTTCACGGCCGGTCACTTCTCATTTTTGGGGTGTGACACCATCGATTTCTGTCTTTCATGGATGGTTATTCTGGATATAACCAAATATTTATTGTTGAAGAAGATACACACAAAACTGCATTTAGATGTCCATGGTATATTGGATTGTTTGAATGGATTGTTATGGCATTCAGATTAAAGAATGCGGGAGCAACTTATCAAAGAACAATGAATGTAATTTTTCATGACCTAATTGGGAGGTTTATGGAAGTTTATATTGATGATATAGTAGTGAAATCTCATACATTTGATAAACATTTAGACTATTTAAAGTAAGTCTTGATGAGGATGAGACAATATCATCTAAAGATGAATGCAACAAAGTGTGCTTTTGGAGTTACTGTTGGAAATTTCTTGGGATTTCTGGTTCGTAAGAAAGGGATTGAGATTGATAAAGACAAGGTTAAAGCTATAATAGAAGCACAACCTCTAACAAATAAACAAGAACTCCAACAGTTTTTGGGACATGTGAATTTTCTTACGAGATTTATTTCTAATTTATCTGGGAAAACTCTTGCTTTTTCTCCACTGTTGAAATTAAAATCTCAGAAAGATTTTAAATTGGAAAAAGGACATTAGAAAGCTTTTGAGCTTTTAAAACAATCATTAGTAAGGCCTCCTGTTTTGATGCCACCAATAATGGGTAAACCTTTAAAATTGTATATCTCAGCAAGACACCAATCGATGGGTTGTCTTTTGGCTCAAGATAATGAAAATGGTCATGAGCAGGCCATTTATTATCTTAGTAGGAGGTTAAATGAGTGTGAGATAAAATATAAGCCTATTGAAAAGTTATGCTTAACATTGTATTTTTCTGCAGTTAAGTTAAGATATTATATGCTACCATCAACAGTGCATGTAATTGCACAAGCAGATGTCATTAAATATATCTTAAAAAGGCCTATATTAAGAGGCAAACAAGGTAAATGGTTGTTAGATTTAATAGAATATGACTTACAGTATGTGCCTCAAAAGGCAGTAAAAGGACAAGTTTTAGCTGTTTTTCTAGCAGATCATCCTAATATGTTAATGGAAAAGGATGAGTTTGAGGTATATATGGTTGAAATAAAACCATGGAAATTGTCATTCAATGGCTCTAAAATTGACAGAGGGGTTGGAGCAGGCATAGTTTTTACATCTCCAAAAGGGAAACTTTTACAGTTTTCTTTTCAGTTAGATGAAAACAAGATTTTAACCAATAACCAAGCTGAGTATGAAGCCTTGATTATTGGTTTAGAAATTGCAAAAGAATTAAATATTAGGTATTTAAATGTTACAGGAGATTCACAATTGGTGATTCGACAGATAACTGGTGAGTATAAGTGTAATTATTAGAATTACAACTACAGAAAGCTAGAATTCTTGTATCATGTTTTGATGAAGTTCAGTTACAACATGTTTATAGGTTAGAAAATGGTGATGCTAATCAAAGGGAATCAAATGGCAAAAATAGCTTCTGGAATTAGAATTCTAGAAGGACAAAATAAAAAATTAATAAGAGTTCAAAAGAGATTCTTGTCTTTCTCTATTGAAAGAGATAGGAATGATTTCAATGTTATGGAAATGAATTTGGTAGATGATTGGAGAATTCCAATAAAGAAATTCCTAGAGAATCCAAATGAAAAAATGGATAGAAATATAAAACAAAGGGCTATTAACTATGTCATAATCGGTGATGATTTGCTTAGAAAGTCCTCAAATGAAGCATTGTTACTATGTATTGCTAAACCCCAAACAATGACAGTTATGGGAGAAGTTCATGAAGGAACTTGTGGTTCTCATCAATTTGGGGAAAAGATGAAATGGTTAATTAAAAGATATGGCTATTATTGGCCAACAATAAGGAAAGATTGTATCTCTTATGCTAAGGGATGTCAAAAATGTCAGCAATATGGACCCATTCAGAGGGTTCCAGCTTTTTCTTTACAATCAATTGTTAAACCATGGCCTTTCAGAGGTTGGGCAATCGATATGATTGAAGAAATAATTCCTCATTCTTCTCAACAACATGAATATGTAATGGTAGCTACGGATTATTCTACAAAATGGACAGAAGCTTTTCCATTAAAGAGTGTAGCACAAAAGCAGGTAATTGATTTCATTGAGGAGTATATTTTCTGTCGATTTGGTATTCTTGAAACAATTACGGTTGATCAAGCATCTGCGTTCAATGGTTAAGAAGTAATGGCTTATGTTAACTCATATGGAGTAAAAATTTTAAATTCTTCTCCTTATTATGCCCAAGCAAATGGGCAAGTGGAATCTACTAATAAGATCATTAAGAATACTCTATCTAAAATGATAACTGATAATCCCAGAGAATGACATGATTTATTGCCAAAAGTGTTATGGGCTTATAGGACTTCAAAAAGGGAAAGTACAAGAGCTACACCATATGAATTGGTATACGGCCAAGCTGCAGTGATGCCCGTCGAAATAAATGTTATATCCCATAGAATTGCTAGGCATTATGATCCAGATAATTTTGATTTCAAAGAAGCAATATATCAAGAGTTAGATGGACTAGAAGAGTGTAGAATAGATGCTTTAAATAATATACAAGCACAAAAGAAAAATATAGAAACAGCTTACAATAAAAGAGTTCATGAGAAATCATTTGCAGAGGGTGATTTGGTTTGGAAGGCAATTTTGCCGTTGGATAAGAAAAAGAAAAGGTATTTTGGTAAATGGTCTCCAAATTGGGAGGGACCATTTTGTGTATTAAAAGTATTAAGAGGTGGAGCTTATCAGTTAGAATCCATGCTTGGAACTGTACATGAAAGAACAATCAATGGAAAGTATTTAAAGGCGTACTTTCCATCCCCGTGGGAGTTAATCGATGGATAGAAGAGTCATGAGTTAAAATAAATTCATACATAATAGACAATTTGCAAAAGCATACAAACTAAGGCTTACTTCTCATTCAACATAAAACAAGTTACATTTCCTACTTACAGAGAGGAAAAGAAGTAAAACATAACATTTCCTACTTAAAAAGGAAATCGAAAATAAAAGCAGAATCTAAATAATGCCTATAAATCTAGGCATTGACAGGTGCAATAGGGTTTCCATCATCATCGATCCGAATGATTTTGAAATAGTGTGGGAAACTCCAAGTGACAAAAACATGAAATTTTTCCCAAGCATAGGTCAGGAAGTCATGTTCTTTGTCCCTGGCCATTTCTTCTACATCCATATTTATCTTTTTATCTATTAATGGCCTCATAGCCATTACACTCTTCTCAGCTTTAGCCAAAAGATTGGCTCTCTTGTAGTTCTTTTTGCGGAGCCAGTTCTGATGTTTCTTGAGAAGGGTTCTTGAGGGTTTGGTGGTAGCTCGCAGTTGGAATGATTTAGGTCCAATACTTTGTTATGAAGCTTGACCACTTTTTCATGGTGTACTTCATAATCAATCCAAAAGGGGTCATAGTGAGCAGCAGTGCTGGTCTTCATCCAGAGCCTTATAAGAGGCAATGCAGATTTAAGCCCATGAAGGTGGGTCGTGATGAGAATGCTCTCGTAAAACTGGAGGGTTTCACATGCCCATAAGAAGTTCAAATGTGGGACATGTTCTTCGAGAATGTGGATGTCCAGAAAGGCAAAAGCAGCCAGTAGTTCTTTGGCTGTATTTTCGTCAGAATCTCCATAAATCGAATACCCTACATGGGCATGAGACAATGGAGGATTATACCTTATTTTCTCTAATTCTTGGAACCAATCTGGGTTCTCAGGAAGAGGAGAGATGTCAGGTTGATCATCAGAAAAGCCAGCAGGAAAACATGGCTTTCTCACTACTTCTCTCCAATATGGTTGCTGATTTTTGGCTCTTTCAAAAAGAGATTCATGATTCTCTAAGCTTGGTTTGCCACCTGCCTCTGCCAGTTGGAATGGCATCGGCCTGTAGTGCATGGAAAGTAGTGAATCCAATAGCATTGCCATTGGTTCCTCTCTAACCCCGGGGAATTGGTAACTGACTTTGACGTGTGAGCGTCGAATGCTTGAGTTAGGATATAGAGGAGGATCCTCCATCCTCACGACCACCCTTTCAGTGGGTGGATTGGCATTCTAGCTTGCTGTAGGATTAGATGGCAAAGGATCATCCCAGCCAGAAATGGCCGTAATAGGAGAGAGTGGTTAATCGACGGCATCAGAAGAAGACGAGGGGTTGTTTGGATCAATTTCCATGGCTTCAATTTGACTATAAAGATTACGAAAAGGGGAAGTCAAGTTGGAATGAAAGAGAATCGATGTGAAACCATTCCATAAAGGTTTAATTTATAAAAGAAAAGAAAATAACGGTTCAGTTCTCTAAGCAGTTGATTGAGCAGTTATTACACATGATCATCTCCACTATCTGGAAGTGGGGAGACGGTTGGCATTTCCCATGGGATGTCATTGGATGATCCCATCGATGAGGAGTTAATATTTGGCCACGATTTATTCACACTATCAAGAATTAGAATAGTCAGTTAGTGGTTTTGTGATTTCCAATGGAGTAACCCTATCGATAAGGGTTAACGAATAGTCAACAGATGAGCTTTAGTATTCTCCCATCGATTCCGAACAGGAATTGATGAGAAACCCTTATAATTTTAGGGGAAAATACAGAAATAGAATAAGTGAACGTACTCAAAATTAATATAAACGTTCAAAATCTATAAAAGTCTGAGAGTAGGATAACATTACAAGAGAACAAAAGATACAATACAAACTAGCTAATTATCTTTTGATTTAACTTCCAAGAAAAACTTGGAGAAGTAGCTCCACTTGCTATTTGTGCAATTGTATTTCTCTTGATATTTCAGAAAGTTTGTGTTAGCCAATGTTATGATGGCTTTAGCCCCTTGCTCATCACAGGAGATCTTGGGCAACTCATGATTGATCAACTCTTTTCGTGCCAATAATGTCTTCTGTTGCTCATCGAGTTGACTTAAGCGTGCAAGAAGTTTAGCTTTTTCATCCTCAATTTGTTGCAGTTCATCTTTCAGCTGATGAATATTGCTTCCTATTGTGTCCAATTTTGCTGAAATAGCTGCAAATTGACTGAGAGTATCTTGCTTAGCCTTCATTTCTTTCTGACAATAGGTTGCTACTGTCAAACTCGCATTTATAATTGAGCCAAACTCTTCAAGTTTGATTTGCTTAGACAAAGGGAAAACCTTCTTAGATATCAAATAATTCACACAGCTAATAAAAGCTGTAGTGTGATCAGTGGCAATCTCTAATAAAGGAAGCTCAAGCAACTTAAAGAAGGTTTTCATTGTGTCTTTGGTCTCTTCACTAAGTTCAGAAGACACTAGAGGAGTCGAAGATTCGGAAAGTTCAGAAATGGACCTTGAGTAAAACTCAGAATATCTCGGTTTTAGTCAGCATAAGGTCCAAGTCAGAGGTTGGTGAATTGGTTGTCAGTTGGGGATCAACCCTATTAATAGATGGAGGGGAGGTTATTGGAGTTGTGGATTTAATAGCTAAACTTGGGGTGTCAACTTCCACTTCAGTCAATGGCTGCTCTAGGACCTCAGTAGCCTCAATCGATGGTTTCGTTGAAAGAAAAGGCTCTGACACTATTTCTCTCTGAGAAGGAAAATGGATCTCTGATTGTTCAACATTAAGTGTATCCTTTTCCATGGGAAATTCAATTTCCAAAATCGAAGGAAAATCAGGTACTGAACTCCAAATAAGGTCAGAAATGGGATCAAATGGTAAAGCTATCGGGGAGATGGTTGTTGGTCTGGTGCCCAAAAGATTATCACTTACATCCAGAGTTGTTGATGGACATTTCAATGGTGAAAGGGCAGCTGATGAAAGACTAGATTCATTAACAGAAGAAGGCTTGACAGGAGTCAACAGGTTTGTGGCAGAACCCTCGTCTTTTTCACCCTCATCATCCGATTGAGGTAGTTGGAGTTTTCTCCTTGTTTTCTAACACAAAAGAAAAGATTTAAATTAATAAAGGACTAAAATATGATAAAAGTCCAGTGAATTAGCAAAGTGAAATTTTTTACCCTTTTAAATGTTACTAATGTCTTTGAGTCCTCAGCAATCTCTGTTGGACTTGCCTGTCGGTCAGGTGATTTAAGTCCCTTCATTGCATGTGCCATGAGTAGCGGATCTTGCACTGTGTGTTGGACCTGAGAACTCCTAGTTCTTTTCTTTGCTTGGGGTACCTCAGGTTTCTTTCCTTTGTCTTGACCTCTTGGTCTAGAAACAGGAACCTTTTCAGGAACTAAAATTATGAGAAGTCGATAGTAAGAATATAACCATTATGATCTTGGAATTAAGGATGATTTTACAAACATAATAGATGATATCTGATGGAGATTCTTCAGGATCAAGCCTCAAAAGGCATGGTCTGTCATTTTCGTACCAAAAATATAATTTATAAAACAAGGAATTAACTAATATTCCGAAAAATAGCGGTCAAGTCCGAGATCGTCCACGGAGAGTAAAAAGCTGAGTTACAGTACTTTCAATTAATTTCTAATTTAATTCTGAAACTAAAAGGAAGTTGGATTTTGATTTGGATTTGATTAAACTAAAACTAAATTAGAAAGCAGATTAAAAGAGTTGTAAACTGACGAGAGATGGGACTAGGGTTTCCGATTCAGTCTCCCCTTGTAACGCAATTATTTCGAAACCTAGGGTTCACATTCAACATTCAATCAGATCACCGTAGGGTAGCAATTTCTATCGATAATCCCCAAAAATATAATCAAGATTCGTACTCCGTATAGATTATCTCAACACGGCACGGATCGTCTCATTGGATTTAACCACAGCACGATCCGTCTCACGTCGTATAATCTATCTCAAAACCTATCTCGAAACATTCAAAATCATTGCATGATAGTGCTTGAAACCATGGATACAAACACATTCGAATATTGGAAAAATATAAAACTTCATAACAAGTTATGAATCGATCAGGTCATACAATCAAGTTGAATATAAAACCCTAGAAATCTAACAACTACGCTATTTGGAGAGACCTCCTCATTACCCTAGCCGAATAGTTTAGCCGCTCATGGAGCGAGAACAAATAAGTATGCAAGAATAAAACTCCATTGGTAACTTAAAGCTTTGGAATGAAAAGCAAAGGAATAAAACCCAAAGCTGCTGACTGGTTCGGTGCGATCTGCGTCGCAGCCCCGTAGCGCTTCGCTTGTGCGTGAACCAAGTCTCCTGGCGGCAGCTCCGTTCTCTTCTGTTTCTGCCGTGGGAAATAGCATCCAGATGGCAGCCACCGTTCTCGGCTTTTCCGAGTGTTAAAGATCTCCCCCTTGAAGCCCTTTTCCTCTCTTTTTTATTTATATTCTAGCCCCCAATAGTCGGTTCCCCATTCTTGTTAACTTAACTGCCGAAATATCTCCTTATAATTGGTGGGCCCAATTACCATTGCAGCTAGGAACTTTGATCTAGCGCTCCTCCCTTCTATTTTCTTTCTTGATTAATTTCATTGGCACCGGCTTTGCTTTGACACAAAATAAAATTTAACTTTGCGCTTTAGCTCCAAATGTCATCCGTCGGCTCCGTGAGCCCTGAAACACAATTAACAATTATCAAACCCCAAATAGCGCATTAAAAGAACATAACAAGCCTAAGTTATGGGGCGTAAATAGGCGTATTTACGCACCTATCACATCCCCCAACTTACACTTTGCTAGTCCCTAGCAAAGAAGGAAAAACAAATAAAAGAAAACAACTAACTAAGGGATAGATCTTTTAAACCCCGGGTGGCCCCGGTAGGACGAGTGAAGTCTCGTGAGGGTTTTCAGCAGTGATCACCCACAAAACACCTCGGATCCTTTACTTGGAACCCAAAAACTTGTAATGCAACTCATTGATACTCCAATGCCAAGAATATATAGAGTATGCAAAAATAGTTCTAGAGGCTATCAAAACATAGAAATAAATCATGGCACCCAAGCTTAGCGTGTGTGAGCGAGGACCTCGACCACAAGTGAACCACAACCAAGTACTCTCTCTGGACCGAGTCTCGACTTCAATTCTCACTGTGTCATGCACTCAATAAAAGAAAACACACTCGAAACAGGGTGCATGTAATACACTCTCAATGTGTGCGGATAGAAGTTATGCAATAAAGAACCAAAGTATCCCGCACACTTAGACACGAAAAGAAAGCTTTTTAAAGTGGACACAGAATCTCATGAAAGGAATGTCAAGTATCGAAAACTATTTCTATCCATCAATCCACAACCCATTGCCCCTAAGATCAAATAGGACTTTTATTTGGTTATATCGTTGGGTAAGGAAAAGTGTTTCAAAGGTTAGGGTAAGACATGTTCAAGTGTCTGAGAATAGGCCAAAAATACATAGGGCAAGTAATAAAGTGCACCTTCTTTCAACTCTTTTCAACTCCGCCATATCTCTCATATTCTTCACCATTCACACAATTCCACAATGAAGTCACTTGTTTCTTTCTTGCAACAAGTATATTGGTATCTTCCCATTTTTTATTCAAGTTCTTTTTTTTTTTTTTTTTTTGCAATTTTCTCAATTTTTTTTTAACAATGGGGAAGAACACACCACAATTCAAACACATCTTTCTCAAATACACTTTCTCCACTCTCTTCAAAAATTAACCTTCACATGATTAACTCACCATTCTCAAGACACAATATGGTTGGTGAAGCTTAACAAGAAAAAGGCTCATGCAAGAGGTTCAATGTGGTTTGCAAGAGATAAGTGTTTAAGAAAAAGAAACGAATCGGCTCAAAGCACAGAAATGGCCTACTATCATCTCCTAGGGGCAATACAACCATGTAACTTTCCATTCCCAAAAGATGAAATAATAGGCATGTATTAAGTCCCAATACTTGACGACAAAGATAATGAGATCAATAACGATTAGGCTTCTTTATTTATTTATTTTTTTTACGACAAACAAAGAGTATATGTGACACCACTCCAAAGGAAAGTAAGGCACTAAAGCTCACATGGGCATAAGTCTCCACTAATCTAGCCATTGAAAGCACTCAAGTTACAACTCACAAACAGTCAAGGTCCAAGAAACGTGCATGTGCAAAGATGCTAAGAGCGTATGCCAAGATAAATTTCTATCGCCAAGCTAGCAAAAAGAACTATCATGCAACATAAATATCCAAGTAATGCCCACAGATTCTCAGCACAAGCAACCAATAAGTAAACATCACATTCTCCAAGTCTCAAGTAAAAAGGATCCAACAAGTATTTTTTTTAAAAAAAACTTTTCAATTTTAAATTTTTTTTTTGGATTTTAAAACTCTATAAACAAAAAGCAAAGTGATCCATCCCCCAACTTATAATGGCACTGTCCTCAGTGACGGCTCAACCATAGAAAAATAAAAGACAAGCCAGAGAAAGAAAGGAGAGATATCACCTCACGCAGGAGCAACAAAAGGCAAGGCAAAAGAAAATGTTGGAGTCATCCCCCAACTTATAATGTAAACCTGTGTCTCATTAGTCCCACAACACAAAATATATACAAAAAAAGAAATTAAAACAAAAGAAATAAAGCCTAACATACTCCCTAAAATACACCAATACTCCCTAAAATACTCCACCAAGACAAAAACATATACACTTTCTTCACGTGAAAGACACGGGTACTACTTTTCTCCCTTGTCAAAGACTGTGGTTCCCTATTTGTTGGAAGGACAATATGTGTAGGATTCAACGATATCTTGAGAAGTGGTGCCATCATCTAATAGGCTGTCACTCCCTCTGGGGCTGCCAGATCCCTTACCCACCACTCGGTTTATGAAGCAATCTCCACCAAGTTGGACATTAAAATCAGATGGTTCAGACAGAATTCTCGCTGCTAACTATACGCCTGCCGCCAGACCCAACCTCCTAAGTAATACATACATAGCTTTGACAAGGTGGCTATACCAGACCATCAGAAGCCGTTCGAGCACGGCAAACACTGGAGGTTTCTCAAACTCCATAGATTTCAAGTCTCCTAGACTCATTGAAAGCGCTTAAAGGTTAGAGTGCACTGGGTCCACCAAATTGATGGACTCAATTTCACCCTCTTCACTCAAACCATCCACATATGGCTTCAATCGTTGGCCATTAACCTTAGATACTTGACCATCACGTGGATCCCGAATTTCAACCGCACCATGGGGGTAAACACGAGTAATAACATAAGGTCCATCCCATCTAGAATTCAACTTGCCCGGAAACAATTTCAAACGTGAGTTGAAGAGCCACACCTTTTGATTAGGCTCAAACGACTTCCTATGGATATGCTTATCATGGAACGCTTTAGTCCTAGCCTTATAGATTTTAGAGCTCTCATATGCATCATTACGAAGTTCTTCTAATTCACTGAGTTGGAGTTTACGATTCGAACCAGCAACAACCATATCAAAATTAAATTTCTTAATCGCTCACATGGCCCTATGTTCCAACTCTACAGGCAAGTGGCACGCTTTATCGTAAACCAACCGGTAATGAGACATGCCAATGGGAGTTTTAAAAGCTGTACGGTAGGCCCACAAAGCGTCATTAAGCCTGAGCGACCAATCTTTCCGATCGGGCCTAACCGTTTTCTGAAGAATTGATTTAACCTCCCTATTCGAGACCTCTACTTGGCCACTAGTTTGAGGATGATAAGGTGTTGCCACCTTATGAGTGATAGAATATTTCTTTACTAGTGCCGCAAAGTATTTGTTTAGGAAGTGGGTTCCCTCATCGCTTATAATCGCACGTGGGTAGCCAAAGCGACTAAAAATGTTGCTTTGCAAGAATTCAACCACAACCTTGTGGTCATTAGTCCGCATTGCTACTGCTTCCACCCACTTCGAGACATAATCGACTGCCACTAAAATATACTCATTCCCAAAAGAAGTTGGGAATGGTCCCATAAAATCAATTCCCCACACGTCAAAAATCTCTACCACAAGAATGGAGGACAAAGGCATCATGTCTCGGTGCGATATGTTGCCAACCTTTTGGCAACGAAGGCATGCCTTGGAAAACTCATGGGCATCCTTAAAAAGTGTGGGCCAATAGAACCCGCATTGCAAGACCTTCGCCGAGGTCCTCTTACCGCTAAAATGTCCCCCGCACTCGAGAGTATGACAAAAAGTCAATATGCTTTGTTGCTCACTTTCGAGGACACACCGCTGAATCACTTGATCCGAGCAATATTTGAACAACTCCGGATCCTCCCAAAAATAATTACCAACCTGCGCAAAGAATCGGTCTTTGTCTTGCTTAGACCAATGGGAAGGTATGGCGCCAGTGGCTTGGTAATTTACAATATTAGCATACCAAGGGGGTTGACTATGTGACACCGCAAAAAGTTGCTCATCCGGAAAGGAGTCTTTTAAGGGTAAAGGGTCACATGTGGAATCAATCAAGATCCTCGAGAGGTGGTCAGCTACGGAGTTTTCGAAACCTTTCTTGTCCCGAATTTCTAAGTCAAATTCTTGTAGCAACAAGACCCACCTAATCAACCTAGGTTTCGTGTCCTTCTTTGAAAGCAAGTACAGCAACGCAGCATGATCAGAGTACACAATAATTTTCGACCTCAGGAGGTAAGACCGAAACTTATCCAATGCAAACACTACTGCGAGCATCTCCTTTTCCGTAGTGGTATAGTTTAATTGAGCATCGGAGAGAGTCTTGCTCGCATAGTAAATGGCGTTAGGCACCTTATCCACCCGTTGGCCAAGGACTGCGCCGACTGCATAGTCGGACGCATCACACATGATCTCAAAGGGAAGAGACCAAACAAGGGATTGCATGATCGGGGCGGAAGATAATGCAGTACGAAGCTTCATGAATGCATTCATGCATGCATCATCAAAGACAAAAGGGGCATCCTTGGCAAGGAGGTCGCACAAGGGCTTTGAAATTTTGCTAAAGTCTCTAATGAAGCGGCGGTAAAACCCTGCATGCCCTAAAAAAGAGCGAATTTGCTTGACAGTAGAAGGGGGAGGAAGCTTAGAGATAAGGTCAACTTTAGCTTTGTCAACTTCGATCCCCCTTTTAGACACGACATGACCTAACACAATTCCCTCTTGAACCGTAAAATGGCTTTTCTCCCAACTTAACACCAAATTGGTCTCCAAACAGCGCTCAAGCACCCTCTCAAGATTATGGAGACAACTCTCGAAAGACTTTCTAAAAACTGAGAAGTCGTCCATGAAGACCTCAAGAAAATTCTCCACCATATCGGAGAATATTGCCATCATGCACCGTTGAAAGGTCGCAGGTGCATTGCACAAACCAAAAGGCATCCGCCGATAGGCGAAGGTGCCAAACGGACAGGTGAACGTGGTCTTTTCTTGGTCTGCGGGGTCAACGGGCACTTGATTATAGCCTGAATAGCCATCAAGAAAACAATAGTAACTCTGGCCCGCCAACCGTTCTAGGATTTGATCCACAAATGGAAGTGGAAAGTGATCCTTCCTAGTCATGGAATTCAACTTCCGATAATCAATGCACACTCGCCACCTCGTGCTCATGCGAGTGGGGACAAACTCACCTTTATCATTTTCCACCACGGTGATGCCTGACTTCTTAGGCACCACTTGCGTGGGACTCACCCATTTACTATCAGAGATGGGGTATATGATAACCCGCATCTAACAATTTCACCACCTCCTTCATTACCACCTCTTTCATGTTGGGATTTAACCTCCGTTGCATCTCTCAAGATGGTTTGGCATCGGCCTCACAATTTATACGATGCATGCAAATGGAAGGGTCTATTCCCTTGAGGTCCGTTACGGACCACCCTATGGCACCCTTGAGCCTCCTAAGCACATCAACAAGCTGACCCTCCTGCACGGCAGTAAGGTTAGATGCGATAATTGCAGGAAGAGTGTTTGCAGGCCCTAAAAAGATATACTTGAGATTGGTCGGGATTGGCTTTAGCTCAAGCTTCGGAGGGGCCTCTATAGAAGGGAGCGCAGGCTCACGTGACAAGGGTGGTAATGGTTCAAACTTGGCTTGCCATGTTGGAGGTGCATGATTGAGCACTGAGTTGACCTCCGCAATGGTTTGACCTAAGTCATACTCCTCATGGCCATAATGGGCCAAACATGCCTCTAAAGGGTCCTTGGTGAGAATATAGGGAAGGGCTTCCTCTACAACATCATCGATGACATCAACTGCGAAGCAGTCTTCATTTGTGGAAGGGTACTTGGAGGAATTGTAAATATTAAGCTTAACATTCATGTTTCCAAAAGACACATCCATCACCCCGGCCTTAACACGGATATTAGCATTGGCTATAGCCAAGAAAGGACGACCCAATGTGGGCAATGCGAATTGCCCGATCTTTCTTTCCTCCGGGAAAGGGATTCCGTTCCCCACCTTCTGAGAAAGGAAAGATGCTGCCGGTTCGCGGGAGCGCTTTTTGCAGCTGGACGATAAGCGCTCGCGAAAATACAGAGTCGCCACTTGGGTTTGAAGGTCCGACACCCAAGGAACCGTATTTCGAAGCACTTGCCGCGCTGTTTGATTTGAAAAAGTTAAGGAACCAGTCCGTCATAACCATATCTGGGTTCGGGAGCCAGGTTACGAGAGGGGAAGGGTTTTATGGCACCCCTCTCGCCCAATCCGGAGATCGGTCTCTACTTAGGCATTTGTGAAAGATGTTTGTTTGCGATTCTGTTTGATTAATCAGTTTTTAGCCAATTAGGGCGGGGAAACAGTTTAATGGGGATTAAAGCTGTAACATGTTTGCAGGATGTGATAGATAGCATGGATGAACAGTTAGTATAGGATGAGAACAGACTGCTGTGGGAGTTTAAACAAACTGGGGAGCCCCTGTTTTGGAGTGACGTGCGCAGGAAGAAACCAGCATGCACTGAACAAGTCACTGCATGCTGTTCACTCTTGCGCGCATAATTCCAAGACAAGCACGCGCCGGTGAGCTTAAAACCCTCAGCTCTTATTCTCAAACCTTCTGGGCTCTGGAAGGACCAGTGCACACCCAGGACAAACCACGCAGTTTATAGCAGCATAATATACAGTTTAAAGGCTGAAAAAGCTCTACAAATTAATAAAACACCCCATAAACAGTGTGGGGACAGAATAACAGCCTAAGGCCGAGCTACCCGTGCAAGGCCAGTCACTGGTCAGAGGCAGACTGTCGCGCGATGGAATCACTCTGCCGCGCGAGGATGCGCCCTGGCGCACTGTCGCGCGATGGAGTGAAACCCTCGCGCGATGGTGCGCCCTGGCGCAGGATGGTTGCGCCCTGGCGCGGACCAGACCAGTGCTTGGTTCACATCTTTCTGGGTTCTGGGACAGGTCCAGAATTATCCCAGGGGTATTCCAAAATTAGCAGAAATGAATATTGAACCATAGCTAACAAATCTAACAAAGGAAAGCCATAAATTGGTTTTTAACATGCTTGCAGAATGATCTATATGTAAATAAACACAAAACAATAGGACACCAATCCCCACGCGGTCCATTGCGTGCAGCACCGAAGTGTCGCGCGAGAGAGTGGGACCATCGCGCGCTGGTTCCTACCATGACGGTTTTTGAAACCTTGCCAACTTTAGGACCAGGACTGGTATTGATTACCAGCCTTGGCCCTGCCAGCCCCCCTCAGGGATCAGAACAGAAACAGAACAAAGGTAAGCTATACCTTTGGCTTTGGGTTTGAAACGAATTTGAGCCTTGAGGTTGAAAATAGGATTTGAGGTGTTTGAGGATTGTTAAGTGTGAGAAAGTGGGAAGAACAAGCTATGTTCTTAGTAGGAACTTTGTAACCTTTTAAAAACAATGGAACCCTTTTAAAACCTTTGAATTTTGTTAACCCTTTGAAAGAGAAACAAATGGGGATACTTATAGGGAGAGGGGGTGAATCTGGTTGGAAACAGAGGAGTTCAGGCAGTCCACGAGGCCTGGCTGAAGCTGCATTGGTGGCCAACTATCCTCCTCAGGAAAGGTCGGTTGTAGGTTGGACCATCGCGCGATGGAGTGAGTCTGGCGCGCGATGGTGCGCCCGGGCGCGGGATGGATGCGCCCTGGCGCGGACCAGCAAGGTTTTTGGTTTTTGAAGTAGCTTAGGCTAGGTTAGGTTCAAGGGTTTTGCAAACGCTCAAAGCTCAAACACGCTATCATTCCCGGGGTGTTCTTGATCCATTTCATCATCGGGGAATCAAAAACCATAAGTAAACTAATCTGGAAGCCCAGATTGGGGTGTCTACAGTAGCCCCTCTTTGACGGCACTTGAAGCACCATCGACTTGGTACAAGTAACGTCAAAGAATTCTAGACACCCCTCAAGGCAATCCAGAGCAAAGCATACAAGCAAAGTAGACAAGTAAATTTAAGGAACCTGATCGGTGGAATGGACTAGCTGCCCATTGCTGAGGATGAAGGTAGAAGTGGACGAGTGAATCGCCGCTTGTTGATTGAATTGGACAGGACAGGCTGTCGCTGCAGATGTGGACGGGACAGGCCGTCGTTGTTGGGGATCAAGCTATCCTCGGCACAAAGTATTCCAACAAACACGGGTAGGTCGTGTCAGGTAGGTTGAATTCCATCTGTTGGGAATTAGAGCCAATCTCCTTATCAAAGACCATCCGAGACAGAGCAATAAGCCTGCTGGAAGATGCGGGTGAAGCTAGACTGAAGTAGAGGTAGTTGTTTGGGGCAGGCCGAGGCGGACTCTCCTGGGGAACAACTAGTTGCAGATGATGGACCATTGAACAAACCATCGGACGATAATCTGATCGTCGTTGTGGATTGTATGGACGATATGGCTAGATACCGTTGATGGATTTGACAGGACCGGCTGTCGTGGGTGCGGACGGAGAGATCAATGAGCTGAGTTATCAAACCGCTGAGGAATTTGACAGGATGGGAGGATCATCAGTATAAATGATCGAGCCGTTGAAGTCTGGATGGGAGGATCATCAGTATAAATGACCGAACCGTTGCAGACAGGATGGGACAATCATCAGTATAAATGATCGAACCGTTGAAGTCTGGAGGGGAGGATCATCAGTATAAATGACCGAACCGTTGCAGACAGGATGGGACAATCATCAGTAAAAATGATCGAGCCATTGAGAAATGGACAGGACCGGCTGTCGTTGATTTGAGACGGGCAGATCAGTGTGCAGAATGATCGAGCCGTTTAGAAATGGACAGGACCGGCTGTCGTTGATTTGTTATGCAGAAGATTTTATCGCATCCTCCGTCAAACAAAACAATATCGCAGGAGATTGCATCGCATCCTTCAGTAAACAAATCGAGAGTTTAGGGAGATTTCCATTGCCTCCGCTAAACAGAACAACACCACAGGAGATTGAATCGCATCCTGCTATGTGAACAATGCCGCAAGAGATATTCGATCGCATCCGTTGGCAAACAAATTGTGGACTCAGGGAGATTTCTTCGCATCCGCTGACCAACAATAACAATACCGTAGAAGATTGCATCACATCCTTCGGCAAGCAAATCAAGAGTTATGGAGATTTCCATTGCCTCTAGTAACCAAACAGAACAAAACCGTAGGAGATTGCATCGCATCCTTCGGCCAACAAATCAAGAGTTAGGGAGATTTCCATCGCCTCCGCTAACAAACAGAACAACACCGCAGGAGATTGCATCGCATCCTTCGGTAAACAAATCAAGAGTTAGGGAGATTTCCATCGCCTCCGCTAACAAACAGAACAACACCGCAGGAGATTGCATCGCATCCTTCGGTAAACAAAGTCTTGATGGCGACCATTCAGGCCACCTTCCTGTTTTCAACATTTGACATATACAATATGCAAAGATGTATACTAACAAAATGCACAAATTGAAAATGCTGATGCAAGCTAAGGGCGGCTCCTAAGAGGACAACGATGCTTAAGGACTATCACTGAGCCCTAGTACTTTACTGTCTTTTGCTTCTGAGATGCGAATCCAAATAGAGAGATGTTGAGCGGGCCGGCGTGCCCAGTTGACATATATCGGTGTGGTATTGGGCCTGCATGCCCTTTCTTCGATGCTTGGGTGGATAAGCCCCATAGATAGGCTTTGCTTGGCCTTGGGCTGACATACCCCTGTTGTCTCAAGAGAGTCCACAGCTTGTGGATTACAGAAGCAAGGGTAGCAATGTAAAAATTGCATTTTTCAGTTTATTGACATATAAACCATGCGCTAATATCTAATTTGCATTGACAAATGAATTGAGTCGACATAGGGACACACATATATGTACAGACGTGCCTAGCTCGAACGAAAAGGGGGAAAGAGCCCCAGGGAACAATGCGAACCCTTAGACACATGGAATACAATAAAATTTTGGGCATTAACGTGCCAAAACTCACAATATCCCTTTAGACAGGCAAAACTGACACTTGCGAGGTCAAAATAGCTGTACAATGACCTGCACGAACAAATAGAACCGAGAATAGCATCTCGACATGACAATGGATTGAAATCTAGAAAAATGCCACAAAGATGGACATAAGATGCATATGAAGACACATATAGGCCCGGACTGAAACCGACACCCCCGTGCAGTCACATTAAGTCTACACGGTATGACCAAACTTGGCAAAAGCCCCTTGAACAGGACTCGAAGGCAGTAGCTGACTGCTATCGATTGCTGTACGAATTGAAAAAGCGGGCGCAGGGTTGAGACCAATGCACATAATTATGAACAAGTGCGCGTGAATCTCAAACTAGCGCATATGACTGCAAAGCTACTACAACTGCTCACATCAGACTTCGCTGAACTTAGAATAAACTGTGAGCCGTTAGGCTTCGCCAGCATTTCGTTCTGTTTTTGATGCTTAAATTGTTTTAAGGCTTTATGCTCAGCTTTGAAATTGAATTAGCAGTTTGCAATAAAATTGAAAGACAAAAGGTTTCCCCCTTCAGATGCCTCCCATGCAGCTTGATCTTCGATCCTCTTCGACCTTTGATGTGTACCAAATGTCAACCATGGATCCAATTGATAGATTGTGACCGAGTCTCAATGAGAAACTGCCTACGTATCCCAGCTAGGGAATCAGGTCAAAACGTAGTTCAGGCTAGGGTTTACTCGAGTATTTACCTCACCTTTTACACTCTAACTTTTGCCTAGAACCGCCTATTCGGGTTTTCGGTCTAGCAAGCTTTCAAATATTGCCTTTACTTTTGCCTAGACCTCCTTCATAGGTTCTTGGTCTAGCAGGCTGCTCTAACTTTTGCTTGGAACTGCCCACCCTTGGGGTTTTCAATCCAACGAGCTTCTCTCAGGGAAAAGGCTTTTGAATTGATCCATGCTGACCAAGGTATTTGAATTTATTGCCGTTGAGGTCAATGAAATGACCGTAGCCCCAGATGAAATGGATGCAAGGTCCAAAGTGCTTCAGTTGACATGCCTCGCCCCAAGCCACTTTCGAACTTTCCAATTTGTGCTTGGCGGAACGTTGTTCCTGCAAATTTGAGGATGCTATGAGGTGCTGGACCTTCTGAGCTTTGCTTTGTATGGTTTGGTGCCTGGTAGCAGGGGGATTTGATGTTCCTTTATCTCAGGGTCAACGCCAGGCGTGTCCTTGTGAGACATTGCCAAAACATTGATGAACTCTTCGAGCCTGTCTGACTGGACACAATGCTCCTCTCGGAACAGCTTTGAACCAAATTTGAACCATTGGGAGGTTGTCCTTGTCTTTCAAGTTTATTTGAAAACTACTATTTCAATTAATAGGCTGAGCATGCCTTTTGTCTTCCCTTTCGGCGAGGGAATACATTTCCTTGGGAAGGATCCCATCAAAATCTATCCCTTCGTCGTCAGGGATCGACACAGTTTATTCAAAAATCAGCGAAGTACTTAGAAGCAAGATAGTGCATATCATAAAGAAAGCCCCTCGGGGTTGCCAAGTATAAAAGACTCAAAACTTGAAACAAAAGCTACGATGTGGAGGGCTAAGAGGCACAACCTCCGACTCAGAGCTAGACTTAGACAAATGCAAAAGACTCCGTGTCAGACTCAGACAAAATGCCAATGCAAACAAGACGCGGTTTGAAAATGCAATATTTAAAAAGCTACCCATAGCTTCCACAAAAAGAGGTAGGATCCAGCGGATGTCAGGCCCAAGCAACAGCACTTCGGCTTCCTTAGCTTCTTCGACCAAACCTACTCAGTGCTCCTTTGATCAATGGACCTCAACCGGTCAGTCTTCCCCTTTGCAAGCCCCTCATCACTGTCAGTCCAGATGTTGGTAGAGAAAGTCTCAATTGCACAAACAGCAGCCAGCAGGCTGTCCTCAGGCTCAGACAGGATGGGTACAGTTGGCTTAAAGCTCGGATCGATCTGAGTAGAGGTGGGGTTGATTTGAGTGGAGATAGTGGATGTCTGACCAAGTTGTGAGCCAGAGTTGGGTTGAGGTAAGGTTCTGGAGATAGTATCGGCTTTTGATGGAGATGGGGTTGGGATGATGCCACAATCGATAAGATCTTGAATGGCATGTCGAAGCCGAAAGCAGGCATTGGTTGAATGGCCAAGCATTTGATGGTAGGTGCAAAAGAGGTTATATTTGAAGTTGGCGGAGGGATTCTTAGGCAATGAAGTTGGATTGAGGGGCTTGATGGAACCAGCATCGAGGAGCCTCTCATAGATCAAGGCCAAAGGTGCATCGAAATATGAGAAAACCCTCGGTGGGTTCCGGCGAGTGAATTGAGAGTTCAAAGCAGGACCCTTGTTTGCTTTGCAGTTGCAACACATTGCCTCATTAAGAGGATGCATTCTTTTGCCTTTGGGGTTGAATTCATCACTAAGCATGTCCTCCCCTTTGGCAATGGCTTCGACAAAGGAATCAACATCCTCCTTCGAGTGAGTCCTAGCCTCATGGAATTCAACCAGGTCGTTGAACATGTCTCCTGAGCATAGTTTGATTTTGACCGCTGGAGAGTGGTAGGCTAGAGAAGGTTCTTTGACTAGCCCCATATCTGGCTGCGGGGCTATAGTGGTAACGAGGCCAACGAGTCCCTGGACCATAATCATCTGTTTGTCCATCTTGTGACCCAATTCCTCTATAGCTTTTCTGAGCTCAGCCAGCTCCATTTGTACTGCCATTTCTGAATTGATGAACGAGGCAGGTGATATGACCTTGGAAACGAAGGTGTAACAGCCCCGGTAGACTAATCCAAGTAGGTTTGGCTCTTCCTTTCAGTGAGATGGCCTTTAGCTTTGGACAGCAAAGTAAACGAGAACTCAGTGAGGTTCCTGCAGCAATTAGAATGCAATGCACATGTTGCCATCGTCGGTGTCCTCCTAGACTCTACAACTACAAACGAGTCTGTCTCATGATGTTCGGACGCTGCCAAAATCCTCAGAAATCTTTTCGAGGGTGTATCCTTTGTTAGAATCGACTAACACTAAGAGATGTCAAAACAGTCTAAGCCTTTGACTATTCCGTTCTCGAAGTTTCAACTTTGAACTTGGAACAACTCGGTATAGATGACATGGCACCTTAACCTTGAACGCCGCGGTGTATAGTGACTTCGCACTTCAACCTGGGTAGTGCCAGTGACACACCATCCATACTTTGTGGTTCCTTATTTTCGGTTGAAACTTCAATCAGGCATGAGCCAAGGACTTAAAAAGGTTTGATTTCCCAAAGTCTTGTTGATCTAAGGACTTTGAAAATTAGCAACATGCACCATTGAGATGCATGACTCTTCATCGGGTCTAGCAGCGTCCTAATAGGCATAAGACAGACTCGAAAGAGAGACAACCTAGAAGCCGCCCTAAACATGCTTCTACGCAAAACAGTATGTATGTATAAAAACAGAGACGAGTTTGCCTCACAAATTTCAGACGTTGCCAGAATCCTCAGAATTCTTTTCGGCCATGTGTCCTTGAGTAGATCGTCAGATCCTAAAAGATGTCAAAATAGACTAAATCTTCGACTAGTCCCATTTGAAGGTTCAACTTTGGATTTGGAACAACTTGGTGGTGATGAAATGGCACCTTAACCTTGAACACGGCGGTGTATAGTGACTTCGCACTTCAACCTGGGTGGCGCCAGTGACATGGCATCACTACTTTTGTTGTTCCATATTTTCGGTTGAATTCTTAACCAGGCATGAGCCAAGGATGTAGTAAATTTTGATTTCTCAAAGTCTCATTGAACTAAGGACTTTGCGATTGATAACGAACATTCAACAGAATGAACGACTCCTCATCGGGTCCAACAACGTCTTAGACTGCGCAAGACAAACTCGAAAGAAAGAACCACTCTAAGCATGCTGCTATGCAAAATAATGTATGTACAGTGCATGCGATAGGGAAAGCAGTAACACGTAGACAGTATATGGGGTTAGATGCAAGTAATCTTACCCTGTAGGTACCTGTCCTAGTTTCGAGAGTTCTAGTGCTTTGTATATGCAAAGGCTGGTTTTGGCTTGTAACAGGTTCCTCGGACTAAAGCCAAGATATACCTCCCGCTGCCCGCGTAATCGCAGAGCAACAGTCGAACGGTAGAATGACTCATCATCGTCGAAGGTTGTTAGTCATTCGGGGTCCCCGAGCTCCGGTAAACCGTGCCGGATTGCCAAAACGATCCAACGAGGCTTATCCCACATCGATGCAAATGGAAATGCTAAAAGGTTTGATTAATGGAACAGAATCACAAATTCGCAAATGCCTTTTTCAAATTTGGCTCTCTTTATTGATCAATACTTAGAAGAAACTACACAAGAGAACAATTGGAAAAGCCCCAGATTGGATGGCCGGACACGAGGTCCTGTTAAATCACCAATCCTTTCTTTAGCAGCGCGAAGCTCACTATTTTGACAGGCTTTTGTGGGATTGTTCTTAAGCGTATTAAAATCTAAGTATAGACCAATATTGATTCGATCCCCAGCAGAGTCGCCACTGTGGGCAATGCGAATTGCCCGATCTTTCTTTCCTCCGGGAAAGGGATTCCGTTCCCCACCTTCTGAGAAAGGAAAGATGCTGCCGGTTCGCGGGAGCGCTTTTTGCAGCTGGACGATAAGCGCTCGCGAAAATACAGAGTCGCCACTTGGGTTTGAAGGTCCGACACCCAAGGAACCGTATTTCGAAGCACTTGCCGCGCTGTTTGATTTGAAAAAGTTAAGGAACCAGTCCGTCATAACCATATCTGGGTTCGGGAGCCAGGTTACGAGAGGGGAAGGGTTTTATGGCACCCCTCTCGCCCAATCCGGAGATCGGTCTCTACTTAGGCATTTGTGAAAGATGTTTGTTTGCGATTCTGTTTGATTAATCAGTTTTTAGCCAATTAGGGCGGGGAAACAGTTTAATAGGGATTAAAGCTGTAACATGTTTGCAGGATGTGATAGATAGCATGGATGAACAGTTAGTATAGGATGAGAACAGACTGCTGTGGGAGTTTAAACAAACTGGGGAGCCCCTGTTTTGGAGTGACGTGCGCAGGAAGAAACCAGCATGCACTGAACAAGTCACTGCATGCTGTTCACTCTTGCGCGCATAATTCCAAGACAAGCACGCGCCGGTGAGCTTAAAACCCACAGCTCTTATTCTCAAACCTTCTGGGCTCTGGAAGGACCAGTGCACACCCAGGACAAACCACGCAGTTTATAGCAGCATAATATACAGTTTAAAGGCTGAAAAAGCTCTACAAATTAATAAAACACCCCATAAACAGTGTGGGGACAGAATAACAGCCTAAGGCCGAGCTACCCGTGCAAGGCCAGTCACTGGTCAGAGGCAGACTGTCGCGCGATGGAATCACTCTGCCGCGCGAGGATGCGCCCTGGCGCGCGATGGTGCGCCCTGGCGCACTGTCGCGCGATGGAGTGAAACCCTCGCGCGATGGTGCGCCCTGGCGCAGGATGGTTGCGCCCTGGCGCGGACCAGACCAGTGCTTGGTTCACATCTTTCTGGGTTCTGGGACAGGTCCAGAATTATCCCAGGGGTATTCCAAAATTAGCAGAAATGAATATTGAACCATAGCTAACAAATCTAACAAAGGAAAGCCATAAATTAGTTTTTAACATGCTTGCAGAATGATCTATATGTAAATAAACACAAAACAATAGGACACCAATCCCCACGCGGTCCATTGCGTGCAGCACCGAAGTGTCGCGCGAGAGAGTGGGACCATCGCGCGCTGGTTCCTACCATGACGGTTTTTGAAACCTTGCCAGCTTTAGGACCAGGACTGGTATTGATTACCAGCCTTGGCCCTGCCAGCCCCCCTCAGGGATCAGAACAGAAACAGAACAAAGGTAAGCTATACCTTTGGCTTTGGGTTTGAAACGAATTTGAGCCTTGAGGTTGAAAATAGGATTTGAGGTGTTTGAGGATTGTTGAGTGTGAGAAAGTGGGAAGAACAAGCTATGTTCTTAGTAGGAACTTTGTAACCTTTTAAAAACAATGGAACCCTTTTAAAACCTTTGAATTTTGTTAACCCTTTGAAAGAGAAACAAATGGGGATACTTATAGGGAGATGGGGTGAATCTGGTTGGAAACAGAGGAGTTCAGGCAGTCCACGAGGCCTGGCTGAAGCTGCATTGGTGGCCAACTGTCCTCCTCAGGAAAGGTCGGTTGTAGGTTGGACCATCGCGCGATGGAGTGAGTCTGGCGCGCGATGGTGCGCCCGGGCGCGGGATGGATGCGCCCTGGCGCGGACCAGCAAGGTTTTTGGTTTTTGAAGTAGCTTAGGCTAGGTTAGGTTCAAGGGTTTTGCAAACGCTCAAAGCTCAAACACGCTATCATTCCCGGGGTGTTCTTGATCCATTTCATCATCGGGGAATCAAAAACCATAAGTAAACTAATCTGGAAGCCCAGATTGGGGTGTCTACACCCAATATGATGGTGGTGGATTGCATGGATGCTTGGCCAGGCTCTGTGTCAAGGATGATAAAATCTGTAGGAAAGAGAAATTGGTCAACTTTGACCAACACATCCTCAACAATGCCCCTCAGGATTCTAACGGATCGGTCTGCCAACTGTAAAGTTACTGAGGTGGGTTTCAACTCCCCAAACCCAAACTGCTCATACACAAAGTATGGCATAAGATTAACACTGGCCCCGAGATCCAGAAGTGCCCTTTCTATAATGTGGTCACCTATGACACATGAAATTGTGGGGGTCCCTGGATCAGGCAACTTAGGGGCCGTAAAAGTGTGGAAAACAGAAGAGACACCCTCAACTAGAAGGACCTTTTTCGAAACATTGGTTCGAGTTCTACACTTTTGAGTGCAAAGGTCTTTAAGAAATTTAGCGTATGAGGGGACTTGCCGAATGGCATCAAGAAGAGGAAGATTCATCTTGACTTGCTTGAAAGTCTCAATCATATCTTCCATCACAGCAGCTTTCTTAGTATAAGGAGATTGCGAATTAAGAGCCGCTGGAAAAGGGACACGTGGTACACCCGGTGGTACCACGGCAGAACTGGTGGAAGGAAAAGTGGTATCAGTAACAAAAGGAGGCACATCCTCCTCTTCAAGGATCTTGTCCTTTTCCTTAGGCCTAGAAACAGAAGATCGAGCATTTTGCTTTTTCTGAATGTCACCTGTAGGCCTAGTCTCTACGACTCGGCCCGATCGAAGGGCCACAACTGCTTTAGCTTGCTCGTGGTGATGGTTAGGAGCGTGCTGCTTGTCAACTTGGAATTGACCCCTAGGATTGGAAACGGGTTGGCTAGGTAGCTTACCCTCCTCTCTCTTGCTCAGCGCATTGGCCAGTTGGCCAATTTGGGATTCTGACCGCACTATGGATTGAGTATTGGAATTGCATTGTTGGCTAGTACTCTCTAATCCCTGCAGTTTTTGGAGCACGGTTTGCATCCCTTGTAACATGGTCTCATCAAAATTGGGAGACCGTTGAGGCTGGGATGCCTGAGAAGGAGGAGGTGCTTGTTGGAAAGGCTGTGGTGCCCTTTGGGAAGCCGCTTGATTAAAAGTGCTTGGGTAATTGGGCTTTGGTTGGTTGAAACCACTTAGGTTGTGCGGTCTCTGTTGCAAAGAGGAAGGACTGCCTTGATTTTGCATCCTCCAAGAAAAGTTTGGGTGATCTTTCCAGCCAGCATTGTATGTTGGAGAAAATGGGTCATAGCCTGGCCTAGAGAACCCTTGTGCAACACTAACTTGCTCTTGCACAAACTCTGGATATTGGGAGGCAGAGAGGCAATCAGTGATGTAATGCATGGGACTAGCACAAATCCCACATGCCTCCTGAAAAGTGGGCAGATGATGTCCCACAGGGAGAGGATGTTGACCCGAAGTGATTAATTCTTTCAATGTTTGGGTCAAAGCAGCTACTTGATGTGTAAGGTCATTAGAGGGTTGAACCTCATAGACCCCTCTTTGTTTGGATGAACTAGACGCTGCCCCTCTCGAATGTCTGAGGGAAGATGCACGGTGTTGAGAGTTTTCACTAAGGTTTTCGAATAACTTCCATGCATCGTTCACATTCTTATGTAGGAAGACCCCACCACTAGAAGAATCAACCAGTTGGCGGTGTGGTTCCGTCAAACCCTGGTAAAAAGACTGAACGAGCTGCCACTTGGGGATAGCATGGTGAGGACATGTCCTAAGAAGGTCATTGAATCTCTCCCAAGATTTATGAAACTGGTCTCCATCATGTTGGATAAATCCGGTGATCTCTTGTCTATGAAGGGTTGTCTTACCGATGGAGAAATATTTCTTTAGGAACTCTTCGCACAGTTGAGTCCAAGAGGTGATGGAGTTTGCCCGTAAGGAGTTCAACCACTGTTTGGCCTTATCCTTCAACGAGAACGGGAAAAGGAGTAATTTCAATGCATCCTTATCAAAGTCACGAATGCAAATAATTCGGCTCGTTTCCATGAATTGGTTCAAGTGATCATAAGGATCCTCGTTTGGTTTCCCATAAAATGAGGGCAACATCTGTAAAGTGCCCGGCCTTATCTCGTATTGGTTGGCTCTTACCGTGGGCATAACTATGCACGAAGTGGACTCATACTCATTTGGAATAAAATACTCCACCAATGGGGAGCCCTGTTCCCCACCGGTTGCTCCGTTTTGGTCGCCCATTATGTCAAAGTTTATATTACGATCAATTGGGCGTTCACGTGTTACTTTAAGAGACTTCTGAAAAGATCGAAGGGTTTGGTCAAATTCAGGATCAATATCAGACGCTGTCTGAGGTGATAGCGACCGATATCGACGCATAAATATCCCAAAACCCCTAATTCCACTATTGTTTCAGCAATCCAACAATAAAGTAATTGAAAAGAGAACTCATAGTGGGTAAACGAAATCACTTTGATCTGCCTGGCCACCAATAAATTCAACTTCGCAATCCTTTATGATGTTCAAAACCTGGCAAAGCTGAAACAGACTAACAGGGAAAAAAAATTAAATAAAACAAAGAATTAAACTAAAAACAAATTGAAAATACGCAACCGTGTTTTAACTCCCTGGCAACGGCGCCAAAATTTGGTCTGTCGTTTTCGTACCAAAAATATAATTTATAAAACAAGGAATTAACTAATATTCCGAAGAATAGCGGTCAAGTCCGAGATCGTCCACGGAGAGTAAAAAGCTGAGTTACAGTACTTTCAATTAATTTCTAATTTAATTCTGAAACTAAAAGGAAGTTGGATTTTGATTTGGATTTGATTAAACTAAAACTAAATGAGAAAGCAGATTAAAAGAGTTGTAAACTGACGAGAGAAGGGACTAGGGTTTCCGATTCAATCTGCCCTTGTAACACAATTATTTCGAAACCTATGGTTCACATTCAACATTCAATCAGATCACCGTAGGGTAGCAATTTCTATCGATAATCCCCAAAAATACAATCAAGATTCGTACTCCGTATAGATTATCTCAACACGGCACGGATCGTCTCATTGGATTTAACCACAGCACGATCCGTCTCACGTCGTATAATCTATCTCAAAGCCTATCTCGAAACATTCAAAATCATTGCATGACAGTGCTTGAAACCATGGATACAAACACATTCGAATATTGGAAAAATATAAAACTTCATAACAAGTTATGAATTGATCAGGTCATACAATCAAGTTGAATATAAAACCCTAGAAATCTAACAACTACGCTATTTGGAGAGACCTCCTCATTACCCTAGCCGAATAGTTTAGCCGCTCATGGAGCGAGAACAAATAAGCATGCAAGAATAAAACTCCATTGGTAACTTAAAGCTTTGGAATGAAAAGCAAAGGAATAAAACCCAAAGCTGCTGACTGGTTCGGTGCGATCTGCGTCGCAGCCCCGTAGCGCTTCGCTTGTGCGTGAACCAAGTCTCCTGGCGGCAGCTCCGTTCTCTTCTGTTTCTGCCGTGGGAAATAGCATCCAGATGGCAGCCACCGTTCTCGGCTTTTCCGAGTGAAAAAGATCTCCCCCTTGAAACCCTTTTTCTCTCTTTTTTATTTATATTCTAGCCCCCCGTAGTCGGTTCCCCATTCTTGTTAACTTAACTGCCGAAATTTCTCCTTATAATTGGTGGGCCCAATTACCATTGCAGCTAGGAACTTTGATCTAGCGCTCCTCCCTTCTATTTTCTTTCTTGATTAATTTCATTGGCACCGGCTTTGCTTTGACACAAAATAAAATTTAACTTTGCGCTTTAGCTCCAAATGTCATCCGTCGGCTCCGTGAGCCCTGAAACACAATTAACAATTATCAAACCCCAAATAGCGCATTAAAAGAACATAACAAGCCTAAGTTATGGGGCGTAAATAGGCGTATTTACGCACCTATCAAGGCAGTTGTTCAACTCCTTGTTGAAAATGATGGGCTTAACACAATCCCAAAACAATTCAAATTCTGAGGTTGAGGAAGGGTCAGCCACAAAACTCATCAGTTGGAAACTTGCTTTGATACCCTGAAACTGACCAATCAATTCCTTGATTAAAGAGGTTTGGGTCACATTTGGCCTTGTCTTGGTCAAATCTTTGATCCTGGGATGAGTTTGAGGGACAGGGATCCCTTGTACCAAGCCAAATTGCCTAGCACATTGATTTGGCATGTAGACCTCAAAACTGCAATTTGAGAAACGTGTAGATGATGGAGAAAACCCTATCGATAGGAACCTTGAAATCAAGATGCTAGCCCAAAATTCATTGACAGTTTGGGCTGGGACTAAAAACTGAAGAATGGGTTCTATCCTTTTTGATGATGAATATTGGCAGTCCTTAAAAGGAAGCCAATTGGGTAACTCCTCAAAAACAGGGCTATAAAAAGCTTTGAAGTACCTCTTGAATGATGCATCTTCATTCTTTGGTTCATGAGACAATAAATATTCTGCATAGCTCAAGCATTTACCACCATCTTTTCTCTTCGGATAAAAACTTGTGGGCTTGAGATATGGAAAATAAGCGTACAACCATGGTTGAAGAATCCAAAATGGGCCACCACAAGTACTGGTGATCTTGTTTTGCGTGAATGTCCATAACCCGTTATATAATGTCCCTAATACAAAGGGAGCCAATGTAAGTTTTGCGTCTTGAGCTAAACAGATGGCTAGATGAACATATTCCTTGGCAACCTTGAAACCAGCTATGCACAATATATATTTATTGAGCCAATACAAATAAAATGCTATTTTTTCAGTAAAGGATGGCTCTCTGAGATCAGAAGTCCAAAAGATGGATATGAAATTGGCATAACTCCATGAAGGATCAGAATTCTCAAATTGTGGATCACAGGGTTGATGATCCAGGGCAGCATTAACCTCTGTGCCCATGCTAGATAGGCCAGTCAGATGAACAATATCTAAAATAGTGGGACTCATTGGGCCATTTGGGAAAACAAAAGCGTTGGATGAGACAGACCAAAAACAGGCAGCAGCAACAATCAAATTAGGGTTGAATTCAAAGGCCTGTGTAGAAAGGTCTATTGCTTCATAAATGCTCATTGCGTGCCACGAGAGATGTAAATATCTCTTCATACGGTCGACCCACTTTGCCCAAGATGGGAAAACGGTGGGCCATGATCGGATTGTTCCTTTGGTAGTCCAGTCAGTACGATGGAGGCCTGGTAGCGAAAGAAGCAAAGGTTCGTCGAAATTCACCGGGTAGTAAGTCGGTAATTCCACAAGGGAATTTGGAAAGTAAATAGGACCCAATATGAATTTGGAGGGATAATCAACCACAGGAATGAAATAGAGAGTTAACTGTTGTGCCTCCCTTAGACATTGGGGGTACCTTGGACAATATGACACCGTCGGGGTCTCAGTCTCTAGAGAACTCGACTCTTTCTTCTCGCTTGATTGCGGACTCAATAATTTGGAGGCCTTAGAAGTCATTGCTTTGTTTGGTAGAGCTTTCTGAGGTGCCATTGATGTCGAACCTGATTGTTGGCGTTAATGGTTTGCAAAGGGAAATTAGAGCAACGTTGCCCTAATTTTTATAAATGAAAGGGTATATATACGTTGGAAGAGCCCCGTGTGTTGATCACGCCTTTTTAAAAGGTGCAGGAATTATTTACTCCAGTTAAATGATTTTAACTCAAATAAATAAGGGGGGCATTATTTGTTCCATAACTGAGATTTTCCTTTACCCATCGATTGAGCGACACGTGGTAAGGGTAAATTTGAACAACTGAAAGAATAGAATGGACTGACCTTAATTAATTAGAATTGAACGGAATCGATGGTAAAACTATGACAGTTCTTATCCATCGATTCGCTAACACGTGGCGTATTTTATAATCATTTTGGTCCATCGATCAGGTGACGAATGTCAGGGGAAATTAAGTCCCACGACTCTATGATAAAAGAGGTTATCAACCACGATTAACGAGCCAGTTTTCCAGACGTGGGCGTGATCAGCAGTTGAAGAAGTTACTTCATCAGAATTTGAGTGAGTTTCAACTGCTACCTCGGTGGGAAGATTTGAATTTAGAAGTAAAGGGATCCCTATTTATAATCAAAGTGTAAGACAATTGAAGGACACACAAACAACGCCAATCAGGCCTTTATCTTTTCTTTTCTAGGAGTAGAGTTAACTTGTAATTGTTCACTCAATCTTCTCGATTGATTGTTCTTCTACTTTGAGGGTTAATAAAGTCCATTTTGTTAATCTTCTTCCATACATCATCCACTTCATTGTTTGTTTCCAAAGAAGTCCTGAAATACGGCAAGGAACCAAACTCTACTTTTCACACTCACATTCCAGCAAGCTTACGATACTATTTTCCCGTCGATTCCCTATTGATTGGAAAGAAAAACAGAAATTTAGACAACCGAGAGTGAGGAACTTTTTTATTGGTCGTGGTTCGCACTGAACATAGGTTCAACCATACATATGATGTGATAATTGTTTATCTACCAATGGAATTTTGTGAAACAGAGTTCAACTACGTGAATTTTGGGGGTGATGGCATCAATGAGACTCTGCATTACTTCCCTCTCCCTCTACCTCCTGATAGACTTTCTTTCTGTTAGTTTAATTGGCATTTTCCGGATTATGTCAAAATCATTGGAGTCTGTATTGTTCTTTTTTCATTTGGGTTTGGGAGGTGGTTCTTTTATTTTATTTTGTCTAGATTCTCCACCCGGTGAATGAAGAAATATTGAGAAGCTCTTGCCTTGACGGATGCGTAGATTATGTTCGAAAGAGGTATATCCATTCATATGCATTTAGTGTAATGTTTTTCCATGCATCTTTTCTAGTTTCATGGCTAATCTGTTATAGCGTAATTAGACTTTTAATTCCATGGCATTTGCTCTCTTGGTTTGTTTTATGGGAAGTTGTAGAGAGATTTCTCTTAGGCATGACAAAAGCTTTGCTGGCCTTGCTTGAACGAAGAAAATTTTTCTAAGGCAAAAAATGGACAGAACTGTGTGCTAGCGGGGCGCTCTTGTAGCGCAGTAGCACTCATTAGCGCCCTAAGAGTGCTAGAGCTCTTTGGTGGTGCTATTCAAAGTGTTCTTGATTTTTTATTTAATTTTAAATGCCAGATTTTGAAGGGTGCTCGCAGAGCGCCTTAACAGCACGCTAGCGCTAGCTCATGTGCTAAGAGCGCCGCTGGAGCGCGCGAGCACCCGCCGTGTCCATCTCTTATTGGCTAGCTCTAGGTTTTTGTTCCAGCCAATATATATGCCGAATTTCTTTCTAATAGGGTAACCCACAATTGCAGCAGCCACTTTAGAGAGAGAAAAACACTTTCACTAATATCCCCTTGTGTGCTTATGCATTTGAGATGATCGAAATTGAGCATTTGATCATTCTTTGTCAACCTAAAGAAATACTCTAATATTCAATGTATTCTCTCTAGGTTGATTTGTTTTCCACAAAAACTTCAAAAACTTCATCTATATTAAAATCCATACATTGTTGCTGATGATACTACTTGGCTGGATGATTCCGGAGCCATGTTGAACGGAGATTGAGGTGATGGACTCGTGGTGGCTATGGGATCAAGGAGGAGTTCGGGGAGCTACATCAAAGTGGTGGAGTTAGGATAAGCTTTTGGGGTAAAGTTGTTATTCCTCTCTTAACACTTTGTAAACCTTTTGATCTATAGCAATTTTGGTAGTTAGGCCGTGGTTTTATGCTTAGGGTATGATTGACCCTAAGTAGTTTCCACGTATATCTCGGTGTTTGCATTCTTTAGATTAATTGCTCTTAACTTATATTATTAATTTGGTTAGCATTGGCATGGAGTTTGGATAGTAGCTCGAATCGTTGGTTGCGTTAAATTTAAATTAGTCATCCTATTCACCCCCCTCTAGGATTTTGTAGCGCATTAGATTATTTCACTATCCTTCTTTTTATTTTCAGCAAGGGAATTTTGTGAACAAGATTGCTTGCTTTCAGATGGTGAAGATGGAACCTGAACCTGCTATTTGCTCGTTTTCAACTTCTTCAGTGGGTATATCTTTTCACTCTTGATGGTTGCCCATTTCGGGGAATGGTTTACATTGCCAGAGTCATGCTTCGTATGGGGTGGAGGATACAGCAGCAAGCAGCCAAATAACAAGGGAAACTTAATAGGCTTTTTATATGATTTTGCGGACAAGAAATCATGAACGATCTATATTTAACCAAGCTTTTATCTTCTCTTTGCTGAAGCTTTTGAGGCAATGGAAATTCATGTCTGATCAGCTTACATGTTTTGTTTACATCGATTAGCAGTTGAAAATTGTGAGTGCTTTTTGCTAGTTTGGTGTGAGAATGAGATCTAGAATTAACTCATGTCCATGAGCATTCGACAATGCCCAACGTGTTTGTTGAGGAAAAATGTTGAAATTTTGAACTGTTGAAGCTTTGCTAGCAACAAGTTCAGAACCCTGTTTTTTGGGCACGGGTGCCCGTTGATGGACCTTATTTGAATTGGATCAGGTAGATGAGAGCCCGACTGGGATATATCTTTTCTCTTCGGCAAACAGCTGAAATATTTTAGGTGTGTTAATATTCGAAATGGCGTTGGGGAGGTTTTTATGAGAAATTAAACAGAAGCAGCAAGTAACGAGTTTCTGCAAGGATTTAATTCGAAATGTACTGCCAATTTAAGAATGGAACTAGGCGTCCGTTGCAGCAATTTTTCTAGGCGAAATTAGACTTTCAACAAGAGAGATCATGATCCCAGCGATTTCCCTTGGAGACCCATCAGAGTACGCATCGAAAGGTACCACTAGGTCTATGAACTCCCCCCTGTTGGTATCATAGGTAAGCCATCTCCCACCTCTAACCCCGTTGGCTCTCGGTCTACTTTCTCGCAAGTGAAAATATTTGCCGTGGAAACCATAAGCAAGAAAATCACTGTTCATCCAGAAGCCTATAGGCCGAACTAGCCTAAGGATTCTACTTCCTGATGGCCAAAACTCACTCTCTTTGATATCCAAGATTCGCCTACTTTGTCCCTCATATCCAGATAATAACGTGGGTGAGCTTGCTCCTTACACAGACGAGAGTGTCACCCGATTCAATAGAAAGTAGTCTACAACATCCAGATTTTAAGTTCATTGTGCATCTCACTGAACAGACTGCGCCAACCTGTAAACACCCAATTCTGGACTATCTGGATCGGTTTGTTTACAGTCTTTTTGTTGCCCTAATGATGATTAAGGGTCGAAAACATTTCAAGGATGATAGGAGGCTATGAGCTTTGGGCTTTAGACACTCCCCATTCAAAATCCATTTTCAATCCCTTCAAAACCCTTCAAAACCAGAGCCAGATTAAACCCCAGCAAAACCTGACTTGCTTACGCCAGATTTCACTTGGCGTGCTCCAGTAAACTGCCACGTGTCGGTCATCGACCGTTGACTCAGTATAACTGGCGCACGCCGGTTCATAGATGGCGCACGCAGGTCAAAGTCAGTCAAATCACCGTTTTTTTTGCCACGCGCTCGAGACTTTTGCGGCTCCCCAAGTATAGAGAACAGTTCTCCTGATGATTATATTCGTCTGTGCCGTCCCCCTCTCTCTCCTACACACTCCATCAACAAGTCTCATGCATTTAATGCATGGGAGCTTCCTTCCTAACCTAACCCAACCTTTACCCCAATTGATCAGCTCCCTCTCAGTCCATCTCCCCCCTATAAATACCCCCCTTGCATTCATGTGCAAGGGGTTAACCTTATTAAGAGTTCAAGCCCACTCCTTCCTCCTCCAAGTGTTATCTCTCATCCATTGAAAGAGGAAGCAAAAAGGGCCACATCTCCATACACCTTTCACTATCATTTTCACATCCTTCAACCTCCATCTCTCAAGTTCCTCAAACTCAAACCCACCATCTTCTTTAAACAAAGGTATACCACCTTTGTGTAGCCTTCTGTTTTTGGCTCCTGAAGGGAACCAGAAAGGTCCAAGCTAGTAATCAATACTAGTCCTAGCCTTAGACTGGTAAAATAAAACAAGCATGTGAGACAAACCTTGGCGCACGCCAGTTTATCCAAGCCGTACGCCAGTCATGGCGGTACGAGCACTGTTGGCGTGGGGATCATGGGTCGTCTGCTTCCTATTTTCCCTTTTCCTTCATCACCTTATTGCATGCTAAAAATCAATCTACTGCTTTCTGTACTCTAGAACTGCTTAGCTTTAACTTTCAATGCTTCGCTTCTGTATGCTTTAGAAGGCTACTGGGTTACTTTTGGTCATGTTCCAGAGCCCAAATGATGCAAAGCCAAGCACTGGACAAAAGGTAAACGTGGCGTACGGGCACCCATAGGTGGCGTATGTCACACCCCAAAAATGAGAAGTGACCGGCTGTGAACCATGAGGCTAACCCATGGAACACGCAGCCTGATTAAAGCAAGGTAACCGAAAGTCAAATGATCCCTTTTTGATTATTAATCAAATCAAAAGCCAAATGTGTCTCAATTATAACCATGGGGTATAACCATCCCATGAACTAAACAATATCCAGTAATCCGACAATAATAAAAAGAATTCATTATCTGACAATTGTTTTGAATGCGGAAGCAATTTATTAAAATAAAACTATGATGAGACACCCTAAGGAGGTCAAACAAAAGAATCCCCGAGGTGCCGCCAGAGTCCTTGCCTAACTCCCCAACTTGCCTAAAAGAGAAGTTGGAATAAATTCGTCAGCTGACGAGCTCAGTGAATAGCAAGTATGTATCATAAATAAAGTTGAAAGCGGGGATTAAAATAATTTACCATTAAATCATAATTTGGCATACGAGGTGTCCGACAGAATAATAAATTAATCAATGAAGCATTTAACCAATAAATATTCTTGGTGGTGATCACAACATTAACTCCATCAACGATGGGGAACCACAATCAAACAGTACCATGACCAAAATAAATCTCAACAAAATTGGATCCAATATCGAACTTAGAGTCACCAGGGTTGGCAGCCCATGGTACTTTTCCCTAAGACGATCCGACGAAAGAAAAGCCGTTGAGCATTAGGGTCACCGGCCTAACACGGTATTTTTCCCAATGGCCAGGGTCACCAACACGAGAAGGAATAAGTTCCCTGGACTTCCGAAATAAATGTTCCCATTAATATCCACCAAGTTCTCACCAAAAAGAATATTAACAATTGATCTCAGAAAATTCATTGCATGTCAATTTATAGAACAACTTATAAACAAATTTCTGAAAGATGTATTTTTAAGGGATATAGGAATCTTTCGAAAATACGTAACATACTTAACTACTATTCTGGGTTCAAACGTAATGCAATCGAACACGCAAAAAGAAGGCTAACCTGAACAGAAGAACAATACAAAATGACTAACTAATCCCGAAATTACATAATCTAACAGAAAAAGCCTACACCTAAATGACTACCAGACCTTCTAAAACCCAAGGATAATTAAAACCCAAATCCGAAATCATAATGCCACTGTATGCCTGTAACGCCCCTAATTTTGGGTACGTTAAATAAAATATTTTATTATAAAAACAAAGCGAGTCCAGCTCGTTATTACATTATAAACCTTACAAAAGTATTCTTATTTACAAAACAGAGGGATCTAGGGTTCCTAACTACAGTTCTTCTTGCTTCTCCAGCTCCTCGGCTTCGAACGCCTCCAAGGTGAATAGTTCGTCCTGTTCGTCTATCAAGTCTGACATATTATACCGGCGTCGCCACCCATATAATATGCCAGGGTCACCACAAGGCAACACCATGAGCTACGAAGGCTCAGTAGTATAATCCTAATACTAGCATCGATTTCCACATGATAAGTACATAAGCAGTGAATAAAGACAATAGCGCTAACAATTGCTTTACGATTTACCGTTGGTGTCGACTCATCGTAACCCATGTTGTTATTACCCTTTTCAAAAACCCTTTTTAACTCACCCAACCTCGGTTCCGCCGCGCCGGGTTCCCGAGTATCCTCACAACGGTTCCGCCGCGCCGGGTTCCCGTTGGCACACATTTGCATTGGCTCCTCTCCGCGGATAACCAAGCTATACCTCACCATGGTTCCGCCGGTCCGGTTTCCCATGGGAACACACACAAACTCACGTAATACCCTCGAGATGGTTCTTACGTAGTTTCGAAAATATTTTCCAACCAGGAAAACACAACTTCCTTGTTAAACACACCCTAGGTGCCATGTTTCTACTTTTCTTGGTTTTCGTGTCACGTTCTCATGCAAGACTCCGCGTGTGAGACTTTACATACAACATGCATTCAATCCAACTTCGAAATAGTATATCCAGAACATTTAAGCAACATAGCATGCTTGAATTCCATAAACGACATAATCATGCATTTTTACTTTTTCATCTACAATCAAGTAACTTTTTAAACTTTTGGAAAGTAAGTAGAGATTTCAAGTAGCAAAACTTAAACTACTTATCGAAAATAAAGTAAGGACTTGAAAATTAGGTAAGGATCACTACCGTTCTCCTAGGCGGTGGATTGGTCGACGGTTTTGATTTTGGCGGCGTAACGGCCCTCGGATTGCTTCGAAAGGAAAAGATTTGCGTTTCTTTTCCTAGAAACAACTTCCTAACCTCTACTACACTACTTTAAGGATCGTTGGGTGGTATTGGGAGTAGTTTAGTGGTTTCGCTCAAGAACTCTCAAGAACAAAGAAAGTTCTTGAACTTAAGAACAAAGAATGCCTAGAATTCTAGAGAGAAGGAAGAGCTATTGCTTTGAGGTGTGTGTTTAAGCATGGAATGGCTCTCTATTTATAGGCAAAGGCTCCCTCCCTCTCCTCATATGGCCGGCCCCCCTTCCTCTCTCCTTCCCCAATTTTTAAATCCAAAAAAAGTGTGTTCACATGGAAGATAAATGCAAAAATCCTAGGGTTGCATGGCTAGGGTTAGTACTAGATTTGATTCTTTGAACCAATTGAAGGGTGGAGATGAGAATTGTACAAGATCCAATGGTTCAAACAATTGCAAGGTGTTCAAAAGAGTACAATGGAGTTAGGATTTGGTTTGGAAGAGAAGTACTCTTCAAAGATTGGAAGTACAAAGTTGTTCAATGCCAAGATACAACCAAATCTCTCTCCCTCTTACCCTCACAACCGGCCCCCCTCTCTCCCTCTCTCTCCCACGGCTCTCTCTCCTCTCTCTCCCTCTCACTCTCTAGTCAAGTACAAATATATATATACATGTGTCATATATTGCAAGAAAACAAATAAAAAAAAAGTAGTTTCCTTGGTACTAAAGATCAAAGGTAGCTTTAGGTCTAGGATTTTCCATTTATGCACACAAGTAGGCATAGGGTACTAAAGGCAATTTTATATCCATCTAGGTACTAATATATATATACACATATATACACATGTACAATTGGTGGTTAGAATCCCCATTAAAGAATAATAAAGGGTACTTTGAGAATATTAGTACCATGTACTTTTTAATTAAAGTATTAAGTACTTTGCCACATGGGTTTAAGAAAAGGGTTAGTTTAATAATCCCATGGTACTTTGAAAGACTCACCCTATTATCCAATGGGTAAAATTTCCCCTAACTTCTATTATCCAATGGATAATAGCTATTAGGTTGCTTTCAACATTAAGATAATGGAAAAGTACTTTAAAGTAAGTATACTTTTTAATATAAACAAATGGGATTCTATTATCCAATGGGTAATAGTTCCCCTAAACATTATTGTCCAATGGACAAAGAATATAACCATTTTGATTAATAGAAAAAGAATATTAAAATTCTAAGTCTAGGGTTCAAAAGGGTCAAAAGTTCCAATGAGGGGCAAAACGGTCATTTTACAGTGACTAGATATCTTCCTAGTTTAGTTCCTCCAACCAGATGGTTAGAAGCTAACTAGGCTTGCTAAGTGAGGCTAAAGTGCAAGAAACGATAGTTCAAGGGCTAAATTGCAGTTATGACAAACTATCGGAAATTAAAGCAATATAACCAATTTAAATAAATAACTTGAATAAGAAATAAATTCAAGGGGCAAAAATGTAATTACGACAATTTATAGGATTTTAAAAGTAAATCAAAGCAAATTCAAGTAATCAATAAAAATTCAAATATTGAACGAAATTTTTAACGACCGAAAATCAGGGTCGTTACAATGCCAATTCCCATTCTCCCGAATTTCCTACAGCCTCTCAACTTCAAGCCACCACCCAACAAAATTAACAATAAACTAAGATAAAGTAGTAACTAAGAAAAAAACACCATTGTTATAATTAGCACGAGCAATTCCAATCACCCGAACCACCACCCACACGACACAACACCATCATCCCTTATTTGGCCAATATTCTCCACGCCGCACACCGCCAGAAACACCGAACCCCCTCTCTCATTCCGATTAGCCACATCAAGTAATCCCTCCACAAACATTACAAATATCCCAATAATTTTGCTCGACACTTGTGCGGTAGTGCCCAATCCATGAACCTATTGCTTTGTGAAATGGTAGATTAAAAGATTGAGAGAGATGAAGTGAAATATTACCTCAAAAGAATCCAAAGATAATCTCCTCTCTACTACGGCTGCTGCTCTTCTCAAAAGTCGACGTTTCTTAAAACCAACCCTAATGAACTGGTGAAATAATATGCCCAAGATAAAGTTTATCAAACTACCTACTAATTACTCGCGTTCTCCCCTTAATAATAGGTAACCACTTAATAAAAGTATTTATTACGGTACAACACCAAATACTAAAACTATTTAGATTTATACCCCAACACTATAATTGTGCCGACAATAGTTATACTAGCTGGAGAGAAAATATCAATTCGGATCCAAATCATATAAATCCTCGTTCTTTTTTTTTTTTTTTACAAAATATAATTATTAGGAATAAGAAAAGACGGGGTGTAACAGCGTACGGCAGGTATGCTAAGGTTCAGTGGCTGGCCCTTACATCACAGTTTCAATCCTGGCCTCTTGGTTTCTCCCTACACTGTTTATGGGGCTTACTTTCCATTTTCATGGCTTCAAGCCATTTCTTATATCTATATCTGTAAATGTGATTGTATTATAAACTGCGTGGTTTGTCCTGGGTGTGTACTGGTCCGTTCTAGAGCCCATAGGGTTGAAAACAGGTGTTGTGGATTTGAAAAACTAGAGTACGCCAGCTTTGTGGTGGCGTACGCATATATGGCTAGCATGCAGTGGCTCAGCCAGTGCATGCTGCTTTGCTGCTTGCGTACATCCCTTCTGGCCAGCGTACCTCAAAGTGTCCCAAAATGCTCATGAGCACCTGTTCTCAATCTATTTTCGATTACATCCATCATTTCAAGCAAATTATTATCCATAAACATTTTTGTCACATAACTGCAACTTGTTATAGTTTTAATCCCCTTTAACTGTTTCCCCGCTCTAATTGGCTAAAAATGATCAAATGAGAGAAAGGTGCAAGAGTTTTATAAAATGCCTGAGTAGAGACCGATCTCCGGATTGGGCGAGAGGGGTGCCATAAAACCCTTCCCCTCTCGTAACCTGGCTCCCGAACCTCAGATATCGAAGGTGACGACGGACCAGTCTACAAAGCCTTTTCAAAATCAAACAAACGTAGCAAACGTTTTGAGTTCGGTTTCTTGGGTGTTTTCACCGCTAAAACCCGAGTGGCGACTCTAAATCGAAGCGTCTCGCCGTGCTTTTCAAAGAGGGCCGCACCCAATTTTGAGCAAACAAAATCCGGAATTTTTGGGGCGTGTTCCCACACAACCCCGGAATTTTTCAGACCCAATATCAAAGGTACCAATGGTGTTCAGGCAATTATTTGAATTTTGAACCATCATGAGATATAAACCAAAACAAAGTCCCGCCACAATCTACGTATTCAGGAGACCTGGGATTAAAGGGAACATGAGGAATGTCTCTCCAAGACACCGAGCGAAGTGTGTATATGGCACACTGGAGAAAAAGACGAGTGTTTGGCAATACTGATCCAAGGAGAACAAATTTGTGTTCCCTGGTGGTGGAAGAATACCCAAATCCCCACCGTTTATCAGAAAATCTTCATCGAAATAAGGAGCCACAACCACTTTTATTAATTTCCTCTCTGCTTTGATTTTCTCATCAAATTTTCAACTCGTCTTTCAAAGAGCATGGCCAATACCAGCAGTGAAGCCCCTCCCCCATTACCTCCTGATACTCCAACCGTCAACAATTTTGTTAGGACAGCGTTGTTTTGGTTGGTAATTCCATTGGCAAAACGCATTTTCTTTTGTATCTTGTTCTTTATCGAGTTATTATTATTATTTTTAATCTTTTCAAAGCATGGCGAGTTCGTATAGAATTAGAGTGGAAGGAATCTTTTTATGTAATTGAAAGTGAAGATTTTGTATGGGTAGATTGAAAAGGAAAGATTGTTCTTAGGAGGAAAGAAATTGGTGCTTATGAAAAGTGATGAACTTCAAATTAAGCCGCTGTGGGAAAACGGATTGGTTAGATTAAATTACCGATTGATAGGTACGTCTATTGGACGGTTCAATTAAGTCACGGCATATCTCCATGACCTAGAAGATTTTATCTATACAAGGACATGTGGACTAAGGCTGTAAAAGGTGTGAGATGCTTTCATCCCTGGTTGGAACAAAAGAAATTAAAAAAAAGGAGGCAGCCATATTTTGTTACACGGAAGAGGGTTTTTGTTCATTTTGAATCTTGGAGTATAATGAGATGGATCATTGAGTATACAAGACATCTCTAAGAGGTTTCAGTATCTTCAATTTATGACGCAGCGGAATTCACAAGAGATTAGTTAGCGTACTAATCCAAACGAGATAAACAACCCGTCGCAACGAGCAATTCTTGCGCACAAGAATGAAAGAGAAATTCTCTGCAATATTATTAATCAAAAAAAGATGCTTAAACCCTAAGTTACAAACCCTTTATAGGCGAAAACCCTAGAAACCCTAAAAATAAACTTGGAAAATAAAAAGTCCCATAATTTGGGGCTTTTCCTAAAATTGAAAACAGGAAAGAAAAACAAGATTTTCCCAAAAAGAATCAACTGAAAAGGAATTACGATCTAGGAGTTATTAACGAAACAAATCTTTCCTAAAACGGCAAAATAACGCAATTGAAAGCCTAAACGAAGGAATTAGGCCGAAAAATACTGTTCATCATCAACCTTTAGGGTTGATGAGTATGGCCCGCAGCGCGAAAATAAGTCAGTCCCCCAAGTTTGGGCCTATTCCGAGCTCGTCCGAATTTAACCAATTTGGGTAATCTGAAATTAAACATCGTTTGGATTTTCGGGGCTTGGCTCGGTCCAGCTGATCATGGAATTGGGCCTCCACGTGTTCTACATCAGTCCCCTCTTCTTTGAAAGAACTCGACCTCGAGTTCAAGTCTGGATACAGCGGCTCCTCAGCATGATACTCAGATAAATCAGCAACATTGAAAACCTTTAAAATCTTCATGGAATCAGGAAGATCAATCACATAAGCATTGTCACCAATCTTCTTCAAAACTTCATACGGACCATACTTCCTGGGCTTCAGCTTGTTATAGGTCCCCACTGGAAACCGTTCCTTGCGCAAGAACACCATCACAAAATCCCCTTCCTTGAACAATTTCTCACGCCTGTGCTTGTCTGCAGCCCTCTTGTATTTTGCATTAGTCTCAGCTAACTTCTGTTTCACTTGCTCATGCACCTCTTGAGCCTGCTTAGCCATTGTCTCAGCTGCAACGCTAACCCCGGGACCCCGCGAGAGATGAACCAAATCCACTGTATGCTTTGGAGATGTCACATATACCAAGGAAAAAGGTGATTTTCCCGTGGCACTGTGAACTGCACTATTGAAAGCAAACTCAGCCTGCGGCAAAGCATGATCCCACTGTTTCGGCTTGTCACCACAGATACTGCGAATCAAATTCCCCAAACTCCGATTAGTCACCTCAGTCTGTCCGTCAGTTTGTGGATGTGCAGTTGAACTCTTCTTCAGCGAAGTTCCAAACATCCTCCACAGAGTCACCCAAAAATGGCTACGGAACTTCACATCCCGATCAGAGGTAATAGACTGTGGCACCCCATGCAACCGAACTACCTCTCGGAAGAACAATCGAGTCACATGTGAGGCATCCGATGTCTTTCGACAAGCAATAAAGTGCACCATCTTAGAAAACCTGTCAACTACCACAAATACAGAATCTACTCCTCGTTGGGTACGAGGCAGTCCCAACACAAAATCCATAGACAGATCCTCCCAAATATTATTAGGCACAGGCAAAGGAGTATAAAGACCAGTATTTTGAGACTGACCCTTAGATACCTGACAAGTGTAGCACCTCCGCACAAAATTTCCAGCATCCTTCTTTAGTTGTGGCCAGAAATAGCGCTCCTCCAAACTCGCAACAGTCTTGTCCCTCCCTAAGTGTCCACCTAACCCTCCACCATGAAGGTCTCGGATTAAGCTTTCCCTTAAAGAAGATTGAGGAATACAAAGACGATTGCCACGAAACAAATACCCATCAGTAACGTGGAAGTCACTAACAGGTCGGTTCTGAACGCATACTGTCCAAATTTCTTTGAAGTCCTCATCCTCTGGATACAGCTCCTTTAAAAACTCAAAACCCACAACTTCATGGGCCAAAGTCACCAGCAAGTCAGCCCGACGACTCAATGCATCAGCCACCTTATTTGACACTCCAGACTTGTGCCGAATAGTGAACGGAAATTTCTGCAAGAACGTAGCCCAGCGCACATGCATACTGTCCAACTTCTTTTGACTATTGATGAACTTCAGCGCTTGATGATCAGTGTACAACACAAACTCTCTCTGAATTAGATAATGCTCCCAATGTTTGAGAGCGCGAATCACAGAATAGAATTCCTGATCATAAGTGCTCCACTTTTGTCTAGCTTCACTCAGCTTTTCACTAAAGAAAGCCACTGGCCTCTTCTCTTGGGACAAAACAGCCCCAATACCAACTCCACTAGCATCACACTCAACCTCAAAAATCTTTTCAAAGCTAGGCAGAGCTAATACGGGCGCAGTACAAAGCCGTTCTTTAACCAGTGCGAAACTTTGCTCCGCTTCACCTCCCCACATAAACTTGCCCTTTTTCAAGCACTCTGTGATTGGTGCTACGATAGTGCTGAAATTTCGAATGAATCGCCTATAGAAAGTGGCCAATCCATGGAAACTTCTCACTTCCGTAACAGATTTAGGCGTTGGCCAATCACGAATAGCTCGAACCTTCTCTTCATCTACATGAATACCTTCAGAACTCACCACATAGCCCAAGAATAATAAGCTGCGAGTCAAGAAACTGCACTTCTTGAGTTGAATATACAGCTTATTTTCTTGCAGCACCATCAGCACTTGGCGCACATGCTCCACATGCTCCTCCTCGGACTTGTTATAGATCAGTATGTCGTCGAAATAAACGACGACAAACTTTCCAGTGAAAGGCCGCAGAACCTGATTCATCACCCTCATAAAAGTACTCGGCGCATTAGAAAGGCCGAATGGCATAACCAACCATTCGTACAGGCCATCCTTAGTTTTGAACGCCGTTTTCCATTCATCCCCCGGTCGGATACGAATCTGATGGTATCCACTCCGCAAATCAATCTTTGAAAACCACTTCGACCCATCAAACATATCAAGCATATCATCCAGGCGAGGAATTGGAAATCTATACTTGATGGTTATTTTGTTGATGGCCCGACTGTCCACACACATACGCCAACTCCCATCTTTCTTGGGCGTCAATAAGGCTGGAACACCACATGGACTCAGACTATCCCGAATGTGCCCCTTCTGCAGCAACTCCTCTACTTTCTCCCTCAGAATCTCGTTCTCCTTCGGACTCATCCGATAATGTGGTAGATTGGGCAGACTTGCCTCAGGCACCAAATCAATAGCATGCTGAATATCCCTCATTGGAGGGAGCTCATTAGGCACGTCATCAGCAACAAGCTCCTCAAATTCCTCCAATAATGGTTGTATCTTTTCAGGTACAGGAACTATCGGAATCTTTGCTTTGTCCCTTTCTTCCACAACCAGCGACTTCACCACCATAGCATAAACCTGTTCTGACTCCTTGAAATCTGTCACAAACTCAGCTTCGGAACTAGCAATTGTTAGAAACGAAGACCCCTCTGTTTTAGGTGGTTTGACAGACTCCTTACGACTGGAAGGAGCCATAACAACCTTATGTGACTCCCAATTAAAACTATAAGTATTGTCACGACCTTTATAAACAATATCAACATCAAACTGCCAAGGTCTGCCTAACAGTACATGGCTAGCATCCATTTCAATTACATCACAGATAACTTCAGATCTATAAATTTTTCCAATGGAAAGAGGAAGTTTACAGATTTCAGTTACCTTCACCGTAGGGCCTTTCTTTATCCAACCGATGTTGTATGGAGAGGGATGAGGTTCGGTTGGCAACTTCAGATGGTCCACCAGTCTTTTTGCCACAAAATTCTCACAGCTCCCACTGTCCACGATCAAGTCACATACTTTCTGATTGATGGAACAACTTGACCGAAAGATGTTATGACGCTGACTGGAATTTTCTGCTCTCGGCGCGAACAACACCCGTTGCACCACACAATTCACTCGTTCCTCGTCCTCCTCTGCATAATCTACATCATAAGAGTTTTCTTCTGGCCAATCTTCATCAGGCCCATCTTCTTCGCCACCCTCTTCTACCAGGCCCACCTTCCGATCTGGACACTCATTGGAGCGGTGTCCAGGCTTGTTACATCGAAAACACTTATCTCCAAAGGGCTTGGCATATGGATTAGGGGCTTTAGTCACGTTTCTGTTATTAGAGCTACCTGCCTGATTAGCTCCTCCAAATTTAGAACCACCACCAATTGTAACCTTAGGTTGAACAGCAGGCACTGTTGGCTGTTTCTCCTTCCCCTTATCAGCAGCAGGAACAAACGACTCTCGACGGTACCCTGAATTGGCTGGTTTACGCTCCATCTGTTCGGCCTTTATCGCCAAGTTAAGGGCGTCGTCAACTTCCCAAACTGGCTGTAACCCTATTCTCTCCTGAATTGAGGGTTTCAATCCGTTCATGTACCGCGCTACCCACTGACTTTCAGTCTCACTCAGATTATTACGTTCTGAGAGTCGATTGAATTCAATTGTGTAATCAAAAACAGACCTGGATCCCTGCGAACAGTTCTGGTATGACCGGAACAGATGTTGGTCATAGTCAGATGGTAAGAATCTCTCCATCATAAGCTGTTTCATTCTGCGCCATGTTGCCACAGACTTCTTTCCTTGCCTCCGCCGTCTCGATTGCAATTGGTCCCACCACACTGCAGCGCCGCTCTTTAGTTTATAAGCGACCATCTTTACTTGTTTCGCCTCAGGAACCTCCAGCATATTAAGGCACCTGTCAACCTCTGAAACCCAATCAAGAAACTCCTCCATCTGTAAATTACCGTTGAACGTGGGAAGGTCCACCTTCATGCGGTAATCATCGAACCTATGTCGTTGTCGCCCGACAGGACGGTCTTCTTGTTCTTCATTATCCTCAGGTTTAAATTCTTCACTCTCAGCATCATGTATTACCATCTGATGACGACCGGTTGCGCCTCGGGCAAATCCTCCGGCACGATTCCGATCCTGGTTACGAGGTTGGCGATGGGCAAATCCCAACGCACGATCCTCGTCAACCCTCCCTGGCCTTTGGCGGATTTGTAGAGACATCTCCTGCAGCATCTCACGGATCTCAGCGAACTGAGCGTGGGTATGTGCTTGTTGATCCTCCACCATCTTCCTTAGGTCAGTAAGCCCACGACCAACGTCAATGGGTGTGTCTTCTTCTGCGTTTGATGCCATCGAACCAGGTAAAGCCTTGCTCTGATACCACTTGACGCAGCGGAATTCACAAGAGATTAGTTAGCGTACTAATCCAAACGAGATAAACAACCCGTCGCAACGAGCAATTCTTGTGCACAAGAATGAAAGAGAAATTCTCTGCAATATTATTAATCAAAAAAAGCTGCTTAAACCCTAAGTTACAAACCCTTTTATAGGCGAAAACCCTAGAAACCCTAAAAATAAATTTGGAAAATAAAAAGTCCCATAATTTGGGGCTTTTCCTAAAATTGAAAACAGGAAAGAAAAACAAGATTTTCCCAAAAAGAATCAACTGAAAAGGAATTACGATCTAGGAGTTATTAACGAAACAAATCTTTCCTAAAACGGCAAAATAACGCAATTGAAAGCCTAAACGAAGGAATTAGGCCGAAAAACACTGTTCATCATCAACCTTTAGGGTTGATGAGTATGGCCCGCAGCGCGAAAATAAGTCAGCCCCCCAAGTTTGGGCCTATTCCGAGCTCGTCCGAATTTAACCAATTTGGGTAATCTGAAATTAAACATCGTTTGGATTTTCGGGGCTTGGCTCGGTCCAGCTGATCATGGAATTGGGCCTCCACGTGTTCTACATCAATTTATTTGAGAAAAAGCCCTAAGGTGGATTCCTAGGCAAGTTGAAATCCTTCGGTGGATTTCCGGAAGGCAAACAGAAGACTTGTGGATTCAAGGCAGCGTTGGTCAAGCAATGGGTGTGGTGAATGTGGATTCGGCAGTGGATTCGGCAAGTAGGTCTTAGGTTTGATTGTGAGGATTCAAATCGTAGGGTAAGATTACTTGTAACTACTCAATGTTGATAGCGTATGATTCATTCCCGTGGTTTTTCCCCGTTTAGGATTTTTCACGTATATCATGGTGTTAATTATTTGTTTGCTTTCTGTTTGTGAGATTGATTTGCTTATCGGTTGGTGGGTTGATTTATTAAAGAGTTCATACATAGCAAATATTTATATACTTAAGCGATCTAGAATTTTTCAAATTCTACACAAAAAAAAAAAATCCAAGTTCTCAATACGATCATTGGCAGGTAAATTTCAAGGCCAAATTGTGTCTCAAAACCCAAACCGGTTGAGAACAAATTTCAAGGCTACAATGCTGCTTCCAACAGTGAAACCACCGCAGGGAAGCTCTTTCCCTCTCTTCTAAAATGATCCGTAATGATCTCCTCCTCGTAGCAGATCCAAAAAAAAAAAAAAATCTCCTCCTCGTACATTCGGCCTTTGCAGAGGCGAATAAGTACATGGACCACATGAATGTGAAAATCAACCTGGCCCATGAGAAATTTCTGGAGCTACAGACATTAGGCTGTATCAGAGAGACTTTGATGAACTCCGAAAGGCCATCGCGAAGATGAAATTGCAGATCCCTTCGCAGGTAAATATCCGTCCCGCCGATTCCAACCCACATCGTAACCGGTGGCCTAATATAAACGAGGCCGAGGATGAAATGACGCACTTCTTCTACAGGGAGCCAATGGTTGCCCACAGTGGTGATTTTGATGGCGTATTGAAGCTTTGAATGACCTCCCCTTGGCATTGCGTTATTGTTTGTTATGCTTCTTCAAGTTCCCACCAGTTGCAACTGTAAAGAGAACAATGATGATTTAGGATAGGGCAGGGATATATTTACATGCATCTAAGGGCCGGGCAGTGGTAGAATAGAGTGTAAAGAAGAACGTAGCCTAGAAGAGGATGCTGGCAATAAGATCTTTGATGAGCTTATTGCAAAGGGCTTCATCGAGCCTATCTCCCGAAATAGCTCCTTGGTGCCAGAGAGTTGCAGGATGAGCCTTTCAGTTCGTTCTTCTTTATACAAAGAAGCTGAAGATAAAGGATTCACTTCAAATGTTACCCTTGATCTGGTTTATGGTTGTTTATGAGTCATGTCTCGTCAATATTGGTGAGGCCGTTATCAATTGCGAGCCTAAAATATTTGAGAAGATGATTTATACCGAAAGTCTCTATCTCGGAAGATGGCAGAGCTCAACTACGCACCACATTGAAATAGCAGACGCCAAAATTCTCCAAAATTCGCCGTCTTCTTGTCGAATTTCCCACTCTCTTTCTAAGAGCATGGCCAGTAGTAGTGATTCTAGTGAAGCCCCTCCCTCATCACCAAGTGAGACTTCAACCATCAACTCTTCTACTGAAACCCCTCCCTCAATTTCACCGGGTGAGACTTCAAGCATAATTTCCTCATCTCCTAGTGAGACTTCAAACATCAACAATCGTACCATAATCACGCCCTCAACACCTAGTGAGACTTCAACCATCAACAGTTCTAGAGAAACCAAATCCAAGTGCTCAGCACTCCTACAATGTTTGGCCGCCAATTTCAAGGCCAATTTTTGTGCCTCCAATTCCAAACCCAACTCGTCCGAGAACAACCACCATCACCAGGTCCACCACAATGCAGCTTCAAGCAATGCAACCACCAGTGAAGATGACCACCGCGGGGAAGCAATTTCCCTCTCGTCTAAAATGATCCGTAATGATCTCCCCCTCGTGGATTCGGCCTTTGCAGAGGCGAACAAGTACATGGACCACGTGAATGTGAAAATCAACCTGGCCCATCGGAAATTTGAAGAGCTACGAAAATCAGGCGGAAGTCGGAGAGACTTTGACGAGCTCCGAAAGGCCGTCGCGAAGCTGAAATTGCAAATCCCTTCGCACGGGAAAATCCGTTCTAAGGATTCCAACCCAAATCGTAACCGGTGGCCGAATATAAACGAGGCCGAGGATGGAATGACGCACTTCTTCTACAAGGCGCCTGAGGTCGAGCACGCCGGTGATTTTGATGGCCTAATATTGGAAGCTTTCCGTGAACTCCCCCTGCCATTGCGGATGTGTTTGTTATGTTTCTTCAAGTTCCCACCAGCGGTAACTATAAAGAGAACGACGATGATTTACCGGTGGATAGGGTAGCGATATACTTATTGGCGTCTGTGGGGTACTGGTAGAAAAGAGTGGAAAGAAGAACTTCCACTAGAAGAGGATGTTGGCAACAAGATCATTGATGAGCTTATTGCAAAGGGCTTCATTGAGCCTGTCTACCAAAATTGCTCCTTGGTGCCAGACAGTTGCAGGACGAGCCTTTCTGTTCGTTCTACTTTATACAAAAAAGCTGAACATAGAGGATTTACTTCAAATGATACTCTTGATTGGGATCGTGGATTTATTTGTGGCGGTCAATATGGGCACTCATGTTTGATCTATGTCGGCGAGGCCATTATTCATTGCGGGCCTGAAATATATGAGAATATGAATTATGTCCAAAGTTTTTATCTTGGAAGGTGGCAGAGCTTAGCTACACACCACATCGAACTAGCAGACGCCAAAATTCTCCTTGGACTGAAGAAGTTGAATAGATTAACTTTTCTAAGCCTCCGAGGAATTTCTTTGATTACAGAGCTTCTTGCATTCATTGTAAAGCTCAATGATTTGAAGATCTTAGATCTCCATGCTTGTCATAATCTTGAGGCAATTCTTGACAATGTAGGTTTGCTCGAGAATTTGACACACTTGGACATGTCCGAGTGTTACTTTTTAGAACACATGCCCTAGAGTCTTGCTCAACTATCAAACCTCCAAGTCCTTAAGGGATTCTTCATTGGAGATTTCAACAACAACAAACAATCATGCACTCTTCACAATTTGTCAAGACTGTCGAAGTTGAGGAAACTTAACATCTATGTAAGTGTGAAAGACTTTCCAGACTGTGGGACTTTGATGATTTAAAAAATTTTGAAGGACTGCAAAAGTTGACAATATCATGGGGAGGATGCTCTTTACAAGGTGAAAGCCTGAGGCTCAAAAAAGTTCTAGAGAACCCTAGTCTTGGAGAATCAAGAAGAAAACTAATAGCAGATAGTCAAGCCACCGTAGCAGCATTCTTTGCTACTCGACCACAAGGCCCTCTGGCACTTCCTCCTAGATTGGAGAAACTAGACCTTCAATGTTTCCCTACGATGAGTCTAACCAATTGGTTGAGGCTTGCTGAAATAAAGGGACTAAAGAAACTATACAGTAGAGGAGGACAACTATGTGATCTAGGCCAATCAGGGAACCACCAAAGGGAGCACTGGAACGTGGAGATATTGCGTTTGAAGTACTTGGAGGAATTAGAGATAGATTGGAGAGAATTGAGGATATTATTTCCCAAATTAATTTACTTGCACCAGGTAGAATGCCCTAAGCTTACTAACTTCTGGTGTGATCAGAGGGGCGTGTGGATATATGACAAGGCCATTGATACTCACGTACAGCTGCAGAATTACCTCAGATTCAGTGGCATGATCGGCGCGAGTTCTATGCAGGGCTCTGGTTCAACCTCAACTCACGATAGGCTAATCTTGGTTGCATGTCTTAGATGGCCAAATATACATTGTTGGGCTTATTTCCTATCCGCTAAAGCTTTTGGGATTTGATGCTCTAAATGATATGAGTTTTGATTTCTATGTACCTATGAAGCATTGACACCTCTAGAGGTCGAAGAATCGCTGTGTCAGGACACGGGGACACGGTGACACGGCGGGACACCTCGGAGATACGTACGGGACACGCCACGTGGCGTGTTCCATATTTTAATATTAAATTTTGAGGGGGACACGGCGGGACACCGATGGGGACACGGCGGGAACACCGATGGGACACGGCAAGGGCCAAATTGTAATTTTTAAAAAACATTTGGGGGCCAAACTGTAATTTTTTAAAAAATTGTGGATCAAACTGTAATTTTTTAAAAAATTTGGGGCAAAATTATAATTTTTTTAAATTTCTGGGTGTTAAACTATAATTATTTATTTATATAAATAAATAAATAAATATACACGTGACGTGTCCCACGCCGTGTCCGTGTACCCATTTTTTTAGAATTTCCGTGTCTCGGTGTCAGTTTCGGTGTCCGTGTCGGTGTCGGTGCATCATAGCTATGTACTAATTTTTTCATCTCCACGTTTAGGATGGCTTGCACGTGAGAGAGAGAATGCCTCACAGTTTGATATACATTCTTGCGCAATTAATGCCCTAGCAGCATGTTCATCTCCATGACTTGTATCTGTTATGAAATCTTAGTCTCCCATATGTTGTAGCCTTAAAGCTTTGAAACTTCTATACTACATGATTGAATGCCCCCCAACTGCATAGTTTTTGCTCCCTGGGGTGATTCTGAGATTCGAACTTTTTGATACCTACCTTCTGGGATTTGAATATTAGTTTTGAGTCCCATAGTTTGTCTTCTTTACGATACAATTGTCATGGATCATATTTCGGTCAAGGAGCAAAAAGAAACTCTCTCTTGCTTTCGATTAGGAAAAAAAGGTTACTTTCTTGCTTGGAGAAGGTAACTAGAGTCCGTGATATACAAATTTAGACCAGGTCCTTCAGGATCCTCATAATTATCAATATATTGCTCCTGTTTACGAGCACCTATTTCTGCATAATGAGCAACTCCCTGGACTAATTAGGAAGAGGACTTAATTAGCTTGAGGAGTTTTTTTGTCAATCCCTTGATAGTGTGCTTCAAAGATAGGAAAATGTTTCTCTGGGTGACGTTGATTTGCTGATATAGATGGGATGCTAGACCTTGGTCTAAGCGTGAGCCTTGCACACTGGGTGAATACCTTTGATAATTGTCACTGTATCTCCAGTAATTATCTGTCTGCCTCAGACCCATGGATCTCTATCATGGTACATCGTGTAAGGTTGTTTTATAAATAATGCAAACTAGGCCAGCTCTCTTCTACTGTTCTTCAAGCGGTGCAACATTTGGATTGGGAGCATGAAAAAGAGGAAATATGTAGTAAAGAGAAGACAACCTATGGAAATTAACTTGGGGTATGTCATTCTTTATGCTTTAGAAACCATTTGGCAGTTGACTTGTGATACTATTTAAATTTGTCCGGCGACGATTGAAGTGAGTGTTTCTCTACTCCAGGTCCAGGGTGAGTGTCTTGAGATGGAATCCGGGTAAAATTTCTTGGCTTCCATAAACAAGTACGTAGTAAAAGATGGTCATATCATTCCAATGGGAAAATTTCAAAATAATCCCCAATCTTTACACCAAAATTCAATTAGACTTCCAACCTTTTAAAAACTTTAATTTTACTCCCAACGTTATATTCCGTTAATCAAAACGCCCCCTTCCGTCCGAATGATTACCGGATTCCGTTAAAAGCTTCGTTAAATAGTGTCCCGATCGAATTTCGATGATCTAAGCCGCTCAATATGTTCAAAACGTGATTTTAAGGATACTCTATAGAAATCAGCAAAAAAGAAGACCGGGAAGGGCTTCATCTGAACAGTTTTTTATTGAATAGTTCAATAAAAAACTGTCCAAATCAAGCCATTCCCGATCATTTTTTTTTGCTGATTTCTTGCGGATATTCTTAAAATCACGTTTTAATCATATTGAGTGGCTCGGATTATCGAAATTGATTGGAAAAGGGAGGTGCGAATCGATCCGGATTTTGTTCAAGTCCGGATGTCCGAATTTTGCTTCGGTCAGCACCTCCCCTTTTCCGATCGAATTTCAATGATTTGAGCCGCTCAATGTCATTAAAACGTAATTTTAAGAGTACCCACGAGAAATCAACAAAAAAAAAGACCAGAAAAGGATTGATTTGAGCAGTTTTTTATTAAACTCTTCAATAAAAAACTACTTAGATGAAGCCTTTTGCAGTCATTTTTTTTTTGCTGATTTCTAGAAAGGTACTTTTAAAATCACGTTTTGAACACATTGAGTGGTTTGGATCATAAAATTTGATTAAGACGATGTTTAACGGAGCCTTTAACGAAATGCTTTAGTCATGCGAATAGAAGGGAGCATTTTGATTAATGGAATATAATGTTGAGAGTAAAATTGAAGTTTTTAAAAGATTGAAAGTCTAATTAAATTTTGGTGTAAAGGTTGGATGTTATTTTGAAATTTTACCCATTCCAATTACCATTCAGTTGACTTTAGTGTGCTTGTTGCCTGCCTTAATCTTGATAACACTTCATTGGCCCAACCAGTAATGAGAAACTACAATGGTCGCAGTTATGTGGCGACATCAGGGCTGGTCCTGGGCGTAGGCCTACCAGGCGACCGCCTAAGGCCTTCCATTTTGGGCCAAATAATTGGGCCCCCAAATCGTAAGATATGTTAAATATTAAGTATGTGAAATATTTTGATTAGGGTAAAGTAGCCTAGTGGTAAGCTGTGTGCGTCAATAATAGTAGCTCGCGAGTTTGATTCCAATCTCCTTCGTTTTTAATTTTAATGTAAAATTTTGGAGTCTGTTTGATTTAAAAAGGCTTTCAAGAATAGTAGCACGTGAGTTTGATTCCAATCTCCTTCGTTTTTAATTTTAATGTAAAATTTTGGAGTCTGTTTGATTTAAAAAGGCTTCAAAACTGATGCTTGGGAGTGTCGAACTCCTGACCTGCGGTTCTAAAGATTTGTACAATCACATTGCCACCGAACTACAAGCTTGACTTGTTTCTTCTATGACAACTTCTTGTAAAAGAAGAAAACATAAAATAAGAATCAACCTAAATTAAGAAACTAAATAATTCTTTGTTAACACTACTAAATTATAAGATTCCTAACAAAATACTAAAACTAAAGCCGTAAAATAAAATACTAATAAAATACTATTTTTCCTAAAATTCATTCTGTATCAGAATACCAAGTCCCAAAGGGTATTGCTAATACCCTCTAAAGGCCAGATTGAATATCCCAATGGACTAATAGTCTAGACCCTTTTTTGTTACCAAACAGAGTATTAATACTCTCATAGGATTAGTACTCCAATCTCAAGCTTCAAACCGGTTATCATATGGGGCCTAAAGGAACTATTGTTTTTAGCTATTTAGTGTCAAAATTTGTTTAAGAAATTAAATAGGCATTGGAGCCCATACCTAACTCCTCGTTAGAGCTGTAAACGAACCGAACAGAGCCGAACCTTGTTAAGTTCGGCTCGGGTTCGTTAAGATATTAGTCTGGCTCGAGTTCGATAGAGCCTGAATAACTTGGCTCGAGTTCGGCTCGTTAAAATTTTTCAAAGCTCGGGTTCGGCTCGGTTGGGTTCGTTAAGGTACTAGTCGGGCTAGAGTTCGGCTCGGTCGGGTTCGTTAAGGTACTAGTTGGGCTAGAGTTCGACTCGGGTTCGAATCGAACCTGAACGTCTTGGCTCGAGTTTGGCTCGTTAAACTCAAACTAACCGAGCCGAATTTAAGCTTGAATTGAGCTCGTCAAGACTCGGGTTTGGTTGGGCTCGGCTCATTAAACTCAAGAGAACCCAAACTCTCTCATTGATCATATAGAATTTGGAAGAAAAATAAGTATTGAATTATATATACAACCTTAAAATTTTTTAATTTTACAAACAAACCCCTATTAAATTATTAATTTAATTTAATTATAGGTTCGCGAGCCTAACCGAGCCGAATTCCGTTAGGCTCAGGTTCGGCTCATTTACAGAATGAGCTTAGAATTGAGGTTCAAGTTCAGATAGTTTAGTAGACGAATCGAACTCGAATAAGCTCTTGCCGAATCGAGTCTCGAACAATTCACGAACGGCTCAATTCATTTATAACCCTACTCCCCATTCATGATATTATCACTACTTAAATCCCCATCCTAAGATTGTATAAATGTCTCATTATGTTCCCCTGCATGTATATATAGTATCACTCTTTTTCTTTGAATATTTGCCTCCTTTCACAATACATGGAGAGAATAAATAATTGGGAAAATTTCATATTATATCTGATCTTTCACACAAATCACACATAGACATTTTACCTTAACGAAATATCACATAAACACTTGACGTATTAAAGAACTCATCAATTAAACCCCTATCGTCAATCTCCGTCCAAAAACAAACAGAAAACATGTTTCTCTCTCCAATTTTGTTACCTACACTGACCTTTTTTTTACAGATTCTGCAAATTTTTTTGTGGGGCCCATTTTTTGGGTCCCACACATATTATCCGATCCTTTAATTATGTCAAAAAAATTTTTTTGAGAACCCTTGCAAAAAATTAGTTCCGTCAAATATCCAATCATACAATTTTTTATTCAGAATTTCAGATTAAAATTCTGCATGAAAAGTTGTAAGATTTGATCTAATACTTACAGTTATCCCGTTGAGCTGATTTTTTATAGGGTCATGCAAAAAAATAATAATAATAATGAGCGGATCGGTTCACTTTTGACTTGATCGCCACAAAAAAAAATTGTAATACAAATCTTTTCTTCTGCTTTATTATTTTCCTTTTTTCTTTTCCGCATAATGCTGAGTTGTTTTTTTTTAATTTATTTTTTGCCAGAGCAACTTACACTACCCAGTGTACCCACACAAATTAGTATTACATAAACTTTTTGTGGGGCCCACTTTTGGGTCCCTAAAAATGATCCGATCATTTCATTAGTTTTAAAGTATTTTTTTGCGTGATTCTATAAAAAAATCAGCTCGACAAATGTAAGTGTTTGATCCAATCTTACAACTTTTTATACAAAATTTTAATCCAAAATTATGAATGAAAAGCTGTACGATTGGATCATACAAATACATTTATTTTATGGAGCTGATTTTTTTGCAAGATCGCTTGAAAAAATATTTTAGAATTAGTGAACAGATTAGATAATTTGTGTGGCACCCAAAAATAGACCCCACAAAAAATTTGTGAAAAATATGTGACAAAAAAGTCAATGTGGGTAGCAAAATTGGAGAGAGAAACATGTTTTCCGTTAGTTTTTAGATAGAGGTTAACGTTATGGGTTTAATTGATGATTTTTTAATACGTTAGGTGCTTATGTGATGTTTTGTTAAAACCAGATATCCATATGTGATTTGTGTGAAAGGTTAGGTACTAATATGAAATTTTTCCTAAATAATCATTGTCCGGAAGTTCGAATCAGTAAATAGAGATGAAAAACAAGCACATCATTGCTCCTACTAGCTACACTTTTTTATGCTAGCTGGAACACAAACTAGATAGGGCCATGCATGGCAGTAGGTCCGTGGACAAGAACTGAAACCAAAAGATGTACTTTTCGACTTTTGTCAAATAAAAAGACAAAAAGCAAGACAACAACCAATAGAGCATTAACGAATTAATGCTAATTAATGCATCATTTGTTAATGGATGGAATGTAAAATGGATGGACAAAGTAGTAGAATTGATTTGCTTCACTGGATCGGTGAACATCAACAAGTCCTTGTTTAACCGCAACTCTTTTTATAATTCACTAAAGGATGCTATTTTTATTAATTTCCAAATTTGTAATGCATTAAAGACTTATATCACATGCAGGGTATAGAGCTCTTATATACTGAAATTCTGATATTAGCTCAAATAATTTTGAGCTTACCGATTTCCTTCGCCACATCCCTCTCCAGCACTATTTGAAATATTGAATCCCGGATTTCTACTTTTCGTACAGAAACCCAATGAGAATGAGATAATAGAGAGAACAAATGTCCATTTCCACTATACTTGCACTATTTGGAAGTAGAAAAATCAAAGTAAAATACAAAAGAAATAATATCAGAACTGTTTTTGTTAATACTAAAGTCTTTAACGAATTAATGCTATCTTTAACACTAACAAAAATAATTATGGGCAATCCTCTAGAATCATACAGAGTCTGCGTTGACTAATATTCAACTCTCACAAAACGTTTGTAATCATTGATCTTCTTTCTTTCTTTCTTTCTTTTTTTTGCTGGAAATGGATCCCATTGATCTTTTGGGGGGGGGTGTCGAACTTGCATGTGCTCCCAATCTCGTCGCCGAAAGCCAAGCCATGCCGACAAAAATTCTTGAGCTCCACTCATTAAAGCAGATCAATCATATCCCGCCGTTTCGTATAGCATAAAGTGGATTTGATGGTCATATGAATCCAATTAAAATGATTGGTTATCTTGACGATGTCTACTCTGTGAACGGTTTAATTAATTATAAAAGTGCATCCCACTAAGGTCCGCAAATGAAGAAACTAGACGGTCTAGTATTAACAAAAACAGTCCTAACATTATTTATTTCGCTAAAGTTGTAAGCTGCCTTATATGAAGTCATGCGTGGTAGACTTATTTTAGAAGGGTGAACCAAGTACTGATACGATATACGGACAAAAAAAAAACACAATTTGTATATTTAATTTTTACAACCTTGCTTAAAGCAACTTTGCCTAATGTTGTTTTGGTAAATGCTAATCAATGCCCCGGGGCAACTTTGCCTAATGTTGTTTTGGTAAATGCTAATCAATGACACAAATTAAGATGTACTCTATACAGAAACATTTCTTAACATTTAATGTCATCTTCTAAAAAAGTCTGCCCCTTTTCCCGTTTTCCATTTGTGAAGCTTTCCAAAAAATCACGTCCAACCCATTCCTAACAAGGTGTAATATATATGTAATAAGATTTCTTAGTGCAGATTTGGAGGAAAATAATTTTTGATATCCTTGTTTAGCAAAGCAGTGGATGGAAGACGTAACTTATATTTTCTATAAACCGGCCAATACAAGTGGGTTCGTATACGACTTGAAATTTCAGAGTACATTTTTTTTCTACTTCATTTCTTTGTACAGAAAAAAAAAGTAGAAGATGAAGGAGCGATTCCTCGTATTCCCAAATATAGGTTTTTGTTTTTAGGCAACAGGGTGGGGGTTTTTTTGGTATGGGAATTATGTGAGGTCTCCTCTTATTCACGTCCTTCTTGATTTTTTTTTTTTTTACAAACTTTCATTAATAGTAATGAAATCTTATTGTTGAAGAATATTCTATATTTAACGTACCTTAACTTGTGCTCCGGGGCACTTGTTAGCCGGACCATTTGTAAGAATAATTCAACAACCGTAGGGAGAGGATCATAAAATTCTATTATAAATATGATATGGAGATGTAACATCTGTTGTTTATTATGATGCAAGTTTTCTTTGAACTTTTAAGTAAACATTATAATAAAATTTGATGATCCTCTCCCTACAGTTGCTGAATTAGTCTTTACAAATATGGATCCCATAAACATTTTTTAAGAAATGGAGTATATTCTTGCAATAAAATGTTAAAACTATCCGGGAGGACAGAATTGCCCGCACGGCCACTACAATATTCGTGACAGGTTGGATGGATTTTGAAGTAAAGTTGTCAAGAAATTATTAACAACCACACTCAACGAATGGACATCACTTACCACTGAGAGCTTTAGAAAACCATTTTCACACCCAAATTCTAGAACATACGTCTGCTTGATTTTCTTGTCAAATTTTCAGGTGTCTTTCAAAGAGCATGGCCAGTACTAGTAGTGAAGCCCCTCCCTTATCACCTCCTGAAACTCCAACCATCAACAATTCTACCAAAACCAAATCCATCTTCTCCATACGATCGTATTTTGTAGCGAACTTAAAGGCCAAATTTTGTGCCTCCAAACTCAAACCGGTTGACAATAGCCACCACAATGCAGCAGCTTCCAGCAGTGCAACCACCAAACCAAATGACCACCACAATGCAGCAGCTTCCAGCAGTGCAACCACCAAACCAAATGACCACCAGGGGGAAGATCTTGCCCCTTCTTCTGAATTAATGATCCCTAATGATCTCCTTCTCGTTGACTCAGCCTTGAAGAATTACACGGACCATATGAACGATCAAATCAACCTGGCCCGTGACAAGTTCAAGGAGCTACAACAAAACTCACGGAGCAGTGAAAGAGACTTTGAAGAACTCGGAAAGGCCATCGCGAAGCTCAAGTTGCATATCCCTACGAAGGTGAATATCCTTTCAACCACCAGCAAAGATGATCACCACGGTGGAGCAGCTCTTTCCCCCTCTTCTAAACTGATGCATAATGATCTCCTCCTCGTGGATTCGGCCTTTGCCGAGACAAAGGAGTACATGGACCGTATGAGTGAGAAAATCAACCAGGCGCATGAGAAATTCAAGGAGCTACAAATGTTACCGAGTAGTCCTGAGAGAGAATTTGACGTTACAAATAAAAAAAAGAAGAGAGAATTTGATGAACTACGAAAGGCCATCAAAAAGCTAAAAGTCCAGATCCCTTCGCATGTGAAATTCGGTTCCGCTGATTCCAACCGGCATCGTAACCGGTGGCCTAATATCAACGAGGCCGAGGATGGAATGACGCACTTCTTCTACAAGGAGCCATGGGTTCCGTTCACTAGTGGTTATCATCTCCAACGCCTATTGGAAGCTTTTCATGACCTCTCTGACCCATTACGTTGGTGTTTGTTATGCTTCTTCAGATTCCCACCAGAGGCAACTATAAAGAGAACAACGATGATTTACCTTTGGATAGGGCAGGGATTTACTTCCTGGCATCTACCCCGCATTGAAGAGGATGAAGGCATTAGGATCTTTGACGAGCTTATAGAAAAGGGCTTCATTGAGCCTGTCTATCAAAATTGCTCATTGGTGCCAGACAGTTGTCGGATGAGCCTTTCCGTTCGTTCTTCTTTACACAATGAAGCTGAAGGTAGTGGATTTACTTCAAATGACACTCTTGATCTTGATTTTGGTTTTGTTTGTTGTAATCCATGCGATTATGGGAAGTCATGCCTAATCAATGTTGGTGAGGCCATTATTAATTGCGGGCCCGAAATATTTGAGAATATGAAGTTTATTCGAAGTCTTTATCTCGGAAGGTGGCAGGACTCAGCTATGCACCACATTGAACTAGCAAATCCCAAAATTCTTCATGGAGTGAAGAATCTGTTTTTGTTAGAATTTCTTAGCCTTCGAGGAATTTCTATGATTACAGAACTTCCAACTGTCATTTTATAGCTCAAGCTTTTGAAGATCTTAGATTTACGAGCTTGTCATAATCTTGAGGTGATTCCCGACAACATTAGTTTGCTCAAGAGGTTGACACACTTGGACATGTCTGAGTGTTACTTTTTAGAACACATGCCCAAGAGTCTTGCTCTACTATTAAGACTCGAAGTCCTTAAGGGATTCTTGATTGGAGATTTCAACAACAACAAACAATCATGTACTCTTCACGATTTGTCAAGACTACGGGAGTTGAGAAAACTTAACATTTACGTAAGAGTGAAAGACTTTCACAGACTTTGGGACTTTGATGATTTAAAAAAATTTCAAGGCCTGCAAAAGTTGACCATATCATGGGGAGGATGCTCTTTACAAGGTGAAAGCAGCAGACAAATTCAAGAAGAAGCAAACATGGAACTACTCAAACGGGGCCCTCAAACACTCCCTCCCGGATTGCAGAAACTAGACCTTCAGTGTTTCCCTACAGAGCGTCTAACCGATTGGTTAAGGCCTGCTGAAATAAAGGGACCAAATAAACTCTACATTAGAGGCAGGCAACTAAGTGATCTAGGACAATCACAGAAACACCAAGGGGAGCACTGGAAAGTGAAGATATTGCGTTTGAAGTACTTGAGCAAATTAGCAATAGATTGGAGGGACTTGAGGAGATCATTTCCTGAATTAGTTTACTTGCACCAAGTAGAATGCCCGAAGTTTACTAACTTCCCGTGTGATGAGAGTGGTGTATGGATGGAGAAGAATGCCATATATATTCAGGAGCAGCTACATAAATACCAAAAATACTCCATCAAACGATTTTCCAATTACCGATCGCATCTGTTTCGGTTACAATTTCTTAGCCTTCGAGGAATTTCTACGATTACAGAGCTTCCAACAGTCATTTCAAAGCTCAATCTTTTGACGATTTTAGATCTACGAGCTTGTCATAACCTTAAGGTGATTCCCAACAACATTGGTTTGCTCAACAAAATGACATGCTTGGACATGTCTGAGTGTTACCTTTTAGAACACATGCCCAAGAGTCTTGCTCAACTATCAAGTCTCGAAGTCTTTAAGGGATTCTTGATTGGAGATTTCAACTACAACAAACAATATGCATGTACTCTTCATGATTTGTCAAGACTACGGGAGTTGAAAAAACTTAACATCTATGTAAGAGTGAAAGACTTTCACAGACTCTGGGACTTCGATGATTTAAAAGAATTTCAAGGCCTGCAAAAGTTGACAATATCATGGAGAGGATGCTCTTTACAAGGTGAAAGCAGCAGACAAATTCAAGAAGAAGCAAGCATGGAACTACTCAGACGGGGCCCTCAAACACTTCCTCCTGGATTGTAGAAATTAAACCTTCAGTGTTTCCCTATAGAGCGTCTAACCGATTGGTTGAGGCCTGCTGAAATAAAGGGACTAGATAAACTCTACATTAGAGGAGGGCAACTAAGTGATCTAGGACAATCACGGGAACACCAAGGGGAGTACTGGGAAGTGAATACATTGAGTTTGAAGTACTTGAACGAATTAGCAATAGATTGGAGAGAATTTAGGAGATTATTTCCCGAATTAGTTTACTTGCACCAAGTAGAATGCCCCAAGCTTACTAACTTCCCGTGTGATGAGAGCGGTGTGTGGTATCTATTCAGGAGCGCGCAGCTCCAGAAATATCTTTGGCTAACAGATAAAGATCAGTTGTTGAGGGAGAGTTAGAATCTTGGCTGTAAATTACTCCAAGTGGAGCCTCCCCAAGCAAGGTAATTCTCCCATGGCTTCTTTATCTTGTATTATTTCATGTTCTTCCTCTCCCATGGCTGTAAGTGTATGTATAGGCGAATCATATTTGTTTTGAGTTTTGATTGTCCATTTCTTTCAAGACAAGTATAAATACTTAAGATGATTGTCCAATTTAGCTGATTTGTATGAGATTTTTTCCATCGATATGCATAGAGTTATATAGCAGCTCAGATCAACCAAATAGAACAAAAGTGAATCGCATTTTAAGTCACATCAGAGGATTAAAGGGAGATTTTGAATTGAGAAAAAGTTATTTCCGGATGAGGTGGAAACCATGGGATTTTCACTTCCCATTGTGGACACTACCGTGTGTTAGTTTCGGTAATTTGAACCGTTCCTCTCTTAGGGCCCGCAGAATAGTGTATTCACGCACAAAAAAAAAAAATTAACAATAACAGTTTGATCGAACATCAATAGACGATAGGTATTAGAACTCATCATGATTTCTTGCCTTGATAGGTCTTTTAAATGCTTTTTCCACTTAGTGAGTCTTTCCTCTGACAATAAAAAAAAAAAGTCTTTCCCCTTGAAATATTAAGATATCTTAAGTCCGATATAGCATAAATCAAATTTGGGAGCACAAACCAAGCTCTTGACTGCTATAGTTCGAGCATGACAAGGTTGATGGTGCTGGACATAAGCTCTTGTTAAACTGAACCCTTTTCACTTTGAATTACGCATTTTTGAAAATATTGTTTTGGTTTGCTATCGCATGGGTTTGGTTTCATTCTATGAGGACCAATGGGAAGAACAATTGTAGTTATGATTAGTAATCTAGTAGACTACCCCGGTCCTGTATGTTTGGTCATTTTTCACTATTCTAGACATCTTAAAAATCGTTTATACTCTATATATTATTCTTGTATAGATGGTCTAGAAAATTTTGTCTACAGGAGTTAATTGAGTTTTTTTTTATTGGTGATAAATCTTGACTTTCTTTCCGTAAAAATGCCAATTGTTCATCGAATCGAATGACACGAACTGCTGAAAAAAAGGATGAAGAATATGAGATGGAGGTAGTAAATTCTACATCTTATATGCATTACTTAGTGTAAGTACAGTATCGACATAAGCATTCACATGTGAAATGTTTTCTCCATTGCCACATGTAATGGAAAGTTCATTAATACGATTTCACTATGATGGGACTGATATTATCTTGGCTGGGCAGCTTGATATTATCCTCGTTCTGGCATCAAGGGTTTAGTCTCATCATTTGTAAAACTGTTGCAGGTAAAATGCCGATTGTGTTATAGTACGCAGCATGTTTATTAATGTAGAATAGTTAGGCTGATAGGTTTACGAGGTAGATGGAGAGCTCAGCGTTCTATCAGAAATACAACATTAAATTTGTTTTGAGGTTTAAGATTTGAATCTTGCTGAAATTGCATGCGTTCTGCTTGGTATTTACTTTTCCTTTGGCTTTCAAAGTAAAAGCCCCTGTGAAAGTTCATTCTTTATTGTTTCCATGTGCACATAGAATCTGCAATTTCATCGTAATAGCTTTTGTGTTTCAGGAAGAAAATGCATCTCGAGAGTGCGCTATTGTAAGAACGGCCGGAGAGCTTACTCCATTTGATTTTAATAGGATGCCAGCGGGTGAAATCGAATGAATCGCTTCCCCCAGAGTCCTTCTGTCCCATCTGCAATAGCCCACTCAGCAAATCCGACTTGTTAAGTTTGACTGATGTTGAGAATGGACAATTAAGTGCTGAAACATTTGGGGCAAAATGATGTTTGAGCTGCCTGTTTCAGATCCGTCCCAAGGAACGCTCTTCCCTGGACCACTGCTATTCATTTTTACCACAGCCAATTATTGCCCAAGCAAAGAATGACAATCATTGCAATCGGAGATGGCTTAGGTAAGACCGTACAGTTACATGTACTTCATGCCTGTAATTTGTGGATGAGGGATGATTTCAGTTAACATTATTCCAACCCTTCTGTCAGCTTTGTTTTCATCTGTAAATGACTTGTTTCTCACACGAAACCTTAATTTATCTTGCGTAAGTTGCCTTACTTGAGGCCTATGTTTCATGGGATTGGGTATTGCGTGCGGCCGTGCAGGTACTTGTTTAAGTGTCCGCCTCATCTAATTTCCGTTATGGACTCCGAGTTAAGGACCCCTAGATACGCCAAAATATTCAAATTTCTTAGTATATTTCTTTTGTATTGTCAGGTAAATAGTGTTTGAAAAGTGCCTTAGGATGTTTCGAACTATATAGGAGTTCCACGCATAGGTCAAGATAACTTTGCATTAAAAAAAATGCTTGCTAGGTGTATGTCAAACTAAAAATGTGTTGGACATGTGTTACGACTTACGACCCTTGTCCCAATGTTGAATGTTTGACACAGGTATTTTGTCCATTTAACAGAGCTCAAGGCTATGTGGAACTTCGTAATTTTTTTGTAGAGTATTTTCATCGGGAGACCGCATGTATTTGTGGCTCCTTCACTTCTGAAAATGGATAAGTGGTCCAAGAATTTTGTTTGCCAATTTTCTTGCATCGTATAAATTTGTGTGTGTTCTCTTCTTAGGATCTTATAAGCTTTTGTGTGTTCTCTTCTTAGGGAGCAAATACAAGATTGCTTGTTTTCAGACTGTGAAGATGGAACCTGAACCTGCTATTTGCTCATTTTCAACTTCTTCTGCGGATATATCTTCTCACTCTAGATGCTGGCGCTTTTTAGCAATGGTTCACATTGCTAGAGTTGATGCTGTTGGGGTACACCCTTAGTGGGTGGGTGTGACCACAGGGGATCACTCCCCCTTGTGGTGTAAAAGTGCAGGTGTGCACAGTGTTTGAGTGCTAAGACAGAGAGGGTGAGGGAGAGTTGAGCCGTGAGAGCTCCTCCTTCGGGAGGAGCGGTGCTCCTCAGAGACGACTGGAGAGACTATCGGAGAGCCACCGGAGTGAGGGAGAGAGAGAGAGGAGTGGGGAAGCCGGATTATGGCTATCCCGGTGAGGTTTTTTCATATTTGTATATGTGATTTATACTAGTGGAGTTTTTCCTCGGATATCTCTCGTGTGTACTTGGTTTATTTTCGTGCTTGTTCTTTGAGGTGTGAATCGGGGTCGGGGTCTCGACCCAACAGATGCTTCATAAGGGGAAAAGGCTATAGCAGCAAGCAGCCGACTAACAAGCGAAACGTATAGGCTTTATGTATCATTTCAGCGACAAGAACTCATGAACGTTTTGATATTAATTCAGCTTTCGCTCCTCTCTATTAATTCTTCAATTGGACCATACATATATAGTTTTGCTTAGACTTTAACAAGACGGAGGGATTGGACTGCCGAATCAATCCCTCAATCGGACTGGGTATCTTGACTTGGATTTATCTTGTTATGATTTCTGCTAAGGTTTCAATTGGCAAGAGTGATCTTACAGCAAAATGTTTTGGTCTCTTTTGATTCATAAACCATTTACTTGTTTACGTTACACTGACTTGCTTAACCAATTGGGTAGTTCTATGGTACACACCCCTTATTAGGGGTGTATCGTACACACCATAATTTTAAACCCTTAGATTTGAAAGTAAATAATCCAAACCACCCATTTATTAAATTAATTAATAAAATGAAAAAATGACTTAGCAGGTAATAAGTTATTTTCTCTTCCTTGACTCTTTCTCCCTCTCCCTCTTTTGTAAAATACTGCTAATTATATAACATAACCATAATTGTTATGACAACACAAAAAATTAACATTTTCTTACCATAATGTGTCGTACCAAAAGAACATTTAGAATTGTGCATTCAATATACTTGATATAAAATCAATTTTTCTGTTGTAACTGAATGTACAGTTGACTTGCAACTGCGACACAATAATGACGATCAAAACCATTGATTTCATTATATTTGTTGACAAAATAATATATCCACGTAATTTGTTGGCTCGATAGGGTTTAGAAAGCCCTTTCATCGGCACCCGAATTCAACAGTAAAAGAATTTTTTTAATCTGATTAAGAGTCTAATGATAAGCGATCAACTTCATTCTTGTATCTGGATACATTAAATTTTTTCGATTACGTAGTTGTCGATATCTAATTTTGGTGACAATGTTGAATATCGTATGACTTGATATTCTAACAGTTATGATCGATCATTCTAAAAATATACTCGCTAACGACGTTTCGTTATGGTATAGTATTTTACCGATTATAACTATCGTTAACTGAATATTCTGAACGAATTTTTTTATACGACACGTTGTGGGTATGAAAACGTCAATTTATGGTATTGTCATAGCAAATTTGGTTATATTACTGAATTTGTGGTTTGGCATTTTGCTAATTACTCACTCCGTCTCTTTTTTAGAGTCCAGTATTTTATTTTAGACTGTCCCTCAATAAGTGTTCATTTTGTAAAGTTAGTGGGTAAAAACAGGTGAATTTTTCATTTTGCTCCTAAAAGTAGATTCCATTTTAAAAAGTTAGTGAGTAAAAATGTAATGATGATGTTTTCATAAATGGTAAGGAGAGAAAGTGGAGGTAAAAGTTGATGTGAAATGTATAATGATGATTTTTTTTAATAAGTTGGAATTACGAAGCAGGACACTTAAAAAGGGACGGAGGAAGTATAAATTTATAACTATCGTTAACTGAATAATTTTTTTTTGATTGACAAAAGATGAAATTATATTAAAAACGGGGGAAGGGGGAAGGGAATCCAACAAAAAGTTGGATAGACGTCACAAGGACAAAAGCCCAAAACACCTCAGTATTCCGATTGAATTTTTTTATATGACACGTTATGGGTATGAAAACGTCAATTTATGGTGTTGTCATAACAAATTTGACAATATTACTGAATTTGTGGTATTTTGGTCTTGTTACGGAATATTTTAATCAATTTCTTTTGCTATGACAGTTGTGGGCATGAAAATGCAAAACTATGGTATTGTCATAACAATTATGGTTTGTTATATAATTTGTAGTATTTAAATATATGTTTTCTTTGATACGACATGTAGTTGTGGTAAGAAAATGACAATTTTAGGTGTTGTCATAACAAATTTGGTTATTTTACTGAATTTGTGGTATTTTACACATGTATTTTGTTTGGGTATAACAATTGTTGATTCTGGTACGACATATTTTGATTTTGTTACAGAATATCATACATGTTAAAGAATTTTTGGTACGACTCATTGTGGTAAGATAATACCAATTTATGGTGTTGGCATAACATTTGTGGGTAGCATTATTTAATTTGTGATATTGTACACATATATTTGATTGGAGTACAAGTATTATGATTTCTGGTACGAATAATTATGGTTACATAATAACAATATTTTTTAACTATGGTTAACTTGCTAATGACCTGTTCAACATATAAATTTTAAAGTAGAAGTTGTAACTAGCATAAAAAATATGCAGAAAACCAAAAATCGTCATAATAAAAATCACAAATTGTCATAATTTAGACATACGGTATACCCTGTGTACCACAGCTTTGTCTTAACCAATTTGTTCCATATGTTTGACTCTTTTTGTCATAAAGAACAAGGGAAAGACTACAATAACCAAACCAAACCAAACCAAACCGAGCCTTACGTCCTAATCACTTGAAGGGAAAGACTACAATACACATCCCTTATTTGAGTGTGTATCATATGCACCCCTCAAAATGTTATGAATTATAGAGAAAATGTAATGAATCGTATTGCTAAAAAGTTACGATTCATACAAAGATTACGATATACATCAAAATGTTATGAATCATAATGAAAATGTTACGAATCGTACTGTTGAAAAGTTATGAATTGTAGAACAAAAATTATGAAACATGCTAAAATGTTATGAATAAACTATGAAATAGGTGCATATGATACACCCTTTTAAGGGATGTGCATTCTAGACTAATTAAGTGCTCCTCCTAGTATGATTCTCTCTCTTTTCAGATTCCACAAGATGAAATCACCTAACTTTTCTTCGAAAGGCGAAATTAAGCTGCGACCCAAGATAATTTAAATAAAAGTTTTTACCTGATCTCAATTTACATGCTGTAATGTTTATTTAGTGATTTTTGATTTAGCGACTAATTGTCCTATATAACCAAATACAGAATTCTTCTCTAATTAGGAAACCAAATGAATCAGAAAAACAATGCTCCTACTTTTTTTTTTTTTTTATGCTGGAACACAAACCAGATAAGGGAGTAATGCAACAGTTCACATAGAGTTGAGTTTTGTTCACTCTCCGCTTAAGAGGATGAACATTATCCTCTTTTCAATTTGTTGAAATGATGTGAATTTCACCACAAAGTGATGTCATGCTTATTAAAAAATATATTACAAGAGTTAGACCTATACCATTTCAACCAATAATAGATATGATAATGTTCACCATCTTTTAAGAAAGGTAAACAAAATTGCACTCGACTAGATAGGGCCATGTCAGTAGGCTAGGGCGGAAGTACATACAATACAATTATAGTTGGGCTATAGCCCAGGTGGAAAAAAATCGTCCTTCCTCTCCCTTCTCTTTATACTCACTCCATCCCAATTAAATTGTCCATCGTTTTATTCTAGTGGGCTAAAAAATTAGCTATATATTTAAATGCGTAATAAATTTCATATCAAATATGAATTTTGTTAGATAGATCTCGATTAATTCTATAATACAATATTTTCAAAATCACATAAAACATTATAAATTATAAGATATAATCAATTGAAAAATGACATGAACTTTTAAAAAAGACTATTAAATAGTAACGGATGAAAGGATCTTTTGTTGATGGATGGACCGTATAATGGAGGGACACAATTGATTTGCTCTAGCTCTATTGGGAGCGTGTAAGTTGGACCCACGCTGAATAATGATTATGAACATTTTTTTGAGGAGTTGGATATTCAAGTCTTTGTTTAACCGCAACTCTTTATACAATTCACCACAGGATGCTATTTTTATTAATTTCAAAATTTTGTAATGCATTAAAGACTAATATCATAGGCGGGGTATAAAGCTCTTATATACTCCAAAATTATGATATTAGTGAAAACAGTTTTGACCTTACCAATTTCCTTCACTACATTTCTCTCTGGCGCTTTTCGAATATTTTAAATCCCAAATTTCTACCTTTCATACAGAAACCAATGAGAATGAGATAATTGAGAGAAAAAAATGGCCTTTTCCACTATGCTTTTATTTGGAAATAGAAAAACAAAGTAAGTACAAAGGAGACGGTCCATGGTTAATCGGATTCATACGACCACATAGAATCAAATTCACTGTAACAGATATGCTATACGATATGGAGGGATATAATTGAACCGAAAACGCTAAGGCCACCAACTGCCGGAGCGTCGATATGAAACTGATAGGCACGCAAGGTCCATTTCGGGTCCTGCGCGGATGATTTGAGCGGTTCAATAATTTAAATAAAAAATCGAGTGGGCTTGTGAAAAATCAGTTCAATTCGATATGTGTAGGTGTTCGATCTAGACTCTGTTTGTTTTGACGTAAAATATTTTAATGACAAATAAATAGGGGCACAAATGTTTTACTGGTAAAACGTTTTACGGCAAATGGAGGAAAATGACTTCCTCATAAAACGTCCGTAAGTCATTTTCCACTGATGCACCCCGTTCCTCCTTCACGATCCAACAACCTTTCCTTCTCGTCCACTAGAGTTTTAGACAAAATCCTGCTTTGTATATTTCTCTCTCATCTGAAGCCAGCTCGTGAACAATCCCTTTTGTTCCTCTCTCTCTCTCTCTCTCTCTCTCTCTCTCTCTCAATTCTTTCTGCTCAGACAAAATTTAGAATTAGGGAAAATATGAGTTTTTTGTGGTTAAACTATTCAAGGAAATGGATATTGTCCAAATGTGAACCAAACACAGGAAAACAAAAACGAAAAGTTTGTTATTGGCAAAATTATTTTACAAGAAAAACACTTTTACATTGAAAAACAATTTACGCTGAACTAAACGGAGCCCTAATCTTCTATTTTTTCATTCAAATTTCACAAGTCCACTCGATTTTTTTTAAAAATTTATTAAACGGCTCGGATTATCCGTACATGACCCATAATAGGCCCCGCGTGCCCGTTGGATCCCAGTGGGTGGTTGTAGCAGCGTTGCAACTTTTGTCATGTAGTATTCTTTAGAACTAGACCCAAGTTTGAAAGGACGAAAGACCCCATCCCAATTTGCTTTAATGAGTAGTAGAGCACAAGAATTTTGTCGGTGGCTTGCCTTTTGCTAAACAACTGCCCCCTCCAACCCCGAAACATGAAGACAAATTCTAAAGTCAGTCCAAAGGGCAGATCACAGTGTGATACACGAGCGCAACTTTTTGTCCTCTGCCATGGGATGCCAAATTCCATGTCTGAGTTGTTTGTAGATCACTCCAGGACGACTATTCATCAGCAGATACACGATATGTAGATCTTTATAGCACTGTGAATCAGGCCACAACTCAATCCAGCTTGGATTTTATCTCGTCCTAGATAGCCTATGTGCTTATATATCCAACTAAATTCATGTTGGGATTGCTGGTCACTCACGCAAACAACTCAAGCCCCAATTTGACAAAAGAAGCTGGTTATTGTGCAAATGTCGTCAAACCAATTTCTATTTGTCCTCTCTGAAATGTGCGATATAGTAGTTATTAAATGAAATCATGAGAGTGACCAAATCTCCGGTATTTTTTCTCCGGGATGCAATCAATTAATATATGTTTTTGCACGAAACTACCCTTCAATCAAAATCATGATATAGAGTTATACGTTGTGTACGTATCTTAACGTAATTTTATTATGCTATTACATGTGAAGTGGATTCGAACTTGAATGGTCGGAGGTGAACAAATTAAGGTCGAAAATGTGTTCTTAGCTTTAGGTTGCAAGTGGCTTTAGGCACGAGCATGTACTGGTCATGGACAAGAGGCAAGCACTTCCGGTGTGAACCGGAGCTTCATTACTATATTTTGTATTATAAACATACAGTGTGATCCTTAAATTCCGAAAATGACAAAATTTGTGAAGGTCTGCGTTCCAGTGAATGTGTTTATTGATTCAGTTCTATATTTGGCTCACTAAATTAAATTATATTCACTGCTTAACTTAATTGAAATTGTGCAGAGATTATTAAATTGCAAGTTGGCACACGTTGAATATCAAAATACAACTACGTACAATGGCATCACCCCTAATCAAATCAAGTGCACCAAAAGTATGAATAGAGGCCCAATAGAAATCAAGTGCTCCCATAAGCCTAGTACATCATTCTACTTTAAAAAAATGACCTGTGAGATCGAGAGCAGGTGGGGAGTGGGTTTGCACAATGGGGATAGTAGCAAAGTGGAAGTTGCGCTGGGAAACGTGGGATCTCCGGTTAGTGATCCTCATTAGTATCAGCCTACAAATCCTTTTGATATTCCTTGCACCTTTGAGAAAGCGAGTGTCAAAGGCTTGGATAACCATCCCCATATGGTGTGCGTACTTGCTTGCAGACGCAACGCTACCTTTGCTGTGGGACTCATTTCCAATAGCCAGGGTCACACCTATGGCCCTTTCACTGATCCAACACTTCTGGCATTCTGGGCTCCCTTTCTCTTGGTACACCTTGGGGGTCCCGACACCATTACAGCTTTTGCACTTGAGGATAATGAGCTTTGGCTGAGGCATTTCCTGGGTCTGGGATTCCAATGCTGGGCTGTCGGTTATGCCTTCATTCAATCATTTCCAAATCACAAGCTTTGGATCCCCACCTTACTCATATTTCTGGCTGGAGTCATCAAGTACATTGAGCAAACACGTGCTCTCTATCTTGCTAGCTCTCGTATAATCAAAGACTCTTTTCTCACAGATCCCGATCCTGGGCCTAACTATGCGAAGTTCATGGATGAGTACGCTTCAAAGAAGGATGCAAAACTTCCGACGGAGATAGAGATGATTCCTGAACCTCCTAATAGCATGAGCAACAATACAGAAAATAACGAAGGAAACCTGGATTGTTTAGAGGTGGTACAAACTGCTCATAAGTACTATACCACTTTCAAAGGTCTGATTGCGGATTTGATCTTCAGCATCAGTCAGCGCAACGAGAGCCGAGATTATTTCTTCAAGCGAACGGCAATAGATGCTTTCCATATTATTGAGGTAGAACTCAATTTCTTCTATGATATTCACTACACTAAGGCCAGAATGATGCAAGCTAAGTTTCTTGGATATCCTCTTGGATACCCTCTTCGGATAATTTCGTTTAGTTTGACTTGTGCAGCCCTTGTGCTCTTCTATTTAATCGAAAAGAAAATTTTTTACACGTTTGATATTGTAGTTTCCTACACGTTGCTTATTCGCTCTATTGCTCTTGATTTAATAGCTTTTTTTATTGATCCTTTGCTCTGATTGGACTGCTGTGGCCCTCACTAAGTCAGAACACCCTAATTGGTTTGTTAAGATCTTGCCTAAATGGTTTATTAAGATCCTGCAATGCTTGCTCAAAGTTGATAGGGTAAGGTGGTCTACAACCCCTGGACAAAAGCCCAAATGGTTTAACGCCAAGAACATCATGCATATTGTGCACCTCAGGTGGTCCAAATCTCTCTCACAGTACAACTTGATAAATTATTGTCTGCACCCACGTATGAATTGGTGGGAGAAAACTACTGCTGTTTTTGGCCTAACCAACATGCTAGATGGGATGAAATATGTGAGCACTGAACATTTCAGCACTGAATTGAGAGATTTTATTTTTGAGGAGCTGAAAATGAAATCTAAGCAGGCAGTCGACTTAGAAACGGCCAAGGAGATATTTTCTGCCAGAGGGGATTGGATTCTTCGGTATGAAAGTTGTGCGAACTTACTCCATTGGATCAACGATGTCGAATTTGATGAGAGCCTGATTTTGTGGCACATTGCCACTGCCACTGAACTCTGCTACTACACAGATGTCGAAGACAAAAATGATCATAACCGCAAGTTCTCTAAATGCCTTTCGGATTACTTGTTATACCTGCTAATCATGCAGTCCACAATGTTGCCAGGTATTGGGCAGATAAGGTTCAGAGATACCTGTGCTGAGGCCAAGAAATTCTTTCGTGGAAGGAATATATTAGAGGAAGAGGAGGACACTTCGCAGAAAATTGTCACCTTTTGCAAATGCTTCTGCTGCTGCTTCAAAGGGAAAAAGGAACCGGATGAATGCTTGAAAGGTGGAAGATAATAAGCAAAGTCTGAGTTGAATTGATGTCCTATGCAGCGGGTCAATGCAGAGCCGATGCCCACATGGCACAACTCAGTAAAGGTGGACAGCTCCTCACTTTTATACGGTTGTTGATGGTTCAACTTGGCTTAGGTGATCAATTTCGAATAAGAGAAGGGAATGCAAGGGCGAAACTAATCGTGAGCAAGTAGGTCGATGAATTTGTTGGATCAATGAATTTGGATATGTGTGCTTTTTTTAATTGTTTTCTTGTTTGAACATTCAAGTTACATGCCTGAAAAATCCTAGCTCGTCTAGGTATATAAATATTTGCTATTTTTTTTTCCACCAACCGATAACTAAACCAATCGCACAAACAAAAGCAATAATCAAAGAACGTCAAGATATACATGGAAAACCTTAAATAGGAAAAAATCATAGAAATGAATCAAACATTATAAACATTGTGTAGTTACAAGTAATCTTACTCTACGATTTGAATCTTCACAATCGAGTATAGGACCTACTTGCCGAATCCACGTTTATCACACCCAATGCTTGACCGCCACTCTCTTGAATCCACAAGCCTTCCAAAATGATTCCTGAAATCCACCGGAAGATGACTCAATTAGTTGAAGCAAAGATGAATGAACTTCTTGGAGTTATCCTAGAATCTCAATGATCAATTGAGCTCATTTGTACTCCAGGACCCACAAGCCAAAAAACCCTTCTTTTCTCATACTCCAAATCTCAAAGAACGCGACTATTCACAACCCTTTATTTTTTCCCATAGCCCACTACATTTCGGTAAATGGTTGTTGAAAATCATATATAGCATTTCGGTAAATACCTGTTGAAAACAAGAATATATTTCGGTAACTACATGTTGAAAATATGTTCAACTTTCGGTAAACAACTGCCGAACATACATTTTCGGTAAATAGCTGTTGAAAAAAATATTATATTTTGGTAATTAGATGCTGAAAATGTATCTCAATTTCGGTAACTAACTGTCGAGTATAATTAAAAACTTTTAACGGGCTATGGGAGAAAATAAAAGGCTGCGAATAGCCGCGCCCATCTTAAAAGTTAAAACCCTGACGTATAAATTTTGTGCATATGTCGAATATCACAACCAAACAATCATCGCAGCCTTTTTATTATGTGTAAAAAAGGCTACTTAATTTTTGACTTGTATATTAGGTGAAGTTGCCCTATACCGAATATTGAAAGTGCTAAATATTGAAACTCTCGATTGCCTTGATCTTTCTTGATTTTCTTTCACTTAAAAATTAGGGTTGCTCGCGGTTCGGTTCGGATTTTTAGGATTTCGAGGACCGAACTGATAGTCACGGTTTTTACAAAGTGAAATCCGTATCTGGACCAAAAGTCCTACAGTCCAATTTCAATCCAATCCGTGACTCGCGGATCGATTACGGTTTTGTCCATGGATTTTAGCAAAAATAAAGCTCAAGAAAATATCCCAAACTAAAATGAAAGAATGTTACACTCAGAATTAAGTTTAATACCACCAGAAAATATTTGTTACATAAACTACCGAATGCCTACTTCATCAAATTCAAAAGAATCTAAACACTAGTTGATTGTATCAGTATAGTATATAACATAAAACCAAATCAAAAAAAAAAAAAAATCAAAGGGGGACAACTATAACACCAAAGAAGTGAAATTGTATCTTTCATCCAAACGCAACGCACGGCAACCGGCAACAATTTAACATTAAAATACTAAAATTGGTAGAAAAAAGTTTTAATATTCCTAACTATTAATTATATAAATACATATATATGTGTGTGTATATATATATTATTTATATAAAATAAATATCTCACGGTCCGGTTTGGTTAATCCACAGTTTCGTAATGAAAATCCGTGGACTGAACCGTGAGTCACGATTTTCTAATTTTTCAATCCGTGTTCGGACTATTAATCTACGGACAAAATCCAAAAGGTACGGATCGATTCGGTCGGGACCGGTTTCGCGGTTCACCGGATTTTTTGAGCAGCCCTATTAAAAAACTCAATCTCCTAATTGCACATTGTTGATTTCCTTCCACTTTCTAAACAAACAATCTAGAAACAAAAATAAATAAAATAGAACTCGATAAATAAGAATATACTAAATAAATGTGTGTTTTGTCGTAGAATTTGTCAACATAGAAAGACCGTGACTATGGTCCTAACAATGCCTAAGCGAGATACCTGTGTTTGAAATGTGGCACTAATAGCCAATAGTAGTACTCCGTACTAGTTGCAGACACTTGTGCACATGTGTCATTAATTGTTCATTCGTTGCATTTCGGTTAAAATACGTCGTCTACCTTCGTGTTATTGTGGTATTTCTTGTTTCCTTCTACAATATTGATAAACTAGCGGTTTAGGCACGGGTCGATGAATTTGTTATTCATTATGATTTTGAGTGAGTTTAGCTAGCAGAATATCCATGTCTGAAGGCACTTGCAAACAAAAATCTAATTGTCTTCACAAAATTCACTTTATAAGTTTGAAAGAAGATTGAGGTGGTTTCACTTTCAACATGGCTTTTAATTGACGTTGCAAGGTTGATCACTATAACTTGTAAAAATCAAATACTGTTTCAGCTCACACATACCATTTCTAGCATCAAGTATTTTATTAGAAGTCGATGCCATTGCATTATTGGACTTGCATCTACTAAACCTTTATACAGGTTATTCCTCAATTTCGAAAACTAATAATGTATTAGTTAGCAAAGAAGCAAATTTGTAGATAGTTATAAACCACAAATTGCTAGTATAAGTTAACGCATTAAGAACTCAACTTTCAACTCATCTTTAACCTGGTACAAAGAACTCATTTTCCAACTCATCTTTTTCAATTTCCATGGACAACGCATTAAGAAAGTACAAAACCACCAAATACAACTAGAGAAATCAGCTTCAATGTTTCAAATTCATGAGTTCCCCCTTTATATTTACTACACTATTTGCCACAAAGCTAACCTGTCATTAAACACAACTACACTATTTGCTTCTAACAAAAGAAAATACTAGTCTCCAGGTGGAAACAGAAAATGGAGACCAAAACAGACAACAAAGTAAGAAAACGGTCCCGCTGTTAGAGAAGAAGATCAAAACAGATATCGGCAAACGCTCGACCTCCTAGTTGATCAGATATTCCTCCAAAAGATATACACGTAGTAACTACAAAAGATACCAAAAATATGTTGAAAAAAAATATGAAACTACTTGAAAATAACACTCAGTCAGCTACATATGAATTACAGGTTGAAAAAAAAAATTAGGGCAAATATTAAAGTGCTTCAATGACAAGCAAAAGTTTCAAGGGCAAAACTGAACTGGCAATACCGGAAATAGAAAATGACCAACAAAATCTATTATATCTGGACGCAAGGTATATTGGTTTCAGATTTTATCAAGCAAGAAGTGTTTGTGAAATCCTACCACTTGATGAGCAACAATTTCCTTTCCCTTTCCCTTGGCTACACAACTGGCCTTCTTAATTATTCCCTATAGAAGTTTCATTACTCTGTTATTTGGAAGAAAATAAATAAATAAACCACTCGTTAGGATAAAAAAAATTTACCCAATATTTGTTTAATTAACAAACTCAAAGCGATAGGAATACCCTCCATAACCACAATTATATCTGGACGCAAGGTATATTGGTTTCAGATTTTATCAAGCAAGAAATGTTTGTGAAATCCTACCACTTGATGAGCAACAATTTCCTTTCCCTTTCCCTTGGCTACACAACTGGCCTTCTTAATTATTCCCTATAGAAGTTTCATTACTCTGTTATTTGGAAGAAAATAAATAAATAAACCACTCGTTAGGATAAAAAAAATTTACCCAATATTTGTTTAATTAACAAACTCAAAGAGATAGGAATACCCTCCATAACCACAATTTATGATTTGTACATATCGGTTGAAGTTTTGACTGGACAAACTTTATCCGTGCCTACAACACTACCCACCCCAATTGAAATTACCTTCTAAATCTTGGTGGCGGCTCAAATACAATCGTAGCTAGAACTAAGCCAACCCCTCCACTAATTTATAGATCTTGATAAATGAAATTCAACTACCTATGTACAAATAGTCCATGTACGGTATTTTCTGACCTAATGATGTGAAAAATCGAGTGCATCAATTTCACCGTTGGGTTTTTGGAAAGACCAGATTCTAATTTTACATTAAAAGACACTGGCCTAATTGCATGCTTTTACACATGCAATTCATCCAGAGGTAAACTGGAGTTTTGTTGTGAAACTGGAGAAAGGTTTCCAGTCCTTAGCAAGTACATATTCAGCCCATGAAATTTTTAGGTTAATTCATTCTTAGCTGGAGTATATATGTAGACACTGAAAAACAAAGGCGAAAATACGAATTAAGGGCTTGTTATTAATTCTATCGAGGCCTATACGTTCCGTAGCAATTGGCTTTGAATTCTCTTGAAAATATTTCTAGTTCCCAAATCACTCATTCTTTATTGGTCTCTTGCACATTTCATCGAACACGTAAAATGCGAGTAGAAATTTTAAGTAGAAATTTCTACTCGCACATTTCATCTTCCACGCAGCTTTCAACGTTGTTCTTGATGTCGAGACCTCGGTGGATTTCGTCGTGGTGACACCAATGATTGCGGTGGATTTCGTCGCCGATGACACCAGTCAAAACGGTGGATTTTGTAAAAGTGAGAGAGAGAGAGAGAGAGAGAGAGAGAGAGAGAGAGAGAGGAGCAATGTGGATGAGAGTGAGAGAGATAAAAAATTACCAAGGAAACCCATTCTTCTTGCCAATGGTGCAAATTACTGAGTCCGGCTCCTCTCCAATCTTCCTAAAATTGGAGGATCCTTCAATTCTATTAATGATGCGACACGTGGAGACTATTACATCCAATAGTCAAGAATAGAGGACTCCCCTTGATGCGAAAAGCACCTGATAACTTTCCTCCTCTTCTTCCATCTACCACCGCGATAACCGACCACTGCCAAATTGCCAATCTCACCTCTTTCTTCCCTCAGCCATTGCAATTAATGGCCACTGCCTCTAACCCCTCTTTAATCCATAGTCACGTCCGTCCCGTTCCCATGCATCTAATTCTTCCCTCCCCCCCCCCCCCCCCCCCCCCCCCCCCCCCCTCACACCATTAGACCTATCAAATTTGCTATGAACATATCTTAAAATTATGAGATATAAGTGGAGAGGTTTATTGTCTTCTTCATCTCCTTCCCCTTCTCTGCCTCGTTTCCTCTCCAAAACCTAACTCATCCCTAATCCAACTCTAATTTGCTAAGTGATTGAGTTCACTGGCGGTAAAAGAATCCGGCAACAAATATCCAGTTTGAGGCTGTTTGATGGGCCGCTTTGGAAAGGAGAGAGGAGGAATGTAATTATGTGTGCTCAATCCTTTGGCATTTTAATGATGTGCGTGTAACGTTAAATCCTAACCGTTGGATCAAGTTTGGAGGATCCTCAAATTTTAGGAGGATTAGAGAGGAGCTGGACTCCAAATTACTGCTTAGCCACCCATGTTGTATACGTGAGAATGAAACCCCAAGCGTAGGGCTATTTGATCGATCGGTAGCATTATAATCCGAAAGACCAGATATCGTACCCAAGAGAATCTTCGAATGACTTGTATGGATTGATAGAAGTATGATTTTCGGCGTTTAGACAGCCAACTTTGTTTTGCTTTAAATGATGGAAAATAAACAGCTAATTAACGGCGAATTACTTAATTAAATGAGCGGCTAGGTCTAGGAGGTCCTAATACCCACGACTCAAGTTAATCCACTTTTATCTCGTTCTATGTAATTACTCGGTTTGAGGCACGTATCTAAGGTTGTCAAACCGGAGGATTTCGCATTAAAACCATTTTAGTCTAGAAACGGAGTTCAAATACCATGCAAGTTTGAAAATTCATTTATCAAACGCGAGGAATGACAGAGCTCCCAAGAGCTCCTGCCCACACATGATCAAAGAAGTTAAAACCGCCAAGCTTTGATAAACAAACCTGAATTAACTTGATTTTTGAGCTAAACATGAAGATTTATTGACAGAAAAATAAGATCAATCCAAGTCATAAAATGCTAATCACCCCAAAACTAAGCCTAATTAATTACTCATTCATAGCCAGGAGTTAAGAGCAAAAGCTAGGGAGTAACCAAGGGAGTGCAGCTCAGGGTGACAACAACGACGCCGAAGCAGCAGAAGAAGAAAACCAACACTCCCAGAAAATCGATCCACCCAACGGCGTCGCCACGATGTCAACGGTACTGTTAACCCGCACAATCTCTGCATAAAGTGCAAGTCCAACGAAACAATCTTTTACACGAACCCCGCGCCGGCCGCCTTCTCTCCCGGCGCCGACTGCGGCCGGTTTTGCGCCGAGTGCTTTCGGAGCAATCTGTTCGGGAAGTTCAAGTTCGCCGTCACCTCGAACACCGTGATTTCTCCCTCCGACAACGTCCTCGTCGCTTTCTCCAGCGGCACTTCTTCCAGGTCTCTCTCTCTCTCTCTCTCTCTCTCTCTCTAGAATGATGTTTATTCGTGGTTTCAGTGATATGATGTTTTGTTGTGGGGGATAGTTTTGTTCTAGAATGTGGATCTTGTTTCTTTTGGATAATTGAATTTCTTATGCTTGATACGTGTATAACTATGAATTGATCTCACACGGTTCATTGCTTATTTGCTTGTGTTGGTTTTGGTGAGAATCAAGGATGGACAGATGGCGGATGAGATAGTTATCAAAAAAAAGAAAGAAAGATGGCGGATGAGATCAGGAAGCCACCCTACTCAACTTACAAAATTTCTTTAGAATTATAGTAGATTTTTCTCGAAGATGCTGAATTTGGACAAGTTCACCTGACTAGCCAGCTTTTGTTTGAAAAATTTAGCATCGGCCCATCTAAGATTTTCAGGAAACATTTTAGTAGCTCGCCTTCTAAGATTTTGTGCATGTATAAAAAATCTAATTCCGAGTTCCATAATTCACCTTTTGAACCGGATATTAATGCAAACAATTGTATGCACCCCTAGCTAGTGTTCTAAAGGACAGCTGCCTCTGATTAATCATTTAGTCCCTGCCTAGGCAGATAGGCACTAGGCGGTAGTCCAACGCTTAGATTGGGCAACCAACTAGTCGGCGCATAGTCCCCACCTAGGCACTAGGTAGCCCTTTTCCGCCGGACTAGGCCTAGCGATTTATAGGACATTGCCCCTAGCTATATATGGCTGTGTCTTATAAATGTTTAAGTTGTTCGAAATATGTACAATAACCTTTTTATATGTTTGTATTTTATATGTTGTATATATGTCCTCATGTTCGCTCACCCAATTGAAGAATTCTGGGTCCGTCCTTGAAAAAAACTGTGTTTGGATTACAAATTTGAAATCGAGAGAGAGAGAATTCTTACTTCACCAAAATTGTCTGTCCCCAAAATTGGTGAGAATCGGTGAAATGGGCCATCTTGTTCCTGATATGCTGTCTTACTATTCCAAGCACGATAATTAGAGAATTCATTTCTTTGGTCACCAACATGAGGGACGATTGTGTTCTCTTTTCTTTCTTAACTGCTTCTCCAAAATAGATTCTAATCTCTCCTTGAGAAGCCTGATGGCTCTCTGTTCTTTGTTTTTCATATGGTCTTGAACTTGACTCAATGTTTGTTGTTCATTCGTTCTTGAAAATGCAATCTTGATGGTATTTTTAAGCTTGAAGTGACAAAAATCAATCACTATTTCTATATGAGAAGGTTATCTTGCATAGTAAATTAATTATGGAAAGGATTCAAGTTAGTGCTTACTAATATTTATACGTACTGTGAGGTGGAGGTGGGCATTTCAGTTTGTATGCTAGTTTCTAGGTTTCTAGGATGACTATGCATCAGCAGATACACGATATGCAGATCTTTCTAGCACTGTGAATCAAGCCAGCTTGGATTTTATCTGGTCCTAGATAGCCTATGTGCTTATCCAACTAAATTCAAATTGTAATGTAAAGTTAGTTTGCAGAGCATCCTTGCTCATATACCTAATTTATGCCAATGCTCTATCCCCATTTTGAAACAAGGTTATATGGCTTGCTTTGCCCTAGAAACCCAGAAGACGAGCTCATGTGAGCATTTTTTAGGGTGGCCCTACAGTTTGTACATGAGATGCAATGTAAAGCACAGAAGAATTTTGATGCTACAGTATAATCTTAATTGGCCCTACAGTTTGTACATGAGATAGATCACCACCAGTATTTGGTGTAGGTGTTGCTTTTGTTGATGAAAGTGCCATTTATCCAGCCTCTTTCCAGCAACTTGATGATGCTATTGAAGACATGAAACTTACTGTATTGAATTTAACTCCCCCAAGAATGGTGTTTCATGTTATCCCAACTGCAAGCATCTATTCTTCCGAGTTAGGGGAGGGAGGAAAGGACAGGTTGAAAGAGTTAGTAAATGCTGTTCGTGATGTCACCGGAAAGGAAGATCTTATGCTGCATCTGCGAATGTTGTCATTGCAAAAGGTTCAACTTTTATGCATGTTATTTAACTTCAATAATGAGATGTACTGGCAACTTGTTAATGCAGTACAGTGCTTTTGTTATGCAGATTGCCATTGAAAATGGATACAACAAACTTCTGTTTGGATCATGTACATCAAAGATAGCTTGCCAGGTCATCACAGCAACTGTTAAGGTTAGCCTCTCTTTTCTAAACTCTTGAAAGAAATGGAGAGAACAGATTCCATCTTTCATTAACTGATAAAAGCTGAAGGTTCAAATGAATATAGACATATGAAGAATTCTTTCTTTCATTAACGATGAAAGGTGAAGGTTCTAATGATTTTAAACTTAATTGAAATAGTGGGAGGTAATATTGTGTTCTTTTGCCAGGGCCAGGGTTACTCTTTAGCAGCAGATAAACAATATGTCACTACAACAAAAAACACCATCGGTGACATGCAAAAATGTCACCGAATGTCCAAATTTTGTCACCGATTATCTTCGGTGACACAAGAAGGGGTGTCACTACATCCATGACACTGAAAGTCAATAGTGACAAAATTGTGTAGTTGTCACGGAATGTTGTTAACAGTGACAAAAATTTGGTGTCACTGAAGACAAATTTTCCGTGACATAGTTGTCACCAAAAGTAACAGTGACAACAATATGGTGTCACGAAAGAGAGATTTTCTGTGACAAAGGTAATTATGTCACAGACAATAACAATGACAACATCATTTTGTCACAGAAAAGAAATGATTCCGTGACAAAGATTGTCACTAAAAGTATCGACCATGACAACCAATTGTGTGTCACCAATAACGTATTGTAGTAGTAGACACACAACAGTGACAATATCTTTTGTCACCAAAAATAGGACATTAGCAACAATACAATTTATTCCATATATTGTTTTCACCTGCTTACAAAGTTACAGATTTTTTTATATCTTATAATCCAACTTAACAAAACTTAAATTGCGAAAGAAGCAAAATATCATTCAAATCAAATATCCATTAAGTCAACATTCATAATCCAACTTCAAAAACTTTCAAAACATCCATCCTCCAAGAATAACTACTTTAAACTTAACAACATTACCGAAACTATTAAACATTCATATCCAAAAAAAACTCAGAACAAGTGTTCCATTTAACTACCAAAAAGTCTTTAACTCCATCTTGGTTAGCTTCCAAAAATAACTACCAAAAAGTCTTCAACTCCATCTTGGTTAGCTTCCAAAAAGTAACTTCATCGCCTTATTTACCTGTACAAAATTGCAAAAAAAAAGAAGTAATTATTTATGTAACAATGTCAATCAAGCCTACAAAAGGTTTTGAAAAAGAAAAATTTTTTGCTCCAAGTTGTTATATGACGAATTATGGCATGACTTATGAGTGACTAAGCAAGCTATCCAACCCAGATTTTGTTGCCATTCTACATACATAATATCGATGATATGCAACCTACGTCACAACAAAACTTTGCTAGAATCAAAATATCGGTGTCGGAAACGTGTAAGACATGGACACGCTCCGGACACTTCAGAAAAATAAACTTATGGAACCTATTGCATTTGCCAGTGAAGTTGAAATAGCAAGTATAATTTATGGAACCTATTGCAACTGCAGCTGATAGAAAATGAGGGTAATTGTAGCCCCAACATACGTATGTTATAGCCATTCCATGGGAGTGCTCAAATATTCTCCAATTACCACAGGTTTAACAAATAAATCTTCCGCCCACATTTACCAATTTTAGTATCCAATTTCTAACTTCCCCAGCTGCTAAGGATGCTCTAAGACATCTTCACAGGAACAACAGCTTCACAAATGAGATGACTGTAAAGTGAGATGACTGTGGTAAAGTGAGATGACTGTTCTAGCTAGTTTTTAGCCTAAAAGAGTACTACAAGTCTTTGCTATGCACAAATGGACATTTTCCTTCCGAACCACAGGAGTGTAATTACTGTATGAACTATGGACCACGACATGTCTATGTAACACCACAGAGCCATACACATGCTTCATTGGGAGAAGGAATAATGCAAGATTATCTTATTCCTGATCATTCTAGCAATATCATTACAAGCAATAAACTAATTAAGAACAAAAACAAATCTTGATAGATGTCCAGCTATATGTGCAGCTGAAATGCGTTAAAAAAATGGAACTCACAACTTTACTTTTAGAGCTTTCCCTGCTGGTGTGTACTCCTGCTCCGGCTCTGGTTCTAGGATCATCGCATTTATAAGGAAGGGAATCAAATGCAAGACAAATCAATTTGTGAAGAAAATCAGAAAACAGAAATGAAAAGTGTTACCTACCCTATTATAGCCACACGATGGCTAACACGGATTCCATTTGTGAGATTAAGGGATAAAGTGTCCTTCACAAGTAGACCAAAGGAACCCCCATCTGCATATTCCAATTCATAAGGACATCGCTTTGGTTCATCGCATTTGTAGTCTTCGGAAGAGTGTAAGGAGGCACAAAGGGGGTCCCTACAAGCCACCAGGTCATTGCTTGGTCGGTAAAACGGGTGAGGCCCCTATAAATGGGAAAGAAGTGATTAGCATCTTACGGAAACCAAACAAGTATAAAAAGCCACGATGTACTGAAACTGAAACTTTCGGATTCAGCAGCAATTTTATAATACATCTTATTCATGGAATGGCTTCAATTTTCAATTGGTTTGGATACAATGTACAAATTCAATTCAATATCTACCATGAACCAGAAGTGGGAAGTTCTATTGCTCTGATATCTAGTATTCTCTACTTTATTACCTGTCTGTACTGCATAGGCAGAATACTGTAATCAGTCCAACTAAACAATTGAAACAAACCTAAAAAGGGAATAGAGTGCCATAATCTATGGACCATCACGTCCTTCAGGTTTTCTCCCACTAAATAATAACAAAGTCGGTGCACTCAGTCAGACAGATATTGTGAAAAGAATCCCTAAAGAACTTTGGCGGATTAGAACAATGATGAACGAATTTCAACTCCCATAAATTCGGTGTCCTATTAAACATTTGGCAAAACGATTCTGATTTTGAGGTTAATTATATCCTACTGCAAGGAATCCCCAATATAAAGTTTCTGCATGTATGAATTAATATGTTGAAATCTAGGATTTGGACACAAATTACCTTAGGGCAGCCACAACAAGGTTCACATTGAAGCCAAGTGAGATCACTACTAGTGTCAGGATCAAAAAAAATCACTTGCTACTGATGTTTTATCACTGTTTTGATCAGCTAGTTAAATATTACCATCAAACCAAGATTGATGGTCGAAACATTCATTCAATAAACTACAAGTGTTTAATGGGAATATACCTTTGTGAGTCATTCTGGCAATGCAAAATATGCTTCATGTACTCTCTTTGTGACTCGAACAAATTTCACCGGCACAAGCAATAAACGGATACAAAAAATTGCAATCTTTTGAAAGAAACATCAAAGTACTCAATAGTTATGAGAACTAATATAACCAAATACTGCATAGACCATCTTGTCAATCATCTCCTTCACAATTTGATACATAGTGGGCCTAGCCTAAAAAGGGAAAATAGAAAATTGATGTCTTGTAGCATAATCATGTAGAAGAGGAAAAAGAGTTTCCCAATTGACACTTACTATGTGGACATTGTGTAGGGAGTTCACGTAGCTCGCTATTTTTCCCTTGCATAGGGAGTCCTATTCCAAATTCACACAATTCTACAAAAACCAAAGTTGTATCCCTCAATAACTGAAGCACACAACTCAGAGTAGAGAAACGAAAGTGATACAATAACAACAACAAAAATTCATGAGGACATTTCATTAGATAGTGACCTAAAGACAATGGAATAATACCTCATCATTGTAAGGGGAATCGAATCCATTGGCCATGGGAGAATGCGAAGCAGGACTCGAATGCGCGAAACAGTAAGGGAATCGGCGGTCAGTGTGGAGATGACCTTTTCGATCTGACAAATTGTAGATCTCGAGCCCTTCATCGCCATCATCGTTGTGGACAGCAAGCGTGATTTTGTGGAGGTTTTCTTTCAAATTCGCTATTGAACTCCACATCATCAAATCCCCCAACAAAACCCTCTCTCTAACCTGTAAATATCCAAATCCACAGATATAATACCAAAAAAAACAATCAGAATCATAAAACCCCTATCTGGCAAACAAAATGCCCAAATCCCCTTACGTGTTTATTGTTGTTTTTTTATGGTCCATTTTATGTGAGAAATAAAAAACGTCTCTTCTCCCTTTCTCACAACTGAAATGACTTGGAAACCTTAAAACAAAAAACAGAAACGGAGAACCGTACCTCATCCTGGTCGTCAGACTCTTCGGCGCACTTGATCTCCGACTCGATGACTTTGAGGAGCGACTCGTCAAAACTCGGCCGCGAAGAGTAGTGGCTCACCGAGGGGAACAAACTCCTAGACAGCTGTCGAGAGACGCCACTGCTGTCACCAACGTGAGAGGAGATGGAAACAAGGGGAGGCCAAATCGCATACAACCATACACTATATCACTGCTGAAACAGCCACCGTTCGACTAAGAGAGAGAGAGAGAGAGAGAGAGAGAGAGAGACGTACCACTATTAGATTTAGGGGATCGATTGAGAAAGGGGACAGATTAGTGAGCTGTGAAACGAATCGATTTTTCCTTGTAAATGCGGGGAAAAATCCATGAAATCGGAAGATTGGAGAGTGGAGGAATACCAGAAATCACAGAGTAAGCGAGCCTTTTCGTCGTCCACGGTGGTGCTGCTGCTGCTACTGCCAAGTTCGGCGAGGAAGGGGGCCGAGGTTGAGTATTCAGCGTGAATGGAGAGTGCAGCGTGAGTGGAGAGTTTCAGCGTGTGAGGAGAGCAAAATTAGGGCTTATTATTGGTGACAAGCAAAGAGCATGAAACGACGTCGTTTTACGAAGCATAACTTTACATTTAAACGCGCCAAAACGAATAGCAACCCGGGAGTACGAAAATTCAGATTTTCAGTGACAACTTTATGCTTGTCACCGAAATTTGTCTTCAGCGACAAAGTTTTTGTCACCGAAAGATTTTTCAATGACAACTTCATGCTTGTCACCGAAACTTGTCTTCGGCGACAAATTTTTTGTCACCGAATCTCCTCTTTATTTGGCATGCCAGCTGCTCGTTACTCAATGATTTTCCGTGACAAGCACTAAAATTTTTTGTCACCATTGAGTATATTTTGTGTCAACACCAATTTTTTGTCACTAAAGGGTGTCACCAAGTGTCACCAAAAGTGTTTTTTGTTGTAGTGTGTTGATGCAAGGTGGGGGGTACCAGTGGTGCTTCCGCTACCTGACTGTTTCACACAAGAGCTGAACATGCTTTGTTGCCTTGACAGTTTTTTTTTTTTTTTAATGCTTTTACCACTTAGTGAGTCTTTCCTCTTCATATACGGAGTATTTAGCTATTTTAAAGTCCAATAGCAGCAGGCCGAGCTAGTTGGCTGAAGTATAGTTAAGCAGTAAGTTAACGCAGCTGCAGACATCAAATTTGGGGGCACAAAACCAACTCTTGACTGCCATAGTTGGAACAGTGCAAGGTTGATAGTGCTGGACATAAGCTCTTGTTAAACTGAACCCTTTTCGCTTTGAATTATGATTTTGGGAAAGTGTTGTTTTGGTTTGCTATTGCGTGGGTTCATTCTACGATGACCAATATGAAGTAGAATTGTAGTTATGGCTAGTAATCTACTATCCTACCTGGAGTCCTTTATGTTTGATCATTTTTGATATTCTTGACATCTTAAAAAATCTTTCATACTCTCTATTTTATTCATTTGTTGATGGTTTAGAAAACTGTCTTCCAGAATTAACAGAGTTTTTTTATTGGTGAAAAACTCTTGAATTTCTTCCCACAAATATGCCCATTTGTTCATCCAATCAATTGACACGAACTGCTGAAAAAAGGACCAGGAAAATGCGTCATAGGTAGTAAAAATTCTACATCTTGTATGCGTTACTCAGTGTGAGTACATTATCGACATAAGCATGTGAAGCATTTACATGCGAAATGTTTTTCCTTTGCCACATGCAATGGGAAGTTCATTAATACGTTTTCACCATGATGGGACTGATCTTATCTTGGCAGGGCAGCTTGAAAACAGTGGAGGTTCTTGATACTCGTTCTGGCATCAATGGTTTAGTCTCATAGTTTGTAAAACAGTTGCAGGTAGAATGCCAATTGTGGATATATACTTTTTGAATGCAATTTTAATAGTTACACTGATTGTTATATGGTGTAGATAAAGAGATTACCATCAGAAATATAACATTTAATTTCATTTGAAAGTTTGAGATTTGCATCTTGCTGAAATTACTTGTGATCTGCTTGGAATTTACTTTCCCTTCAGCTTTCAAGTACAAACCCTTGTGAAAGTTCATTCTTCAAGTCAAATCAGCTAAGAGTGTTGAATGTTGTTTCCATGTACTCCCAGAATCTGCAATTTCATCGTATAGCTTTTGTGTTTTAGGAAGAAAATGCATCTCGAGAGTGCACAATTTTAAGAACAGCCGGAAAGCTTGCTCCATTTGATTTCAATAGAATGCCAGAGAGTGACGACCTTAATTGTCATTTGGCATCCCAAAGCCAAAGGCGTCAAAAGAAATATAATCTGAAGTTGAATAAATCACTTCCCCCAGAGTCATTCTGTCCCATCTACAATAGCCCACTCAGCACTTCCGACTTGTTAAGTTTGAATGATATTGAGATTGGACAATTAAGTGCTGAAACATTTGGGGCTAAATGTTGTTTGAGTTGTCAGATCCTTCCCAAGGAACCCTCATCCGTGGAGCACTTCTATTCACTTTTACCACAGCCAGTCATTGCCCTAGCAAAGAATGATTATCATTGCAATTGGAGATGGCTAAGGTAAGAAACTAAAACGTTACACTTACATGTTCTTTATGCATGTAATTTGCGGGTGATTAGGGATGATTTCAATTAAGATTATACCAAGAACTCTATGAGTTTCTTTTTCCATCGGTAAATGACTTGCTTTTCGCATGAGACCTTAATTTATCGTGCCTTGGGGCCTGTGTTACAGGGACTCAGGTATTGGTTGTAGACACGTAGGTATGTGTCTAAGTGTCCGCTTAATCTAATTTCCCGTTTAGAACTCGGGGATTTGCCCAAATAGTAGAACTTCTAGTATATTTCTTTTATGTTCTCCGATGAATAGTGGTTACAAAGTGCCTTAGGGTGTTTCTTACACAATATGAAAGTTCTACGCATGATTCAGGGTAACTTTGCATCACAAAATATGTTTGCTATGTGTCTGTCCAACTAAATGTGTTGGACACGGAGCCCACACCCTTATCCTAGTGATATTTTGTTCATTTAGAAGGGCCCATGTAACATAGCTCAAGGCTATGTGGAACTTTGTAAGTTTTTTAAAACAATACTTTTAATGAGTATGATTATCTGGAGACCACGTGTATTTGTGGCTCCTCCATTCTGAAAATGTGTCTAAAAATTCTGTTTTCCAATTTCCTTGCATCGGATAACTGCTTTGTTTATGCGTTCTCCTCTTAGGGAGCAGATACAAGATTGCTTGGTTTTAGACAGCAAAGATGGAACCTGAACCTGCTATTTGCTCGTTTTCAAATTCTTCTGCAGATAAATCTTCTCACTTTAGATGCTTGCGCATTTTAAGCAATGGTTCACATTGCTAGGGTCAAAAATTCATAAGGGGGACAAGGCTATAGCAGCAAGCAACCTAATAACAAGGGTAACGTATCCTACCGTGTAATGAGGAGGAGTTTTTCGGATGCCAAATTGGCTTGATTTTTCCAATTAAGTCCCTTGATTGGGCAGCCACAAGGCGGGTGGGGGTAATTCAGCCCATTTGCTCGGTCCTATCTTCGTAATTACGGGTGTCTTAAGGGGCAATTGAGAATGTGCCATTGCCTTTTTGAGTACACGTGGTTTTCTCCTGTCCAAGTATTTTCCTCCGCTTTACACTCTCCTCCCCCAAAATACACGCCACCAATCACCATCCACCACATTCTTCTCTTCACTAGGGCAACTCTCTCTCTATCTCTCAACACCATCAAACGACTGAGTACCTCACTGGCACAGCTCACCAATGCCGTCTTCAGAAAACTGAGAGCCAAGTCCGAGAACAAGGTACGTATAGTTCAAATCTGTTTTAATTTTTTTTGTAGATCACTCAATTCTGATTTCCTTAGGGGGGGTTCTTTTTCCAAATGTGTTTTGATTGCAATAATCCAATGCGGACATCCGCTGCGTACGGGAGCTTATGGTGCATTGATTGCTCGGCCGGATGTCGGAGACAGCTTCGTCAGGTGATTCTGAATTGCACTTGCGATGTGGCTTATGATGCTTGCTGTAGAGAGAGAAGGAAGTGATGGAGGCCATGGCTGGGTTTTGGAGGAGCAGGAGCCCCTTCGATCGTAATAGCGATCATCTTCGTTGGTAAGTTATCTCATTCTCAACAATTGTTTCAGTATAAAAATTGATGGAAGTTTTGTGAAGGTAATATTGTTATTGATTTTGGCAAGGGAAACCGGTGCGGCATTCGGAAGGTATGTCCGACTTTTGAATGTTTTTGGAAAATTTGAAAGACTGGAATGTGATGCTTATTCTACCTATCTTCAAATGAGAAAAACAGATTTTGAGATGATGGTTGATTTTGGTGGATATGATAAATAGTGCCAGATATTGATCAGTTTAGTTTCAATTCGTATGTTTTGGGAAGTGCCTTTAGGCATGGGTAATCTTTTTTTTCCTGAACGTGGCACCGGTAGTCTATTATTTTACTGTGTATGTAATTTTGACCCGAGGGAGACTGCATTAGTCGGAAACAGTTGAATAGACATTGTTGAAATGTAGGGCTCTCTAATTTGCAAATTCATTTGTTGAAATAGGTTACATGCTTCCTTTTTGAAGCTCGGGCAAAATTGATTAGATCCATTGGTGGGTAATCCTATTTGAAGCTGGGGAGAAGCCGGACACCTCCATGGGGTGCAGACAGCCCTAGGGAAGGGTATTCTATTGAGGTTAAATCAAAAGGGTAATTGCACAGTAATGCAGAATTGGACTTGCTTAGAAGTTTAAGTATGCGAGTGCCATGGCTACTTCCATAGACCTATTGTTATTGTGCAGGACATTAGTCACGGATTAAAGGCCTTCTCTTTTTTAAACTAAAAAATGGTGGGTTAAAGAGGGAGGTTAGAGGAATGTTGAATCAAAAGGTACAATGCCATTAGTTTTGAACATCCCAGTTTTGTTGCCTTATTTTCTGATAGTTGACTTCACTTACATTCAATATGTTAGCTAATTTTACTTTTAAGTCTAGATAAGCTAGGATGACATGCATGTTGCACAATTCCTGCACTTTTTAACAAAGTTTTGATTTGGTTGTATTTTTTCGGGATTGAGCAATTCGGAACACAACCGCAACGGAATTATTTTAGGACTACATACGAAGCTGCTCTCTCTCCTTACTATCGCAAATCTTTGGTTATAATAAAGAATGGGTATTATCTATATTGTTGTGGCCTAGGTATCAGAAAAGTTATGTTAGCTATCGATTACGCTCTTATGTTAGGCTGATTATGTTTACTCTTTTTTTTTTTTAGCTATATAATTTATCGGGTGCACTTAGTGAACTTGACCAATTGATACTGGGTCACCTTGAGATCACATCACATGTGCTGTTGAACTCTAATATAGTGGTGAAAGCTTGGTTGTTGTCCCCTTTTCGCTCTAGACCGGAGCATATGGAGAATGAATAGCTAGGTGATATTTGGAGGCAATTGGGATCGAGTTATGAGCTATTATGCACCGACACGGACACGAAACCGACACTGGGACACGGGAATTCTAAAAAAATGGGGACACGGACACTGCGGGGGACACGCCACGTGTATATTTATTTATATATATATATATATATATAAATAAATAATTATAGTTTAGCACCTAGAAATTTTAAAAAATTTATAATTTGGCCCCAAATTTTATTTTAAAAAATTACAGTTTGACCCCCAATTTTTTCAAAAATTACAGTTTGGTCCCCAAAAATTTAAAAAAATTACAGTTTGGCCCCTGCCGTGTCCCCATCGGTGTCCCCGCGGTGTCCCAACCGTGTCCCCGCGGTGTCCTCGTCAAAAATTCAAATTAAATTATGGGACACGGCACGTGGCGTGTCCCGTACGTATCCCGCGGTGTCCCCGTGTCTGACGCTGCGATACCTCGACTTTTAGAGGTGTCGGTGCTTCATAGGTTATGAGGGAGAGGAGAGACCAAAGTTGCTGGGCCTATTTGATATAATCTGTTCGAACCACGGGCAAATTTTAGCAAGAATGTATGGATGGACGAGACCCTAATTTTAGCAAGAGCTTTGGATGAATTTGTTGAACTCTATAGGGTGCATGCGAATGAACCACTAGCAACCAGGAATCAGTGAAACAAGCTGAAGCTTTTGAGAACGTAAGAGCAACATTAATTCAAAGTGGTCTATGTTCTGCCCAATCGCTGCACATGTTTGGGAATTTTCATCTAATAGCTTGGTAATGAAGTTTGGAGTTGTCAAAGTTTGGAACATTTGAAAGACATGATGCGTGTGATGTGAAATTCCCTCCGTCTGTCTGTCTGTGTGTGGTTTTGTGGCTGTTTATGTTTGGTCTTGTTTTGTTTTATCAGCTAATTAGTGCTAAATGGATGATTTATTATGTGGATACATGGGTGGTTTTTTTGGGAAAATGACGGCCAAGGACGTGTTTTGATAATTAATACCCGCTAAGGATATTTTCAGCATTAACAAATATTCTTAGCATATCCTTGGCGGGTATTAATTATCAAAACATGTCTTGAGCCGTCATTTTCCCAATTCTTTTTTGGTTGAAATGAGGTGACCATATGTTCCAAATCTGTGATTTGGTCGAGATCAAACTTGTATCATGATAGGTATCTTTTATTGTGTAATTTTGCCTAAATGGATGGTTGGAGAATTTTTCATTTTACTTCATCGCCATTCACCCAAATTCGGAGAACTTTCCATTTTACTCCATCGTCATTTGGGTGATTTTATGCTATGTTATTTTTTCGGATAGATGCCAAAATAACGCCTGTTTTCACTAAAAATACCAAAAATATCATTTAGATTAAAAAATTGTCTTCAATTGTGGGTATTTTTTGGTTAAAATACTGAAACTATAGTTTAGGCAATGGCATATACTTGCCCTATTGTATCCCATATTTGTACGATCTTCCATCATCAGGCAAAGAAATCAAGAAATCAAAGCGACTATACAATACACACACACACATGACTATATCTATGTTTACAGCCCTATCTTCATTTACACTTGTAGACTGTATAGACAGACTTTTGTTAATTTATCTTTTTGATTGAGTCTCTTGGGAACAAATGAAAGCGAGTTTACAGAAGAGCAAAGCTGAGAAAGGACTGGTTGGCCGATTGGGTATCAAGAAACGACGACACTGTGCGGAGCTTGCCAATCTACTGGTGGTTCTCATAAATTGTGGAGTTTCGGGCATCGCTGATGCTGTTAGGTAAAAGTAAAAACCTTTGCTTCTTTAGTTACTTGTTAATTGTGTATACTATATACTACTGCAAGTTACACAGAGTGACGAAATGGTGACTAGGGTGCGAAATTTTGTTTGTGTTTGTGGATAAGATAAACTTTCTTTCGAAGTTTCAATTTGGTTGTCGGAACATATTTAATTGGGAACCCAGATGACCGCATTCTCTTCTACAAAGCCCAATTCAACTTCACAATCATGTTTTCATTTTTGGGTAGCCTTTGATTGAATATTTTAATTTTGCAGGTTTCTTTTGATGGGTTCTGATCTAAAACTGGTGTGTATGTGTGTGTGTGAGAGAGAGGCCTGAAGTTCTGGAGGTTGTGTTGAAGGAAGCTATGGATTTGGTAATGGATTTGATATCTGATAATTACATGTGGTTTTCTTGATTATGCTGTGTCAAATTTGTTGCTTTTGTTTGATTTTTTATTTTTTGGGGTTTGATGGAATTGGGTTTTTTGAGTCCAGTAAAACATACCCATTTAGGTAGTTTTTCAGAATATGAGATGTTCTAAGAACGTTTATCCGCCGAGTCTGCTCAGCAAAGGCTTGAGCTTTTTGGCTATAACAAACTCGACAAGAAGAAGGTATCTGTTTCTTATCGAACACCCTCCTTTTGTATTTCCAGTCTGTTGGCTTTTTGGACTGAAATTCTGATAATAAAGTTTATTATCTTCTCAGCATTTCAGGAGAGTAAATTCTTGAAGTTGTTAGGCTTTTAACCTGTTCCGGTTTCTGAAAAAATGAACTTTTAAAGGGAACGTAATTTCAAGCTCAAAAATTATGTATTTACGCAAATAATTTTTCTACCAATATGGACTTGTTTGATAGATCTCATTGAGATCTTTTAAACGGTGTAAAAAAATGAAAAAATTATTTTTCATTTTCATTATATTTGAGTTTGAAATTACCTTCTTTTTGAAAAAGAATGTTTAAAAAAAAAGCAGAACGGCACCTTTGTGTGGAACCCTCTGTCATGGGTGATGGAAATTGCTGCTATCATGGATATTGCCCTTGCCAACGATGGAGTAAGAGCCCGCATTTAAATTTGGATTAGAGTATTCACAGAAACCATGATTTGATCTAAATTATGTGTTGGTTTCATCACTAAATAGGCACGCTGTTGCGACAAGAGAAAATGCCGGTGTCCCAAAAGCCCATTGCCTGAAGAAGCATTTCTTATCGGTATTCCCAGAATGCCTTGTTGAGGCAAAAGTGCTATTATATGATGAATCCTCTTAAGAAGAAATTCTTTCTTGCCACCCTGATTTTGTGTTGGACTGCATTGACAACATAGACACGAAGATAGGATACAGTATTTGTTCATGGTGAGTATTATCATCCTTGAATGCTTACCAAAAATGACTACTTGGCTCAACCTTTTTTACTGTTACAGTTACGTTCAGAAGTTTAGAGTCATAATTTGTTGCTGAAGTGAGATATGTGTGTGCGCTTGCGTGCGTGTGTGTGATAGGCATGTATGGTTGTTTGCGAATTGCCATGTTTAAACTGTGTTTGGATGAGTTTTTGAGAAATTTTTTAGGGTTATGAGTGGAGAGAGAATGAGAGTAATGATTGAAAGTATGGATAATGAGTGGAGAGAGATAGAGAGAGAAATGAGAATAATAATTAGAGATAGGGGTAATGAGTGGAGAGCAATGATTGAAAGTAGAGGTAATAAGTATTTTTTGAGTTGGAATTTTTTTTTTTCAAAAAGGGAAAAGAACAAGGCATTAATTATTTAGGCAAGAGCGTATAGTAGCGTTAATGGACATAGGGTCTGGAAAATATTGCACTTTCAAAGGTCTTTCATTCTACCTTGAATGATGCATTTTGAGAATTTATAGTTTGGAACTTGTGAATGATTAGGTTTTAGCGGAAAATTATTTTGAACTACCCACATTCCAGATATTAAGTTGTCTATCATGAGTTCAAATACCTTGTGAATATAATAGAGGTTTTACTTTTCAATTTACAATTTCTGGATTCATAGTGTGAAATAGGTGGCACTTCTTGCCGAATGTGTGCGTAGGGGCTTCAAAGTTCTGTCTGCAACGAGAGTTGGCACGAGAACTGACCCTACAAAAATCTTTGTGGCTGATTTGAGAGTCTGACAAATGACCATCTATCTTGAGCCGTAATTCTTTTGGTGTGCATGATTTGCTTTCTAATATTTTAGGACCATGTATCTACCTATCATAAACTTTCCTACAATCACGTTACGTTAGCATTTGTAAATAGGGTATGCATTATATAATCTACATGTAAATCAGCTAGACTCTTGGTACTTTTATCAATCTTTGTAATACGCCTTTCCTCTTCAATGGGCATGACATTCGTGCCTTGGACATGGCCGCACCTAGTAGGCTTTATATGTCGTCTTGGCGACAAGATATCATGTGTGTTTGTTATTTAATAATCAAGCTTTCGCTCCTCTTTTGTGTATGCGAAACGAAATGGGGGATGGTGTTGTGCAGTGAAGTGCATAGCACCAAGCTGCGCACCTCCGAGCCGTCAGATAGTGCATTCGACGGCTAGGATCTCATCTCGGCAATGAATGGCTCTCGATCGTTGATTGTCAAAATAAGATCCGAGCCGTTAGATGCACGATCCAACGGCTTAGAACTGCGCAACATTGCGCAGCACCAACCCCAAATCCGAAACTTGGAGGTGATGCAAATTCACGTTTGATCTGCTCACATGTTTTGTTTACATCAATTGACGGTTAAAATATACATATCTGAGGAAAAAAATCGACTGCTTTCTCGAAGTTTGCTGAAGAATGAAATGTAGAATTATCTCCCTTGGCTTTTGAGAAATAATAAAGTCAAAACTGTTTTTGTAAATTCCGAAACTGTTGTGCGTGAGATTTTTTATTTTTTTTTAGGATGCATGAGAGATTTGTATTTTGCACATTGTACAAGCATTTTATGCTCTACAATTTTGACATTAACAAAAACAATTTTACATTAGCACCACTTTTTTTTTCTTAGACCAATGATAGATAATCCATTATTACTTGGGGGTAATTATTCTTGTGACGAAATGCCGAATTTTTTTTGAACGACAACAAAATTTCATTAATATTTGAAATTGTTAAAAGACCAATAGGAACAAGGAGAATGAAGTTTTGTAACAAAGCTAAGAGCATCCGCAATGGTAATAATCAAAATCAATACCCAAGATGTGTTATGTCAGTATTTGATTATTCATTTAGTCTATAATCAAATTTAATAACCTTTATCTCTACATTGGTTATTTTTACATACCTAACAAAAAAAAACCCATAATACACAATGCACATGTCAATTTCAAACGAGTTTCAATCACGTACCCGACCATACCAAATTATTCGTCTCGATGAGACGATTCCAATTTGGAGTGTTTTTGAGTTATTGAGTTTTGGTTATTGGTAAAAGTTGTTAAATTTGGTTATGGAATGAGTAAAATTTGCTTATTTGCTAAAAGACTTCTAACTTTGCTTATTGCAATGTGGGGTATTTTTTGAGCATTGTTGTTAAGTTTGCTGGAGAATGAAATGTAGAATTATCTCCCTTCTTGGTTTTTGGGAAATAATAAAGTCAACTATTTTTGTTAATTCTGAAATTGTTGTGCGTGAGATTTTTTTTTAGGATGAGAGATTTGTATTTTGCACATTGTACAAGCATTTTATGCTCAACAATTTTGACATTAACAAAAACAAGTTTTGCATTAGCACCACTTTTTTTTTCTTAGACCAATGATAGATAATCCATTATTACTTGGGGGTAATTATTCTTCTGACGAAATGCTAAGTTTTTTTTGGAACGACAACAAAAATTTTATTAATATTTGAAATTGTTACAAAGACCGATAGAAACAAGGAGAATGAAGTTTGCTTATCCACACCCATTTGCTTATTACAACGGAAATGCTCTAAGAAAAATTCTATGCCCGACTCAAACCCTCGATTGCCAAGGAACTAATGAAAAAATTCCAATGGGACAAGCCTACGCCTAAAATGCCGAAGCCCAAACAATAATTGGGATAAGCCCATCGAAAAGAAACCCTGACCCTAATCCCGCATCAACTTCGACCATTTTTAACTCGCACCTATCAACTTTGTCAATGCATGTGAGAAGCAAGTCGCTGGTGTAAATGCCTACAATTAGTACATTAGAGCATCCGCAATGTAATAATCAAAATTAAAAGGTTGCTAAAGTTAGCACTGTTTGCTCAAAAAAGTGCTCACATTGTAATAATCAAACTTAGCAATCTTTTAGCAACTCATCAAATTTTGGCCTTTGAATAATCAAAACTAACAACTTTTTGTCAATAATCAAATCTAATCATCCCCACATTTTCTCAATTAAATACACACATCATTACACAAAACATTCTTTCTCTCAACAATGTTTTCAAAAAATAACTTTTAAAAACTATTTTTTTTAGAAATTTTTTTAAAAAATAGTTTAAAAAAACTGTTATTTAAAAAAAAAAAAAAAAACTGTTTTCAAAAACCGTTTTTACACAAGCCACAAGCCAATGTCTACAATTAGTAACCCTCTAAATGAATAATCAAAAGCTGACGTGGCAAATTTTAATTATTCATTTTTTATTATTACATTGCTCTTAGATAACAGGAAAAAAGCTCACAAGCCAATGTCTACAATTAGTACCTTTTTTTTAAATATTGTATACATAAGCAGAGTGCATGTTAGGAGGTTAGTACACAAAGAGTTTCAGAGGCTATCCATAGTCCTGAATTCCAAACGCCCACAACGGGACTCGAATCCTGACCTCTCATATGGAGATGACCAGAAGATGCCCATTGCTACAATTAGTACCTTACTAATATTCTCAAGGAGTAGATGTTTACAATTAGTACATTAGATACCAGAGTGGCGACCCATCCTGCATTTCATTGGAAATTACAATAGTGAGGAAACCCATGTCTGTCTTCTAAAATATTTACTGCTTAGCTGGATTTGAGATTCTCGTGGAATTCTTAAAATGCAATTTGCATCATGTCTGGATCGACTGAGGTTTAACCTTTATATGATTCGTTGGCTATATTGGGAGCAGGTGCAAGTTGGAACTCCCAATGAATTATAACTACGTATTATAATTGAGAATTGAAGACGTTCTAATTTACTGTGTTTGCCAACTTATGTACTCCGTTGACTTTATTGGGAGCAGGTGCAAGTTGGAACTCCTAATGAATTATATTGGAAATTAAAAAGACGAGGAGCCCAATGTCTCTATTCTAAAATATTTACCGCTTAGTTGGATTTGAGATTCTCGCGGAATTCTTAAATTGCAATTTGCATAATGTTTAGATCCACTGAATTTGCAAGTACTCATTTAACCATTATATGATTCGTTGGCTTTATTGGGAGTTGGAACTCCTAATGAATTATATTGTTGGAAATTAAAAAGACGAGGAGCCCAATGTCTCTCTTGTAAAATATTTACCGCTTAGCTGGATTGAGATTCTCGCGGAATTCTTAAATTGCAATTTGCATAATGTTTAGATCCACTGAATTTGCAAGTACTCATTTAACCATTATATGATTCGTTGGCTTTATTGGGAGTTGGAACTCCTAATGAATTATATTGTTGGAAATTAAAAAGACGAGGAGCCCAATGTCTCTCTTGTAAAATATTTACCGCTTAGCTGGATTTGAGATTCTCGCGGAATTCTTAAATTGCAATTTGCATAATGTTTAGATCCACTGAATTTGCAAGTACTCATTTAACCATTATATGATTCGTTGGCTTTATTGGGAGTTGGAACTCCTAATGAATTATATTGTTGGAAATTAAAAAGACGAGGAGCCCAATGTCTCTCTTGTAAAATATTTACTGCTTAGTTGGATATGAGATTCTCGCGGAATTCTTAAATTGCAATTTGCATAATGTTTAGATCGACTGAATTTGCACGTACTCATTTAACCATTGTATGATTCGTTGGCTTTATTGGGAGTTGGAACTCCTAATGAATTATACTGTTGGAAATTAAAAAGACGAGGAGTCCAATGTCTCTCTTCTAAAATATTTACTGCTTAGCTGGATTTGAGATTCTCACGAAATTCTTAAATTGCAATTTGCTTCATGTCTGGATCGACCGAATTCGCCTGTACTCATTTAACCATTATATGAAGTTGTAACTCCCAATGAATTGTAACTACGAACAATAATTGAGAATTGAATACAAAGTCTTTGTTGAACAAAAACTTATTAAGAGCAGGTGCAAGTTGGAACTCCCAATGAATTATATTACTAGAAATTAAAAGGGTGAGGAAACCCAATGTCTCTCTTCTAAAATATTTACTGCTTAGCTGGATTTGAGATTCTTGCAGAATTCTTAAATTGCAATTTGCATCATGTCAGGATCGACAGAATTTGTATGTACTCATTTGAGACTAGAAGATCAGCAAGCTGATTAGAAGATCAACAACTTACTTACTTGTCTACGGAGTAGTGGTACTTGTGTAACTGTGCTTTTACTCTTCATAGTTTCCCCCGTTTACACAATCCTGATTCCGTCGACTGTTACACAAGAATTTCGGAAATATCTACGAAAAGTCGAAAAAAATAATAATCTAAGTTCAAGGTAGCAACCAAGTCAGCATATATATCTCCGTTCGTTTCTCTAAACACGTGGGGCAAGGAATTCCAGTAAGGACCTGCAATCAGAAATCATGTGATGATGATGCCAGTCATGTGAATATGTGATCATGTGAGAAACATTTGCATCAACTGGATCAATTGTAAGGCATCAGATTCCACACCAATATAATATTAGGAACAAGGACGGATCCAGGAATTCTCTCTAATGGGAGCACAAATTTTTACTACATTTGAACAAAAATTTACATTCAAGCACAATAATATAAATTTAAACTTCATCATATGAGAAAAGGGAAATAATTTCAAAAATTCCTAAAAATAAATGCTAAAAGGGTTGTAATCCCTTTATGGTTTCTCTAATGAGAGCCACCATCAAGGGGCAAAATTGGAAAAAATAATGCTCATGTTTTTTCATTAGTGAATTATTTATAATGTGATTGTGTGTGCTTATAATATTGTCCAAAAAATTAAGTGCTCAAATTTTTAATCAATTTGGATAGATACAAAGATTTTTTTTTCTAATCATATTATTTTAAAGGGTCATAATTAATTTTTATCTTTAGAGATCTCATATGTAGAACCAAATGAAGAGTAAATACTTAATTGCTCCAATTTTTAATCCATTGGAATTGGAACAAAGATCTTATTTTTCTTATTATTTTATTCTAAAGGGTCATAATTAATTTTTGGTTCTAGAGCTCTCAAATGAGAACCCTAAGAAAGCCGTAGAATTAAATGAAGAGCAGATTCTTAAGTATTCCAATTTTCAATCCGTTCGAACCGATGCGAAGATCATATTTGTCTGATTATTTTATCCTTAGGAATCATAATTAATTTTTTACTTTAAAACTCTCATAATTAATGTTTGTAAAAAAAAAAATTGAATTGAGTGCTCCCACGTGCCCCATAGTGCATCCGTCCCTGATTAGGGACATTGATATCCCATGCCATGTGGAGACCATCACGAAGTGCACTCTTTATAATTCGCTAATGTATGTCAACTACTGTAATAAGTATAATTCGTTGGCTTTATTGGGAGCAGGTGCAAGTTGGATCCCCAGTGAAATCTATAACCCAAATTGTGACGGTGTAGTGACCCACATATTTTTTCTACATACATTTTGGCCGTTGAATTTAACACACATGCATTTCCCTGCATAAATCTCCACCCTCTATTCAACCCTTGGGCATTGGATGGCTCAGATTGATTTCATCCGACGATTGAGAGTGATTTTATCAGTTTTTGGAAATGATTTTTTCAGTTTGAATGTTGAATATTTGGAAATGTTCAGTCATCATATTCAGTCACTTAATTTATGAAAATCTTGATTAGCATGGCAAATACATATACAAAGATTTGATTGGGAGAAAGAATATAATGACAGAATTTTTGGTAATGATTTTTACGGGGAGCTTGATTGGCAAATACATATACAAAGACTTGATTGGGGAGCTTAATTTTTGGTAATAATTTTTGATTTGCCAATTTTTGGGTAAGGGATATAATCACAGATTAGCGTTTATTCTCATTTTCACTTCTCTCTCTCTCTCTCTCTCTCTCCTCTAAACATTTTTTTCCAATTCTCTTTCCTGTCTCCATGACCCTCACCCTCTCTCCGGTTCTCTCTCCACAGGTATGACTCTTTGTTCTAATTTTTTAAAACGGTTGTGAATCAACAATCGGCTTAGGGATAATGTATTGATTTTTACGGGGAGCTTGATTGGCAAATACATATACAAAGATTTTATTTGTGATAAAATTTGAAAATCAATACACGATTTAGGGTTTATGTATTGATTTTCAAATTTCATCACAAATAAATCATTACCAAAAAAATCAAGTCTTGGTATGACTGAAAAATTCAGTCACTATAGTCCATAATCAACAATCGGCAATTCTATTAGTCCATAATCAGTCATTATAATGACTGAACCAACAACCGGTAATTCTTTTAGTTCATTACCAAAAATTGAAAAAGTTCTAACTCTACCTATGACCTAATTACATAAATCGACATAAGCATATTAACTGCAACCCTAAAAACAACCAATAGTGTTGGGCCCGGAGTGTCCCCATGGATTTGGTTATATAATGCCACTTCCTGCGACCGCTCTAAAAACAGACTTGCGGGTGCGATGTCGAATGCCATAAAAGACTTAATTGAAACCTTTCCTACCACCAATTGGTTTTAGGAGAGATGGTGGAAAAGCGGTCCGACAAGTGGTATCAGAGCCAGGAAGTCATGGGTTCGAGTCGCGGGAGCGTCATCGTGAGGGAGGGATTGTTGGGCCCGGAGTGCCCCCATGGATTTGGTTATACAATGCCACTCCCTGTGACCGCTCTAAAAACAGACTTGCGGGTGCGATGTCGAATGCCATAAAAGACTTAATTGAAACCCTTCCTACAACCAATTGGTTTTAGGGGAGATGGTGGAAAAGCGGTCCGACAAATAGCTTATGCCCGTGCAATATGGTTTTTGGAAGATGCTTCGTTTGTCGATATATCAATATATATATATATATATATCAATATATGATCACTCCAAGCGTAGGGTAAATTCCTCCATTGAAGCATAATAATCCAGAAGTCCGGGATCATACCCAAGAGAATATCATCATGGCTTGATTGGATTTGTAGATGTAAGGATTGTGGCCTTGAAGCGGCTAAGTTTTAGGTGTAGTTTGAAATGGAGAAAAAGTGCAATTTAGGTGTGATTTGAAAATGATTTAAACTAAGCGGCTAGGTCTAGGGATTTCAACATCCACAACTCAAATCAATCAGCTCTCCCTTGAGTTACTCGGGTTGAGATACGCATCAACAATCTCCCAACCTGGAGGATTTATCATTAAGCTCATTTACTAGAAAAGGAGTCGAAATACCAAGCTAGTTCTAGTATTCATCTAGCAAACACAAGAGATGACAAGCTCTAAGAATCTATGCGTGGCAAGTAGGCTCGCTCTTGCCTACGCATGATCAAAGAGGTTAACACCGCCGAGATTTTATAGACAAACACGAACTACTTTGATTTTCCAACTAAACATGAAGATTTATTGAGAGAAAATCATGATCAATTCAAGTCATGGAGTGCTAATCACTCCATGACCAAGCCTAATTATCTACTCACTCATACTAAGAATTGAATCAACAAAGCTAATTATTGAAAACATGATGGAATTCAAATTAAACTTGAAATTAAGATAGATCAAAATCGTAGCTACAACTTTAAAGAAGAGTGAAATAGCAAACAACAACTAATTATGGAAGGAAATGCAGATTTTGTCAAGAACAAATGAAGAACACTAATTAAGAAGAGTGAGCAACAAGTAAAAGAAGTCCTACTTAGATCTAAAAAAATGCAGTAAATCTAGTATTTTTTCGGATATGTGACATAAAGGGGTATTTATACAAGCCCACATTAGTACACAAAATATCCCAAAGGACGCCCTAAAAATCCGCTACGAAGGCACTTGGTATCGATACTGGGAACTTTGTATCCATACCGGATCTCTTTCAAACATTCCTATTGGGCCGCAAAACGAACCGGTATTGATACTGCGTTTCTGCATATCGATACCCAATAACAATTCCAATTCCCAATCTGTTCTTAAATAGTATCATACGGAATTTCTGAGTATCGATACCGCCTTCAAATGCTTGGTCTCTTCATTAAAGTTGTATCTACGATTTTGATCTATGTATTATTGGGTGCTTATCGGAAGAATTTTTCGATTCACTCCAACTCCCAATTAAAATCATGAACTAATTTTCTAAACAACATGGAAAGAGAACAAAGAACTGACAAAAAAAAAAGGGTTATTTACCGTGGATAGAGAACAAAGAACTAATTTTCTAAACAACTAATTTTTCGATTCACAACTGTTTTAAAAAATTAGAACAAAGAGTCATACCTGTGGAGAGAGAACCAGAGAGACGGTGAGGGTCATGGAGACAGGGAAGAGAACTGGGAAAAAACGTTTAGGGGAGAGAGAGAGAGAAAGAGAGAGAGAGAGAGAGAGAGAGAGAGAGAGAAGTTGTGGGCTCCCCGACCGATGCACCCGAAGAGTCGACCCGGATTTTTTAGATGGATGATCCGAGAAACCGTGAGCTTATTTTGAAAAGAAAAGCTTTTGGTCTAGCGATAACGTTGAGATATTGGGTTCGGGACCCATGTTACGAACGAAAAAAATTTTGTTGAAAAGTACCCTGCTCGCCTGGTGAGGACCGATCTCTACTGAACATTTTAAAAAGGGGAACATTTCACAAATCTTTTGCAAAGTGTGACTCTTTATTAAACAAGCAAAAAGAGAAGGGGCATGGGAGGATATATCACATTGACGTGCATGTGGTGCTGCCTATATAGGAATGATAAGTGTATGATGTTTTGAAATGAAGTAGCTAACCAGTGGACTGTCCAGATCAAAACCATTACCACACGGCTTATTACAATACCGTGCACGGTCTTATGATATGCCGTGCGGCCTATCTATTCTATTACTGGACTATTCATCAGTACTCATAGTAGCGCTCCGTATTCTAGATATCCCGTACGTAACTTTTGGAGTCAACCGAAATACCCAACAGCTGTCTCTCTTCAGAATAACACCCCTTTCTTCAAGCCATGAGCAAGAAACAAGTTTTGATGTTTTTGATCATTTGAGCAAGCAAAAGGGCCTTGTTTAAGAAATAAAACATAGCTCGTAGATATGGTCTCATTCTAAAGATACTGATGACAATATTTCAACAAGACAAGCAAGCCTGATGAAGAATAGTCATGATCCGGACAGTCTGACCAAATAAACAACGATTAGTAAAAGATCGTGCGTTTGAGCATATTACGCCGTGCGACTCATCATAATGCCGCACGGCGTGGTCTGCCTAGCATAGTGGCTATTTTTATTTTTGAAAATGGCTTTTAAGTTAGTGTTTAACCAAAAGGGGGTCAAGCCTAACTACAAAAGAGTTCCCTCAAGGATAAGGACAAGGCCTACTCCAAGGAAACTTGGTTTTTACCTTTGGTTCTCGAGCTTGAATGAGGACGGATGATGATGGATAAGTATGGACAAGACTGGTTGAGAAAAGATGAGTGTGGGCATGGATGGTTTGTTGGGTGTTTTAGTAGGTAGGATCTCAAAGTGAGTAAAAGGCTCACTTTAATAATGAGGAGAAAAATGGGGCATTTAGAGAAAGAAAGTGCCTAGAGAATATTTTGGGAGCAACTTTCTCAAGACTTAGAAGTGAGGAATGTGTATGAAAGCATGATGAGAGAGAAAGAAAATTCAGAACCCTTTTCTCTTGAGTGCAGGGGTGTATTTATAGGCAAGAACTAAGGATTTTGAATTCAAATGGGGAAGGTATTTTCTGGGCGGACTAGAAGTGCTTTTTCAGCTAAGCTAACTTATAGCTGTGGCTCAAGTGGACGTGGCTGACAGCTTGCTGAGCCAGTCAAAACTTTATCAAAATGTCGTGCGGTTGACCTCATGACCCCGTGCGGCGTAATGAAATTTGTTATGTCATGCAGTGTTGAGATATATCGTGCGGTACTAAGAGTCCAATCCCGGGCCCTTGGGCTTTCTTTTGGGCTTTTGGTTTAGAGAGGTATTTCATCATCGGGATATTTAAAGAACCTCTGAGGTTCAGATTGGGGTGTCTACAGTAGTCCCTCTTTAACGGAACTCGAAAACTATTGGTTGGTACCAGTGACACTTAAAGAATAGGCATCCCGATTCGTTGCTCTAAGGTCTTTAAACAGAGACAAAAATGTATGAAAGTTGAAATGCAATCAAATGATGATGGTGGTCGCGCTCGTGGAGCTGTCTACGTACCCTGTTTGTATGGATCAGACCAACGTAGTTCAATTAGGACAATACAATAAACTTGATAAGATTGAGTGGTTGTAGTTCCATGTGTTGTGAAACAAATGCAAATAGTTGCAAAATTCGAGACAAACCCTCAAAGGGCAAAATTCGACACAAACCCTTAGGGGGCGAAATTTGACGAATCTTGAGAAGTGAAAATTATGACGAGTCCCGGAGGATGAAAATTATGACGAGTTCCGGAGGACGACATTAATCTTTTGACCAAGGCACAACATTTTAAGAGATTCTTCTGTAAGGCGGCTGGAATATTTGATTCCCGAGGGGGATATTGGTGATTGGCTTGATCAATTTCTAAGAAAATGAATTAATCTAATGGCCCTAAAATGCCGTGCGGTCTAGTATGGTACCGTGTGGTGTTTCAATTTCCTATGCAACCCTTCGATTTTCGAAAACAGTCGGTTAGTTTAAGGGTGCCCATTATGGTGCCTCATTCCATGCACCACCTTCAAAATTCTACAATTCTCTTCATCTTCGCATTGTATTCAACTTCCGAAACCAAACCAACAGCAGATTTCAGTCTTATGGCACATGTCATTTCCCTCGAGACCGAAATGGCCTCTTATCGCGAGGAAATCGAGGAATTCACCCGGCAAATTGCAAGGCTCGTTTCGACAATATGCATTCTTCATCGAGCTGTCTCCAACCTCCAGGATTTCGCTTTTGATCAACTGGACGACAAGCACGACCTTGAATATGCTCTGGAGCACGGGTCTGACGATACCACGGAGGATTCCGAGGGGAATCCAAACGGGTCTGACGACCGCTCGGACAGAGCGAATGACGCGTCCGGCGATGGGAGCAATTGAGATAGAGGACGAGGAAGAAGAAAGGGGGGCAAAAGGATTTTCTTTTTGTTTTTTGTTTTTTTTGTTTTTTTTTTGATGTAATGCGAATTCCGGGGGTTTCCCCGATTTTATGAAATGAAAAGTCCCCTTTTCTCGTATCTGCTTGTGTGCTCTTCTTCTCCATTCCTGCATGAAGCCTCAAACGCATGATTGCATCATAGTCCCAATCACCATGGAACTGTTCTACAGAATTTGAACTGCTGAAATAAAACAGAATGCCGTGCGTAGCTATGGAATAATGCATGTGCGGTGTAACAACTGCAGTTCGAGTTTTGAAAATTGAACCATCAAATAGGCATGGGGCCCAAAAGTGAATTTGAGAAACCCTAATAAGCGCTGAATAAGGTTTAGGACCCCAGAATTTTGCATGCTGGTTCGATATACCGTGCGTGTTAAGAGAAATGCCGTGCGGTGCTATGGATTTTGAACCTGGTCCAAATTTAATTCCAGACAAATTGGTTCGAGGGGAGGTATATACGGGTGAGGCGTACACAGTACGCCCCACCATTCAAAATTCTCTCTCTCACGCCCTCACTCTTTCTAGTCTCTCTGCTCTCGTCCCTTTCTCTCTCTCTTAGTACTCTCTCTCTCTCTCCCCCCTTTAGCAATCATGAATCGTAGTGACGATATACCCGGTGGTGATCAACCACCAAGGGTCGAGATTACACCACTTTTGGCCCCTCTGGAGAGTGATGCAATGATTGGGGATGTTCTGGAGATCCCAAGGGTTTCAAGTCTCGCAAGAGGAAGCTCCGGGCCAAGCTTGAGGTTAGGGCTTCTCGGGAGCGGTCTGTTGAGGAGGAGGGTGTGAGTGATGTGGCCCCTCAGAGGAGTGTGGTGGATGAGGTGACAAAATTTATGAATTGCGCTTTGTCACTAAATGTATTTCAGACATAACTCTTTACTAAAATCTCCAATTGAGATAATTCAAATTGGATTTGAACAATAACTCAATTGCCTACAACTTTCATGTTTATCAAAATTGCTGATTTTAATGTTTAAAGGTTCAAAATTACATTCGAAATATATTTTCATGTTAAACATATGTGTTATATATTAGATATTTCAAATATTTATTGAAAAGTGTGTGTAGTGAAACTCAAGGGACTTGGGTTTGAAACCCAGCAGGAGCAAGAAAGAAGGATTTCTTTTCCCATATAAAAACACCTTTTGCAACGAAAAATTTCGTCACTGATGTGACCCATTGGTGATGAATTTTTTCGCCGCCAAAAGGTATTGATGACAAAAAATTCATCGTCAAAAGCACAATAAGCGAGGAAAAAAATTTCATCACCAATTATTTACTTTTTGATGACGAAATATTTCGTCATCAAAAGGCACTATAGGTGACGAAAAATAGATTTCGTCACCAGGTAGGAATTCTCGACAACCTTTAGTCGACAAATTTTTTTTCGTCTCCTATATTATTTGTGACGAAAAACATGCAATTTGGGACGATTTTCATTCATCACCCAATTGAATTTTTCTTGTAGTGGAAAATCGTGTGAGAATTTTTATCCAGACCGTCCATCTTGACAATCAGTGGTCCGGATTGAAAACGAATTCTTCAAGGGAAAGTTAACTCTTCCCTAACCCTTCCTTGGAAATTAAAGTTTGTTTTTAATCCAAACCACTAAGGCCCCATTCTAGTACTCTAATAAGCTGCTTATATTTTAATAAGACAATTTCAAACTCAAAAATCATGTATTTAAGTAAATAATTTTTCTAGCAATATGGATCTTATTTCATTGAGATATTTTAAACGGTGCAAAAAAAATTAAAAATTTATTTTTAATTCACATTATTTTTGAGTTTGAAAATGTAAAATAAACTGCTTATTTTTTAAGAATGTTTCAAGAACAAGACCTAGGGCCCCATTCTAAATTACCCCTTAAAAAATAAGTATTTATTTACAATTTTAAGCTTAAAAATAATAGACTTGCTGAAATAAAAATTTTGAAAATAGATTGTTATTTTTTAAGTATTTTTTTAAGAATCTGGAACGGAGACTGATTGCCAAATTAACAGTTTGGCTGAATGAAAATCCTCTCATGAACCAGAGAAAGAATTCTCCCCTAGGATCCGGATCATGAAAAGGAAAAACAAGCACAATGCTCCAACTTTTTTATGCTAAGCTGGAACACAAACTAGAAAGGGCCACTTGTGTAGGCCCGTGGACAAACCAAATGAAGATGTACTTTTCAACTTTTGTAAAATAAAAAGGGGGAAATGATGGTTCAGGACGTGTTTTGATAATTAATACTCGTTACAGATATGCTAAGAATATTTGTTAATACTGAAACTGACTTTGACGAACATTAATTATCAAAACACGTCATTGACCATTATTTTCCCAATAAAAAGACATAAAGCAAGACAACAACCAATAGAGCATTATTTTTTTGGGGGATTTAGAGGCAAGCCCCAAAAAGTAGGTTCGGTCTTAATTTAGTTCTGACAAAAATATTTTTTTTCTTTATTTTAGTCTTTTTTCGTAATTTTTCATGCATTTTTACTATTTTACTCATTTTTCTTAACTTTTTGTGTACATGTCAATTTTTAGTAAAGTTTATATTTTTAGAATCAATTCGTGACCCATATTATTTTGGACAAAAATATCATTGGCTATGAGAACTGTCAATTCTCATAGCCAGTTAGCATAATATTTCGGACAAAAATATTCCAGCTAGTTCACATAGCCCGAGTTAACATATTATTTTAGACAAAAATACTCCTGAACTATGGCTATGGGAACTGAGGTTATGAGAGCTATATTTTTAGGATCAATTCTTGAATTATATTATTTCGGACAAAAATATCCTTGGCTATGCGAATTGGCCTTGCGAACTGCTAATTCTCATAATCAGTTCTATAAGAACTGTCAGTTTTCACAGTCAATTTTATGAGAATTGGCTATGAGAAGTGACCGTTCTCATAGAGAATTAGCTTTGTGAACTGGTTGTGAGAACTGGACTATGTGAACTGAAAAATACATAGTTCACATAATCTTACCATACTAAAATACATAGTTCACATATAAAATACACGATTCTAATAGATAGTTTTCATAAAATATACACAGTTCTCATAAAAAAATACACAGTTCTCATGAACAACACATAGTTCACATAAAAAATGTAGAGACCTGTATTTAATTTAATTATTTTTAATGTTTATAAATGAGGAAAATGAGAAATGTGGTGTTTATGTGATTTGGGGCTAAAGTGGAAGAATTGATTGTGGAAGGGTACAATGTGTAGTTTACATATATGTGAGTATATATAGGAGGGTGAGAGAGCATGGAATCATTTTCCCTCTCATCTCCATCATCGGCTCTCTCTCTCTCTACCTCCGGTCTCTCTCTCTCTCTTACTCTCTCACCAAAACTCCTCAAAACCTTCACAAACTAACCTTCATTCATCGTTCTACACGTGATTTTGGGCTTGCTTTTCGTCGATTAGAGCTCGGTGTAGAGTATTTCGGTCAAATCAAGGTTTTCGGAAAGCTAGGCTCGTATTTTTTGTGGGTTTCGTTCTTCGGCTTCGAGGTAGGGATTTTACCTCTCAATATATGTGATAGAAGTGCTTTCCTTGCTTGAAATCGTGTCTATGGTTGTTGTTGTTGTTGTTGTTGTTGTAGTTGAATTCCTTAAAATCTGCAGAAAATCTGCTCGAACACCCATCTGTATCGATACTGATCTGGTTAGTATCGATACAGGAATCTCTGGGATGTTCTTAGCTACTGTTGTATAAATCAGTATCGATACAATCGACTCTGGAGCATTTTTAGCCTGTATTGTATGGATACTGAAATTCATAGTATCTATACAACAGTGCCTAAGGCCAACTTTTGTTCTTTGTTCCGAACTCCGTTATTTTGAACTCCGATCATTTCTAACTCGTTCTTGACATCATCAAGTCACTCCATGACATTGTTAATCATACTCGTTGAGTTTCTTGTGTATCTTTGCATCCCTTGCTATTATTCGGTATAATTTGACGTTAATTCCCTTATGAGCACCAATTGAATAAAAATGATACGTTACGAGAAAATGGGATTTGTGAGTACTAGTCGACACAACGATGAACATTCGGGGCCCATCGACAAGTGGGTGCTTGGCAGGGGATATCAGGGTCCCATAATTAGCCTGGCAGGAGCTTATGCTCATATTAAACACTCAAGGCCTAACCTCCTACGGGTGGGTGCTTGGCAGGGGATATCAGGGTCCCATAATTAGTCTGGCAGGAGCTAACGCTCATATTGAACATTCAAGCCCCAACCTTCTAGGTGGGTGCTTGGCAGGGGATATCGGGGTCCCATAATTAGCCCGGCAGGAGCTTCGGCTCATGACACATAACGCGACATGACATTGGACACGTGGGAAGTTGATATGATTAAAGGTTGAGGTATTACCAGATTTCGTATCGAGTATATTGGACTGTTGAACCTTGGTTATTGACTATTGTGTGGTCTACGTCCCGTTCTTGCCTTGTAATCATTCTTGCATTTCTCTTACATATAATGTTAGCGTAGAATTTCCTACTGGGCTAGTGTAGCTCAAGCCTATTATCATTTTCAGGTACCGACGCAGGACAATAGCATGCATGCTTAGAGTGCTTGAATGTGATCATTAAATTGAAAGCTAACATTGAAGAGTTACTTAGGCGTCTTTGTAAATCTCTTTTGAAGATGCATTTGTAACTTTATTTGTAGATCTTTGACGATGGGATATTGTAATCCTTAACTCTCGAATATTCAGTATTTATGTTAATTTGGGCCTCGGAGCCAAAGATGTAATATTTTGGGAACGCTACATTACTTTGGTTATCGTACGGATTCTGGCGAGGTTTTATTTATGAAAATCATTTATATTTATGATGAAAATCGAGGGCGTGACAAAAAATACACAGTTCTCATAGAAAATACACACACGAACAAAAATTGACCAAAAACGAAAAGGTAATCAAAATCAAATATAGTTATAAATGATCTCACCACCATGTCTTAAAAAGGTAATAATTCACATAGGAAATAAATTGATTTAGAATTGAATTTTTAACTACCAAGTCTCATAGTCAGTTCTATGAGAACTAACTGGCTATGTGAACTGAGATATGAGAACTGGTTATGTGAACTGCCAAGTCTCATAGTCAATTCTATGAGAACTGACTATTCTCATCGAGAACTAGCTTTGTGAACTAGTTCTCATAGATAATTCTTATAGAAAATACATAGTTCTTATAAAAAATACACAGTTCTCATAAAAAATACATAATTTTGATAGAAAATACATAGTTCTAGTAGAAAAATACACAATTCTCAAAGAAAATACACACATGAACAAAAAAAAAATAAAAATCAAATATAGTTATCAATGTTCTCACGGCCAGATCTTACATGGAATATTTCTTAACAATTACAGAAAATACAAAAGTTTATTTACAAAATTGAAAATGTTTGTCCCTTTCCTGTTCTTCTCCAACTGGAGCATTCATCCACCTAAAAATGAAAGGTCTAGAAGCAATATTACGACACAGACGAGTGACTACCACAAGCTTTAGCGATCCATTTTTATTGTTATTGATCCAGTCTTAATTTGTGTCCTGCCTGTTTACCAATTTTCTAATTTCTTTTCAATCGACGAGAAATCGACGGGAAATCGTGTTTGTGGTTTGCTGGAATGTGAGTGTGAAAAGTGGAGTTTGGTTCCTTGCCATATTTCAGGATTTCTTTGGAAACAAACAATGAAGTGGGTGAAGTATGAGAGAAGATTAACAAAATGGACTTTATTAATCTTCAAAGTAGAAGAATAATCAATCAAGATAATCGAGTAAACAATTATAAGTTAAGACTACTCCTAGAAAAGAAAAGATAAAAGCCTTTTGGCATTGTTTGTGTGTGTCCTTACAATGAGGCCTAAAAAGACTATTTATAGGAAAACAAATATACGCAGGAAATAACTTCCCAACTTCTTCAATACTCTCCTCATTTTCCTTTGCTTCCACTTGTCCAAATAACTTCCCACTAACATCAAAGTGTGTAGGAACATGCCAAGTGTTCTTTTCAACCTCTAAGTGTGTAGGACAATGCCATATGTGTCTTTTCAACTTTCAAGTAAATAGAGATACGCCAAATGTCCTGCACATGTTATTAAAATACAAATACAAATACTAATAATATTAAAATAGGTTGCATTTCCATAATTGCTACCTTTCGGTCGAGTATCGACGGGCGGTGAATATATAGTACAAACACTGCCGACAGCCTTTCTTTGAGGGACATCGATCACCACCGTTGCGTCAATCGATCGCTGCCGTCGATCGGCCGGAACCGGTCATCCTGAGTACTCCACTGCCCATCACCTCCAACCCTTTTGTGTCGATTTGTCATGATGTCGCCATCTCCGTCGTTTTCGGTGTTTGTTCTATCAGGCGTTTTGAACAGCGTAGGTGCTTTCCGACTGCCTATGGCGGTGGAGATCAATGATGGATGAGCAGCCTCTATGCCGGCTCCACCTCTGTCAACGCCGTCGTCAAGGACGGCGGCCTCAAACTCGTCCAAGTCTCCGACAACGGCCATGGACATTGGCTCGCCTCGCTCAGAACATTATCAACAAGGAAGAGATGATGGACGTAGAAACAAGAGAGAGAGAGAGAAAGAGAGAGAGAGAGAGAGAGAGAGGTAGGTTTATCGTCTGCAGAGAGAGAGGAGGAATGGCGAGATGGAGTTGACGATGCAGAATAAAAAGGGCAAAAAAGTCATGAGTTAACATATCCGAGTCTAAGCAGGTTTGGAAATAATATTCAAGACTGAGATAAAATAGGGCCTAAAAACCAGGACAGCCTCTAATTTTATTTTATTTTTTGGGGTAAATAGTCCTTTTGTTGAGGCCTCCTTCACTTTATACTCCCTCTGTCCTTTTTTAAGTGTCGTTGTTTCGTAACTTCAACTTATTAAAAAGATATTATCATTATGCCTTTCACATCAACTTTTTCCTCCACTTTCCCTACTTACCCATCATCATCTACACTTTTACTCACTAACTTTTCAAAATAGAATCTACACTTTTACTCACTAACATTTCAAAATAGAATATATTTTTATAGACAAAATAGACAATATACCAATTTTTATCCACTAACTTTACAAAATAGACATTTATTAAGAGACAATCCAAAATAAAATACTAGACTTTAAATAATTTTGACCTTACCAATTTACTTTGCTACATCCCTCTCCAGCACTTTTTGAATATTTTTGAATCCCGGATTTCTACCTTCCATACAAGTACCAATGAGAATAAGATAAGAAATATTTAAATATCCATCCTCTTTTTCCATGCTATGTAAGAATCCATCCCCCCCTTTTTTCATGCTTATGTTTTCATCCTTGCAATATGTAAAGTACCTTTATTACCCTTTTATTCTATTTCATAATATAGATATAGATATTAAACATGTGTGTGTGTATGTGAGAGAGAGAGGGGGGGGATGAATTTCAATTCCTAGAGTTACGACTATACAACAGGGGAAAGGAAGATGTGATTAGTTTCAAACTTTCAAACTTCTCACAATCCCACTGATTGCTCGGTAATGGTTTTTCACAGTATTTAAAGTGACCATGATAAAATGACCATGTTTTATAAAATACTTACGATTCAATATTGGATAATTTTCAATTAAACTGGTCTTGCCCAATATGAAAAGAAAAATATACTAGCAACTAGCATCACTTGGCAATGATTTCTGGTTTGCAAATTTATATCATGGAACACGAATTATATAGAATAAAAACTCACTTGTGGGTAAAACATGATAAGTTGACCACAACTTCACATTCACAAAAAGGAAAAAACATGAACAGCGTTACATGATTACGTTGAGGATGTTTGGCCTTCAACCATCGTGGTACACTCCCACATTGAGGCTTGCACGATATGCTGTTTCACGTATTTCTCCCACATTTACATGTCGCAGTTTCCTCGAACGAGGATGTTTGGCCTTAATTCCTCGAGCTACGCTCCCAGATCTTGTTCGGTTCAGCGCGGAATCTTCCTCATCAAGTCGAGGATGATTGGCCTTAATCCCTCGAGCTACACTCCTAGATCTTGTGCGAACCTTCGAGGACCCTTGCACATCATTATTTTCTTGTGGTCTCATTCTTTTTATCTTTGAGGGTGGTGTATCTTCAACTACTGCATCATCTAAATCCACCTCTCTCTGTTTTCAACCTAGCTCCCCCTTCCACCTTAGTATGCTTGCCTCCTGCAATAAAGTTGGACATTCCATTAGGTCACTAAAAGGGAGGTAAATTTGGAGACAGTTCATGAAGCTTTCATGATCACACAAGTCTGGATAATATATGAAACATGGAACTTATGTCATGCAACATCGATTATTTTGCAACAAAAATGTATTTACAATATTTTTTTCAATAATTGATTACTTTGACCAACCAGATATGGGACGTTGACCATGCTAAAAGTGTGCATGATAAAGTGACCATGTTTAATGAGACACTAAAAAATATTTATTGGCTAGTTTCAAGTATGTTAGTCTTGGCTACTATCAAATGGCAAATTTATCACCTGCTAGCATCACTTGACAATGAATTCAAGTTGTCTAATTTACTTCACGATTGACTATTATAACATGACAACTTGACCCCACATTTGCATGCATTATTCATTGACCAAGTTGGCGAACCCAACGACAAAATTCATACATCCCAATGATCTTGTTTTAAGAAACATGGCTGAATTACAATCAAAACAAGAAAAAACATTACATAATCAAACCGTTATAAGGTTAAATTACCATGGTATTACATGATTAAGTTACCCAAACGATTACAATGTTATGGTAAGTTCATCACATATTTGCTTGACTTCTTCATTCATCAAGTTGGCAACCGGACAACCAAAAGTCATATTTCCCATTGTTATTGTTTCTCGAAATATGGTTAAATTACCATCAATACCAGAAAGAACATAACATAATCACACAGTTACATGGTTAAATTACCATGACATTTCATGATTATATTACCATGACGATGACAACAATACATTACCGTTCCTAATCTAGCTTCGATCCGAGTTTTCTTCATTGTTCAAGTTAGCTAATGAAGACAACAAAAAGTCATTTCTTCTATGTATCTTGTTTCACGAACATGGTCAAATTACCATAAACAAAAAAAAAACATACTCAAACCTTTACATGCATAAACGGTTAAATTACCACGACGATACATGGTAACATTACCATGTCGATTACAACAATACAGTACTGTTAACATTGAAATCAGGGAATGGAACACACACAATAAAACGAAAAGAAGATATCACATTAGGCTGTTTTTTGGTATATTGGCTTCAATCTTAATTAGGAACACGAAATCATGAATTGATGAATATCGGGTTCAATCTCACAGAACCCAGCCAATTACCCAATCGATTTAGCACAATGGGCATAAAATTTAGCACGATGGGCATAAACAAATCAGATCTATTAGCGTAACCTATCTTCAACTAGGAAAACCAAAAAACACAACCGAAGAACGAAATGGGGTTTAAGGGATATACGTACGAATTCTGGCCATGTCTGTTCGTCACCTTCTTCTCCGATGCTTTCTTCAACCACGTACGACTTGATTGATTGTTTCCGTCGCTTAGTTTTCCGGTAAAAACCCCATTCGGAAAGGACGGGTGAGTGCATTTGCAGTTGGGCGCCGCCTGTAATCGAAAAAATGGAGGATGGACAGGATTGGGTTCTCCGACTGGTTTGGGTTTAAACCGATAAGGGTTTTTCAAAAACTTTCAGCCCCAAAATTGAATGGATTGTTTCCGTTTAGGATGGATATGTCGATTGCTATCAATCACGACAATCACGGGACGAGGATGAGAGGATTTCGCAGAACTGCTCAACAGCAGGAACGACAATCTCGCGAGGATGGAAATGTTTATTACTTCGTCCCCAAATTCTGTTCTATATATATATAATAGATATAATATATATAATACCAAAAACAACAAAAAAAGGGCAGTAACGGCATAAAATATAGTAGGAGGACGGAATCATAAAGATCTAATAAGGGGAGGACGAAATCATAATTCTGTTAGGCTTCTAGGATGAATAATTAAGCCTCCCATAAGATAATAGAGAGAACAAATGTTCATTTTCGGCATGCTTTTATTTGGAAATATATAGAAAAGTCAAAGTAAAATGCGAAAGAGATAGTCTATAGTTTTTCAGAAACTAGACCGTCTAGTTTCTTCATTTACGGTAGTCAAAATAACCAATCATGTTTAATCGGATTCATATGACCCCAGAGAATCAAATTCACTGTTTCAAATATTTTACTCTCTGTTTTTTTTAAGTGTCTTGCTTCGTAACTCCAACTTATTAAAAAGACATTATCATTATACATTTCACATCAACTTTTTTCTCCACTCTCCCTACGTACCCATCATCATTATACTTTTTCAAATATGTTAATCGGATTCATATGACCCCCAGAGAATCAAATTCACTGTTTCAAAATGTTACTTTTTCTATTTTTTTTAAGTGCCTTGCTTCGTAACTCCAACTTATTAAAAAGATATTATCATTATACATTTTACATCAACTTTTTCCTCAACTTTTCCTACTTATCCATCATCATTACACTTTTACTCACTAGCTTTTCAAAATGGAATATACTTTTAGTGATAAAATAGACAATGTATCAATTTTTACCCACTAACTTTACAAAATGGATATTTATTAAGGGACAATCCAAAATAGAATACTGGACTCCAAAATAAAGGACGGAGGGAGTACTCGGTATGCGAAATGGATGGATATAATTGATCTGCTTTAATAAGTAAGCTCAATAATTTTTGTCGATGGCTTGCCTTTCGGTAACTTGATTGGAAGCACATGCAAGTTAGAAAAAACAAAAAAGAAAATCAGTGATTACAAACGTATCAAATCGCATTCCACATTTCGTATCAGTATCCATGTTTCATACCTTGCCTTACTTGAGACCTACGTACGTTACATGGACTTGGATATTGTGTGCAACCGTTCAGGTACTAATTGTCTAAGTGTCCACCTCATCTACTTTCCGTGGAGGACTTGGAGATACATTGAAATATTTAAATTTCAGTATATTTCTTTTACATGATCGGAAACATAGTCTTTAAAATTAAAGTGCCTTGCAATGTTTCGCTCACAGTATAGAAGTTCCACCCATATATAGGTCACGATAACTTTGCATTACAAAAATGCTTGCTGGGGCGTATGTCCAACTAAATATCTTGGACACGGATTCCAGACCATTGTCCTAGTTTTGCAGGTATTTTATACATTTAACATCGCTCAATGCTATGTGGAACTTCTTAATTTGTTTGAAAGATCGATAACTTTCAATGATTGGATTATCTGAGACCTATATTGTATTTGTGGCTCCTTCACTTCTGAAAATGGATAATTGGTTCAAGAATTCTGTTTTCCAATTTCCTTGCATTGTATAAATTTTTGTGTTTTTTCTTCTTAGGGAGCAAGTACATGATTGCTTGCTTTCAGACAGCGAAGATGGAATCTAAACCTGCTATTTGCGCTCGTTTTCAACTTCTTCTGTGCGCGGATATATATTTGGTCACCCTAGATGCTTGCGTGTTTTAAGCAATGGTTCACATATTTCAAAATAGCACATGATCTTTCACACAAATCACGCATAGATACCTGACCTTTTAATATTATAAAAAAACACTTGACCTATTTAAAACCCATCAAGTTTTCATCTATCGTTAACTTTCCATTAAAAAACAAACGAAAATGCTGAAATGGCCTACCCCTAACCATTTGGAGGGAAATCAATATACATTTTGGGGAAAACACATTACTCTACTGATTTCTCCTGCCAAAACTCACCTGTGGGGCTATGGAGTTCTAATAACAACTATTTTTACTTTTTCTATAACTTTTCGTTTTGTTTTTCTTTTCTTTTTTTTCATGTTTGTTAGTTTTGCGCCAACTTTTTGTAACTTATTGATTCGTCTCGACAATACGAATTGAAAAAGTATATTTTTTTCTTTTTACCCAAATATTTTAGGAAATAACCACATTTAAGTCCAAAAAATTGACTTCCCCAAAATATTTGGGTAAATATATAATATTTTTATTTTTTTGATTCGTCTCGTAGAGATGAATAAAAAAACCAAAAAAATGAGGCGCAAAACTATGAAATACAAAAAAATTCAAATAAGACAAAACTAAAAGTTATAAAAAAAAGTTAAGTGGAAGGGTAAGGAGGATTGTACATTAACCTGTGTTTGTTCGTCTAAGAAAATAAATTCTTTTACTCAAGATTTTTTTTTTTTTGTAGAAGTGTTTTTTCAGTTTCTAATCAAATTTTTATTTCTTTGGTAAAAAATGTAATGTTTAATGTGTAATGGGTTTTGGCGGAAGAAATCAGTAGAGTAATATGTTTTCTCCCCAAAATGTATATTGATTTCCCTCCAAATGGCTAGGGGTAGGCCATTTCAGCATTTCCGCGTGTTTTTGGATGAAAAGTTAACGACGGGTGAAAAATTGATGGATTTTTAAATAGGGCAGGTGTTGTTTTGATAATATTAAAAGGTCAGGTGCCTATGTATAATTTGTGTGAAAGGTCAGCTGCAATTTGAAATTTTCCCTTTATTTTTTTATAAGCAAAAAAGTTTTGTTAAGGAAACCGCAGTGGTTCATATTGCTAGAGTGGATGCTTCATAAGGGAAAAAGGTTATAGCCCCAAGCAGCCAAATAACAAGCGAACCGTATAGTCGATGCTTCATAAGGGAGTACATATATGGTTTAAGAAAAAAGAGATCATGAACGTTGGGGATATTTAATCCAGCTTTCGCTCTTCTCTTTTGCTGGTATCAAGCTTCGGGGTGATAGCAAAATTCATGTCCGATATCATTGAGATGCTCATTGCTCAAATGTTTTGATTACATTAACCAACAGTTCAAATATCCATCTCCGTTTTTTTTTTTAATTTGCTCAGCCAAAAATTAGTATTGTTAGTTGTAGTTACTGAGATTTAAACTTTAAATATATGAGGAATACATGGTGCCTACCATGCACTATGCTACCACTCTACTTGCTCGTTTCGGTTGTTTGTTGTGAGAATGAAGTATAGAACTGCCTCTTATTCTATTTTTGCATTTTTGTTGACCAATGATTAGCGATTTACATACCATTTATTACTTTAATAACATTTACCACAATATATGGTTGGTTACACTGGAGCAGTTATAGAGAACACTTACTACGAGGGGAATTAAACTATTGGTGGAGATTAAAGAAGAAAGATCCAACGATAGAGGAAACTGGACTGAGGCATCATAACCGGGTCCATAGTTTTCACGGGTACAAAATTTCCACCTCACCTCTTTGGTGAGGTCAGCCACTGTACATCATCTCTATGGCATCGTCATCATTTGAGGGATGCACCTCATCTCTCTGTTCTTGCCAACGCTTTTTTAATTAAGAGCAGTGGCCCTTTCCATTAGCAATGGCATAATTGGTCCCATTCCAGAATGAATGGAAACCACAATTACATCTCCAACCCATATTTGAAAGTTTAAAATAGAGAATGAATGTGACATATTTTACACTTTATGAGAGAATGTTGGAGACACTTTGTAATTTTCCGACCCATCTCTAAGAGCATCCACAGTGGTTTAATCAAAACAAAAAAGGTTTATAAAGTGAGCAATATTTGCTCAAAAAGAGCTCACATTGAAATAACCAAACTTAAAAACATCTTAGCAACTCGTCAAATTTTGGCTATTAGATAATTAAAATTACCAACCTTTTGTCAATAATCAAATTTAATTGTCTTCACATTTTCTCAATCAAGTATGGTCTCCATATTTAGAGAACCAAAGGCAATTTAGAGACTCAAATATCTAAAAAGTACGATGTGTTCCTCTTAAATTTCTCTCTTATAGTGAGAATAAATTATAAAATATTCATTCAATATGTCACATTTATTTTTCACTTTGAAGTTTTAAAGATGAGTTGGAGATGTTCTTAAAAAGCCATTTTACGCAGGAGACAGAAGAGTACCCAGAAAATAAAAAGGGTTCAATAATTTATAAATGTCTCTTCGTACCACTGCCATGCTTCAATAGAGCCAAGCCAATTGGCCCGTGGACAACAACTGAAACAAAAAGAAGACTGGGGGCAGATTTTTCAGCGTACACCCTACACTTATAATTTCCCCTCAACCACACAAAATTATTACTCTTGTCATTACGCATTCCAAACAATTTTTCAATGTCGGGTTGGTATACTTCACTTGATGCCCACTCATAAGTCAAAACTATCTAAAAGTGTTCTGAACGGTTTGAATTTTAAAAAAAAAAATTCGGAAAAGAAATTTACTTTTCTCCGGAAAAAGTTTTTTTAAAATCCGGACTATCCAAAACACTATTGGACGGTCTGGATGCGCCGAACGGGTATCATGTGATACCCACCCGACACAGAAAAATTTCTCGAAAAGTGAGACTGCAAGACTACAACTACACGAGGGAGGAGGACCCCATGTAGGCCTTGTTTGTATTGGGGTCTCAAAATTTCTAAGCACAATGTCTCTGCAACTACACAATTGTGGACCAAGGATTTACCCCACTTCTCTCCCTCCCACTTTGATTTCTCCCTCAGTCTAATCTCACGAGTATCCCTCCCTCCACAGACAGTTGCGGACCCAAGATTTTCAAAACTATACATTCAGATTATTGGGTGTTCTAATATGTACCGTTGCCATTTAGCAACTAGGTGCGTGTGCCTTCCTCCGTGAGAGAGAGAGTAAGTGGGCAGTGGGTTTGCACAATGGAGATAGTAGAGAGGTGGAAGTTGCGCTGGCAAACGTGGGATCTCCGGGTTGTGATGCTCATTAGTCTCAGCCTACAAATCCTTTTGATATTCCTTGCACCTTTGAGAAAGCGAGTGTCAAAGGCTTGGATAACCATCCCCATATGGTGTGCGTACCTGCTTGCGGACGCAACAGCTAACTTTGCTGCGGGACTCATTTCCCATAGCCAGGGTCAAACCTCTGGCCCTTCCACTGATCCGACCCTTCTCGCATTCTGGGCTCCCTTTCTCTTGGTACACCTTGGGGGTCCCGACACCATTACAGCTTTTGCCCTCGAGGATAATGAGCTCTGGCTAAGGCATTTCCTGAGTCTGGGATTCCAATGCTGGGTTGTCGGTTATGCCTTCGTTCAATCATTTCCCAATCACAAGCTTTGGATCCCCACATTGCTCATATTTATTGCTGGAGTCATCAAGTACATTGAGCGAACACGTGCTCTTTATCTCGCTAGCTCTCGTATAATCAAAGACTCTTTTCTCACAGATCCTGATCCTGGGCCTAACTATGCGAAGTTCATGGATGAGTACGCTTCAAAGAAGAAAGCAAAACTTCCGACGGAGATAGAGATGATTCCTGAACCTCCTAGCAGCATGAGCAACAATACAGGAAATAACGAACGAGACACTTCAAAGGAAGATGCAAAACTTCCGACGGAGATAGGGATGAGTAGCATGAGCAACAATAAAGGAAATAACGAACAAGGCCTGCCTTGCGTGGAGGTGGTACGAACTGCTCATAAGTACTATACCACTTTCAAAGGTCTGATTGCGGATTTGATCTTCAGCATCAGTCAGCGCAATGAGAGCCGAAATTATTTCCTCAACCGATCGGCAACAGATGCTTTCCATATTATTGAGGTAGAACTCAATTTTTTCTATGATATTCACTATACTAAGGCCAGGGTGGTGCAAGGTAGGTTTCTTGGATATCCTCTTCGGATAATTTCGTTTAGTTTGACTTGTGCAGCCCTTGTGCTCTTCTTTTTAATCGAAAAGAGGGAATTTTACAAGTTTGATATTGCAGTTTCCTACACGTTGCTTATTGGTGCTATTGCTCTCGATTTAATAGCTTTCTTAATGATCCTTTGCTCTGATTGGACTGTTGTGGCCCTCACAAAGTCAAAACACCCCAATTGGTTTATTAAGATCCTGAAATGCTTGCTCAATGTTAATAGGGTAAGGTGGCCTAAAAACGAGCCCAAATGGTTTTCCTCCGGGAAGATCATGCATATTGTGCGCCTCAGGTGGTCTAAATCTCTCTCACAGTATAACTTGATAAATTATTGTCTGCACCCACGTATTGAATGGTGGGAGAAAACTATTGCTTTTTTTAGCCTAACCAATATGCTAGATGGGATGAACTATGTGAACCCTGTGGATTTCACCACTAGCTTGAGAGATTTTATTTTCGATGAGCTGAAAAAGAAATCTAAGCAGGCAGACGACTTAGAAACGGCCAAGGAGATATTTTCCGCCAGAGGGGATTGGATTCTACGGTATGAAAGTCGTGCCAACTTACTCTGTTGGATCAACGATGTCGAATTTGATGAGAGCCTAATTTTGTGGCACATTGCCACTGAACTCTGCTACTACACAGATGACATCGAAGAACCAAACCGCGAGTTCTCTAAACACCTATCGGATTACTTGTTATTCTTGCTAGTTATGCAGTCCACAATGTTGTCCAATATAGCAGGTATTGGGCAGATAAGGTTCAGAGATACTTGTGCTGAGGCCAAAAAATTCTTTCGTGGAAGGGATGTATTAGAGGAAGAGAAAGACATTTGTCAGAAAATTGTCACGTTTTGCAAATACTTCTTCTGCTGCTTTAACAAATGCTGCTTCAAAGGGGAAAAGGAACGGGATGAATCACTAAAGAAAAAAGCTTGCACAAGTATCCTTGAGGTTAATACAGAATTTGAACCTATTGCTGTTAAGGGAGACAGAAGCAAATCTGTGTTGTTTGAAGCGTGCAGGCTGGCCAAAGAGCTGAAGAAAATAAAAGAGCCGCCTGAAAGGTGGAAGATAATAAGCAAAGTCTGGGTTGAATTGATGTCCTATGCAGCGTGTCATTGCAGAGCCCATGCGCACATGGCACAACTCAGTAAAGGTGGACAACTCCTCACTTTAATATGGTTGTTGATGGTTCAACTTGGCTTAGGTGATCAATTTCGAATAAGAGAAGGGAATGCAAGGGCGAAACTGATCGTGAGCAAGTAGATCGATGAATTTGTTGGATCAATAAATTTGGAGATGTGTGCTTTTTAAATTTTATTTTCTTGTTCAAACATTCCAGTAGTACATGCGAAGTGCATCTGTACCGTTGATTTGCTCTTTCGAGATAATTTCCGGGTACATTTTCTTTGTACATAGCACTCTTCAAAAAATAATGTTTGCTCCATAGTCTTCGATTTGTAATCATTATGTCGAGTTTTTGGTGGTTACGTACATGCCTTTTTCACTCTTCATCTCCTCTTTAATATTTTTTAATTTGATTAATTTGAGAGATGTGTGCTTTCCTCGAACGTTCATGGCCCCACAATAAAATCTGTATAATGTCTATGTAACAAACATATGTACGGGTAGAACGGTTCTTATATAGGAGTACATAAGAGGGGAATATATGTTTCCCTCATCTCTCGATCCTCATACTATATATATCCATTTAAAACTAATCCGGTCGGCATAGGATTCGTTAAATTAAGCCTCCACCCTTTGTAATATCAGTTGTCTTGCAAATGACCCATCGCAGAGAAACTCTTTCTAGTGAAGTTAGTTGTCTCACCCTCCCTCCACAGTGGAGGTGGAGGTTTGAGCCCCACAGGAGGCGAATTTGGGGTTCAGGACTGAACTCTTTGTTGATTAATATACTAACACCCCGCTAACATTCGCTGGTGTACACAATTTTGGCTAAAAAATAGAAATGCCCCATAGCATGGCTCAATTTACAACCGGTTGAACCCCATTAATTTCCTATCACCTAAAATTATCAAATCAAATCATAAAAATTCAACACACGAAGCGCAAAAGAGCGCTAAATCATTCTTAGCTTTACTAATAATAAAAAATAAAATACCAATGACGAGCGATAATTTGAATTCGCACCAGTGGATGGAACCTTCCTCTACCTTCAATTATGATCAACTCCAATAATTTCACTTTTTCCGTAGATTTTTTTTTTATACTCCGTATATATATTATTATACCCCGATCAGCTAATGCCCGTCTATATATGTATGTGTTATTAAAATGCTAATTGCAATTGATTAGTTAGACCTAACACATTTTGGAACATATTTACTGTTTTTCTAATGAATTCAACTTTGTTTTATGTTGAGTTTTTGGTGGTTACGTATATGACTTTTTCACTCTTCATCGCCTCTTTAATATTTTTTAATTTGATTAATTTGGGAGATGTGTGCCTCAAACTTTCATGGTACATGCATCTTCATGCGTGCAGGACCTACGCAACTATGATTAAATTAATAAAAATGATAAGCATAGTGGAGTGCTGCAAATGAAGACACTGGAGCAGTTAGGCCCCATTTCCCACACACTAATGAATAAGTTTTTGATTACATACGAGTTATAAGATTAGATCAAACACTTATATGAATTATAATGAGCTGATTTTTGACAGCTGCATGTCCTCCCCACAACGCCTCATTCATTTGCGGCATTTTTCACATAAAAAGCTGTATTCACACATAAAAAGCTTTTGCAGCGTTTTTATTATTCACATAAAAAGCAGTACTCGCATAAAAAGCCCGGCCCGTTCGTTTGTTGCATTTTAATTCACATGAAAAGCAGTATTCACATAAAAAACCTCGTTCTTTTGCAGCATTTTTATTATTCAAATAAAAAGAAGTTTTCGCATAAAAAGTAGGGCAGCAAAAGCCAGGACAGGTTGTTGAGCCTTGTCATGAAGACTTTGTTGGCATTACCCCAAGCTATTTTTTAATTTTAGTGGAGAAGGAATAAAAAATGAAGAAGGAAATGGACTGTGATTTCTCGGCAGAAACCGGGGAGGAGAGAGGTAAGGCTATGGATCTCAAAAGGGGGCAGGTAGCTCTTGGGGACTTGGAGTCCTGAGGGAAACTCCCTGCAATTTGTAGCGGCAGAAAACGGCCACGTTTTGTTGGCAAATTAGGTAGCCTTACTTGCACATATGTCCTCTATTTCTCTCTTATAGTAGTTACGAAGGTTGTGTGGAGCCTATTTTGGAACCTCACACAAATAATCGAAGTCGTTCAGAAATTTAAAAATAATCTTTTGAGCAGTCTCATAAAATTCGGCCCAATTAGAAAATTGTGTAAAATTATTTAATTTTTAATTCATAATTTAGGATCCTGAATACTGAATGAATTTTGAAAGAAAGTTAGACAATTATGTGTTCAGTATATCGTTGATCTGAACCACATATAATGTAGATGTTGTTGAGAAGAGCACCTATCAAAAAAATTATAATGATTGATAGGTCTGAAAACGCAAAAATATTTTACAAATATAAACCATTTTGATATCTATTGATGTCTAACGAAGATAATTTTTTTAGTAAGCGCTCTTCTCAACAAGCCTTTACTTCTTCAAAATTCATTCAGTATTCAAGATCCTAAATTTTGAATGAAAAATTGAATGATTGAATCAACTATATGCAATTGTCTGATTGAACTGATTTTTTACCAGACTACTCAAAAAATCAATTTTAAATTATTGATGCTGTGTTTGGATTTGGATTTGAAATTTTTTTTTTTAAAATAGTGGGGGTAATAAGTGAAGAGAGATAGACAGAGAAATGTTGAAAATATGAGAAATTTAGGGGGAATCTAGATGGTATTTTTTAAAAAATGCTTTTTGAAAACCGAAAGGAACAAAGCATGAACAACTCTAATTACTTGTGTAAAACTCCGAAGTAGGCCCCACATAATATCTGTAATTAAAGGGGAAAAAAAGAGAGGATAAAAGTGCTAATGGGACTGCATTGCTTGCCGACAAAACGTGGCCGTTTTTCTGGCACTGCAAACTGCAGCGAGGGAAACTCGCTAGAGGGACTCCAAGTCCAACTCTTGGCTGCTTCTCACGTTTTTCATTCATACCCCCAAAGTCTACGCCAAAGCCTTTTACTGTTTTTGTAACGCTCCGATTTTCGGAAATAAAATCGAAGGTATAAAATATTGATTTTTGGAATTTTACTAAATTAAATTCAAAATCCCAAATGGATAATTCATCTTAAAGATTCATCTATTACAAACCATTGTAAAAAAATACTGAAAATAGTCTTCGTGGTAATAATCTAGACAAAATAACAGAGCAGTATTCTAAGATCGATACGGATCCCAAGCGTATACTGGCTCAGTCTCCATATCCGGATTCATCTCTAGGTAGTATCGCCCTCCTTCAGGGTCCTGAGTCTCCACCTGATTTTCTGCAAAATCTGACACGAATGCCAGACAATCCGTGCCTGAGTGAAAAAGTTCATCCCGTAATATAATCCAACCCAATCACCCCTCCTTACATTACAGCGAGCAGTTAACGATATATCATCAATGCAGAAAAGTAAAACACTCATAAATCTATTCATTATCGATCGATGGCCTAACAACAAGGAAAATCTAGTCATGCCCAGACCATAACTAGGGTTTGCCTATCTTAATCACCACATCAAAATCACTACGGAACTCCCACCAGTTCTATCATCACAAAATATCGCTGGACCATCTGCCAAGTTTTATCAAAACATCACTGGGCTTATTTTGCCAGGTTTTATCATCAGAAAACATCACTGACCAACCGTCAGGTTTTATCATCGCAAAATGTCACTGACCAACCGTCAGGTTTTATCAAAACGTCACTGGGCTTACTTTGCCAGGTTTTATCATCGCAAATCGTCACTGATCAACCGTCAGGTTTTATCATCAAAAAAACATCACTGACCAACCGTCAGGTTTTATCAGCATCAACATCACTGGGCAATCCGCCAGGGTTTATCATCAGAAAGTATCACTGGACTACCGCCAGGTTTTACTGTCACAAAATATCGCTGGACCTCTGCCAGGTTTTATCATCGGAAAATATCTCTGGCCCTATCCGTCAGGTTTTATCATTACAAAACATCTCTGGACTACCCGCCAGGTTTTATCAAAACATCACTGGGCTTACTTTGCCAGGTTTTATATCATCACTGGACTCCCGCCAGTTTCAATTCATTACTGGGTTTACTTTGCCAGTTTCAAATCATCACATCCAACTCATCACATCTCAACATTCTGCCTGCAGGCAGATCTAAAAATAAACTTTCCAATTTATCCATTACGTAGCACCGTCTAAGTGAACTCTATTTGCATATTACCCCATGTCTCTAGGTTCTAATCTAACGTATCAATCACAAAATGGAGCAGTGTACAAATAATCACAATGATAATTGAAATAAATAATAAGCATAGAAATCACGTAATTTTTTATGAATGGGTCGTTGCCTTTAATCTTGTATGGCCAATAAGTTAATAATAATGCAAGAAACTTTTATCTAATAAAAGTTTTTATAAAAAGAATATATATCTAGGTTTGTATAAATTTTATTTAAGAAATTAGATTGATTAAAACTAATTAAATTAGGTAAAAATACTAGAAAAATCATCATGACCTTAATAAGAGTCTTAAAGGTCTTATATAATATGTTTGAATGTCAAAAGTTGGATTCGGAAGGTCTCAGAATTATTTTTAAACGAAGACGTTAAATAAAGTGGCCGAAAGAAAAGTAAATAGATAATAAGTAATTTATTAATTAAAATATGTTGAGGTTAACAAGGTTTCATATTTAGAGTGTAAGGAGTCTAAATAAAATTACTCAGGAATTAATAATAAAGTTTATAAGGTCGTAAGGTAATTTTGATTGGAATTACTTTAAAAATAATAATAAATAGTGAATTAAATAAAGTAAATATTTAATTTAACAAGTTACCATCTTTGAGATTCAAGGAGTCTAGAAAAAAATAGTTTGAGTGTTAAAACATTGGTTGGAAGGTCGTTTTTAATTTTTGTTTGTAAACTTTGAACGATAACTAGTAAATAATTTAATAATTATATAATTAAATAAAAAAAATATGACTTTAACAAGTTATGATCTTTGAGGTGTGAAAAGTCTCAGAAAAATAATTCGGGGGTCAAAATTAGTGTTCGGGATGTCGCAAACCACTTTCGAAACATTTAAAATTACTAGATAAATTAAATTGATATAACTAAAACGGTTTATACTAATATGATATTTACTGTAATAAAATAATATCAAGTCAGTAGTTTTTTATTATATTAATATCAAAAAGATTGTAAAATAAATATCAAAAGGGTCATCTTCTACGTAAATAATTACAATTACAGTATCGGGATCAAAAATAATATCACAATGGAGAATCCAGCAGAAACGATCTTTTTTCCACGGTTTTCGATGCATGGGTCCATTTGGGCTATTGGGTTACGTATAAAAACACTTAATATACTTAGAGAAGTGTTTGGATTGAATTATAATACCTCGATTGGATCGAATTGAATCAAAAACGAAACTTGAATTTTTGGAGAAGGTGACTTCGGTTTCTTCGATCGGGAGACCTTGGGTCCGAATTGAATGATGTTTAGGGGTGCTTGGGGTTGGGGAAAGAGTTTGGAACGGTCAATTTGAGTTTCGGTTGGGTCTTGGTACAAAACCCACGTTTCTCTCTCTCACTTTCTCTCTCTAAAACTCCATGGATTGGAGCTTCGTTCTCTCCGGTTTTTCTCTCTTTTCTGGACTAGTGGGGCGTGGGGAATTTCTTGGTATGCCCTAGGGTCGAATTGATGGGGTATTTATAAGAGAATTTGAAGAGGGTGATAAAATTGAGTTTAATTAAAACTCTATCTCTTAGGTTTTGAGATGGACGAAATAAGAATAATTTCGTGGTCCGGAAGGAGGTAGAGACTGAGTAGGAGAGGGAGAGATGACAAGAGTTTGTATTACATGCATGCATGTAAAATAAAATAAAATAAAATAATAAAAGTAAGATAATTATGTTTAAGATAATTTCATTTGTATATATCTATAAGACAAATAAGATTTAGGAAATTTTGTTATTACGAATAATATTTTTTTTGATGATATTATTAATGTTATTAATAATATTAACTCTATAAAAAAAATAGGGTCGAAAATCTGGGTTGTTACAGTTTTACATAGGAAGGAGATAAAAAGACTAAAATAGACACCACACTTTAAACAATAACAAAACTAACATAAGCATTAACACATAGCAATAAAAGACAAACAACATTAATTTTAACACTCTGCCTTAATCCCTTGTTGTAACACCCAACATTTCTCTAAAATAAAGGAACTTTTCCTTTGAAAGAGCTATGGTGAAGATGTCCGCCACTTGGTTTTCGGTTGCACAATACTTGAGTTAAATCTCTTCATCTTCCATGGCCTCTCGAATGGAGTGATGATTGATTGCAATGTGTTTGGTATGATTGCGGAAGACGAGATTCTTTTGTTATTGCGATTGCAGACTTGTTGTCACACAAAATTGGAGTAGTTTCTCCTTGCTTTTGACCTACATCCTCCAAGATCCTTCTTAACCAAATAGCTTGAGAAGTTCCCAATGATGCCGAAACATACTCGGCCTCCACGGTAGATTGTGGCATGGTTTGTTACTTGATGAATTGATGCCCAACAAAGGCCATTGAAAACATAATTCCATTTCAAGATTGGAGTGGGAGAAAACCATCCTTCAATCATTTTGAAGGTTTTCGAGTCCATTTGTTATGTTCAAGTTCTAAAAGTGTATCTTTGTGGGTTATAGCTTCCAATTAAAAGGCTGTAGACTCCTCAATTCACAATCCACATCCTGCAATGACAGACTAACAAAAAGGCTACACGATGATAGAACCCTAAAAGAGGCCACAAGTGACAGACTTCAAACGTGGCTGTACATGAGGGGGGATGTTAAGAGAGTCTCACATTGCTTGAGAGTGGCAAGAGTTCGGCAAATATTGTTAGAAAATTTTGAAATGCTCATCTCATTCACATAAACATGAACAATGATGAACAACCTAAGTTAGAGTAAGTCTTAGAAGTGAGTTTTGTCCATATTCCGTCCTTTTATCATCTTTTGTTCTTAGTTTAGGTTCAATAATCTTATATTCAGACCCAAGTGTGTCGGATATCTTCTTTGCATCATTGTGGAGTTTAAGGCATACTTAGGAAAGAATTGAAGGCATTAATTCATTGTTTGATCAAATCACATATAATGGAAATCCGTTGTTTGATAATGGAAATCCGTTACGGCATGCATTTGTTTGATCAGAACACTACTATAATAAAGCATAAAGATCATAGCTATTTGTTGTGCTCGTAAGTCTTCAATTAAATTTGTATGAAGCACCAAAAAAAAAATAGTGGATCGGAGCTCAAAGAATTTTTGTCGGTGGCTAGCCTTGCGGTGACTTTATTTTGAAAAATGTAGCAAGTTGGAGCCCCCAACGATCAAAGATTACGGACATTTTCTGAGAGTTGAATATCTAGTCTATGGTGAACGTTAATAGCTCTTTATAATTCGCTAAAGATTGCCCATGTATCAATTTTATTTTTATTAGTGCTTGAGTGGAAGAATTTCTAATGAATTACCATGTGCGGGTATAAGGTTCTTATACATAAACATTCTGGTATTAACAGAAAATGATTTGACATTATGTCCTTCGCAAGATAGTCGTGAGTTGATTTGCAGGAAGCCATGCGTGGTAGACTAGAGGGTGAATCAACGACACTATCTTACAAGAAGTCATTGTAGTTAGTGGCAGAGTCAGGATTTTGATTTTGGGGGCCGATTTAATAGACATATTTTTTTTCGGAATGTATACTTATTATATCATAAGATTTTTCCTTTCCAATATATTACATTTGTACATTGAAATTATTATAACCTAATGCAGTTAGAGAATACTAATCATTTTATTTTTTCATTTATGCTATTTCAACTGTCACATGCTTATTTTTTATTTATGAACAAAATTGAGAAATGAGAATATAAAATAATTGGTTTTTTAATCAAATAAAAACAAAATTATTAAGATTATAAGTAGTTATACATGAATAATTATCAATAATATTTAAAATCAAGTATGTACAAAATAAAAATTTTAAAATTCGAACGCTTGGGAAGCCTGAACGGGGAGGGCTAGGACCCCTGAGCCCCAACATAGCTCCGCATCTCATGGTTGTTAGTGGTGAATTGACGACACTACATAAAAAAAAAAAAAAGAGACATGATATGTATATTCTGTTTGAACAACCCTGTACACCTTGGGCCTCCACTTGAATCTTACTAATTTGGAGAGGAGCTTCCTGTAAGGATTTTGGTTGTTTGTTGTGAAAGAAATATAGAATTGCCTCTTCTTCTATTTTCCTTTTTTGTTGACCAGTGATTTGCTAGGAACAACCCCAACATAGCTCCCCTCTTGTTTGTTGTGGAGAAACTATGAACTGTTGAAGATTTGCTAGGGAGTAGTTGCGAATCAGATCAGCACCTTATTTGAATTGGATCGAGTGAACCCGACCCAACTAGGATTTCGGGTATTTGAATCCGACAAACAGCCATGTATTATAGGTGGGGTTCTCTTGTGTGACATATGAGCCGTCTATCTCTGCAATTAATGATTCACATATGTTTATTAGTTCTTATCTGTAAAAATTAACTTTGACCGGTAAGACTATTTTACCGAAACTGAACTATCTATAGCGGAAACGGATGGTCCTTGTCCAGTACACCCTTTCATTATAAGACCCTACCTGCTTCCATGTATATCGTTGGGTCCTTGTTGGCGTTGGGTACCTAGTCAACACAAATTTCAAATTTCATTTGTGGGCCTTTGAACTTTATTGGACCTACTTTGATAATTAAAACCGTTCATAAACACATCTTCAAGATAACAAATCATATGCTAAAAAGTCATTTATAGATTCAATTCATATGATTGCGAGTTACATTTCTTCAAAATCTTGTCACACCCAATCAAAAAAAATATTCAAATCCGCTTTATCAGATAATTGATTTGCTTGCGGATCAAAAAAAAAAAAAGATAATTGATTTGCTTTAAAATGAGTGGAACGTACTCAATTATTTTTGTCGTTGGCTTGCCTTTCGGTGACTTTATTGGAAGCATGTGCAAGTTGGAACCCCAATGATCAATGATCACAAGCTATTTCTCACGGTCGAACTATTTCTGAGAGTTCAAATCACTATTTCTTAGAGGAGATTAAATTTTTTACACCCGCCGGTGTAAACATTTGTTTCCTCCAAATTAATTATATTGCGCCACGTTGTCATGTTTTATTGATTGAGACCACTGTTTTGCAACGTGCGCAATGTAATTAATTTGGAGAAAACAAATATTTACACAGTGTAAAGAGTTTATTCTCTTCTTAGAGTTGTCTGGTGTCCATGTTGGATAATGCTAGTGTATCCCCATATAATATAATCATTCGAAGGCATAATATTAAATTATTTGAAGACATAACACTTTTTATTTTCTGGTGTACCAAAAAAATACACAACTGGGCTGGATTTGAAGTTTAAGTCTCAGTGGGCATGCAATCTTTATCAAACCACATTCCGGAGGGGAGTTCCACTAGCAAAAACTGTAAAAAAAAAGGGAGTTTTGTCCTTAATTTTTTGCGTTTGTTAATTTTGCGCCAAACTTTTGTGAATTATTGATTCGTCTCGATGAGAGAAATTGGAAAACCCAATTTATTTTTTCACTTTTATCAAAATATTCTGGAAAATATCCATTCTTAAGATAAAAATTAAAGTGCCATTTTTTCATTTTTTTAGCTTAAAAGTGGATATTTTTAAAAAATATTTGGCTAAAAGTAAAAAAAATTTACTTATTAAATGCACAAAATTTTGACGCAAAACTAACAAATACGAATCTTTTTAATAAGAACAAAACTTCAAAAAATCCTAAAAGTTAAGCAGAACTCCTCAACCTCAATGAGTCGTCAGTTACCTCTGAGCTTTAGAAAACCATTCACACCCAAATTCAAACACATACATCTCCAACACCAAGCAGGAGGGCTGCGCCTTAACCTTCTGCTTCATTTTCTCCTCAAATCTTCAAGTCTCTCTCTCTTTCAAAGAGCATGGCCATTACTAGCAGTGAAGCCACTCCTCCCTCATCAACTCCTGAGACTCCAACCATGAACAATTCTACCGAATCCAAACCGCTTGAGAACGCAGATCCTAAAGGCAAAAAACCGATTGAGAGCTGATGCCGGTCAAAGTCCTTAAAATTATTCAAGAAGTCATTGCGTCGATCGAAGAGTCTTTTTAAGTTTCTAAGTGTTTTTTTAAGTTTCAAGAGTCACTCTAGTTTTTAGCAGTCAAAGTCTTAGTCTTATTAATGATCATCTTGGAAATGTTATTTGTTTTCTTTTCCTATGCTTGGAGGGATGTTCCAAGTGTGCTTATAAATAGGTAATCTAATGAAATGATAATCAGAGTTTTGAGTGTTGATTAAAATAGCCTTTGGCTTGTGAGAAGATTTATCTTCTTGTTCATCGTTTCTGTATCTCTTAGGTGGATTCCTTAGGGTGGTGAGCGATCTTTACACTCTGTATCCCTAGTTAAATCCTCGGGTGGTGATATCTGTATCCCGTTGGCTCTCTTAACTTGGGTGGTGAGTGATTATCCCCATTACCCTTTTATCCCTTTACGTTACTTCCTTCCCGTTTGCACATCCCGGCATCAAATTGGTATCAGAGCTCTTGGGTTGTCATGGCTGGAGTGTTTCAACATCAGCAACAAGAACAACAACGATCATTTCAGAATTCACATCGTGGGAAGGACAAGGATACTTTCAAAGTGGACGATGCTACTCTTGAATGGCCCTTTACAACTAAAATTATTCCAGATCCAATTGTGGATTGGAATAAGCCACCAATTTTTGATGAAGAAGTCATTGAAGAAATTTTTGTTGAAGGTGACATAGGAGATTTTCTCGATGTTGTCAAACATGAAATTAAAATTAATCGAGAGGTTGATTGGGATTCACCTCCTAAATTTGATGAGTATCCGAATGAAGCCGATGATGTTCTACACTTAGCGGATAAAGATGACAATGGCGTTCGAATGGTTGAAGATACGAAAGTGGATGTTCAAGAGAAAATTGTTGAAGCTGCAGAAGACAATCACTATTATGAAGATCCTTTCTATCCAATGGACTTCATCAATTCATCTGATTCATGGATCATAAAGAAGCTAATTATTGATTACATTATTTTAACTCGATGGACTGATTGGATGGATGTCTGTGTCAAGATTGGCAAGGTCGTAGCCCGTCTTCCGCATTCAACGTGCTATTCAAGCAAGAATCCATGGGTTACGTACCTAGAGCAGAATTTGAAGGAAATTGTTCATCCAGTATTTGGCAACATTTTAAAGTTCAGGAATGAAAAATCCGCCGTCAGTTTGGTATCAGAGCTTTGGGTTCAATGGCAAATTATTGTTGCTTGCAATTTCAAACAATGCCGGATGAAAATTTTTCAGACAAGGATTCTTCTTCTTCACTACCAATAGTGGATTGGAATTTGCCTCCAATTTATGATGAGTACACTGAAGAAGGATTCGTGATTATCAAAAGACATCAATACTTTGGTTCGACAACAACTGGAATGACCATTCCAAACGTTTCAGCTATGATGGACATGCATGAGGAGAAAATAAAGTTATCTGCTCCAAAAGTCTCACACACTTTTCTATCGAAACCAACTTCCATTTCGAGAAAACGAAAGGTTGATGGAGTTGAAGGTAGTCATGATATGATTGATAACTTGGAGTTCCACGCAACCGAACCATCTCAACAATTTCCATCGCAACTAGTTGATGGCCAATTTTCAGGAGTCAGGAAAGTGTTCTATTTGCGAGTTGGTCGCAAACCAAAATTCAAGCAATATCTTAGGCAAAAGCAAAGGATGGAAAGGCTCATTGGTCAACCCGTGGACCGTGGAAAGTTAAACTCGAGGACGAGTTTTCTCAACCGGGGGAGAATGATGCCGGTCAAAGTCCTTAAAATTATTCAAGAAGTCATTGCGTCGATCGAAGAGTCTTTTTAAGTTTCTAAGTGTTTTTTTAAGTTTCAAGAGTCACTCTAGTTTTTAGCAGTCAAAGTCTTAGTCTTATTAATGATCATCTTGGAAATGTTATTTGTTTTCTTTTCCTATGCTTGGAGGGATGTTCCAAGTGTGCTTATAAATAGGTAATCTAATGAAATGATAATCAGAGTTTTGAGTGTTGATTAAAATAGCCTTTGGCTTGTGAGAAGATTTATCTTCTTGTTCATCGTTTCTGTATCTCTTAGGTGGATTCCTTAGGGTGGTGAGCGATCTTTACACTCTGTATCCCTAGTTAAATCCTCGGGTGGTGATATCTGTATCCCGTTGGCTCTCTTAACTTGGGTGGTGAGTGATTATCCCCATTACCCTTTTATCCCTTTTACGTTACTTCCTTCCCGTTTGCACAATCCGGCATCAAGAGCAACCACTACGATGCAGCTTCCAGCAGTGAAATCACCAAAGAATATGACAACCACGGTGGAGCTCTTTCCCTCTCTTCTGAAATATTGATCCAGAAGGATCTCCTCCTCTTGGATTCGGCCTTGATGAAGTATATGCACCATACATATGGGAAAATCAACCAGGCCCATGAGAAATTCAACGAGCAACTAAAATTACCGAGTAGTGTGAGAGACTTTGACGAAGTACGAAGTGCCATCAGGAAGCTTAAAGACAAGATCGCTTCGCTTGAGAACAACAACCCCAATGCTGCTTCCAGCAGTGGAACCACCAACGAAGATGAAAATCACGGTGGAGCTCTTTCCGAAATGATCCAGAAGGATCTTCTCCTCTTGGTTTCGGCCTTGATGAAGTACATGCACCATACAAATGAGAAAATCAACCAGGCCCATAAGAATTTCAAGGAGCTACCAGAATTATCGAGTAGTGAGAGTGACTATGTCGAAGTACGAAAGGCCATCACGAAGCTTAAAGGCCAGATCCCTTCCCGCCCTTCTTCCAATTCCCAATCACAACATAAGAAGTGGCCTAATATAAACAATGTCGAAGAGGAAATGATGCACTTCTTCTACAAGGAGCCAGAGGTCAAGCAGACTGGTGATTTGGAGGGCCGAAGGGAAGCTTTCCTTGAGCTCCCCGAGCCATTGCGTTGTTGTTTGTTATGTTTCTTCAAGTTCCCACCCGAGGAATTTATAAGGAGAACGACGATGATTTACTTGTGGATAGGCCAGGGATATGTTTCCCGGCATCTGCAGAATAGAGAAGAGTATCCGCAAGAGAGAGAAGAGCTTCCCCTAGAAGAAAATGCTGGCAAAAAGATCTTTGATGAGCTTATAGCAAAGAACTTCATCCAGCGTTGCTCCTCGGTGCCAAATAGTTGCAGGCTAAGCCTTTCAGTTCGTTCTTCTTTATACGAAGAAGCTAAAGGTTATGGATTTACTTGTGGATTTACTACAAATGGTGCTCTTGATCTGGATCGTGGATTTGTTTGTCGTGGTCTACCTGGGCACTTATGTCTGATCAACGTTGGTGAGGCTGTTATTAATTACAAGCTTGAAATTTTTGACAATATGATAAATATCAGAAGTCTTCATCTCGGAAGGTGGAAAAATTCAGCTAAGCACCACATTGAACTAGAAGACATCAAATTTTTGGATGGATTAGTAATCTCTCTCCCCCCCAAATTTTTGGATGGACTGGGGAAGCGGAAAAGCTTAACTTTTCTTAGCCTTCGAGGAATTTCCTTGATTAAAGAGCTTCCCAAATCAATTTTAGAGCTCAACGAATTGAAGATCTTGGACCTCCGAGCTTGTCAAAATCTTGAGGTGATTCCTAAGAATATCAGTTTGCTCAAGAATTTGACACACTTAGACATGTCCGAGTGTTACTTTTTGGAACACATGCCCGAGAGTCTTGCTCAACTATCAAACCTCGAAGTTCTCAAGGGATTCTTCATTGGACATGTCAAGAACAAAGCACAATCGTGTACTCTTCGCGATTTGTCAGAACTGCAAAAGTTGAGAAAACTTAACATCTACACGAGTGTGAAAGAGTTTCCTACTATGTTGGACCTTAATGATTTAGGAAACTTTGAAGGCCTACTCAAGTTGACAATATCATGGGGAGGATGCTCTTTACAAGACGAAAAAACTGACGGCAAGACAACAATTATGCCCTCAGATTCTAGAGCAAATGGCTGTCGTCTTAGACTGCAAAAACTAGACCTTCAAGGTTTCCCTGTGAAGAGTCTACCCCATTGGCTGTGGCCTGCCAATCTGAAGGAACTAAAGAAACTCTACATTAGAGGAGGGAACTTATGTGATCTGGGGCAATTACAGGAACACGCAGGGGAGCAATGGAAAGTGGAGATATTGCGTTTGAAGTACTTGAGTGAATTAGAGATTGATTGGAACCAACTGAGGTCATTATTTCCCGAATTAATTTACTTGCACCAACTAAAATGCCCCAAGCTTACTTCCTTCCAGGTTGATAAGAGTGGTGTTTGGATGGACGAAAAGGCTATTGATACTCGGTTCTGGCTGCAGAAATTCTTCAAAACCGATGGCATCAGCTTAAGTTCTTTGGTGGGGTATGGTCCAAACTTAGGTCAGGATGATTCTAACGTTTGTCCAGTAGATTAGAAACAGCTTTAGTTAGTTAGGTTTAGCGTGGTAATATTTTAATGAAATGCAAAACGTTTCATACATGATTTTGTAACTCCCATATATTTGTAACCCCAGATTTGATTTCAATTTTTTATTGTTGGTTTTCCATTAAACCTCTCAATTATATTAGATTTTTAACATGTGAGTTATGATGTTGTAATGGGATTATCATGTAACGTTAGAAACCTCTCGTTATCAAAGTATTTTGGAGGACTCATTTGTTCCAACCCGCAAAGTAAAACATGGAGATGTGGAGGAATGAGGGGTGTTTTGAGATGCTCTTATAAATTAGGGGGATGCTCTAGCATTTCAAGAGTACAAGTTTGTGAACTTCCCAGGTATCATTTGAGTAATTATTCAATATTCTCGGAGTATATAAATAGTATGCACATTCCTTTCACATAACATGTGGGTCCCACACAGAGGACACATATGGGACCCACATGTTATGTGAGAGGGGGGAGTATACTGTTTATATACTCTGGGAGTATTGAATAATTTTCGGTATCTTTTTGGTTTCTTTTGTTTTCTTTTAAATTATATTCTCATCTTATATTGTGTGAGCAAAAGGGAGGTGTTGGGAGAAGCTCTTCGATAGTGTGACTGTGCGCTTCAATAGTGTGCGGCCGGAGTGAGATTACAGTTTGTGGTCGTGCTTTTGTATCCTAGCGCATGAAGACCTTTTGTGCTAATCATTGAATAGGGGCACGATTGCTTAATGATTTGCGGCACCAAAATTATATTTACATTTTTAAGAATTACCTATTAATTCGAAGAATAGCGGTTAGATCCAAAATGATATGCATGGAATTTAAACTAGTTATGGTAAATTTAATCTATTTCTAATTTAATTCGAAAGTGAATGGACGTTTGGAATGGTTTCTTTAAACTAAAATTAATCTAAGAAAGCAATTAATAGATGTTAGATCAATTGAGAACGATACTAGGGATTCCAATTCCACATCTTTTTCTTTTTTTTTTTTCTTATTAGCAAAGAAAATTTTATTAATCAACAAACCAAAGTTACAATGATTAAAAGAAAACGAGAATAGAAGGTATCATAACCAACGACCTACATCCCAACTATGTTGATAATAATATGTTTGTAAGAGTAACTATTCAACATAAATACAAGACTATTGTCAGAGATTGTTAAGGGTTGCAATCCCTTAAGATAGTCCCCAAAAGATTCAAAGGATTCATACACTCTAAATGCTATCTCAAAATAGTTACAGATCGTCTCAATGGCATGACTCGACTCAACACAACACAAATCGTCCAACAGCACGACCCATCTACATCGTATAACCTATTTCAGAGACTATCCTGAAATTAGCGTTGAGGGCAAATTAAAAGTGGGGGTCAGGCGTAAAGTTGGAGCTCAGATCTCCTCCGATCCAAAATGTTTATGTTGCGAGGGATCCTGCAATGCACAATAGCAACGCTATTTTGAGCAATTGTATTGTAATTATGCAAATTCAAAGGAACGACAACAATTGTACCTTTGGTGGGTTTCATCACCTATGGCGGGCTCCACCGTGTAATTTTTTCAATAATCTGAACTGTTCATCTTGGCTCGCAAAGTAGTACATTCACGTAAAAAATCATGTTTATTGGATATCGATAGTTTCATTAAAAATTAAATTTTAGTTTATAAAATAGTCGGACATGGATAATTTAACTTTAAACTTATCTTCTGTCAATTTTATAAATCCAAAATTTAATTTTTAATATCTATTCATGTCCGATAAAAGCTTATTTTTGTGTGATAATATACTAATTTGTGAGCCTTACAAAATAAACGATTCAAAATTTTCAATATACGCACGGTGAAACCCACAATTATTGGTGGTGGAAAACTTGGGTTTCCACGTGGATAGGATTTTAAACTCCAACAACTATATTCAAATTCCCTCCTGCCGTAAAGACACTTTTCAAAGTGATTCTATTTTGCCTAACTTGTTTATTTCATCTTATTTTTGTATCTTTTACAGTTTTTTTTTCTCGGTGAAATTTAGTATTCTTAGAATAGTTAAATTAGAATATTAAAGAAGTTGAACTTCCGGCCTCCTTACTCCAAATATCTAAGTGCATGCCTTGATGCTGCAAGACCAAAGACTTCTTAAAAATAAGTTGTAGATCCAAATCTTTATAAAATAAATTGTAGATCCAAATCTTTATAATATCCGAGGGGAGATCGTCTACGAAGAGCGTTGTTAATTGAGAGTGCCTCTCCTTTCCTGTTAGAATCTCCCTTCCCCACCTCCTCTTTCTTCAGATCGAGACTGGAAGGCCACTGATGGGTTTTTTTTTTTGTTTTAGTTATTTTTTTTCCATTTTGTTATAGTGTATGGGGTGAAATATCATAGATGCCCTCCATTTTAACAGACAAGAGGGATGCCGTTAGAAGTGGGGACCAAATTGACATGTATTTTAAATGTTAGGATGAAATTGGACAAATGTTTAGATTGAGGATGAAATTGGCCACTTGCTAATACTTTGGAAACCAAAAAAGTAAATAAGCCTCTACGTTCCTAGAGAAATTACTTGCTCGATGTTAGCCTTTCAGATCCCAACAATATGAAGGGCAATTCTCACAGAGGATCTGAATCCAACAATATGCTAGTAAAAGACTAGTTGATATGTATCGATGAAAAGGGTCACTTGCGTTCTCACTGGTGACTCTTGTTTATTAATCAACAGTGTAATTCTCGATCGTATTAAAGTAGTAGTTCGCAGTTGCCAAAAAAATATTGGTGGTTTGGCTTAATAACTCGTTCGAATTATTTTTCTGTTTTTACTCAAAATATTTTTGTAGTAGTTAGTTTTGTATTAATATTTTGTAGATTATTGATTTATGTTAATGAGAGGAATCTAAAAAGTAAAATATTATATTCGAAACTAATTTTTTTAATAAAGACAACCAAATCCAAAACATTTCTGTCTTTATTCAATAAAATTTTAATTTTGAGTCATAATTTTTTGTTGTATAGATTCTTCTTGTAGAGACGAACTAGTAACCTATCAAAAATTGATGCAAAGCTATGAAATGCGAAGATATTTTGAATAATTCTTTGGTTGAGATGAACCAACAAATCCATGAAAATTGACGCAAAATTAACAAATGCAAAAATATATTGAATGAAGACAAATAATAATTCTCCAGAAATATTAAGCCAAAACAGACCTAAGTAGTAGTATTTTGCCCCATCATTCAAAATGATTTGATAAGAGTTCTGCAAAATTAAATTTCACTTAATCGGATATCGGTAATGAATTTGATATGCAAAATCCAACTATTGAGTCTAGAACTAAATAGAGCATTATTGAATTTTCTTCGATCAATTTAATTACCAATATGCAATTGAGCTTAATATGTATGGGGCTTCCTAATTAAGAAATGAAATTTTACAAAATTCACGGTTTCCGATTATTGAAGGAAGACCCACAACATATCTCAAAAATGTGTGTAAGGTAACTATTATAAGAGGTGACGGTGCACAAAATTCTTATCATTATGCTTCCACGCACTCAAAAATTACTGTGGACCATTTTTCTTCTCCATATAACAAGAGGAAAGCTAAAAAGAAAAAGAAAATGGAAAAGAACTTTTGGAATAGCGTGGAGCATGTAGGGTGTGGTATCGTTGTAATTATGGCAACAACTGAGCCTATACTTTTATTGTCCATCAATAATTCAAAAAAATAGTGTGTACGTAACCACAGTTAAATAGGATGAGGTTTGCAAGTGAAGTGAAGTGCAGATTGTGTAGTTGGTGTCTTCCGTATACTCCTATTCCACTCCTTAAGTCTCCTAAAATAGAGTAGATAAAGTTTAATGAATTAAAAAAATAAATTGAAGTTTGAATTGGTGGAGGTTAGAGCTGTTTTGTTCCCACGTGTGAAAGGTGTCAATAAGATGAGGTGTTCAAAGTTTACATAGCCCCATAAAATAATATTTTAAAATTTATGAATATTTTTTTAAATTTTAGTGAAATGCGAATTAGACCTCTTTTAAATTTTAGTGAAATGCAAATTAGATCTCACATAACATGTAGTGTAGCAATGTCGTGTACCTATATTTAGTGTTTATAACAGCTGTAATCTTCTCTTTGTAATCGAATTCTTCCCTTCCTCTCCCAAAGTTTTTCCTTTCCTTCTCTCTCCTATTCTTGATTTGTTTTTCTCTGTTCTTATTTAGATCAAATTACACAGAATTCCTAAGTTCACTCATGGTATCGGAGCTATAGTGACGATTGACGAAAGTCCACATATCGATCAAAAGCGATACCAATCACAAAGACAAAAAGAGATCCTCAGGGGAGCTCATTGGTTACCCAAAGTAGATCTTTAAGGGCTTCGTGTTTCCACCTGTCCAGTCAATCCATCAATCCATCTACTCTACCACTCAAGCTTGAGTTTGCGATTTCCCGTGGTCTGGCTCCTATCTTCGAATCTTCACAAACTAATTTATTCAGGTATATATTCTATGAACATTTACCCTTTTGGTGATGCATGTTACATATATATATCTCACTTTAAATTCATTTCCATTGAAGTGTGTGTGTGTAGAACAAAATCTTTCTATATATTGTTGAGATGATGGTACTGTTTTTATGAGTAGTTTGGAAAGTATTCAATTTCTCGGTTTTCAGAGAAATTACTTGCTCAAATCAATGTTAGCCTTTCAGATCCCAACAATTAATATATATGCTAAAAGACTAGTTGATATTGATGAAAGGGTTACTTGCGTTCTCACTGCAGGTGACTACTTTTGTTTATATTTATCAACAGTGTAATTCTCGATCGTATTAAATAAAGTAGTAGTTCGAAGTTGACAAAAAAATATTGCTAACTTATTTGTCAAAGGCTAAAAAGACTTAAAAAAAAAAAAAAATGCTCAGAATATGATTTACATTCTCTGCTAAGAACAATATGGGAATCAGCTAAAAAAACTAAAGGAAAAAATAATCGGAACACAGTCACTTAGTTGGAAGTTTGAGGTCTTTTGTGTTGTCCCGTGCCTATAATATAATCCGAGTCGTTCATTGTTTAACTTTCGTTGAGAATATCTGTTGATTATCGGTCTGATTTTTCCTCCACTTGCCAAGTACCACCTTGATTAATGTCATCTCCCAACAACCGCCCACCTCGTTTCAATGGAAGAAGGTTGTCGAAGTCCAATATTTGACAGCCTATAGATACTCCTAAGCTTGGCATGTGGATTGTGCAAGGAGTGACAAAACTGTGAGAGATCGAGCTGAGTCTGGTGAGAGTGTGGGAGAGAACCAGAGATGTGTGAGAGGGAGTAAAGTTGAGCCGGGTCAAGGTGCTCCTCCTCCAGAGTTTTTTTTTATTTAAAACTATTAATATTAAATAGTGGATTTTTTTTTTTCTTCCAATTGTGTCTGAGTTGTGTGCGTGTGACTCCCCCAATCCTAACAAATTACAATATATTAAGTGTGTCACTATATTTTTCTCCAAGCTTTATTTGTTCCAAAATCATATATATCGATATTTAATTGACATGATTTCTTTCTCATTAATGTTTTGACAAGATTAAGAAGTTGAACGGTTGTAATTGTCTTTCTCAGGCCGAGAAATACCCACCTATGTTTTAAAAATTGGACCGGGTAGTAAATTGAAAAGGGATTGGGTGGATGGATCACTGATTCAACCACGGTTGAACTAGAATTGCACCGTTATGTCATAATTATATTAAAAAAAAAATTTATGGTGTAAAAAGAACAAAAAAAGTCAGCATATAAAAGAGTTAACGTTAACAAATGTGTTGAATCTTTGAAAGAGGTACAGTTTTCATGTTTTTCCTCCGTCCCACATCGACAAGAAAATCCTTTTGGTAGCAACAGTTTCATCTATAAAAGCATAACAACGTGTATGATATGAAAGGGAGGTGGAGTTCGTATGTAGGCCTGTTAATAGATTGAAAGATTGAATTTCATTGGAAAATTTGATCCGAATTTGATAATGTTAATCTGTAATTGATAATTAATCTGATAATTCAAATCCGGTATTGTCAATTCGCAATTGGTTAATTCAAATTCGGTAATTTAATACGGACTATATCGGATTAAATTCATTTTTGTCAATTCGCAATTTGATAATTCAAATTCGGTAATCTAATACGGATTGTATCAGATTAAATCCATTTTCAATCCGATCCGAAAATAATTTTAAAAAACCCAATTTTTCCTGCTGTCTGCCTCCATATATACGTATTGGTTTCTACTGTGATTTACAATCAAGAAATGGCGGTCAATGGCTTTCCACGGCTATCATCGATCTCTCTCAAGAAATGGCGCTCCAACACTTCTCAGACCAACACGCAACACTCTTACGCAACCAGTCCTCGCCGGACACCGGGAAACAGCCGTTCAAAGCTCCGACGTGGCTGAACAGCGCGAACTCCGACAACAGAGCCACCCCAGCTGTACGGCGGCGGCGGCGGCAGCAGATTCCTCCACTAGTGGCAGTCGATTGGAGCGAGAGCGATGGAAGTGGCGAAAAGAGAGATCTGGATGTCTCTCTCTCTCTCTCCAAAATGTATTTTTTAAAATTTTCCTAAAATTTTGGAATTTAAAATAAAATGGGATGAATTTTTAGTTTGGATTCGGATTACTATTACCGGATGTATGAAGTTCAGAACCGGAGCAGATTCGAGCAATTTTGGATCCTATTGACAAGCCTATTCGTATGTGTACTGCCCAAGGCAAGTACACTTGGCCCCAAGAATCCCAGTTGGCGTTAGAAAGTTTTTTTTGTTCAACGCGAGTTCAAATTTTCACCGGTTCGGTTCAATTAACCCGTTTCCGGTCAGTGCCGGCCCCGACATTTGGGTTGTCCAAGCCTAACCTTCCGCTTGGTTGCACCTAAATATATATTTTTGCTAGATTTCTAATTTTTTTTTGTATACATACAATTTTTTTTTTTTTTGGTTGCCCCTTGCTGGGGGTTGCTCGAGCCGGCCGGCTTGCGGGGCTTACCCCCTGGCCAGCCCTGTTTCCGGTTTGGCGGTTCAACCGTCTATTTCAAGCGGTTTTATAAATGAGGCCGGTTTATGATTTATGGAGGTTCTTGATTCATGACGGGCCAACCGGTTGAATTGGCCGGTCCAGTTTTTGCAACATTGAATTACCCACAAACGTCTCGACCTGAGAGTGGTATGTGAATGAAAGATCACCAAATTGATACTAGAACTCACGAGGTTCCATCCTATTCATATTCGTGTGTTTAGCTTCAATCCTTTAATTGTATAATTTACCAAATTTTTTTCTTACTATATATGTACGTGTAGACATCTGTAGATATATACGTAGCATTAATTTGTGAAATTTTGTTGAGGAAAAGTCTAATCTCCATAACAATAGGTTAATTCAAATTTTGGAAATATAAAATGGGTATTTTGATTTACACAACCAAATCAAAAGCCGTCCTGTTTGAGAGAGGGATGGGACGAGAGCTGGTGGTGGTGATAATTTGATGAAATCCACGGATCTTCTTCTTTGCTGTTTCTTTTACTACTTTCTGATAAATTGCGATTCACATCATACTTGTCAAAACTTAGCATATTGGTGACAAGTTTATAATAATTTTGGACATTACGGTAAATTTGTTTTACAACGACACAATAAATTGCTCATAATAACAGTGTAATCTCTCTTTAGTTATAGATTTTCATAAGTGGAGTATGTATTTTTAGAAAGGTTTTTAATTTACTTTATGATAAATTTATGATGCCACGAATGTGACACGTTCATTATATATTTCTTACATAAGTAGAATTTTTTTTTTTTAACAACTGTACAACAAATTTATCATATTTTAGAGTATTTGGATGACTTCATGGTAAATTTATTGGCAGTATGTTCTATGGATGTGGATATCATTTGAATTATGTTAAACTCATAATAATATATCACGATAAGATTGTACAATAAAATATTTCGATCTTAAATCAACATCGGCTTATTATATGAATTTATCAATGTAATAAATTTTCGATTGAGTAGTAGTACATTTGTCTTAAATTTTTAGCATATCTGTGAGAAATTATAAATTTGGTACAAATTCTTGATTTTAGTATTTCAAAAGATTTATATTGGGGTCTCGTTAAAGCATAACTCACCAGGTGGTAGATAATAAAGCATATAATACCAAATAAGTTAGGCATTTTAATACACTTCTCATCGACACTAATACAATTTCATGGACATCAAAACATTACTATTGGATACTGCTTCGCCAAAACCTAACCATTGAAATAGGTTGATTTACCCCGAGCATAGGGCTAGGTCGTTGTCAGCATAAATACTGGAAAGTCCGGGATCGTTCCCACAGAGATAATCTATATAGCTAATTCGGATTTGTAGGTGTAAGGGTTTCCGGCTTTTAGGCGGCCAACTTTTAGTTTTGCTTTGAAAGGTGGAAGAACACTCTTAAGAAAAGGCTGAGTTTTGAGGTTTTGCGAAGAATTAAAAGTGGCAAGGCCTAGAAGTTCTTAACACCCGTAACCTAAGCCAATTAACTTTTTCCATTGAAAACTTGGTTGAATCACACGACATAGGTTATCAACCGAAAGATTTAGCAGTAAAAATGGTTAGACTTTATATAGAATTTGAATAACAAGCTAAATACAAAACGTGACATCGCTCCTGGAACCATGTGTGCAAGCACATGATCAACGGAGATTAACAATGCCAAGATTTGAATTCAAACTAAATATCGAGGTCATGAACTAGAAGCATAGTTTGGAAAGCGAGCAAGTTCTTTGGTTCTTTTGGCAAACATGAACTCAGACATAGCTCTCGGAATCATGTGTGCAAGCACATGATCACCGGAGATTAACATCGACAACTTTCGTTACATAAAAGAGCGAACTACGCATATTTACAAACCAAACCTCAAGTCTTAAGTTGAGAAGAGCAAAATTAACCTAAATCACAAGGTGTTATTCACCCCATGGTCAAGCCTTATCGACTACTCACACATAGCTAAAAGACTAGACATGGTAAGAAAATGAAGCAAAAGATTTAACCAAAGAAAACGAAAATAAACTTGATTTATGCAAAGATCTAAAGCAAAGCTACAACATTAATGCTTGGGAATTAAACAAGCAACTAATACTTACAAGTGTTTTTGAAGGAAATGAACTTAAAACTTGAAGAACATTACTGAAGTTCTCACCTAGAGAGAGAACTAAAGCTAAAACATAAAGTTGACAAGTGCTAACTGCTACTAAGGGGGAGAGAGAGGGGTATTTATACAACTTAGCCTTTTCTCTCCACAAAATATCCCTGAATTTGCCAAAAGTGGTAAGTATTCCATAAATGAAAAGTCCAAAAAACAGTAAAAATATCTGCAGGAGACCAATGTTATCGATACCATAAGCAAAGGTATCGATAACATCCTTCAAATATTCCCCCAGAGAAGCAAGTTATCGATAACTCCAACCAAATGTTATCGATACCCTCAGGTCTGGATAACTTCCGGAACAAAATGGAACAAAAGTTATCGATACCCTTGGAGAAGGTATTGATAACAATCTGCAAAACTGCAGATTTCAGGTTGAGGCTTCAGCAAACAGCTCTCAGCAACTTCACAGCTCCTCAGCATCTTATTTTCATTTTCTAAACTTAAGTAAATACTACATTTTAAACCTTTCTTTTACCTTTTCTTTACTTTATTTTAATTTATTTAATGGAAACAAGAAAGTACCCCGCATTTGGAAATAATGGCATTACCAGAATTTCAAGATTCCAATTAAATCAAAATGTCAACCCCCCACTTTTAGTGTAAAATGGAAAACTGCACGTTTTTTTAAAGAGACAATGACTCAAAACATAACCTTGTTCTTCAAATAAAACCTTACAATTTTGTAGTTACTCTTAGAAAAATTGAAGGATCAATTACCGCCATTTTTAATCTCAAAAATCGATACTTTTCCAAAAAGTCATTTTTCCATATTTAGACAGATTTTAAGGGGCTGTCAGGGTTTTCGGGTACTTGGAAGCATTTGGGCTATGCATGGCGTTGAAATGCGCCTTATTTGCATGTTTTACCTGAAAACATTAAAAACATACCTTACGTGCAATATCTCTATAAAAGCTAAATAAATGGAAGTTAAAACAATATAAAACGGGACTAGTCGCACCAAATATCTACAAAATTGGGTGCTCATCAAATACAGATATATTTTTCACATATTATCTATCACCCTAAAGCCTAGGGTGGCTGTGGTTAGTATTTTGATATTTACCTTCATGTTTCAGCTTAGAATTTGGTTGGGTATTCCAAGGGAGAAGATTTGGGAGAGAGGATTGGAGAAGGAAGATTAGGAGCAAGAAATGGAAATCCTGGGCTTTTAAAAGGTTGGACAAGAAAATAACCTAGTGTTAAATTAAGGTAAAAGTACATAAACACCCCCTCAACTATTATTCTTTCTCGTAAACACCCCCTCACATTTAAAAGTGCCTATAGAGACCCCCTCAACTATTCCCGTTACCTAAGTAACACCCTTCCATCTCAGAACTGTTTGCTTGGAGGTCACATGTCAGCAAATTGGGCATTTTTTGGACAAAAAAGCCCTTTGACAATCCACATCCCAGTTAAACCCGGCCATCTCCCTCAGCGGGAACAGCTCCACCCCATCCAGCCACGGCGATGCCACATCACCAACATCTCCAAATTCGCACGAAAGAAATTTAATGAACTCGGAAGGGCTCGCGTCGGAAATGAGGTTCGACAGCTGGCAGTGGGACTGGGCCTCGGTGTAGGGGACCTTGGCGTCGGAGCAGTCAATGTGGACATTGTTTACGATGCGGCCGGCGAGTGGGAAGAAGAGGAGGAGAAGCATGAAGACTCGGGGAATGACTTGGTCGAGGAACGAGAGGCGGTAGTGGCTGAGGTGCGGTGGTATTGGGGCTGAGCTAGTTGATCCACCGCAGGCGACACAATTTCCCGGTTCGACTCGGGATGCCGGCACTTATGGCAGCCCAGTTGCAAGGCTCGTGTTGATCCACCAACCTCATCAGCATCTCATCCTCCGCCTTGCTCCACGAATCCCTGATCCTATCTCCACCGTTCATCTCTCTCTCTTTTTCTCTCTATCTTTCTTTATCTCTCTCCCTAGAGCAGTTTTGTAAATGATTTCAGGATTTTTTTTTAAAAATTTCCTTTAATGGTATAATAGAAAAGGTTATCTTGGTCATTTCCTCCATTCTGTTAATGGAGTTAGCATTTTTTTTGTTTTCAGTAGTTGAAGGGGTCTCCATAGGCGCTTTTAAATGTGAAGAGGTGTTTACGAGAAAGAGTGATAGTTGAGGGGGTGTTTATGTACTTTCACCTTAAATTAACTAAGACTAATTCCTAAGAAACAATTGGGAACAAGACTACTATTTAATAACCTCTAGATTTAATGGAGTTTTGAAATATCCATCCTCAGATTTCATCCCACTCTTTATGCAGCACTTTTTGAACAATTATGTTGTCATTTTTTCAGATAATGAATTTTCTATATTACCTTTTTAATAAAATATTCATATGTAGGTGTATATTTTCCTAAATTAGTGGGATTATAGTAATTGCAGTTACCTAAAATCGTGGGATGATTAATCGATAGAAATTGAGGGAATTTCCAATTTTCCAAATCGTTAATGGAATATATTCTAAACCATTCTCTCTCCTTAATTTCGTGAATATTCAAATCTTTATTTTTTGTGAATTTTCGTAAAACATGAATACACTATGATTTATTTAAAAAATATGAATACACCATATTTTATTCATGAAAACACATGAATAAATTAATCGAAAAACATGACTAAATTAATCAAAAAATATGAACACACCATGTTTTAAATTGACCATAAAAAACATAAATAAATTATCAAATAAACATAAAAAATATGAATACACTATGAAAAGAAAAATGAACACAAATGACCTCGCCGGTGGCCAAAAAACGTATTTATTCATATCGGAAGACATGAAAAATCATGAAAACAAAAAATAAAGGGGAACTTAAATAGGGATCCCGTTTTATATAAATACTTAATTCCTCATCCTAGTGGATTTAAAAACTTATCTTTCCATCCTCAAATTCAAATAAATCACAAACTACCCTTTCTCTCTCATAATCTTTTAAATCTCTCTCTCATCTTTTCTAATTATCACAATTCTCTCTCCAACCTTTCAAACCTTTCTCTCACCTAATTTTTAAAATCTTTCTCTCCTAATCTTTCTTTCTCACCTAGGTTGGGACGGGGAGGCGGGACAGGATGCGACGGTGACGGGAGGTTGGGACAGGATGTGACGGCGACGGGAGGTGGGTGGCAATAGCGACGACGACAGGAGGCTAGGACGAGATGCTTGTCCCGGCGGCCGACAGGAGGCTAGGACGAGATGCTTGTCCCGGCGGCCGCCCACCCTCCCTCCCTCCCTCCTCCTCCTCCTCCTCTCCCCCCCCCCCCGGTGCGGCCCTTTCGGTAGTCGTTGAAGTTTACCAAACGGCCGTCAAATTCAATTATTTATTAACCGGACTACAACTAAAGATTTGCATAGTATAGCGAGAAAGTCCGAGTCGATCCACAGGGAGCTCGAATATAGCTTGTTCGGATTGTAGATGTAAGGTTTCTAGCGTTTAGACAGCCAACTTTTGGTTTTCCTTTGAAAGGTGAGAATTGCCCTTATGAAAAAGACTAGAAAATGAGTTTGAACTAAGAATTAAAGGCGGCAAGGCCTAGAAGCTCCTAACCCCCATAACTTAGGCCATCCAATCTTTCTCAATGAAAACACGGTTGAATCACACGGCATAGGTTATCAACCGGAAGATTTAGCGGTGAAAATGGTTAGATCGACTTGATATAGAGTTTGAATAACAAGCTAAACACAAGGCGTGACATCGCTCTCGAAACCATGTGAGCAAGCCCATGATCACCGGAGATTAACAATGCCAAGACTTGCATTCAAACCAAATATCAAGGTCAAGAACTAGAAGCATAGTTTGGAAAGCGAGCAAGTTCTTTGGTTCTTTTGGCAAACACGAGGCGAGACATAGCTCACGGAACCATATGAGCGAGCATATGATCACCGGAGGTTAACATCGACAAGTTTTGTTACATAAAAGGCGAACCACACACATTTCCAAACCAAACCTTAAGTCTTAAGTTGAGAAAGACAAGATTAACCAAAGTCACAAAGTGTCAATCACCCCATGGCCGAGCCTAAAAGACTACTCACTCATAATGAAAAGACTAGAAAGCTTTCTTAAGGAAGAAAACATGATTAACCGATAGAAATGAAAATAAACTTAATATTAAGGAGAATCAAAAGTGTAGCTACAACATTAATAAACGAGAAATTAACAAACGAACTAAACTTACCAAGATTCTTGAAGGAAATGACTTAAAACTTGAAGGACATTAATGGAGTTCTCTCCTAGAGAGAGAACTTAAACTAGGACATAAAGTGGATATTGTAAAGTGAGAGAGAGATGAGTATTTATACAACTCAGCCTTTTCTCTCCTCAAAATATCCTTGAATTTGCCAAAAGTGGCAAGTATTCCATAAATGGAAAGTCCAGAAAGCAGTAAAAATATATGCAGAAGACAAAAGTTATCAATACCATAAGCAAATGTATCGATAACATCCTTCGAATGATCCCCTGGAGAAAAGAGTTATCGATAACTCCAAACAAACGTTATCAATACCCTTGCTTCTGGACAACTTCTGGACCAAAAAGGGACAAATGGTATCAATAACATACAAATTGTTATCGATAACATTCTTCAAAAACTGTAGATTCAGATGCTTGCTTCAGCTTCAGCAAACAGCTCCCAGCAACTTTACAGCTTCTCAGCACTTATTTTTATTTTTTAAACTTAAGTAAATGTTACATTTTAAACCTTTCTTTTACCTTTCCTTTACTTTAATTTATTTAATGAAAATAAAAAAGTATCCCCCATTTGGAAACAATGGCATTACTAGAATTTCAAGATTCCATTTAAATCAAAATGTCAACCCCCCACTTTTAGTACAAAATGAAAAACTGCACATTTTTCTCAAAAGAAAATGGCTCAAAACATGACCTTACTCTTTAAATAAAATCTTGTAACTTTGTAGTTACTCTTAGAAAAATTCAAGGATCAATTACCGCCATTTTTTATCTCGAAAATCCAAACTTTTTCAGAAAGTCATTTTTTCCATACTTAGACAGATTTTAGGGGGCCGACAGGATCTTCGGGTACTTAGAAGCTTTCGGAGCATTCCTTGGTGTTGAAAAGCGCCTTATTTGCACATTTTACCTGAAAACACTAAAAATACACCTTACGTGCAATATTGCTATGAAAGCTAAATAAACGTAAGATAAACAACTTAAAGCGGGACTAGTCGCACCAAAATCTGTAATAATGGGTGCTTATCACACACACCCCCCCCCCCCCCCCCCCCCCCCGAAGGAAATGGAAAAGAAACTACATATAGTGGGGTATATATAGGGCTACATATAGTGGGTTATATTGGTATTTTTGTAGGCTAGTAGACTTAGTGGGTTATAAAGTTTAGAAGTGGATTATATGGGTTTGGAAACTGGTATAGTGGACCTATGGAAAGTTCTCCCTTTGAACAATACTGTTTCAAGATTTCAGAGAGGGATTGGGTGAAATGGGCGAGATTTATGGGATTTTTTGAAAACTAATTATGGGATTTTTTTGAATCTGGGTGGGATTGGGATGAAATCGGCAAGCGTTATGGAATTTTTTTGAATTTGGGTCAAATGGTGACCACCAATTTTATGACAAGGACTGGAGGTTTACATTCCCATCCTCTTTTTCAGTGATATATATATTTTGTATTGGTATTATGAAAAAATGAGGATGGAATTATAAGTACAAAATGATGACCGGAAGCAAAAAAATATCATTTACTGTGGCTAAAGTGTCATTTTATTTGAATTTTTTCAACATCGGTCTATATTTTTATACTTTTTCGATTCGTCTAGTCGAGACAAACGATTAACCCCAAAACGTTATGACAAAAAGCTAAACAAAAAGATACGAAAAAGTAAAAAAATACGAAAATAAGTTTCAGACTTATAAATTTACAAGAACGCATAGAGTTGCTATTCGTTGAGGTAAACGATGCAAACTATGAGGTAATGTAGCGCGAATATTGTTTAAAAAAATTGCAAAATATCTGCAGGGGAAATATGTTGCACACCTATCTGTATAGATGTTGAAAGGTAGTCTTTTGCGTTAATGTAGCGTTCTGCCATGTTCTTATCTTAATTATGTCTGTGTTGTATTTTGCATTTTGCTGCAGCCTGCAGATATAAAGAGCTTCCTCTTCTCAAATTTGAGTTGCATCAGACAATCAAATCAGCATTGTGGCTTTGAAAAATCAGAAGAACTGACTCCTCTTGTTCAATTGTATCCTCGATTAGTTTCTTCTGCAACAAATCCATTCGCTAGTTCTAGTGCCTCTTCAACTTGCCACACAGGTATGCAAACTCTATAATCGGTATTAGTAGAGAGCTCGTCCCACACTAGTAAACATGGTATTAGAGCTAGACTGTTAGAAGCTTATAGACAATTAATATTCTCTTGATTGATTGCCACGACATAGAAGTAAAATATTTCCCCCTACAGTTTTTTTTTTTGTTTTTGTTTTTTAAATAATATTCTCCCTACATTAACTCGTGGTTTACTTCGTTTATAATCTTATTTTTCTGTTTACTATAGTTTTCTTTTTACTGCAGAAATGGAGAGCTTTCTCTTCTCAAATTTGAGTTGCATCAGCTGATCAAATAGACATTGTGGCATTGAGAAAATATCAGAATACATCCTCCAGTTCTAGTGCCTCTTCCACAAGGGTAAGAAAACTCTATACACACGGGTATATAATTATCACCTCCAATTTATATGCTGAATTTTAGCCAATAAATACTAGCCCACCTCACTAAAAGAAAACTTGTTGAAGATATTAACTTAGATTCGATAATAAATGTTTTCTACTCTTGAAAATAATGTAGGGCACATCTTCAGTACATCGGGTACAACTTCAATTGTGTAAGAATTTTTTTTTCATTACTTTTTTTTTTGTTTATTTTGAACATTTACGTATACATGAAAATGTTTTGTGGATAATAATTACTATAAAACACTTTTTGGTTAGCCGTAGGGCAAATTAAAATCCTGATTCCGCCCTTAGCTCCAAAGCTTCTTATGAGTTTGGGTGGCATCTGCACTCACTATCAAACAGTGGCGGAAACGGGTTGGACAAACTTTTAAGGGGCTTTTTGGCACGGTATTTGTAACAACCCATGCCAGTTGACCTACTTACATAAATCTAACCACACCGCTCAAAAGGTTAATCTCAAGTTATATAATAGTGGGTTATACTTCGTTATATACCATTTCCATTTCATTACTCCCACCAATGTAGGACTTCTTAATGGGGTTTCAAAATCTACCTCACTTAAGATCGCAACGTCTTCGTTGCGCTCAGTAGTCCAACAACTTTCACCCACCAAGCAATGTGAGACAAGTATCCGCTTAACCATGTCAAGCTCCTCATGTGGGACCCGCCAAGCATGCCAAGCAACTCATGTTCCTCACTTGTCAGGCCCATCCGAGCATTTCTTTTTGTGGGACCTGCCTCACACTTCCGGCTGGTGTAGGCTCTGATACCACGCTAGTCGACCTGCTTATCCTTAGTCTGATTATAAAAAAGACAAAAAAAAAATTATAAGAAAAAGTATATTTTTTGCTGATGAAACAAAAAGATTTTAGTCACCAAAGGTGACTTTTGGTGACAACCTATAGATAGTAAACATTTTGTCACCATTGTTTTTGTCAGCAAATATACTTTTTTTTTAGTAAAAGTAAAAAAAAAAGTTGCCTTTTTGACTTATTAATTTTTGTCTGTATTCAAAACATTATGAGTTTCGATAAAAAAAATTTTATTTTTCAATTTCCCTTGTTGAGACGAATCAATAAGTCACAAAAGTTTGACGTAAAACAAACAAATGCGAAAAAATTCAAATAAAAATAAAAAGATAAGTTAAATTTTAAATCCATACCCACCCTAAAACCTCAGGACCAATATTGCAACAATCCCAAAAAATCAAGTCAACTACCAAATGTTTGCTTATCTTGTGAGATCCCATGTGGAAGGAAAGTCCCACATCGGTGGGTAAAAATGAGTTGATACAATATATAATAAGTTCTGATCAGCTAGCAGCTACTGTATAACTCGAGGTTAACTTTTTAAGTCATATAATTAGGCGAATGGTTAGCAGGTCAGCTGTGGCGGCTCGTTACAGTTGGTATTAGAGCACAACGCTGGTCTAGGTGGGGGTCACCTCTAGAATCTTCTACGAGTACACTAATTGTGTTGTACAAAACTCTTCTACGAGTACACTAATTGTGTTGTACAAAACTAAGTGTCACACCATAGCCACTAGAGAAAGGTTGTTGGGACAATTCAAACCTCAAGTCCCACATCGGGAAATTGGAAAAGGATAAATGTTATATGAGGATTTGTGAGCAGTTACTGTATAACTAGAGGTTAATCTTTTGAGCCACGTCGTTAGGTGAATGGTTAGTAGGTCAGTTGGGGCCAAGGGCAGAACTGAAAATCTAATCTGCCCTGGGCTAACTCAAAATATATTTGAACCAAAAAGAGTTCCATAATTAATGTCCAACAAACTTGTACATAAATGCGTAAATGTTGAAAAATAAACAAAAAAATAAAAAATGTAGATTATTGAAGTTGTACCCCACTGGAGTTATGTCCTAGGTTGTTTAAGAGAATAGAAATCATTAAATATTATCGAATTTAAATTCTCTTTCAATATATATAATCATAGAATAAGGTGGGCTATAATTATATGTATAAATTTTCCTCTCTTTTTTTAAAACCACCTGGGCTATAGCCCAACCTAGTTTGTATGTAGTTACGCCCTTGGCTGGAGCGGGCCATTACATATCTAGTATTTATTTATTCTAAAATATTCAAGCGAGTTAGAAGCATAGTTGCTCAGAATTTAATAAATTACACTACCTGAATTGCTTAGAAAATATTATTTTTGTCCTAAATTCAGATCTAATAAGATTCATTGTTAGTAAGTTGAATCATAAAGACAATCTTTGAAGAGGTCCTAAATAAAGAAGGTGGACAAACAAAATCATTTCAAAGTTCAGACTATAGGCTTTATTTATGCTGCCTCTAAGTTCAGACTATAGGCGTTATTTATGCTGCCTCTAATTTCCTCTTTCTTGATTCCTAACCATTAATTTACCATCTTTTTTTGAATTGATAAATTTATCATTTCAGTGTGATAATTTATCTTCATTCAAATACATTTTAGGTGAGAGATTTATCAAATTTGTAGATATACCATCAGTTTTCGTAATTTTTCTGTTGATCTATACCGTCCATAGCCCCATATGGATAATTCGCTATTTTGAGTTTCTTTACCAGAACTAGTGGGGCATTATGATCATCCGGTGTGGTGACGAAATATAAAATTCTGTTTGTAGCTTCTCATTCAACAATCATCTCACTCTCTGCCATTCAAAACTCGAGTTTCCTATTCATTTTATGCTTGGGACAAGAGGTGCGTAGTGCACCGGAGGCCTGGAGTACTGAGACATCCTAGCTGGGTCGGAGAACTGGCAAAAGGTATGCCTTCAATGTGGTCTCGGTTTCATTTGATTTTACATACATGGTTATAAACAGCTCTTTGTTTTGTACAAGTGCGTGCCCCCTAAACAGAAAAGGAAAAAGAAGGTAAACTATCGTACAACTTAATTGCAAGGTTTAAAAGATTTAATACTTGTAAGATGATGGTTTAAAGAATCAAACCACTAACTTGTTGGGATTGAAGACGATTGAACTACGCGTTCTAACTCACCAACACACAAACTCTTAGGATCTTGAATGCTATGAATCGCAGAAAAACAAACTAGAGAAATAGAGGAAGAGAAAGAGAAAAAGAACACACAGATATACGAGATTCGACAACTTACCTACTCCTTTGGAGCCACACCAATCCACTAGAACCAATGGAGGAAACTCTTCTAGTCTCTCTCTACAAGTACAACAACTTTTCCTCTAAAAAATATGGAGTTCTGACTCTAAAAATATGTTTTAGGGCTTAAATACATTCTGTCTCGAGTACGGTCTGCCCGGGTGGAAGTCATGACCACCTAGGCGAAATATACTAAGACCTCCCAGTTATCTGTACACTGCAGGCCGTCCGGACGGCCCTCAATTCTGTCCAGACGGGATTTCCAGAAAACGCAGAAACAGCTAGCATAAGGCTTCACGCCGAACATAACTTGCCCAAGTAGAGATTGCAAGACATAGCTAGGGAAATGATGCATGTTCAAACACAAGACAAAACAATGAACATTTTTCGTTATCGGCAAAGAAAAATTTCATTCATCACAAGAATAAAAAAATGAAACCGTAAAATAAGAAAAGAAAGGTATTGAAAGAGTCTCGGAGAGTGCACAATACCCTTCTACTATTTCTCGCAAATTCTCAACCTATCTCACAGCCTTTTAATGTTTTTAAATTTTGAAAGAAAAAAAACAAGAAGAAGAAAAATGCAGCTAAGCGAAGTGCCAACTCCGCAACCAACACCACCCAAACAGCCCAATGCGGTCATCATTGTTCTCACACGATCAGCACCTACTACTGCCACTGAACAACCCCTAGACATCACATAATCAGCCCCCACAGCGGCACTCAATCAGCCTCATAGTGCCCCTAAATCAGACCCATGTAACCCCTAAATCAAGAGAGTAACTTAAATTTTTTTTTATCGGCAAAAGATGAAATTTATAAAAAAAGGGGGAAAAGGGGAGGGGAATCCAACAAAAAGTTGGATGAACATCACAAGGGCAAAAACAAACACCCGAGGGACTACAGGGTCCACAACGAAAAGAACAATAAAGCCCAACCCATATCCAAATAAACAACGAAAAGCCCCAAACACCCAAACTTGGGCCGGCCCACCCAATCCAGTCCCCAAACCCTAACCACGTCAGCCACCATCGCCGTACAAAATATCGGAAAACAGCCTCGCCGTTAAGCCGAGCGAACCTCTCCCAGATGTAGAGGCCGGCAGCTGGATCTGGCCTACAAAAATGAGGACGAAAGCAATCAGGGCCAAGGGACACCAAAAAGAAAAAGCTGGATCCAGCTGCCGGCCTAACCCAACTAAACCCCAGCCGCCACAATCTTCACCAGCAGTAGTAGCAATCCAATGCGACGAACTGACAGCCCCACGTCCAATTGAAACCTCCGAACAGCCGCTGGCTGGACTTCGGCACACAGAGACGACAAGAGGTCCCAGCCATGGGGGCTACATCCACCTCACCAACACCGGATTGAAACCATCACTGATCAACATCGCCATCTTCACCGATCGTTTTTTAAAATATGAAAAGAAACCTGCAAAAAAAAAAAGTTAGAAAAATAGCTAAAATACTCCTCCGCTGCAACCACACCACAGTCCACTACCACCACACAGTCGGCCCAGATCTACTACACCAACCACCACTACCCACAACCTCCAATCATTCCGGACCTCTCAACACCGCTAGGCTGCTGGAGGAACCAAGGAACCTCCAATTGGAGGAAACCGAGCAGAAGCCTAGCCACCACATCCTCCCACACCAAGGAGGGTGGAGGCCCAAAAACATAGACGAAAGGGGAAACAGAAGGGTTTTTGAACTTGGAAGGAGAGGGATGGAGTCATGGAGAGAAGATAGCTTGAGCAGGGAGGAAAGAGGAGCCCGGGGGAGGAGGGAGGGAGGCACCTCCCCACCAAGGTGGCGGCGGCAAAAAACGGAGCCCTAGTAGAAAAGGGAGAGAGAGAGAGAGAGACTTATTGTCGGGAGAGAGACACTTATTCACGGAACGATTCTGCATAATTTCACCCATTCATCTTGGCAATCAATAGTTGATATATGTTTTCAAATTTTGACCGAGCTTAGTTTACGGAGCCTCCATAACAAAAAAGTTCTCCTAAATCAAACTCCAAATCAACCTCACAAAAACCCCCCAAATCAACAAGAAAAACAGCTCCCCAAAAAAAGCTTAATTAGCCCCACAACCCAAAATTAGACCCCAAATCACTCCTAAAACAAACCCCAAAATCGACCTCACAATAACCCCTAAATCAGCCCTGACCCCCCAAAACAACCCCAAATATCCCTTAAATCGGCCTCATAGCAACCCCAAAAACATACCCAAAACTACCCCTGCCACAACAACAACAACCACCTTTTCCTCCGTCAGCGAGACTGGGCCCATCTGGTCCACCTCAGGCAGCAGCACCATGCACCGTCATCACGGTCTCACAGATTTGGCCGCCGACGAGATTCAAAGATTGTTGGTGAGTAGTGGATACAAGCTTCTTTCTTTTTTTTTTTTGGGGGGGGGGGGGGGGGGGGGGGGGGTGGGGGGGGGGGGTGTGGGGGGCGTGGTGTGGAGGAAAAATTTTATTTCACCAAACAACCGCAACTACAAAAATTTACAGGGGCATACCTTGGCTCAACTATACGTCAGATTCAACTGAAAAAAACAAATCTCTTGTCTAGAAGCCAATCATCACAGTCCCCTATTCTGGACAGTAAACTTCGCCGTGGTCCAAGAGCTTCACTTGGCTCAAATGACTTCAAAAATAGCATGAACAACCTCAGGGACACCTTTGGACCTGCCTTGAAAAATATTATTGGAATTTCGTTCTCCCTAGAGAAAATAAACTGAAGCAGCCAAGGACAACTTATAGATGTAATCCCGGAACCCTTTACCTGCTCGATGTTGCACAACCCAATCAAGTTCTTGAGATAGAGGCAACACAGCCTTATAGATGCCATTGTGGACCAGAATTTGCTTCCATATCTCAGCAGAGAAGTCACACTCAAAAAAATAGACGATTATGAGGCTCGATGCCATGCAAACACAACACACATTGGAAACTCACAGCTATACCCCAACTGACCAATCTGTCTCTAGTGAACAGCCTAGCTAGAGTAGCGAGCCACTCAATAAAGCTCCAACGTGGCACACCTTGATTGAACTAGACCAAGGAATGCCAAGGTTGGATAGGAGATCGATGTTTGCATGCCTCCCAAGCAGGTTTAACAGAGAAGGAACCATCTATAGTTAAGGTCCAGACCACCTTATCACATTCAGATATGGAAGGCAGAAAATTATCAGGAGTATTCTTTATGATGTTCAAACAGCTCTGTTCCTTTGCCTTGGCCAATTCCATCCACCTTGATCAATAATAGAAGCCACTTTAGCATGCAAGGCAAGACCTCTATTTGCCACCATTGCCCCCAAACCTTTGATATAACGCACCTAAAGGGTGCCAATTGTCGGTCCATAGAAAGGTATCTTCCCCATTGTCAATGATGTGTTTAATCCAGCCATGACAGGTAGCTCTCGGCTTCTAACAATTTCCCCTTAACCCAAGCTTGCCAAGCACAAAAACATAAAATCTTAAATATAACCTCAAACAAGATTGCTAAACAAAACAGGACGCCCCATCCATAATACTCCATCATTATTAATAGTATAACACAATAATCAATTTCCCGAAAATACATAGACGTCTCCCAATGTGATTGCCACCCCCCACCACCACCCCCCCCCCCCCCCCCCCCCCCCCCCCCCCCCCCCCCCCCCCCCCCCCCCCCCCCCCCCCCCCCCCCCCCCCCCCCCCCCCCCCCCCCCCCCCCCCCCCCCCCCCCCCCCAACATATCTTAGCACTCCCGGCCCAACGACATGTTGGGATTCCACCCAAGTGCGGTGGTGTGCGTGAAGCACAAGATCACTCCTTATTTCCTTACAAGTATTAAGGTTTTATTTTGCCTATATGTTGATGTATATGAGAGCAAAGAGGTGTGTGACTGAAAGCATGTGAAGGAGAGGGTGAGGTCGAGTGGGTGAGCCGGTGTGGCTCACCGGAGCGTGGAGAGCCGGTTGTGGCTCTCCTGCAGAGGTTTTTCATCTTGTATTATTGTGTAAATAATATTAAGGGAGTTTTTCCTCATATCGTTGAGTTGTTGAGTAACCCCGGATCCTAACAACTGGTATCAGGCAATAGGAGAGCAAAGGGGGGTCACCAAAAAAAACATACGACCTCCATTGACGCACGGTTTGTGCGCCTCACAGAGACAATTGCCACAGTGTGTGGGCGGTCGGGTTTCGTCACCATACCGGAAGAAGTCTCACAAGTGTTCGTGGATTATCGGATGAATTACGGCATCCCAGGGTGTGATGTGGGCGGTCAAGCAGCGGAGGATCGCGGATAGAAATGGGTCTGCTGCGGACATCTCAGGTTTGAGATGTGGAGCATCCGAGTTTGGATGCGGGCACTTCGGACGGGGTGCGAGCACTTTGTTGAGGGGGTACTAAATATCGATGAGATGTCGATATTGCAGCCGGACAGAGCTACGGGTTCAGCTAAGGAAGATCTAGTCTTGCAGGGAGACACTCAGTCAGGCGTGTACTCCGTGAGGGGGTGCCGAGACGTTGACCTAGGTAGTGATAACAGGCGCTTGCTAGAGTAGCTGAACGGTTTGACGATTACCCCACTTGGTTGGAAGAGGGTGATTGTTGGGATTCCACCCAAATGGGGTGGTGTGCGCGAAGCACAGGATCACTCCTTACCTTATTTGCTTACGAGTATTAGGGTTTTATTTTTGCCTATATATTGATGTATATGAGAGCAAATTAAGAGGTGTGTGACTAAAATCATGTGAAGGAGAGGGTGAGGTCAAGTGGGTGAGCTAGTGTGGCTCACCGGAGCGGTGGAGAGCCGGTTGTGGCTCTCCCGGAGAGGTTTTTTCATCTTGTATTATTGTGTAAATAATATTAAGGGAGTTTTTCCTCATATCGTTGTGTTGTTGAGTAACCCCGAATCCTAACACGGCAAACCAACAAATATGTCTCCGAAATTATGTTCAAGGTTCACCTAATAGAAGTACTATCTGAAAATAGAAGACAAGATAATTAATCAAGTCATCAATCAATGTAGAATTAGCAGTCATGGAAAGAATCCAAAATAATTCTAGCCCAAATAAAGCTCTAAGTATTTGACATCTATCCACACCCACGAGTTGCCCCAGTAATTAGGGCAGATGCCTATGTTTTAGGAGTATTCCTCAAGGTCTCGGGTTCGATTCCCCACTGGATGAGTAACCTAAAGTAAGTAGAGAGCCGTGACTGGTGTGGCCACTCTAGCTTCTCCGGAGATTTAGGTTGCGTAGTCGGATCCATTTAGTAACCTGGTTGTAGGACTATTTCTCTATTACAAAAAAAAAAAGTATTCGACATCTATAATTAATACTACTAGTCGTACAGCCTGAAAATGGATATTTATCACAACATCACAAGTCCTACGGCCCAACATATCACCTCTTGTTATTGATCAATTTAATAATCAACCACACTTCTTACAACATACCTTCCAAATAGTTCCGTTGAACCATTCTTAAATCAGTCCTCATGAGAGTCCAAACAAATTATCAAATTCAGATTATAATTTAAAATTTTTATGTAACAAATAAGTCTCCCAAATTTCATAGTCTATTTAATATATCCAACCACATGGTGGCAAAACCAGAATTCTGCAATAAATACAATCAAATCTAATCACCTAATGCAAAGTTCAAGACGGGTACCAATGATAACGCTAAAGTCTAAACAAAATCTTATGAAGCAACCAAAAGAATTTGCCAAGGGCTTTAGTAATTACTAATACACATATCTACCAACTCGGTTTTTGGGTGTGCCCTTTTGGTTTTTTGCTTTGGGCCTTAGGTGTTCTTTTGTTGGCTTCTTGCCAACTTGGTTTGTTATCTTCTCCCTTAGGGTCCATGTTGGCTTATGATTACTGGAGTGGTTGTTTCCCCTTGTGCGTTTTCTCTCCTTCAGCTTGAAGCTGTCTTGGTTCATTTTAATCTTTGTAATTTATTTTCAAAGATTAATAAATTTTGTGTCTTTCAAAAAAATAAAAAAAATACACATATCTATGGCCTTTATCAATAACCAAACCTCAATACTCCCTCTGTCCCTTTTTAGAGTCCAGTATTCAATTTTGGGTTGTTCCTTAATAAGTGTCCATTTTGTAAAGTTAGTGAGTAAAAGTTGATGAATTTTCTATTTTGCACCTAAAAGTATATTCCATTTTAAAAAGTTAGTGAGTAAAAATGTAATGATGATAGTTTTATAGAGGGTAAGGAGAGAAAGTAAAGGTAAAGTTGATGTGAAAGGTATAATGATGATTTTTTTTTAGTAAGTTGAAATTACAAAACATGACATTTAAAAAGGGACAAGGGGAGTAATTAATAGTATCTTCTTAACTAATAATCGAACTACTTAGCCCTGGTCTTTGTAACAATTTTAGAAATTAATGAAATTTGAGTAAATTACATTAAACCCCCTTCAACTAACCCGCATTTTCACTTAACCCCCTTAGACTATAAAATCCGACATTGTGCACCCTCTAGCTATTCAGAGTTGACACTTAACATCCTTTTGTTAGGTCTCCATAGGAAAAATGCACCGACGGCCGTCTCCGGCCACCGGACGGCCGATCCGAGCCGTCCAAAAATTTTTTTAAAAAAAACCGAGTGGGATAACGTGGGAATCAACGGCATCCGACGTGTGTAGGTGCTCGATCCAAGAATTTTTAAAAAATTCTTGGGGTGTTTGGATCGAGCACCTACGCACGTCGGATGCCATTGATTCCGGCGTTAGCCCACTCAATTTTTTTTTTTTAAAATTTTTGGACCGCTCGGATCAGCCGTCCGGTGGCCGGAGACGGCCATCGGTGCATTTTTCCTATGGAGACCTAACAAAAGGGTGTTAAATGTCAATTCTGGATAGTTAGAGGGGGCACAATGTCGGATTTTATAGTTTGAGGGGGTTAAGTGAAAATATGGGTAAGTTGAGGGGGGTTTAATGTAATTTACTCATGAAATTTTTGTGCCTTTCAAAAAAAAAAAAAAAAGAGAACTACTTATGATAACAAATATATATAATACACATCACCACCTAAAAAACCTTAAATCTCTATCGCATCTTGAAGACTAACTACATGCACCAACCCAAGCTTATCACCAAAGATTCTTGCATTTACATTTCTCTTGTCATTTCAAAACACGTCGGTAAGTTATCCGTAAAAGTTAGTCTTAACTTTTTTACTAGCAAATAAATTAAGAATCCTATAACTACTAATAATGAAGTCGGTAAACCTCCATATTTACTCCAATGCAAGGATGTGAATACCGTTCCGTACCAGTTGACATGTATCATTTTGTAGAGATTCTAGTACATCAGACGTGCAATTCCGTTTTGTCGAACTATTTGGTGTATACCGCCATTACCGGATGGTATTGGTGAGTTTCGGCCTTCTCGTTGGTTTTCGGGAGGTATGCCACCGACCACACCAGTGGAAAAACAATAAAAGAAAATGGAGGGAAAGAGAGAAAAAGAAGAAGAGATGGGAGCAACATTTGACTCCTGTTGGTCTTCTCCGGCGTAATCTTGGAGCTGTTCAATCGATCTTTAATGTGGGTGAAGTTTTCACACCGCCGTGGGCGAAGCAGTGATCGATCTATGTTCACCGATCATGGGTGAAGTCTTCTTGAAAGTTTAACCTCTGTTCCGTGCGTTTTCTCCTTTTAGTTGGTGTGCATTAAGAACACACCCTTTTATCCCCCTTCTAGATTTTAAGTAGTCTTTTTTTGGTCTACTTTTTTGTAAGTTGCCAAAAGTGTTACTGTTTTCAACATTATTAAGTGTTGGGTACAATTTGTAGTGGGCCATTCTTGTGTGTAAGGTGAGGGGCAAAGAAGGTGGCAAAACTAAATGGACAGGGGCCATGTCTAGCTGCATTGCTCGGTCATTAAAATGGGCAGTTGGGAAATTGAATTCTTTGTGCGTGCGTGTGTGTGTGTGAGAGAGAGAGAGAGCGCAGTGGGATCCCCAAGGGGGTCCGCCCCTCCACCTTTGATGTATTTGTGAGTGAGTTGAAATATTCTATTGTTTGAGTGTGTAGGTATTTTTGAGGAATTAAGTTGTTTGTGTATTGAGTGAAGTTGAGTCTCTTTATTTCCCATCAAAATAAACCTGCAGAGCAGAGTGGAGGCGTAATGTAGGGAAACTATTGTCTCCAGGAAAATTTTTTTTTGAAAAGCTAGAGGTTGAATATTCTAGCCTCTTTGAGTTGTCGGAAGAAAGTATTTTCGTTAATTAGCTAGTGATATGTTATTATTCTTATCTTCCTTAATTTTTTTATAATTTATTTTCTCTTTTGCTGCAGATACGAAGAGCTTTATCTTGTCAAATTTGAATCGCATCGCCATCACTTAAACATCTTTTGGGAATATCAGACGAAATAACCCCTGGCTGAAAATGTGTACTCCTCAATGCATATGTGAGAAGTTGGGAGGTCTAGGCTTTGAGGAAGCGATCAGAGCAGGGAAATATGTTCATCACTACTCAAAGAACCTCCAGAAGCTGAAAGATAAATTGAAAGATCTTGGCGATTGTATGGAAATAATCACAAGAGAAGTTAGTGTGGCCAATGTTCGTGGTGACGAGATTGAGGTTAATGTTACACACTGGCAAACAGACACAAACAAATTGGAAGCTGATATTGAGCAACTTATCGGGGAAAGTACTATTAAGGCCAGCGTATCTTGTATTGCATGCTCATGTCCTAACATCGTGAGGCGGTACAAATTTAGCAAACAGGCAGAAGAGAAGATAGCGGATGCTGTTGAACTCATTGGGAAATACAATAATTTTAATCATCAAATTTCCCACCCTAGCAGTCATTACGCGGAGAACCTCCAGAAGCTGAAAGATAAACTGAGAGATCTTGACGATTGTAGGGAAACAATCACAAGAGAAGTTAGCGAGGCCAATGGTCGTGGTGACGAGATTGAGGTTAATGTTTTGCACTGGCAAACAGACGCAGACAGTTTGCTAGATGATATTGAGCACCTTATCAGGGAAAGTACCAACATATGTTCCACTGAATGCCCATGTCCTGACATCACGTGGCAGTATAAATTTAGCAAACAAGCAGAAGAGAAGATAGCGGATGCTGATGGACTCATCATTAAATACAACAATTTTAATCATCAAATTTCCCACCCTAGGCGGCGTCCTCCAGAACTTCAATCTCTATCCGACAAGAATTATGTTAACTTTGAATCTAGAGCATCACTTTTCAAGGATATCATGGATGCATTAAAAGATTCAAACGTTAACATGATTGGTGTATTTGGCCTAGGTGGGGTCGGTAAGACCACATTAGTCAAGGAGGTGGCCGAACAAATGCGAAAAGATGGAACTTTTAAGCAAGTTGCAATGGCAGTTGTCCCTAGGGATGTCAATGTGAAGGAAGTACAATCAAGATTGGCTGACAGCTTAAATTTTGAATTCGAGGCCAAGGCGGATTATCAAGAGAGAAGAGCAACTGAATTATGGAATAAATTAGCAAACGGGGATAAATATCTCATCATATTGGATGATATCTGGGAACAAGTGAAAATGGAGGCAATAGGTATTCCTTGCACAAATAAAAAAAAAGGTTGCAAAGTTGTGTTTACATCTCGAAATGAAGATTTGCTGTCTACCATAATGGAAGTCGATAGAAATTTCTCAATGGCAATACTATCGAGTGCCGAAGCATGGACACTATTCATGAAAAAGGTGGGGAATTCTATCGAGTCTCAGCCAAAAATTAAATCTCTTGCATACGAACTGTGCGAACGATGTAAAGGTTTGCCGGTTGCCATAAATGCGCTTGGCGAAGCATTGAAAGGTAAGCAAGAACATGCGTGGAAGACAGCACTCGATAAGCCGGATAAGTACATGCTCACAAAAATTGAGGGCATTCACCCAAGTGTATTGGCCTCATTAAGGGTGAGTTATGATATGCTACACTCCGCAGAAGCAAAATCATGTTTCTTGCTATGCTGTTTGTTCGCTGAGGATGCAGAGATTCCCATTGATGAATTGATGAGACTTTGCGTTGCTAGGAATTTGCTTGATCAAAACCCGCATACACTTGATAAAGCAAGAAATGCCGTACGTACAGTTGTTGATACCCTAAAATCAGCTTCTTTGTTGACAATCGGCAGTCATGAAACTGTTGTCAAAATTCATGATGTCATAAGAGATGTTGGTATATCAATTGCACGTTGATGCAGTAGCCAAAGAGGAGGAGTTTCATTTTAAGCATGCTAAGGATTTCTACTAGCCGGTTTTTTCGTAATAAAACTGATCGTGGATTTAGGCGACGGGCCTACCTGGGTTTGATCGGAAACGGGCCAACGGTCAGAACACATTGCCTTTGGCCATGTGCCGTGTGTTTTTTAGCCTTCTGAGGCCGTTTAGGCCTCCAATTGGGCCTTCGTTCCGTTTTGGGCCATTCTTCGCGACCTTATAACTTTCCGTAGGAAAGTCCGATTCAGCCCGTTCTTTTTTCTAAAGTCTTGTTTTTCTGTCTATTTTGTGGGTCCGTATTAATTTCGGTATTATTTCTTTATGTTTTTTAGGGTTTGTGTTGTTGCCTTTATATTCGGTTTTATGTGCCTTAGGGCAAACGGTTGATTATTATTGATAAAGAAAAGAGTCAGAGAGAGTTTCTCTAACTACTGCGTTTGTGATTGTCCTCGTAGCTTGATCATCAGTTTTCTTATTCGCTTCCCTGCATCACACGTGAGGAAGAAGCATTTTTGGTGGAACATGGTGCCCTTCGATGGCCACGGAATCCCACAAATGAGCCATTGTACACAGCAATGTCACTAAGTTTCAAAAATATTAAAGAGCTTCCCGATGGGTTGGTATATCCACGAATCCACACCTTAATGGTTGACAATACCAAACTTTCTGATCTTGAAGTTGGAGACAATTTTTTCAACGGGATGACGCAACTAGCGGTGCTAACTTTTACTCGAATGCGTATGCAGCGACTTCCGCCATCACTTGCAAAATTGACAAACCTTAAGATGCTATATCTCAATAAATGCGAGTTGACAGATACTACTGTACTTAAGGACCTGAAAAGTAACCTGGAAGTGCTTAGCCTTCGAGGTTCTAGTATTAAGGTGTTGCCACCAGAGATCGGACAATTAACTAGTCTACGGGTGTTAGATCTCCAAGATTGTAACATACTCATGGTGATTCCGCGAGGGGTCATATCCAATTTGACTGGCCTGGAGGAATTGTACTTTCCAATGACATTTGACAAATGGGAGGCCACAATAGACGAGCAACAAGACACCAACAGCAGAGACAATGCGAGCCTCGAGGAGCTAAGGGAGTTATTGGCTAATGCTCAATTAACCACTTTACATATCCATGTACCTAATGTCGAGCTACTACCCAAGGAGGATCTAAAATTTGCGAACTTGAAGGGATTTAGGATATCAGTGGGTTCAGAATTCGGTTATGTTGAAGCATTAATTTCTCGAAGATGCATGTTGAAACTAGAAGGGATTCAGTTAAGAAATGAATTCATCCCTTTGGTGGACAAAGCTGAAGTGCTAGTCCTCAAGCCAGAATCATCGGTGCATCCTTTACGGTTGTTCAATAAGTTAACTGTGTTAATTATTGAACATTTTAAGTTAAAGTATCTCTTCTCCCCGACCACCGCTAGAAGACTTGTCCACCTGGAAGTACTAGAAGTAACCTCCTGTGAGATCATGGAGGGAATAGTTGGATTTGAAGGACAAAAAGATGAAAATGAAATCACAGGTGAGGTGAAGTTTAGTAAACTAAGGAAACTGGAATTGAGAAGTCTTCCGAACGTCATAAGCTTTTTTGTCGAAAAGGAGGAGATGGGAACAACCATGGGAAGCTTTTCTACTCGTGCCCAACCTCTTTTCAATGAACAGGTAATTGAAGCTTTATCATTGTCCTTTTAGATGGAGCAATGACTTGAACAGTCGGCTTTAGTGGCCCATTGACGGCAATCCAATCCCCAGCGGTGGAGGGCAGAGGGACCACCACTATAATTTTTTATAATTTTAATTTTATCTCAAATTATAAAGGTCATGACAATTTATATTACAAAATTTTTCACATTTTTTTTCCTTATAGAACTTACATCCCTATTGTCTTTGTTAAGTTTAAAAAAAAAAAAAAGTTCTCTTTTGCGTACTTGTTTTTCCATAAAGACTTGTTATCGATATATTGTAGCAACTTTATGTTTTAAGTTCATTTCTTGCATTTTGTCTTTTTATTTGTACTTCATAATTTTCCTCTTAATCACCTTTAAGGTATTTTAATTTGAATATCATTCCATTCTTAACTTTTAGTTGCACATATAGAAAAATGATGTCTAATGTAAAAAATGGCCTCCACTTACTATTCAAAGGTGCCTAAAACAAAGGTTATGCGTTTTATACTTTAACATTTATTAGCAATTGGAGCAAGATTGCTAATATTGTGTAGTGAATTTTTCTTAGGCTTGATTCGTTGAGACAATTCAAGCAATTTGATTTTTTTTATTTATCTAAGTTACTTTCTTAATAATATGTTAGGAATGTTATTGTTAGCAAGAATTTTTTTTTATTGTTATTCTACTGCTGCTTATTCAAATACTTGTTGGTAGAAATGTGTTTAAAAGGTGTCCCGCTTATGAAGATTTCTGACTACGCCACTACCAATCCCACAAACACTAGTTTAAAAGTTCATGTAAAACAAATGTGGGCTTCTAATTTCAAAAAAAAAAAAAAGGAAAGGAAAAAGAGTGGATATGCTTAATTAATTATATATCCCCAACTTTGTCTGGGAATTCAATACCCCTTTGACTTTCACCATATGAATGCATAAAGTTAACCACACGAGGGCGTAGCAAAAAAAAAAACAGAAATGATGTAACAATAAGCACAAATTTCATAACAAGATTATTTTCATAAAATGGTGTAACATTTATCAAAAGAATGCATACCATTTCAGCAAATCATGATGCATAATATTTTTCAGAATGGCATAGCATTTTCAAAATTACTTAATTTATGTTGTCCCCCGTCATAACATTCACCAGAAATGGTATACAATTAACCATGAAAAAGCAAAACATTTTTTAATTTGGGCACACCCATAACGCGGGGGTACTTAATTAGTATTTTCCCAAAAAATGAAAGGTTCTTATTTGGAGGACAGTGCATGTTATGGTTTTGATCTCAAACAACTAGCTGACTTATATATTCCTTGTGTAGCAGTTGTTTGATAATGTTCGGCAAGCAACCTTTAGATGGAGAAGTCCCTAATGATTCGTCTATCAAACTACTTTGTAGGTTATTTTTCCTATCTTGGAGGAATTGACTATTGATGGTCTGGGTAACATAATAAAGATTTGGGTCAAGCAATCAGTTGCTATCTGGCAAGAACAAGGGTCTTTCTGCCAACTGAAATCCGTGAATGTCCAAGGATGCGCGAAACTGATGCATGTGTTTCCGTCCAATATGCATCCACTGTTAAAGAATCTAGAAGAGCTAGAAGTGAATGACTGTGAAACCATGAAGGTGATAGCTGAATTTGAGGGAGAAATAGGCGAAGATGGACTTAGAAATGAGGTATGTTTCAGAAAATTGAGAACTTTGATATTGTTAAAGTCTACTGTATCTTTGACATTGCTACTATCCGCGCACAACCGCTTTTTAATGAAAAGGTACATTTGCTTTATCATTATCCTTGTATCTTACTTTGAATCTTTTCCTGTTGGTTCTTAGACCATGCTTTACATATGAAGAGGGTAACATTATCATTGGTAGTTAGGCACCTCTCTCACGCAAACACACACACACACACACACACACATCCCCGGCCACCAAACAAATATAATGAATGGTACTTGTTCTATGACCCAGTTTGTTCTGTTCTTCTTCTTCTAGTACCCTTACTCTCTGATGTTACCCAAGCTCTTTCCTCCTTTTCAAATGGAATGACTTCTTTCAAGTCCTTTTTTTTTTTTTTTGCAGTTAGGAATTTCTTTTCAATCCATGGAAGACTAGATATTATGCTGATCATGTCAAATTGTTTCGATCTTGTCCGATCGAGTTTGCATGAAAATATCTAGTTGATCGATAGTCATTCCCTATCTAATTTGTTCTTCAAAGGAATGGTCTGGCAATTATTAGTTGGATAACATACAAAAGATTTGAATATTACGAAATTATGTGATGCGATGATTGAATCCATGCTAAAAAAATAAATAAAAAAGACTTGATTGTTGAAAAACGCCTGGTGGTTGGTGAAGTTGAATAGTGGACAATGCAGTAACTTAAGTGGACATGGTTGAAGCCTAATTCTTGTTACTTATTTCTGAGCAACCTCAATTTTGCAACTTCCTCTGTGTAGTGATTGTCAATCTTCGATCTTTCCGAATTTATTGAGGAATAGCTTATGTGTTTCTTTCATGTCACTAACTCAGATTACCCAATTTCAATTTTTGGCTGTGAAATATCATAGAACAATAGCTTATGCAATTTAGTCAAAAAAATCTTGTTTACTAGAGTAATTGCGTTAAAGAGAAAAAGAAAAGTTTAATAATATATGATCATGCCTTCTTTTCTTCCCCTTCTAACGGATATATATTACAACAGATTTGGCTTAAGTTTACTTAAATTAGTGTATCTATCTCCGGCGTGTCCAACATGGCTATGGGATCGGTTAGGCGTGTCACTGCTACATAGCAATTAGATTTTGCACTGGGACTTGGGGAAAATACAGGCGAGAAATGACCCAATCAATAGCATGAGCTAGTCCTTGTAGAGACCATGTTCGTCGATCAAATGTGCTTTGATATTATCAAGTGGTTCGTTAATTTTCTCCAACTATGTCCAAAGTCTGATACAATCCAATGCGGCACTCGTCATATTTGGATGTTGACGGACCATTGCAATGTGGTTAAAACATTTTTTGGTTTTAATTTCCTTATTTGGCTCTGGATAAATATTAGTTAAGGATTTAGAGGAACTAGAAATGTTGTGTTTGCTGAAACCTTGATTTATTTTATGTTTTTGCTGAAAAAAAGAGAAGTTAAAATATCCTTTTCATTCGATTTAATCTAATCGTAGTTCACAACTTCAGACACATATTTGAATGAAAATCTTTTATCAAATGCCCAAGGTTTTTCAGAGAATTTAGACCAATTAGCATGGTGGGATGGGTTTATAATCCCTTTCAAAAGTTCTAGCTAACAGACTCAAAAGCCTCTTACCTTCTCTTATTGGTGAATCCCAAACTGCCTTGATTGAGGGTAAACGAATACTGGATAATGCCCTTATAGCAAACGAAGTTATTCATAGTTGGAAAAACAGCACTCAAGGGGTTTTGATTCAGAAAACTGACTTCAAAAGAGCCTATGATTGTGTCAATTGGGGTTTGGTGCTAGACTTAATGGCAAAATGGGTTTCGGTGAGAAGTGGAGAAATTGGATCAAAGAATGTTTATCTTTGGTGTCTATGTCAATACTGATAAATGGGTCGGCATCAAAGGAATTCCGAAGATAAACACTCTTTGATCCAATTTCTTGAAAGAGCAAAGGAACAGCACACCATCTTGGGAACAAGATTTGGGCCAAATGGATCAAATGGGAATGTGGTCTCACATCTCCAATTCGCAGATGACACGATTATTTTTTGCAACAATGATAAGGAAGAGCTGGTGTAGACACTCCAATCCGGACCTCGAAGGTTCTTTAAATATCCCGATGATGAAACAAAGGAAACAAATACCTCCGAGAGCTTGAAAATGGGACTCTTCCAAAACAAACCCAAAAGCCCAGAGCAAACCCAAAAGCCTAGAGCAAACCCAGGGGCCCAGGACTGGACCCTTAGTACCGCACGGCACACCTCTACACCGCACGGCAAAATAGAATTCATTACGCCGCACGAGGTCATGAGGTCAACCGCACGGCATTTTGGATAAAGTTTTGACTGGCTCAGCTAGCTGTCGGCCACGCCCACTTGAGCCGCTGCTACAAGCTAGCTCAGCCGAAAGGGCACTTCTAACCCGCCTAGAAAATACCTCCACTATTTGAAATTCAAAATCCTTGGTTTTTGCCTATAAATACAACCCTCCACTCAAGAGAAAAGAGTCCTGAATTCTCTTTCTCTCTCATCATGCTTTCATACCCACTCCTCACTCCAAAACCTTGAGAAAGTGCTCCCAAAACATTCTCAAGGCTCTTCCTTCCTTAAAATCCTCCATTTTTATTCTCATCATTGAAGTGAGTTCTCTTGCTCACTTTAAGACTTCTTGCTCCCCAACAACCCCCTTTATCAAACCACACCCACCGTCTCTCCTTGATCGCTTTCATCCGCGTTCATTCGTAGCTATCCATTCCCATCCAAGCTCGAAGATTAAAGGTATAAACTAGTTTCCTTGGGGTAGGCCTTGTCTATATCCTTGAGGGAACCTTGCCGTAGTCAGGATCAACCCCTTTTGGGTCAGATCCTGACTTAAAAACCATTTTCAAAACAAAAGTAAGCCTCTGTACTAAGGAAGCTACACCGCGCGGCGTTTCGATGCGTCGCGCGGCGTATCTGACTTAAGTGCACATCGTTTTAGTTTACTGTTTTCTTGCTCAAACTGTATGGATCATATATATTTCCTGTTGGGCCTCTTTTATTAAAGTGTTGGTGATTTCAAAGTAAGACCATATCCACAAGCCATGCTTGGTTTTAAGATGATAAAGCTTCTTTGGTCATTCTGAAGGATCACGGATTTAAATGTAGTTTTCTGTTCATGGCTTGGGAGAATGGTATTTTTCAGAGTCGTCTGATAGTAAAAACATTGTTTGATGTCGGCCTAAAACCCCGCGTGTGTTATTCAAGATGCTGGGCGGCGTTCTGAAACTTCGTGAAAACTTGAAAGCAAAGAGGAAACCTCGCACGACATTCTGTAAAACCGTGCGTCGTATTACGAAATGCCGTGTAGAAGGACACTGCAACCCAGACAGCTTCTGCTGAAAGTTCCTTTTATTTTGCATCATCTTTATCATTATTGTACAGTTAATACCACGTGCACGCCAATGTGATTTATTACCCATGCCCCTTTCCCTTTTGCTTGTTTATCTAAGAGTTTGATTTTTCAAAAGATATTCTAAATCCCCTCTTTTGAAAGAGTTTAGTAGAGATCGGTTTTCACCGGGCGAATGGGGTGCATTTTTCTCAACAAAAACCTTCCCCATCCGTAACATAACTCCCGAACCCAAAAGTCTCAACGTTTTCGCTAGAGCAAAAGCCTTTTTTTTTCAAACCAAGCTCTCGGTTTCTCGGATCATCCATTTCAAAAATCCGGGTGGCGACTCTTTGTCTTGGGCGCGCGCAGGTCGGGGAGCCCACAGCTAGCTAACATCAAAAGAATTCTTCGTTGCTTCCAACTTATGTTGGGACTGAAGATAAATTTCTCCAAAAGCTCTTTGTGTGGGGTTAAAGTTAGTCATCAGGTTGTAACTTCCCATGCTCTGGTTTTGGGATGCAAAGTTGATCACCTACCAATCAAGTACTTGGACTTACCGCTGGGAGTAAATCCGAAGAGAGTCAAAACATGGGATCCAGTGTTTGAAAGGATGGAGAAAAGGTTTAGTGTGTGGCGTAGGAGTTTCAACACTACGGGGGTAGACTTACCCTAATGAACTCTTCTCTTACTAGTTTGCCTATTTACTTCTTGACTTTATTTAAAATGCCGGTGTCAGTTGCAAAAAAGATAGCCAAGATTCAGAGACAATTCTTCTGGGGTGACTCGATGGACAAGAAAAGGCTCCTCTTGGTTAAATGGGAAGTAATCACAAAAAAGAAGGAATATGGAGGGCTAGGGGTTAAAAACTTGGCGATCTAAAACCTTGCTCTTTTTGCCAAATGGTGGTGGAGATTCTATAAAGACCATGACTCTTTATGGGCTAAGGTAATCAAAAACAAGTACAGTTTGGAACAAGCTTCACGGGTACCTTGCATGCCATCTTCTGGTAAGGTTTCTGCTCTGTGGAGAGATATCTGTTCGATCGGAGATACATCCTCTACTATTGGATCCATTATCCAGGAGGGTTTTAGGCTTGCGGTTCAATCGGGTCGGGAGATTTCTTTCTGGAATCAGGTTTGGCTAGGGGACACAACTGTTAAACAGGAGTTTCCTTGCCTAATATCTACTAAAAAAAATGGTGATTAGTGACGTTAAAGGTGCAAATGGGGAAGGTAGATGGAACATTCTTTTTCAGAGAAGGCTTCGGGTGTGGGAAGAACAACAATATGAAGAATTGCTTCTGAGATTACAGTAAGTAGTTTTGGACCAATCCAAACGGGATGAGTTAAGGTGCCCAAATCTCAATCTCATAGTACCCGATCAAAATTTTACGATCCGAACCGTGTTTGGTGTGCAAAATGTGATTTTAAGGGTGCCCGCGAAAAATTAGCAAAATAATTCACCGGAAAAGGCTTGATTTGAGCAGTTTTTATTTGAACCGTTCAATAAAAAACTATTCAAAACTGTTCGGATCAAGCCCTTCCCGGTCTTTTTTTTTGGCCGATTTCTTGCGGATACCCTTAAAATCATGTTCTAATCACATTGATCGGCTCGGATCATCAAAATTTGATCGGGAACTATGAGGTGATTTTTTAGGTGTCTAATTAGTTATTTTCGGAACCACCCCGATATATATATATATATATATATATATATATATATATGAACCAAAGTAGAGGCTGTTTGTAGAGGAAAAAAAGAGAAGGGTTAGTGGGGGTGTATGTATGTAATGCTACAAGGATATTTTTGTCCGATTGATGGATGAGGGGGGTTTCATCACAAACGGTTTAGAGACAAAAGGTGTCACTTGGGTAACGGAGATTAGTTGAGGAGGGTTGTATGGGCGCTTTTAAATGTGGGAGGGTCTTCATGAGAAAAAGTGATAGTTGAAGGAATGTTTATGTACTTTCGCCATTACAATAATCGATATCTAGCATTTTGTATGATGGCAGAACATATATATTTTGACGTCCATTGCATTATCCCTAAAGTACCTTTGCTTAAAACTTGATAGTGCTCAACTGCCTCAACATTTTTCCTGTTTAACTACTTCGTATTATATCGGTTGGAATCACAATCTCGTGTGTTTTTTTCTTTGGTAAAAACTTCAGTGTCATTATCTGTCCCCAGTTGCTCATAACTTGGTCATGCAAGAGAAGTGGGATCGGGGGTCACCACATGGTGGCGTTTAGGGCAAAGATAGCACCCTTTAGCTGCAATTGGGGAGTTGAACGTTGGTATATATTTGTAAAAAACCCCAGCGCAAAATGTCTCTATATATTGAGAGAGAAACAGAGGATACGTAGATCTACATAGTTAATATTTGGAAGAGAACACAAAACATTGGAGACTTTTCTGGCCATGAAAATATCTCTGAAATAAATTTTTTGACCGGGAAATGGATGTTGGGCAGGGAGAACAATCTTGGCTTTCAATGTAGATTGAATATTGAAGACAGACATCAGCTTTTGCATAACTTATTACTCCTACAAATATACATCAATCAACTGTTAAGCAAATAGACGCAATCACTACCAACCCCACTAACTTGGACGTAAGTCAAACCGAGATACACCTTCCAAACCAGTAACACAAGACCATTAGTTTCTTTCTTTTCCTTTTTCTTGTCCTTCGGATCATGTGATAGTTGGCATGATTGTACTGCTTTGTATTGCAGGTTACATTTCCTAAATTGGAAAATTTGGAACTAGAAGGGTGTGCGAGTTTGAGAAATATATTTCATCCTTACATGGTCAGAGTTCTTGAAAATCTCCGGAAACTAGTTGTTAATGATTGCTTGAAGATGGAAGCAGTAATTAACAAGGAAGAAGAAGTACAAGACGGACAACAAAGAAAGACAGATAAAACTCTGTTCCCTCGTTTGAGTAAATTAGAACTTCGTCGTCTACCCGAACTGAGGATGTTTTGCCACTTCAAACGTCCTTTAGAACTGCCACTGCTAAGCAAGATGGCCATATGTGATTGCCCTAACATAGATTCATTCTCTTCGGGACCTGTGAGCACCCCAAATCTCTCCTTGAAAGGTTTCTCCCGAAATGGCTAAGATGGTGATGACATGACAGTGACGGCACAAAAAATCAAGAGGATGAGGAACCAAAAAATGGGTGAAAGAAAATATCTGGAAGGATGTCCGTAGAAGAGGAGTAACTTGGCCAGCTACTACACACTTTTCTTGAATCACCCGTAGGTTGCAACTTTTAATCTTCCAACATTATTTTTTGCTCCATAGACTATCTTTTGCTTTACTGTATTTTGCCTTTCAGTCTTCCCAGCTTGACCTTCTTCATCTTGCCTTCTAACTCCTCATAATAATTTCAGTGTAGCTGCAACAAAAACGTGTATAACTATTTTTGGTAAGTTTCAAAAACTATTGTGCCTGATCTAGAATCCTGTTACACAGTATTTACCCATCTGTTGTCGTAAAATAGGCGAGCAGCTCCTGTTTAGGTGTTTAGAATTTAGCCCCATGCAGAAATGATAAAATTACTTGGCGCATATCAGGACTGAGGACTCTTGTTTAGCTCTGAAAAAGTGGCTAATATGGAAGACTATGAGGCTGCTGTTAGCGACTGTACGAATGTTGTGTTCAAGTAAGCTGATTCTGATATTTATCCTGTTTCTTGTACGTTATGACAATTAAGATAGGTACATATACCCCTAATAGTTTCCACTTTCCACTGCCGATGATGATTAGGTGTTGGCATTTCCTAACTGCTTAGAATCTTTTTCAACAACCACTCAAGAAAAGTGGTATCTTTCTATAGACATTGGAGAGTGAACATCTTATACGTTCTACGTGTGTATTGCAAAGTGGATGCATTCACATTCGTTCCAGAAGTTTATCGAAAAATAAGAATAGTTATGTTTTGGGCTGCAACAGACTCAACAAAAGCCAACTTCAATCTGGCGGATGAATAAAATCAGACTTAATCATTTTTCTGAATATAGGTGATGTAGTTGACAAATTTTCTGACTTTCTGGGATTGTGGGACATTTTTCAATTTATCACTTTGCTCTTCGAGGTTTCGCTTACCTATCTTACATTCCTAGGCCGCCCTTAAAAGGATTAACCCATGTTTCAAACTTCCATGATCTTCTTGTTTTCCTGAGCTGTTCAATGTCAGTTTGTGAATCGGAGTATAATCATGGCACAGTTTTTCTGTCCTTTTTATTCCAACTTTTCTGATTTATGTTAAATACAAGAATCCTTTAGGGTTTGGAATCAAAAAGGAATCTAGAGATTGTTGGGATTATCTCGATCCCACTCACAACAGAAGCATAATGAAATTAATCACACAAAAAAGACACATTAAGATATCTTAGCAAATAGATGATAAGCAATTTTAGGTACAAGTTGTACTGCACAGAATTTGTGACGTGGGTCAACCTCTGTGATCATTAAGGACTCTTGTCACATGTCAATCAGTGGAGAGAGTGCGAACATGGTTTTGGAGAATGTAATGTTACTTGAATGTGTGATGTTGATTAGAAAGGGAACTATAAGAGATCGGAGTTGAGGATTCGTAACAAACAGTGGCTACTGACTCCCTTACTATAAAACGACATCGACTAATCATGGTTGCGTGTCTTAGAGGGCTAAGTATACATTGTTGGGATCATTTTCTATCCCCTTGACCTTTTGGGATTCGATGCTTTAACGTGGTAGATTTCTATGTATAATTTTTTGCATCTCCACGTTTAAGATGGGCTCCACATGACAGAGAGGATGTATGACAGCTTGATATACATTGTTGGGCCTATTTACTAATAAGTAACACCTCGTCATTTTGGGAAATTAGTGCCCTAACAGCATGTTCAGCATACCTACTTTTTGGTTTTTACTCCCTGGGGGGATCCTGAGATTCAAACTTTAGGAAAAATGCAAGGATTCAAACGTTTTGATACCTATCTTCTGGGATTCGAATGTCGGTTTGGAATCCCGTAGTTTGTTGATCGGGTCGTTTCCGTACCAAAAATAATTAATAAAACGAAACAATTACTACTACTCAAATGAACAGTGGTAAGTATTCCGAGTATCGTCCTCAGGGATTACGAAGGCTAAATTGCAGTTGTTTCAATCGATTTCTAAATTAATTCGGAAAAGGATTTGTGGTTGGATTTCTAAAATTATGCAAACTAAAATTAAAGACGATAGAAAAGCAGAAAAGAATTGATGGGAAAAAGTTCTAGGGTTTCGAATCCACTCTTTCACCTCGTAACCTAAATATGTTTCAATTGTAGATCATATATTCGAATCAATCCGGATATCGTAGGATTGCAAGCCCTAGCAATATCTCCTAAAAATAATTTATGAATCACCAATCGGCATGGACTATCTCCGCCTAGCACGAATCGTCTTATCAGCACGAACCGTCTTACGTAGTATAATCCATCTAACCAGTTATCACAAAACAATTAAAACCGTTGTATGAACGTGCATAAAACCTAGAAAATTATACACGAGATTTGGTGGAAAGAATAATAGTAATAAATCCTGAATAATCATACAACCACGATTCGAATAATAAATCCCAAATCAAAACATAGATAGTATTACTCAGAGTTCGAGTTTCATCTATACCCTAGAAAGAGGTTTAGCCGCTCATAGGAAAGAGACAACTTAATCTTGATTTAGCCTCCATGACAACAAGAACTTTGCTTGTTCACTGTCGGCCTCGTACGTCTGTCGCTCCACGACAAGTCCAAGCCTACAAGCTGCCGACCCCAACTCAGTTTCCACGTCCTCCGTCCGTGTCCAATTCCGAACGCCGTTTCTCGTTTCAAAAACTGACTGCCGAAAGGCAGTAGGTTTCAATTGTTTTAATAGGGTTCTAAAGAACTAATTGCATAAAGGCCCTTCAAACTTCGCGTATTAATTAGTTGATTCCCCAGCTTTGAGTAACTCCGTATTTCGACCTCGCAGTTCTTTCAAATCACGTTTTTATCCAAAATCTTGGGCAAGGAGCTCGAGCAACCTATAAACAAAATAAAAGCAAAATCAATATCAATAAACAAATAGAAACAACTAACAAGTGTAGTTTGAAGAAGAAAAATATCAATATTTCGGCACTTATCACGCCCCCCAACTTACACTTTGCTAGTCCCTAGCAAAGAAAAGAATAGAAAAACTAATGAAGACAAATTAAAATAGATAGTTCTTTTAAACCCCCGGGCGGCCCCGGTAGAACAAGTGAAGTCTCGTGAGGATTTTCAGCAGTGATCACCCACAAAACACCGTGAATCCCCTTACACGGAATCCACAACCTGCAAGTAACTAATCAGTCTCTCAAGCCAGGCACAAAGTCATTGCACAAGTATAATAGGCAACATCAGTTCAAAATGCTATGAAGACATGCATATAAACCATGGCACCTAATTTAGCGTGTGTGAACACTTGGACTTAGTCACCAATGACATGCCACTCAAAGTTCTCTCCGGACCGAGCTTCAACTTCAATTCTCACAGTGTCATGCACTCACAAATAAAATCGCTCGAAACAAGATGTATTATGAACTCTCAAGTGTGCGGTTTGGAAGTTATGTAATTGAAAGCAAAACACTTCGCACACTATGACACTAAAAGAACGTTTAATATGGTGGACACACGGTCTCATGGACAGAACACCAAGCATTGGAACTCACTCTCACATCCTTCAATCCACTTCCCATCACCCCAAGGATCAAATAGGACTTTAATTTTGGTTGTAATGTGGGGTAAGGAAAAATATTTCAAGGTTAGGGTAAAGCATCACGTGTCTGAGAATAGGCAAACAACTTAGGGCTAATTTAATAAAGTACGCCCATTTTCTTCTCTCTTTTCAACTCCACCTTATCTCTCCTTCTAACCTTTCAACATTTTTCAACCATAAAGCACAATTCCTCCTTTCCAAATATATTGGTGCCCCTTTCTACTTCTTCTTATTCTCTTTTTTTTCTTTTGTAGTATTTTTTTTTTTTTAAAAGGGACACCACCAATTCAGGCACAAAAATTCACAAACTATCCAAAAATTTTACTTTTACATTCTTGCCTTTCTCCAAACACAATATGGAAGGTGTAGCTAACCAAGAAAAGGCTAAGCGTGTAAGGCTCAAAGTGGCTCGCAAGAGGTAAATGTGAAAACAATGAACGAACCGGCTCAAATAATAACAAAGATGGCCTATAATCCTCTCCAAGGGGTGAATCATCCATAAGTCAAACCAAAACCAAGATAGTAATAGATCAAACAAACAAGTTCCAACACCTAGCAATTAATCAAAGATCGTGAGACCATCAACAAATTGACTCTTCTCATGACAAACTAAGAGTTTATGCGACACCACTCTAACAAAAGATAAGGCTCAAAACTCACATGGGCATAAGTCTCCACTAAACTAGCCATTGCGAACATTCAAACGACACTCACAAGCAAACTAAGTCCAAATAGACGTGAATTGCAGAGGTGCAAGTGCCATAGCTACATGCATTAACAAGATAGCATAAAGAACTAACGGTCCACAAAATACCCAAACAATGCCAACATGCCTCAATTCAAGCAACTAATAAATGCCTCGCAAATTTTCAAGTCCCCTGCAAGAAAGATCTCACTATATTTTTAATTTTTTAAGCTCTAACTATGCAAAAAGAACAAAATGATCTCTCCCCCCAACTTGAACTATTCAATGTCCGCATTGAAAACAAGAAAATGAAAAGATAGGATAAAAATAGAAAAGAGAGGAAAGATATCACCTCGAAGAGGAGGAACTAAGCAGGCTAAAATACAGCAAGAGGGAGACCGCCCAACTTGAATTGAATAACCTGCAAAATGTTAGCCTCCAAGATGCACAAAGAAAAAAAATAGATAGGAAGGGAAAAGAAAGAAAGAAAAACTCAAAAAGAAAGAATAATAGATAGTAAAAAAAAAACTCAGATACGATACTAAACGGCAAATGACACTTGGATTGCCTTCCAAGAAGCGCTAAGTTATATGTCTTCAGCCAGACATCAATGAATCTCAAATCAGTTTAAGTCGCTTCTTGTAATTAACAATATATGGATCATGCCAAGAAAAATTATTTGACTCAAATAAAAGTTGTGTAGTGAATTGTTCAAACATGTGAGACAAAATTTTTATCTTACCTAAAATATGAACATGATCGGCATACCAAGGGAATGCGTCCTTGACTAGTAGTGTCATTGTGCTCATTCGATGAGTAGGAATCAAAGGATCGCACCCCAAAACAAAATCCCACTCAACTTTACATTGAAAATCTTGACACTCGCCATCTACTCTCTTCTCATTAGTTTGAGTCACATGTAAAGGTGTGACCATGGTGAAAGTTTCTACCGGGCCCAATGGTACATACACAGTTTCCTGTGGTAGAACTTGTAATTGAAGATTTAGCATTTGGTCACTTGACATGGTCTCAAAAGTAGAGTTCAATGCAGGAGAAGAGCAATCGATGCTCTCCTTTGATAACACCACCTCTTCAATCCTAGAATCTTCGAAGATGGTGATCGACTCTCCCACATCCCATGCATCCTCCCCATACTCTGTACTTACTACCTGTTCAATGTCCTCTTCCTCCCATGCATCCTCCTCATATACTGTGTCCATTACTACGTTCTCATTATTCAATACTATTTTCTCCTCCCATCCACTAATCGCAATTTCTATTTGGTCCGCATAAGCCTCTATCTTTGATAAAGATTGGGATTGTGAGTGAAGCAGTTGGGTACGCTCTTGTTTACAAGCCCTAAACTCTTCAAAAGCTTGCAACATCTTCTCCTGAAAATCAATAGAATATTTTTGAGGTGGAGGGGGAGCTTGGTGTTGATATGGCTGCTGCAGAGAAGTGGGGTAGCTAGCACACGAATCGAACGAATTAGAAAAAGCTAGCCTTGGGGATGAGGCATAACATTGGTTCAGAGGTTCTTGTGTCCATGTAAAATTGGGGCGATTTTCCCATCCAGAATTATAAATGTTGGAGTAACAATTATAACTCGATTCAGGAAACCACTGGGTAGAAGTAAATTGCTCTTGGACATACTCAGAACACTGGGGAGTATAAGCAAATTCCATTTTTTAAATTTTTTAACAATGAAATAAAAAAAAAATCTCAAATGCACGCTACTCTACTAAAACAAGTGAAAATAGAAAGTAAAAATAACAAAAACTTACCGTGCTTTTGGGTCAAAGTTCAGTAACCGTAGCGGACTTCCTCCGACACCAAGCAATTGTGAGCTTAAGAATAATCTCGAGCAAAGTCAAGAAGCCTGCACTAAATAAAACTAATACAAAAACAAAAACAAGAGAAATAATGATAGAAAAAAAAAATCTAGGCTAAGAACTAAAATAAAAATTAATCGAAACAACGCAACCATGCTTGTAATCCCCGGCAACGGCGCCAAAATTTGATCGGGTCGTTTCCGTACCAAAAATAATTAATAAAACGAAACAATTACTACTACTCAAATGAACAGTGGTAAGTATTCCGAGTATCGTCCTCAGGGATTACGAAGGCTAAATTGCAGTTGTTTCAATCGATTTCTAAATTAATTCGGAAAAGGATTTGTGGTTGGATTTCTAAAATTATGCAAACTAAAATTAAAGACGATAGAAAAGCAGAAAAGAATTGATGGGAAAAAGTTCTAGGGTTTCGAATCCACTCTTTCACCTCGTAACCTAAATATGTTTCAATTGTAGATCATATATTCGAATCAATCCGGATATCGTAGGATTGCAAGCCCTAGCAATATCTCCTAAAAATAATTTATGAATCACCAATCGGCATGGACTATCTCCGCCTAGCACGAATCGTCTTATCAGCACGAACCGTCTTACGTAGTATAATCCATCTAACCAGTTATCACAAAACAATTAAAACCGTTGTATGAACGTGCATAAAACCTAGAAAATTATACACGAGATTTGGTGGAAAGAATAATAGTAATAAATCCTGAATAATCATACAACCACGATTCGAATAATAAATCCCAAATCAAAACATAGATAGTATTACTCAGAGTTCGAGTTTCATCTATACCCTAGAAAGAGGTTTAGCCGCTCATAGGAAAGAGACAACTTAATCTTGATTTAGCCTCCATGACAACAAGAACTTTGCTTGTTCACTGTCGGCCTCGTACGTCTGTCGCTCCACGACAAGTCCAAGCCTACAAGCTGCCGACCCCAACTCAGTTTCCACGTCCTCCGTCCGTGTCCAATTCCGAACGCCGTTTCTCGTTTCAAAAACTGACTGCCGAAAGGCAGTAGGTTTCAATTGTTTTAATAGGGTTCTAAAGAACTAATTGCATAAAGGCCCTTCAAACTTCGCGTATTAATTAGTTGATTCCCCAGCTTTGAGTAACTCCGTATTTCGACCTCGCAGTTCTTTCAAATCACGTTTTTATCCAAAATCTTGGGCAAGGAGCTCGAGCAACCTATAAACAAAATAAAAGCAAAATCAATATCAATAAACAAATAGAAACAACTAACAAGTGTAGTTTGAAGAAGAAAAATATCAATATTTCGGCACTTATCATTTGTCTTCTTTACAATATAAATATCGTGGATTGTATTTCGGTCAAGGAGCAAAAAGAAACATAAATAGGTAATTCTCTTGCTTTCGATCACAGAAAAAAATGGTTACTTTCTTGCTTGGAGAAGGTAACTGGAACCCGTGAACTACATATTTAGAACAGGTCCTGCAGGATCCTCATAATTATCAATATTTCGATTGAGTTTATGTGGTCATAATTCTGCATAATGAGTAACTCCCTGGACTAAATTTGCTTGAGGACTGAATTTGTTTGAGTACTTTTCTTGTCTATCCCTTCGTTTGAGGTGGTCATACAATCTAGATTTTATATTTTGATTGTAGACTGTAGATTTGATTCTCTTTATTGGAATTCTCTGGAGTATGGAAATAATCAAAATGCATTAAAATTCGCCTTTTACCCCTTCAAATCTTATTTGGATTTCGAGTGCTTGGCAGCAATGCTTTTGGATTTGGAGTTGAATCACTGAGAGAATATTTTACAGTTGAGTTTCGAATTGGTCAATCGATCATCTCTCTAGATGTCGATATGTGTTAAAAATAGTAGGTGATGACGATCAGTTTCACTTGCCTTTTGCCCATGTCAATAGGTTTGAATATCGGATAATTGTTCGATTTGGTGTTGATCATCTCTACATTTTCCCCAGTTTATTTATCCCCTTAATTTAAAAAAGAAAAAAAGGTAGAGAGAAGGTTATCTATTCACTTATGAGAGTGAGGAACTTTTTTATTGGCCGTGGTTCGCACTGAACATAGGTTCAATCATACATATGATGTGATAATTGTTTATCTGCCAATGATGATAGTTGAATTTTGTGGAACAGTTCAACTAAGTGAATTTTTGGGGTGATGGCATCAATGAGACTCTGCATTACTTCCCTCTCCCCCCTGATAGACTTCTTTTTTTTTTTTTTTTTTGGATAAGTCTGATAGACTTTCTTTCCTTCTTTATAGTTTTCGGCAAGGGAATTTTGTAAACAAGATTGCTTGCTTTCAGACGGCGAAGATGGAACCTGCACCTGCTATTTGCTCGTTTTCAACTTCTTCAGCGGATATATCTTCTCACTCTTGATGGTTGCCCATTTCAGGGAATGGTTTACATTGCCAGAGTCATGCTTCGTATGGGGTGGAGGATACAGCAACAAGCAGCCGAATAACAAAGGAAACTTAATAGGCTTTGTATATGATTTTGGGGACAAGAAATCATGAACGAACGATATTTAATCTTGCTTTTATCTTCTCTTTGCTGAAGCTTTTGAGGCAATGGAAATTCATGGTCTGATCAGCATACATGTTTTGTTTACATCGATTAGCAGTTGAAAATTGTGAGTGCTTTTTGGTAGTTTGGTGTGAGAATGAGATATAGAATTAACTCATGTCCATGATTGTCTACAATGCCCATCGTGTTCGTTGAGGAAAAATGTTGAAATTTTAAACTGTTGAAGCTTTGCTAGCAGCAAGTTCAGAACCCTGTTTTTAAGGACACGGGTGCCTGTTGACGGACCTTATTTGAAGTGGATCAGGTTGATGTTAATATTCAAAACGGTGTTGGGGAGGTTTTTATGAGAAATTAAACAGAAGCAGCAAGTAACGAGTTTCTGCAAGAATTTAACTAGAACTGTACTGCCAATTTAAGAATGGAACTAGGGGTCCGTTGCAGCAATTTTTCTAGGCGAAATTAGACTTCCAACAAGAGAGATCATGATCCCAGCGGTTTCCCTTGGAGACCTATCAGAGTACATACGCATTGAAAGGTACCACTAGGTCTCAGAACTCAACTCCCCCCTGTTGGTATCATATGTAAGCCATCTCCAGCCTCTATTTCTGGCAGCCCTCGGTCTACTTTCTCGCAAGTGAAAATATTTGCTGTGAAAACCATAAGCAAGCAAATCGCAGTTCATCCAGAAGCCTATAGGCCGAACTAGTCTAAGGAATCTACTTCCTGCTGGCCAAAACTCGCTCTCTTTGATCCAAGATTCACCTACTTTGTCCCTCAGTATCCAGATAATAAAGTGGGTGATCATGAGCTTCCTCCTTATACACACGACAGTGTCACCCCGATTCAGTCGAACCAGTATACTATGTACAGGTTTAAGCTCACTGTGCATCTCACTGAACGGACCGCGTCAACCTTGGAATTTTTCAGACCCAATATCGAAGGTACCAATGGTGTTCAGGCAATTATTTGAACCATCATGAGACATAAACCAAAACAAAGTCCCGCCACAATTTATGTATTCAGGAGACCTGGATAAAAGGGAACATGAGGAATGTCGCTCCAAGACACCAAGCGAAGTGTGTATATGGCACCCTGGAGAAAAAGATGAGTACGTGTTTGGCAATACTGTTCCAAGGAGAACAATTTTGTGCTCCTTGGTGGTGGAAGAATACCCAAATCCCCATCGTTTATCAGAAAATCTTCATCAAAATAAGGAGCCACAAGCACTTTTATTAATTTCCTCTCTGGTAATTGGATTGCATATGTTAAAACAGTTGTCATTTTCATTAAAAACTGCCATTAAGCCACCAGATGTCTTTGGATCGTCCGCCAAAAGTAGTCCGGAAGAAATTCTCATCGCTTCAATGCCACCTGATATTCTTTCAACAAAATATAAGTCAGGATTCGAATTATCAAACCTATAAACATGGCCAGGATTTTCAACTGCACGGCCAAATGCATTTCAACAAATTTAGGGTCACTTTTTCCGACGGACTTAAAGAGGGCTGAGAAAGAAAGTGACTGTTGCAGGCCGAAACCCGCAAAGGATGGGATAGTCCCGGGAAGACACTCACCGGGGGCAACGGAAGTCACTCGACGTTGCTAATCACGGAAGACACTCACGCGACCAAGTTACACACTTGATTGTCGGAGGAATCACTCACTCTTAAGCAAGAAAAACACTTGCACAATATTTTTATAAACTCCCAAAAACTGCTGGCAGATTTCATTCACAGAGATATATAGAGGGGATTACAATAGAAGACTCTATGACTACCCTTAAAACACTTAATGTTTTAAAACTTTCCAAAGCAACCTATACTTCCAAGACTAACAACACAAAACAACGAGACATAGAAGTCAAAAGGTCTTCAAAGGCTAACACAATAAAATAAAAAAAAATCCAAATAGACTTTTCAATTCCCAATTATGCTCCTGCATCATTCTCCTCCGCTGGAAAAGAAGCTATCGTGGAATTTGCAACCAAATCTGCCCAAAGCCTTTCATCAAGTTTCTTGAGTTCTTGAGCTGACACCCACGCATCGTCACAATGTGCTTTTCCTGTCCAATGAACTAGATATTGCATATAGGTTCCTCGACGAGTAGTGGTAGAACGAACATCCAAAACATCAATGATTTCTTGATGTGAATTTTCTGGTGAGGCAAGCAAGTCTTCAAGCTTAAAGGAATCACCATCATCATCTCCATAATAAGCATACAAGTCACTGATGTTAAAAACTGGACTGATAGAGAACCCATGCGGCAACTCCAATCGATAAGCATTAGGTCCAAGCTTCTTGATTTTTCGGCATGGTCCAAACTTCTTTTGCTTGAGCTTGTTATAAGAATCCGTTGGAAACCTTTCCTTACGTAGATAAACCATGACAAGATCTCCTTCTTCAAACTCCTTATTCCTCCGATGTGCATCTGCCCTCGTTTTGTAAAACTTAGAAGCTTCCTTTAAGCACTCTCGAACTTAATCATGAATACTTTTGATGTGGGCAGCAAACTCCTCTGCATCCATGCTAACTCGAACTTGGTTATTTAATGGCAAAAGATCCAAAACTTGATGGGGTTTTCTGCCATAAATCACTTCAAATGGTGCCTTCTGAGTTGATCGATTGAAAGAACTATGGTAAGCAAACTCAGCTTGAGGAATAACGAACTCCCACCTTTTTGGATGGTCTCCAACCAAACTCCTCAATAAATTTCCAAGTGATCTGTTCACCACTTCAGTTTGTCCGTCGGTTTGAGGATGATAAGCACTAGAAAAGTGAAGTTGAGTTCCAAAAGCTTCCAAAGTGTCTTCCAAAAGTGACTCATAAATCGCACATCACGATCTGATACAATGGATTTCGGAACGCCATGTAAACGAACTATCTCTCGGAAAAATAAAGCAGCAACATGGGAAGCATCAGTGGCATTCTTGCATGGTATAAAGTGAGCTATTTTTGAGAAGCGGTCAACAACTACAAAAATGCAATCATACCCGTGCTGCGTTCTCGGCAAGCCAAGAACAAAGTCCATCGAAATATCCTCCCAAGGGACATTAGGAATAGGAGGTGGCTGGTATAAACCTGTATTTTGCACTCCTCCTTTGGCCTTTTGACACACCAAGCATCTTTGCACAAAACGAGCAACATCACACTTCAAGGATGGCCAAAAATAGCGTTCTTTAATCAGCAATTCAGTTTTGTCCCTTCCAATATGCCCACCAAGTCCACCACCATGCAACTCTTGAATGACAAAAAGCCTCAATGATCCCTCTGGAACACACAACTGATTTCCCTTGAAAAGATACCCATTCATGAGTAAATAATCTTGGCTTTTCCCATCACTTAGCTCTTGCAAAACCTTTGAAAAGAAAGTGTCTGCTGCATAGTATTCTGGCAAGAGATCAAAGCCAACAATTTCGAAAAAGAGAGCAGTCAATAAGCTATATTTTCTACTCAAAGCATCAGCAACTTTGTTAGAGGAACCTGCTTTGTGATTTAGAACAAAACTAAACTTTTCCATGTACGATACCCAGCCAGCATGTCGAGAATTCAGCTTCTTTTGTGCCTTGAGAAACTGTAAAGCTTCAAGGTCTGAATAGAGAACAAACTCCACACCCAATGTTGCAAAGCTTGCACAATCGCATACAACTCCTTGTCATAAGTCGAATACTTCTTCTTGGCATCAGTCAATTTCTCACTGAAATAAGCAATCGGCCTTCCTTCTTGCATTAGGACAGCACCTATACCAACGTTGAATGCATCACACTCAACTTGAAAAGTTTTAGAAAAGTTGGGTAGAGCTAACACCGGAGCTTCCACGAGCTTTGACATCAAAAGTTGAAAACTCTTTTCTGCTTCCTTAGTCCACCAAAACTCCCTGTTTTTCAAGACATCCATCATAGGAGCAACAAGAGTGCTGAAATTTTTGATGAACTGTCGATAAAAAGAAGCCAGCCATGAAAGCTTAGCACTTCAGTAAAACTTTTCGGGGCCGGCCAATCAAGAATCGCCTTCACCTTTTCTTCATCCATTTGCATACCATTTGCACTCACAACATAACCTAGAAATACAACTTGATCAGCGATAAAAGAACACTTCTTAAGGTTAATGTAAAGCTGGTTGTCATGCAAGACTTTGAACACATTTTTTAGATGCTCGACATGCTGAATTCTATCTTGGCTATACACCAAGATGTCGTCAAAGTAAACAACAACATACTTTCCCATAAAGTCCTTCAAAACTTGAGTCATCAACCTCATAAACGTGCTTGGGGCATTGGAAAGCCCAAATGGCATGACTAGCCATGCATACAAGCCATTCTTCGTTTTAAAGGCTGTTTTCCATTCATCTCCCGGTTTAATTCGAATTTGATGGTATCCACTCCGGAGGTCAATTTTAGAAAAGACCTTTGCACCACAAAGCATATCAAACATATCATCAAGACGGGGAATTGGGAACCGGTACTTTACAGTTATCTTGTTTATAGCCCTACTATCAATACGCATCCTCCAAGTTCCATCTTTTTTTGGTGTTAGAAGGGCTGGAACATCACATGGACTTAATGACTCCTTAATCAGCCCCTTTTTTAACAATTCTTCAACTTGTCTTTCCAATTCAGCATGTTCAGTTGGTGACATTCTATAATGAGGTAAGTTAGGAAGGATTGCACCTGGTATGAAATCAATTTGATGCTGAATATCACGAAGGGGTGGCAAACAAGCAGGTAATTGGTCCGGAACTAATCCTTTGAATCTATGGAATAGACTTGAAACTTCTTCAGGAACATCTCTCTCATCTTCCTTATCTTCCCCTGCAACCACCAAAGCATATGCCACCTTCTCTTTACTGAAAACTTCTTCAAAAGCTCTATAGGACAGCAAGCTAACTGGGCCTTGAGATGCCACACTTGTGGGGATATCCTTCAAAGGGTTCAACACAAATGTTACCCCACCTATCTTAAGTGTGTAGGTGTTCTTCCTCTCATCATGCTGAGCAAATCGATCATATTGCCACGGTCTCCCAAGAAGTAAGTGACAAGCATCCATTGGAAGAACGTCAAAGTAGAGCTTATCTTCATACTTTCCAATAGAGAATTTCACCTGACATCGTTGTGTCACCAAAACCTCTCCTCCTTTCTTGAACCATGATACTTTGTAAGGTTTGGGATGCTACTCACATGGAAATTTCAGCTTCTCGACCATTGTCTTGGACACCATATTTTCTACATTTCCAGAATCAACCATCAAGATACACTTTTTCCCATTGGCCAAGCAATAAGTTCGGAAGATGTTATGCTTGAGCCACTGATCATCTTCTTGAACAGTCATTGCCCGTTGAATCACAAGGCTTTCGGCATCGTAATCAAGTTCACAATATTCCCTTTCAGTTCCACCTTCAGGCTCTTCATCATAAATAGGCTCTTCCTCTTCTTCTTCTTCTTGCCCTTCTTGAACAAAATTCACCTCAGCTTTCTAGGACATTCATAAGCGCGATGACCAGCTTCATCGCACCTGAAACACTTAAAACTTGAAGACGATCCAGCCTTACCGAAGTCCTTTTTTCCTCCCCCAGCATGTGGATTTGGACATTTAGAGTTGGGTGGTGAATTTTTCTTGTTTTGGGTAACTATCTTCTCTTTCAAAGCTTTACTGCTGTCACCTTTTCCGAAAGGAGCCCATTTAACCTTTTCTTCTGCTTTTAGCGCCAACTGATACGCCTCTTCAAGTGAATGGATGGGATGCATCATTAACTCCCCTTGAAGGTTGAGTTTCAAACCACTTGTGTATCTAGCAACAAGCTGATCATCTGTCTCCGTTAAATTAATGCGACTCAACAACTTGTAAAATTGCTCCGTGTAATTAGCCACAGATTGTTCGTTGCAATGGCGAAGACGGTGGAACTTCTAGTACAAGGATTGAGAGTAATCTAGTGGAAGAAATTTCTCATCCAACTTTAATTTCATCTCTGCCCATGTACCAACTCTTGGGACTCCTCTTCTATCTCGACTTCGTTGATATTGCTGCCACCAAACCAAGGCATGGCCCTTCAATTTTGTAGCCACAAACTGCACCTTTCTCTCTTCTGTCAAGTTTTTCCATTCAAAGAATGCTTCCAAAGAGGCAATCCAGTCACAATATTGATCAGGGTCTAACTTTCCTTCGAAGTCCGGCACGTGAACTTGGATACTCCTATCTGTTCCTTTAAGAGCTCTCGCCAATCATTCCATGGCCCAACGATCACCAAAAGCAGCTTCTGAATTTCCTTTCGAACTAAACGAATCAGATCCCTCATCCATATCACTCTGACTTCCTGAAATTCTAGAGTGACTTCTTCGACTTCGCCCGGGGGAAGTTTGCATCCTTTGCAGAATTTCATTCATCGTCTGTTGAAGTGTTTGATTAGACTGCCGTAATTCAGCAACCTCGTCACGCAGAGTGACATCCTCAACATTCCGTCGCTGCCTTGGAGGCATAGTCACTGGAAAGAAAGAAAAACTCCCATAATTTTGGATTTTTTTCCTAGCTCTGATACCAATTTGATGCAGGCCGAAACCCGCGAAGGATGGGATGGTCCCGGGAAGACACTCACGGGGGGCAACGGAAGTCACTCGACGTTGCTAATCGCGGAAGACACTCACGCGATCAAGTCACACATTTGATTGTCGGAGGAATCACTCACTCTTAAGCAAGAAAACACTTGCACAATATTTTTATAAACTCCCAAAAACTGCTAGCAGATTTCATTCACAGAGATATATAGAGGGGATTACAATAGAAGATTCTATGACTACCCTTAAAACACTTAATGTTTTAAGACTTTCCAAAGCAACCTATACTTCCAAGACTAACAACACAAAACAACGAGACATAGAAGTCAAAAGGTATTCAAAGGCTAACACAATAAAAAAAAAAAATCCAAATAGACTTTTCAATTCCCAATTATGCTCCTGCATCAGCGACTAAGATTTCCCATGGGAGATCATGAATGTGAAGTTCTTGATGATGTTTCCCTAGTGCTACTTCACAATGTACCAATGCCATTTCCTTTGCTCACCATCTGTTTTACATCGAGCAACACGTCAAGTAACTCACAAGATAGCAGTAAAAGCAAGACGTAACCGTGGATCGATTCACCAAGTTCCATTGAAATTAACCCACAAGGAAAAGCACTTGCCATTCATTGGTTGTTAGAGGCATCCTGAAAACGGCCGGGTCACAACATGGCTTCCAAATTGAGTTCCGAGTTAGTGACCTTATTTATCAAATCCTTTAATTTGGTGTCCGATGGCAACGGAGTTTAAGCCCAATTCATTGCACGTGTAATGTGGTAGCAATTGCCATTAGATAGACTTCAATCCACTATTAGTTGTAATCGAATGTGTATCGGCTAAATTGAGGAATATGATCGCATCCTGAATTCATTGGAGGCCAATGAATTTCCCATTTTAAAAGGATCTTCTTCTCCTTCTTCTTCTTCCACTGTTTTTGTTTAGCAACTTTTTTGCTCTATAAATGTATTTCTCTTCCTCTAACAATTTTTCAGTTTCTCTTCTACAGTCTTCCACATGGGTAAGTCTTTCCTATCTTTTCAAACAAACACGCACGTAGACCCCGACAATGAGAAGTTATACATCTAGGTACATACATTTTGTGTTTACGAGGAACTATGGTTTGTGACTTGTTCTTATTTTTCTTATCGAGATGATAAGAACGAGTATACAACACCGAAACTAAGAGCATATCGGCAGGAAAGATAACAGAAAAGCTACCTACTACCAAAAGCCAAGCAACCCCACAGACCCTTCAAACCTCCTTTGGATTTCTGGCATCAAAATCGCTAAGTAACAAGTACCGCATATAATATGTTCCCATATTTTCTAGATTTTTTATTTTATTTTGTTTCCTATTTAGATTTATCATTTTCACGTTTCATAGTTATGCATAATTTTGTACTTTGTTTAGGTTTCTTAGTCACCAAATTATATAATATTTATTTATAAAGGCATGCCACGATTGGATGTGTATTACACACTAATGACAACTAGGTTATTACCATTATTTATCATTTTACTTTCTCTTCAAGGATCAGCCCAACCGCACCTTGCCATCTTTGTTTCTGTTTTGGGTCTTTGGGTTGTATATGATTGTCAGGGATTGTAGGTGCCAATATAATTGGGATGTGCTCTCCCATTCATGACTCGGTCAACACAATTAGTTAGGATGTTAAATTTGACGATTTCTTTCTCCCAACCCCTTCTCTGTTCTTGCAGTGGCCCTTCCATGAAACTTGTTATTCTACGTGGCAAGCCAAGTGCCAAAAAAACAAGGCTCAACTCCCCATCCAAGTACTGCTACCAGCCTACCATTCTTGAATAGAGTGTAATTGTTAAATGTCAGAGAATAGATATTGTATTAAATTTGATTAATAACATGTATATAGTCTTTGGTATTTATACAAGAGTGGAATCTTAAAATATGGAAACAAAATCAAATCCTATACTATGGAAAAATAATCAAATCCTTGATTCTAATCAATTACAATTGATTCTATCAACTATAATCAATCAGAATATTATCATTATTTTAACATCCGTCCTCAAACTCAAGTAGGTATACCACGTGAGTTTGAAAAACAACCAAGAGAAGCCAGCAGCCAAGCCAATCCAAGAGAAGCCAACAACCAAGCCAAGCCAAGAGAAGCCAAGAGAAAGAAACGGTCAGGAAAGCCAAAAGCCGAGAGCCAGGAGGCAGGAGAACTGTCATGAAGAAAATCAAGAGAAACCAACAAAAGTCGAAAAACGAAGAAGCCACGAGCGCCGGTGGTGAAGAGGCATGGTGGGTGCAGGCAACTGGAAAGTGTGAAGAAGATTGACAAAGTAACTAAGTGCCCGGCGGACAGCAACGAGACTTAGGCCGCTCTCCAGGAGCAAATATCCATAGGGCTCAGATCTTATAGCTTTGATACCATGTTAAATATGAGAGAATACATATTTTATTGAATTCGATTAATAACATGTACATAGGCTCTTGTATTTATACAAGAGTGGAATCCTAAAATATAAAAACAAAATCAAATCCTATACTATGGAAAGATAGTCAAATCCTTGATTCTAATCAATTACAATTGATTCTATCAACTATAATCAATCAGAATATTTTCATTATTCTAACAGTAATGATTCAAGAATGGTCAAAAAAACAAGGCTCCGTAATGATCTCCTCCTCGTAGATTTGGCCTTTCAGATTGAACAAGGCCCATGAGAAATTTCTGGAGCTACAGACATTAGGCAGTAGTTAGAGAGACTTTGATGAACTTCAAAAGGCCGTTGCGAAGCTGAAGTTGCAGATCCCTTTGCAGGTGAATATCCGTCCAGCCGATTCCAACCAACATCGTAACCGGTGGCCTAATATAAACGAGGCAGAGGATGAAATGACACACTTCTTCTACAGGGAGCCAATAGTTACCCACAGTGGTGATTTTGATGGCGTATTGAAAGGTTTCAATGACCTCCCCTTGGCATTGCGTTATTGTTTGTTATGCTTCTTCAAGTTCCCACCAGTTGCAACTGTAAAGAGAATAATGATGATTTACCTATGGATAGGGCAGGGATATATTTACATGCATCTACGGCGTAGTAGTTGTAAAGAAGAGCGTGGCCAAGAAGAGGATGCTGGCAATAAGATCTTTGATGAGCTCATTGCAAAGGGCTTCATCGAGCCTATCTCCCGAAATTGCTCCTTGGTGCCAGAAACTTGCAGGATGAGCCTTTCAGTTCGTTCTTCTTTATACAAAGAAGCTAAAGATAAAGGATTCACTTCAAATGTTACCCTGATCTGGTTTATGGTTGTTTATATGGGTCATGTCTCGTCAATATTGGTGAGGCCATTATCAATTGCGAGCCTAAAATATTTGACAAGATGATTTATACCGAAAGTCTCTATCTTGGAAGATGGCAGAGCTTAGCTATGCACCACATTGAAATAGCAGACGCCAAAATTCTCCATGGACTGAAGAATCTGAAGAGCTTAAAGTTTCTTAGCCTTTGCTGAATTTCTATGACTACAGAGCTTCCCACTGTCATTTTTGGACTCAAGTTTTTGAAGATCTTAGATCTCCAAGCTTGTCATAATCTTGAGGCAATTCCGAACAATATCGGTTTGCGTGCGCGCTCTGGCATTTGACACACTTGAACATGTCCGAGTGTTACTTTTTGGAACATATGCCCAAGAGTCTTGCTCAACTATCAAACCTCCAAGTCCTTAAGGGATTCTTGATTAGAGATTTCAACAACAACAAACAATCATGTACTCTTCACAATTTGTCAAGACTACGAGAGTTGAGAAAACTTAACTTCTACGTAAGAGTGAAAGACTTTCACAGACTCTGGGACTTTGACGATTTAAAAAAATTTCAAGGCCTGCAAAAGTTGACCATGTCATGGGGAGGATGCTCTTTACAAGGTGACAACGGCAAACAAAGGTGAGAAGAAGCAAGCATGGAACTACTGAGACGAGGCTCCCTAATACTTCCTCCAGGATTGCAAAAATTAGACCTTCAGTGTTTCCCTGCAGAGGGTCTAAGGGTCTAATCGATTAGTTGAGGCCTGTCAGAATAAAGGGACTAAAGAAACTTTACATTAGAGGAGGGCAACTATGTGATCTAGGCCAATCAAGGAAACACCAAGGGGAGCACTGGAACATGGAGGTATTGTGTTTGAAGAACTTGAGCGAATTAGTGATAGATTGGAGCGAATTGAGGATATTATTTCGCAAACTAATATACTTGCACCAAGTAGAATGCCCCAAGCTTACTAACTTTCCGTGTGATGAGAGTGGTGTGTGGATGGACAAGAATGCCATATACATTCAGGAGCAGCTGCAGAAATACTCCAAAACATGTGGCATTGGCTCAAGTTCTATGGTGGAATCCAGTCCAACCTTAGATCAGGATGATTGTAACATTTGTCCAGTAGATGAGAAATAGCTTTTAGTTAGATAAAGAAGCCATGGGTGTGTGGATGAACAAGGAGGCCATCGATACACAGATGCAGCTGCAAAAATACCTCAGAACCAGCGGCATCATCAGCTCAAGTTCTATGTCAGGCTCTGGTCCAACCTTAGATCAGGATGATTGTAGCAGTAGATGATCACAAACAAGTTTAGTTTGTTGGCTTTAGTGCGAGTTTGAGTGCTTAGCTAAGAGATAAAATCGATTGTACTTGTTGGAATCTTGGCCTAACTTACTCCTAATGGAGCCTCCCCAAGCAAGGGAGATTCTCCCATGGCTTCTTTATCTTGTATTTTCTATCTTGTTCTTCCTCTCTGTAGGGGTTCGGATTATCAGGACCTAGACAGAACACTTGGTTAGGCTCCTTCCTGCTCCGCCGGAAGACCTGCAACAAGTCACTAGGGCGGTGATTGCCCAGTGACCCTCCGACGATCAAGTTAGACATAGGGAGAGTGATTTAGGTCAAGGACTAGGGTAGAATGACATACCTCTCACAATGAGTATCCCTTTGTATTTATAGACCTAGGTTTACTTGGCCTTCAAGCCAACGCGTAGAGATCACGCTCTGGTAACCGCTTCGGGTGACGTCATTCATGACGTAGGGGAATAAAATGGTTACAGAGCACATGACCTGATTCAAATGATTGCTGTTATGATGAATCTGACAAGGGCCCCATCCATCATAACTGCCTCGATCCAATATCTCGGATAACACTGGAACCGAAGCACAGACCCGGGCGAGATACCATACCAGGGACCAGGGGAGATTGGTACTCTTCGGCCCTTCGGCCAGTCCTGCTGAGATGCTGGTTCATGTATGCGGCTCGGTTACAGACATAATAACCGAGGCCACCACACTCTCTGTAACTTGGATTATTTCACGAGTAAACAATTGATAACTAGATATCGGGCATGAGGAGCATATTACACTGAGGTTGCTTAATGGAAGGATATTCAAGACTCTGGTTATTTTGGCGAACGTCGACCTTGCTGTCAAACGAGGCTGCTTGGACTTTCTATACTGGTAAGTTTATCGCATATTATTACTTACCAAAAAAAAGAGAAAAGAGAAAAGTTTTCTCATATTTTCCCTTATTCATTCTCATGATTATGCAATGTAATTGACGTCTTGGGTATGCATCTCTGATTGATTGTTGTATTTCCATTGAGTATCTCACTTTTGTTTAATCTTCTAGGTAGCCGAGGAGCAGGAATTTGGGATGTTCAGAGTTCGAGAGAAAATCATCTTCCATTTTTGCTCCGTAGCCTGTTTCGAAATCTTTAAAATCAACAACAAAAGTTAGAACATCCGTCGAAATGGTTACAACTTTCGAAATATTTGAATTCGGAATCTAAATTCCTTGTATAGATTGAAATATTTGAAATCGTTAAGACTTGTTTACAGCAACGAAGACGAAGTTAGCGATGGATCAGACGGATGAAATCATGGAATTCGAAACCCTTGTATATGATCGGTCTTTCACCTTTGGTGATAAACTTAAATTTGAAAGGTGAGCTTTTGATTAGTCATTTTTTTTATATGCAAAGAAAAAAAAGTTGGGAGCCTCTAGCCCCACCTTATCCAGGGTATCTCCGCCACGGCTGCCACCTACCCTCCCCCAATTAAAGCCCCCTACTCTCCCCCAATTTTAATTGGCTAATGATTTTGCCACTCTCCTATTTGTTAATACAACTCCCATTTTACTTTTATTAAGGTGAATTTACTAAAACACCCTTGCACTTTATGATGTTAGCTTTTTCTCACTTTCCAAATGCAAGGGTGTTTTAGTAAATTCACCCTAATAAAAACAAAAAGAAGAGTGACATTAACAAATACAGCAGTGGCAAAATCAATGTATTTAAGTAAATTCATCCTAATAAAAACAAAAGGAGAAATGACATTAACAAATAGTACCGTGGCAAAATCAATTGCCTTTTAATTTACGCATCTTCCTTTTTTTTAACTATTTCCCGTTGCCTCAAACAACAAAACACGTGGTAACTGCTACCTGTAGATTTAAAAAAAAAAAAAAAAAAAGATGCAATTGAAAATGTGTAGATTAAATGGGGGGAGAGCAGGTGGAAGGATTGTAGGAGAGTGATTTTCGCACCGACCAAATTATTAACTGCACTTCTAAAGGGAGTGCAAAAATCAATTCCATTGAGTGTATATCCGCTAAGACCAGTAATATAAGTTTTCATCAAATAAGACCAGTAAGAGTAATTTGATCCATTCAACTTTATTGAAATAGGTCAATTCGAATCAGTACTCATACCTTGAAAAAATATTCAGCACAAAGGAAAACCCACATAAACCAAACTGACAGCAGTTCTACACAACCTCAAACTACAAAATACAAAATACAAATCGGAGAATAGATATGAGGTAAGAGTAACGGAAGAATCTACCTTTAAAAGCGAAAAGAGAGACTGAATGCTGTTCAAAACGGCCAAAAGCTTATGAGAAAGAGAGGATTTTGCACCAGCAAGAAGAGGAAATCGCACCTATGTAAGGGTTATAGCAGCTCCCGGACATTTTACTTCTCAGTGATGAGATTCAAACCTTCCTATCTGATACCATGTGAATATAAACCAAACATATCCAGAAGGATCATACATTTTTGGAGGAGAAGAGGGTTTGCTCTGAAACCCTTCGAATAATCTCAAATCAGTATGTACAAAATGAATGACCTGATGTCCATACAAGCAAGGAATAAAAGGACTAGACTAGACTACCCTTGCAACAAAAAAAAAATTACAAGACAATAGAAAAGGAAAATAGACAAAAACACCCTTCTGTTTTCTCTCAGCAATAAACTCATGGCTGCCACAGTTTCTGTTATCTGCCCCACAAGTTCAAGGCTCTCAAAATCTATTCCCTCATCCGAAAAAACAGTCTCTCTTCCCTCAAAATCGTGTGTCCCTAAATTATCTTTGTCTTTATGGGAAACCTGGATTGTGTCCTCCTCTAAAGGATACGCAACCACCTTGTGAGGAGAAAAGAGATCATTTCTCACACGGAAAACCTCGGTCGACTCACCCTCATTGCTCTTTGAACCCTTGTATTGAGAAACAAGTGTTTCATGCTTTTTCTATAAAATTTCGTAATCTTTACATTTTCTTTCATACAAATGCTTATAGCCAACTTCAGGATATTCAGGGAGAAGCATCTGCTTTTTCAACTCAAGAAAAATTTGCCGGCATATTTGACGCACTTGGTTCTACATATCAAAGCATAATTCACGAATTAGGAGAACCATATTTTTTGAAAGGGGAATTTGTAGTGTGTTGAATATCTGTACCTTATCAAATGAAGGTATTTTATCACTAACTGCTAGAGATACCGTAAATGCAATCATGTAAACTACACAGTCATGACTGCATGACATAATTTCATTAGATAAATAAAGTGAAAATAAACCATTAAAGCATGTAGTTATACTACAGATTTTGTCATTCAATTTGAGTATAGGTCCCGGCTCTCGGCATGCCGGTCGGGGCACTGGTACCTTGGCCCCCCCGCCTCCGGCGCAGCAAGTTCAGGACTTCCTTTCCACGGCCTCTCATTTGTCCTTGAGGCCCGTCCTTTCTGGGGTCTCCCAGTCTATTGCCTCCCGAATCATGCCCAAAGGTTCAGAGCTGCTCCCTTCGGTCTCCGAGGTCCTAGCTCCTCCTCTTCCTCTCCCTTCTCCTCCGCCTCTTCCTCTTCTTTTCCCTCGCCTTGCCCTCGGATCGCCTTGCTGCATCGGTTTTTTCTTTAAGAAACTGGTATAAGTGGGGATGTACCCGAGCAGATCAGAGGCATACCGACTTGTGGTAGGGATGGCGTAGGCAACTGTTATACGGGCCCCGACGGCTCTCTCCCGAAATCTAGACACAACACCCTCGGCTATAGGAAAACCAGCAAAGGGAAAAAGTCAATACAGGAAATAGCCAAAGGCATATAAAGCGCCAAAGAAAGGACTCAACCGACCAGGTGCTCTGGACTCGAATGGGACTGTGGTGGCGGTATCCACACTCTCCCTCGGTCTGAACATGAAGTTACCGGTGACCGAGACGTAGATGCTTGCCCGCTCCTCAGAATCGAGAAGGTGATCGATTAGAAATGTGTCATATCCCGTTCTACAAGAGAGGTAGTACCGATCACTCTCACGGCTTACCCCCATCAGGTACATGCCAAAGAGCTCTTCATGACCGAAGGTCAGGTTGTATTGTCTCCTTAGCTCTATGATGCTAGTGATAATCCAATAAGAATTCACTGTGAGTTGGGAGGAGGTGAGGGTAATGGTTCGGAGAACCCATCGGACGAACTGGTGAAGGGGAAATCTCACTCCCCCCTCGGTGATCGCCATCAAGGGGAAGATCAACTTTCCTTGACGATGAGGGAGGTCCCTGGGGTTCCTGTTCGGTAGCAACCGAACCTCGACGTTGGGGGGGATGCTGTAAACTCTTTTGAATTCGGCATAAGCAGCCATTGTCCCGTTGAAGTACTGGTTTAGATAAGGACATGGCCTTATCGGTCTCCTTCATCCCCGAACCTCCTCGGAAGCGTTCGCGTAGGTTCTCGGGCCTTGGTCTGAGGTGCTTGGGACATCTGTCATTCCGGGGTCAAAAGAGGTCACCTGTCGTGTGGCTCTTGAAGGATCGTGTGGCTCGATGTGATCTACTGGGATTCGGTAGAAGGCTCGGGAACGAATCTCCTCAAAGATCTCCTCAAGGTTAATGGAAGAAGCCGAGCTATTGGAACTGTCGGAGGAAAGTTCAATGACCATTCGCCCCTACCTAGCAAAGAAAAGAATGTGCAAAAACACGTTATCTATGTGCTCAGAGAAGAACAAAAAGGTCTAGCGCTTGGGAAAAAACGGTCGTCTCTCCTCGGAACCTTTTGGTTTCGGTCCTCACTGGGACGTTCCTCCACGGTCAAAGTCCCAAAGGTCTAATATTGTTCCTACGGCCTTGGGAAGAATATGGGCGTCGGGAAGAACATGAGCAACGCTGGTAAAGCCCAGTGCCGCCGTGAACTAGACGGCGGCAAGGGACGGCTCAACCGCAGTGCAAGCTAAAAGCGACGAAAAGCTTGAAGAAAGCACATAAAACGTGAAGATTAACGTAGGGAGATCAACATACCTCAGTTTCGTGTGATAATTTGCGTCCACAACGCACAGAATCTTGATCGAAAGCTAGAAACGGGCGGCGGCGGCGGTTCGTCTTCAAAGTAGAAGGAAAGTGGCCGTCCAGGCTCTGTCCCTCCTATTTATAATAGGATCTAGAAAAGCTGCGCGGGAAACGAAGCATCGCGCACCGAGCCGTTGGATCTCTGCCACATGTCCTCATCACACGGTCAGTATCGAGGGTTCTGTACCGGGGTCAGAGCGTCGGGTAGCTGAGCCATCTATTGTTTGACATGTGTCCCCGAGGTGACGGTTCGTACCAATCAACTGACACATCACGTGCCAGGACAGCTATCAACCCCTGACGTTTCGGCGATGATCGTGGCTCTAGCGACTGGGGCTAGTGATTAAATCGCTACCGAGGTCGCTCGTCGCCTCAGTAATTGGGTTCATATGAATTCAAGGCATGGCAGTTCGTGAGGAGAGTCAATTCCCCAGAGGCCAGGAAACAAGGCTCCGAGGAATTGAGGGGCTATTTTGGTGGCCTCGGTTACCATCCACGGTAACTTGGCCAAGTGAATCGAACAGGTGGCCCATGGGGCGTTGTCAGTCGGTTTGGTAGAGCTCGGAGGTCCTGGCATATCGTTCGGTTCTCTGCTAGGTCACGTCCCTTCAATGCCAGCTTCGGTTATTGGTAACAGCACGTTAGGTAGACGCTTGGATGCTTCCATTATCGACCCTGGAAGGTTGTTACGCTCGCAGGGGACCACCTGGGCTGCGTGGCAACTATAATCATTGAGGTCAGATCTGGCTATATGCTTCGTAACCGTCTCGCTCCTCTCGTCATATATGACGTCACCCGAGGCGGTTACCCTACCGTACTCATCACGCACTAGCTTGGAAGACAAGCAAACCTAGGTCTATAAATACAAAGGGATACTCACCTGGAGAGTTACGCCATTCTTTCCTGAACCCTAGACCTAATTCCCTTCCCTGAGATCTAACTTGATCTTCGGAGGGTCATTGGGTGTGGGCACGTGCCCCGGAAAATTTTATTTTCCAAAAATTTGGGTGCGGCCCTTTTACTCAAAAAAAGCACGGCGAAATGCTTCGATTCAGAGTCGCCACTTGGGTTTTAGTGGTGAAATGCCGAAGGAACCGAACTTGAAACGTTTGCTACGTGTTTGATTTGAAAAAGGCTTGTAGACTGATCTATCGTCACCTTCGATATCTGAGGTTCGGGAGCCAAGGTACAAGAGGGGAAGGGTTTTATGGCACCCCTCTTGCCCAATCCAGAGATCGGTCTCTACTCGGGCATTTTGTAAAATATTTGCATTTTTCTCTCATTAATCATCTTTTAGCCAATTAGGCAGGTAAAAGTTAAAGGGGGATTAAAACCGTAACAATTTGCATTTATGTGACAAAATGTTTGTGGATGATGGATTGGAGCAATGAAGATAGAAATAGATTGAGAACAAGCACCTGTGAGCATCTTAGACAAACTAGAACACACTAATCCTGGATGATATATGCAGGAAGAAACCTGTATGCATTGGCCAGACCACTGCGTACAGAGTTAACCTGCGTGCACCACTTCAGAACTGGCGTGCGCCGGTAAGCCTAAGCTCACAACTCCTAACTCTCAACCCTCTGGGCTCTGGAAGGACCAGTGTACACCTAGAATAAACCACACAGTTAATACAGCAGCTTATATACAGTTACAGGTAGGTGAAATGGCTTCAAGCCATAAAAATAAACAGAGCACCCCATAAACAGTATGGGGAAATAATCAAAGGCCGAGGCCGAGCTAACATGAAAGGGCCAGCCACTGGACTCGGTAGTAATTGCCATACGCCAGTCTATATAGACTGTATGCCAATTACACCTCTTGTCCAGTGCTTGGCTTTACATCATCTGAGCTCTGAAACACGACCAGAAAGATCCCAGAGGCCTTCTAAAGCAAATGGAAACAGAAAAGCATAAAGCGAGAAATAGATGATCAATGATCCCCACGCCAGTGGTGCACGTAATGCCATGACTGGCATACGGCCTTATTACCCTGGCGTGTGCCATTGTTCACTCCATATGATCTTTGCTATTTTACCAGTTTAAGGGCAAGACTGGTATTGATTACCAGCTTGGGCCTTACTGACTCCCCTCAGGGGTCAAAATAGAGAGAAACACAAAGGTGGTATACCTTTGGTTTGGTGGTTGATGAATGATTTTAAGTCTTGAAACTTGGTATTTGAGGGATGAATGATGTGAGAATGGGTATGAAGGAAGTGTGAAGGTGGCCCTTTGCTTTCTCTTTCAATGGAGTGAATGAAGAGAGCAAAAGAGAAGAAGAAAAAAAGGCTTGGGATCTTGATGTGGTTAACCCCTTGCAAATGAATTCAAGGGAAGTATTTATAAGGAAGGAGATGATTGAGAAGGGGCTATAACCAGATGGGTTAGGGCTGGTTGGGTTAGAGGAGAGAGCTTCCCATGCATTAAATGCATGGGACTTGACATGATAGAGGGTGTGGGAGTGAAGGGGACAGCCCAGCTGAATATAATCATCAGGGGGACTGTTCTCTATACTGGGGAGCCACAAAAGTCTCGAGCACATGACAGAAAAGGGGTGATTTGACTAGCTCTGACTGGCATATGCCGTCATTGTACTGGCGTGCACCAGTGGTAACTGAGTCAACAGTCGATGACCGACACGTGTCAGTTTACCAGCGCACGCCAACACAATACTGGCGTAAGCAAGTAGGGTTCGGTTGAGGCCGTTTTGATTTGGCTTGAAGAGTTTTGAAATGGAACTTGAATGGGTTTTGAAATAAGGCTTGGAACGCTCAAAGCTCAAACACACCAACGTCCTCGAAACGTTCTCGACCTTAATCATCATCGGGGACTCAAAAGATCGTAAGTAAATTAATCTGGACAGTCCAGAATAGGGTGTCTACACTGGGCTGTCCAAGCCCTAGCGACTTGTTGCAGGAAGAGAGGAAGGGAGCGGAGCTGCAGAGGAAGGAGCTTGCCCTGAGTAAAGGTCAAGGTCCCGACAATTTGAACCCTTACAAAAGGCATGCCGCGATTGGATATGTATTACACATGAATGATAACTAGATTATTACCGTTATTTATCATTTTACTTTCTCAACAAAGATGAGCCCAACCGCACCTTGCCATCTTTGTTTTCGTTTCGGGTCTTTAGGTGCTATATGATTGTCGGGGGTTGTACGTGCCAATATAGTTGGGATGTGCTCTCCCCGTTCATGACTCTGTTAACACAATTAGTTAGGATGTTAAATTTGACGATTTCTCCCAACCCCTCCTCTGTTCTTGCAGTGGCCCTTCCATGAAATTCTCATTCTACGTGGCAAGCCAAGTGCCAAAAAATTCAAGGCTCAACTCCCCATCCAAGTACTACTACCATCCTACCATTATTGAATAGAGTGTAATGATTCAAGAATGGCCAAAAAAACAAGGCTCCGTAATGATCTCCTCCCGTAGATTTGACCTTTATAGAGGCGAATAAGTACATGGACCACATGAATGCGAAAATCAACCAGGCCCATGAGAAATTTCTGGAGCTACAGACATTAGGCGGTAGTCAGAGAGACTTTGATGAACTCCGAAAGGCTGTCGCGAAGCTGAAGTTGCAGATCCCTTCGCAGGTGAATATCTGTCCTGTCGATTCCAACCCACATCTTAACCGGTGGGCTAATATAAATGAGGTGGATGATGAAATGACGCACTTCTTCTACAGGGAGCCAGTGGTTGCCCACAGTGGTGATTTTGAAGACATATTGAAAGTTCCCACCAGTTGCAATTGTAAAGAGAATAATGATTATTTACCTATAGATAGGCCAGGGATATATTTACATGCATCTGCTGGGTAGTGGTAGAATAAAGTGTAAAGAAGAACGTAGCCAAGAAGAGGATGCTGGCAATAAGATCTTTGATGAGCTTATTGCAAAGGGCTTCATTGAGCCTATCTCCCGAAATTGCTCCTTGGTGCCAGACACTTGCAGGATGAGCCTTTTAGTTCGTTCTTCTTTATACAAGGAATCTGAAGATAAAGGATTCACTTCAAATGTTACCCTTGATCTGGTTTATGGTAGTTTATATGGGTCATGTCTCGTCAATATTGGTGTGGCTGCTATCAATAGCGAGCCTAAAATATTTGAGAAGATGATTTATACCGAAAGTATCTATCTTGGAAGATGGCAAAGCTCAACTACGTACCACATTGAAATAGCAGACTCCAAAATTCTCCATGGACTGAAAAATCTGAAAAGCCTAAAGTTTCTTAGCCTTCGCAGAATTTCAATGATTACAGAGCTTCCCACTGTCATTTTAGGGCTCAAGTTTTTTAAGATCTTAGATCTCCGAGCTTGTCATAATCTGATGCGTCCTTTCGGTAGTCGTTGAAGTTTACCAAACTGCTGTCAAATTCAATTATTTATTAACCGGACTACAACTAAAATTTGCATAGTATAGCGAGAAAGTCCGAGTCGATCCACAAGGAGCTCGAATATAGCTTGTTCGGATTGTAGATGTAAGGTTTCTAGCGTTTAGATGTCCAACTTTTGGTTTTCCTTTGTAAGGTAAGAAATACTCTTATGAAAAAGACTAGAAAATAAGTTTTTACTAGATTAAATAAGCGGCAAGGCCTAGAAGCTCCTAACACCCATAACTTAGGTCATCCAACATTTCTCAATGAAAACATGGTTGAATCACACGGCATAGGTTATCAACCGGAAGGTTTAGCGGTGAAAATGGTTAGACTTGATATAGAGTTTGAATAACAAGCTAAACACAAGGAGTGACATCGCTCACGGAACCATGTGAGCTAGCCCATGATCACCGGAGATTAACAACGCCATGACTTGCATTCAAACCAAATATCAAGGTCAAGAACTAGAAGCATAGTTTGGAAAGCGAGCAAGTTCTTTGATTCTTTTGGCAAACACAAGGCGAGACATAGCTCACGGAACCATATGAGCGAGCATATGATCACAGGAGATTAACATCGGCAAGTTTTCTTACATAAAAGGTGAACCACGCACATTTTCAAACCATACCTCAAGTTTTAAGTTGAGAAAGGCAAGATTAACCGAAGTCATAAGGTGTTACTCACCCCATGGCCGAGCCTAAAAGACTACTCAAACATAATGAACAGACTAGAAAGCTTGCTTAAGGAAGAAAACATGATTAACCGATAGAAATGAAAATAAACTTGATATTAAAGAGAATCAAAAGCGTAGCTACAACATTAATAAACGAAAAATTAACAAACGAACTAAACTTACCAAGGTTCTTGAAGGAAATGACTTAAAACTTGAAGGACATTAATGGAGTTCTCTCCTAAAGAGAGAACTTAAACTAGGACATAAAGTAGATATGTGCTAAGAGAGAGAGAGAGGGGAGTATTTATACAACTCAGCCTTTTTTCTCCTCAAAATATCCTTGAACTTGCCAAAAGTGGCAAGTATTCCATAAATAGAAAGTCCAAAAAGCAGTAAAAATATCTGCAGGAGACAAAAGTTATCGATACCATGAGCAAAGGTATCGATAACATCCTTCAAATGATCCCCCGGAGAAGTATGTTATCGATAACTCCAACAAAATGTTATCGATACCCTCAGGTCTGGACAACTTCTGGACCAAAATAGGACCAATGTAATCGATAACAAAAGGAATGTTATCGATAACATTCTTCAAAACTGCAGATTTCAGGTTGGCTTCAGCTTCAGCAAACAGCTCCCAGCAACTTCACAGCTTCTCAGCACTTATTTTCATTCTCTAAACTTAAGTAAAGGCTACATTTTAAACTTTTCTTTTCTCTAAACTTAAGTAAATGCTACATTTTAAACTTTTCTTTTACCTTTCCTTTATTTTAATTTATTTAATGAAAATAAAAAAGTACCCCCCATTTGAAAACAATGGCATTACCAGAATTTCAAGATTCAATTTAAATCAAAATGTCAACCCCCCACTTTTAGTACAAAATGGAAAACTCCACATTTTTCTCAAGAGAAAATGACTCAAAACATGACCTTACTCTTCAAATAAAACCTTACAACTTTGTAGTTACTCTTAGAAAAATTCAAGGATCAATTACCGTCATTTTTCATCTCGAAAATCAAAATTTTTTCAGAAAGTCATTTTTTCATACTTAGACAGATTTTAAGGGGCCGACAGGGTCTTCGGGTACTTGGAAGCTTCCGGAGCATTCCTTGACCTTCAAACGCGCCTTATTTGCACGTTTTACCTGAAACTACTAAAAATACATCTTACGTGCAATATCGTTATAGTTAAATAAACGTAAGATAAAACAATTTAAAGCGGGACTAGTCGCACCAAAATATGCAATAATGGGTGCTCATCATAATCTTGAGGCAAATCCTGACAATATTGGTTTGCTCTGGAATTTGACACACCTGGACATGTCCGAGTGTTACTTTATGGAACATATGCCCAAGAGTCTTGCTCAACTATCAAACCTCCAAGTTCTCAAGGGATTCTTGATTGGAGATTTCAACAACAAACAATCATGTACTGATTTGTCAAGACTATGGGAGTTGAGAAAACTTAACATCTACGTAAGAGTGAGAGACTTTCACAGACTCTTGGACTTTGATGATTTAAAAAAATTTCAAGGCCTGCAAAAGTTGACCATATCATGAGGAGGATGCTCTTTACAAGGTGACAACGGGAGACAAAGGCGAGAAGAAGCAAGCATGGAACTACTCAAACGAGGCCCTCTAATACTTCCTCCAGGATTGCAAAAACTAGACCTTCAATGTTTCCCTGCAGAGGGTCTAATCAATTGGTTGAGGCCTGCCAGAATAAAGGGACTAAAGAAACTTTACATTAGAGGAGGGCAACTATGTGATCTAGGCCAATCAAGGAAACACCAAGGGGAGCACTGGAACATGGAGGTATTGCGTTTGAAGTACTTGAGCGAATTAGAGATAGATTGGAGCGAATTGAGGATATTATTTCCCAAACTAATATACTTGCACCAAGTAGAATGCCCCAAGCTTACTAACTTTCCGTGTGATGAGAGTGGTGTGTGGACGGACAAGAATGCCATATATATTCAGGAGCAGCTGTAGAAATACTTCAGAACCTGTGCCATATATATTCACGAATAAACAATTGATAATTAGATATCGGGCATGAGGAGCATATTACACTGAGGTTGCTTAATGGAAGGATATTCAAGACTCTGGTTATTTTGGCGGAGCAGAAGAACGTTGACCTTGCTGTCGAACGAGGCTGCTTGAACTTTCTGTACTGGTAAGTTCATCGCATATTACTTACCAAAAAAAGAGAAAAGAGAAAAGTTTCTCATATTTTCCCTTATTCATTCTCATGATTATGCAATGTAATTGACGTCTTGGGTATGCATCTCCTATTGATTTTTGTATTTCCATTGAGTATGTCACTTTTGTTTGATCTTCTGGGTAGCCAAGGAGCAGGAATTGGGATGTTCAGAGTTCAAGAGAAAATCATCTTCCATTTTTGCTCCGTAACCTGTTTCGAAATCTTCGAAATCAACAACAAAAGTTAGAACACCCGTCGAATTGGTTACAACATTCGAAATATTTGAATTCTGAGTCTAAATCTCTTGTATAGATTGATATCTTTGAAATCGTTAAGACTTGTTTACAGCAACAAAGACGAAGTTAGCGATCGATGTATCAGACGGATGAAATCATGGAATTCGAAACCCTTGTATATGATCGGTCTTTCACCTTCGGTGATAAACTTAAATTTGAGAGCTAGGTGAGCTTTTGATTAGTAATTTTTTTTACATGCAAAGAAAAAAAAGTTGGGGGATGCCGGATTTTATGGATGGGACGGAATAAAAGCACTACAAGAAATTCAGGATCTCCCAACGGTTTTCTTCGCAACGGTTGAAAAACCCGTTGGTATAAATGGTCTACAGTAACGGTTTTTAAAACGTTACTAGAAACAGGACTATAGCAACGGTTTTTATGTGACCGTTGCTAAATTACAACACTATAGCAACGGTTTTCCTTAACCGTTACTAAAAACTGGCCTATAGCAACGGTTTTCAATAACTGTTACTATAAACTGGACTCTAGCAACGGTTTTCATTAACTGTTAATAAAATTTTATACCGCCAAAACTAATTTTCTTTCATGCGATCAGTTTTCGAACCTGAACTAACGATTGGGACCATTGATTTTATTTTTCATGTTGGTTAAATCGTTCTCGTACAAATTTGGCTCGATTGGATTTAGAAAATTTCTTTATCGATACACAATTTCATTAATAAAATAAGTTTTTCTATCCAATACATGTGTAGCGATCGATACTCGATTAACTTCATTCTTTAACATACTTTAGCCACTCGATCGTGACAAAATTATGATGATTGAGACCATTGCTTTTGTTATGGCTATTTTTCCTAAATTTTTGTTGTGATATTTTTTCCGATATTGTTTATTTAACGTATTTTTTTAGCATTTTATGGTAATTTTTGAAACTAATCAATCTTTGGGATTAATCATTCATCTTAATAAGAATAAAAAAAGTATAAAATTGTGGACCGAAATTGAAAAAAAATCATATAAGAAAACACTAAAAACAACAAATGTTAGTTGTTTGATATTTTTTCGCCCATATTGATTTTTTATGCTTTTAATTACATATTTTTTAATTTTTTAGACTCATCTCATAGTAATGACTGACCAATTAAAAAAATTTATGTGAATCTAACAAAAATTTCGAAACGGCAAAATTAATATTGAAAAAAAAAAGGAAAACAGAGAGGGTTTTTTTTTTTTTTTTTTGAACCTGGTGCATGCCAATTTAATTGATGATGAGTGAATAATGGAACTATTTTTCTCATACGAGATATCATTTTTTGTAAATGAATATTACAAAATAATACTCCTACCAAAATTATTATCCTACTTTGCATCAATCTAAACAATTATAATTAAATATTGCGTCATATATGATTACATGCATATAGTCTTGTGCATTTATACCTATTTTAAAAGGTAATTATTGAATCTAGCATTAAATTCTATGTAATAATAATTTCATTCTTCATACGAATATTGTATGCTGTATTGTGTAAAAAATAGACGCTTCGGATCGAAAAAAAAAAATGAAACTAGTAAGAAGTTGCATAGTATAAACCGAAATTTTAAAAAAAAGATTAAAAAAATCTGGCTAGTATAGTATAAATATTAAAAGGTGTATTATTTTACACAAGTCATGGGCTAACTCAATTGGTTCACGCGCGCGCGCGAGAACGGGAGGTCGCGGGTTCAACTCTTAGGAGGAGCAAAGAATATTTCCCAGCCACGCGGGGCGCCACATCAGCGCCACGCGGGGGTGCCACGTCAGCACGTGAGTGACATGTCAGTGCCACATGGAGGCTTACATCACACAGTGGTTTATTTTTTTAAAAAATAAAAAATAGCCTTTAGCAACGGTTATAACCGTCGCTAATGGAACCGTTAGTAAAAAAAAATCTGTACCAACGTTCGACAAAACTGTTGCTATACCTCTACAGCAACAGATATATTGCAACGGTTTTGCCAACGGTTCTGCAACCGTTGGTATAGCCTAAAGGGGTCTTTACCAACGGTTTTTAAATTTTTTGGCAAGGCTTTCACCGTTGTTATAAAACGATTTTCTTGTAGTGAAAAACAATAAAATGATAAACGCTCACCATTCAAGTTAGGAAACCAACGTGATACATATATCACCACCCGAAGATTAAAGAGGATACAGAAGGAATCCACCTAAGAGATACAGAAACGAAATGAGAAGATAAACTTCTCACTAGCCAAGGGCTATATTTTACTTAAACACTCACCCTCTAATGATTTCATTCATAGCAAAGGATTTAAATAGGACTTGTTGGAACATCCCTTCAATATTGAAAAAATAAACTTTGATTTTCAAAGCCAGAATAAATGAAAACAAAGATGATCAAAAAAAAAAAATGAAAACAAAGACTTTGACTTTTAGAAAATTAGATAGACTCTTTGAACAACTCATTGACTTTTCAAACAAGCAAAAAGACACTAAAAACTGTATGGATAGATAATTAGAGTATCCACAGTGGTATAATCAAAACTAAAATGTTGCTAAGATTAGCAATATTTGCTCAAAAAAGAGCTCACAATGGAATAATCAGATTTAGCAATCTCTTAATAATTCATCAAATTTTGGTTAATGGCTAATCAAAACTTGCAACTTTTTGCCAATAATTAAATTTAGTTGTCTCCATATTTTCTCAATCAAGTATAGTATCATTACACAAAAATATCCTCTCTCTTCCAATTTCAACATATTTCTAGAAAAAATACTTTTAAAAAAAGTTTTTACTTTTTTTTGCCAAAAAAACCTTTTTTTTTTCAAAACTATTTTTTATTCAAAAACTGTTTTTTTTTTTTTTACTTTTTCCCGAAAACAGTTTTTTTTTTAAATCAAAGTTTTCAAAAAACTAATTTCTCTTTTGTCTAATGACCTGTTTTTATTAGTTTGAAACTTATTTTTAAAAAATTATTTTCTATGTTCACAATTTTTAGATTTTTATAAATTGAAAATGTGATGTGGCAAGTTTTGATTATTTAATTTGATTGTACCATTGTGGAGCTCTACATTGCTAACTTTAACAACCCTTTAAATGCATAACTAAAAAATGATGTGGTAACTTTTGATTATTGACTTTTGGTTATTCTACTGTGGATGCTCTTATGGGGTGTTTCCACTAACAAAAATCCCAAAAAAAACTTAACGCATTTTTTCATTTCGTTTCTATTAACAAAAAACTTTCAGCATTTTCACATTTTGTTTCCACTTACAAAACTTGTCAAAAAAAATTATTTTTCCTACAATAACTCGACTCACAAACCATCAACAATTTATTCACTACCGGAAACAACTTGATATTTTTTAACAATTTATTCACTACCGAAAACACCTAACAACTTTGCAATCACAAGGAAAAATTTACAAAATTTTTACTATAAAAAATGGCTAAATCTACTGTCAGCCTACAGGGCGGATAATAGTGGGGTGCACACCAGGGTTGTTGATACCGTTCCGTACCGGCCGGTACCGGCCGGTACGTTCCGTTTCAGCACATATCCGGTACTCTTTACCTCCATTTCCGTTTCGTCCAACTTTCCGGCTGATCTCGGACGATTCCGGCGTACCGGGAGAATCTCGGCCGAGAAGCTGTTACCGGGATTTTCGTCCGGGATTTTGCAGATCGTGACCGGAAGCTGTTACAAGGGCATCTCTGCCAAATTGCAAGAGAGAGAGAGAGAGAGAGAGAGAGAGAGAGAGAGAGAAGCTTGTCCAGTTGTGGCCGATCGCAACCCTCGCAGAGCAGATACCTGTGTATGCACTTCGCCATGACTGGTTGAGGAGAGAGAAAAAGAGAAGCAGAGGCGGGGAGGAGGTGTGCTGGTAGAAAATGACAGAAAGGATTGTTTGTTGCTAGTATTACAAGTGACATAAAGACGAAATTACCCTTGGTTATTGCTAGTATTACAAGTTACAACTTACACGTGGGGACTGAGAAAGGTTTTGTTTTCATTTATTTCTTTGAGCTTATAGTTTTTTTAAAATAAAATTTGAACTCTCATGATTTGATATTTATGGGAATTTCTATTAATGAGAGTGTGATTTGTGTTGTTTAATAAAATTTTATGTTATAATATATTGAATAACATGCAAAAAATAACCGATTTATAACTATATAATGTAAATAGCGCTAAATCCAAAACGGTACCCGGTATCTGACCGGTACCGGTACGTACCGTACCAGTAGAAAAACCGGTACCCTAACCGGTACGGTATTCAGAACCTTGGTGCACACGCCTCTTTTTTGAGCTAATTTTTGTGAGTTCCAATGCAATGTGATGTCATGTACGGAAGTGATTGCAATTTAAGAACCAAATGACCATATTGACCTCTAGATTACTTCTCTCAATACTGTGACCTATACACTATTCTTCGCCAATTCTTCTTCTGAAATTTCCAAAGCAGTCATTTATGCCTTGTTCTCTTCCCTTTTCAAAAAGAATTTTTCAAAAAATTCTCTCTAAATTCTCCCAAGATTCTCCCTACTTTTAACATTTCTCTCTCTACTTATTATCCTTACAATTTTTCAAAATTTTTTTTAAAACACCAACCAAACAAAGCATAAATATTGCCGATCGAGATAGCAATCGACGAGAAACCCATCACCGGTTTGAATATCGGCTCCTCCGTCTCCGGATATCAACCACATACTTATTCAAAGCTAGTTGAATCACAAAACCCATGAAACCCCTCATCCTCATCCTCACAAAACCCATGAAAACCCACGTACTGATTCAAACAGTCATTAAGCTTACAATTTCATTTTTTCTGTTCAGCTATGGCGGAAGTAGTAGAAGACAACACTATTGAAGGAAGAAAGTAAAAAGCCCAGGATCTTATTCTCATGTGGAAACCAAGCTCTTAAGAAACGCCTATTTTCTCAAACCCTTGGCCCCTCCATTAAAGAACCAGGGTTTGTGCTTCCTTCAAATCTCTTTCCTCTCAACATGTACGACGCTAATACATGTGAAACACCAATACATGTGATTCTTTCTTGCCCATTTTCTACATACATTTGGACAAAAATAGTAGATTGATGGAATCTAACTTGGGTGGCTCATTCAAATTTGTTGGATTTATCTTCCTGGTGGTTTTCGTCTGGGTTCAAAAATTTGGAAAAACATATGTGGGAATGCTGCTTTTATGCAACATTATGGTCTATTTGGATTGCAAGGAATGATGTTATTTTCAACAACAAAGCTGCAGATCGTAACCAAGTGGTAGAGCTAACCAAAACAAGGGTAGCTTTATGGATCAAAGCTAGATTTGATATCAAGGTGTATACGGTGGAAGATATTAAAAGAAATCTTGATGGTGCTAGACGTCTCATTATTTAAGAGTGTTTGGCTGTATTTTCCCTTTTATTTACCTTGTCTTTGTTTATCTTTGTAGGGTTGGGTTGAACTTTCTGGTTCTCCCTTCCCTGTTACTCGATGTACCCTCTTCGAGTTTAATAAAATTTTCTTTTGCCGATTAAAAAAAAAAAACATGTACGACGCTAAAAGATGCCATGAGCCCGAGGTTTTGATGGGATTTATCTGTGTTTGCTACTATATTTGGAATTACCCACAAAATCTAAAAAATTTTCCATCCAAAAAAGAAAAAAAGAAGCAGCATCAAAGAAACCCATTTTTTTCAAATTTCTCTCTCCTCTCCTCCTCGCAATGAAAGGTATAATGGAGTGTCAAGAGAATCAAATTAATTAGGCCAAAATGAACAAAAATACAAAGAAAAGAGATTTTCTGATAAACAAATTAATTAGACCAATGGCGAGGGGGGGAGGGGGGTTTCCAGAGATGGGAGAGATGGGGATTTTGTGGCCATTGTCGTATAGTGTGAGAAAAAGAGAGGAGTTCTTCAAGGAGCAGCCAAAAAGCAAGGTTAGTATTGTCATTTAGCAAAATGCTAGGCCCAACAATACAAGGACACAAAAGCTGACTTGACCAGAAAAGAACAGGAACACGTGGAAGCTCCTTACTTGATGCAAATTATTTTATTTATTCCTTATTGTACGCCCAGTGGGCGTATTTTAGAAGAACCGATCAAAAATACCCACTTAAACTAGGACAAAAAAGACAATTTAAAAAGTACTCCTCGATTCTTGCAACCCCATTATTTTTCCTGCATCACCATAGCCCCACCTTACCTAGGGTATCTCCTCTGCGGCTGCCACCTACTCTCCCCAATTTTAATTTAGGCATCTTCTTTTTTTTTTGTTGTAAGGAAGGAAAATGATACAGCCACCGATCTAATTCCACCGCACCGCCCACAGCACGCTCGCCGGGCCCACTCCGGCCACCGGACAGCCAATCCGAACCGTCAAAAAATTCTAAATAAAAAAATTGAGTGGGCTTGCGCAAGAATCAATGGCATTCTGACGTGTGTAAGTGCTCGATCCAAACGTCAAAAAATCAGATGATCCAAGCCATTAAAAATGGAAGTTTAGATTGAGCACTTACACACGTCGAATGCCATTGATTCTCACGTCGGCCCACTAGGTTTTTTTTTTAGAATTTTTGGACGGTTTGGATCGACTATCCAATGGCCGGAGAGGGCCTGGTGAGCGTGCGGTGAACGGTGCGGTGGAATTGGTTCGGTGGCTGTATCATTTTCCTTTAACTATTTCCCGCTGCCTCAACAAACAAAACACGTGGTACCTGCTACCTGTAGATTAAAAAAAAATAATAAAGAAGATGCTAAGGAAAATGTGTAGATTGTGTGGGGAGAGCTGCTACTCCCCCCGACACACCCCCCTCCCGGCCCCACATGTTTTTTCCCGGACAATCCCGCCCGCCCGCCCCTCTCTCCCTTTTTTTTCTTTCTTTCTTTTTACAGTTTACTTTTCTTTTTCTATTTTTCTTTTCTTTCCGATTTGGTTTTTTTTTTCATTTTATTTCCTTTTCTTTCTTTCCGGTTTGAATTTCTTTTTCTCTTTAATAATAAGTTCAAGTCTTTTTTTTTTTTTTTGGAAAGCAGGTTCAAGTCTAATTCTAGGTTTTGTAAAGTAATTGAGAGAAAAAAAAGTGTTTCAATTGATCATGTTTATCAGACTGTTATTTTTTTTTTTGTCCTTTATAGATTAAAAAATATAGTTATGAAAATAAGTGTTTTAATTTTCAATCCGTTTGAACTAGTGCAAAGATGTTATTTTTCTGATCATTTTATCCTAAATGGTCGTAATAAATTTTTGGCTTCAAGGCCTTTCAATGAACACCCTAAAAGAGTCTTGAAACTAAATAATGAGTTTTAGGGTGTTTATTGAAATATCTTAAACCAAAAAAATGATATTTGCTCTGATTTAACTGAATTGCAAATTAAAGCACTTAATTCTTGAATTATATTTTTAAATATACAAATGGTGTATTTATAGAAATTAAATAAATAGTTAAAAAATTAAGTGCTCCAAATTTCAAACCGTTTGAATAGGTGAGAAAATTTTATTTTTCTAATCATTTAATTCTAAAGGGTCATAATTAAATTTTGACTATAGGACTCTCGTTGATTAGCCCTAAGAAAGTTGTAGAATCAAATATCTCTTAGGACTAACCAACGAGAGCCCTAAAATCAAAATTTAATTATGACCCTTTAGAATTAAATGATCAGAAAAATAAAATCTTATCACCCATTCAAACGGATTAAAATTTGGAACACTTAATTTTTCAAACCTTTAGTTTATATATTAAAAAAATGGTTAAAAAATTAAGTGCTCCAAATTTTAATCTGTTTGAACCGATAGAAAGATTTTATTTTTCTGATCATTTTATCCTAAATGGTCATAATTAAATTTTGACTTTAGGACTCTCGTTGATTAGCCCTAAGAAAGTTGTACAACCAAATATCTTAGGACTAACTAACGAGAGTTCTAGAGTCAAAGTTTAACTATTACCATTTTGGATAAAATCATCAGAAAACTAAATCTTTCTATCGGTTCCAACTGATTGAAATTTGGAGCACTTAATTTTTTAACCATATTTTTTAATATATAAATTAAAGGTTGAAAAATTAAGTGTTCCAAATTTCAATCCGTTTGAATAGGTGAGAAGATTTTATTTTTCTGATCATTTAATTCTAAGGGATTATAATTCTTTTTTTTCTCTCAATTATTTTACAAAGCCTAGAATTAAACTTGAACCTATTATTAAGGAGAAAAAAAATTCAAACCGGAAAGAAAGAAAAAGAAAAAAAATGAAAAAAAAAACCAAACCGAAAAGAAAAGGAAAAAAAGAATGGAAAACAAACTGTAAAAGAAAGAAAGAAAAGGGAGAGAGAGAGGGGGGCGGGGGTAATTTCGGAAAAGGGCAGTGGGGCCTGGGGGGTTGTGTGTCGGGGGGGAGTAGCAATTTACTTATGTGGGGGGAGAGTAGGTGGCAGGATTGCAGAGAAGTGATTTTCTCACTCATTAAATTGTTAACTGTACTTATAAAAGAGTGCGAAAATCAACTTCATATTGAGTGTATATATAAAAATTTGGGGAGATGTCGATCTATATATTATTGTATATATATTTTTCATATATCCATTGTAATGTTAAATCTAAACGGTACTTATAAATTTTACAGTACGTTTATGTACCATACAACTAACAAAAATAATATGCTGTCCGGTACGAGTTTAATAACTATACTGGTATAAAGTCCATTCAGGAATGCACTCTTGCATTGTGATAAAATGTTGAACTATCCTAGACAATTAGGGGTGTATCCCGTTCAATTTCTTCCAACTAGTCCGGTCTAGTTTGGGTCATTTGTGGGTTCTTTCAAGGCTATCAATAATGATTGAAATCGGTCATTTTTTAGAGTTTGTTGACAACATTGATCACGCCAAAAATCACGTTGATTAAATATTAGTATTTGATATAATTTTGAATTACATTAAATTTGTAAAAAAAATGTGCAACATTAAATTAGAACCTATTTAATACAATTATATGAAAATCAATGCATTCTGATGTCATGCATTAATATTGGACGGGATCCTCTCCCAGACAATTAGGAGTGAAGTTCCACACCTACAATAATACTGACAACTTGGTTGGATTTGATGTTGTCTAGAAATTATTGAAGGTACAGTGGGCGATCTTCAACGTTATCCTTTCTCTGTCGGAAAAGTCTTGGACCACCGCATAGGCCACCGTATATTGTGTGGATTCACTTTCGGTCGCATAAAAATATAAAAAAAGTTATTAATTTTATAATAATTATTGATAAGGTCATGTAAAAAATCAATTCTAACGAACATCGATGTATATGTTTTCTAAATTCATAGAAACGAAACTGCGAAACTTTACGTTGTGTTCAAATGAGTTTTTGAGAAATTTTTTATGAGAGTAATAATTAGAAGTAGGAGTAATGAATGAAAAGAGATAAATAGATAAATAAAAATAATAATTGGAGATCGAGGAATGAATGCAGAATAATATTTGAAAGTAGAGATAATAAGTATTTTTTGAATTAAATTTTTTTTTTTCAAATAGGAAAGCGAAAAAAGCATTAGTATTTTTTTGGGGTATGGAGTAAACCCAACACGGCGTGTAGTGGTCGTTGTTATCACTGAGCTTTAGAAAACCCTTCACACCGAAATTCCAGTACGTAACTACGTACATCTCCACCGCCACCACCGCCGCAATTTAGGAGGGTTGTGCCATAGCCGCCGTCTTCTCGTGGATTTCCCACTCTCTTTCTAAGAGCATGGCCAGTAGTAGTGATTCTAGTGAAGCCCCCCTCTCAAATTTCCTACTCTCTCTTTTAAGGAGCATGACCAGTAGTGATTCTAGTGAAGCCCCTCCCTCATCACCAAGTGAGACTTCAACCATCAACTCTTCTATTGAAGCCCCTCCCTCAATTTCACCTGGTGAGACTTCAAGCATAATTTCCTCATCTCCTAGAAAGACTTCAAACATCAACAATCGTACCATAATCACGCCCTCAACACCTAGTGAGACTTCAACCATCAACAGTTCTAGCGAAACCAAATCCAAGTGCTCAGCACTCCTACAATGTTTGGCCGCCAATTTCAAGGCCAGTTTTTGTGCCTCCAATTCCAAACCCAACCCGCCCGAGAACAACCACCACCACCAGGTCCACCGCAATGCAGTTTCAAGCAGTGCAACCACCATTGAAGATGACCACCGCGGGGAAGCGATTTCCCTCTCGTCTAAAATGATCCGTAATGATCTCCTCCTCGTGGATTCGGCCTTTGCAGAGGGGAACAAGTACATGGACCACGTGAATGTTAAAATCAACCTGGCCCAGCCGAAATTTGAAGAGCTACGAAAATCAGGCGGAAGTCGGAGAGACTTTGACGAGCTCCGAAAGGCCGTCGCGAAGCTGAAATTGCAAATCCCTTCGCACGGGAAAATCCGTTCTGCGGATTCCAACCCAAATCGTAACCAGTGGCCGAATATAAACGAGGCCGAGGATGGAATGACGCACTTCTTCTACAAGGCGCCTGAGGTCGAGCACGCCGGTGATTTTGATGGCCTAATATTGGAAGCTTTCCGTGAACTCCCCCTGCCATTGCAGATGTGTTTGTTATGTTTCTTCAAGTTCCCACCAGCGGTAACTATAAAGAGAACGACGATGATTTACCTGTGGATAGGGCAGCGATATACTTATTGGCGTCTGTGGGGTACTGGTAGAAAAAAGTTGAAAGAAGAACTTCCACTAGAAGAGGATGTTGGCAACAAGATCATTGATGAGCTTATTGCAAAGGGCTTCATTGAGCCTGTCTACCAAAATTGCTCCTTGGTGCCAGACAGTTGCAGGATGAGCCTTTCTGTTCGTTCTACTTTATACAAAAAGGCTGAACATAGAGGATTTACTTCAAATGATACTCTTGATTTGGATCGTGGATTTGTTTGTGGCGGTCAATATGGGCACTCATGTTTGATCAATGTCGGCGAGGCCATTATTCATTGCGGGCCTGAAATATTTGAGAATATGAATAATGCCCAAAGTTTTTATCTTGGAAGGTGGCAGAGCTTAGCCACACACCACACCGAACTAGCAGACGCCAAAATTCTCCTTGGACTGAAGAAGTTGAATAGATGAACTTTTCTAAGCCTCCGAGGAATTTCTATGATTACGGAGCTTCCTGCATTCATTGTAGAGCTCAATGATTTGAAGATCTTAGATCTCAGTGCTTGTCATAATCTTGAGGCGATTCCTAACAATGTAGGTTTGCTCGAGAATTTGACACACTTGGACATGTCCGAGTGTTACTTTTTAGAACACATGCCCGAGAGTCTTGCTCAACTATCAAACCTCCAAGCCCTCAAGGGATTCTTCATTGGAGATTTCAACAACAACAACAAACAATCATGTACTCTTCACAATTTGTCAAGACTGTCGAAGTTGAGGAAACTTAACATCTATGTAAGTGTGAAAGACTTTCCCAGATTGTGGAACTTTGATGATTTAAAAAATTTTGAAGGACTGCAAAAGTTGACAATATCATGGGGAGGATGCTCTTTACAAGGTGAAAGCCTGAGGCTCAAAAAAATTCTAGAGAACCCTAGTCTTGGAGAATCAAGAAGAAAACTAATAGCAGATAGTCAAGCCACCGTAGCAGCATTCTTTGCTACTTGAGCACAAGGCCCTCTGGCACTTCCTCCTAGATTGGAGAAACTAGACCTTCAGTGTTTCCCTACGGTGAGTCTAACCAATTGGTTGAGGCCTGCCGAAATGAAGGGACTAAAGAAACTATACATTAGAGGAGGGCAACTATGTGATCTAGGCGAATCAGGGAACAGCCAAGGGGAGCACTGGAACGTGGAGATATTGCGTTTGAAGTACTTGGAGGAATTAGAGATAGATTGGAGAGAACTGATCGAGGATATTATTTCCCAAATTAATTTACTTGCACCAGGTAGAATACCCCAAGCTTACTAACTTCTGGTGTGATCAGAGGGGCGTGTGGATGGATGACAAGGCCATTGATACTCATGTACAGCTGCAGAATTACCTCAGATTCAGTGGCACGATTGGCTCGAGTTCTATGCAGGGCTCTGGTTCAACCTCAGCTCACGATGATTGTAACATTTGCCCAGTAGATGAGAAACGGCTTTAGTTAATTAGGTTTAGTGCAAGCTTACATGCTTAGCTAAAAGATAAGATCCGTTGTTGAGGGAGTGTTAGAATCTTGGTTGTAACTTACTCCAAGTGGAGCCTCCCCAAGAAAGGTAGGTTCTCCCATGGCTTCTTTATCATGTATTTTCTTTCTCGTTCTTCCTCGCTGTAACTTAGTTATCTCCAAAATAAACAATTGATATCTAGAAATCAGGCATTTGTTGGGAAGTATTACACTGAGGTTGCTTTATGGAAGGATATCAAGACTCTGGTTATTTGTGCGGAGTAGAAGAGCTTCGATTTTGCCTTTGAACAAGGCTGCTTGTACTACCTATACAAGTAAGTTTATCACAATTTTTCCCTTGTGCATTCTCATCATTATGCAATGTAATTGACGTCCTTGGTATGCATCTCTGATGGTTTGTTGAATTTCCATTGAGTTCCTCACTTTTGTCTGATCTTTTGGGTAGCCAAGGAGCAGGAATTAGGGAGATACAATGTTGTGAGAGTATGTCTGGTATGAATCATAATGGATATAGATAGATTTCAGTTAAGGGTAGTTAGTTGTAGTTATTTTGAGACAATGGCCAATGCATTGATTTGCTGGAGGGTAGTTAATTGTAGTTATTCTGAGGCAATGGCTAACCGCATTGATTTACTTGGGTTCATTGATGTCTATTTTATGGATAAAAAAAATAGTTAGATAAGCGCATTCATTTATGTACTTTTAAGATATTTGGGCAAGTAGATGATCAGCACAAGTTTTACGTACAAGTGTAACTCCACAGAATTTGTGACTTGAGTCACCTCTGTGATCATTAAGGACACTTGTGCCTAATGGTATAAATTTATTGGAGGTTGAGAGCTAAGATGAAGGTGTGACATGTAAACGAATGGAGAGAGTGTGGACATGGTTTTAGAGAATGCACTGTTAATTTCATGTAGGAAATTGGTTAGAAAGGGAATCGTAAGCGATGGGAATTGAGGGTTGCAACAAACAGTGGCTATTGACTCCCTTAGTAAAAAAAAAAAAAGACATAGGCTAATCTTGGTTGCATGTCTTAGATGGCCATATATTATTGGGCTCATTTCCTATCCGCTAAAGCTTTTGGAATTTGATGCTGTAAATGATATGAGTTTTGATTTCTATGTACTAATTTTTTCATCTCCACGTTTAAGATGGCTTGCAGTGAGAAAGAGGATGTCTCACAGTGTAGAGACCCACAATTATTTTCTCAAATTTTAAATGTTTAATATGTATTTGGATTATCAAAGTATGGATAATGATGAAGATATGAGTTGGGTCAATGTGAGATGACTTGTAAGTTGTGGGAATTGACGTAACACAATAGGAGTGAAAGGGTATAAGTGTTATTTGTACTATATAAGTCAAAAATTGGGGTAGGAAATCATTTTTCCCTTTCTTTTTCTTTCCCGGCCGGCTCTCTCTCTCTCTCGGCTCTCTCCTCTCCCACCTTCTCTCTTCGATTTCATCTATTACGAGTGAGAGTCTTGAAAAATCCCAAGTACAAAAGTTGTTCTATGCGACGAGAGCTTTCAATCCATCCAAGAAAATTCATGATCGGAGCACTGTGAAGTTTCCTCCATGTTCGGGCTTGCTTCTAACCTTCGAGGTAGGGATCTCCTACCTTCTTTACATGTTTTAGTGTTAGTTGGATGTACAAGAATCAAGTTTGATCATCTACTTTGAGTCTTGAATGAATCTTGAGTATGCTGAAAATTTCATAGGTTTTGGTAATCTGTCTTTTGGGAGCTCTTCTGCTAGGAATTAATTTTTGGTGTCTTCATAACAGTTGAAGTACGTTTCGATACAAAGATTTCAGTACCAAGATCATGAAAAACCGATAATCACACAATTAGTTATGAATTTTTGAATACTGGCTGTTTCCTGGATGCGCGAATCTGCGCGTGGCTGTCTTCTTTTAATTTTCTGGGCATGATGAACAATTTGGGTGGCTTTGGGTCTTTTACAGAAGCTGCATATTTAAGTTAAAAAGAGATTGGCGTTGGAATCAAGTAATTTGGTTAAATATACAATTTTTGGTGAATTTCTAAAGCAGAGTTGGTTGACTGGGGCGGAAATGATTGCGAATCTGTTTTTATTTTGATTGTTGGGTTAATCTCCTCTCGTTTCTGAACCTGGGATTTTTACTGAGTGTAGGGCTTGTAGTGGTGCCACTTTTGGCGTTGGTTTCAATATTTTTGGGTTTAAGATGAATGAGTTATGATTTTTCAATCAATTCTACTTATTCCCGCGTAGAATCTGGCAGCACCGGCGGACTTTGGTAAAATGGTCATAACTCCTAGCTTGGGAGTCGAAACGACACACCGTTTGTTTTGTTAGAAACTAGACACATAGAGCTTTCCAACCATACATCCCATGCATCATGGGTATGTCCGAGCGATAACAGATTTGCATCCAAAGTTGACCCAAATCTGTCTTTGCACTAGTTTCACCGTTATGTTGAGTTATACTCGCGAGGCCGTAGTAAGGTTGCTTGAACTTTGTTTCTGACATACGACCTATCAACTCGAAGAAGAAGTATACTTTTCAATGGTTTAAATGTCTTTCTCAAATTTATGTTATTTGATCGGTTATAGTCAAAATTTGAAAGTGTGAATGATTAATTTAACCCATTGGATATATGGGGATACGATTAGTTGATCTAGATGACTACTTATTGGGATATGAGAACTAGTGAGCATAAGGGTTAAATACTTATAAACGATTGGAATAGAAAATGGATTAGATGGATAATACGATCGATAATAAATTAAGTTGTAGAATGTTTGACGCGATGTGTAAATTATTTGATGTCTTTCCATGAGATTGAGACTTTGGGCTTGCGGGATACTTGTAGGGAATTAAACAAGATTTGGTGAATCACTTGGCATGAGTGCATGGTTGCTAAGCATTGATGGGTGCTACATTGATGAGGATCTTTATAGGTAATTGCAAACTAGATTCTTAATGGAGATATCACAACGGGGTTCCAGTAGGTGGTAAAATGAGATGTGAAATAAAGGGTCGGTTTACAATGTGAAGGATGTGGGTTTTTGTGCTTTCTTTATTGAAATGATGAAGATGAGATTATTTACGTGTAACTGAATTTAAGTATTGGTGTGAGAGATATGTTTTGCTAGGTGTGGGGATCAGAGGAAACGGTGGATAAGGAGATTGCCTGCTCAATGAGAATATGTGACACTAAAGGAATGAACATAGGACGTACGGGGGTCCCTAAAGCCCGGAAGTGCACAAGAATGAACATAGGACGTACGGGGGTCCGGGGGTCCCTAAAGCCCGGAAGTGCACAAGAATGAACATAGGACGTACGGGGGTCCCTAAAGCCCGGAAGTGCACAAGAAAGAACATAGGACGTACGGGGGTCCCTAAAGCCCGGAAGTGCACAAGAATGAACATAGGACGTACGGGGGTCCCTAAAGCCCGGACACAAGAATGAACATAGGACGTACGGGGGTCCCTAAAGCCCGGAAGTGCACAAGAAAGAACATAGGACGTACGGGGGTCCCTAAAGCCCGGAAGTGCACAAGAATGAACATAGGACGTACGGGGGTCCCTAAAGCCCGGAAGTGCACAAGAAAGCCACGGATCCACTGAAAAGTGTGATGCCGGAATGAACATAGGATGCACGGGGTCCTTATTGCCCGGAAATGAAATCGAGACGTGTGACATAGTGAAAACGGAGAATCTGGTTATTATTTAGCACCATACTAAGATTGAAATGTCAGTTTGGGTTGGTAACTTAGATCGTCTAAGATGTCGATACTAGCATATATTCCTTCTTTTAGACCTCCAAATCATTGTGGCTTGTTCTCTTGATATGTGGTGGGCAACTTGTTTGTGTGAATGCATATTTGGTACCTTGTGGTATTACGTATTGCAAGAGTTTCATATAGGGTGTTGCACGCTAGACTTCTACAAGAAATCTTATTGTGAATGGATTTGCTAGATGTTAACTTGAGATTTGAAAATTGGTGAGGGGTTGGCTACTTGCATGAGAAAAGAAAGTGAAAACATCTTATTAAAGAACTTGGAGTAATCTTTAGGTCTTTGAAATGGAAATGAAAAAGCAAGGATTGATTTGGGTAACGCCGTAACGATAAGCTGAGATTTTAAAAATGTTTGTGTGTGTAGGTGAGAGTGTTAGTGTTTGAGAAATGGAGCTAAATATTCTTTAGCATGATTATGGTATTTTGAGTTTCACTTGTCATAAAACAAATAAGCTTTTGGAAAATGTTTTCCCTTGATGTCTGTTTTCGCTTATGCATATAATTTAGGTATGGATATCTCTACGAGCTAGTGTAGCTCACCCTATCCTTTCAGGTACTCGTCATGACACTTAGCTTGGATTGCATGGAGTGCACATTGAGACGTCTCTTGAGAGCTTCATTGGAAACATTAAGGAGGTGTTTATCATTTAGTTTAATTCATGTCATGTACTTTACTCGCAATTGAGGGTTGTACCATTTGATTAGATCATATGTAAAGCCATGTATAAACTCATCTATTTGATTATTGTGAATCTCTTTAATGGAAGATGTTTGGGAGGTTTTATGTAAAAAAAAAAATAATTTTTGAGAGAAGAAGCGACTTGATTTGCTTTCCGGATTTACATGACATTTAAGGATAAATATAGTTGAGAGAAAGACTTTTGTTTATAGAAAATCTATTAATATTTAGTAAAAAAAATCGAGGGCGTGACACACAGTTTGATATGCATTCTTGCGCAATTAATGCCCTAGCAGCATGTTCATCTACATAACTTGTATCTGTTATGAAATCTTAGTCTCCCATACGTTGTAGCATTAAAGCTTTGAAAGTTCTACACTACATGATTGAATGCCCCCCAACTGCATAGTTTTTCCTCCCTGGGGTGATTCTGAGATTCAAACTTTTTGATACCTACCTTCTGGGATTTGAATAATAGTTTTGAGTCCCATAGTTTGTCTTCTTTACGATACAACTGTCATGGATCGTATTTCGGTCAAGGAGCAAAAAGAAATACTCTCTTGCTTTCGATTAGGAAAAAAAGGTTACTTTCTTGCTTGGAGAAGGTAACTAGAGTCCGTGATATACAAATTTAGACCAGGTCCTTCAGGATCCTCATAATTATCAATATATCGCTCCTGTTTATGTGCATCTAATTCTGCATAATGAGCAACTCCCTGGACTAATTAGGAAGAGGACTGAATTAGCTTGAGGAGTTTTCTTGTCAATCCCTAGATAGTGTGCTTCAAAGATAGGAAAATGTTTCTCTGGGTACTGGGTGACATTGATTTGCTGATATAGATGGGATCCTAGACCTTGGTCTAAGTGTGAGCCTTGCACACTGGATGAATACCTTTGATAATTGTCACTATATCTCCAGTAATTATCTGTCTGCCTCAGACCCATGGATCTCTATCATGGTACATCGTGTAAGGTTGTTTTATAAATAATGCAAACTAGGCCAGCCCTCTTCTATTGTTCTTCAAGCGGTGCAACATTTGGATTGGGAGCATGAAAAAGAGGAAATATGTAGTAAAGACAAGACAACCTATGGAAATTAACCCCCAAACTATGAAAAAGAGGAAATATGTAGTAGGGTCAGTATTTCAGAAATTTTTTGGGTCCAACACTCGCCAGAAGAGGCTTCCATAAACAAGTACGTAGCAAAAGATGGTCATATCATTCCAATGGGAAAATTTCAAAATAACCCCCAACCTTTACACCAAAATTCAATTAGACTTCCAACCTTTTAAAAACTTCAATTTTACTCCCAACGTTATATTCCGTTAATCAAAGCGCCCCCTTCCGTCCGAATGATTACCGGATTCCGTTAAGAGCTCCGTTAAATAGCGTCCCGATCGAATTTCGATGATCTAAGTAGCTCAATGTGTGATACTCCATAGAAATCAACAAAAAAGAAGACCGGGAAGGGCTTCATCTGAACAGTTTTTTATTGAATAGTTCAATAAAAAATTGTCCAAATCAAGTCATTTTCGATAATTTTTTTTGCTGATTTCTAACAGGTACTCTTAAAATCACGCTTTAATCATATTTAGTAGCTCGGATCATCAAAATTCGATTGGAAAAGGGGAGGTGCGGATCGATCCGGATTTTGTTCAAGTCTGGACGTCCAAATTTTGCTTCTGTCAGCACCTCCCCTTTTCCGATAGAATTTCAATGATCTGAGCCGCTCAATGTGATTATAACGTAATTTTAAGGGTACCCCCGAGAAATCAACAAAAAAAAACCAGAAAAGGTTTGATTTGAGTAGTTTTTTTTATTAAACTATTCAATAAAAAACTGTTTAGATGAAGCCTTTCGCGGCATTTTTTTTTGCTGATTTCTGGAAAGGTGCCTTTAAAATCACATTTTGAACACATTGAGTGGTTCGGATCATAAAAATTTGATCGGGACGATATTTAACGGAGTCTTTAACGAAATGCGTTAGTCATTCGGACGGAATGGAGCATTTTGATTAACGGAATATAACGATGGGAGTAAAATTGAAGTTTTTAAAAAATTTGAAGTCTAATTGAATTTTGGTGTAAAGGTTGTGGGCTATTTTGAAATTTTACCCTTTCCAATTACCATTCAGTTGAAGTCCAAGTTGGATGGGCCATTTTTACATTTTCCAATTCTAATTTTTGGGTTTTGGGTGTTTGGCAAGAAGAAGGAAAATGGGTTTTGAGGAAAATGGGTTTTGGGTTTTCAGGTTTCTAAAATAAAACGGAGAATGAGGTGAGAGGAGCTTTTTAAATTGTCATTTTCCCATTTTGGAATCCTGGCTTGCCAAAAAGTCTACCCTACCCTCCCCTTTTGGAATAATCTCCAATTTGCCCTCGTTTAGGTCTGGAAGCACTTGGTTTGGGAAAACTGAGCTCTCACAGAAAACTTGAAACTGACAATGCATATTTTATAGTTGGAACTGATAGGTTTTTTTTTTTTTTTTTTTTTCCGGAGTAACTATTTTCCTTCTAATGATAACAAAAGTAGGTGCTCCAAAACCATCTGTGTTTTAGTGTTTCCACCATTCAATTTGTGTTTACATTATGCCTGTATAGGTTTGAAATCTAGTGGATCTATCATTTTAGGCATAAGCCCTTTCGAAAACATGAAAACGTGTTCGTTGGTGATGATCAAGACATGGAAAATGTAAGGGTTTCAATTCGGGATTGGATTGTCGCTAACCATATCCGTTAGATGAGTTCTTCGGTGTTGTAGTATGTTTGTTCAATTGGAGTAATTTTTTTTAATCCGATTTTCTATAATATTTGGTGTTGTAATGTATTTTCTAGTATGTTTGTACAATTTCTGTAATTTGGTTTAATCCGGATTTAAGTAATATTTTGTGTTGTAATTTTTTGATGTTTAGATTATAAATTTCATCGCTTCTTGTATTGTTTGGTTTTTGCCATTACTTTGGTTTTCCCATATCTTCCAAACACTACTCTTACTGCAAAATGCATTTTGTACATATCGTCCAAACGCTCTACCAAATACAAAATACATTCTGATCATAATCCCAAAAATCAAAAAGGCAAAAAGTGGAAAATGAAAAGCCAAAAAGTTGGCTCCCAAACACCTTATTAGTGTGCTTGTTGCCTGCCTTAATCTTGATAACACCTCATTGGCCCAACCAGTAATGAGAAACTACAATGGTCGCAGTCATGTGGTGACAACAGGGCTGGCCCTGGGCATAGGCCTACCAGGCGACCACCTAAGGCCTCCCGTTTTGAGCCAAATAATTGGGCCCCCAAATCGTAAGATAGGTTAAATATTGAGTATGTGATATATTTCGATTAGGGTAAAGTAGCCTGGTGGTAAGCCGTGTGTGTTAAGAGTAGTAGCTCGCAAGTTCGATTCCTATCTCCTTCATTTTTAATTTTAATGTAAAATTTTGGAGTCTGTTTGATTTAAAAAGGCTTCAAAAATGACACTTGGGAGTGTTAAACTCCTGACCTGTTGCCGTTCTAAAGATTTGTACAGCCACATTGCGACCAAACTACAAGCTTGACTTGTTTCTTCTAGGACACAAATAATTAATATACTAAATAATAAAAGGCCCACCTAAGGCCTCGGAAATCTCAAGGCGGAGCCTGGGCAACATAGCTATGGCCAGGTTGGCTTTGGATCTGATTAAGGGAATTGATGCCCTTAGATGAGACTCATATGTGTTCCGTTGTGAGAATCATAACATTTCAAGATGCGCGGCGGAGCCTCACCACTTCATCCACGCTCCAAACATCTCGAACACAAACTCGCCACTCGGATACTCCTCGTCAGGTTTCACCTCGCTACCGTTATCGCCCTCGGACACCTCGGAATTGTTAGAGTTTTTTTCTTTCTCGGCCAACGATTCATCCCTCCGCATCTTGGAAGACAGGTAAATCGAAGGCCCGAATCGAGAGGTTTTGGCGGCGGTAGGAATCGGTGAGGGGGTGGAGGGAGAGAGGTCTGTGTGGGTTTTAGAGGGGAGAGCAGAGAGAGAATCGGGAGGGGAGAGAGGGAGTGAGGGGAAAGAAGGGAAGAGATTTGGATAGTGTGATGAGCGGATAAGGTTTGACAGGGGTTGGAGGTGGAAGTGGGGAAGAACTTCGACATTCTCTCGCTGTAGAGTCTAGCCGTATAACGCATTTTAAAAATATGCGACGTCTTTTTTTTTTTTTCCAAAACGCATTTTTAGAATGCGCGTTGTATTTTTTTAACGTATTTTCAAGGTTGCAACAAACAGTGGCCACTGACTCCCGTAGTAAAAAATGACATGGGCTAATCTTGGTTGCATGTCTTAGATGGCCAAGTAGACGTTATTAGGCTCATTTCCTATTCGCTAAAGCTTTTGGGATTTGACGCTACAACATGATATGAGTTTTGATTTCTATGTACTAATTTTTTCACCTCCACGTTTAAGATGGGTTGCACATGAAAGAGAGGATGTCTCCCAGTTTGATCTACACTCTTGGGCCCGTATCCTAACACCCCATCCTTTTGGGCAATTAATGTGCCCTAGCAGCATGTTCATCTACATGACTTATACTATCTGTTATGAAATCTTACACTCCCATACGTTGTAGCCTTAAAGCTTTGATAACTTCTATACTACATGATTGAATGCCTACAGTTCTTCAATTCCTAGTTTTTGCCCCCTGGGGTGATACTGAGATTCGAACTTTTTGATATCGCGGACTCTAGTTACCTTCTCCAAGCAAATTCGCAAAGATTTTTAGCGGTAGGAATTAATGGTCTTGACATCTTAGAGGGAAAAAAAATGTTAACGGAGTAATCTCGCCGGTTCTTCTTCTCATGGTTTTCTTTTTTCCGTTTTTATTCCTTCTTACCTGTTACCTTTCTTCCCTGTTACCTCTAACATTATCAAACTTAAGTCTTGTTTGGATCAAGAACTCAAGGTCTAGCTTGGATAAATAAGTCAATTAGCTTCTTTTTTTTCTTTATTCAATATTTTTCACCATATGTTAGTTTCGTATCAAATGTTTGTTGATTATTGGATCGTCTCGATAAGGGATAACAAATGTAAATAATCACGATGGAAACCCTTTTCTTTTTTTTTTTTGAATAAAGGTGAAAAAACTCAAAAAAATTGTTCTCATTCAAAAAAAATTTGTGTTTCAAACATAATTTTTTACTTGTTCGATTCTTCTCATTGAGATGAATATTTTTTTGTTGAACTCAAATATTATAAAGCTAACCAACTACAACCATAAAAATCATAGCGACAAGAAAAACACAAAAATAAATTGCATAGCATAACACTTCAAAATGAAAGACCAAACTTGAACGGCCATAACGACAAGAAAAAAAGAGATGAAAGTAGAGAACCATGGCAGGAACACATACACAGAAACTAGCTAGGACTAAGTAATTTTTTTAATAAGTAATTTATGTAAATTAATTAACCAAAAATTAAACACAGTGTTTTTCCATTGTACCAAGTAACTAAAATTAAGTCGTTCTGTGTATGTATGTATGTAACAAAAAATTAAGTACATTAATTTTTTCCCACCAGTAACAGGGAACAAAGGTAACAGGGAAGAAGAAAAACAAAACGGCAAGAAGAAGGAAATGGTTACTCCATTACATTTTTCTACTCTAAAACGACACTGTTTTACTTTAGAAATAAAAGAAGGCTGTAGTGAGCCATTAGATCTCCTCATTAGTGTGTTGTCAATCCCACAGCAAAAGCCTCACAAGATCCCTCACAGGGAGATCCTCATAGAGGATCCAAATCTGTTTTGAACTCCATATTAATGAGATTCTCATGATTCGGGAGCTGGGGATATAATGAAAGGAATGTGTTAGGCATCCTTCATTAGAGACAACATGCATGTTGTCCCTCAATCCAAGCCGTCTGTTCGACAATCCAACAATCCAAATTTCATCTCGACATGAACAGCTCGGATCGATGCCACATAGTGGAGATGAAATTTGGACCGTTGGATGTCAATGTTTAGTTAACAGGACAAAAACCTACTCCTATATACTATGTTCTCCATATATGTTAAAACCCTAATGTTGTGATCAACTTTTTACATAACATACAAACATAAAAAGCACGTCCCAACAATTGGTCACAATTCCTTCTTTCCCACAACCATGCCTTGACCTTTGTGTATTCCAAGATTTCCACCACACCGCAAGTCCACTTCCCGATCAGTGACAAGGACCAGTGCGGAAAGAGAATTCGTGTTCGACAAGGACTAGCGGGGAAGGAGAATCAATCTGTAAGCTTGCATCTAATCAGAGATACTAACATCATCCGAATATTGAGCAAGGAGCTTTTTGAGTCTGCGGTTTCCAATCTTTTCCTGAATATCTTTTCGCCAACTGAGAGAATGAATTTTCAACTCTTTAATCTCACAAAACGCCCTTTCTCGTGTCCTGCCTGATAATAGACAAACAATCGGAAATTCTATTCGCAAGGACGATTCGCAGGGAATCACGCAAGGAAAAATGCGCTTGAGCTCATTCTGGGTCTCACAAAAATCTAGAAAAATATTCATAAATTTTTGAATATTAATTTATGAGGCCCTGTAAAAAATCAGCTCCAACGGATATCGGTAAGTATTACTTTTGGATTCGTAGGAACGAAACTGTTCAGTTCGCCCGTATGAATCCAAAAGTAATACTTACCGGTATCCGTTAGAGCTGATTTTTTACAGGGCCTCATAAATTAATATTCAAAAATTTATGGATATTTTTCTAGATTTTTGTGAGACCCAGAATGAGCCCAAACGCATTTTTCCTTGCGTGATTCCCTGCGAATTGTCCCTGCGAATAGCAGAGCTCGACAAACAATAGCAATGTACTGTTGAAGGCTTCCAGCTTTATGATAGGTTTTTCAAGACAAATACATACATAATATATATAAGATAATGCAGTCATATATTTATTTAAATGTGTGGGTGTGCGGACACAATATGAGCAAGCTAGCAGTCCATCCACATCAAGTACAAGAAGCATTTTACCTGAAATTGTTGGAGGATATTTTAGACTGAGATAAATCTGTAATAGATATTCCAGTTAAAAGTGTGTCCGAATCACCTAGTGAAAATAAAAGATTTCTGCCCTAGGTTTTCCATTCTTCTCTAAGAAAGAAACATGTTTCTTTCTTCCGTCACTTGACCTATTTGAACGTCTTGGTGCAAGCTTACTGGTCGATGGCCGCAATAAACTCTCGGCTGCCACAGTTTCTGATTCTGCAATTACCTCGGTCGACTCACCCTCATTGCTCTTTGAACCCTTGTATTTAGAAACAAGGGTTTCATACTTCTTCTGCAAAATTTCGTAATCTTTACATTTTCTTTCATACAAATGCTTATAGCCAACTTCAGGATATTCAGGGAGAAGCATCTTCTTTTTCAACTCAAGAAAAATTCACTGGCGCATTTGACACACGTGGTTCTACACATCAAAGCATAATTCACGAATTAGGGGAACCATATTTTTTGAAAGGGGAATTTGTAGTGTGTTGAATATCTGTACCTTATCAAATGAAGGTATTTTATCACTAACTGCCAGAGATACCATAAATGCAATCATGTAAACTGCACAGTCATGACTGCATGACATAATTTCATTAGATAAATAAAGTGAAAATAAACCATTAAAGCATGTAGTTATACTGCAGATTTTGTCATTCAATTCGAGTATGGGTCTAAGCATGGAACTAAGAGTGTTATTTTTTTTTTTTTCCATTATTATTTTGCTGGTGAACCAGTTGATGTGCCACTACAATGTCTAATCCTGCTCATAAGAGTCCTCATGGAAAATAACCTTTCCGGAGGTTTCAATACCTGTTTTCTTGTTTTGGAATATTGCCTAGAAATTTGACTTCCCCCTCGTTCAAAGCATTTTGTTCATTTTGTTTATGTACCAACATGGCCTGCATGTTAGTTAAAATCAGTTACTCCATAATATCTTAAGAAAGGGAATACAAATAGAGGGATCGGAAGTTGTATGTGAACTTGTAAATATTTACAAGTGTTTTAGCATGGTGTCTATGCCTTTCAAGATTCATTGAGTCCAGCCAAACTGAACATCTTTCCCTAACATCGTGTACCAACAACATCCCATGGTTGTCTGCAAGAGGAACTCTGATATATTTATGTCCATGTTTCTAGCATCTTACAATCAACCTTGATTTTGAAATGCTGCTCTTTTACCTTCTAATGGTTTGGTTTTATATCATAAAGTCTTTCACTAACACCAGACAAGATATTTCCCTGAACAATGCCACCATAGCAATTCGAAAACAATTAAAATTACACACACAATGCGACCTTAAACGACAAAATTTGTATAATTAAATTTACTTACAACTTCAAGAGTAGAGAAAAAGTGACATCTAGGCGTAGTCTCTCAGGATGTCAATGTAATCATCCACAAGCTACAGGTTCAGCGATAAAGTTAGTAAGTACAAAAGTTGAGAATTTGACGTTACCTATAAATTGTGGGCAAATGTAGCCATAGAAACCCACACACACACACACAAATATTTAAAGTTCCTTACAAAATTTGAAACGTCTTGTCTCTCCCTCAATTCTCCCCTGTACACATGTTTTATACTGCAGAGACTAGAATCAGACCATATTTGTTAACAGTTGTAAAAGATACAAGGGATACTGTATGTCAGTATCACGGACAACTTTAGTCGACAACTAATAAAGTAAACTCATCAAATTTCGCTCTGATAAATAAAAGAACTCATTATATTAACCCAGAGTCAATTTCTGCATTCTCCTCAATAGTTGGAGTATAGAACAAATGTTTCTGAAACCAATCCTGCATTAGAAAATAACAATTAAATGCACAGAAAGTTCCTAACCCCACGGGAATTTTTAAATTTTTGGAGAGTTGGCCATTAAGGCACAAACTAGGAAGCACCGACAGTCTGACATGCCTCGGGGTCGCCGTTACCTTGTTGGACACGCCGGGGTCACGCTCGGATATGTATCAGATACAACATTTGGCGTGTCCCACTATGTTTTTATAGGTTTGCAAAAGTTAAAGGGCTTTTAAGTGCAAACACATAAGAAGATAAATTGTAACCCAATACCTTTGATCCCTTCATCGAAATAACAATATGGGATTCTGTTGGGGGGTCCACAAGTGTATCACCAGCTGGAAAAGACTCTTGAATTTTTTCAATTTCCACTTTGGACAAAGAAATCTTCTTGGGAATCCAGATCAAAGGAATGGTACTACTAGTTTTCAAGTCAAGGTGTTGCATGGCCCATATCTGCATACATTTATGTAAATGGGTCTTCATGAAACTCTACATACCCTTTAAACTTTTGATAGTAATAGATAAGCTTGTTGAACATAATCGTACATATCTATACTACTTCTTTCAGATGTATGAAGTTGTTTCCTTCTTTTTGCTTTCCACAAATGCCCTCAACACTTACAACTAATACCAGCCTTGCCCTGCACCTCTTCCCAACTGACACAATACAACCCAGGGTATAAATTGTTTCCCACACTTTTATTTCCCGCAGAACCCATAAGAGTTCCCCGCTATTGGAAAGTGGCAGCCCACGCAGCGTTTCCTTCTCGCGAAACGCTGCACCGGAAGCAGCGGCTTGTAAACGCAAAAGAAAAGCCCTCTCTTGCTTCGCATCAAGAGGAGAGGACATTGATTTCCGACTCCTCTAACTTGTAAGAGAGCATTGCAACATTCGGCCCCTCTCTCTCTCTCTCTCTCTCTCTCTCTCTCTCTCTCTCTCTCTCTCGCTCTGTTCCTAACCATCAAGTTCTTCTCATCTTTCAGAGGAATCAAATCGGGGTGAACTCAGGGCTGTTTTATAAAGGAAAAGAGCAGTAGAAGCATCGACATCATATGTTGTTCATGTTGGAACTTTGATTCGTTATCGCTGGAAAAATTGCTACACACCAAAAATTAAACAGATAGAAACTTACTGAACCAATTTCAGGCGTCCGGAAATTGGCAATCGAGGCTAGTATTTTTATGAACAATACTATATCCTTAAAGCAAATTCGTCCCCCACACTGGTGCAATGAAATTTTATTTAATAAAAAATTATTTGGGAGTGATTAAATTTGACTCCAAAACAATCACATGAATTTTGGTTGAAGTATGGAAGGGATTTGTATTTCACATTGGTTAGGAATGTGGGAGATAATAAACATATGTATAGAAATTGGGCTTGATCAACCCAGTAGTTATACATATGTTTGTATGTGGAAAAGGGAAAGACAAGGGTTTAAATTGGTTAAGTTCAAAAATCAATTGGTGCCGTTAATTGCCGAATAGGTGTGTCGGTTAATTGGTAGTTCTCACCATTAACAGATGTGGCTTTCCATTGCATCTTTTCATTTTGGTTTTACCCGAAGAGTTTCCACCCTTCCATAAGGCTTCGTTCATCTCTATAAATAGTGCTCGTTTGCATCTTTTTAAGATATCGGAAAAATTACAGAGCACTTACATTACATTCATATTGAGTCTGAGAGAGAGTACTACACAAGTTTGCGTTCGGTTGTTGAACAGATTGGAGTGCTACTTCTGTTCATCGAAAATCGGGTAATCCTGGGAGGCAAACGTTCAAGAGACCCAAAAGCACCAGTATGGGGGACGAATTTGCTTTAAGGATATAGTATTGTTCATAAAAATACTAGCCTCGATTGCCAATTTCCGGACGCCTGAAATTGGTCCAGTAAGTTTCTATCTGTTTAATTTTTGGTGTGTAGCAATTTTTCCAGCGATAACGAATCAAAGTTCCAACAGTTCATACTTTCACCATAGAAGTTGAGACTCCTGGGTACTCTTAAGATGTTCCTTTTAAGTTATTAAACCTGTTGAATGCCATTGTTATACACTACGCGCCAAAGCTGTTCGACAAAATGCCTGGTTTTTTTTTTTTAGTTCTGACTGATTTGTTACCGTACCAAAAACATTAACAACTTACTGTGGAATTGGTTCCATTTTTGCGTTTTTATTGGTTCCCACGAGATTTCCCGGGAAAGTCATCACATGTTTTCTACTTTTGAAAGTTCCGAAATTGTCCCTACCAAGCCTAATTATTAACACACCTAGCTCAAGTTTATTCACGCAAGTTTGGAGCATACACGATAACACGACTATTGACACGTGGTAATTGCAGAATGACTACGCCTATATGCTTTGTGTGTGAGAAGCAAGGACATAAGGTTGATGATTGCCGAAGCAAGCAAGGCAATCAGAACAAGAAACCAGCGCAAGCCAATATGACGGAGATGGAGTTTGAGACTCTCTCTGATGGGGTTAATGACTTGAACCTATCAGCTGTGGTTTCAGAAGTCAATATGGTGGATCAAGGGAACTTGGTGGAACCGGGATTCGTTTATCGCTGGAAATTCGCTACACACCAAAAAGAAACAATATTAGGAAACTCACTGGACCAATTTCAAGCGTCCGGAAATTGGCAATCGAGGCTAGTATTTTTATGGAGAATACTATATCCTTAAAGCAAATTTCGTCCCCCACGCCGGTGCTCTTGGGTCTCTTGAACGTTTGCCTCCCAGGATTACTCGATTTTCGAAGAACGGAAGTAGCACTACAATCTGTTCAACGGGCGAACCAGGAAACTGTGCAGAACTCTCTCAGACTATGTATGTTATGAGTGCAGGAATTTTTCAGTCTTTGAAACGGGAGGAGATGCATCCTATTTATAGAGAAGTAGGCACCCCAAATGAAAGGAAATAGTGACTGTTCGGAATAGTGTTAGGAAAAGACGCAACTGTTCGATGCGGTCTCGGCCGAAGAGACACCACTCTTCGGAATTATCAATGCCGAACCACTTCATTTTCCAAGGGACACATTGTAAAGAAAGGTGCCACGGAAAGTTTGAAGGATTGGCACTGATTAGTATAGTTGCCACTTGTTGGTTTAAAACCAACTTTAATTTTAATTCAAAAGCTTAAATAAATGAAGTAACTAATTTAATTAATTACTTCAAGTACCCAACAAACTTTAAGCCTTAGAATTTTATGAACCCGCTACCACGCATGGCCCGGTTCGGCGGCGAACTAAACAATTTTAATTACTCCATATTTATTTATCCATAGCAGGACAAATAAATTACAACCAAATCAAATAGTTTATTTTGGAGTCAATTTCCAATTCACTTATTTCCAACAATCCCCCACATGAATGAAATTGATGAACACGATGTGCAGCAACATGCAAATGACGAGAGTTCAAAAGGAAATCACCTGTATAGAGTAAGGTAGCTTTTGGCTTTGAACCTCCCCTTGTGAGTTACTATCGGATTTACTAGCTAACCAGTGAACGTGATGTCTTGAACTGTTCAGCCGTTTGTGTAAACCAAGACAACAGTAGTCACACAGGATCTTTCCAAACACAGTTTGGTTCTTACGGTTTTGTCCATTTTGGCCCTGGAACATCGCCTGGTTTCAGAGAGTGCTTTAGAGAATTCAGCCTTTAAATTCTCATTGAAGCGGCCCACTTCGCACTCACATAGGTGATTCTTATTAGGAGTATCCTGCTATACCCCACTTGGAATATCCACAATATAAGAATCATTAAAAGCAAAGCTTAACCTAAAACGCTACAAGCATCACTGTTTCAACATAGGAATGAGTCGGAGAGGTATCTCCTCAGTGATTCTCCTAAGTCTCATACAACTCGGTTGTCCCGTTGAACCTAGATCTTGGGATCTCCAGTCAGCTAGGTTGGGTTGCCGTTATAGAGACTTTTAATTGGTAGGCTTTAGCCCCATTCCCCTCGATGAACGAACAACTGACTCTCTTGATAACCCTTTGGTTAGCGGATCCGCGATATTATCCTTTGACTTTACATAGTCAATAGTGATAACTCCATTTGAGAGTAGTTGCCTAACAGTATTATGTCTACGACGTATATGACGAGACTTACCGTTATACATATTATTCTGTGCCCTGCCGATTGCTGATTGACTATCACAATGTATGCAAACAGCTGGTACCGGTTTAGACCAATTTGGTATATCTTCCAAAAAATTACGAAGCCACTTAGCTTCTTCACTAGCTTTATCCAAAGCTATGAACTCTGATTCCATCGTGGACCGAGCGATGCACGTCTGTTTGGAGGACTTCCAAGCTACAGCTGCACCACCTAGTGTAAACACATATCCACTTGTGGACTTTGAGTCATTGGTGTCAGATATCCAGTTCGCATCACTATATCCTTCTAGTACCGCTGGATACCGAGTATAGTGCAATCCATAATCTTTGGTAAACCTTAGATATCTAAGTACCCTGATTATTGCCGTCCAATGATCCTTCCCTGGATTACTGGTATACCTACTCAGTTTGCTAACTGAATAGGCTATGTCCGATCTTGTACAATTCATTAAGTACATTAGACTGCCTATAATCCGCGAATATTCCAACTGGTGTACACTCTCACCAGTATACTTGTACAAATGCAATGTTAAGTCTACTGGCGTTTTGGATATAGAATCGTCATACTTGTTGAACCTCTCAAGAATTTTCTCAATATAATGCTTTTGAGACAAGACAATTCCCTCGGACGTTCTAGTAATCTTAATTCCTAGAATCACGTCTGCTTTACCCAAATCTTTCATGTCAAACTTAGAGTTCAACATTCTCTTTGTAGATTTAATGATATCATTATTACTCCCAATAATGAGCATATCATCTATATAAAGACAAACAATGACATAACCTTTGTCAATACTCTTGAAATACACACATTTGTCACATTCATTGATTTTGAAACCATTTGAAATCATGACATTGTCAAACTTCTCGTGCCATTGTTTGGGAGCTTGCTTTAAACCATACAAAGATTTTACAAGCTTGCACACTTTCTTTTCTTGTCCTGGAACCTTAAACCCTTCTGGTTGTTCCATGTAAATCTCTTCATTGAGATCACCATTTAAGAAAGCCGTTTTAACATCCATTTGATGTATCTCGAGATTGTTTAGAGCTGCAAAGGCTATTAACATTCGTATGGATGTTATACGCGTAACAGGTGAGTAAGTGTCAAAGTAATCAAGACCTTCCTTTTGTCTGTATCCTTTGACCATAAGTCTCGCCTTATACTTGTCAATTGATCCATCTGCTTTCATTTTCCTTTTGAATATCCACTTGTATCCTAAAGGTTTACAACCTTGTGGGAGATCTACAAGTTCCCACGTGTGTTTTTGCAGAATGGATTCTATCTCACTGTTAATAGCTTCTTTCCATAAAGGAGCTTCAGGAGATGACATTGCTTCCTTAAAGCTTTGAGGTTCAGCTTCTAACATGTATGTCAGAAAATCTGGACCAAAGGATTTTGATGTCCGAGCCCTCTTACTACGTCGAGGCTCTTCATCCTCATTCTTCTCCTCTTGAATTGAGTCCTCATCAATTTCCATATCTTCAGTTTCTTGAACTGACCTGGGCATTCGTGTATTTCTCCATGGAAATACATGTTCAAAGAATGTAGCATTCCTGGATTCCATGATTGTATTAGCATGGATTTCTGAATTTTCTGACTTATATACAAGGAACCGATATGCACTACTATTGTCAGCATAACCGATGAACGCACAATCAACGGTTTTTGGTCCTATCTTAACTCTCTTAGGATCAGGAACCGCTACCTTAGCCAAACACCTATTCGGCAATTATCGGCACCAATTGATTATTGAACTTAACCAATTTAATCCTCATGTCTTTCCCTTTTTCACATACAAAACATATGTATAACTACTGGGTTGATCAAGCCCAATTTCTATACATATGTTTATTATCTCCCACATTCCTAACCAATTTGAAATACAAATCCCTTCCATACTTCAACCAAAATTCATGTGATTGTTTTGGAGTCAATTTTAATCACTCCCAAATAATTTTTTATTAAATAAAATTTTATTTTGTCCAACAATCCCCCACATGAATAAAATTGGCTGGAAACACAATGCAAAATAAAATGCAGATGAAGCGAGAGTACAATAGGAAATTTCCTGTATAGAGTAAGGTAGCTTTTGGCTTTGAACCTCCCCTTGTGAGTTACTATCGGATTTACTAGCTAACCAGTGAACATGATGTCTTGAACTGTTCAGCCGTTTGTGTAAACCAAGACAACAGTAGTCATACAGGATCTTTCCAACACAATTTGGTTCTTACGGTTTTGTCCATTTTGGCCCTGGAACATCGCCTGGTTTCAGAAAGTGCTTTAGAGAATTCAGCCTTTAAATTCTCATAGAAGCGGCCCACTTCGCACTCACATAGGTGATTCTTATTAGGAGCACCCTGTTATACCCCACTAGGAATTTCCACAGTATAAGAACCATTAAAAGCAAAGCTTAACCTCAAACGCTACAGGCATCACTGTGTCACCATAGGAATGAGTTGGAGAGGTATCTCCTCAGTGATTCTCCTAAGTCTCATACAACTCGGTTGTCCCGTTGAACCTAGATCTTGGGATCTCTAGTCAGCTAGGTTGGGTTGCCGTTATAGAGACTTTTAATTGGTAGTTCTTACCATTAACAGATGTGGCTTTCCATTGCATCTTTTCATTTTGGTTTTACCCGAAGAGTTCCCACCCTTCCATAAGGCTTCGTTCATCTCTATAAATAGTGCTTGTTTGCATCCTTTTAAAAAACTGAAAAATTGTAGAGCACATACATTACATTCATGTTGAGTCTGAGAGAGAGTACTACACAAGTTTGCGTTCGCCCATTGAACAGATTGGAGTACTACTTCCGTTCTTTGAAAATCGGGTAATCCTGGGAGGCAAACGTTCAAGAGACCCAAGTGCACTAATGTGGGGGACGAATTTGCTTTAAGGATATAGTATTCTCCATATAAATACTAGCCTTGATTGCCAATTTCCGGACGCCTGAAATTGGTCCAGTAAGTTTTCTAATATTGTTTCTTTTTGGTGTGTAGTGAATTTCCAGTGATAAACGAATCCCGGTTTCAACAGTCGTTTATCACTGGAAATATGCAACATACCAAAAAATAAACATGATTAGAAACTTACTGAACCAATTTCAGGCGTCCCGAAATTGGCAATCGAGGCTAGTATTTTTATGAATAATACTATATCCTTAAAGCAAATTCGTCCCCCACACTGGTGCTCTTGGGTTTCTTGAACGTTTGCCTCCCAGGATTACCTAATTTTCGAAGAACGGAAGTAGCACTACAATCTGTTCAACGAACGAACGCAAACTTGTGCAGTACTCTCTCTCAGACTCAAAATGAACGTAATGTATGTGCTCTGTAATTTTTCCAGTGTTTTCAAAAGAATGTAAATGAATCCTTTTATAGTGCATATGGTGACCTTTCATAAAAAGGAGGTGACTAATCGGAGATACCCAATCAATTGGGACACGATGGTTAACGGCGAACGGATGTCTATCAAAAAGGCACACCCATTTCGGCAACCTACTAGGTAATGTAATGCAATTACCCATGAAGAGTCATACCCATTGGAAACCTCTTTACCATTAGAAATTAAGTTTTATACTTAAATCTTTCTCAACAGTTTCCCTTACAAGAATACAAGTTTAATGGGTCCACCATTAAATTATAAATCCATGTATTCTTTTGTTTCCAACCAACATGAATTTGAGGTCCATCCATAGTTCAACCAAATATTATGTGATTGTTCTGGAGTCAATTCTTATTCACTCCGAAATGATTTTAATTTAATAAAATTAAAAAACCATTTTATCCAACAATCCCCCACATGAATAAAATTGGCTGGATAAACAATGCAATGTAAAATGTAGATGTAGCGAGAGTACAGTAGGAAATTTCCTGCATAGAGTAAGGTAGCTTTTGGCTTTGAACCTCCCCTTGTGAGTTACTATCGGATTTACTAGCTAACCAGTGAACGCGATGTCTTGAACTGTTCAGCCGTTTGTGTAAACCAAGACAATGGTAATCACACAGGATCTTTCCAAACACAATTTGGTTCTTACGGTTGTGTCCATTGTGGCCCTGGAACATTGCCTGGTTTCAGAGAGTGCTTTAGAGAATTCAGCCTTAAAATTCTCATAGAAGCGGCCCACTTCACACTCACATAGGTGATTCTCATTAGGAGTATTCTGCTATGCCCCACTTGGAAATTCCACAGTATGAGAATCATTAAAAGCAAGGCTTAACCTGTTACGTACGCTGCAGACATCACTGTTTCACCATAGGAATAAGTTGGAGAGATATCTCCTCAGTGATACCCCTAAGTCTCATACAACTCGGTTGTCCCATTGAACCTAGATCTTGGGATCTCCAGTCAGCTAGGTTGGGTTGCCGTCATAGAGTACTTTTAATTTATAGGCTTTAATCTCATTCCCCTCGACAATCATTTGTTCTCTAGTCAAAAGTCAAGTTTAATGGATCCGTAAATAATTCTTTTTGACGTTTCAATCTCAAGTGAGAACAAATGTTTAACGGCAAGTTGTCTATAACATAAATATTGAGACAAGCCGTATTAGAAGGTCCCATATGCCTTTCAAGCAACTGATGGCCATCACAGTTCAACTCTTGGCATATAATCGGACCATATGGAGCATCCTCTAAGAATGGCCTATGGCCACTCCGCGTACTAGCTTTTGCCTAACGCAATGGGTTGATCAGACTCCATTGTAGACCTTGCTATACACGTAGAGAATTTCAAAAATAATGTTGCACTGCAATTATAATATTGTATCCACTTTTGGATTAAATTGGATATACATATCACAATACTTTATCCTTCCAGTATTTTTCGACATCTCCAATAGTGCAACATATATTTTAATTTTGTGAAAATTATAAACATTGCTCCCCCCACAATTCTAAAGTTACATCAGAATTCATCAAATAATTTTCCAAGTTTATGACCAATTTGCTAATTCAAGTCTACTGGTATTTGATAAAATGCACCAAGCATTTATGCTTCAGAAAGCAATAGCCAAAACACACTTGGTTAAACCAAATATATGAACAGTAAAACAGTCTTCTTTTAACCCAAAGAATCTAGTTAATTAAAGATTCCACCCTCGGGCAATATGAACCATTGCATATCTTCGTTAACCAGTCAATATCAATGCCAAACTCTTGCATAGTTTCAAAATTCCATGAAGGATATTAATATATCTTTACTCAAACATGGGCTCTCAGCAAATAGGAAATGAGATTTTCTCCAATCTCAGTGCACTTCAGTTAAATCACCATGATTTCTGAAGTATATGCTCGATTCAATTCAACAGAATCAAAGTCCGGGCCCGTCGTTACCAATATAAGTAACAAATTGTTTACAACTACCTCTTAGTTGAACATATTTCAAGACGCAATTCTGTGTTACTTTCAACTTTGTGCAAAGAGTTCTTTGCCATTCCAATCTCCATATATCTTTCACATTTATGATCTGAATCTATGTAGAATTTAGGTAGACAATTACATGGTGCAAAGATCCACAAGACCTAATCTACCATCCCACAAATCAGAAAATTCAAGAATATAAATAAAAGATGTGGTTATTTCACAAATAAACCCGGAGAGGCCGGAACCTAAGTTAGTACACCAATGTGGAACAATACATTACATAAGTAGCCTCTACTTACATACACCTCACTCTTAGTCAGGCCGATAGGTTCAATTTTTCTTCAACCCCATCTGAGAGAGTCTCCAACTCCATCTCAGTCATATTAGCCTGCGCTGGTTCCTTGTTTTGATTATCTCGCCTGCTTCGGCAATCAGCAGCCTTATGTCCTTGCTTGTCACACACAAAGCATTTTCCGTCAAACCTAGGCTTCTTAGCAACACCACCTTTAGGGCCTAGGTCAAAACCTTTACCAGGTTTTTTCCTTTTCTTGTTGTTGCTTTTGCTGCTACTAGCCTTGTTCCCTTGATCCACCAAGTTCACCTTAGCCTCAAACTGATTCACAACCCTCTTGTCTGAATTCAGTTTATCTTCCTCAATCCTCAACCGTACAACTAGATCCTCCATGTTCATGTCTTTGCGTTTGTGCTTGAGATGTTTCTTGTAGTCTTTCCACAGTGGCGGCAGTTTCCAAATTATAGATGCCACTTGGAATGACTCACTCAAAATCATCCCTTCTGCATGAATCTCATGTAGAATAACTTGGAGTTCTTGAACTTGACTCATCACAGACTTGGAATCAACCATCTTATAGTCCAAGAATCTGCCAGCAACGAATTTCTTCATTCCGGCATCTTCTGATATGTATTTTTTCTCCAAAGTGTATTTTGACTGAAAAATTGATTTCTTTAGTTCTGGTATCATATAGGCGTAGTCATTCTGTTCTTATTGATTTCTCTTACGGTTTGATAGTAAGTCTAGTTTTAGAATATAATATATTGGGCTGAGTTTTGATTAGTTCTTGGACTTCTCGGTTTAATAATCTTACTCAGTGGCCTTTTGTTTATATCTGTTTGATACTAGAAACAAAGTTGTGTCTTTAATCTCTGGATTGATTAAGGAAAAGCGTTTTCGTCGTATCTAACTAGAGGTATCTCAGAGAAATACCTTTTGTCTTCTACTTTATGTGTTAGTCTTTTATGGAATTGGTTTTCTACTTTTAGTCTTTTAGAGATTAAAATTCCCGTTGTGGTGTTCTTTCACATTGAACTTAGCCGTAGTACTTTGTTTATTATAGTTTACTTGACGGTTCATATACAGTCGTGTAATTTTAGTTCTGTGGAGTTGTGTGAATTGAATTTATTGTTTCTTTAATTTCAGTAATTTATTTTGTGTTGATCTTCTGTTTGTGGGACAGAAATGACTTCCGAAAGTGTGAAAGAAAGTGGGAAAATCTCTGGGTCTAACCCTCCTGTAACCCCTACTACTGCTGTGGCTCCGGTTCCTGCCATGGTGCCTGTGAACCATGCTAAGAAGCCCAGGTTTGATGGGAAATGCTTTGTGTGTGAGAAGCAAGGACATAAGGTTGATGATTGCCGAAGCAAGCAAGGCAATCAGAACAAGAAACCAACGCAAGCCAATATGACGGAGATGGAGTTTGAGACTCTCTCTGATGGGGTTAATGACTTGAACCTATCGGCTGTGGTTTCAGAAGTCAATATGGTGGATTCTAATCCCAAAGAGTGGTGGTTGGATACTGGTGCCACTCGCCATGTGGGTGCAGACAAGAAGATGTTCACCACCTATCAATCGGCGGAATCTGGCGAACAACTCTTCATGGGAAATTCGTCCAGTTCCAAGGTTGAAGGACAAGGGAAAGTGCTGCTAAAGATGACTTCTGAAAGGGTGCTCACTCTGAATGATGTGATGCATGTGCCAGAAATTCGCAAGAATCTAATATCTGGCTCACTATTGGTCAAGAACGGCTTTCGTATGGTTTTCGAAGCTGATAAGGTTGTGCTGACTAAAAATGGGGTGTATGTCGGTAGGGGCTACATGTGTAGTGGGCTATTCAAAATGAATGTACTGACTAAGGTTCCGGCCTCTCCGGGTATCAATGAGATAAACACATCTTCTGCTTATATCCTTGAGTTTTCTGAATTGTGGCATGGTAGATTAGGTCATGTAAATTATGGCACTTTGCGCCGTTTAATTAACTTGGACTGTTTGCCTAAATTTGATATAAACTCAAATCATAAGTGTGAAATATGTGTGGAGGCTAAAATGGCAAGGAATTCTTTTCAAAAAGTTGAAAGAAGTACAGAACCTCTTGCATTAATCCATTCGGATTTGTGCGATTTGAAAGTTGTTCAAACTAGAGGAGGTCATAAGTACTTTGTTACTTTTATTGATGATTGCACAAGATATTGTTATGTGTACTTGCTTAAGAGCAAGAATGAAGCCTTAGAAAAATTTATCCACTACAAAAGTGAAGTGGAGAATCAACTTGGCAAAACGATCAAAGCAATTAGAAGTGATCGAGGGGGTGAATATGAAGCACCTTATGGTGAATATTGTGCCCAACATGGGATAATTCACCAAACGACTGCTCCTTATTCACCGCAATCTAACGGAATTGCTGAACGAAAGAACAGAACTCTGAAAGAGATGATGAATGCCATGTTGATAAGTTCAGGATTACCAAGGAATATGTGGGGAGACGATATTCTCTCTGCTAACTATATTCTGAACAGGATCCCTCACAAGAAATCCAATGTGATACCGTATGAATTATGGAAAGGTCATAAGCCTACCTATAAATTCTTACGAATGTGGGGGTGTTTGGCTAAGGTAGCGGTTCCTGATCCTAAGAGAGTTAAGATAGGACCAAAAACCGTTGATTGTGCGTTCATCGGTTATGCTGACAATAGCAGTGCATATTGATTCCTTGTGTATAAGTCAGCAAATCCAGAAATCCATGCTAATACAATCATGGAATCCAGGAATGCTACATTCTTTGAACATGTATTTCCATGGAGAAATACACAAGTACCCAGGTCAGTTCAAGAAACTGAAGATATGGAAATTGAGGAGGACTCAATTCAAGAGGAGAAGGATGAGGATGAAGAGCCTCGACGTAGTAAAAGGGCTCGGACATCTAAATCCTTTGGTCCAGATTTTCTGACATACATGTTAGAAGCTGAACCTTAAAGCTTTAAGGAAGCAATGTCATCTCCTGAGGCTCCTTTATGGAAAGAAGCTATTAACAGTGAGATATAATCCATTCTGCAAAATCACACGTGGGAACTTGTAGATCTCCCACAAGGGTGTAAACCTTTAGGATACAAGTGGATGTTCAAAAGGAAAATGAAAGCAGATGGATCAATTGACAAGTACAAGGCGAGACTTGTGGTCAAAGGATACAGACAAAAAGAAGGTCTTGATTACTTTGACACTTACTCACCTGTTACGCGTATAACATCCATACGGATGTTAATTGCCTTTGCAGCTCTAAACAATCTCGAGATACATCAAATGGATGTTAAAATGGCTTTTCTTAAATGGTGATCTCAATGAAGAGATCTACATGGAACAACCAGAAGGGTTTAAGGTTCCAGGACAAGAGAAGAAAGTGTGCAAGCTTGTAAAATCTTTGTACGGTTTAAAGCAAGCACCCAAACAATGGCACGAGAAGTTTGACAATGTCATGATTTCAAATGGTTTCAAAATCAATGAATGTGACAAATGTGTGTATGTCAAGAGTATTGACAAAGGTTATGTCATTGTTTGTCTTTATGTAGATGATATGCTTATTATTGGGAGTAATAATGATATCATTAAATCTACAAAGAGAATGTTGAACTCTAAGTTTGACATGAAAGATTTGGGTATAGCAGACGTGATTCAAGGAATCAAGATTACTAGAACGTCCGAGGGAATTGTCTTGTCTCAAAAGCATTATATTGAGAAAATACTTGAGAGGTTCAACAAGTATGACGATTCTATATCCAAAACACCAGTAGACTTAACATTGCATTTGTACAAGTATACTGGTGAGAGTGTACACCAATTGGAATATTCACGGATTATAGGCAGTCTAATGTACTTAATGAATTGTACAAGACCGGACATAGCCTATTCAGTTAGCAAACTGAGTAGGTATACTAGTAATCCGGGGAAGGATCATTGGACGGCAATAATCAGGGTACTTAGATATCTAAGGTTTACCAAAGATTATGCATTGCACTATACTCGGTATCCAGCGGTACTAGAAGGATATAGTGATGCGAACTGGATATCCGACACCAATGATTCAAAATTCATAAGTGGATATGTGTTTACATTAGGTGGTGCAGCTGTAGCTTGGAAGTCCTCCAAACAGACGTGCATCGCTCGGTCCACGATGGAATCAGAATTCATAGCTTTGGATAAAGCTAGTGAAGAAGCTGAATGGCTTCGTAATTTTTTGGAAGATATACCAAATTGGTCTAAACCTGTGCCAGCTGTCTGCATACATTGTGATAGTCAATCAGTAATCGGCAGGGCACAGAATAATATGTATAACGGTAAGTCTCGTCATATACGTCGTAGACATAATACCGTTAGACAACTACTCTCGAATGGAGTTATCACTATTGACTATGTAAAGTCAAAGGATAATATCGCGGATCTGCTAACCAAAGGGTTATCAAGAGAGTTAGTTGTTCGTTCATCGAGGGGAATGGGGCTAAAGCCTACCAATTAAAAGTCTCTATAACGGCAACCCAACCTAGCTGACTGGAGATCCCAAGATCTAGGTTCAACGGGACAACCGAGTTGTATGAGACTTAGGAGTATCACTGAGGAGATACCTCTCCAACTCATTCCTATGGTGACACAGTGATGCCTGTAGCGTTTGAGGTTAAGCTTTGCTTTTAATGGTTCTTATACTGTGGAAATTCCAAGTGGGGTATAACAGGGTGCTCCTAATAAGAATCACCTATGTGAGTGTGAAGTGGCCGCTTCTATGAGAATTTTAAGGCTGAATTCTCTAAAGCACTCTCTGAAACCAGGCGATGTTCCAGGGCCAAAATGGACATAACCGTAAGAACCAAATTGTGTTGGAAAGATCCTGTGTGACTACTGTTGTCTTGGTTTACACAAACGGCTGAATAGTTCAAGACATCGCGTTCACTGGTTAGCTAGTAAATCCGATAGTAACTCACAAGGGGAGGTTCAAAGCCAAAAGCTACCTTACTCTATACAGGAAATTTCCTACTGTACTCTCGCTACATCTACATTTTTCATTGCATTGTTTTTCCAGCCAATTTTATTCATGTGGGGGATTGTTGGACAAAATGAAATTTTATTTAATAAAAAATTATTTGGGAGTGATTAAATTTGACTCCAAAACAATCACATGAATTTTGGTTGAAGTATGGAAGGGATTTGTATTTCACATTGGTTAGGAATGTGGGAGATAATAAACATATGTATAGAAATTGGGCTTGATCAACCCAGTAGTTATACATATGTTTGTATGTGGAAAAGGGAAAGACAAGGGTTTAAATTGGTTAAGTTCAATAATCAATTGGTGCCGTTAATTGCCGAATAGGTGTGTCGGTTAATTGGTAGTTCTCACCATTAACAGATGTGGCTTTCCATTGCATCTTTTCATTTTGGTTTTACCCGAAGAGTTTCCACCCTTCCATAAGGCTTCGTTCATCTCTATAAATAGTGCTCGTTTGCATCTTTTTAAGATATCGGAAAAATTACAGAGCACTTACATTACATTCATATTGAGTCTGAGAGAGAGTACTACACAAGTTTGCGTTCGCTTGTTGAACAGATTGGAGTGCTACTTCCGTTCATCGAAAATCGGGTAATCCTGGGAGGCAAACGTTCAAGAGACCCAAAAGCACCAGTGTGGGGGACGAATTTGCTTTAAGGATATAGTATTGTTCATAAAAATACTAGCCTCGATTGCCAATTTCCGGACGCCTGAAATTGGTCCAGTAAGTTTCTATCTGTTTAATTTTTGGTGTGTAGCAATTTTTCCAGCGATAACGAATCAAAGTTCCAACAGTTCATACTTTCACCATAGAAGTTGAGACTCCTGGGTACTCTTAAGATGTTCCTTTTAAGTTATTAAACCTGTTGAATGCCATTGTTATACACTACGCGCCAAAGCTGTTCGACAAAATGCCTGGTTTTTTTTTTTAGTTCTGACTGATTTGTTACCGTACCAAAAACATTAACAACTTACTGTGGAATTGGTTCCATTTTTGCGTTTTTATTGGTTCCCACGAGATTTCCCGGGAAAGTCATCACATGTTTTCTACTTTTGAAAGTTCCGAAATTGTCCCTACCAAGCCTAATTATTAACACACCTAGCTCAAGTTTATTCACGCAAGTTTGGAGCATACACGATAACACGACTATTGAAGGCAACCTTTCCATCCTAAACCGAAAAGACACAACCCTTCCAATTTACTGATTATTAAAAACGAGCCCACTGGAAAAACACAACCCTTCCAATCTATTGATTATTAAAGACTCAAAGCCAACCACCGCTTCGCCACCAGACTTTGAGTTCCAAACCATCATTATAGGCGAACTCCCAAGCCGTAGCGGCAATTTGCTCAATTATTCCATCCGAATTTCTAGAGCTGGCCAAGATTAGAAGTTTTGTTCATGTCAAAAAGAGTCAGTTGGCTCAGTCCCGCCATGGAGGATAGAATTCGTGGGGCGTGCAATGAATCCTAGCAATGGTGTCGAAGTAGATAAGTTTTGTTTCATGGGTTTGGGTGAAATGAATTCACAGATTTTCCCGCACTCTTCGTTTTTGGAAGCAAACCTGGGTGCCAATCCATCCTGGACTTGGCGTTGTATTTTAGGTTGGAGAGATGTTCCGTTGGATGGAGAGCGGGTAACGGCAGGAGGGTGCGAGTGGCAACTGATCCGTAGATTACTAGATTCCAAATAAGGGAAGATATAAACCACTGGGGGTATGAACGGAGGGAAGGGAGATGCTGGTCATGACTTGATTGATCCGGTAACGTGTCAGTGGAAAGTTGAGGTGGTGCAATCAGTTTTGCAGGCAGAAGACGCAAAGGTGGTGCTGGCTATTCCACTACCATATTCTGATGTTGAAGATTGATGGGTGTGGCACCACATGACAAATGGGATTTATACAGTTAGTTTGGGGTACAAATTGGCTCTTGCGATTCGAAAACGAGGCAGTGGAAGGCATAGGGAGCAAGGGGAATCCAGTATACGGATTGGCGACAAAAAGGTATGGAATAAAGTTTGGTCTCTTTGGAAACATTTTGTGTTAAAGTGTATCAATGGGATAATAGCGATTAAGGAGAATTTGTTTTGGAGGAAAGTTACACAGGATTTGTTGTGCCCAATGTGTAGCAACGAGTGTGAAAATTTCCCCCATTTGTTCTTGAATTGTCGTTTTGCTCATGCCATGTTGATTGTTGAGGATGTCACCGATTGGGTGTATTTCGTATTTGTTTGAAAATTCTTCAATTCTTGCTTGGTTTGATTGCGTGACTGATTGCTGGAAAGGAAGGGAAGGAGGAGACGCTATGCTGATTCTGATTTCCGGTTATGTTATGAAGAACGGCACGGTTCAATGGACATCCTAAAAAAACACCTAAAAAAACACCCTAAATTTCAATCTCATAGTTCCCGATCAAATTTTTATGATCCGAACTGTTCAATACGTGCAAAATGTGATTTTAAGTGTGCTCGCGTGAAATTAGCCAAAAAAAAGACCGGAAAAGGCTTGATTTGAGCAGTTTTTATTTGAACCGTTCAATAAAAAACTGTTTGAAACTGTTTGGATCAAGCCCTTCCCGGTCATTTTTTTTGCTGATTTCTCGAGAGTACCCTTAAAATCATGTTCTGATCACATTGAGCGGCTCGGATCGTCAAAATTTGATCGGAAACTATGAGGTATTTTTTTAGGGTGTTCATGGAACCGCCCCGTATGAAGAATATGGAAGTGCCGGAATGAGGTAATCCTCAACATGCTATGTATATGGTGGTTAGGGAGGCGGAGGAATTTGTTAAGGCAAGTGAAGGTACAGAGGAAACTCGGGGGCAGGTGGGGATGATTGCCGTAAATAGGTGGATACCTCCAGCCACTGGATGGGTCAAGGTCATAACTGATGGGGCATGGGTTAATCGAGATGAGGGACTGGAAGGGGGTGCTGCCTTTGTGATTCGGGATGGTAGTGGCAGGTTCATTGCGGCTCGGTCAGTGAATTTGGGGGTTGTGTCATCTGCTCTTTGTGCTGGAGCTTTGGCATGCCAAGGCGCTTTGTTCTTTGCTTCAGAACTGGGAATGGAGTCCATTGTTGTGGAGGGGGAATCACTTTGTTCTTTGCTTCAGAACTGGAAATGGAGTCCATTGTTGTGGAGGGGGAATCTTTGTAGATTGTGCAAATGGCTGGAAAAAAGAGATTGCAACAAAGAGGTTGAGGTCCTTACTGAAGACATATGACGCGAAATGGAGAAGTTTCGAGTTTGTGAGTTTTTGTTTGTTCGGATGTCTGCCAATGGTGTAACTCACACATTAGCTGCCTCTGGTTTGGCAACAAAAAAAAAAACCACCCTGCACGCCTAGGGTTTGGGGATTCTTTACAGATTGTGCAAGCATACGATTAGTAGATTCCAATGTTTATATGACCTCAAAGGGATTATCTCACAAATTAACCTTGTTTCGAAACTATTTTTGGTCCAAACATTATACATTTATGCTTGAACCTGTTTTGAATTCCAGAAGGCTTGGAAGATTATCTTGACCCTTCCCAGAATATATTCTCCATGGTTGTGAAATTTCCATGCTCGAAGGTACTTGGTCAAAGCCAGATATAATTTTTTTTCCCTTTTATACCTAGGTGCCTGGGCCAACTTAAACTCACATCAACTAATCCTATAGTTGCAAACACACTGTTCACTGTCTAATCAAAGTCAAGGCAAACCCCAATACAGTTTCATAGTAAATTATCACGTGCATCGCACGTGCACTTTTACTAGTACCTGTAAAATGGCTGTGCAGCCATTGACGTAAAACTCTTCTTGTTTTCCTTGAAATTTTTTGCTATACGTCTCCAGTTTTTGTTGGAACGTAAAATTGATTTGGTATTTTGGCCCAAAAAAAATAAAGTCCAAGACAAGCCCAATAAAGAAGTCCAAATAGAAGATATTATTGGAGGAATATAAATATCTTGTTTCTAGAAGACCTAGTTTCTAGAAGAGTTCTAGAATATCTCTAGAAAATATCTAGATATTTGTTGTAAGCAAAGTTGTCAAATCCGTTCCGGTTGAAATACCGGCCTATTCCGGATGTACCGGACAATACCGGTTTGTTCCGGACATTTTTCGATGTTCCGGCCAGTACAAAATTACCTTCTTTCTCTCTCTCTCTCTCTCTCTCTCTCTCTCTCTCTCTCTCTCTTTTACATTTTGTTTATGTTTATACTTAAAATTTTGATATATACTAAATATATACATATATAATATTAATTGCGGTAAATCTGGAACGGTACCGGGATACAATCCGGTACCGGTACGTACCATTCCAGTAGTGAAAACAGTACGCTGGCCAGTACCGTATTGACAACTTTGGTTGTAAGTAAAAAATCACATGTGTAAATCTAGAAAGTACCTAGATATTATCTTGTAAGAAGATATCTAAAACCTTCCATTGGGTACTATAAATATGGAGAGGTTCTAGTCATTTTGTATTATGTCAAAAAAGTTCAAGTTCAAGTTCAAAGTGACTCCTTCCCCTTCAAAATCTTGTCCAACTATATACTAGATACTCTTTCCTTCCAACAGTTTTTGGGCAGCAGCCGTGATGCCCGTGATGCTTTGAACTAGGAAGTCATGGGCAGCAGCCGTGATGCTTTGAACTAGGAAGTCATATATGGCTTTGCCCCAACGGTAGTTCTTTACTTTTTTCTCAAATCTTTCAAAAAACCAAACCAGCGCTTCCTTTTTTAGATGCAATGGGGAAAAGATATGAGGCAAATAGACAAACTATATACATCCTTGTATATAGTTTATCATCTATAATTTCATCGGCACGAAGTTTTTCAATTTTCACTTAGATCTGAAGCGCAAAGAAACGAACCATGAAGGAGTATATCGATAGCAGAATTCCCATGATTAACTAACTTATTCTTATCATCATATAGTGTGATATCATCGCCCTTCGATGGAAAGTTCAAAATCCTTTCAACCTGTTCAAGTTCGAACTTTACCACTTCCCCAGTGGTCGACTTAAACCCACACTGTGTTTGATCCATGCAAACACCAAGAATCTAAGAAGTTTATCACTTATTCTCACCTTGTAAAAATTAAGAAAAGGGCTAAAGATTGTTTTCTCTATCTTTTTTTCCCTATTGTCTTTATCTTTCATCAGCTTATTATTAACTGCAATAATAACTCCCAATTGGATGCAACTTCGAAATTGAACCCTATCTGTTTTATTCTCTTCACTCTTATTCTCCCCCTCTGGTCTACCCTCCCTTGTCCCTAGGAATAGTCTCCTGTTGTTGTTGCTCTGCAGCTTCTTCGCTCATCTTAACTTTCTTCAATTCAGTCTCTGCCTCTTCAATCTCTCCACTTTCAATCTTCCCTGCGATTTTTCGTGGTCTACCCCTTTTCCTAGGAATTTGTTGTTGTTGATGTGGAGGTTCTTCAACCCCAACGGATAACTCCTTCATTTTCTTTGGCATATTCCTCTTTCCTATCAATTCTTCAAGTACCCAGATTACCATAAAACAGGAAAAAAGGCTTCTATTAACCAATCAAATAAATAGATACGGTTGTTATTTTGGTACATGCAGTTGGAAATCACTGATGTTCAAGGAAAGTAAAAAAAAATGTGCTGGAAAACCAAAAAGACAAAATAATTAACAGTTAAAAAAGTGTTTGGATTACAAATTAAGAAATGGAGAGAAAGAACTCTATTATTTAACTAACTTTGCCTCTCCCCAGAGTTGGGGAGATATGGTGAGAATTGGTGGAATGGACAAAACAAAATCGATTGGCTATGATGACAATGATGTTGTGAACTAACAATATTGCCTACCAAATCGCAAGTGAAGGAATAGAAATTTCTCTCATATCCATCTTGTTCATGGTATGCTGTCTTACTCTTCCAAGCATGATAATTAGAGAACATAATCATTCCATTCTTTGGTCACCAACATGAAAGACCATAGTATTTCCTTGTCGTTGTTAAATCCTCCAAAAATGGATTCTAATTTCTCCTGATGTCTCTCTGTTCTTTCTTTGTCCTATAGCCTTGAACTTGACTCGATGTTTGTTTGTTGTTTATCCATTCTTGAAAATGCCATCTTGATGGTATTTTTAAGCTTGAAGCGACAAAAATCAATTATTACTAATTTCCATATGAGAAGGTTATCTTGTATGGTAAATTAATTATTGAAAGGGTCCACAAGTTAGTGATTATTAATATTTTTTTGTACCGTGGACATTTCAATTTGTTTGCTAGCATTTCTTGTTATGCAGATTGCTCTTGAAAATGCATGGATACACCAAACTTCTGTTGGGGTCATGTACATCAAGGATAGCTTGCCATGTCATTACAGCAACTGTTAAGGTTAGCCTCTCTTTTCTAAGCTCTTGAAAGAAATGGAGATGGACTATAGAACAAATTCCATCTTTCATTAACTAATAAAAGCTGAAGGTTCAAATGACTATAGACCATAGAAAAATTCTTTCATTAACTGCTGAAAGCTGAAGGTTCGAACAATTAGGGAAAATTTCATGTAGGCACCCGACCTTTCACACAAATCACACATAAACACCTGACCTTTCTTAAATTTCATATAAACACCTGAACTTTCTAAAAATTCATCAATTCAACACCTGACCTTTATTAAATTTCATATAAACACCTGAACTTTCTAAAAACTCATCAATTTAACACCTGACCTTTATTAAATTTCATATAAATACCTGAGCTTTTTAAAAACTCATCAATTCAACATCTACCATCACCATTTCGTCTAAAACCAAACGGGAAAAAAGTTAAGTGCTCTAATTTTTTATTTGTTTGAACCAGTGCGAAGATCTTATTTTTTTGATCATTTTATTTAAAGAATCATAATTAATTTTTTACTCTAAAGCTCTTGTTAGTCTGCCTTAAGAAAGTCATAGAATCAAATATCTCTTAGGGCTAACTAACGAGAGCCTTAGGGTCAAAAATTAATTATGATTTTTTAGGATAAAATGATCAGAGAAATAAGATCTTAGTAGCACCGTTTCAATCGATATGAAGATCTTATTTCTCTGATCATTTTATTTGGCTCTCGTTAGTTGACCCTAAGAAATATTTGATTCTACGACTTTCTTAAGGCTGACTAATGAGAGTTTTAGAGTCAAAAATTAATTATGATTTTTTAAGATAAAATAATCAGAAAAATAAGATCTTCACACTGGTTTAAACAGATTGAAAATTGGAGCACTTAATTTTTTTAACCATATATTTTTAATATATAAATGATCTATACATGGTTGAAAAATTAATTACTCCAATTTTCAATCCGTTTAAACCAGTGCGAATATCTTATTTTTCTGATCATTTTATTCTTAAGAATCATAATTAATTTTAGATTCTAAGGCTTTCGTTAGTTAGCCCTAAGAGATATTTGATTATACGTCTTTCTTAATGCTAACTAATGAGAGCTTTAGAGTCAAAAATTAATTATGATTCTATAGGATAAAATAATCAGAAAAATAAGATCTTAGTAGCACTGTTTCAAACAAATAAAAAATCGAAGCACTTAATTTTTTTTCCGTTTGGTTTTAGACGAAATGGTGATGGCAGATGTTGAATTGATGAGTTTTTAGAAAGCTCAGGTGTTTATATGAAATTTAATAAAGGTCAGGTGTTAAATTGATGAGTTTTTAGAAAGTTCAGGTGTTTATATGAAATTTAATAAAGGTCAGGTGTTGAATTGATGAGTTTTTAGAAAGTTCAGGTGTTTATATGAAATTTAAGAAAGGTCAGGTGTTTCTGTGTGATTTGTGTGAAAGGTCGGGTGCCTAAGTGAAATTTTCCCGTTATAACTTATTTGAAAGAGAGGGAGCTGATATTGTGTCCTTTTTACCAGGGCCAGCGGTACTCTTTAGCAGCAGATATACAATATGTTGATGCAAGATAGGGGGTACCAGTGGTGCTTCCCCTACGTGACTGTCTCGCTCAAGAGCTCAGCATGCTTTGTTGCCTTGACAGGTCTTTTTAATGCTTTTTCCAGTTAGTGAGTCTTTCCCCTTGAAATATTTTGATATCTTAAGTACGATATAGCAGCTGGCCAAGCTGGTTGGCTGAAGTACGGTCAAGCAGTAAGTTAACACAGCTGCAGACATCAAATTTGGGGGCACAAAACCAGCTCTTGACTGCTATAGTTCGAGCACTGCAAGGTTGATAGTGCTTGGATATAAGCTCTTGTTAAACTGAACCACTTTGAATTATCCTTTTTGAGAAAATGTTGTTTTGGTTTGCTATCGCATGGGTTGGGTTTCATTCTATGAGGACCAATGTGAAGTACAATTGTATTTATGACTAGTAATCTAGTATAGTACCTCCGGTTCTATATGTTTGGTCGTTTTCCACTATTCTAGACATCTTGAAAATTGTTTATACTCTCTATTATTCTCTTATAGATGGTTAAGAAAATTTTGTCTACAGGAGTTAATTGAGTTTTTTTTATTGGTGAAAAAATCTTGACTTTCTTTCCGCAAAATGCCATTTGTTGATCCAATCAAATGACACAAACTGCTGAAAAAAAGGACCAGGAATATGAGATGGAGGTAGTAAATTCTACATCTTATATGCATTACTAAGTGTAAGTACAGTATCGAGTCCGACATAAGCATTCACATGTGAAATGTTTTTCCTTTGCCACATGGAATGGAAAGTTTAGTCTCATCATTCTACATCTAGGCAGGGCAGCTTGAAAACAGTGGAGGTTCTTGATACTCCTCGTTCTGGCATCAATGGTTTAGTCTCGTCATTTGTAAAATTGTTGCAGGTAGAATGTCGATTGTGGATATGTACTTTTTTTGGAATAGTATGCAGCATGTCTATTACTCCCTCCATCCGGTAAAGTTAGTCAATTACAAGTTTTCAAGCTTAAAGATAACGTACTTATCGAAATAAATTTTTGTGCAATATGAATCTTATTTGACAGATCTCAATGAGATCTTTTGTACGATGCAAAAAAAAGTAAAAATATATATTTTAATAAATACATTTTTTTAAGTTTGAAAATTGCACATAGTTTCACAGGGGACCTACTTTATGAGACGGATGGAGTATGTCCAACAGTTAGGCTCATAGGTTTACGGTGTAGATAAAGAGCTTACCATCAGAAATAAAACATTAAATTTGTTTTAAGGTTTAAGATTTGATTCTTGCTGAAATTACACGTGTTTCCTTCGGCTTTCAAAGTAAAAGCCCTTGTGGAAGTTCATTCTTTATTCTTTCCCTGTGCACATAGAATCTGCAATTTCATCATAATAGCTTTTGTGTTTCAGGAAGAAAATGCATCTCGAGAGTGCACTATTGTAAGAACGGCTGGAAAGCTTACTCCATTTGATTTTAATAGGACGCCAGCGACTGACGACCTTATCTGTAATTTGGCATCCCTAAGGCGTCAAAAGAAATATTATCTGAAGTCGAATGAATCGCTTCCCCCAGAGTCCTTGTGTCCCATCTGCAATAGCCCACTCAGCAAATCTGACTAGTTAAGTTTGAATGACGTTGAGAATGGACAATTAAGTGCTGAAACATTTGGGGCTAAATGTTGTTTGAGTTGCCTGTTTCAGATCCTTCCCAAGGAACGCTCTTCCGTGGAGCACTTCTATTCATTTTTACCACAGCCTATTATTGCTCAAGCAAAGAATGACAATCATTGCAATCGGAGATGGCTTAGGTAAGACAATCGGATGATTAGGGATGATTTCAGTTAACATTATTCCAACCCCTCTGTCAGCTTTTTTTTCATCAGTAAAAGACTTGTTTCTCACACGAGACCTTAATTTATCTAGCATAAGTTACCTTACTTACGCCTATGTTCCATGGACTTGGGAATTGGGTGCAGCCGTGCAAATACTTGTTTAAGTGTCCGCCTAATCTAATTTCCGTTAAGGACTCCGAGATATGCCAAAATATTCAAATTTCTTAGTATATTTTTGTATTGTCGGATAAATAGTGTTCAAAAAGTGCCTTAGGATGTTTCGTTCACTATATTGGAGTTCTACGCATAGGTCAAGATAACTTGCATTACAAAAATGCTTGCTAGGTGCTATGATGCACAGATCCCCGTTTTTGGGCGAAGTATGTCGACACGGGTGCGGGATCTGGTACGGGATTTGTTGGAAAAAATCGTACACGTTGGAAAAAGAAGAAGAGAGACCTGTCGACCTGAGATTCTGATCGAGCTGCTGCTACTGTTTTTTTTTTTTTTGGTGGAAGCTGGGTTGTTCTCACAAAGAAGAAGAGGAGGAGAGAGAGGGGATGCCGAAACTCCACTTTAGGGTTTCATTGTTTATTTACACTTTTTGGGCTTGGGCCTACTCTTTTACTTTTAGATCTTGGGCTTATGTGGACTTGGGTTACTAATACTCAATGTGTAGTGTTGGCTTTTGCATATTTAATTTAATGTCTTGGCCCAAAACTTGTTATAAGGCTTTTATTTTTATTTATTACTGGCCCATTTAAACTTGATATATAATATATTTTATATTTTATGATATAAATTACACTTAAATTTGTATTGTATAAAGAAATATATATAATTTTATATAACTAATATATAAAAATTCCTATTTACATACTCCCTCCGTCCCCTTTTTAAAGTTTAGTATTTCATTTTGGACTATCCCCCAATAAGTGTCCATTTTGTAATGTTAGTGGGTAAAAATTGGTACATTTTCCATTTTGCCCATGAAAATAGATTCCATTTGAAAAGATAGTGACTCAAAGTGTAATGATGATGTCTCCATAGAAAGTAAGTAGAAAAAGTGGAGGTAAAAGTTAATGTGAAATGTGTAATGACGATATTTTTTTACTAAGTTGGAGTTATGAAGTGAGACACTTAAATAGAGACAGAGAGAGTATAAATATTCAGCGGATCCCCGAACCTGTATCCAAATTTAGATATATATCTCCGAATCCTCTATTTTCAGATTTGAGGTGTCTGACCCTTGGATATGTATCCGCACCGAAAATACGTACTCGTGTCCGTGTAACATAGGCTAGGTGTACGTCCAACTAAATGTGTTGGACATGTGTTACAGACCCTTGTCCTAGTGTCGAGTGTCTAACACGGGTATTTTGTACATTTAACATAGCTCAAGGCTATGTGGAAATTTGAAATTTTTTTGTTGATTACTTTCAATGATTGCGGTTATCGGGAGAGACCTCGTGTATTTGTGGCTCCTTCACTTCTGAAAATGGATAAATGGTCCAAGAATTTTTCTTCCAATATTCTTGCATCGTATAAATTTGTGTGTGTTCTCTTCTTAGGATCTTATAAATTTGTGTGTTCTCTTCTTAGAGTATCCACAATGCTATAATCAAAAATTGATAACCAAAAGTTGCCACATCAGCTTTTGATTATTCATTTAAGATATTGCTAAGATTAACAATGTATATGTCTACAATGGCATAATCAAAATTGGTTATAACATCATTTTTTTAAACTACAAAAAAATAAAAACTGTGAAAAGTAGAAAATAGTTTTGAAATTAATAATAACTATTTACTAGAAATTGAAAATAGTTTTTGAAAAAAAATTATTTTAAAAAAATTGTTATCTAAAAAAATTAGTAAAATATTTTTTTTGAAAAATATTTTTCGAAAGAAAGAGCGGAAAAAGGAAGAGAGATAGAATATGTGTATTTGATTGAAAATATATGGGTCTATTAAATTTGGTTATTGTCAAAAGGTTGCTAGTTTTGATTATCCAAAGCCCAAAATTTGATTATTTCTAAGGAGATTGTTAAGTTTGATTATAGCATTGTGAGCCATATTTTGCACCAACATTGTTAACTTTAAAAATCTTTTACATTTGATTATAGCATTGTGGATACTCTTAGGGAGCAAATACAAGAGTGCTTGCTTTTAGACAGTGAAGATGGAACCTGAATCTTCTATTTGCTCATTGTCAACTTCTTCTGCGGATATATCTTCTCACTCTAGACGCAGCCAAATAACAAGCGAAACGTATATGCTTTATATATCGTTTCAGCCACAAGAAATCATGAACGTTTGATATTTAATCCAGCTTTCGCTCTTCTCTTTTGCTGGTATCAAGCTTTGAAGTGATGCAGATTCATGTCTGCTATCTACGACATGCTCAAATGTGTTGTTTACGTCAACCAACGGTTAACTATCCATCTCTTCCAAAAAAATTCAAAGCTTTTTGGTAGTTTGTTTTGTTTTTTGCTTGGCAAAAGCATCGTTGTTGTAGTGAGGTTTGAGCTCCGGTCAAATGCACGGTATCTATCACTGGATTACCACTTGCGCTCTTTGGTAGCTGCTTGTGGGAATGAAATATAGAATTGCCTCTTCTTTTTTCCTCTTTTGTTGACCGATGACTGATCAATAAGATTTGGTCAATGCCCTTTTTGTTTGTTGTGGGAAAATGTTGAAATTATGAACTGTTGAAGCTTTGCTAGCAAGAAGTTACGAATTGAGATCAGGGCATAATTTTTAGGGCACGGTGCCTGTTGATGGGCCTTATTTGACTTGGATCGGGGTGAACCCGACCCATCTTGGATTTCCCTATAATATAATTTGAATCCGGCAAACATGCCCTATTTGACTCCGATCAGGGTGAACCCAACCCATCTTGGATTTCCCCATAATATGATTTGAAGCGAACAGCTGAATTTATTGTAGGTATGCATGTTGATGGATCCGAATATTTCAAATTTCATTTGTGGGGCGTTTGAAAATTCGTTCGTAGGTTAGACCTCTTCAAGATTTACCCATCATGCTAATCTTTTGACTACAAGTTACATTTCGTTAAAAAAACTTCATGTCACACCTAATCAAATCTACTATATCAGATATGTTCTGTGTAATCGATGGATATAATTGATTTGTTTTAATGAGTGGAACTCAAATTTGTTGTAGATAATAGATTATATTATGAAGCACATAAAAATAGAGAGGAACTCAAAAATATTTTTGTCGGTGGCTAGTCTTACGTAGGGTTGTAAATGAACTGAACAACTTGTGAGCTTGATTAGGCTTGTTAATGCTCGAGCCGAGCTTGAGCTTGACAAGACTTTGTTCGGCTTGACTCGTTTACTGCCCTAGACTCTTACGGTGACTTTATTGTGAAAATGTAGCAAGTTGGACCACACAAGGATCGATGATTACGAACATTTTCTGAGAATTGAATATCTAGTCTAGTGTATGTTGAACGGTAATACCAAATCTTTATAATTCGCTAAAGGAGGCCCATGTTTCAAAACTGTTTTTATTAGTGCTTGAGAGTAAGAATTTCTAAGCATTACCAAGTGTAGGGTAAGGTTCTTAAATAAATAAACATTTTGGTATTAACAGAGAAAGTGTTTCGACAGTATTTCCTTCGGTAGATAGTCGTGAGCTGATTTACAGGAAGCCATTCGTGGTGAACTAGAAGGGTGAGGTCAACCACTATCATCTCTATGGGCATTATTTAGGGGATGCACCTCGTATGCATCTCTTGTGAAATGGGACCATTTATTTTAGAATGGGACCAATTATAAGTGTCGGCAAAAAGTGACACTTTTAACCTCGCCTCTTGTGAAATGGAATCATTCATTTTGGAATGGGACCAATTATAAGTGTCGCTTCTTGCGGATACTTTTAATTGAGTGTAGTGGCCCTTTCCATAATAACAAATGCATAATTGGTCCAATGGTGAGATTAAAAATGAATATCCAACTGGACTAGGGCATCATAGCGGATTCCATGTTTATTGTCTTTTTTGTTTTTTTATCGGTGAAAGGGAAAATTTGTTAATCTTTGAAGACATTACAAAGATCAAAAGAATTAGGGATAAAGCATTTTCCACGAGGCTGGGGTTGGCACCGGCATACCTCGACAATCGTATGCCACCATAGGCTCGAGAGGGAACAACTACACAAATGAGTTGGCAAGATATATGCCCGAGTGGGAACAACTACACAAATGAGTTGGCAAGATATATGCGGAACAACTACACAAATGAGTTGGCAAGATATATGCCCGAGTGGGAACAACTACACAAATGAGTTGGCAAGATATATGCCAACCAAAGCAGAGTTTAGCCAAAATAGAACGCAATACTAATTAATCAAACAAAAAAGCCAATAAACATGGAATCAACTTACCGTGCATGGAGGGGTACACTTGACGTTGGGCTCGGATCACTGATAGTCTTAATATCTGCAACACATGTTTTCGATTTGATGGAATTCTGCAGTTGTCTGGGCCAGAACGAGGATGACTGATGAGAATAATTAGCAGAAGTCGCCAAAATTGATCGATATCAAAGGGCATGTGCAGCCAATTAACATGGAATATTATATCAAATTACTACACGGCATTTGGGAAGAACTAGGAGCTTTCAGTCAATTATGATCACCATAAATTAATGTTCCATGTTTATTGTCTTACCATTCATTCATTTTAGAATGGGACATGAATGGGACCAATTGTACGTGTCGCTTCTTGCCGACTCATTTAACCTCATCTCTTAGTGAAATGAGACCATTCATTTTGGAATGGGACCAATTATAAGTGTCGCTTTTTGCCGACACTTTTAATTGAGTGACGTTGGGCTCGGGTCACTGATAGTCTTAATATCTACAACACATGTTTTCGATTTGATGGAATTCTGCAGTTGTCTAGGCCAGAACGAGGATGACTGATGAGAATAATTAGCAGAAGTCGCCAAAATTGATCGATATCGAGGGGCATGTGCAGCCAATTAACATGAAATATTTTATCAAATTACTACACGGCATTTGGGAAGAACTAGGAGCTTTTAGTCAATTATGATCACCATAAATCACTACAAGAAATTTGGCATCTCCCAATGATGTATAGCGACGGTTTTTTCAAGAATATAGCGACGGTTTTTAATAACCGTTACTAAAAACTGGACTATAGCGACGATTTCCAATAATTGTTACTATAAAACAGACTATACCGTTACAAAAAAATTGGATTAAGAAAAATCTAGTTAATATAGTATAAATATTAGTAGGTGCTTCATTTTACACAAGTGTTGTGCTAGCATAGCTGGTTCGCGCGCGCGCGCAAAAACTAGAGGTCTTGGGTTCGATTCCTAGGAGGAGCAAAATTTGTTGCACGCTGCCATGCAGGCACCATGTACGTGCCATGTGGACTACACGGGGTTGACACGTCAGCGCCACGTGGGTGACATGTGGGTGCAACGTCAGCACTATGTGGAGGACACGTGGCCAATACGTCCTACAGCAGGGATTTTTTTTTTTAAAAAAAATTCCTTTAGCAATGGTTATAAACATCGCTAAAGAAACTGTTACTAAAACAATCTGTACCAACACTCGTCATAACCGTCACTATACCTCTATAGTGATGGATATATTGCAACGATTTGGCCGACGGTTGGTGAACCGTTGGTATAACCTTTAGCGACGCTTTTTGTGTTCTTTAGTGACGCTTTTGACCGTTGCTAGATCCCAATTTTATTGTAGTGAATGTTCCATGTTTATTGTCTTACCGTCCATTAATTTTGGAATGGGACCAATTATAAGTGTCGCTTCTTGCCAACTCATTTAACCTCATCTCTTGTGAATTGAGACCATTCGTTTTGGAATGGGACCGATTATAAGTGTTGCTTCTTGCCGACACTTTTAATTGAGTGATGTTGGGCTCGGGTGGCTCGGGTCGCTAATAATCTTAATATCTACAACACATGTTTTCGATTTGATGGAATTCTGCAGTTGTCTGGGCCAGAACGAGGATGACTGATGAGAATAATTAGCAGAAGTCGCCAAAATTGATCGATATCAAAGGGCATGTGCAGCTAATTAACATGGAATATTATATCAAATTACTACACGGCATTTAGGAAGAACTAGGAGCTTTCAGTCAATTATGATCACCATAAATGTTCCATGTTTGTTGTCTTACCGTCCATTCATTTTAGAATGGGACATGAATGGGACCAATTGTAAGTGTCGCTCCTTGCCGACTCATTTAACCTCATCTCTTAGTGAAATGAGACCATTCATTTTGAAATGGGACCAATTATAAGTGTCGCTTTATGCCGACACTTTTAATTGAGTGGCGTTGGGCTCGGGTCACTGATAGTCTTAATATCTACAACACATGCTTTCGATTTGATGGAATTCTGCAGTTGTTTAGGCCAGAACGAGGATGACTGATGAGAATAATTAGCAGAAGTCGCCAAAATTGATCGATATCAAGGGGCATGTGCAGCCAATTAACATGAAATATTTTATCAAATTACTACACGGCATTGGGGAAGAACTAGGAGCTTTCAGTCAATTATGATCACCATAAATCACTACAAGAAATTTGGAATCTCCCAATGATTTTTTAGTAACACTTGGAAAAATCGTCTGTATCAATAGTGTATAGCGACGGTTTTCATGCAATCGTTTCTAGATTTCAAGAATATAGCGACGGTTTTTAATAACCGTTACTAAAAACTGGACTATAGCGACAGTTCCAATAACTGTTACTATAAACCAGACTATACCGTTAGTAAGAAATTGGATTAAGTAAAATCTAGTTAATATAGTATAAATATTAGTAGGTGCTGCATTTTACACAAGTGTTGTGCTAGACTTGCAGGTTCGCGCACGCGCGCAGAAACGCGAGGTCTTGGGTTCGATTCCCAGGAGGAGCAAAATTTGTTGCACGCTGCCAAGCGGACACCATGTACGTGCCATGTGGGCTACACGGGGTTGACACGTCAGCGCCACGTGGGTGACATGTGGGTGCAATATCAGCACTACGTGGAGGACACGTGGCCATTACGTCCTACAACAGTGATTTTTTTTTTTTAAAAAAATTCCTTTAGCAATGGTTATAAACATCGCTAAAGAAACTGTTACTAAAAAAATCTGTACCAACGCTCGTCATAACCGTCGCTATACCTCTATAGTGATGGATATATTGCAACGATTTGGCTGACGGTTGGTGAACTGTTGGTATGACCTTTAGCGACGTTTTTTGTGTTCTTTAGTGACGCTTTTGACCGTTGCTAGATCCCGATTTTATTGTAGTTAATGTTCCATGTTTATTGTCTTACCGTCCATTCATTTTGGAATGGGACCAATTGTAAGTGTCGCTTCTTGCCAACTCATTTAACCTCATCTCTTGTGAATTGAGACCATTCGTTTTGGAATGGGACCAATTATAAGTCTTGCCGACACTTTTAATTAAGTGACGTTGGGCTCGGGTCGCTAATAATCTTAATATCTACAACACATGTTTTCGATTTGATAGAATTCTGCAGTTGTCTGGGCCAGAACGAGGATGACTGATGAGAATAATTAGCAGAAGTCGCCAAAATTGATCGATATCAAAGGGCATGTGCAGCTAATTAACATGGAATATTATATCAAATTACTACACGGCATTTGGGAAGAACTAGGAGCTTTCAGTCAATTATGATCACCATAAATGTTCCATGTTTATTGTCTTACCGTCCATTCATTTTAGAATGGGACATGAATGGGACCAATTGAGTGTCGCTTCTTGCCGACTCATTTAACCTCATCTCTTGTGAAATGAGACCATTCCTTTTGGAATGGGACCAATTATAACTGTCGCTTTTTGCCGACACTTTTAATTGAGTGACGTTGGGCTCGGGTCACTGATAGTCTTAATATCTACAACACATGTTTTCGATTTGATGGAATTCTATAGTTGTCTAGGCCAGAACGAGGATGACTGATGAGAATAATTGGCAGAAGTCGCCAAAATTGATCGATATCAAGGGGCATGTGCAGCCAATTAACATGAAATATTTTATCAAATTACTACACGGCATTTGGGAAGAACTTGGAGCTTTCAGTCAATAATGCTCACCATAAATCACTACAAGAAATTTGGAATCTCTCAATGATTTTTTAGTAACGCTCGGAAAAATCGTCGGTATAAATGGTGTATAGCGACGGTTTTCATGCAACCGCTTCTAGATTTCAAGAATATAGCGACGGTTTTTAATAACCGTTACTAAAAATTGGACTATAGCGACGGTTTCCAATAACTGTTACTATAAACCAGACTGTACTGTTACTAAAAAATTGGATTAAGAAAAATCTAGTTAATATAGCATAAATATTAGTAAGTGCTTCATTTTACACAAGTGTTGTGATAGCCTAGCTGGTTCGCGCGCGCGCGCAATAACGCGAGGTCTTGGGTTCAATTCCCAGGAGGAGCAAAATTTGTTGCACGCTGCCATGCAGGCACCATGTACGTGCCATGTGGGCTACACGGGGTTGACACGTCAGCGCCACATGCGTGACATGTGGGTGCAACGTCAGCACTACTTGGAGGTCACGTGGCCATTACGTCCTACAACAGTGATTTTTTTTTTTTTAAATTTCTTTAGCAATGGTTATAAACATCGCTAAAGAAACTGTTACTAAAAAAATCTGTACCAATGCTCGTCATAACAATCGCTATACCTCTACAGTGATGGATATATTGCAACGATTTGGCCGACGGTTGGTGAACCGTAGGTATAACCTTTAGCGACGCTTTTTGTGTTCTTTATTGACGCTTTTGACCGTTGCTAGATCCCGATTTTATTGTAGTGAATGTTCCATGTTTATTGTCTTACCGTCCATTCATTTTGGAATGGGACCATTTGTAAGTGTCGCTTCTTGCCAACTCATTTAACCTCATCTCTTGTGAATTGAGACCATTCGTTTTGGAATGGGACCAATTATAAGTGTTGCTTCTTGCCGACACTTTTAATTGAGTGACGTTGGGCTCGGGTCGCTAATAGTCTTAATATCTACAACACATGTTTTCAATTTGTTGGAATTCTGCAGTTGTCTGGGCCAGAACGATGATGACTGATGAGAATAATTAGCAGAAGTCGCCAAAATTGATCGATATCAAAGGGCATGTGCAGCTAATTAACATGGAATATTATATCAAATTACTACATGGCATTTGGGAAGAACTAGGAGCTTTCAGTCAATTATGATCACCATAAATGTTCCATGTTTATTGTCTTACCGTCCATTCATTTTAGAATGGGACATGAATGGGACCAATTGAGTGTCGCTTCTTGCCGACTCATTTAACCTCATCTCTTGTGACACGAGACCATTCATTTTGGAACGGGACCAATTATAAGTGTCGCTTTTTGCCGACACTTTTAATTGAGTGACGTTGGGCTGGGGTCACTGATAGTCTTAATATCTGCAACACATGTTTTCGATTTGATGGAATTCTGCAGTTGTCTGGGCCAGAACGAGGATGACTGATGAGAATAATTAGTAGAAGTCGCCAAAATTGATCGATATCAAGGGGCATGTGCAGCCAATTAACATGAAATATTTTATCAAATTACTGCACGGCATTTGGGAAGGACTAGGAGCTTTCAGTCAATTATGATCACCATAAATCACTAAAAAATTTGGAATATCCCAATGATTTTTTAGTAACGCTTGGAAAAATCGTCGGTATAAATGGTGCATAGCAACGGTTTTCATGCAACCGTTTCTAGATTTCAAGAATACAGTGACGGTTTTTAATAACCGTTACTAAAAATTAGACTATAGCGACGGTTTCCAATAACTGTTACTATGAACCAGACTATACCGTTACTAAAAAATTGGATTAAGAAAAATCTAGTTAATATAGAATAAATATTAGTAAGTGCTTCATTTTACGCAAGTGTTGTGATAGCCTAGCTGGTTCGTGCGTGCGAGCAAGAACGCGAGGTCTTGGGTTCGATTCCTAGGAGGAGCAAAATTTGTTGCACGCTGCCATGCGGGCACCATGTACGTGCCATGTGGGCTACACGGGGTTGACACGTTAGCGCCACATGGGTGACATGTGGGTGCAACGTCAGCACTACGTGGAGGACACGTGGCCATTACGTCCTACAACAATGATTTTTTTTTTTTTTTAAATTTCTTTAACAATGGTTATAAACATCGCTAAAGAAACTGTTACTAAAAAAATCTGTACCAACGCTCGTTATAACCGTCGCTATACCTTTGCTGTGATGGATATATTGCGACGATTTGGCCGACGGTTGGTGAACCGTTGGTATAGCCTTTAGCGACGCTTTTGACCGTTGCTAGATCCCGATTTTATTGTAGTGAATGTTCCATGTTTATTGTCTTACCGTCCATTCATTTTGGAATTGGACCAATTGTAAGTGTCGCTTCTTGCCAACTCATTTAACCTCATCTCTTGTGAAATGAGACCATTCGTTTTGGAATGGGACCAATTATAAGTGTTGCTTCTTGCCGACACTTTTAATTGAGTGACGTTGGGCTCGGGTCGCTAATAGTCTTAATATCTACAACACATGTTTTCGATTTGATTGAATTCTGCAGTTGTCTGGGCCAGAACGAGGATATATGACTGATGAGAATAATTTGCAGAAGTCGCCAAAATTGATCGATATCAAGGGGCATGTGCAGTCAATTAACATGGAATATTTTATCAAATTACTACACGGCATTTGGGAAGAACTAGGAGCTTTCAGTCAATTATGATCACCATAAATGTTCCATGTATATTGTCTTACCGTCCATTCATTTTGGAATGGGACCAATTGTAAATGTCGCTTCTTGCTGACTCATTTAACCTCATCTCTTGTGAAATGAGACCATTCATTTTGGAATGGGACCAATTATAGGTGTCGCTTCTTGCCGACACTTTTAATTGAGTGCAGTGGCCCTTTCCATAGTACAATGGCATAATTGGTCCCATTCCAAAATAAATGGACACCATTTACCTTATCACTGAGCTTTAGAAAACCATTTTGCCCTAGAGACAGAAGAGCACCTATTAGCCCGGGACAACAACAGATACCAAAAAGAAAGACTCTTATGGGTAGATTTTTCAGCATAGGCCCTACACTATTAATTTCCCCTCAACCACTCAAAATTAATTACTCTTATCATTACACATTCCAAACAGGAAAGTGAGACTGCAAGACTGCAAGACTGCAACTACACGAGGGAGGAGGAAATCTCTGGGCAGATTTTTCAGCATACGCCCTAGACTTGTAATTTCCACTCAAAATCTGCCCATGCGCGGCCTTATTTCTTTTGGGATTTAAAATTTTTGGCATAGTCTTTAATAATTTTTTTAATTTGTCTCTCTTCACTCATTATTTTCAAAAAATTTCCTTAAAATTCAAACTGAACAAAGCCACCCCCATTTCTTTCCCGGGAGAATTTTTGGTAAGTCCATTATAGCATGTTTCTAACCCACCCAATCCACTTCTAAAGTCCTAACACCTCTAGTCCACTAAAAATTTCAATGACAAAAATAACCAATATAAAAGAAACAAGGGCCTTGTTTGGCTAATACAAAAAAATACATTTTTTCATTTTTTTCGATCTTATTACAACTACATAACCACCACCACCACCATAATGACCACCACCACGTTGCCACCACCACCACCACCATGCCCCCACCACCACCTCCATCACCACCACCACCACCACTCCACCACCATCACCGCAACCAACACCACCACCGCCACCAACACCACCACTACGCCCCCACCACCATCTCCACCACCAATATGCCGCCGCTGCCGCTGCCACTACCACCACCACCACGCTGACGCCACGACCACCACCACAATGCCGCCAGCTCCACCGCAATTACCACCACCACCAAGCCGCCACCACCACAACCACTCCACCACCACCATCGCCACCGTTATCACTCCACCACCATGCCATCACAACCACCACCACTACCACAACACCGCCATCTCCACCACAATTACCACCACCAAGTGATCACCACAACCACCACCACCACTCCATCATAACCACCGCCGCCGCCATCACTCCACCACCACCACCAAAATGACAACCACCACGCCGCCACCACAACCGCCACCACTCCACTGCCGCCGCCATCACTCCACCACCACCACCAAAATGACAACCACCACGCCACCACCACAACCGCCACCACTCCACCGCCGCCGCCATCACTCCACCACCACCACCAAAATGACAACCACCACGCCGCCACCACAACCGCCACCACTCCACCACCACCACGCCGCCACCACCAGCACAATGACCACCACCATGCCGCAGCTGCCACCACCACCACTACCGCCACCACAACCACCACCACTACTCCACCATCACCAACACCACCACCACCACGCCGCCGCCATCACTTCACCACCACCACTTCTTCTTTGGTAATTCACCTTCCTTCTGGATCACACTTGCTTTTCTGATGTCTCATTGGCGTTAGTGTTTTAAGAAAATAATTTGTAGTCTAAAAGTGCAAATTTGCAATTTAAATTTTCATTGGTGTTAGTGTTTATTCAATAATTTGCAGTCTAAATTTGTGTGTAGACTACAAATTTGCACTTTCAAACTGCAAAGTTTACGAAAGTGTATTTATTTGTAGTCTAAAAGTATTATAAATTTGCAGTCTAAATTTTCTCAGGCATTGGTGTTCAATTAATAAATTTGCGGTCTAAAAGTGTAAATTTGCAATCTAAATTTTCAGTGGCGTTAGTGTTTATTTAATAATTTGCAGTCTAAATTTTTGTCTAGACTGCAAATTTGCACTTTTAGATTGCAAAGTTTACGAAAGTGCCTTTATTTACAGTTTAAATTTTTTCTGGCATTGGTATTCATTTAACAAATTAGCAGTCTAAAAGTGAAAATTTGCAGTCTAAATTCTCATTGGCGTTACGTTCATCTAATAATTTGCAGTCTAAATTTTTGTGTAGATTGCAAATTTACACTTTTAGAATACAAAGTTTACGAAAGTGCTTTTATTTATATTTTAAAAGTACAAACTTGCAGTCTAAATTTTCTCTTTGCAGTCTAAACTCTCATTGGCGCTAATGCTCATTTAATAATTTGCAGTTTAAATTTATGTGTAGACTGCAAATTTACACTTTTAGACTGCAAAGTTTATGAAAGTATCTTTATTTACAGTCTAAAAGTATAAATCTGCAGTCTAATTTTTTTTTGGCATTGGTGGTATTCAATCAACAAATTTGTAATCTAAAAAGAGCAAATTTGCTGTCTAAATTCTCATTAGCGTTAGTGCTCGTTTAATAATTTGCAGTCTAAATTTTTGTGTCATTAGCGTTAGTGTTCGTTTAATAATTTGCAGTTTAAATTTTTGTTTAGACTGCAAATTTGCACTTTTAGCTTGTAAAGTTTACGAAAGTGCTTTTATTTGCAATCTATATTTTTTCTAGGGTTGGTGTTCATTTAACAAATTTGCAGTCTAAAAGTGAAAATTTGCAGTCTAAATTCTCATTGGCTTTTGTTTTCATTTAATAATTTGCAGTCTAAAATTTTGTGTAGACTATAAATTTACACTTTTAGACCGCAAAATTTACGAAAGTGCCTTTATTTGCAGTCTAAAAGTGCAAATTTGCAGTCTAAATTTTCTCTGGCATTGGTGTTTAATTAACAAATTTGCAATCTAAAAGTGCAAATTTGCAGTCTAAATTGTCATGGGCGTTAGTGTTCATTTAATAATTTGTAATCTTAAAGTGTAAATTTGCAGTCTAAATAAATAACGAAAAGTATGTATAGTGCATTTGGTCATTATGGTGGTGGCGTCGTGGTGGAGGTGGAGGTGGTGGTAGTGGTCGGGGCGGGGTGGTGGTGGTGGTTATGGTGGAGGTTGCGCCATTATGGTGGTGGCAGCGGCGACGTGATGGTTGAGGTAGTGGTGGGGGCGTGATGGTGATAGAGGTGGCGGAGTGGTGGAGCCATGGTGGTGGTAGAGATGGTGGTGGGGGCGTGGCGGTGGAGTGGTGGTGGTAGAGGCGGTGGAGGTGGTGACGCAGTTGTGGTGGTGGTAGCAGTGTCGTCGTGGTGGTGGTCGGGGGGGGGGGGGGGGGGGGGGGGGGGGGGGGGGGGGGGGGCGCGGGGTGGCGGTTGAGGCGGTGGGGGTGGTGGTGGCATCGTGGTGGTGGTGGTGGTGGAGATGGGGTTGTGGTGGAAGTGGTTGTGATGGAGTGGTGGTGGTAATTATAGTGGAGGTTGCGGCAATGTGGTGGTGGTGGCAGCGTGGTGGTTGAGGGGGTGGTGAGGGTGTGGTGGTGGTGGGGTTGGGGGCATGGTGATTTGTGGAGTGGTGGTGGCGGTTGCGGCGGTGGTGGTGGAGTGGTGGTAGTGGTGTAGATGGTGGTTAGGGCGGCATTGTGGTGGCGGTGGCGGTGGCATCGTGGTGGTGGTAATTGCGGTGGAGGTTGCGACATTGTTGTGGTGGTGGTACGTGGTGGCGGCAACGGTGGCGACGTAGTAGTTGAGGTAGTGGTGGGGGCGGCATTTTGGTGGTGGTTGTGGTGGGGGAATGGTGGTAGTGGTGGAGCGGTGGTGGTTGCATCGTGGTGGTAGTGGTTGAGTGGTGGTGGTTATGGTTGTCGTGGCAGCGTCGTGGTGGTAATTGTGGTGGAGGTTGCAGCATTGTGGTGGTGGTGGCGTGATGGTTGAGGTGGTCTTGGGGACGTGTTGGTGGCTGTGGTGATGGTGGTGGTGGTGTGGTGGTTGTGGTGGCGGTGGCGGCGGCGGTAGTGGTGGTGGTGGTGTAAAGTTTAATAAAGGGACAATTTTGTCTTGTTAAAAAATGAAGTGGACTTGAAATTTTAAAAAAAGTAATGGGCTGGACTAGAGATGTTTTGGAAATATGAGGTGGATTGGACATGTTACAACATCCTATAATGGACCTTACAATTTTGTGATAGGTCCACTCTAGACATTTCATAAGCCCACAAGTTCACCTCATAATTTTGTAAAGCCACAAGTCCACACAACCTAAACCCTAGGTTACCATATAAAAGTGCCTAAAATCCTAAACCCTGTAAAGGTGCCTAAACCACTAAAACCTTGTAATAGGAAAGTGCACCCTAAAATCCTATAAAATTGTCTAAACTCTAGGGTACCCTATCCTAAAATAAAAAAAGTGCACCCTAAAATCTTATGAAAGTGCCTAAACACCTTACCCCACTCTAAGGTACCCTAAAATGGAATTGAGACCTCACAAAATTAATAGGTGGACTTATGGGCTTATGAAGTTCACATAATGAATCTAAGACTAATTTTCTATAATTGGAAGATATTACTCTTGTTTTGGCTTGGCAATTCATGCTAACAGTATTTCTTTACGAAAAAACTGTCACACCTAATCAAATCCATTGTATCAGATATGTGCAATAGATGGATATGATCGATTTGCTTTATCGAGTGTAACTCAAGAACTTTTGTTGTCGGCTTAACTTCATGATTTTACTGGGAGTATGTCGAAGTTGGACCCCAATATAACAATAGAACCAACAAAGTAGCTGTTGTCAGAATACTACTAAAACAGTGCCCCTATATCTCTAAGAATCAATGAGCTAAGTAAACATTTTGCTGCGGAATCTCTATCAAATCAAAGTCGAAAGATATCAGAGATGGCAGGCCTAGAGACCAAATAAATTAATTTCTGTACACATTATCATGCTCTTTCCATTTATATTCTAGAGCATTGGAAAGACGGTAAGTAATAAGTTGGACCCCCAATGATCAATGAATAACAACTATTTTGAGAGTTGAATATGCCCATGTTTAACGGTAATAACTGTTTACAACTCTTGTTGTTAGCTATTTTTAGTTTCAAAATTTGGAGAAGAAATTAAATACGCATTAGAGCCCATACTTGACTCCCCATCCATGATATAATCATCACTAATTAAATCCCCATCCTATATTTGGAATTGGGAAATTATGTAGTGTAAGGTCCTACAAAGTATTCTGTAAGGCGCACACGGGATATCGATCATGACAATAAATGGTTGATATATGTTTTTTAATTATGACCAGTAAGAATCATTTATAACTGGCCATAATTAATTTTTAATTTAGACCGCTGATTGATGAGATCAACAACTGTGTGCTGCACTACAATCCATGTAAGACACTCCGCCCAACGGGATCCCCAGGTCCCTAAATTTGTATAAATGGCCCATTATGCTCTTATTAATTAAAAATACTCTCTCTCTACCCTGCATGTATATATACTTTTGAATATTTGCCGCCTCTCACAATAAATAGAAGGAAAAATAATTGGCCATTGAGGGAAGCTTGAGGAGTTAATGTAAGAGAAATGCCTTACAAAAAAAATTCTCCTAGAGCGCACGTGCTATTAACTCCTCCTAGTATGATTCTCTCTTTTTTCAGATTCCAAAAGACGAAAAGTCACACAACTTCTATTTTTTTTTTTCCTTCCAATTGGTAGGACATATCATTACATTATATATGAAGTACACAGTATAAATTACGGACACTACATTCATTGTATGAGAGTTCACAAGATAATCAAGCCCAACAATTGAACCAACAGAATAAATAAGCCCAACTCAACTAAAAAGGCCAATTAATAGGAGAAATAACCTCAACAAATACAAATGAAAGAATACCCACATATAGGTGGAAAGACTTGAACTCATGATCTCCTAGTGAGATGCAAGAGTTCTAGCCAACTGAGCTAACTTCTGTTTGAAAGGCAAAATTAAGCCACTCCCCAAGATAATTTAAATAAGTTTTTACCTGATCTCAATTTTACATGCTGTAATATTTTTTTGGAGAACTTAAATAGGGGTCCTTTCCTATATAAATACTTAAGTCCTCATCCTATTGGGTTTAAAAACTTATTTTTTCATCCTCAAATTCAAATAAATTCTAAACTACTATTTCTCTCTCCTAATTTTTAAAATATTTTACTCTCCTTATCTTTCCTAGTTAATCTCATTCTCTCTCCTATCTTTCTCTCATAATCTTTTCTCTCCAATTTTCTCACCTATAAAATCTAAAAACAATGTTTAAAAATAAAACTAACATATACCAAACTTGAAAATGAATATTCATAATAAGATTGTCCCTACAAAAACTACATGAAACTAAAATCATGACAAAATTTGGAAACACTTATTGTATGTTGAATGATTATGGGTCAGTCTCACGACTGGACAACGAGGGGGCCTAACACCTTCCTCTTATTGTATTTTTGGCTCCCGCATCTGGAATCTCTACCTTGTTTTCTTAGTTTTAATAAACTAAGTGGCGATTCTATTTTGATGATAACTGCTATTGTGTGGAGATATTCCTAACCACGAGAATATCCACAATTCTGGTTTATAAAGTGGAATCGAGGAGAGAGGATATCTGTATGGTGATGCGCTATTTGGTAGGTGTCTACAAAAAGGAAAAATAGGGTTCAGTTCACATCCAGTATTGACTATGGTCTAGTTTGGTCCAGTGCGGCATTTGTGGCCCCTTTTTGGGCCCACAACAATGATCGAAACCATTCATCTTTTAGAGTTTGTCGAGAACATTTGGCCATGTAAAAAATCACGTTGATCGGATACCATTTGATATAATTTTTAAATGCATTAAGAATAAGTTAAATGGTCGCAATCTAGTGTTGTGCAACTTTTTGTTTCAAGTTTAATTTATTTGAAAATTATATCAAACGATCTCTGATCAACGTGATTTTTTACGTGGTCGATGTTCTCGACAATCTCTAAAAAATGAACAATTACGATCATTGTTGTGGGTCCGAAAAAAGGCCACAAACACTTAATTGGACCATAGTCCATACTGGACGTGAACTGAACCCAGAAAAACAAGCACAATGCTCCTACTTTTTTATGCTAGCTGGAACCTAGGGCTGTAAACAAGCCGAACTGAGCCGAACCTGGTGATATTCATGATTAGTTCGTTAAGGTGTAGGTAAGGCTCGAGTTTGGCTCGAGCTCGATTCGAGCCTGGACAAAAGAGTTTGAGTTCAGCTCAATAAAAATTTTCAAAGCTCAGGCTCATCTCGTTAGGACTTGTTAGGCTTAAACGAGCCGAACCGAGCCGAATTCAAGCTCGAATACAGCTCTTTTTCAAATACAATTTAGGCTTGAACAGAAATCAAGACACCCTAAAAACACAAATACAAACCCTTCTCAAATTCTCTCCTTACAAAAAATCAATTTGAAATAAGCATAAAATAAAAGAATACCAATAGAGTATAGAGATGAAGAGGAGGAGTATGAACTAGAAACAAACAATAAGACTATAAGAGACTGTAATATCAAAAAGAATACTTGGAGAGAGAGAGAGAGAGAGAGAGAGAGAGAGAGAGAGAGAGAGACGACGTTGAGGAGGTGGCGGAGAGAGACAGTGGAGGAGGAGGGGAGAGGCTGTGGAGCAGGCAGAGACAGGCAATGTAAAGGAGCGGCGGTGAGAGCAGTGGGTGGGTAAGAAACCCTACGTTTTTAAAGTGGACTCATCGTTTGTATCGATGAGTAGTAAAAGTAAAAATTAATATACTCCTATATAACCCTTAAAATATTAACGGTATGAGTAGTAAAAGTCAAGTTCTCGAGCCCAACCAAGCCGAATATTATTAGACTCAGGTTTGGCTCATTTATGGAACGAGCCTAAAATGAAGGTTCAGGTTTAGTTCGTTTAGTAGACGAGTTGAATTCGAATGACCTTTTATCAAGCCGAGCCTTGAACCATTCGCAAGCAACTCAGTTCATTTATAGACATAGTGGAACCCAAACTAGATTGGGCCATGTCAGTAGGCCCGTGGACAAGAAGTGAAACCAAAAGAAGATGTACTTGTCTGACTTTTGTCAAATTCAACCAATAGAGCATTATTTTGGTCCTTACGTTGAGGCCATGGACGAAACCTTTCTGCTTGAATAATGATTATTAACATTTTTTTGAGAGTTGAATATCAAGTCTTTGTTTAACCGTTAACTCTTTATAATTCATTAAAGGATGCTATTTTTATTAATCTCAAACTTTGTAATGCATTAAAGACTTATATCATGTGCAGCGGGCAGGATATAAAGCTCTTATATATTGGAATGAGTGATCATTTAATAATATCTGAGATCTCTTCAATCATTGCTAATTAACTTTGAGATGGATATAAAATCCACAAAAGAACTGGTCTTTGGTGAGGTCAGCCACTGTACGTCATCTCTATGGCATCATTTGGAGCATCTCCAATCCGTCCTTATTTCTCCAAAATAGAGGATGGAAGTGACACATTGAGGGGAGATTTTGTAATTTATTCCCTTTTTTCTTCACTTTTTGTTTTTTTTGGGAAAATATTTAGGGACCCACCGTCCTTTTTAAAGTTTGGTCCTCCAAAAGTAAATTTGGTCCTCTAAAAATGGAGGACCAAAAGCAAATTTGGAGTATGAAATTTCTCCAAACTCTAAAAAAGGACAATGGGTCCCTCAAATATTTTCCCAAAAAATACAAAAAGTGAAGAAAAAAGGGAATAAATTACAAAATCTCCGCTCAATGTGTCACTTCCATTCTCTATTTTGGAGGAATAAGGATGGATTGGAAATGCTCTTATGGGATGCTCCTCATCTCTCTATTCTTCCCGACACTTTTTAATTGAGTGCAGTGGCCCTTTTCATTAATAATGGCATAATTGGTCCCATTCCAAAATGAATGGACACCACAGTTAGGGCCGTTACTCAAAACCGAAAAATCGATCGAAACCGGAAAAATCAGAACGAACCGAATTTTTTAAACCGGTTGAATAATTTCGTTTCGATTCCGGTTTATAAAATTTTATAAACCAGAAAAATAATTTCGACCCGGTTTATGTGTTTTAAAAACCAGTTGAAACCGGACCGGTTATATATATGTATAATATATATATATATATATATATATATATAAACATCGGGGAGGGTTGAATTATGGGTTTTGGTTGATATTTTGTAGTATATATTGGTCTAATAAATATATTTATTATATAAAAACTGTTTTTATGGGCTTTATTATGTTTTTATGAACTTTTTTTTTATGTATTGGACTCAAAATTGATTCTTTTTTTTGGGTCCAAAAAAAAGGGTTGAATTATAGAATTTTTGGTTGATATTTTATGAGTTGAATTGTGAATTTTTTGATGTCTTGGGCCCAAAATATGGCTCATGAATGAAAACCGGATAAACCGGACCGGAACCGGTTGAGCCGGTCGAAATGGGAACCGGTTTATCTCAACCGGTTCCGGTTTCTAAAAATCTCAAACCGGGTAATCGATTTCGGCCAAAAAAATATATTCAAACCGATCGAAACCAGACCGATATCACCCCTAACCACAATTACCCCGGAGCTTCAAAAAACCATTTTACGCTCGAGACAGAAGAGTACCCACAAAATATAGTACTCCGTAAAAAGGAGTAATAAGGCTCCGTTCCGGAAACCAAATAAGAACTTATTTTTTGTGTAATAAGAAGGCTTATTCCGGAAAATAAGAAGGTTGATACTTATTTTGGAAGAATTTGTATAGGTACCAATCGGTCAGGGAGGAAAATCGTACCGGCGGCTGCGTCGGTCGGTCTCCGGCCACCGGACAACCGATCCGAGCCGTCCAAAAATTCTAAAAAAAAAAACGAGGGGGCCTGTGCGAGAATCAACGGCATCCGAGGTGTGTAGGGTGCTTGATCCGAGCACCCCTTTTCCGTGTAGGGTGCTTGATCATATATACATGGAAAAGAGGTGCTCGGATCAAGCACCCTACACACTTTGGATGCCGTTGATTCCCGAGTAGGCCCCCTCAGTTTTTTTTTTTCTCGAATTTTTGGACAGCTCGGATCGGCTGTCCGAAGGCCGGAGACCGCCCGACGCGGCCGCCGATACGATTTACGTCCGCCGGCACCCATTATCATAGCAACAGTCTTATTTTTTGTATAATGCAACTTCAAGCTCAAAAATCATGTATTTAAGCAAATAATTTTCATACCACTATGAATCTTGTTTGATAGATCTCATTGAGATCTTTAATACAGTGCAAAAAAAAAATTTGAATTTTTTTTTCATTTACATTATTTTTTAGTTTGAAAATGTAAAAGGAACTTTTTGTTTGAGTTTTATGAAATGACCATTCTTATTTTTGAATGAGAAGTGGCAAAATAAATATTTATTTTTTAAGAAGATTTCCGGAACGGAGTCTAAATGTCTCTTCGTACCACCACCATGTTGTCATAGAGCCAAGCCCATTGGCCCGTGGACAACAACTGAAAGTCTGAGACATAAAAAGAAGACTGGGGGGCAGGTTTTTCAGCATACGCTCTACACTATTAATTTCCCGTCAACCACTCAAAATTAATTACTCGTCATTAGAGCATGTGCACCAGTTTCTTTATATCACACTTTTAGGTAAAATATTTAGAAATTTCTCAAAAAGGAGGCTACACCGGTCTAGCTATTAGTACAGGTATTTTACAAATGGGTATTGTAGCTCTTCAAAAGAAGCTAGGCATTGTAGCAAAGGAAAAAATAAACAAATATTATCTCTCTCTGATGCACGCCTCTTCTTCTCTCTCCTCCAAGAACCAAACTCAGTTTTCTTCTCTCTCCTCCAAGAACCAAACCCAGTAAATCAGAGTACGTTCCAAAATCTGATTTGTGCATCAACACTTGAACCCAAAACATTGAACAATTACTCAATCGATGCATGTGATTTCAACTACAATGATGAAAACGGATTTAAATTTCAACCCCTTTTGTTCATGACGAAAAGTTTAGAGCACCAGAGAGTTCCTTTACTTGTTTCAAAGTACAAATGAAAATAAGTAGAAGAAACAAGTGTGGAAGAAGCAGCAATCAACGGACCCAATTTAGGGTAAAGCTCTCATTCACTGTACTAAATATCAACGGACCCAATTTTATATAATTCTTAAATAGTGATGTAGAGGGTAATAAAGAAGATTGATGTAGTATGCAAGTAAAAAATGGGTAGGTAAACTAGATTTTGCACTTTTTAACCAGGTAATTTAGATGCGGATAAAAAAAAAACTAGGTAATTTAGAAATCATTGGTGTACGTACTCTTACACATTACAAACAGGAAAGTGAGACTGCAACTTTACAAAATAGACACTTATTAAGGAACAGTCCAAAATGGAATACCGGACTCTAAAAAAGGGACGGAGAGAGTAAAAAATATGGTTAAAAAATTTAGTACTCCAATTTTTAATCCGTTTGAACGGGTGTGAAGATCTTATTATTTTGATTATATTATTCTAAAGAGACATAATCAAATTTTGTCTTTAGAGCTCTTAAAATCACGTTTCTGTTCCATAGGATTGCAAATGGGTGGTCTGGATTTTTTTTCACCCCAAAACGCTGCCGTTTGATTACTGGATAGGCGCTACTGCCCATTGGGGCGCAGTAGAGTCCCGGATCCAAGACTCTGGGGCTCTACTGCGCCCTAATGGGCAGCAGCCCCTACCCAGTAATCAAACGGCAGCGTTTTGGGGTGAAAAAAAATCCAGACCACCCATTTGCAATCCTACGGAACAGAAACGTGATTTTAAGAGCTCTAAAGACAAAATTTGATTATGCCTCTTTAGAATAAAATGATCAAAATAATAACATCTTCACACCCGTTCAAATGGATTAAAAATTGGAGTTCTTAATTTTTTAACCATATTTTTTAATATATAAACTGTCTAAAAAAATTAAGTGCTCATATTTTTACCCCATTTGAATCAATGTAAAGATCTTGTTATTCTGATCATATTATTCTAAATGGTCGTAATTCATTTTTATCTCTAGAGCTCTCATATTAAGTATATGCTCTTTATTTAGGACCTTGTAGAGCAGAAATGTGATTAAGAGACCCTATAAACAAAAATTAATTATGACCCTTTAGAATAATATGATAAAAATAACAAAATCTTTGCATTGATTCAAACGGAGTGAAAATTTGAGCGCTTAATTTTTTGAGACCGTTTATATATTACTCCGTAAAAAATATGGTTAAAAAATTTAGTGCCCAATTTTTAATCAGTTTGAACGGGTGTGAAGATTTTATTATTTTGATCATATTATTTTAAAGAGGCATAATCAAATTTTGATCAAATTTTGTCTTTAGAGCTCTTAAAATCACGTTTTTGCTCTATAGGATTGCAAATGGGTGGTCTGGATTTTTTTTAACCCTAAAACGCTGCCGTTTGATTACTGGGTAGGGGCTGCTGCCCATTGGGGCGCAGTAGAGCCCCCGGATCCCAAGACTGGAACTACACGAGGGAGGAGGAGCCATGCCGGTCTTCTTTGTATTGGGGTTGCAAAATTTTTAGGCACAGTTTTTAATAAATTTTATTTATTTATTTATTTATTCATTATTTTTAAAAATCTCCCTCAAAACCGAGTCCGGCTCCTCTCCAATCCATAGGGAATTGGAGGATCCTCCAATTCCAATTTAATGGTCATGATTATTCTAGCATCTTCAGCCCAAAACTCATATGGTATTCTACATGCACCTAATTACTCCCAAAATATTCTCCAATTATCGCATCTCAAGCACCAATTTACTAAATTCCAAACATTAGTAAAATTTCATATCATAACTTTAATAACAAGTACAGGTTTTAAGAACTATCAGATTCATAGAGTTAATCAAAGAACTCCCTTTGCATTTCTTCTAAAATATTTTTTCTGTAAAAATTATCTTACATTCAATTACTTACTCTTACGATTTCTTTCTAATTTCCATAACTGAATCTTAATTTTAACTTTCTTACATACAAGAACAGCGATATCAATAAGCACACGACACTGCGAAGTATATGTGAAAATACACTAGTAGCAATAAACAAAATATCTCATGTGCTACATAATAAGATAATATCACCGCAAAAATGATATTGGAAGGAAAAAAATTATTGATATAATATTAGTAAAAAAAAATCCCGTTGAAAAAATCTTCACAAGCTATATAAAAAAAGTTTTTCAAAGGCAAGTTTAATAGGAGAGAAGACATAGTTCAAAAAAAAAAAGAATTTTCTATAAACTTTGAAGAAAATTCATTAATCTTATGTAATTGAAAAATATTTGATTAACCATATGAATCTAATAGTTCTTTGAACTTGCACCTATTATTAAAGTTACGATATGAAATTTTACTAATGCTTGGAATTTGATAAATTGGTGCATGGGATGCGATAATTGAGAAGTATTTGGAGATTAATTGGGTGCCTGTAGAATACCATATGAGTTTTGGGGTTGGAGATGCTAAGATAATCATGACCATTGAATTGGAATTGGAGGATCCTCCAATTCCCTATGGATTGGAGAGCCGGACTCCAGTCTAATCTCAAGCGCTTCCCTGCGTATCCCTCCCTCCACAGATGGACCCAAGATTTTCCAAACTATACATTCAATTATTGGGTGTTCTAATATGTACAGTCGCCATTTAGCAACTAGGTGCGTGTGACTTCCTCTGTGAGAGAGAGAGTAAGTGGGCAGTGGGTTTGCACAATGGAGATAGTAGATAGGTGGAAGTTACGTTGGAATACGTGGGATCTTCGGGTTGTGATCCTCATTAGTCTCAGCCTACAAATCCTTTTGATATTCCTTGCACCTTTGAGAAAGCGAGTGTCAAAGGCTTGGATAACCATCCCCATATGGTGGGCGTACCTGCTTGCAGACGCAACAGCTAACTTTGCTGCGGGACTCATTTCCAATGGCCAGGGTCAAACCTATGGCCCTTCCACTGATCCGACCCTTCTCGCATTCTGGGCTCCCTTTCTCTTGGTACACCTTGGGGGTCCCGACACCATTACAGCTTTTGCCCTCGAGGATAATGAGCTCTGGCTCAGGCATTTCCTGAGTCTGGGATTCCAATGCTTGGTTGTCGGTTATTCCTTCGTTCAATCATTTCCCAATCACAAGCTTTGGATCCCCACATTGCTCATATTTATTGCTGGAGTCATCAAGTACTTTGAGCGAACACGCGCTCTTTATCTCGCTAGCTCTCGTATAATCAAAGACTCTTTTCTCACAGATCCTGATCCTGGGCCTAACTATGCGAAGTTCATGGATGAGTACGCTTCAAAGAAGGAAGCAAAACTTCCGACGGAGATAGAGATGATTCCTGAACCACCTAGCAGCATGAGCAACAATACAGGAAATAACGAACGAGACACTTCAAAGAAAGATGCAAAACTTGAGATAGTGATGACTTCTAAACCTCCTAGTAGCATGAGCAACAATACAGGAAATAACGAAAGAGGCCTGCCTTGTGTGGAGGTGGTACAAACTGCTCACAAATACTATACCACTTTCAAAGGTCTGATTGCGGATTTGATCTTCAGCATCAGTCAGCGCAACGAGAGCCGAGATTATTTCCTCAAGCAAACGGCAAGAGATGCTTTCCATATTATTGAGGTAGAACTCAATTTTTTCTATGATATTCACTATACTAAGGCCAGGGTGGTGCAAGGTAGGTTTCTTGGATATCCTCTTCGGATAATTTCGTTTAGTCTGACTTGTGCAGCCCTTGTGCTCTTCTGTTTAATCGAAAAGAAAAAATTTTACAAGTTTGATATTGCAGTTTCCTACACGTTGCTTATTGGTGCTATTGGTCTCGATTTAATAGCTTTCTTAATGGTCCTTTACTCTGATTGGACTGTTGTGGCCCTCACTAAGTCAAAACACCCCAATGGCTTTATTAAGATCCTGCAATGCTTGCTCAATGTTAATAGGGTAAGGTGGCCTGAAAACCTTGGACAAAAGCATAAATGGTTTTCCTCCAGGAAGATCATGCATATTGTGCGCCTCAGGTGGTCTAAATCTCTCTCACAGTATAACTTGATAAATTATTGTCTGCACCCACGTATTGAATGGTGGGAGAAAACTATTGCTTTTTTTAGCCTGACCAACATGCTAGATGGGATGAACTATGTGAACCCTGTGGATTTCACCACTAGCTTGAGAAATTTTATTTTCGATGAGCTGAAAATGAAATCTAAGCAGGCAGACGACTTAGAAACGGCCAAGGAGATATTTTCCGCCAGAGGGGATTGGATTTTACGATATGAAAGTCGTGCCAACTTACTCTGTTGGATCAACGATGTCGAATTTGATGAGAGCCTAATTTTGTGGCACATTGCCACTGAACTCTGCTACTACATAGATAACGACAAAAATGATTACCGCGAGTTCTCTAAACACCTATCGGATTACTTGTTATACTTGCTAGTTATGCAGTCCACAATGTTGTCCAATATAGCAGGTATTGGGCAGATAAGGTTCAGAGATACTTGTGCTGAGGCCAAAAAATTCTTTCGTGGAAGGAATGTATTAGAGGAAGAGAAAGACATTTGTCAGAAAATTGTCACGTTTTGCAAATACTTCTTCTGCTGCTTTAGCAAATGCTGCTTCAAAGGGGAAAAGGAACGGGATGAATTACTAAAGAAAAAAGCTTGCATAAGTATCCTTGAAGTTAATACAGAATTTGAACCTATTGCTGTTAAGGGAGACAGAAGCAAATCTGTGTTGTTCGATGCGTGCAGGCTGGCCAAAGAGCTGAAGAAAATAAAAAGGCCGCTTGAAAGGTGGAAGATAATAAGCAAAGTCTGGGTTGAATTGTTGTCCTATGCAGCGTGTCATTGCAGAGCCCATACCCACATGGCACAACTCAGTAAAGGTGGACAACTCCTCACTTTAATATGGTTGTTGATGGTTCAACTTGGCTTAGGTGATCAATTTCGAATAAGAGAAGGGAATGCAAGGGCGAAGCTGATCGTGAGCAAGTAGATCGATGAATTTGTTGGATCAATAAATTTGGAGATGTGTGCTTTCTAAATTTTTTTTTTCTTGTTTAATTTGAACATTTCAGTAGTACATGCGTAAGCGAGATCCTGGTGTTTGAAATGTGGCATGCACTAATAGCCAATGGTCAAAAGTACTACTAGTGGCAAACTTTTGCACATGCGTGATTAATTGTTCATTCGGTGTATTTCGGTTAAAATACGCAGTCTAGCTTCGTGTTATTGTCAATTTTTTTTAAATTTTTATTGTAGATTTTTAGGTCATTCCAATTTTTTTCTTCTTTTTGTAGTCATTCAATTCTTAATAGTGTGGTTAGAATAAAAATACTTTTCATATACTCATGCGTGTTCCTGTGGCAAGAATTCGGCAAAATATATATTGTTAGAAAATTTTGAAACGCTCATATCATTCACATGTAAATGAACAATGATGTACAACCTAAGTTATAGTAAGTGATTTGACATTATTTCCTTTGCAAGATAGTCGTGATCAGTTCATTTGCAGGAAGCCATGCGTGGTAGACTAGAGGGTGAATCAACGACACTATCTTACAGGAAGTCATGGTAGTCAGTGGTAGAGCTAGAATTTTGATCATGGGGGCCGGTTTAATAGACATATTTTTTTTTTGGAATGTATACTTATTATATATTTATATCATAAGATTTTCCTTTCCAATATATTATATTTGTACATTGAAATTATTCTAACCTAATGCAGTTAAAGAATACTAATCATTTCATTTTTTCATTTATGCTATTTCAACTGTCACGTGCTTATTTTTTATTTATGAACAAAATTGAGAAATGAGTGTAAAATAACAGATTTTTTTTATCAAATCAAAACAAAATTATTAAGATTATAAGTAGTTATACATAAATAATTGGCAATAATATTTAAAATCAATTATATATGTACAAAATAAGAATTTTAAAATTCGAACGCTCGGAAAGCTGGAACTGGAAGGGCTAGGAGCCCCGGGCCCCAACATAGCTCCACCTCTCATGGTTGTTAGTGGTGAATTGACGACACTATATATGACAAAAAAAAAAAGAGAGAGAGAGAGACATGATATGTATATTCTGTTTGAACAACCCTGTAGTGCACCTTGGGTCTCCACTTGAATCTTACTCCCTTCGTCCCTAAATAAGTGTTCGACGCGCAAACCTAGATTTTCAAAAAGATGCATTTGTTTCGTTAAAAAAATCAAATTTTTTTCACAAATCAATAGATAGCAATGAATTCTATTAGATTGTGTAAAAAAATTAAAATTTTTAATGAAAAATATACATATTTTGTAAGGCCTAATTTTGCACGCCGGACACTTATTTAGGGATGGAGGAAGTACTAATTTGGAGAGGAGCTTCCTGTAAGGAAAATTTTTGGTTGTTTGTTGTGAAAGAAATATAGAATTGCCTCTTCTTCTATCTTCCATTTTTTGGTCAATGCTCCTCTTGTTTGTTGTGGAGAAATATTGGCCTTGTTTCTTTTCAAAGTTTACTTTGTTTTAATTTTATCTTTTAATTATTATCATTTTTCTTTCTTTAGTTATATATTAATTTCATTTCTCTCTACCTCTCTCTACTCAGTATCTCTCTCTTTAATTATTACTCTATTTCTCTCTCTACCCACTACCAAAACTAAAATACTCAAAGTTAATTACCAAACGAACAAGGCCATTAAAACTATGAACCGTTGAAGATTTGCTAGAGAGTAGTTGCGAATCAGATCAGCACCTTAATTATTGGAATTGGAACGAGTGAACCCGACCCAACTAGGATTTCGGGTATTTGAATCTGGCAAACAGCCAAGTATTGTAGGTGAGGTTCTCTAGTGTGGCATATGAGCTATCCATATCTGCAATCAATAATTTTCATATGTTTGTTAGCTCTTACTTGTAACAATTAACTTTGACCGGTAAGAGTATTTTACCGAAACTGAACTATCTTTAGCGGAAACGGATGGTCCTTGCATGTCTAGTACACCCTTGCATTACAAGACCCTGCATGCTTCCATGTATATCGATGGGTCCTTATTGGCGTTGCGTACCTAGTTAACACAAATTTCAAATTTCATTTGTGGGCCTTTGTAACTTTATTGGACCTACTTTGATAATTAAAATCGTTCATAAACACATCTTCAAGATAACAAATCATATGCTAAAAAGTCATTTAAATCCAATTCATATGATTACGAGTTACATTTCTTCAAAATCTGGTCACACCCAATCAAAAAAAAATAAAAATAAAATCCGCTTTATCAGATAATTGATTTGCTTTAAAATGAGTGGAACTCAATTATTTTTGTCGTTGTCTTGCCTTTCGATGACTTTATTGGAAGCATGTGCAAGTTGGACCCCAATGATCAATGATCACAAGCTATTTCTCGCAGTCGAACTATTTCTGAGAGTTGAAATCACTATTTCTTCTTGGATGATGCTATGGTGTCCTTGGTCATTTTAGGGACGCCGCAATTTTTGGTATAATTTCACCATTAAGATCATAACTAAAACCCATTATAAGCATAATAAAACTCAAACAAGGCATAATCAAGGAATATCCAAAAAACCAACCAAGGTATAACTAAACCCAACCAAAGCATAACAAACAAGTTATGCTTTATTATGATTTTGTTATGCTTGTAATGGATTTTGGTTATACTCATAATGGTTTTGCTATGCCAAAAATTACGGTGTCTCCAAAATAATCGGGACACCGAAGTCATTCCTTCTTAGAGTTGTCTGGTGTCTATGTTGGATAATGCTAGTGTATCCTGATAGAACATAACCATTCGAAGGCATAATATTAAATTATTTGAAGACATAACATTTTTTCACAGATGGTATAACACTTTATTATTATTATTACTATTATTATTATATTAGGCATAATATTTTTCAAAATGGCAAGGCATAATATTTTTCAAAATGGCATAACATAACCACTCTAAGCCATAACACTTTTTAAAAAATGAAATAACATTTTGGATGATGCTATGGTGTCTTTTAATATTATGCCAAAACACTTTTTAAAGCATAACACTTTTTGGTCATGCCTTGTTAAGGCCTTGGTTATACATGTCATTGATCTTTGTTATGCTTGTAATGGTGAGATTATGCCAAAAATTACAGTGTCCCCAAATGGAGGGTAGACACCGTAGCATTTCTCCAAATGCTATGGTGTCCCCTACCCAAAAAGGGACACCAATTATGCCTCCCAAATTTTAATGTTATGCTTTTGAGTGATTATGTTATGTCATTTTTGTAATAGCATAGCACTTGCTATGTCATTTTTAAAAATTTAACGGCTTTGTTTGGTTGGTAATTTAATTTATTCACTACTACAATAATCGTTAAAGATGACAGTTTAAAAGTGTCATTAAACATGAAAGATGACAGTTTTGAAACTGTCATCTATGGAGCTGTCATTAAAAGTCTAGATTTGTTATGACAATAAAAAACTGTCATTAAACATATAAGATGACAGTTTAAACCTATCATCTTTGTGATAAAAGATGATAGTCTTAATCTGTCATCTTTAATCGCAAAGATGACGGATTTAAACTGTCATCTTATCTGTTCTCCATTCAAGAAAAAAAAAAAAAACCAATTCTCTTTCGAATGCGTGGCCGCCCACGTGGCACCCACATGCCTCTAGCATGGCCGCCCAGTGGCACTTGTGTGTCGCCTACTTAGCGCACTTGTGTGGCCAGCAAATATTTGCTTGCCCCAGGACTTGAACTCAAGAACCTCAGTTCCTCGCGCGCGTGTTACCATCTGAGCTGGCACGCTTATTGTTAACAAAAGACAAACAAAAACATGTATAGTATATTTTCGAAAATTTTAAGATGAACACTTTTAATGTCAGTTTTGGATGAAACTGTCATCGTAGACATTGAAAGTATGAGATGACAGTTTTAAACTATCATCTTATATGTTTTTATGACACTTTCTGACTTTCATCTTTTATGATCAACTGCAATGTCAGTTCTAACTAAAACTGTCATTAAAAGGGCTTAGTTTCAATGTCGCTTTTAAGGAAAACTGTCATTAAAAGGTTTCCCATATGGGCTTCCGGAAGCGCATGTTTTAATGTCAGTTTTAAGCAAAAACTGACATTAAAGAAAAAGATAATAATGTCACTTTTATTCTAAACCGTCATCTTATATCGCAGAGATGACAGTTTGTAAGATGGACTGTCATCAAAAGTCTACCATCATATTTTCGATAACAGTTTTACAAAAACTGTCATTGTTTCAATTTTTTGAGTGTCATCTTTTAAGGTTTTTGTAGTAGTGATTTTAGTTTTGATAGTGGGTGGAGAGAGAAATAGGGTAATGATTGGAGAGAGGAGTAATGATTGGAGAGAGATAGAGAGAAAAATGAAATTAATAATTGGAGATATAAGGTAATGATTGGAGAAAAATATAGGATAATGATTGGAAACAAAACTAAAACTAAAACTAAACTAGCAACCGAACACAGTTATGTTTTCGAGTGGTTATGTTATGCATTCGAGTGATTATGTTATGCCATTTTTAAAAAAAAATGTTACTCCGTATGACCTAATATTATTATTATTATAATAATAATAATAATAATAATAATAATAATAATAATAATAATAATAATAATAAAAATGTTATGTCATTTTAAAAAATTGTCACGACCCAACTCCAATACGGGTCACGTGACCAGCCGGTGACGGAATCACCGAGGCCTTCAACGCTTTTACCATTTAGAGCATACTAAATAACATATAAAGAGAAACAGCGGAAGTATCTATTCATACAACTCCAGAGTGTCTATACAACGTAGCTAAGCATAATTTACAATGACAACTATTTCAGTACCACTTGTCTCAAAAAGGCACAATGCTTCTATTCCTTTTTAAAGACGTGCCATTTACAATAGCTAATCAAACAACGCATCTGGCCCCCAAGTTGCTATCTACAATAATCTAGAAAATTAGAAAAGGTTTCCCTAAGCCGAAGCTCGGGTGAGAAACGTATACCAAAATTACAAATTTGACCATGGAAATACCTTACTCAGTAAAACAATTCAACAACCAAGCAACATTTCAAGTATTCTCATCAAATTTTCCAATAACATGCATTTTGTTCCATAAATTCAATTCTTTGGTCCAAAAGATGGACCATTTTCTTCTTCACTTTCACTTTTGCACATTCGAGCGATAATAACATTCAACGGTATTTTTGCCAGTCGGTTGGGAAGCGACCCCATTGAAGAGTGGTAAGATATCGTTACCCGGTGATGCTTGGCTGCATCTCCTATCTTATTACTTCATGCCGCTAGTTTCTTTCCACGTCCCCTAGTGCTCGGGACACCGTTCGAATGATTCATATTATCACAAGCATGTACTGACAAGAAGTAAAATTCAAGTTCCCAAAACATATTGCCATGGTCTAGAATAACTGTAACATAAAAGATTTGTAAACCAACCATTGCATGCATTAACATCAAATAATCCAAGTAGGAAGCTCAATTCCCATACTTTTCAGCAAAAACAAGCAATGGCATTTCTTTCCAAAAATTCAGAGAATACATGTAACTAAGGTATGCACAACTCACCAAAAAGTAGTGCTTAGCTTTAACACGTGATCACTTCACTCCACAGTACTTGCACCTAAACACATAATTATCGTGAGAATTACTCACAAAAATTTACTTTACTACTAACTTAGTTAAAGATAGAGTAATATCATTTTTATGACTTAGTTTTGGGTATCAATTTTGCAACCCATCTTAGGATACAGTTCACAATTTAGGGACGATTTTTCCATGTTCCAAACTCGGGGTCTTACAGCCATAACTGGAAGGCCAGAGTTAACTGTGTTTTCTTCAATTGATCGAGTAGGAATTTCAATAGGATTTCTGGAAAGCCCCTAATTTGTTTCAGGAATTCCTTTTATATTTCCGGCATCGATGGCCAACAAAAATTGGGTAATCAATTTAGACACCTTGATTCCTAATAAATCATCCTCTTAAGATTACTTTAAACTAAAACAAAGTACTTGCGGCGGCGAGTCCTGAATCAGAACTCATTGCCGGAAGTAGTAGTTTTAAAGAGAAATTGGAACTGCTCATTCAATCTCAACTGATTACACAGATGTAGTATTTATACAAGAGTAAAGTGAGAACCGACCTAACCACTACAGTTGGCATCCACTAACAACAAACTCTCCACTACTAACAGAATTCTGTTGATTACAAACTACTACTACTAAACCACTAAGATTAAACAGAGCTTAACCTCTTAACCTCTTCTCTAACCGTAGTACTCTTATCATCCCCCCGCAAACGAATGGGAGATAGAATCACCAAGAGTTTGGCCTTCAAAAACTGGAAACGAGAGATGGATAAAGCCTTTGTAAAAATATTAGCCAATTGATCAGAAGTTGGAACATACTAAAGAGTAATGGCTTTTGCTGCCACCCGATCACGCACATAATGATAGTCCACCTCAATGTGCTTGGATCGTGCGTGAAACACGGGGTTAGTGGCAAGTGCTATAGCAGAGGTATTATCACACCATAAGATAGGCGTTTGAGTAAGAGGAATATGCAAATCATGAAGAAGCATTTGCAACCAACTGAGCTCAGCAGCAGTATGAGCTAATGAACGATACTCAGCCTCTGTAGAAGACCGTGAGACTGTGGTTTGCTTTTTAGCGGACCAAGAAATGAGATTATCTCCAAGAAACACACAATAGCCAGAAGAAGACTAACGATCAAGACAGTCGCAGGCCCAATCAGAATCGAAAAGGCTTGGAGCAAAAAAGAGGAAGGTTGATACACCAAGCCATGATCAAGTGTCCCCTTCAAGTACCTAAGCAGACGTTTGACCAATGCAAAAGCTCCCACAGTGGGTGAATGCATATGCTGACAAGCTTGGTTTACAGAAAATGCGAGGTCAGGCCTTGTAATTGTAAGATATTGCAAGGCTCCAACAATACTTCGAAATAAAGCTGGATAAGCAAAAGGAGCTGTAGAAGTTGCAGGATCAGAAGCCTTGACTATAGAAGGAGAAGAACAGGGCTTACAATCAGCAAGACCTGCTTTATGTAAAATGTCTCGAGCATACTTTGACTGAGATAGAAAATACCCTTTGGCACAAGGTTGAACAGATATGCCTAGAAAATAAGACAAATTTCCAAGTTCTTTCATGGAAAAAGCTGAATGCATATGAGTAACAAGCTGCTGAATATGACTATAAGAGTTGCCAGTTAACACGATATCATCAACATAGACGAGAAGAATAGTAATGACAGAGGCAATCTTGTAAATGAACAAGGAGTTATCACAGTGACTATTAACAAAACCATGTTGCAGAAGAAATGTAGAGAATGTAGAATACCAGGCTCTGGGTGCCTGTTTAAGACCATATAAAGCTTTGTGCAATCTGCACACATGGCGAGGTTTAGTCGAATCAACAAATCCTGGAGGCTGAACCATGTAAACCTCCTCTTCCAATTTGCCATGAAGAAAAGCATTAGATATGTCCAACTGCTTAAGAGGCCAGTTAAAATGTAAAGCCAAGCACAATAGAATACGAATTGTTGGTTGTTTGGCAACAGGACTAAACGTATCCTGAAAATCCACCCCTTCTTCTTGCAAGTAACCTTTAGCAACTAATCTGGCTTTATGTCTGGCTACACTCTCATCTGAATTTCTTTTGAGTTTAAAAACCCATTTACACCCAATAGCATGTTTCCCTAGAGGAAGAGGTACCAAAGACCAAGTGTGTTAAAACTGGAGAGCATTATGTTTGTCATGCATAGCCTGTGTCCAGGCAGGAACTTTAAAAGCTTCTTGATGAGAAAGAGGTTCAGTGAGAGGTGAAGGAATTGGAACAGCAGGCAGACAATGAGGATAAGAAAGAAGACATTTAGTTTTGGAACGAGTGACCATGGGATGTGGTATGTGAGGCTTGGTAGCCTTGGACACAGAAGGAAGAAAAACTTCCGAAGATTGAATTGGAATAGAGGAATCTGGATAAGACGCAGGAGACACTAAGGGTGAAGAAGAAAGATTTGCATGAGTAGGAGAGGAAGAAGAAGCTGAATGCATAGAGCTAGAAAGAGAACTAGGGAATGGACTAGGAGAAGTAGGTGCAGAACAAGAAGATAAAATTGCATCAGAAGAAGGAGAAGGAGGAGGAACAGAAGAAGAGGAAGAGGAAGAGGAAGTAGTCCAGAAGAAATTATGCAATTGAGTAAGTGAAGGTGCATGAGATGAGACTGGAAGAGGAGAAGTATTAGCAAAAGGAAACACTGACTCATGAAACAATACATGCCTAGAAATATAAACTCTTCCTGTAGAGACATCAAGACATCTATACCCTTTGTAAGATGGATGGTAACCAAGAAATACACAAGGAAGAGATCTGGGTTGTAATTTGTGTTTAGTATATGGCTTTAACCATGGGAAACATTGACAACCAAACACCTTAAAGAAAGAATAATCAGGTGGAAAATGAAACAAAACTTCATAAGGAATTTTATTCTTAATGGAAGAACTAGGCAGTCTATTAACAAGAAAAACTGAGGTTGCTAGAGCATCAAACCAATATTTCAAAGGAAGAAATGATTGATGCAAGAGAGCAATAGCAGTTTCTATAAGATGCCTGTGCTTACGCTCTGCTACACCATTCTGAGACTGAGTATGAGGACATGCTAATTGATGAACAATGCCATGTTGTTCCAAATACTCGGAAAAGGGTCTACTAATGTATTCACCACCACCATCAGTACGAAAAATTTGAAGAGAAGTACTAAATTGATTCTCAGCATATGCTTTAAATGTAAGAAATTTAGAAAACACTTCATGTTTATGCTTTAGTGGATATATCCAGGTAAATCTACTAAAATCATCAATGAACAACACATAGTAGGAATAACCAGAAGTAGACAAGTGAAATGGTCCCCATACATCACTATGAATCAGAGAAAGAGGTCTATTAACAGTGGAATTTGACAAAGTAAAAGGCAAGCGATTACTCTTAGACACAGCACAATGTGTACAGTTAAAAGGAGTACACTTATTAGCAGTAGACAACTGTAAATGCTGAGTAAGTTGTTGAAATTTGAGTGGTGATGGATGACCAAGTCTGCTATGCCAAGTAGAGGCAGAAGCAGGAGTGTTGAGCAGTGCTTGACACTGAGATGGAGAAGAAACAACAGAAGGATGGAACTGATAGAGGCCATGATTAGTATGACCTTTAGACAGAACTTTCTTCGTGTCCTTGTCCTGAACAAGAAAAGAAGAATCATCGAAAGTGACAGTACAATTGTTATCTTTGGTAAGCTGTTGGACAGAAACTAAGTTATTAGACAAGGAAGGAACATGATAAACATGGTTAAGATGAAAAGAATGAGTAGGTGTGGGTAGAAGATCCTTACCAGAATGCTGTATAGGCATAGCAGCTCCATTCCCTACCATAACCTGCTCACTGCCATGGTATGGTTGATAGAAATTCATATTGAGCAAGTCATTTGTGAGATGATGAGTAGCTGTGGAGTCAAGGTACCAGTCAGGGGAAGGTGTTGGAGAAGCTGAGGCCACAAAAGCTTTGGCAGGACGTAGTAGAGATAGATGAAGACTGGAAAGCAGAATCCATACGATACCAACAATGCATAGCCGTATGACCAAGCTTTTAACAAATCTGACATACAACAGAACTCCCACTGGAAGAAGCATAACCACTAGAGTCACCAGCCAGATGTGGAGCCCGAAAGTCACTTGAAGCCCTAAATTCTCTGTAATTGCCGAAATTATTACGACCAGATCCAAAACCTCTACCTCCTCGTTTGTCACCAAATCTACCTCCTCGAAATCCAGTTCGAGGAGAAAATCTTCCTCGATTCACAGAAGAATAGCCACGGAAACCAGAGTACGAAGATGAACCAGGAGATTTGTGGCCAGTAGTAACAGCGGAAAATGCCACAGTAAGATCACTAGGACGACTAGAACCTTTAGAGTGTGCATCAATATGTATAGCCTCAGAGCACAATAACGAGGTCAATTCATCAACAGAAATAGGTTCAGATCTAGTGCGAATAGAGGTCTTAAAAGCATCATAAGCTTCAGGTAGGCCATGTAAAACGTGAAAAACTAAATCCTCATCATGAATCGGAGAAGAAGCCATGGCCAATTGATCAGCTAGATCTTTAATTTGTTTCAAGTAATCCTCCATAGACTTTGTGCCCTTATCAACCGTACTTAAATGATCTTTCAACTGATGAATGTGCGACCGAGAAAGAGTAGTAAAGCGTGTCTCAAGAGAGAGCCATACCTCACGACTGCTAGAGAGATCAAGCACCAGAGAGAAGACAGACGTGGTTAGGGTTGCCGTGAGACAGCTGAGAAGATGTGAATCGAAGACCTTCCATTTCAGAAACTCGAGATTGGCAACATCTTTGCCATTAGAATCCTGAACAATCGGAGCAGGATAGGTGATAGATCCATCGAGATAGCCAAACAAGTACGTAGCTTGTAAGATATTTTGAACTTGCTTCTTCCAGATGATGTAATTTATTGAATCAAGCTTCACCGTGATGAGAGAACTCAGATTCGAAATTAGAAGTTTGAGGTTTTCTGGAATGGCGTACGAAGAAGAGGAGGAGAAAGAATTTGGCTCTGTCATGGCTGAATCAAGGATCATTACTCGTGAGAGTTTGGAAGCTCTGATACCATAAAGAGAAATTGGAACTGCTCATTCAATCTCAACTGATTACACAGATGTAGTATTTATACAAGAGTAAAGTGAGAACCGACCTAACCACTACAACTGGCATCCACTAACAACAAACTCTCCACTACTAACAGAATTCTGTTGATTACAAACTACTACTACTAAACCACTAAGATTAAACAGACCTTAACCTCTTAACCTCTTCTCTAACCGTAGTACTCTTATCAAGTTTTACCCTTTAATTAAGTTCTTCGGCACATCGGATGCGGTAAAGTTCTTGCCCAAGAAAGAGAGGTGCTCTGTGCATAAGTGTGTAGTTGAATTTGATTTGCCCCGATTCTACATCTGGGGATGGAACTAGGATTTTGTAAACATGGGGGCCGACCTATGAGCAAGATTTTGAAATTTGAAGGTTAGGGAATCTAATAGTTTGTTTGGTTTAGATTTTGATGGAGGTTTTTTTTGGTAGTAAGTAGAGAGAGATAGAAAAAGAAATGAGATCAAAAATCGAAGGAAAAACTTGTGGGAGGCCGTGCACAAATAGAGAAATTAGGTTTTGGGACAAAAAAAATGAACACATTTTTATGTCTAAATAACATCTAATACAAAATACAATACCCAGATGTTCTCAGCAAACAAAAAAAATTAATATTAAAAAAAAAAACCCGAAACCGCGCGGAGGCCTTGGCCCCCATATGCCCACACCTCTCTCCGTCTCCGTCTACATCTTTAGATAGCTAAATAGTATACATATATAATACCTATTGTAAGTAATTAAATCAGTGAGAGCTTACCAAACAAACTGGTAGATTTTCCCCAGTGAAAACGAGAGAAACGGTGGGTCTCGGGTGAAGTACAGATATAGCAGTCACCCTTTGTTTTACTAATCTCTTTTTACTTTGTTCTGCCTTGTAAATTAATGATTACCCCACATATATATATATATATATATATATATATCGGTGGAAGGCGGTGAAACAGGTAAGAAAGACACCTGTTATAATTCTCCTCATGACTCAGCAGATTTCTCGTCCCATTAACGCGAATTCTAGCCAAACGCGTTTGGATTTCAGTCTCCGAAAAATCCCAAAAATTCAACACAGACTAGTGGATTTCAGTCTCCGAAAAATCCCAAAAATTCAACACAGACTAGTAATAATTTAAGGGTCAACGTGACGGTGCCCGATTTTTAAGGTAAAATCCCAACTTTACGAAACTCATACAGTGTGTCGGGTTCGTATTCAGACCACATGACTAAACTACTACTTTTTTTTTTTTAAAGAAAGAAAAGGCAGGATTTTACAAAAATGACCCACATAATCGCATAACATTGTATACCATTTTATGGTTTGTTATACCGGTGTCCCCCAAAAAGGGGGGGACACCATAGGATATGTATATTCTGTTTTCACAACCTTGCTCATATTAAAGTGCAGCTGTGGGCGGCGGTTTCTTGAGCTCTTCAACGGCGACGATGAAGGCGTCTTAATGCATATACGATGGCGATCTTGTGGCGGGAGTGGCGATCTTGTGGCAACTTAGTGCAGATCCGGTGGCAATCCTCCACCCACCCACCTCCATGAGCAGACCTCTGGGTCCGACATCGACGCTCAGCGACTTTTTTTGTTTTTGTTTTATTTTGTTGTTTTTTGTATTTCTGGACCGATAGTGTCCCTTGTCTGTAATAGAATGTGCATTCTCTCGCTGAAGTTGTCCTACAAGTATAAAGTATTTTCAAAAAAAAAAAAAAAAAACTCTTATATTGTGATAAAATGTTAAACTATCCTGTACAATTACGAGGAGAAGTCCCACCCCTACAGTAATATTGACAAGGGGAGAAATTGGTGTCGCACATTATCTCGCCAGATAATATTACACCCGTCCTGGAGGCATGAGGGGAGTGGTATTTGAGAGAAGGTAGTTTTGTTTTTTTGATTTTCTGGTGTACCAAAAAAATACACAACTGGGCTGGATTTGAAGTTTAGTCTCAGTGGGCAACTGGGCATGCAACCTTTACTAAACCACATCCCGGAGGGGAGTTCCACTAGTAAAAAGGGCAAAACAAGAGAGTTTTGTCTTTATTTTTTTTGTGTTTGTTAATTTCGTGCCAAATTTTTGTGAGTTATGATTTGTCTCGATGAGAGGAATTGGAAAACCCAATTTTTTTGTTTACTTTTATCCAAATATTATGAAAAATATCCATTCTTAAGATAAAAAGTGCCACTTTTTTCATTTTTTTCTTAAAAGTGGATATTTTTGAAAAATATTTGGCTAAAAGTAAAAAAAATTTACTTTTCTGATGCACAAAAATTTGACACAAAACTAACGAACATGAATTTTTTTAATAAAAACAAAACTTCAAAAAATCCTAGAAGTTAAGCGGAACTCCTCAACCTCAATGAGTCGTCACTTACCTCTGAGCTTTAGAAAACCATTCACACCCAAATTCAAACACATACATCTCCAACACCAAGGAGGAGGGTTGAGCCTTAACCTTCTGCTTGATTTTCTCCTCAAATTTTCAATTCTCTCTCTCTCTCTCTCTCTCTCTCTCTCTCTCAAAGAGCATGGCCAGTACTGGCGGTGAAGCCCCTCCCTCATCACCTCGTGAGACTCCAACCATCAACAATTCTACCGAATCCAAACCGCTTGAGAACGCAGATCCTAAAGGCAAAAAACCGCTTGAGAACAACCACTACAATGCAGCTTCCAGCAGTGAAATCACCAACGAAGATGACAACCACGGTGGAGCTCTTTCCCTCTCTTCTGAAATGATCCATAAGAATCTCCTCCCCTTGGAATTGGCTCAACTCTCTCTTTCAAAGAGCATGGGCTTCAGTACTAGCAGTGAAGCCCCTCCCTCATCACCTACTAAAACTCCAACCATCAACAAATCTTCTACCAAAACCAAATCCAAGGGCTCAATACGGTCTTTGTTAGCCAATTTAGCCAAGTTTTTTGTCACCAAACCTAAACCGCTTGAGAAAAACCCCCACAATGCAGCTTCCAGCAGCAGAATCACCAACGAAGATGACAACCAAGGTGGAGCTCTTTCCCACTCTTCTGAAATGATCCAAGAGCATCTCCGCCTCTTGGAGTTGGCCTTGACAAAGTACATGCACCATACAAATGAGAAAATCAACCGGGTCCGTGAGAAATTCAAGGAGCTACTAAAATTACCGAGTAGTGGGACAGATCACTTTGACGAAGTACAAAGGGCCATCAAGAAGCTTGAAGACCAGATCCCTTCGCTTGAGAACAACCACAACAATGCAGCTTCCGGCAGTGGAACCACCAACGAAGATGAAAACCACGGTGGAGCACCGAGTAGTGAGACAGATCAATTTGACGAAGTACGAAGGGCCATCAGGAAGCTTGAAGACCAGATCCCTTTGCTTGAGAACAACCACCACAATGCTGCTTCCAGCAGTGGAACCACCAACGAAGATGACAACCACGGTGGAGCTCTTTCCCACTCTTCTGAAATGATGCAGAAGGATCTCCTCCTCTTGGATTTGGCCTTGATGGAGTACATGCACCATACAAATGAGAAAATCAACGCGGCAAGTAAGGATTTCGATTTGGCCTTGATGGAGTACATGAACCATACAAATGAGAAAATCAACGCGGCAAGTAAGGATTTCGAAGAGCTACAACTAAAATCATTGAGTAGTGAGACAGATCACTTTGACAAAGTACGAAAGGCCATCACGAAGCTTAAAGGCCAGATCCCTTCGCACCGTTCTTCTGATTCCAAATCACAACATAGGGAGTGGCCTAATATAAACAGAGCCGAAAACGGAATGATGAACTTCTTTTACGAGGAGCCAGAGGACGAGCAGACCGGTGATATGGAGGGCCAAAAGGAAGCTTTCCTTGCCCTCTCCGAGCCATTGCGTTGTTGTTTGTTATGTTTCTTCAAGTTCCCACGGAAGGAATTTATAAGGATAACGACTATGATTTACCTGTGGATAGGCCAGGGATATGTTTCCCTGCATCTGCAGAATAGAGAAGAGTATCCGCAAGCGAGAGAACTTCCCCTAGAAGAAAATGCTGGCAAAAAGATCTTTGATGAGCTTATAGCAAAGAACTTCATCGAGCGTTGCTCCTCGGTGCCAAATAGTTGCAGGATGAGACTTTCAGTTCGTTCTTCTTTATACAAAGAAGCTGAAGGTAAGGGATTTACTTCAAATGGCGCTCTTGATCTGGATCGTGGTGTTCTAGATGGGCGCTTATGTCTGATCAATGTTGGTGAGGCTGTTATTAATAACAAGATTGAATTTTTTGAGAAAATGATAAATATTCGAAGTCTTTATCTCGGAAGGTGGCAAAACTCAGCTAAGCACCACATTGAACTAGCAGACGTCAAATTTTTGGATGGAGTACTGGAGAAGTTGGAAAGCTTAAATTTTATTAGCCTTCGAGGAATTTCCTTGATTAAAGAGCTTCCTGAGTCGATTTTAAAGCTCAAGGATTTGAAGATCTTGGACCTCCGAGCTTGTCAAAATCTTGAGGTGATTCCTAAAAATATCAGTTTGCTCAAGAATTTGACACACTTAGACATGTCCGAGTGTTACTTTTTGGAACACATGCCCGAGAGTCTTGCTCTACTATCAAAACTCGAAGTTCTCAAGGGATTCTTCATTGGACATGTCAAGAACAAAAAACAATCGTGTACTCTTTACGATTTGTCAAAGCTGCCCAAGTTGAGAAAACTTAACATTTACACGAGTGTTAAAGAGTTTCCTACAAGTTCAGACCTTGATGCTCTACGAAAATTTAAAGGCCTACTAAAGTTGACAATATCTTGGGGAGGATGCTCTTCAAAGGACGGTGACGGAAAAAATGACGGCATGACAACAGACTCTGGAGTAGAAGGTCAGACAGTACATCTCACACTGCAGAAACTAGACCTTCAAGGTTTCCCTATGAAGAGTCTACCCCATTGGATGCGTCCTGCCAATCTGAAGGAACTAAAGAAACTCTACATTAGAGGAGGGAACTTATGTGATCTAGGGCAATTACAGGAACGACCAGGGGAGAAATGGAGAGTGGAGATATTGCGTTTGAAGTACTTGAGTGAATTAGAGATAGATTTGAGCCAACTGAGGTCATTATTTCCCGAATTAATTTACTTGCACCAACTAAAATCCCCGGATGATAAGAGTGGTGTAAGTGATGTTTGGATGGACAAAGAGGCCCTTGATACTCGTTTCTGGCTGGAGGAATTCTTCAAAACCAATGGCAGCTTAAGTTCTTTGGTGGGCTATGGTCCAAACTTAGCTCAAGGATGATTCTAATGTTTGTCCAGTAGTAGATTAGAAACAGCTTTAGTTAGTTAGGTTGTGGAATTATTTTCATGAAATGCAAAACGTTTCATGCATGATTTTGTAACTCCCAAATATTTGCAAACCCCAGTTTTGAATTCAATTTTGGTTTTCCATTAAAGCTCTCAATTATATCAGATCTTTAACATGTGAGTTATGGGCCGGGTTATGATGGGATTATGTAACGTTAGAAATCTCTCGTTATCTTCTATTATAAATTAAGGGGGTTGCTCTTGCATTTCAAGAGTACAAGTTTGTGAACTTCCCAAGTATCTTTTTGGTTTCTCTTATTCTCTTTTATATATTATACTAGTGTTTGTCCATGCCCTATGGCACTACTCACTCCTATTGGAATTGAAATTTTTAAATTTTGATAGTGGGACGTTTTTGTAATATATTTGTAAGAGAGTTGGAGAGCACGCACATCAGCCATTTGATCAAATGAATCTTAACCCTTGTTACAACTTGTGTTTATGTGAAGGCCCACACACTTGTGTTTTATTAAGTAGATTCTCAATAGTGTGCGGCCGGAGTGAGATTACATTTTTGTGATTGGACTTTTATATCCTAGAGGGATTACACCTTTTGTGCTAATCATTGAATAGGGGTGTGGTTGTTTATTGATTGTCGCACCAAAATTATGTTTACAAAATTAGGAATCATCCGAAAAATAGCTGTTAAGTTCAAATTAAATGGTTTTTTTTTTTTGAGAAGTGCTACACGAGTGTGAAAGAGTTTCCTACAATGTTGGACCTTATTGCTTTAGGAAACTTTGAAGGCCTACCAAAGTTGACAATATTATGGGGAGGATGCTCTTTATAAGACGAAAAAATTGACGGCAAGACAACAATTATACCCTCAGATTCTAGAGCAAATGGTTGTCGTCTTAGACTGCAAAAACTAGACCTTCAAGGTTTCCCTGTGAAGAGCCTACCCCATTGGCTGTGGCCTGCCAATCTGAAGGAACTAAAGAAACTCTACATTAGAGGAGGGAACTTACGTGATCTGGGGCAATTACAGGAACACCCAGGGGAGCAATGGAAAGTGGAGATATTGCGTTTGAAGTACTTGAGTGAATTAGAGATAGATGGGAACAAACTGAGGTCATTATTTCCCGAATTAATTTAGTTGCACCAACTAAAATGCCCCAAGCTTACTTCCCTCCAGGTTGATAAGAGTGGTGTTTGGATGGACGAAAAGGCTATTGATACTCGGTTCTGGCTGCAGAAATTTTTCAAAACCGATGGCGTCAGCTTAAGTTCTTTGGTGGGGTATGGTCCAAACTTAGCTCAGGATGATTCTAACGTTCGTCCAGTAGATTAGAAACAGCTTTTGTTAGTTAGGTTTAGTGTGGTAATATTTTAATGAAATGCAAAACGTTTCATACATGATTTTGTAATTCCCATATATTTGTAACCCCAGATTTGATTTCAATTTTTTATTCTTGGTTTTCCATTAAACCTCTCAATTATATTAGATTTTTAACATTTGAGTTATGATGTTGTAATGGGATTATCATGTAACGTTAGAAACCTCTCGTTATCAAAGTATTTTGGAGGACGCATTTGTTCCAACCCGTAAAATAAAATATGGAGATGTGGAGGAATGAGGGGTGTTTTGAGATGCTCTTATAAATTAGGGGGATGCTCTAGCATTTCAAGAGTACAAGTTTGTGAACTTCCCAAGTATCTTTTGAGTAATTATTCAATACACTCGGAGTATATGAATAGTACGCTCATTCCTCTCACATAACATGTGGGTCCCACACAGAGAACACATATGGGACCCACATGTTATGTGAGAGGAGGGAATATACTGTTCATAGACTCTGGGAGTATTGAATAATTTTCGGTATCTTTTTGGTTTCTTTTGTTTTCTTTTATATTATATTCTCATCTTATATTGTGTGAGCAAAAGGAAGGTGTTGGGAGAAGCTCTTTGATAGTGTGACTGTGCGCTTCAATGGTGTGCGGCCGGAGTGAGATTACAGTTTGTGGTCGTGCTTTTGTATCCTAGAGGCGACCGCATGAAGACCTTTTGTGCTAATCGTTGAATAGGGGCACGGTTGCTTATTGATTTGCCGCACCAAAATTATATTTACAAAATTAAGAATTACCTATTAATTCGAAGAATAGCGGTTAGATCCAAAATGGTATGCATGGAATTTAAACTAGTTACGGTAAATTTAATCTAATTCTAATTTAATTCGAAAGTGAATGGAAGTTTGGAATGGTTTCTTTAAACTAAAATTAATCTAGGAAAGCAATTAATAGATGTTAGATTAATTGAGAACGATACTAGGGATTCCGATTCCACATCTTTTTCTTTTTTTTCTTTTTCTTATTAGCAACGAAAATTTTATTAATCAACGAACCGAAGTTACAATAATTAAAAGTAGAATAGAAGGTATCACAACCAACAACCTACATCCCAATTATGTTGATAATAATATGTTTGTAAGAGTAACTATTCAACATAGATACAAGACTATCATTAGAGATTCAAGGGATTCATACACTCTAAATGCTATCTCAAAATAGTTGCAGATCATCTCAATGGCATGACTTGACTCAACACAACACAGATCGTCCAACAACACGACCCATCTACATCGTATAACCTATTTCAGAGACTATACCGAAATTAGCGCTGAGGGCAAAATAAAAGTGGGGGTCAGGCGCAAAGTTGGAGCTCAGATCTCCTCCGATCCAAGATGTCTATTATGTTGGGAGGTATCCTGCAGTGCACAATATCAACGCTATTTTGAGCAATTGTAATTATGCAAATTCAAAGGTACGACAACAATTGTACCTTTGGTGGGTTTTCATCACCTATGGCGGGCTCCACCATGTATTTTTTTCAATATCTGAACCGTTCATCTTGGCTCGCAAAGTGGTATATTCACGTAAAAAATCATGTTTATTGGATATCGATAGTTACATTAAAAATTAAATTTTAGTTTTTAAAATAGTCAGTCATGGATAATTTAACTTTAAACTTATTTTCTGACGATTTTATAAATCCAAAATTTAATTTTTAATACCTATTCATGTCCGATAAAAGCTTATCTTTTTGTGATAATATACTAATTTGCGAGTCTTACAAAGTAAACGATTCAAATTTTTGCGATATATGCACGGTGAAACCCACAATTATTGGTGGTGGAAAACTTGGGTTTCCACGTGGATAGGATTTTAAACTCCAACAACTATATTCAAATTCCCTGCTGCTGTAAAGACACTTTTCAAAGTGATTCCATTTTGCCTAACTTGTTTATTTCATCTTATTTTTGTATCTTTTACAGTTTTTTTTTCTCGGTGAAATTTAGTATTCTTAGAATAGTTATATTAGAATATTAGAGAAGTTGAACTTCCGACCTCCTTACTCCAACTATCTAAATGCACACCTTGATGCTGCTAGACCAAAGACTTCTTAAAAATAAGTTGTAGATCCAAATCTTTATAATATCTGAGGGGAGATCGTCTACGAAGAGCGTTGTTAATTGAGAGTGCCTCTCCTTTCCTGTTAGAATCTCCCTTCCCCACCTCCTCTTTCTTCAGATTGAGATTGGAAGGCCACTGATAGTGTTTTTTTTTTTCCATTTTGTTGTAGTGTATGGGGTGAAATATCACAGACGCCCTCCATTTTAACAGACAAGAGGGATGCCGTTAGAAGTGGGGACCAAATTGATATGTATTTTAAATGTTAGGAACGAAATTTGACAAATGTTTTGATTAAGGATGAAATTGGCCACGTGCTAATACTTTGGAAACCAAAAAAAGTAAATAAGCCTCTAGGTTCCCAGAGAAATTACTTGCTCGATGTTAGCCTTTCAGATCCCAACAATATGAAGGACAATTCTCACAGAGGATCCGAATCCAACAATATGCTAGTAAAAGTCTAGTTGATATGTATCGATGAAAATGGTTACTTGTGTTCTCACTGGTGACTTTTGTTTATTAATCAACAGTGTAATTATCGATCGTATTAAAGTAGTAGTTCGAAGTTGCCAAAAAAATAGTATTTTTTTTTTCTTGGCAAACGAAACTTTTATATCACACTCGAAGGGATACATCGAGGGGTTGCCAAAAAAAATATTGGTGGTTTGGCTTAATAAGCCGTTCGAATTATTTTTCCGTTTTGATTTAAAATATTTTTTTGTAGTTTTTAGTTTTGCATCAATATTTTGTAGATTATTGATTTATGTTAATGAGAGGAATCTAAAAAGTAAAATATTATATTCGAAACTAATTTTTTTAACAAAGACAACAAAATCCAAAACATGCATGTTTTTTTAATTATTTCTATCTTTATTCAATAAAATTTTAATTTTGAACCATAATTTTTTATTCTATAGATTCTTCTTGTATAGACGAACTAATAACCCATCAAAATTGCCGAGCAAAAAAAAATAACCCATTAAAATTTGACGCAAAGCTATGAAATGCGAAGATATCTTGAATAATTCTTTGGTTGAGACGAACCAACAAAATCCATAAAAATTGACGCAAAATTAACAAATGCAAAAATATATTGAATGATGACAAAAGATAATTCTCCAGAAATATTAAGCCAAAACAGACCTAAGTAGTAGTATTTTGCCCCATCATTTGAAATGATTTGATAAGAATTCTGCAAAAATTTCACGTAATCGGATATCAGTAATGAATTTGTTATCATTATGCTTCCACTCAAAAATTACGGTGGACCATTTTTCTTCTCTATATAACAAGAGGAAAGCTGAAAAGAAAAAGAAAATGGAAAAGAACTTTTGGAATAGCGTAGAGCATGTAGGGAGTGGCATCGTTGTAATTATGGTAACAACTGAGCCTATACTAGTATTGTACATCAATAATTCAAAAAAAAAAAAGTTTGTAACCGCAGTTAAATAGGATGAGGTTTGCAAGTAGAGTGGAGTGCAGACTGTGTAGTTGATGTTTCCCGTATACTCCTATTCCACTCCTTAAATCTCCTAAAATAGAGTAGATAAAGTTTAAAGAATTAAAAAAAATAAATTAAAGTTTGAATTGGTGGAGGTTAGAGCAGTTTTGTTCCCACGTGTGAAAGGGGTCAAACAAGATGAGGTGTTCAAGGTTTACATGGCCCCATGAAATAATATTTTAAAATGTATAAATATTTTTTTAAATTTTAGTGAAATGCGAATTAGACCTCTTTTAAATTTTAGTGAAATGCAAATTATACCTCACATAACATGTAGCGTAACAATGTAGTGTACCTATATTTAGTGTTTGTAACGGCTGTAATCTTCTCTTTGTAATCGAATTCTTCCCTTCCTCTCTCAAAGTTTTTCCTTTCCTTCTCTCTCCTATTCTTGATTTGTTTTTCTCTGTTCTTATTTAGATCAAATTACACAGAATTCCTAAGTTCACTCATGGTATCGGAGCTATAGTGACGATTGACGAAAGTCCACATATCGATTAAAAGTGATACCAATCACAAAGACAAAAAGAGATACTCAGAGGAGCTCATTGGTTACCCAAAGTAGATCTTTAAGGGCTTCGTGTTTCCACCTGTCCAGTCAATCCATCCATCCATCTACTCTACCACTCAAGCTTGAGTTTGTGATTTCCAGTGGTCTGGCTCCTATCTTCTTCACAAACTAATTTATTCAGGTATTCTATGAACATTTATATACCCTTTTGGTTTAAATTCATTTCCATTGAAGTGTGTGTGTGTAGAACAAAATCTTTCTATATATTGTTGAGATGATGGTACTGTTTTTATGAGTAGTTTGGAAAGTATTCAATTTCTCGGTTCCCAACAATTAACATATATGCTAAAAGACTGGTTGGTATCGATGAAAGGGTTACTTGCGTTCTCACTGCAGGTGACTACTTTTGTTTATTAATCAACAGTGTAATTCTCGATCGTATTTTAATTAAATAAAGTAGTAGTTCGAAGTTGACAAAAAAATATTGCTAATTTATTTGTCAAAGGCTAAAAAGACCTAAAAAAAAAAAATTTGCTCAGAATATGATTTCCATTCTCTACTAAGAACAATATGGGAATCAGCTAAAAAAACCAAAAGGAAACAATAATCGGAACACAGTCACTCAATCGGACGTTTGAGGTCTTTTGTGCACCCATCCTATCCCATGTGTATAATATAATCCGAGTCGTTCATTGTTTAACTTTCATTGTGAATATCTGTTGATTATTGACTATGATTTTTCCTCCACTTGCCAAGTACCACCTTGTTAATGTCATCTCCCAACTACCACCCACCTCGTTTCAATGGAAAGAAGGTTGTCGAAGTCCAATATTTGACAGCTAAGCTTAGAATGTGGATTGTGCAAGGAGTGGCAAATCTGCGAGAGATCGGCTACCTATGTTTTTCATGTTTTTCCTCCGTCCCACATCGGCTAGAAAATCCTTTTGGTAGCAACAGTTTCATCTATAAAAGCATAACAACGTGTAAGATGTGAAATGGGGGTGGGATTCGCATGCAGGCCTGTTTAGAGATTGAATTCGATCCGATCCGTTTTGAATCCGAGAATAATTTTAAAAAACCCAATTTTTCTTCACCTTCTCCCCCGATTCACTGCTGTCTGCCTCCATATATACATATTGGCTTATGTTTCTACTGTGATTTACAATCAAGAAATGGCGGTCAGTGGCTTTACACGGCTATCATCGATCTCTCAAGAAATGGTGCTCCAACACTTCTCAGACCAACCCGCAACACTCTTACGCAACCAGTCCTCGCCGGACGCCGGGAAACAGCCGTTCACAGCTCCGACGTGGCTGAACAGTGCAAACTCCGACAACAGAGCCACCCAGCTGTACGGCGGCGGCAGCAGACTCCTCTTCTAGTGGCAGTTGATTGGAGCGAGAGCGATGGAAGTGGCGAAGAGAGAGATCTGGATGTGTCTCTCTCTCTCACTCCCCCATTTTCTGGGGAAAAAAATGTACAGTATTTTTAAAAAAAAATTTCCTAAAATTTTGGAATTTAAAAAAAATGGGATTGGTTTTGGATTTTCAGATCGCATATCCAATTTTACGGATTACGATTCAGATTAGGATTATTACTACCGGATTTATGAAGTTCGGAACCGAATTAAATTCGAGCAATTTTGGATCCGGATCGAATTCGGATCCAATCCGATCTATTGACAAGCTTATTCGGCAATCGATTGGAGCGAGAGCGATGGAAGTGGCGAACATAGAGATCTGGATGTGTCTCTCTCTCCCCCATTTTCTGGGGAAAAAAATGTATTTTTTTAATATTTTCCTAAAATTTTTGGAATTAAAAAAAATGGGATCGGTTCCGAATTTTCAGATCGGATATTTGATTTTACAGATTCGGATTACTACTACCGGATTTATAAAGTTTGGAACCGCATCAGATATGAGCAATTTCGAATCCGGATTAAATTCGAATCCAATCCAGTTCATTAACAGGCCTATTCGTATGTGTACTGCCCAAGGCAAATACACTGGCCCCAAGAATCCCAGTTTATTGGCATTTGAAAGTTTTTTTTTTCAACGCGAGTTCAAATTTTCACTGGTTCGGTTCAATTAATCCGTTCCCAGTTTAGCGGTTCAACCATCTATTTCAAGCGATTTTTATAAATGAGGCCCATTTATGATTTATGGCGGTTTTTATTCATGACGGACCAACCAGTTGGATCGACCGGTACAGTTTTTACGACATATATTGAATTACCCACAAACGTCTCAACCTGAGAGTGTTACGTGGAAAATGAAAGATCACCAAATTGATACTAGAAGTAGAACTCACGAGTTTCCATCCTATTCATATTCGTGTGTTAAGATTCAATCCTTTAATTGTATAATTTACCAATTTTTTTCTTACTATATATGTACGTATAGACATCTGTAGATATATACGTAGCAATGTAGAAACTTTATGTCCATATCAAAATCAATTGGCAATGAGTGGAGAGATTTTAAATGTTATATATTAAGTGATCATCCATTCCATTTCCAAACAATATGGGACTCTATTTCTTTAACATCTCACCTCACGTGCAACCACGTTTGAGGTCTGTTAGTCTAGCCACTTTTAGGTCCTATTATCGTGCAGCCTTTTTGCTGGTCTGTCATCGTGGATTGTGGATTGTAACTTTTTTTTTAAAATGTGGAGTGAAACGGGCCCTATTCTAATACCATAGTGGTAGAATTGTCAAACATTGTTCTACGGTAGCATTAATTTGTGAAATTTTGTGTAGGAAAAGTCTAATCTCCATAACAATATGTTAATTCAAATTGGAAATATAAAATGGGTATTTGATTTACACAACCAAATCAAAAGCCGTCCTGTCTGAGAGAGGGAGGAAGGAGGGCTGGTGGTGGTGATAATTTGATGAAATCCACAGATCTTCTTTGCTGTTTCTTTTACCATTTTCTGATAAATTGCGATTCACATCATACTTGTCAAAACTTATCAAATTGGTGACAAGTTTATAATAATTTTCGACATTATGGTAAATTTGTTTTACAATGACACGATAAATTGCTTATAATTACAGTGTAATCTCTCTTTAGTTATAGATTTTCATAAGTGGAGTATGTATTTTTAGAAAGGTTTTTAATTTACTTTATGATAAATTTGTGATGCCACGAACGTGACACGTTTATGATATATTTCTTACATAAATAGAATATTTTTTACGATTGTTCAAAAAATTTATCATATTTTTAGAGTACTTGGATGACTTCATGGTAAATTTATTAGCAGTATGTATTATGGATGTGGATATCATTTGAAATATGTTAAACTCATAATAATAAATCACAATATGATTGTACAATTAAATATTTCAATCTTAAATCAACATCGACTTATTTTATGAATTTATCAATGTAATAAATTTTTTGATTGAGTAATAGTTCATTTGTCTTAAATTTTTAGCATATCTGTGAGAAATTATAAATTTGGTACAAATTCTTGATTTTAGTATTTCAAAAGATTTATATTGGGGTCTCGTTAAAGCATAACTCATCAGGTGGTGGATAATAAGCATATAATACCAAATAAGTTAGGCATTTTAATACACTTCTCATGGATACTAATACAAGTTCATGGACATCAAAACATTATTCTTGGATACAGATACACTTTTCACATATTATCCATCACCCTAAAGGCTAGGGTGGCTGTGGTTAGTATTTTGATATTTTCCTTCATGTTTTAGCTTAGAATTTGGTTGGGTATTCCAAGGGAGAAGATTTGGGAGAGAGGATTGGAGAGGGAAGATTAGGAGCAAGAAATGGAAATCCTGGGCTTTTAAAAGGTTGGACAAGAAAATAACCTAGTATTAAATTAACTAAGACTAATTCCTAAGAAACACTTGGGAACAAGACGACTTAATGAAGGAGTTTTTAAATATCCATCCTCAGATTTCATTCCACGTAAGTATTCATTCATCACTTTTTGAACAATTATGTTGTCATCCTTTCGGATGATGAATTTCCCATATTACCCTTTTAATAAGATATTCATATGTAAGTATATATTTTCCTAAATTAGTGGGATTATAGTAATTACAGTTATATAAAATCATAGGATGATTAATGGATAGGAATAGAGGGAATTTCCAATTTCCAATTTTTCAAATCCTTAATGGATATATTCTAACCATTCTCTCTCCTTAATTTCGTGAATATTCAAATCCTTATTTTTTGTGAATTTTCGTAAAACATGAATACACTATGATTTATTTAAAAAATATGAATACACCATATTTTATTCATGAAAACACATGAATAAATTAATTGAAAAATATGACTAAATTAATCAAAAAACATGAATACACCATGTTTTAAATCGACCATAAAAAACATAAATAAATTAACCGACCAAGTTTTTCATGAATACACCATGAAAAAACATGAATACACATGTTTTATTCATGAAATCACATAAATAAACATCAAAAACATGAATACACCATGAAAAAAAGAAAGAATACAAATGACCTTTTCGCCGGTGGCCGAAAAACGTATTTATTCATATCAGAATACTTGAAAAGTCATGAAAAAAAAAGGGGGAATTGTTTACCAATTTTTCCCTCGATTGAAATCGACGGAGATTTCGGAAAACAAAACCAACAACAAAAATAAAGGCTAATGCGGCTTGTCTCCACGAACGGATTTGAGGTTCCTTGCCGTATTTCAGGACTTCACCGGAAAAGAAATGGCGAATGAATCAAATGCTATTTTTTGGTGGTGATGAATTGACTCGTAAAAGAAGACCGTCATCCGCCAATCTTCAAGAACGGAATCGACCCATCGATTGGGTGGAGTGGATTGATGGTTTAGTGAAGTGGGGTGGAGCAGAAGAAATATAACAAATGGACTTTGTTATTTTTCCAAGGTAGATTTACAATCAAGAAGGACGGATCCCCATCGAAAGTAAGGAAGTTAATTTAATCCTACTCCTAGGAAGACAAAAATTAAGTATAAAGTTAAGACTTTGATTTGTTGAAGGTGTTTACAATAAAGCCAAAAGAGGCTATTTATAGAAAATAAAATGTGTAGGAAATAACTTCCTAACTTCTCACTACTCTTCATCATCTTCCAAGTGTCCAAATAACTTTCCAATAACTCCAAAGTGTATAGAAGCATGCCACTTGTCCAAATAACTTCTCTTCAACCTCCAAAGTGTGTAGGAGAATGACAAGTGTATTTTTAACTTCTAAATGTGTATGAGCATGCCAACTGTCATGCACTTTATTAAAATACAAACAACTAAAAGATTTAAAAACTAGTTATATTATTAATACGAAATAATATAATAGGAAGCATTCTCATAATCGCCACCTTCCGGTCAATCGACAGGCGGTAAACTATGGTACAAACAGGAACTTAAATAGGGATCCCATTCTATATAAATACTTAATTCCTCAACCTAGAGGGTTTGAAAACTTATCTTTCCATCATCAAATTCAAATAAATCCTAAACTACCATTTCTCTCTCCCAATCTTTTAAATCTTTCTCTCATCTTTTCTAATTATCTCGATTCTCTATCTTACCTTTCAAACCTTTGTCTCACCTAATCTTTTAAATTTTCTCTCTCCTAATCTTCTCTCTCAAATTTTCAGTTCCCTAAAATTTAAAACACAACACAAAATTAAAAAAAAATCAAACTAAAAAAAAAAAAAACAGAAAATCATGATAGCTTTCGAACAAATAAACCTAGACTATCCCGAACATGACAAATAGGTTACAAACATGATAAAATTAGGTTACAAATATGATAATCTACCGTTAACTATAATGACATATTTCAGAAATAATTAATTACACAATGTATTCAAACCAATCTATCAAGAAACTCAAACAAACCAAACAGAATAAAAAAAGAATTCTCGAAGTTCGATTGTTGAAACTCAAAAATCACTTTTGAACAAAGGCAAACAAGCACAAATTTCTATACCAACATTACCCTTATTTTCATAAAGGTACTAATGAATATGATCAATTTCAAACAATAGTGACAAACATAATAACCGTATTTACATAACACTAATAAACATGATCAATTTTCAAACACTAGTGACAAACATGATAACCGGTCCGTATTTGCATAACACTAATGAACATGATGAATTTGCAAACATTAATGAAAATAAATTATGAAAACGTATCTTCATCATAACATATAACGCATCAAAAATTTCGGAAAATTAGCCTAGCAAAAATTGAAGTAAACTCTACTCTTATCTTTTATCCAAACTGCTTAAACTTCATAGATCAACTAAAAAATTAGCCATCGTCTCTAGGTAGGAGCGAGTTGCCGCTGGAGCCAAGCATCCACCACCCATCGTCTAAAAAATTAACTATTAAGAGCATTAAAAAAAAACACAAACACAAACCCAACACTTAATTAGTTTAATTTGTGAAGAACATAACGAAATTAAACATACGGAAAAGATTAGCGCTACACCCGTCACCTTTGTGAATGGCTCTAGGTAGGAGCGAGTTGTCACCAGAGCCAAGCATCCACCACCGATGATCTCAAAAATTACTCTATTAAGAGCATTAAAAACACAAACCCAACACTTAATTAGTTTAATTTGTGAAGAACATAGCGAAATTAAACATACGAAAAAGATCTAGCGCTACACCCGTCCCCTCTGTGAATGGCTCTGCAAAAAGCAGAATTGATGCATGCTCCTAAATCATGAAGCATGTGTGTCTTGCACAAGCCCACTAATGGCTGTGCACCACTGTTGTGATTTTCACAACTAATTGCTTCGTGTTTACGGAAAATGGGGACACCTGGGAAACAAGAGGAGGAGGTTTCGGTTTAGAAAATGTACTCAAGAAGATCAACGGAGGTTGTTGGAGAAGAAAATGATGGAATTGAACTTGAATGAGGAAAGGATCGAACAGATTGATTTTGCAGGGTCTGATAAGGAAATGGCTAATGAGATGGAAGGGAATGTGAAAAAGCATTCTGATAATATGGGTGGAGCATTGGAGGATCAGGATAATTAATTCAAATAAATCCTAAAATTGTGGAGGACCGGAAACATCCTCGCCCCTAAATATATGGGATAATCGAAATATTAACATACACAATATCTATATTAATATATAATTAGGGGTATAATGGGGTAACAAAGCATTCAAAACTACTACGATGGACATCTAAATAAGCCTTCTAGATAGGATGCCGATTTAATTTCTTTAAAAAAACCCGCAAGAAATAAACCGCTACAAACAATTCCAACCTCAAAGGAAACCCTTCCAAACCTCATCTATCTCCTTCTCATGACCCGGGAACAAACAATCCGTGACCGGCAGTCCGAAAACGCTATGGCCAAGAACACCAGTGCCGACATACTAGCAAGGACAATATCCGAATGCCCGAGCCTGCACCTTTCCTCTTTAGGCACTTGCACTTCGATACTGGGCTTAAATATGGCCAGCCCGTTGGGTGTGATGAACCCGTAGTAGACCCACCTGTATGGCACGCAAAAGCTGTCCGTGAAGCGGAAGAAGAAGCAGGAGAGCACGCACAGGGGGAGCAAGGCGGTGATCATGAGGGTGGTGACGTGGGTGCACTTGCTGCCACTGCCACTGAAGACGGTCAAGTGCACCCACTGCCACGGTAGACGGTGGGGACGAGGGTCTCGAAGGTGAGGAAATTGCCGATGGGCAGGAAGTTGGCGAGGAGTGAGGTCTTGGATAAGGTTTTTTGGATGACCTTCGCCACCATGGTGCGGCGTTTCCGGCTGCGGAGGTGGTGGTGGGAATTTCTTCGTTTGGAGGGGTGGCGTGGCGTTGTAGATATTGATTCCGATTTCTTCTCCTCTGGTTTGAACAATACTGTTTCAAGATTTCAGAGAGGGATTGGGTGAAATGGGCGAGATTTATGGGATTTTGAAAACTAATATGGGATGTTTTTTGAACGGCACCTTATTGGGATGAAATCGGCGAGATTTATGGAATTTTTTTGAATTTGGGTCAAATGGTGACCACCAATTTTATGGCAGGGACTGGAGGTTTACGTTCCCATCCTTTTTTTCGGTGATATATATAGGAACAGTATTGATATCATAAAAAAATTAGGATGAAACCATAAGTACAAAATGATGACCGGAAGCAAAAAAGTATCATTTACAGTGTCTAATGTGTCATCTTATTTGAATTTTTTTAATATCGGTCATATTTTTATATTTTTCCAATTCGTCTAGTCGAGACAAATGATTAACCCTAAAAAATTTTGGCGAAAAACTAAACAAAAAGATACGAAAAGGTAAAAGAAATACCAAAATAAGTTTCAGGCTAGTAAATTTACAAGAACGCAAAGAGTTACTATTTGTTGAGGTAAACGATGCAAAATATGAGGTAATGTAGCGCGAGTATTGTTTAAAAAATTGCAAAATATCTATAGGGAAAATATGATGCAAATGCACCTATCTCTATAGATGTTGAAAGGTAGTCTTTTGCGTTAATGTAGCGTTGTGCCATGTTCTTATCTTAATTATGTTTATGTGTTGTATTTTGCTTTTTGCTGCAGCCTGCAGATATAGTGAGCCTCCTCTTCTCAAATTTGAGTTGCATCAGATAATCAAATCAGCATTGTGGCTTTGAAAATATCAGAAGAGCTAACTCCTCTTGTTCACTTGTATCCTCGATTAGTTTCTTCTGCAACAAATCCATTCGCTATTTCTCGTGCCTTTTCAACTTGCCACACAGGTATGCAAACTCTATAATCGGTATTATTAGAGAGCCTATGCAAACTCTATAATCGGTATTATTATAGAGCTTGTCCCACACTAGTAAACATGGTATTAGAGCTAGACTGTTAGAAGCTTATAGACAAAATATTCTCTCGATTGATTGCTGCAATATTTGTGTCTAAGTGCACTTTGTTTCGTTGTAATCCCCATATTGTGTATTCTTTATTTATCTCTCTGTGTGCAAGTGAGGGCTCACACGTGAGGAGTTGTGGTTAGAGCTGATGGAAAATTAAGGGAGAATTAATACACACTAACAAACTCAAAATTTTATTTAACTCAAACACAACACAACACTTACAGAATACAACTCTCAACAATGCCTCTCTCTTTTCTCTCGCGCTCATCTCACATTGAGGGAAACCCACTAATCGGTTGGCTTCTTAGAAAAAAATTCTCAACTCTAAAAACACTCATTATCCCTACTTTCGATCGTTTCTCTTATTTCTTTCTCTATTTATTACCCCTATTAATTTTTCAATTATTACACTCATTTCTCTCTCTATCTCTCTCCAGTCATGACCTCTGTCTCTAATCATTACTCGTATTTCTCTTTTCACTTATTAAACCAAAAACCAAACCCAAATTTTTTTCAAAAGCCAACCGAACAAGGGCTTAGGGGTTCCCAATTCTCTCTCACTCTCTCTGCCCTCTCTCCTTTTTCCTACATTGATGACCACAAGACAAGACAATATACTTATACGCTATAGAGAAATGCCTTAAAGCTACACAAACAAAACCAGCTAGGGGATGGCCCATCTATTTAATCTCAACTCTTCCTCTGTCTTGGAACTCCAAGACACAACAAACCCCACTTATTAAAATCAAGCATATCACCCAATCATGTTTACCACTTCACTACAAAAGCTTGTCCTATATTAATTAATTATCACCTCTAAAATTAATTGATTTTAAATTAGATGATTTCAGAAATGGATCGAGACATGTATAAGTTAGGGGGTAAGAACAACCCCAAACGCTAGAATCACCCGTTATATAGTGTAAAATATACAGATAATAGCAATAATGTATTAGCGCACCCTCAAATCTCATAAAGTAGGAAAATATCATTACTACAAGTAAATAGTTTTGCATACCATAAAATTAGGCTGCTGATTTTGCCACTTCCTTTTTTGTTAACGCTACTCCCTTGCAAGTGTATTTTTTGTGAAAAATACAGGACGAATTTGGACAAATTGCGAATTGAAATGAGAAGTCTTGAAGATCGTCGGGTAATAATTGAAGGAGAAGTTCGGGAGGCCACTGCTTTGCATGCTCATGTCCTAACATCAAGTGGCGGTACCGATTGAGCAAACAAGCAGAAGAGAAGAAAGCAGATGTCAACCAACTCGCTGCTCGGGGCAGCCGATTTGATGTAATTTCACATCCCAGGCCGCCTCCTCCAGAACTTCAAGTGTTAACTTTTCCTGGAATGCGTATGCAATGACATCATCACTTGCAAAATTGGCAAACCTTCAGATGCTAAATCTGAATGGATGCGAGTTGGAAAATATTGCTATACTTAAGGACCTGAAGAGTAACCTTGAGATGCTTAGCTTTCGGGGTTCAAGGATTGAGGCGCTGCCACCACAAATCGGACAGTTGACTGGTCTACGAGTGTTAGATCTTCAAGATTGTTACCAGCTCAAGGTGATTCCTAGAGGTATCATATCCAATTTGACTAGCCTGGAGGAACTATACTTTCCAAGCACATTTAAGGAATGGGAGGTCACAAGTAACAAGAAACAGGAGACAAGCGACAGTAATAACGTGAGCCTCGAGGAGCTGAGGTGGTTATTGAGTACTGGTCAATTAACCACTTTATATATACATATACCAGATGTCATGTTATTGCCCAAGGAGAGCCTAATGTTTCATAACTTGAAGAGATTTAGGATCTCACTGGGTTCTAACTTCGAAATTAATGAAAATTTCCTAAGAAGAAGGGTCTTGAAACATGAAGGTTCTTCTTTAGGAAATGTGGTGGACAAAGCTGATCACGTGATATACCTCAGTGGCATCAAGGATTTGGAGAACATACTTCACGACAACAGAGATGGAAATGTATCTCTTGAATTTGATTATCATCCTAATGAGCAAAGTTCAATCCTGCAAAGTCATGAGGTGCATTGGTTAAATTCATTCAATAGGTTAATTGTGTTACGTATTTCAGATTGTAAGACAAAGTATCTCTTCTCCCAATCTACCGCGAGAGTATTTGTCCATCTGGAAGAACTAGTAGTACAATCCTGTGAAAGAATGGAGGAAATAGTTGGATTTGAAGGGCAGAATGATGAAGATGAACTCACAAGTGAGTTGAAGTTCAGGAAATTGAAGCGGCTAGTGTTGCAATTTTTACCAAACTTCATAAGCTTTTATGCCAAAAATGAGAAGGTGGAAACAACCATGGGAAGCTCTTCTGCCCGTGCCCAACCTCTCTTCAATGAAAAGGTATCATTGCCCTTTTGATTAATTTACTTGGGCGTTTTTTCGGCTGATTCTTATTTCAACATGTTGTTTATATTGAGGAATGAGTTCAACATTCGGCTTCAGTGAAACATTGACGGTAAGATAATCCCACAAAAGACTAGTTTTAAGGTTTGTGTAAAATAATGTGAGCTTCTGATTTTATTTTATTTATATTTTTTTAAAAAGAAGGGAAATGTGAAGTACTCCCAACTTTATATGGGGATTCCATCACGAATGCTTAACTTTAACTACAAATTGGGGTAACAAAATTAAAAATGGCGTTAGAAAGAATCACAAATAATGTCGTAACAAAATTGATACCATAAAATGGCGTAGCGTTCATCGGAAAAAATGTAGACCATTTTCACCAAATGATGCATAACATTTTCAAACTGGCATAACAAGCAATATTTTCAAAGTCATTTATATAACTTGTCCCCCGTCATAACATTCACCACAATTGGTATACCATGTACCATGAAAAAAAACATACTTCCTCTATACCAAAAGGATTGTCCAATCATGAAAACAAGAACTTGAAAAAATACATTTGTATCTTGAAATTTTTAAATTTTTTAGCTATAGGGAGTATGAACTAAAAGAACTGATGCACAGTACTCCTTTCGGGTAGGGGAAGAAAGCAAAGCACGATCATAGTTACCCAACTTTAAATAGGCTATTTTTGTAGGAGAGTGATTTTCACACTTGTTTGGGAGAGATGTAACAGAATTTTATGATTAAATTCAATAGGCTATTTTTCCAGGAGAGTGATTTTTACACTCCTCAAATTGTTAATCGCACTTTCAAAGGGAGTGCGAAAATCACTCCTCTTTTTTTTAATGAATTTTATGTGTAAAAATTGAAATAATATGCAAGTAGCTTCAATTGGAGCTACAAGCAGGAGGAATTTGCTGCTTTTACTCAATCCACTTTGCTAGAAACACAAACAAATTTACCCAAACACATACACACACTTCACTGTGTGTGGGACCCATGTATGAGTTCTGTGTAAATTTTTGTTTATGGTTCTAGCATTTTTGTTACTCAATTTTATTCCGAAATTAGGTAAACTAAGTTAGTCACATGAACAAGAGACATAAGCCGTACTTCAGACAAGAAACACATTATATATGTCCACAAGTATACCATGAGATAGTAGTGCCTTTCTCGAAATTATGAGCTAAGGGTACGTAAGTGATGCAGGCTAGGTCAATATTTTAGTTATTTTAGAAATATAGAAATTTTCATGTATTAACTTTTAATTTAGTATATATTTTAGTAGGAACCATTACATTTTAGCTTAAATGGTCTAGAATATTAGGTTTTCTTATTTAGATTGATTTTATTTCCTTATAATTATTTTCTTGTTCTCCAAAATTTAGAATTTAGCTTTTCTTTATTTTATTTCCTTTATAGTATTTCTAGTCTATCATTATAATAAGGATGTAAGCTTAAGGGCTCATTGGTTGTTTATGATTGATTAATGAAAATTTGAGAAATTTTCTCATAATTGTGTGTTCGCAGAGGGAGTACCTTTAATTCATACTTATTCATGATTGTCGTTGTTGCGCGTTTCTTCTTTTTAACATGCCACCCTGCATTAGTAAGACTACTACATAGAAATCCGCATTAAATTTATCTTTTACTATGCTATAGTTATTTGTTATAGTGCTATTAGTTATTTTCAACGTAGTTTGGCCTGAATTTATTTGCCTATAGCTGTTCGGTAGAATATTGTTGCTAACTAAACATCAGGTTCATTACCATATGTAAGCGCTCATAAATAGATCTCAAATGTTGCATTCCACTTTGGACCGATGGATTGCATGCATTCCGTCCATAATAGATAGCATTTCGTATGACTGCACACAGAACTATATGAGTTTAACATATACTGTAGTGCGTAATCGGTAATCCCTATATTACATTTGCTCAAAGCCTCAAACTTGATAGTGCTCAACATTTTTGCCTGTTTAATTACTTTGTAGGTACGTAGCATATCAGTAGAAATCACAAAGCACTATCAAGTTTGATGGTGTGATCAAGGATTTACTCATAATATGCGTTGTTCTTAACAGGTGTTTTGTGTCTTCAATGCTTGGTTCTAAAATTTTCAAGAGCTTTCCTTCATTTAGCTTGGGTATGACGTTGAAAAGAGAATATTTAATATGCAGAATTTTGTTTCTTTTTGTGGAGCATTTTTGTACTTGGGTGCTCAATTGAGTTGATACTGCGCAAGGGGGAGTATTTATTCGTTCTGGCTAAAAGTTGCTTTTGGCTTGTGTTTTTATCTTGTTGCATGCTCACTTGCTTTATGTGGTTGAATGCTTGGTATATGAGCATTTTGCATGGTGTGAGGGGGATCATTTGGGTGTTCTTTTTGCCCTTTTGCTTTTCCGTGACAAAAAAGGGGCGGAAGTTCTTTGGTTTGAAAGCTTGGAAAGAAGTTGTTCTAGGTTTAGGATTGCATAGCTTATGCCTTGATAAATCCTTAGCCTATGCTTGATCTTGTAATTTTCTTTAGCTATGCTCATCTTGTTGCTTATGCTTTGCATGTGATAGCTTTACTAATTGTTTCTACTTTTCATTGCGGTATATTATGTAGGTATCATATCTTGTCTACGCATGCTTGTTCTTGGATGAGTTACCTTTGCAGGATCTTGGTACTTATCATGGAAACTTTATTGCCTGGTGTGTTTGAGTTTTAGAAGTTTCTCAGACTTGTTAGAATTTGTTTCCATGTATTGCTTTTGTGGTTAAATGATTTTGACCCGAAAAAGCCAAAGGGGGAGATTGTTAGTATGATTGGCATTTTCCGAATTTTGTCAAAACCATTGGAGTCTGTTTTGTTCTTTTTTTCATTTGGGTTTGGGGGAGAGGGTTTTTTTTTATAATCTTGTCTAGACACTCCGCCTGGTGAATAAAACTAGAAATGTTGAGAAGCTCATGTCGATGGTCAGATTATGTTCGAAAGAGGTATATGCATTCATATGCATTTAGAGTAATATTTTTCCATGCATCTTTTCTAGTTTCAAGCCTAAACTATTATTGAGTAATCAGATTTTTAATTCCATGGCATTAGCTCTCTTGGTTTGTTTTATGTGTAATGGAGGAAATTTTTTCCAACGCATTTAGAGTGTTTGATTGGCCTTGGTCTGAAAGAGAAAATTTTCTTAGGCATTAGATGAACAGAATGCTGTGCCGGCGGAGCACCCTAGTAGCGCGCCAGCACTTGTACGCTCCCTAAGAGTGCTAGGGTCCTCCGGTGGCGCTAATCAATTTTTTATTGAAGTTTAATTCTTGAGTTTGAATGGCGCTCTCGAAGTACCTCTGCAGCGTGCTAGCGCTAGCTGCTCGCATGCTAAGATCGCCCCAGTAGCGTGCGAGCACCCTGACGTGTCTTTTTCTCATGGGCTAGCTCTAGGTTTCGTACCAGCTCATATATAAGCATATTTTTCACTCTCTTAGGGTACCCACACTTGCATTTGCCCACTTTAGAGAGAGAAAAATCAACTTCACTCATATCTCTTGTGTGCTAGCTATGCTTTTGTGATGATCTAAATTGAGCATTTGATCATCTTTTATCATCCTAGAGAAATACTCTAATATCTAACGTATTCTCTCTAGGTTGATTTGTTTTTCACAAAAAACTTCATCTCTTTTAAATTCATACACTGTTGCCTATGAATCTACATGGCCGGATGATACCGGAGCCGTTCTAGAATAGAGATCCAGATGGTATTGCTCGAGGAGTCCACGGAATCAAGAAGGGGCACGGGGTGCTAAGCAAGAGGTGGAGTTAGGTGTGATTTGAGATAAAAGTCGGTAATTCCTAATTTGTAGTCTTTTTGCCTAACCTTTTGATTTATGGAAAATTAAGTAGATTAGGGTGTGGTTTTATGCTTAGGGTTTGTTGACCCTAAGTAGTTTCCACGTATATCTCGTGTTCTTGCGTTCTTTACTTATATTATTAAATTGTATTGCTTGGAATGGAGATTGGATAATTGTTTGAGTTGTCAATTGCTCTAAATTTAAATTGATAGTTCCATTCACACACCCCGCGCCTTTGGGACTTTGTAGTGCTTAATTTTATTTCAGGGGTCAACCTATTGATGGAAGAATTACTGACATAATCGTGCTCTATATTACTTTGCAGGTTATTTTACCCGTCTTGGAGGTTTTAGAAGTGGATCGGTTGGGTAACATTGTAGAGATTTGGGACATGCAATCACCTTGGCTTGACAAAAACACAGTGTCCTTCGGCAAACTAAGGGACGTGAAAGTCCAGTGCTGCGAGAAACTGATGAAATTGGTTCCTTCCAATATACTTCCACGGCTAGACAAGCTGCAAAAACTGTGTGTAGAAGGCTGTCCAAAGATACAATCCGTGGTCTTCAAGAATGAAAAAGAAGTGGTTGATGATAGGAGCTTGAACATCCCTCAACTACAGTACCTTAGAATTAGCGACATGGAGAACCTTAAAAGTTTCTACTCGAGTTCTACAGCATCCAATGCCCAATCCTTGTTCAATCACCAGGTATGAATGTCAATCATAGCTCCTTTTGTTAACCGTGGTCATGCAAAAATAAAAAAACACAGAAGATAAAGATTAGACCAAACTTAAATATTCAAATTTGATCAACACCTCAAGTAGTAAAAGTAAATTCCGTTAACCGTTAATCTACATTTCTCACGCCACCTTGAGGTTGCAAACCCCATCTTGTTGCTTATGCTTTGCATGTGATAGCTTTACTAATTGTTTCTATTTTTCATTGCGGTATATTATGTAGGTATCATATCTTGTCTACGCATGCTTGTTCTTGGATGAGTTACCTTTGCAGGATCTTGGTACTTATCATGGAAACTTTATTGCCTGGTGTGTTTGAGTTTTTAGAAGTTTCTCAGACTTGTTAGAATTTGTTTCCATGTATTGCTTTTGTGGTTAAATGATTTTGACCCGAAAAAGCCAAAGGGGGAGATTGTTAGTATGATTGGCATTTTCCGGATTTTGTCAAAACCATTGGAGTCTGTTTTGTTCTTTTTTTCATTTGGGTTTGGGGGAGAGGGTTTTTTTTTATAATCTTGTCTAGACACTCCGCCTGGTGAATAAAACTAGAAATGTTGAGAAGTTCATGTCGATGGTCAGATTATGTTCGAAAGAGGTATATGCATTCATATGCATTTAGCATAATATTTTTCCATGCATCTTTTCTAGTTTCAAGCCTAAACTATTATTGAGTAATCAGATTTTTAATTCCATGGCATTAGCTCTCTTGGTTTGTTTTATGTGTAATGGAGGAAATTTTTTCCAACGCATTTAGAGTGTTTGATTGGCCTTGGTCTGAAAGAGAAAATTTTCTTAGGCATTAGATGAACAGAATGCTGTGCCGGCGGAGCACCCTAGTAGCGCGCCAGCACTTGTACGCTCCCTAAGAGTGCTAGGGTCCTCCGGTGGCGCTAATCAATTTTTTATTGAAGTTTAATTCTTGAGTTTGAATGGCGCTCTCGAAGTACCTCTGCAGCGTGCTAGCGCTAGCTGCTCGCATGCTAAGATCGCCCCAGTAGCGTGCGAGCACCCTGACGTGTCTTTTTCTCATGGGCTAGCTCTAGGTTTCGTACCAGCTCATATATAAGCATATTTTTCACTCTCTTAGGGTACCCACACTTGCATTTGCCCACTTTAGAGAGAGAAAAATCAACTTCACTCATATCTCTTGTGTGCTAGCTATGCTTTTGTGATGATCTAAATTGAGCATTTGATCATCTTTTATCATCCTAGAGAAATACTCTAATATCTAACGTATTCTCTCTAGGTTGATTTGTTTTTCACAAAAAACTTCATCTCTTTTAAATTCATACACTGTTGCCTATGAATCTACATGGCCGGATGATACCGGAGCCGTTCTAGAATAGAGATCCAGATGGTATTGCTCGAGGAGTCCACGGAATCAAGAAGGGGCACGGGGTGCTAAGCAAGAGGTGGAGTTAGGTGTGATTTGAGATAAAAGTCGGTAATTCCTAATTTGTAGTCTTTTTGCCTAACCTTTTGATTTATGGAAAATTAAGTAGATTAGGGTGTGGTTTTATGCTTAGGGTTTGTTGACCCTAAGTAGTTTCCACGTATATCTCGTGTTCTTGCGTTCTTTACTTATATTATTAAATTGTATTGCTTGGAATGGAGATTGGATAATTGTTTGAGTTGTCAATTGCTCTAAATTTAAATTGATAGTTCCATTCACACACCCCGCGCCTTTGGGACTTTGTAGTGCTTAATTTTATTTCAGGGGTCAACCTATTGATGGAAGAATTACTGACATAATCGTGCTCTATATTACTTTGCAGGTTATTTTACCCGTCTTGGAGGTTTTAGAAGTGGATCGGTTGGGTAACATTGTAGAGATTTGGGACATGCAATCACCTTGGCTTGACAAAAACACAGTGTCCTTCGGCAAACTAAGGGACGTGAAAGTCCAGTGCTGCGAGAAACTGATGAAATTGGTTCCTTCCAATATACTTCCACGGCTAGACAAGCTGCAAAAACTGTGTGTAGAAGGCTGTCCAAAGATACAATCCGTGGTCTTCAAGAATGAAAAAGAAGTGGTTGATGATAGGAGCTTGAACATCCCTCAACTACAGTACCTTAGAATTAGCGACATGGAGAACCTTAAAAGTTTCTACTCGAGTTCTACAGCATCCAATGCCCAATCCTTGTTCAATCACCAGGTATGAATGTCAATCGTAGCTCCTTTTGTTAACCGTGGTCATGCAAAAATAAAAAAACACAGAAGATAAAGATTAGACCAAACTTAAATATTCAAATTTGATCAACACCTCAAGTAGTAAAAGTAAATTCCGTTAACCGTTAATCTACATTTCTCACGCCACCTTGAGGTTGCAAACCCCATCTTGTTGCTTATGCTTTGCATGTGATAGCTTTACTAATTGTTTCTATTTTTCATTGCGGTATATTATGTAGGTATCATATCTTGTCTACGCATGCTTGTTCTTGGATGAGTTACCTTTGCAGGATCTTGGTACTTATCATGGAAACTTTATTGCCTGGTGTGTTTGAGTTTTTAGAAGTTTCTCAGACTTGTTAGAATTTGTTTCCATGTATTGCTTTTGTGGTTAAATGATTTTGACCCGAAAAAGCCAAAGGGGGAGATTGTTAGTATGATTGGCATTTTCCGGATTTTGTCAAAACCATTGGAGTCTGTTTTGTTCTTTTTTTCATTTGGGTTTGGGGGAGAGGGTTTTTTTTTATAATCTTGTCTAGACACTCCGCCTGGTGAATAAAACTAGAAATGTTGAGAAGCTCATGTCGATGGTCAGATTATGTTCGAAAGAGGTATATGCATTCATATGCATTTAGCATAATATTTTTCCATGCATCTTTTCTAGTTTCAAGCCTAAACTATTATTGAGTAATCAGATTTTTAATTCCATGGCATTAGCTCTCTTGGTTTGTTTTATGTGTAATGGAGGAAATTTTTTCCAACGCATTTAGAGTGTTTGATTGGCCTTGGTCTGAAAGAGAAAATTTTCTTAGGCATTAGATGAACAGCATGCTGTGCCAGCGGAGCACCCTAGTAGCGCGCCAGCACTTGTACGCTCCCTAAGAGTGCTAGGGTCCTCCGGTGGCGCTAATCAATTTTTTATTGAAGTTTAATTCTTGAGTTTGAATGGCGCTCTCGAAGTACCTCTGCAGCGTGCTAGCGCTAGCTGCTCGCATGCTAAGATCGCCCCAGTAGCGTGCGAGCACCCTGATGTCTTGGAGGTTTTAGAAGTGGATCGGTTGGGTAACATAGTAGAGATTTGGGACAAGCTATCACCTTGGCAAAACGTACGCACAGTGTCCTTCCGTGGACTAAGGGACGTGAAAGTCCAGCGCTGCGAGAAACTGATGAAATTGGTTCCTTCCAATATACTTCCACGGCTAGACAAGCTGCAAAAACTGTGTGTAGAAGGCTGTCCAAAGATAGAATCCGTGGTTTTCAAGAATAAAAAAGAAGTGGCTGATGATAGGACCTTGATCATCCCTCAACTACGGTATCTTAGCATTAGCGACATGGAGAACCTTAAAAGTTTTCTACTCCAGTTCTACAGCATCCAATGCCCAATTCTTGTTCAATCAGCAGGTTTGAGTGTCGTAGCTCTTTTTGTACCATGGTCATGCAGAAATAAAATAAAATAAAATCAGAAGATAAGGATTAGAATTGCAATTTGATTGGTTATTTTAGCTATAACCTAGATCTAAATTAAATATTAATATTTGATCGATCAACACCTCAAGTACTAAAAGTAAATTCCGTTAAAAGTAAATATTAATATTTGATCGATCTTCCGAAGCCTGAAGGTAAGTTTAACCTAGACCATTTCTCATTCTACGCCTGTGACGAAAATTGAAACAGGCATGCACCTTGTCGCATGGTCGCCTTTCTCCAGGTGTGCGCCTTTCTTGCCTAGGCTGGGTTTGTTTCAAGTCGCTTTGCCTGGACTTAGTCAAGGCACCAACCTTGCGCCTCGCGCATAGGCTCGCTTTTGACAACTATACCAAGGAAAACCTTTTTGAATGAAAATGTACATTTGCTTTATATTTTCTGACACAATCCATCCCAGTACAAAAATGGGACTACTATCCAATTAGGCGTTTTTTGGGGCCCTTCTCGGGCCCATTTCATTAGTCGGAAACTTTCTATAGAACTTGATGCGAACCTCATCTATGTCAAAAACGAGCACATGTTGAGAACTTGTTGGGAACCTCATATCTCTTGTGTGCTATGCTTTTCTGATGATCTAAATTGAGCATTTGACCATCTTTTATCATCCTAGAGAAATACTCTAATATCTAATGTATTCTCTCTAGGTTGATTTGTTTCTCACAAAAAACATCATCTCTTCTAAATTCATAAACTGTTGCCTATAAATCTACATGGCTAAATGATACCAGAGCCATTCTAGAATGGAGATCCAGATTGTATTGCTCGAGGAGTCTATGGAATCAAGAAGGGGCACAGGGTGCTAGGCAAGAAGCAGAGTTAATTAGGTGTGATTTGAGATAAAAGTCGGTAATTCCTAATTTGTAGTCTTTTTGTCTAACCTTTTGATTTACGAAAAATTCAGTAGACTAAGCCGTGGTTTTATGCTTAGGGTTTATTGACCCTAAGTAGTTTCCACGTATATCTCATGTTCTTGCGTTCTTCACTTATATTATTAAATTGTATTGCTTAGCATGGAGATTGGATAATTGTTTGAGTTGTTGATTGCTCTAAATTTAAATTGGTAGTCCCATTCACACACCCCACGTCTCTAGGACTTTGTAGTGCTTAATATAATTTCAAGAGTCACCTTTTGATGGAAGAATTACTGACAGAATCGTGCTCTATATTACTTTGCAGGTTATTTTACCCGTCTTGGAGGTTTTTGAAGTCGATCGGTTGGGTAACATAGTAGAGATTTGGGACAAGCAATCACCTTGGCTCAACGAAAACACACTGCCCTTAAAATTAAGGGAAATGAAAGTCCAACAGTGTAAGACACTGATGAATTTGGTTCCTTCCAATATACTTTCACGGCTATGGCATCTGCAAAAACTGTATGTAGAAGGCTGTCCAAATATTGAATCAATATTCTACAAGAATGAAAAAGGAGAAGAAGCGACTGATGATAGTACCTTGATAGATAATACTCTGTTCCCTCGTTTGAGTAAATTGGAACTTCGTCATCTACGAAAGCTGAAGATGTTTTGCCACTTAGCTCGTCCTTTAAGATTGCCACTGCTAAGCGAGATGGCCATATGTGATTGCCCTAGCATGGATTCATTCTCTTTGGGACATGTGAGCGCCCCAAATCTCTCCCTAAAAGGTATATTCCGAAACGACAGTGATGGCACAAAAAATCAAGAGGATGAGGAACCAAAAAATGGGTGAAAGAAAATATGTGGAAGGATCTCCATAGAAGAGGTGTAACTTGGCCGGGCAGGGCAATACACCCTTTTCTTGAATCACCTGTAAGTTGCAACTTCTAATCTTCCAACACTTTTTTCGCTCCATAGTCTATCTTTTGCTTTACTGTATTTTGCCTTTCAGTATTCCCAGCTTGACCTTCGTGCCTTCTAACTCCTCATAATTAATAATTTCAGTGTAGCTGCAACAACAATGTGTATAACTATTTTTGCTAAGTGTCAAAAACTATTGCGCCTGATCTAGAATCCTGTAACACGGTATTTACCCATTTGTTGTCGTAAAATAGGTGAGCAGCTCCTGTTTAGGTGTTTAGAATTTAGCCCCATGCAGAAATGATAAAATTACTTGGCAAGTATCAGGACTGAGAGTCAACTCTTGTTTAGCTCTGAAAAAGTGGCTAATATATATGGAAGACTATGAGGCTGCTGTCAGCGACTATATGAATGTTGTTTTCAAGTAAGCTGATTCTGATATTTATCCAGTTTCTTAGATGGAAAATTTCTTTTGTATGCCTTTGGCTTTTGCCTATAATTCAATTTGGTCCTTCATCTTTCAATTTGGACAAATAAATACTTCGACTTTCCAATTGGTTCCAATGTCACCCCTTAGTTGGATGCCGTTACATTTTTAGACAGAACATTGACATGTGCCCAGCACATGACTGTTTTGAGGGGTAGAATTGTCTATTCCCCTCCCCTAAAACCCAAGTCTCTCTCCTCCCCCACCCATCCATTCCCTCCGCGCCCCCCCCCCCCCCCCCCCCCCCCCCAGTCGCCAAACCATGACCAAATATTTGACCTAATTTTTGAACTCGCTCAGTGATTAAAGCCCATTTCTTGGTGACCCAGTTTTGGGTTCTAATTCAAACCATCGCCATTGTTCTTGATGTTCTTCCATTTCATGCAATCAAGGTGTCATGTGAAATTAGGGAATTAATCGAATTGATTGCCAAGCAAGTGAGGAAGGCGAAATGGAAACTCGGCCCAGTTAATAAAACCACAATGAATCGAGTTACTTTGATGATTAATCAATTCAAGCCTGACCGGAGCTTCACCGGCCAAGCGAGTTCTCAATTACCTCGGGATTGAAGAGCTGGAACAAGTATCAAAGTTAACACAAATTTTTGGGTGAGGAAATTAGTTTAGAATGCGTGCATGGTAATGAGAGAGAGCTTCCTTTCCTTTGTTGAGTAGTTTAGTTGGGTTTATGTGCTACTACAAGGATTCCTATTCGAAACAGGGGACTATGGGACATTGTATCAAATAGATGGCAAGTGTAATTTGAAAACACTTTCAAGCTTAAATTCAGAGGATTTTCGGTGCCGGTTTCCCTCAAGCCGGTGACCAATCCGGTAACCATATCTACCGGTCAGACTAATGCTTAGCCAATAACCTAGCTTTTCAATAAGGTTGAAAACCTCAAGTGTAGGGCTAGATCGTTGAGAGCATAATAAACCGGTAAGTCCGGGACCGTACCACAGGGAATCGGTAATAGTTTGTTCGGATTGTAGGTTTTATGTAATTAAGGTTTGTGGCATTTGGCCGGCCAACTGTCGATTTTGCTTTGAAAGTGGAGATACTAAGGCGAAAAGACTAGAAATGAGTTTAATAAACTAAAAGAGGAAAGTCTAGGGATCGTCCATCCCGTGAGTAATGTCGTTATCAATTCTCGAATATAACTCAAGTGAAAGTCACGACCGTGCGCTCACACTCGGAAGATTTAGTTTTAAAGATTACGTTTATCAGAAGATATGATTCATCGGAATTTAGTCACCTTGTTTTATTAATGAATCGAACACGTAGGAGGCCACGAGCTCTAGGCATACCGTGTGCCAAGACCACTTGATTAAACAGCATGCCAAGGAGTTAACACCCCTAGTTTAGACAAAAAATGGCTAAGTTAATCCAATTTCGAAAATCATACTTTTAAGCCCGAGGGTTCAAGAACCAACAACAACCTAAGTCTTTGAAAAAGATTAACTCAAGACTTAGCCAAACAAGTCTCAACCATACTAGAAAGATTAAGCATAAAGCTAGAAATGACAAACATATTTAACCGACGAAAATGAAAATAAACTTGATATTAAGAAAAAATCTCAGGCGTAGCTACAACATTAATACTTGACAAAATAACAAACTAATTAAACTTACTTGAGTTCTTCAAGAAAATGACTAGAAAAGTTTGAAGAACAACTAAGGAGTTCCTAGAAAGCAAGAAAGACTTAGGCCTAAATCTAACTAATGGCCATCTTTCCATAAATGGCATACAAGCCTATTTATAGGGTTTGCAAAATATCCCTTACAAAAGACAAAAAAAGTCCTTAAAATATCCCAAAAATATTCCACAAGTGAAAACTTTTTATAAATGGAAGGTTGAAAAATTAAACAAAAAACGACTCCCTCCGTCCCTTTTTAAGTGTCCTGCTTCGTAGTTCCAACTTATTAAAAAGACATCATCATTATACCTTTTACATCAACTTTTTCCTCCATTTGTTCTACTTACCCATCATCATTACATTTTTATTCACTCACTTTTCAAAATGGAATCTACTTTTAAGAACAATAGAGACAATGCAACAACTTTTACTCACTAACTTTACAAAATGGACACTTATTAAGGGACAGTCCAAAATAGAATACTGGACTCTAAATAAGGGACGGAGGGAGTACAAATTTTCCAGGTGGTACCAGTACTGTAGACACCCCAATCTAGACCTCGGAGGATCTTTGAACGCCCCGATAATGAAATAAAGGAAACGGTACCTTGGCGAGCTTGAATAAATGATTACCTTAGCCCAAAAGAGCCCAGATAAACCTAAAATCAAAAGCCCAAAAACCCAGAAAAGCCCAAAAGCCCTGAACTGAACCTAGAATACCGCAAGGAACAATTGTACACCGCGCGGCGTAACAAAACTTATTACGGTGTACGAGATCATGAGGTTAGCCGCACAGTATTCCGGGTAAAGTTTCCGCTGGCTTAGAAAGCTGTTGGCTATGCTCACTTGAGCCACAGCTACAAAAGTGGCTTAGCTGAAAAAGCACTTCTGGCCCGCTCAAAAAATACCTCCACCATTTCAATTCAAAATTCTTGGCTCTTGCCTATAAATACACTCCTCCACTCAAGGGAAAGGGCCCTGGCTTGATAACCTCTCTCTCTCTCTCTCTTCTTGCCTTTACAAACACTCCCTATTTCCAAGCCTTGAAAATGCTATTCCCAAAAGACATTTTTTGAGCACTTTACTCCATTTTTCTCTCCACCATCAAAATTAGTCTCTTATTAACTTTGAGATCACATCCACTAAAACACCCAACCACCACTTACACCCATACCTATCTTTTCTCACCTGATCTCATCCACCCATATCATTCATCATCCGCCGTCATTTTTTGCAATCCGCCCCCATTCAAGATAAAGATCAAAGGTAAAAAACCAAGTTTCCTTAGGCTAAGCCCTGTCCTGGGCCTGAGGGGGCTTTCTTGTCGTCAGGCTTAACCCCTTTTGGTTAAGTTTTGACTTAAAAATCATTTACAGAAAATAAAACAGCCACTGTGCTGAATATACCATGCCGCGTGGCGTTTTGATGCGTCGCACGGTGTAGTATGTTCAAGCGCACGGCCTTTTGTTAACTACTGCCTTTTTCAAACTGTCTGGGTCATGAACATCCCTTGTTAAGCTTGTTTTTTGTTGCTGATATGTTTGTCATTAGCACTCTCAGAACAAGACCATATCTACAAGCCATGTTTTATCTTATAAACAAGGTTTTCTTAATCATCTCTAGCGATTAGGTACGTCAAAAGTTGTTTTATGTTCAAGGCTTGAAGAAATGGTACTGTTCTGAGACGATCCAATGTTTGAATACTTTCTGATATTTCTGAAAAACGGCGCACATGGTTTACGATATGCCGGGCGATGTTTTGGATGCTAATGATAGTCTGGTAATAAGACGAGTACCCAGCACGGCATATCGTGATGCTGTCACGCCCTCGATTTTTAACATAAATATAAATGATTTCCATAAATAAACTTCGCCATAATCCTTACGATATCCAAAATAATGTAGAATTCCCAAAATATTACACCTTTGACTCCAAGGCCCAAATTAACATAAGTACTGAATATTCGAGAGTTAAGGATTACAATATTCCATCGTCAAAGATCTACAAATAAAGTTACAAATACATCTTCAAAAGAGATTTACAAAGACGCCTAAGTAACTCTTCAATGTTAGCTTTCAAAATAATGATCACATTCAAGCACTCTAAGCATGCATGCTATTGTCCGGCGTCGGTACCTGAAAATGATAATAGGCTTGAGCTACACTAGCCCAGTAGGAAATTCTACACTAACATTATATGCAAAAGAAATGCAAAGATGATCAAGGAATAGGAACCTAACCAAGGTCAAAACGGAACTCAACACTCTTTACTTATTAATCTCGAAACAACAACTCGACGATCACTGCTTAACTCACACTAAAACCATTCCCACCTTCCATGCGTCCAAAACCATCTCGTCGTATGTGTCATGAGCTAAAGCTCCTGCCAGGCTAATTATGGGACCCTGATATCCCCTGCCAAGCACCCACCTAAAAGGTTGGGCCTTGAATGTTCGATATGAGCATAAGCTCCTGCCAGGCTAATTATGGGACCCTGATATCCCCTGCCAGGCACCCACCCGTCGATGGGCCCCGAATGTTCTCGTTGTGTCAACAAAGATCCAAACGTCTCATGTTCTCATAACGTGTCATTTCAATTCAATCGAAGTTCATATGTTAATCGACGTCAAAACTTATCGAACAAGGGCGAGGGATGCAAAGAACACTCAACGAACTCAAGGAGTAAGATTAACAATATTATGGAGTGATTTGGTGATGTCTCGAATGAGTTAGAAATGATCGGGGGTCAAAACAATGGAGTTTGAAGCAAAGAACCATGGTTGGGATAAGCTACTGTTGTATAGATACTGAGAATTTCAGTATCTATACAACAGGGGCTAAAAACGTTCTAAAGCGCGTTGTATCGATACTGCTTAAATCAGTATCGATACGACAATAGCTAAGAGCATTCCAGAGGTTCCTGTATCGATACTGAGCAGAGCAGTATCGATACAAATGGGTGTTCGCCCAGATTTTCAGCAGATTTCGACGATTCCCACCACAACAACAACAACCACAACCACAACAACCAAGGACACGATTTCAAGCAAGGAGAACACTTCTATTACATATATTGAGAGGTAGAATTCCTACCTCGAGGCCGAAGAACGAAACCCACGAAAATAAGAGCCCTAGCTTTCCGAAATCGAAACCGAGAGTGATACGACTCCACCGAGCTCCAACCGGCGAGATACGGACCACAATACACGTAGAGGGTGAAGGATTGAAGGTTGTATTAAGTGGGTTTTGGGTTATTTTGGTGAAATTTGGAGAGAGAGCAAGAGAGAGGGAGAGAGCCGAGAGAGAGAGAGGGAGAGTCGGGAGAGAGAGATGAGAGAAAAATGATTCTCTACTCTCCCACCCTCCTATATATACCCATAAACATGGTAATTACACTTGCACCCTTCCATAGTCAATTCAAACACTTTAGCCCCAAATCACATAAACACATCACACTTCCTATTTTTCTCACTTATAAACATTAAAGTTAATTAAATTAAATACGGGTCTCTACATTCTACCCTCCTTAAAGAAATTTCGTCCTCGAAATTTTACAAGCTAGGACTAGCTAACATACACATTATAATGCATGCAACAATCATAGACATCAATATTATGCAACAAGTCTAACATCATGATACTTAAATCTTAACACTTACATTGGTTCACTCAGGAAATAGATGTGGATACTTCTCTCTAACTTCGTCATTCCTTTCCCATGTCGACTCTTCTCTACCTTGATTACTCTATAAGACTCACACTTAACGGTATCATTTTACCCCTTAGTATTTGATCACGCGAATCTAGGATACGTGTCGGTTCCTTCTCATAAGACACATCGGCCTCCAACTCCAGTTCGGACTATTCTAGCACGTGCGATGGATCCGGTTCGTATTTCCTCAACATAGACACGTGGAACACGTCATGTACACCCGATAGCTTCTGTGGCAAAGCCAAACGATACGCAACTTCCCTAATCTTCTCAATGATATCAAACGGCCCAATATAACGTGGCGAAAGCTACCATTTCTTCCCAAAACGCGACAAACCCCTACGAGGTGATACCTTAAGGAATACGTGGTCCCCTTCTTCAAACGACAACGGGCGACGACGACGGTCAGCATAGTTCTTTTGTCTACTTTGAGCAGTCAATAACCTTCGGCGAATCACCTTGACTTGTTCGGTTGTTCCCTCTTGTGCTATCTTAAGGCGTTGACGAATAGCTTTTATACTTTCGGAAGTCTCCTTGATCATATCCGGCCCTATTAATGTAGCCTCCCCTAATTCGGTCCAACATACAGGCGAACGACACGATCTCCCATATAAAGCCTCGTACGGTGCCATCTCGATGCTAGATTGATAACTGGTATTGTACGCGAATTCTACTAACGGCAAATGGTCCCCCCAACTACCCCGAAAATCCATCACACAGGCCCGAAGCATATCTTCTAAATTTGAATCGTCCTCGAAATTTACTAGCCCAACTCTAACCGAGTTACCAACCATAATATTAAATCTCATATTGCAACCTCATAATCATCACATCATCCACTCTCTTCTATGTAGACTTTTCTTATCTTAATTACTCCATAAAATTCTCACTATCAGTATGGTTCTACCCTTTAACACTCAATCATGAACCTTTATCATCCTTATTACATTATCAAGTTCCAACATCTGTACAAGAACCTTAGTCCCCACACACCAATCATGACAGTTAGACCGCAACCCAACAAATAATAACCTCACATTTCCCAAATTCCGAATTCTACATTTTCGTTCCATGCGCCTTATTCTACCAAGTACTCCTTGAACTTCCTAGAAGGACAAATTGAACTACTTATAAAAACTCAAATTTTAATACTCTAAGTTTCATCTTCCCAACCCCAACCGATAGACCAATCCATCAATATTTTTTTTTTGATGCCCAACTACTCTCCACTGTAATAGAACCAAGAAATCCAAAACCCAACAATTTGACTACATAACAATCATTACCATTTTCTCAATGTTAACACCAACTCACCCTAGTTAAACGTCTCACATCTCAAAGTTATTAATACCTCTTTTGTTTCCAAAATAAATAGATAGACACACCTCACAACTATTTCAATTCTACCAATACCACAAATAACAGACAGTTTTACCATTCCCTTTAACAATCTCAAATTATTTCACGCACCTCGCTACTCACTTTCCTCTCTTAAAGACATAATTAACCTCAAACAATACATCAGTGCACTTATAACACAAAACTGCTAGCCACTACCTCTATTTCACATCCATGTTTTCCACACAACTCTTATATCAACTCTATATAAACATCGAATGTCTTTTCATCCACCTAATATTCAGACACAATCAAGGGTCTAACACTACTCCACTTTCCCTAGCCAACTTAGAATCATTACTAGTTTCTATTTCCGAAAATCTAAACTCGCATCTATGGGAATACATCCCTTCTACATAACTCAATACAACGCGACATTAAGACAGTTCAAGCAAACTCCCAAATTCACTGTTCTCTTTATCACAAGCTATTAACTACTCCTACCTAAGGGTTGACATACTGCTGATACCTTTCGTATTTAACTTTCTAATCATCATACAAAAGAGTAGTAAGGACACACGTCAGATTCTAACCAAAGATCGTCTCTCCGTAACAAACATCCTTGCACACATCAGTGTCTACCCCACACCGCGTACAACGAGCAAATTACAAATATTGAAATTGCACATCAAGTCAAGCATGTATGTTAACACTAAACGACAATAAATTTCGTACATGAAATATATATCTACAAACCATCCTTACTAATTGACAAATTACACAACATCAGCTTCATCCACGTATTAACAAACTCGCTTGGCACCCAGTACATCATATTCTCCTGGCTCTTGCAAGCCTAACAGTAATCATTTCATCTCGTTCTCGCAATAGCTTTCATGTTTCTCATTCGCCCATCAATCTTGAATACTCACATTCAGTAACTCTAGCCAAGCTAGGTATTCAAATTTTTTACAACTATAAATATCGCTGTAACTATAATATACACACCGAACACACGTACTCTTAATACCTCATCATTGTTATGACTTGACAGACAGCATTGCAACTTGACAATATCTCATCATTCAAACACCCACACACAACATGGTCATGGCTGCACCAATAAACACCCAATAATCTCGAATATCTAGTCACCAATACAAACCCATTGACAAAAGAAAAAAAAAATCTCCCTAAATACCCAAAGACTCTTGGATTTCAAACAACAAATCTATACTTCTCATTACATTCTAAGACTCCAACTAATCCATCACTTAAGAATCAATCTTATTCACACCAATAACCTCTAACAGTTCCACTTACTATAAGTTTCACAGCTCACAATTTTCACTTAACTAAGTGATCATATCAACCTCAATATTTCTCAAAGGCATTCGCAACATCTACACTCGATCTCAAAAAAAAAATAATAATAATAATAACAACTTCCATTGCCCCCATCATCTCTACTATCACTATCATTATTACTACTGTCTCTTAATATCTCTTAAACAGACTCATATTCTCCTTGGCATATCTCAACATGTCCTATACAGTCATTGGTATCGTCTACATACCCGGTTACGCACCTTACACGATTTTTACACTCCAATCCTTCAATTCACAACATAGTATTCCTCCACACGCCTATCACTTCAAAGTTTCTATCATTTCCACTCAGGACATCAACTATACTCCACTGCATTATCAACCACAATAGTCCTCACTCATATTGTCCTCACTTCGAACAAGTCTCTCACCACACCCTGACATCAATCACTCTCCTTAAGTCACACTGATATAGTTCACCTCACGTCTTGTTGTCTCTCTCACCAAGCAATGCTTTCACTACTTCCTACCAATCTATCATAACGACACCATCACGACTCTCACCTCAGCAATGAAGACCACAACACCATAACACCCATTTTCTACGAGATTTCTACGTACAAACCATCTACCTCAAACCTAAAGATCTAACCCCTATACACCATCCTAGTGTCCGATTGACTCTCCGAGACTTCCATCCAGAAAGAGCGATGATCAGGCGCCCCTTCCAATTGGATCTCATCGGTAGTCGCATGGGTGTCCAGAAGACACATACCGTATCCTGACACTATACTTATAACCCTCATTTTCCTATATCAACCTTAGTTACATATAAACCACTATGAATGTTCACATTGTTCTACCTATGTTCACAATCACAACCCCAATAACTGTCACTACAACGACCAACAACAAACATTACCTTAATAAGTCATTACCTCTATAAACACCTCAAGACACTATCTAACTCAACTCATGACATATACGTTATTCTCCTCGTTCTCGTACTCAACACAACTCATATCTCATAAGATCTACTCAATATACTTAAAACATAAATACGTAATTCACGCAATTCAAACAAAAGTACATCTAACACTTAACTCGTAAGTCTCATTAATATTCTAACTCCCCTTTATATATATATATATATATGCCAATGAATAACATCTTTCACGCATCGGCATCACCACTGTGCATAATCACTACAACCATCATGACTTTCTAGATCCACCCCATCTAGCATCACGTATAGAAGGCATCTTACCACATGGAATTCAAGAACAAGACTGCCATTAGCAATAACGATAATAACAACTGATGTGACCACAGTCACTACAATGAAGTCAAACTTTTATATTCTTTTATTGACATGAGTCATCAACTTTTCACCATTTCATGCAAACATAGATGCAATGTCAGTTCAGTGAAAACATGTCATTCATGCAAGCACACACTCTTTTTTTTTTTTTTTGTAAGAGTACGCAGTGAATTTTGAACCCATGAGACTGAAAGTCTCCCCATGGTCTCTAGGTATTCTAAACGTACGCTCTGATACCAAGTTGTCACGCCCTCGATTTTTAACATAAATATAAATGATTTCCATAAATAAACTTCGCCATAATCCTTACGATATCCAAAATAATGTAGAATTCCCAAAATATTACACCTTTGACTCCAAGGCCCAAATTAACATAAGTACTGAATATTCGAGAGTTAAGGATTACAATATTCCATCGTCAAAGATCTACAAATAAAGTTACAAATACATCTTCAAAAGAGATTTACAAAGACGCCTAAGTAACTCTTCAATGTTAGCTTTCAAAATAATGATCACATTCAAGCACTCTAAGCATGCATGCTATTGTCCGGCGTCGGTACCTGAAAATGATAATAGGCTTGAGCTACACTAGCCCAGTAGGAAATTCTACACTAACATTATATGCAAAAGAAATGCAAAGATGATCAAGGAATAGGAACCTAACCAAGGTCAAAACGGAACTCAACACTCTTTACTTATTAATCTCGAAACAACAACTCGACGATCACTGCTTAACTCACACTAAAACCATTCCCACCTTCCATGCGTCCAAAACCATCTCGTCGTATGTGTCATGAGCTAAAGCTCCTGCCAGGCTAATTATGGGACCCTGATATCCCCTGCCAAGCACCCACCTAAAAGGTTGGGCCTTGAATGTTCGATATGAGCATAAGCTCCTGCCAGGCTAATTATGGGACCCTGATATCCCCTGCCAGGCACCCACCCGTCGATGGGCCCCGAATGTTCTCGTTGTGTCAACAAAGATCCAAACGTCTCATGTTCTCATAACGTGTCATTTCAATTCAATCGAAGTTCATATGTTAATCGACGTCAAAACTTATCGAACAAGGGCGAGGGATGCAAAGAACACTCAACGAACTCAAGGAGTAAGATTAACAATATTATGGAGTGATTTGGTGATGTCTCGAATGAGTTAGAAATGATCGGGGGTCAAAACAATGGAGTTTGAAGCAAAGAACCATGGTTGGGATAAGCTACTGTTGTATAGATACTGAGAATTTCAGTATCTATACAACAGGGGCTAAAAACGTTCTAAAGCGCGTTGTATCGATACTGCTTAAATCAGTATCGATACGACAATAGCTAAGAGCATTCCAGAGGTTCCTGTATCGATACTGAGCAGAGCAGTATCGATACAAATGGGTGTTCGCCCAGATTTTCAGCAGATTTCGACGATTCCCACCACAACAACAACAACCACAACCACAACAACCAAGGACACGATTTCAAGCAAGGAGAACACTTCTATTACATATATTGAGAGGTAGAATTCCTACCTCGAGGCCGAAGAACGAAACCCACGAAAATAAGAGCCCTAGCTTTCCGAAATCGAAACCGAGAGTGATACGACTCCACCGAGCTCCAACCGGCGAGATACGGACCACAATACACGTAGAGGGTGAAGGATTGAAGGTTGTATTAAGTGGGTTTTGGGTTATTTTGGTGAAATTTGGAGAGAGAGCAAGAGAGAGGGAGAGAGCCGAGAGAGAGAGGGAGAGTCGGGAGAGAGAGATGAGAGAAAAATGATTCTCTACTCTCCCACCCTCCTATATATACCCATAAACATGGTAATTACACTTGCACCCTTCCATAGTCAATTCAAACACTTTAGCCCCAAATCACATAAACACATCACACTTCCTATTTTTCTCACTTATAAACATTAAAGTTAATTAAATTAAATACGGGTCTCTACAGATGCCGTGCGCGGCATTATGATATGCCGTGTGATGGGTGGCCATAGTCCAGGCAGTTTGTTGAGTAGTTCTTTCTTCTTTTCTTTTGGGCATCATATTTATCATTCCTGTATAGTAAGCACCACGTATACGTCAGCGTGATATATTTTTCCATGTCCCTTTCCCTCTGACTTGTTTATTAAAGAGTTCCACTTTTCTAAAAGATTTATGAAATTTTCCTCTTTGAAAATGTTTAGTAGAGACCGGTTTTACCGAGCGAATGGGGTGCTTTTCAATAAAATCTTCCCCGTTCATAATGTGGCTCCCGAACCCAAAGTCTCGACGTTTTCGCTAGACCAAAAGCCTTTTTCAAACGAGTTCTCGGTTTCTCGGATTATCCATTTCAAAAATCTGGGTGGTGACTCTTCGAGCGCACGCCGGGCAAGCACCCCATAGGTACCAATGTTTTTGGACATTTTGGACAACTTTTGGACTGCCAGTACCAATATTGGCCAATTTCCAGTACCGGTACCCGCTGGGCAGATTTTTTGGGCAACTTCACGTGCTCGCTCCGGACACTCTCAAACTCGGATTTGGGTGTTCTTTGGACCGTTGGAAAGCTTGTCGAGTCTACTTTCTAATCCAAATAGTTTGGATCAAAAGTACTTTGTACATCAAAAGATATGACAATTCTACCCTCAGCTTGTCGGAAGATGAATTACTTTGGTAAAATACTCACTTCTCCTTCAACTCCCTTGACCCTTGGGCGACCCGAGAAACCTCCAAACCATCTTTTCGAGCACCACAATAGTGGCATGTGGCCTTGAGTAGTTGGTTGCACCCGGAGCATTCCTTGGCGTTCAAATGCGCCTTATTTGTATGAATTACGTGAAACACACAAAAACCTACCTTACGTGCAATATAACTATAAAAAGCTAAATAAACGCAAGTTAAAATAACATAAAACGGGACTAGTCGTACCAAATATCTACAATATTGGGTGCTCATCAACTAACAATTGGATTTTGATTCAAAAATGGCTACAAGCTCGATACCTACTTTGTCTCAAAACAGGGAAGGTTTTAGCAAACACAGAGTTACTCTTTCTTGGATCTAGAATTTCAAGAAAGAGGTTTTTTTTTTTGGGTCTGGTTTTTGGTTTGGATGTGGATGTAAAATCATTGAATGAGTTTCTGTGGGTGGAATCAAAGGGAGGAAGGACGTGTTGGAGATTTGAAATTTGATGGTTTGGGAGATGAGGGATGAAAGAGAAGGGGAGGTGAGAGAGACGTCGTGGTAGAGGGGTGGTGGTTGGTAGGTGACATGGAATTCGTCAGAGGAGATGGAGGCGGAGAGGAAGGACTAGAGGAGGGAAGGGGTGGAGGAGGGATGTAAAAGGAGAGGGCCAGGAGAAAGGGATGGGTGGGGAAGGAGAGACAAACTTGGGTTTTGAGGGATGAGGAGAATGGATAATTCTGCCCCTCACATGTCGATTTTCATCCAAAAATGTAACAATATCCAACTAAAGGGTGACATTCGAACCAATTGAAAAGTCGAAGTATTTGTTTCTCTAAATTAAAAGGTGAAGGACCAAATTGAATTTTAGGCAAAAATCAAAGGGATATAAAAAAAATTTCCCTTCTCAAATTCTTGTACGTTATGACAATTAAGACAGATACATATACCCCTTCTAGTTTCCACTTGCCGACGATGATTAAGTGTTGGCACTTGGCATTTCCTAACTGCTTAGAATCTTTTTCAACCACCACTCCAAAAAAGTGGTATCTTTTCTATTTGACATTGGAGAGTGAATACCTTGTTCTATGTATCTATTCACATTCGTATGTATTTTAAATCAAGTTGCACTATTTGTTTCCAGAAGTTTATCAAAAATAAGAATGGGTCTGTTTTTTTGGGCTGCAACAGCATCAGCAAAAAGCAAATTTAATCTGTCCGCTGAATAAAATCAGACTTATCATTTTTGTGAATATAGGAGATGTAATTGGACAAAAAGAAACACAAAGAACTAAAAGAAGTACATGTATTTTGTGTGTGCACGAAGAGAAATCACCGATGGATGATATTTGCCACAATGCGCTGGCAACTTTTGATTTGATCTCCACTACTAAATCTAAAAGTGGCTTGGACATCCTGTGTGGTGTACATGGTGGAAATTTTACTAAAATAGAGTCAACACAAATCCACTTTTTGTTTTACATCAAGCAATGTGTCAAGTAACTCACAAGAAGGCAGCAAAAGCAAGACGTAAACGTGGATCGACTCACCAATTTCCCATTGAAATAAAATCACACGAGGAAAAGCACTTGCCATTCATTGGTTGTTAGAGGCATCCCGAAAAAGTCCGGGTCAAAATATGGCTTCCAAATCAGTGACCTTATTTATTAAATCCTTTAATTTGTGTCTGTCGGAGCAGTGGAGTTTAAGCCCAGTTCATTGCACATGTAATGTGACAGTAATTGGATGTGTAACGGCTAAATTGAGGAATCTACACATCCAAATTGAGGAATATGATCACATATTAAATTGAGGAATCTTCTTCTTCCCCTGTTTTTGCACAGCAACTCGTTGGCTCTCTACATGTTTTTCTCTTCCACTGACACTTTTCAGTGTCTCTTCAACACTCTTCCACATGGGTCTGTCTTTCCTATCTCTTCAAATTAAAATACGGTAAAGTACGGATTACCTTTCTATAGTTTCGCCGTTTTGTAGATTACCTCTTTGTGTTTAACTAATAATCACTTCACCTCCTTGTGGTTTTGCATTAAAGTGTAATAGTTATTTTTTCCGTCTCAATTAACGGTAAGTAGAGTACATGACAAAAAAGTAGTTACTGACGTCAAAGTCAACTGCAAAAGGACTATATTTACCCTTTTCGTTATCTTTTTCCTTAAACCAACATAGAACCATAACAATTTAACCTAACCCATAAAGTTCTCACCCCCAGCCACCAACGTGCTGCAGCTCACCAGCGCTCCATCAATTCCGACAACCCATCTTTCTACTTTTCGATAACCAGCAGCTCTCTCTCTCTCTCTCTCTCTCTCTCTCACACACACACACACACACAAGCAAACCTCCCAGAGATCCCATCGCCAGATACGACGGGGGAGACTAAGGTCCGACGACGGCAAAAGTATTGGACGCTGGCGATGATGGCAAAGGTACTGGGTCGACCAACAATGATGCTCTCTCTCTCTCTTTCGTTAAATGACGAATTGGATTGATTTCTTAGATGAGTTTCTAGAGATTTATGGGGTTTTCACTCGAAGTTGATGTTGATTGAATCCGTTGAATGAGAAATTGGATTCATTTCTGAGATGGGTTTTTGCTACAAGTATTGTCATTTGTGGGGAGGAATTGAGTGAACTGAAATATGGAGAGAGAGAGAGAGAGAGAGAGAGAGAGAGATGGGTGGACGGTGGTGGTGGCGCCAGAGTCAGTGGATGGAGTGGTGGTGTTTTTTTTTTTTTAAAAAGAGTCATTCAAGCCCATCAGGCAAACAGATTCCAAAACAGATACAGGAAAGAACCAAAAAAACCTAAACGTCGATCTCAGGCACCTACTGCCGAAGCAGGCCCCGCGATAACGAGGGTACAGAAGAACCAATCTCGGTCTAGATAACAGAGAATCTAAAGAGATCCACAGCTCAAACCCTAAACAAATAAGCAAAGCTAAAATCTAAAGGCAAAACAACAACAAATCAACTAAAATCTAACAAGTCTCATGGACAAAGCCACAAGGGTCACCGGCCTGAACAAGATGAGAATCGAACACCACCGAGTCACGGCGACTGAAAACCAGTTTTCTTCTAGCTGAAACTGTTGCGCAGCCCAATCAAACACCACCGGACCACCACCAACCCCAACAACACCACCGAAACGCACCAGCCCCAGAACAGACAAACACCGGACCACAAACACCGGACCATTCCTCAATAGGCACCCGGTTATTTTCCCACCACCATCACCCACCGGATCTAGCAAAAACCAGATTGGTACAAACACCGAACTGGGGAGACCAGTCAGGAGAAAACGAAAAAAAAACCCGTAAATCAGAAACAAAACAAGAGAGCTCTAACCCCATCTCACGATTATTATCCACCGCCACATCCGCCACTCAATGGACCCGCCAGCCTCTGCCACCAGATCAGGGGGACCACGGAGGAGCCGGTCAAACCCAGAATCACAAGCCACCGGCCGGAATCTGAACGCCAGAACTCAACAACCATGGACAGTACCCAAAAATGGAGAGAGGTCAAAACAGGACCTTAGAAGAGAGGAAGGAAGGGGAGAGGAGAGGAGGAGAGAGCCGGCGGGGGGAGGGGAGAAGAGGAGGCGGCGGCCCCCTCCCCCCAAGAAAACTCAGATCTGTTTGGGGGCTTTTTACCTAGAGTGGTGGTGTTTGATTTGGGGAATTTCTGCGTTCAACATTTTAGGCAGATTTGGGTTTCTCTCAGTCAATTACTATTTGGAGCAATTTGAAATAATAAATGGTCCGTCTTCCACCTCAGCATTCCACTTAGATGTATAGCGGTACAATGGTCATATAACATTTTCTGTTAACAGAGTTAGAGTTGCGCTTTACTCTAAAACCATAAGGAGATGAAGTGGTCATTAATGAAACACTGAGAGGTCATTTGTAAAATGGCAAAATTATAGGGAGGTAATCCGTGCTTTGCCCTTTAAAATATGTAGACCCCGATAATGAGAAGTTATACATCTATGTACGTACATTTTGTGTTTATGAGGAACAATATGGTTTGTGACTCGTTCTTATTTTTCTTATCCGGTTATCCGGACGACAAGAATGAGCATACAACACCGAAACTAAGAGTATATCTGCAGGAAAGATAACAAAAAAGCTACCTACCACCAAAAGACAACCATCCCCCCGGACCCTTCGAACGTCCTTTGGATTTCTGGCATCAAAATCGCTAAGTAACAAGTACCACATATAAATGTTCCCATATTTTCTAGATTTTTTTTTTATTTTGCTTCCTATGACTTATCATTATTCACGTTTCGTAGTTATGCATAATTTCGTACTTTGTTTAGGTTTCTTAATCACCAAGTTTTATAATATTTATATATAAAGGCATGCCACAATTGGATGTGTATTACACACTAATGACAACTAGGTTATTACTAAGGTTGCACAAAAAATTTGGTGAACCGTGAAACCGGTTCAGACCGAACCGATCTGTACTTTTTGGATTTTGTCCGTGAATTAATGGTCTGGACACGGATTCGAAAATTAAAAACCCATGAGATACGGATTAAGATTGGATTTTCATATGAAAACCATGGATTATCCGAACCAAACCGTGAGATATTTAAAAAAATAAAAAATATATACTATATATGTAACATATAGTAAATAATTATAATATTATACCTGTTTTTATAAATTATTTGTAACTATTTGACAATATGGGTATATCAATGTGGGCACAAGCCCCAAAATTTTCAATTTTGTTCTTAAAAATCGGGTGTGGCCCTTTTTGGAAAAGCGCGGCGAAACGTTTCGATTCAGAGTCGCCACTCGGGTTTTAGCGGTGAAATACCCAAGGTACTGAACTCGAAAACGTTTGTCACGTTGTTTGATTTTGAAAAGGCATAGACTGGTCCGTCGTCACCTTTGATATTTGAGGTTCGGGAGCCAGGTTACGAGAGGGGAAGGATTTTATGGCACCCCCTCTCGCCCAATCCAGAGATCGGTCTCTACTCAGGCATTTTTGTAAAACCTTTGCATTTTTCTCTCATTAATCATTTTTTAGCCAGTTAGGGCGAGGGAACAGTTAATGGGGATTAAGACTGTAACAAGTTGCGATTTTGTGATAAAATGCTAATGGAGATGATAGATTGAAGCCATGAATGTAGGAACATAGATTGAGGACAAACACTTATGAGCGTTTTGAACAAGCTGAGGTACGCTGGTCCGAAAGGAGGTGAGCAGGTGACACATCAGTATGCACTGGCCGGGCCACTGCATACTAACATGACCTGCGCATGCAACTTCGTTACTGGCGTACTCCAATTATCCCAAACTCACAACTCTTGTTTTCAACCCTCTAGGCTCTGGAATGGACCAGTGCACACCCAGGACAAACCACGCAGTTTAAATAGCAGCATATATACAGATTATAGATAGATAAAATCGCCTGAAGCCATAAGAATAGACAAAATACCCCATAAACAGTGTGGGGGAATAAATAAAGACCAGGACTAAATTGCGATGCAAGGGCCAGCCACTAGATCTTGGAATAACTGCCATATGCTCGTCACATGGAACCGTACGCCAATTACACCCCTTGTCTAGTGCTTGGCTTTACATCATCTAGGCTCTGGAATATGACCAGAAAGATCCCAGTGGCCTTCTAGAACAGATGAAGAGCGAGTATTGAACGTTATAGCTAGGCAGCTCTAAAATACAGAAAGCAATAAACTGTTTTTTTTAGCATGCAACAAGGTGATAAAAATAAAACATAAGCAAGAAATAGGTGTCTAATGATCCCTACGTCAGTGGTGCACGTACTGCCATGACTGGCGTACGGCCTTATGGTACTGGCGTGCGCCATCTTCCACTATACACGGTCTTTACATTTTACCAGTTTCAAGGCCAGGACTGGTATTGATTACCAACCTGGTCCTTTCTGGTTCCCCTCAGGGGTCAAAAACAGAAGCCACACAAAAGGTGGTATACCTTTGTTTTTGGAGTTTGATGGAATGAAAAGGCTTTGAGCTTTGAGGTTGAAGGTATAAGTGAGAGGGGTGTTGGAAATGCAGGGGGTCTTCTTATTTTCTTCTTCAAGCAAGGAAGGAAGAGAAAACAAGAAAACTTAGAAGAGAGAGAGACTTTTGAGCCTTAATTGTGGTAACCCCTTGCAAATGAATGCAAGGGGGGTATTTATAACCAAAGGGTGGCTGAAGAGAGAGTGTAACCAGCTGGGGTTAGAGGTTGGTTGGGTCAAGAGAGAGCCTCCCACGCATTTAATGCATGGGATTAGGTGATGGGGGATGTAGGAGAGAGAAGGGGACGGGCCAGCCGAGTGTGATCATCAGGGGGACTGTTTACGGTACTGGGTGGGGAGCTGAAAAAGTCTTGATCACGTGGTTGAATAGTGATGCTTTGACTGGATTTGACTGGCGTGCGCCAGGATCTAACTTGCGTACGCCAATAATAACTAAGTCAGCGGTTGATGACCGACACGTGGCAGTCATTTGACGCACATCAGCACAGTACTGGCGTAAGCAAGTTTGGTTTTGCTGAGTAATTGGTTCTGGCTTGAAGGGTTTGAAATGATGTTTTGGAAGGGCTTGAATGAGGTTCGGAACGCTCAAAGCTCAAGCACACCATCGACCTCGGAATGTTCTTGACCCTTGATCATCATTGGGGATAAAAAGATCGTAAATTAACATTACCTGGACAGCCCAGAATAGGGTGTCTACAATCAATATAAATGGTTAAACCTACAAGGTAAACTGGAATTTTAATAGTCGGGGGAAAGCCGTATACTTGTTTAAGTCGTTCCTTTCCTTTCAATACATGTTTTTGTTTTTGGTTTTTTTTTTATAGTACTTTGTTGAAACCTGGAACTGGAAGTGGAATTCTTACTTAGATAGTTGATGATTTGATATAATGTGTTTTAGTGCTTATTGTAATTATCTTTTTACATTTTCGGAGTATAGAATCATGTATTTACAAGTGATGAAGTACTTGGTTGATGCAATCCGTGGACAAAATCGGGACTAAACCGTGAGACTTTTGATCCGGACACGGGTTTCATTTTCAAAAAATTGTGACTCGCGGATTAGGATTGGATTCATAAAAATTCAATCCGATCCGGAGCATGTGCAGCCCTAGTCATTACCGTCATTTATCAATTTACTTTCTCTACAAGAATGAGCCCAACCGCACCTTGCCATCTTTGTTTCCGTTTTGGGTCTTTGGATGGTATATGATTGTCGAGGGCTGTAGGTGCCAATATAGTTGGGATGTGCTCTCCCCGTTCATGACTCTGTCAACACAATTAGTTAGGATGTTAAATTTGACGATTTCTCTGTTCTTGCAGTGGCCCTTCCATGACACTTGTCATTCTACGTGGCAAGCCAAGTGCCAAAAAAACAAGGCTCAACTCCCCATCCAAGCACTGCTACCAGCCTACCATTCTTGAATAATAATAAATGGTCAACGTTTACCTCTGAGCTTAGAAAACCATTCACATCCAAATTCCAAAACAATCATAACCACCACCAAAGGAAGAAGGTTGCCCCTAAACCTCTGCTTTGATTTTCTCATCAAATTTTCAACTCTAGTCTTTCAAAGAGCATGACCAGTACCAGCAGTGAAACCCCTCCCTCATCACCTCCTGAGACTCCAACCGTCTACAATTCAACAAAAACCAAATACAAGTTTTCAATACGTTCATTGGCAGGCAATTTCAAGGCCAAATTTTTGTGTCTCAAAACCCAAACCGGTTGAGAACAGCCACCACAATGCTGCTTCCAGCAGTGAAACCACCAAACGAAATGACCACTGCAGGGAAGCTCTTTCCCTCTCTTCTAAAATGATCCGAAATGATCTCCTCCTCATAGATTCGGCCTTTGCAAAGGCGAATAAGTACATGGACCACATGAGCGTGAAAATCAACGAGGCCCATGAGAAATTTCTGGAGCTACAGACATTAGGCGGTAGTCAAAGAGACTTTGACGAACTCCAAAAGGCCGTCACGAACCTGAAGTTGCAAATCCCCTCGCAGGTGAATATCCGTCCTGCCAATTCCAACCTACATCGTAACCGGTGGCCTAATATAAACGAGGCGGAGGATGAAATGACGCACTTCTTCTACAGGGAGCCAGTGGTTGCCCACAGTGGTGATTTTGATGGCGCATTGAAAGGTTTCAATGACCTCCCCTTGGCATTGCGTTATTGTTTGTTATGCTTCTTCAAGTTCCCACCAGTTGCAACTGTAAAGAGAACAATGATGATTTACCTATGGATAGGCCAGGGATATATTTACATGCGTCTACGGGGTAGTGGTAGAATAGAGTGTAAAGAAGAACGTAGCCTAGAAGAGGATGCTGGCAATAAGATCTTTGATGAGCTTATTACAAAGGGCCTCATCGAGCCTATCTCCCGAAATTGCTCCTTGGTGCCAGACAGTTGCAGGATGAGCCTTTCAGTTCGTTCTTCTTTATACAAAGAAGCTGAAGATAAAGGATTCACTTCAAATGTTACCCTTGATCTGGTTTATGGTCGTTTATATGGGTCATGTCTCGTCAATATTGGTGAGGCTGTTATCAATTGCGAGCCTAAAATATTTGAGAAGATGATTTATACCGAAAGTCTCTATCTCGGAAGATGGCAGAGCTCAGCTATGCACCACATTGAAATAGCAGATGCCAAAATTCTCCATGGACTGAAGAATCTGAAGAGCTTAAAGTTTCTTAGCCTTCACGAAATTTCTATGATTACAGAGCTTCCCACTGTCATTTTAGGGCTCCAGTTTTTGAAGATCTTAAATCTCCAAGCTTGTCATAATCTTGAGGCAATTCCTAACAATAGCGGTTTGCTCTGGCATTTGACACACTTGGACTTGTCCGAGTGTTGCTTTTTGGAACATATGCTCGAGAGTCTTGCTCAACTATCAAACCTCCAAGTCCTTAAGAGATTCTTGATTGGAGATTTCAACAACAAAAAATTATGTACTCTTCACAATTTGTCAAGACTACAGAAGTTGAGAAACTTAACATCTACAAAAGAGTGAAAGACTTTCACAGACTCTGGGACTTTGATGATTTAAAAAAATTTCAAGGCCTACAAAAGTTGACCATATCATGGGGAGGATGCTCTTTACAAGGTGACAATGGCAGACAAAGGCGAGAAGAAGCAAGCATGGAACTACTCAGACGAGGCCCTCCAATACTTCCTCCAGGATTGCAAAAACTAGACCTTCAGTGTTTCCCTGCAAAGGGTCTAATCGATTGGTTAAGGCCTGCCAGAATAAAGGGACTAAAGAAACTTTACATCAGAGGAGGGCAACTATGTGATCTAGGCCAATCAAGGAAACACCAAGGGGAGCACTGAAACATGGAGGTATTGCGTTTGAAGTACTTGAGCGATTAGAGATAGATTGGAGCGAATTGAGGAGATTATTTCCCAAACTAATATACTTGCACCAAGTAGAATGCCCCAAGCTTACTAACTTTCAATTTTCCATGCAACTCTTCGATTTTCGAGAACAGTCGGTTGGTTTAAGGGTGCCCATTAATACAGGCGTGCCCTTTTGTCGGATGGAGCCTCTTTAAAAGCATGGTGGTGCCTCATTCTATGCACCACCACCAAAAGCCTCTTAGTCTCTTCACTTTCTTCTTCGTCAAAACTACAGCAGGCTTACGAGAAATGGCAAACAACGACAATCTCGCTGCGCAAGTTGCTTCTCTCGAGGTTGAGATGGCCTCATACCGGGAAGAAATTGAACACCTCACTGCGCAAATTGCGAGGCTGATAACAACCATCCGAACCCTCCGCCGTGCGATGATAAACCTCCAGGATTTCGCCTTCGATCAACTGGATGACAAGGACGATCCTGAGTTCGTGCCGAGGCACGAGTCCGAGAAGATCGCGGAGGATTCCGAGGGGAATCCGAACGGTTCTGATGACCGTTCGGACGGTGCGAATGACGCGTCTGACTAGGATGGCAGACAAAGACGATGGAAGGAGGAGGCAGTAGGATTTTTCTTTTCTTTTTTTTTTTGTTTTTCTTTTCTTACTTTGAATGTAATGAAAATCCCCGGGAGGACCCGGTTTGAAGGAATGAAAACCCGCTTCTCCTTATATTCATGTCTGCTTTCTGTTTTTCGGATAAACTCTAGTAGAATCGAACAATCATTGCCTTGGATGTCACGAATCTGTCCAGAATCCGAACTGTCGAAAAAGCCTAGAATGCCGCGCATTGCTCATAGAGAGTCGCACGGTATTCTAAGATGAAGTACTATGCCACGCAATCTAGACAAAACGTTGTGCGGCGCTATAGGCTATGGACCCGGTCCGGTTTTAATTCCAGACGAACCGGTTCGAGAGGGAGATATATATACGGGTGAGGCGTATATAGTACGCCCCACCCTTTCGAACTTCCCTCTCTCTCTCTCTCGGTCTCTCTGTTCTCTCTCTCTCTCCCAACGTCTCTCTCTCTCTCGATCATCTCTTTCTCTTTCTCTCTCTCTCCGACTGTTCTCTCTCTCTCGGTCCTCTTTCTCTCTCTGGTCTCTCTCTCTCTGTCTGTTCTCTCTCTCTCTCTCGGTCTGCTCTCTCTCTCAATACTCTCTCTCTCGTCTCTCTGTACTTTCTCTCACACACATCGCGATTATGGACAGTACGAACATGCCCGCGATCCCTCCAGAGAGTGACACAGCGATTGGGGAGGTTCCGGAGACCCCAGGGATTTCAGTTTTGGCAGCCACGGTCGAGGAAACTGCGGCCTCGGCTGCCGTGGTGGTTGGCAGTGGTGGCGATGGAGTGGTATTGGCTGGTTACGGTCAGGGCGTGGAGAGCTCGGGTGCAGTAGAGCTAGGGGGTGAGGACGTGGCCATGGGCCAGTCGACGGTCATTAGCGGTTTAGAGGAGCGGGCCACGGAGGAGGAGACGGAGGTTTCTCTTACAAGAGAGCCTCCGATTGACTTGGGGAATGCCCCCATCGTCGAGGAGGAGTTGGCGGAGAAGAAGGAGGTGCCTGCCATGTTCGTGGGTAGTGGTGTAGGTGCGGGGTCGTCACGACCCATCGGGATGGGGGACTTTTTGGAGGGCGCGTCCCTCGAGGACTTGGTGGAGACTTTACGGGGGGTGCCTAGGTTGGCAGAGGCCTTGCTTGAGTCCCGAGAGAGGGAGTTTCGGGCCGAGGTTGAGGCAGGAGGGACCGAGGAATCACAGGCTGAGGAGGATGAGGTTTTGGTACCTCGGAGGCCCATGGTGGACGAGGCAACGGCGGTTCTTGGGCAGGACCGACCTTTTGATGAGGGGTCTTATGTGCCTTTTCGGCACGTGGTGGTGCCTTCGCTTCTTGACGCCTACCGGCCGGAGAGGACCGTCTACGATGAGTCCCTAGTCCTGAGGGACCCATAGCAGCACTTGTCCTTGCGTCGAGCCGAGTTATGCTTTAATATTCACATTTTCAAGCAATGTGATATGTTTCCTAGCTTAATGCCTTTGACTATCATGCCATGTTGACTAAATTATGCTTCTTTTGTAACAGGAGATATGGATCTCGTGCTACGGTGGCGCGGGCGATGTGCCCCAGTTTTGGGAGAGGCTCCCGGAGGCCTCGAGGGAGATGGTGAGGGTGGCGGGCTTCGGGGAGTTTGTGGGCGTGCTGACGAGGGCCAGCAACGATCACCAGGTTGTGAGGGCGCTTGCCGAGAGGTGGAAGGACATGAAAAATTCGTTCCACTTCTCTTTCAGCGAGATGACGGTGACGCCTTTAGACTTTGCGGCGATCGCGGGGTTAAGGGTCTGAGGTGACCTTATCCCTTACGACGCCATGGCGGGGAGAGACCCAGAGCTTCAAAGGTGGATCTTGGGGTACAGGCTGATGGCGGAGAAGGGAGATGCCCCGTATGCCCAGCTTCTGGACTTTTGGACAGTGCCTCCAGTGGGCAGAGTCCAGGAAGAGCAGATGGCTCGATGCTTCTTACTATACGTGCTCGGTGCGTCCCTGTTCCTGAACAGGCGCAACCGGGTACACCTGTCGTTCTTACCGGCCCTGGGGGCCATCGGCGAGATAGCCCGCTTTGACTGGGGTGGAGCGGCTTTGGGGGCGTGCTACGCCTTCATGGGGTCCCTTTCTCGAGGCGCGGGAAAGAGCCTCGACGGTTACTGGCGTGTCTGGGAGGTATGCCTCAAAACTTCGCTTTCAATACTTAGTTAGCTTCCTATTCATGCATTCGTATCACTTTGTGCTAACTCTCAATACTTTGAATCTTGCAGCTTTGGACGTACGAGGTACTGAACATGTACCCTCCACGACGTCGTGCCCTGACGATCTGGTGCTCCCTCGGGCCCTTCGTTGGTCGAAGGAGTTTCGAGGGGTGAAGAAAGGGAAGGGTGACCTAAACGCCTACCGGTTGTACCTGGACGAGCTACGTCCTGATTAGGTATTACATGATTCCTCGGTTTTAGTCTTTTCTGTTCGCATTTTGAACGCTTTTCTGACTCATGCTTCTAATTACAGGTGCACTGCCGCATCTGGGACCTCTTTGAGGTCCCATTTGTGGTCCGCAGTCGTGCCGTGGCGAGGGGGAGGGTGCTGTTGGAGTCCCCCTAGGGCTAGCAGTGGTATCTGGGCGACCGGGTGTCACACTAGTCGCTGAGGCTAGACGCCTTCTTAGTCCCTGGGCCGCTCCCTCCTCTCGTGTTGACGATAAGCGAGTATACCTTAGAGGAGGTTGAGCGGTTCACGCGGCCGGACCCACAGCTTGAGCCGTTGTTCCAGGCAGGTGTGGACTATACGGAGTACCAGGCCCAGCACCTGATGTGGGGCTTCAGGATTTGCGTTGCCTGGGAGGCGCAGCGGCAGGTGCGCGGTGGCAGAGGTGGCAGAGGCAGATAGAGCGAGGGCCCTCGGGGTGGTAGGACAGGTCAGGGTAGAGCCAGCTTGCTTGTGCTCTCTTGGACGGTGGACGTGGTGATCGCTCAAAGGGTCCCTGGCTTGGTGGAGGTCCCGCGCCCTATGGTTGAGCCTCCGGAGTTCCTTGCTCAGGCATAACTTGTTTTCATTGCCTTCGTGGTTTTAAGTTTCAGTGTATCTCATGTTATTCACACCTTATGTTGGCCAGTTGACTCCGGAATACGCGAGGGAGATGGCGGCGGCCATGATGGGTCTGGAGCAGCTCGTGCGTCGGTACGCCATGGGCCACTCCCCGCCTGTATTGGCTCATGCTAGAGGGTCGCTGGTAAACTCCTTAATCTCTCGATTACATTCTATTGTTCTTATTTCACAACGAACGATACAAAACATGCTATGTCATTGCAGGCTAGAGGAAGACCTGCCCGAGGGCTTCGTAGGAAGTCTGTTCGCATGCCTATGCGTCAGTCCTCGTCTACAGGCTCTCAGGAGGAGCGTCCGTCGAAGAGGCAGCGACACTCCGGCGGTACAGAGGATGAGCCTATTGCCATCTCGGACGAGACGGAGGAGCCCACAGACATTGACCTAGAGAACACCTCTGGTAGTACTGTGCCTAGGACGACTCGTACTCAGGAGGTTGCCAGCTCCGAGGCGGTGGAGAAGGTCTCTGAGGAGGCTGAGGAGGAGGGCGAGGATGAGGATAAGGACTGAGTCCCCTCTTTTGCTTTTGTCTTTTGGCGGAGCCTGTGTGCTTCCTTTTATGGGGTGCCTGTTTCCCCTTGGTAGATAGGATTTTTGAGCATCGGGCTTGCATTCCTCGTTTTATACCTCGACTCATGGATTCCTTTGCGATTATATACAGAGATTGCTTCTTCATTGCTTTTCGTCGTTCAATTTCTCTTATTGCTGTTGTTTAAAGAAAAATTGTGTAACTGGGACACTCACCAAAATGCCCAACTTAACCATGAATCGTGAAACTGCGCCCAATATGGGATTTTTATCAGGAGACTTATTGACGATGGAATAGAAATCAAAGAAGTAGCTGTGAGAAATTGGCATAACGTTCAGTCATTTTATCAACAAAACATGACTGTACACAGTAGTGACGAGCTCCAAAGCTTGATGTGTGCTTCAGAAATCTGTCTTTATGCTCAGAAAACACCTAAAACTAAGGGAAACATTGACTTTAAAGGGTAATAACTTCAAATATTGACATGGGATGCAAACGTGGACTTGGACTAAGTCACTTTTGACCATATTGACCTGTGGGACTCGAAGAATTGACCTAAAATGGCCTGGAACGCGATTTGGTACTTTGATGTGGCTTGAAAATGGGGTTTTAGGGACTTTTTGTGATATGACCTCGAATCCCGGGAGTTTTCTTGAGGTGAAACATCCCTGAAGTCCCACATACCTGTTGCGATGAGTCCTGCTACTTGAGAATGCCCTAAAGCATCCCAAACTTGATTCGTGCCTTTTGCTGTCAAAACTGCAGAAATGCAGACACAAAATGCCGTGCGTCCCTTTAAAATGTCGTGCGTCAATTCTCTCAGTTCCGCAGCATACCGCTATTATGCCGTGGTGTTTTCTGGGGTCCAATATGCCGTGCGTGACCCCATTATGCCACGCGGGGTTATTCTTCTGACAGCCTGCGTTTTGTTGTTTCCCAAGGCATTTTGCACGATGGTTGAAGTTTGACCCGCGCAGCTGTGTTTCTGAGCCAATGCATGTCTGTATTGAACTTTCTTACAATGACCAAGCCCTTTCCCATGGAAAACTTGTATTCTCAAAGCATTCTTGAAAGTTTAAGTTGTTCCCTTCTCCTTCTATAAATTCAAATCTTTGACCCCAAGTCCCTTCTACTACATTCAAGTCTCCTCTCACTCCTCTTTGTCATGGCCCTCTCACTCACCGACTCACTCCGCCCATGGTTGGCCTCAATGGAAGGCGTGGATTGGCTTAACTTCCGGGCTCATGGCCTTTATTCCATGAGGTACCTTGGCAACATCTGTCTTCGTCCTAAGTTTTTTAGGGCTGCTGCGAGCTTCTGGGATCCGGAAGTTCATGTCTTTCGTTTCGGCGAGCAGGAGCTTTGCCCTACCGTGGAAGAGTTTCGCGCTTATCTAGGAGGCTTTGGCTCAGGAGAGGTCATTATTCCTCCGGTTCGCGGGAGCATTTCCAAGATCTTGTCTGCGGCCCTTGGACTACGTAGTGGTGCCGCTCATTACTTGTTGAATAATGGTCGTCTCAATGTGCTGCGTCTTATTGAGATATTCTCTCTCGCCGGTGATCTTGCAGACACTGCTTACCAAACTCGGCGTATGACTGCACTTTGCATATGCCTGCTCGCAGCCTACCTCTTGGTGCCCTCTACTGGTCATGCTAGCTCCGCCCTGGTTAGCATCAGCGTTCAAATTGAGGCTCGGAAAGACGTGATTCCGATGGCTTTGGCCGAGACTCTGATGGGCTTGGATAAAGTCCGCTCTGGAGAGGCTGAGATTTTCGGGGGTAGTCCTCTCTTCCTGCAGGTTAGCTTCTCACTCAACTCTCCTTTTTCGGGTTTCTCCTGACTTGTTTTTCTCCTCTTTCGTAGATCTGGCTCTGTGACAAGGTGAATGTGGTAACCATCCCGCCCGGGAATTGGTCATATGAGGCTAGGCTGCTGTCACTCCGGTGTTTTGAGTTTGCAGACAGGGCGAGTCCCTGAGTGGGTCGATTTCTTTAGGCGTCTGCGAGTTGAGACCATTTCATGGAGATGCCCGTGGCTAGACCTCCCCTTATGACGGTGCATTTCTTGGGTCCTCAGTGGGTTGTCCTAGTGGGTTTAAAGGCCTTTACTTTCTACATCCCGTATCGGATTCAGTGCCAGCTCGGCCTCAGACCGGAGGCCCCTATAGAGGTTATGATTGACATCGCATTGCCCATATTTCGCCATTCCATCCTTTGTAACTATCAACGGTCTTGGAGAGCTCGTGAGGTGACCGATGCACATCCCTATCCTTCGGTGACGGTTCATGGGAGCTACCGGAAATGGCTGAGGAGAGATATCGCAGCAAGGGCTGGGAACTGACTCAATCCTACTACCCTGATTAAGGAATAAATCATGGACCCGCTTTTGATCATGTTGCTTCTTCTTCTTTTTTTTCTTTTTTCTTTTGTGCCTTTTGAAAGTTGTGCTCAGCTTTATGTACTTAGAAGCAGTTGTTGTAATAAAACGAGTTATGGAGGGTTTCCCCTTTCTTGACTTAATACATTGAACTCTTTCAACCTGGATTTTATTTTGACATGATAGTGACCGGACCTCAGCGTGAGGCTGCCTACGTATCCTTGTAGTAAAGGAATCAGGTCATAACTTAGTTCAGGCAATGGTTCGCTCTGGTTTTGACACTCTCCTTTTGCGCTCTAACTTTTGCCTAGCACAGCCCTTTCGGGTTTTCGGCCTAGCGAGCTCGTCCGTTGTTTGCCTTATCTTTTGCCTAGGGTGCCCTTGCGGGTTTCCAACCTAGCAGGCTTTTGCTCTAATTTTGGCCTGAGTCTATCCGCCCTTGCGGTTTCCAGCCCAGTGAGCCTCTCTCAGGGATAATAACGTTTGAGTTGATCCAGGTTTACTAGAGTCGCGAATTCATTTCCATCCAAGTCAATGAGCTGTGTGGCTCCTCCGGACAAGATGGTCTTGATGATGTACGGTCCGGCCACCTTGATCGAAATTTCCCACGCGGATCGTAGACTGGTGCCCGTATTTCCTTTAAAACCATATCGCCTTCCGACAAGTCCCTAAGCTTTACCTTTTTGTTGAATGCACGTGCGATCCTCCTTTGATACCCCTGAATGTGATAAAGAACCCTTAGCCGGCGCTCGTCGAACAACATGAGTTCTGCAAAATCGATTGCTTAACCATTCCGCTTCTTGGACTTCACATTCAATCAGGGTTCAAAGAGATGGGACCTCTAGTTCGATGGAGAGCACGGCTTCCATCCCGTAGACCAGAGAGTAGGGGGTCGCTCCTGTTGGTGTCCATACAGACGTTCGGTACCCCCACAGGGCCAGTGGTAACTGCTCATGCCAATTTCTTACGGATTGAATTGTCACGACCCAAACCCGTGGTTAAAGGTCTAATGACCGGCCAGTGAGTTTACATCACCCTAGGCCTAACATAATAAGATCAGTTTAGGGAATTTATAAAATCCTCACATCAAAATGATTTTCCTTAAGAAATTTAGTAAGCTGTGAAAGCACAATTTCAATAGTTCCAACATATTCCAGAGTTCTATGTGCAAAGATAAAAATAATCGCTTAACAATACCTGCAAATAACCATAGCATAACCTGACCGGAGCAAGCCGGCTATCAAACTTCTTAAATCTTCAAATCAAGACCTCACAGCTGTATACTCACATCATAACAGTACTACTATATACACATAAGAACTGATCACTAAAAGACTTCGGCTTGAGAGAAAAGCCAAGTCCAGCTATTGCTGCTAACCTGAAAAGTATGATTTTTGAAAAACTCCATAAGCTAAAGCTCGTGTGAAACATGACATATCCAGTAGACACATCAAATCATGGATACAACTAACATCTTATAAAAAGTGTAATCATACCCTTCAGCTCCAAACATATAAAATATACTTCCTTTTAAAGATAATCAAATCTCTAGTCCATAATAAAATGAGTTCAAGTCTTTCAATAGACTTATGCTAAAAGCAATAATTTTCGGTCATCAATCCATCGGTTCATTCACAGAATGAAATCCAACTTTTCAGGATAAAGTAGAAAACCATCATGATATTAACAATATCACATTTCATAATAGTCATCGATTTCGCACATCTTTCATGAACAAGTTTCAACCAGAATCTAGAGGAGCGACCTCTAAAGTATAACGGGAATGACGTCAAACCATCAGGATACCTAGTTAATATCCCCCAACCTTATAACTCCAAATCCACTTTGTCTGTTTAAAGTCCTCAAGCACGGACACTTGTTCAGATGTATCGACAGGAAAAATGTACATTTCATCAAATCATTTAGCAAGTTAATCAATATCCATGATTCTATAGAAAACATTTCTAAAATATTTCAACAATGAAATATTTAAACAACACATGTAAACAAGATACGCATGTTTCACCTTGTTCCTGAAGATGCGGCTAATCTCTACTCGAGTCTTCACGTACCTCGTACTAACGATCACATGGCCCTAAAGAGATTGCCATGAACATCGAAGTATAAATAATACACGAAGTCATACAGTCCAATTCTAGTCATCTAAGACAGGACTTAAAGCCGATCTGTTACTAGGGGTAAAACGGTCATTTTACGTTTCAGAGTCAGTCTATCCAAGCGCTATGAACTCAGATTTCTCATCTTATCAACTCTGGTCCAAAAATCATAAATTACTCGAAACTCAAGTACAAAACTCAGTTTTAAAATTGTTATGACTAAAAAGATCATTTTAGCACACGTCGAATTCCAAGGACAAAATAGTCATTTTAAACCTCCTAATTACAAAGTGTAAAATTTAAGTATCCTAATTATTCAAGAATTACAATCTTGCAATTTTTACAAAAATCAATAAGAATTTATACAAAGTCCATTTTTGGCGTAGAAACACAACACAATGGATCGGAGGTTCAACAGCCTCTATTGGTAAAATGATAAACACAATTCCCCCTTAAGATCACATGAAATTTTTGTGTAAAAACTTAGTTTTGTCAAAAACTCTCAAAAACCTATGCATGCAAGGTATTTTAAGAAATAAAAATAATACTTTCTTCATTTACTAAAATCTGTCACCCCTTTCTTTGAAAAATCATAACTTATTCATGTAAGGTCCAAAAATACTCAAACCAGCGCCCAAACTTGCGTAACATCCATGTGTATCTACTGTAAAAATTGAAAGATTAGATATCAACCAAATATTCTCCAGATTTCAAAAGAACAAGCTGTTCTACAGAAAAACAGGGCAGCCAAACATGTATTAGTAGAAAATCCATAACTAAGTCATTTCAACTCCAAAAATGTTGAAACCAGCTTTCAAAGTTGTGAAACATAAAGTGTTATTCTTAGTAAAAATATCAAGTTCATAAATTAAGAGGATAGTTCCCAGAAACCAAAAGAAGATGGCTCTGCCCAGATTCCGAAACATGTGCATCAGTGCATATTCTGAAAATCATAATTAATTCTGTGTTGATCGGTTTTGCATGTTCTTGGTACCAAAATCTTCGTATTTAAACATACTTTAAAAGTTATGAAGACTTCAAAAATTGAATCATAGCATAGGGGTTCTCAAAATACGAATTTCTCAGAAGGTAATAATCTGTCTCTAGAAATTGGAGTGGTTTCTCTTAATCTTTTTGAGGTTAATCAACTCCTAACGCCTTAAAACCGTACACATCTGTTAAGAATATGATAATGGGTGTCCAAAATCAGAGGTTTATAGCTTCCTAATCAAAATTATTCACATAGAAATCGCTAGAGAAAACAATTACCTAATTGATCTCGGAGTTTCCAGCAAAATTTGTGATTCTCCGGTGAAATTGCCGATCAACATCTATTCTAATATATAAAGGGAGAGCACCAGTTTGGTGTCTCCCTTTTTTGTCATGCTTTTTCATTTCCAAAAATACCCTGAAAGGAATTCCAATATTACACACGATAAAGAGAGAGAGAGAGAGAAATTAACTGTTAGGATTAAATTGCCATTTTTACAAAAGTAACTATCCAAAGCAGTTACCAAAATCCACTCCCACTAACTCTCTTTCTGATTTCACGAACTCTTCATCTTCCTGAAAGTGCAACCTCCATTTCGAGATCCCAGTTACCCTATCAACTGCAATTGATCCCATTTAATGTAATCCTCTCTGCAATTGGTTTGCCATTTCATGAAACTACCTTCACATTTGTGGATTACTTAGCCGTAGCGTTCCTAATTAATTATGTTTGTATCTTTTCTTCACACACAGTTCTATTTCCTTCACATTCCAAGCTGTAACTGCCAAAAAGTTTTGTCCCTGCCTGCTTCTTCGTTCTCTCCATCGCTGCTTCTTCCGGCAAATTTCGGCAAATCCCCCACCTTTCCACCATCTCAGGTTTGTCCACTCTCAATCTTCTCTCCCTTATTTGTGTGCTAGAGTAGACTTATGGCTTTGCTAGAGTAAACTATTTGAATTTGGAATGGCTTAAAAAGGAGGAGTCGAAAACAGTTCTATTTTTTTTACTTGATTTGAACATTCAAAGCCATAATAGTGAATTGGTTTGGGAGACACGGAGGCGAGGGTCTATCCTTCACCACGCTCAGCTCTTCTTTTTTGTTTTTTGCCCCTTCACCACGCTCGGCTCTTTTTTTTTTTTTTTTGTTAGGTGTCGTAATTTACTGCATTTGGGCTGAGAGAAAGTAGGATGAGCGGGGGAGTAAAAGAAGCATGTGCGGGGAGAGGAATGTGTGTTTTGTCAAATTCAAATTGTCAAATGGGTCCTCTGTTTGATCCATGGATTGTCTTTGATGTGTTCAATAAAACGCTTCAATGAGTACTAGAGGATGGGGCAGTTTGATCAAAATTTTACAAATGTTGTGAAAATCCGACTTGCACACGCATCGCGTGTGCCCCAGCCTCTAGTTGGTATTTAAGGCTGGACCAGAGCTAGAAAATGACTCTCTCTCTCTCTCTCTCTCTCTCTCTCTCTCTCTCTCTCTCTCTCTCTCTCTCTCTCTCTCTCTCTCTCTAATTGCCGACATCTTCTCCTCTTCCATTTTCTTTTCCTTTTTTCATCTTTTAATTACTCTATGTAGGCATGTAAGTATAATTTTTGTAAGTATAATTAAAAAAACAAAAAAAAAAACTATTAGATTCCCCTAGAGTGCCACATGCCCACTTACTTGGCACATGATCAATTTAAAAGCATGTCAAGTGTTGGCTTGATCTCAATGACTAGCCATGCATGCACGGCTAGTTCTGGAGCGCAACTCGCGCGCGGTTCGAAAAACTGTACGGAATCCGGACTCAGAAAAATATGAAATTCGCACAGTAAACTAAATAAATTATTCTAAGAATAACCCCATTCTCGGAATTTCAAGGAAAAATCCAAAACACAGAGATTTGAAATGTCTGGCCGATTGACTTGTAAAATGTGTTTGTGACTCCGTCCGCGACCAATAATTAAAGTTAGGGACGAATTATCATTGTACTAATATTTTTAACGTGAGGGCTCTCACAGCCCGAATAGCGATGAAGTTCAAGCACGTCGGCGCCTTGCCCTAGTCATCTGCTTGCTTGTCGTCTATTTGCTCGTTACTGCCGACGGGCGGGTTAGCCCTTCCTTGGTGAGCGCGGCCGCTCAAATGGGGGACCGAAAGAATGTGATTCCCTTGGTCTTGGCCGAGACACTCGTGGGTTTGGATTTAGTGAGCACAGGCCAGTTAGCTATTTTCAGCGGGAGTCCGCTTTTGCTCCAGGTAAACTAACTCAGCTCACCTTTTTCGGATTTTCACACTTTCTCTTTTTACCTCGACACTCGGCTTAGGCTGCTTCCTAGCTTCTCACTTGTCTTTTCGCTCAGGCTTTTATCTGACTTCTTACTTGTTTTGTCACTCATGCAGCTGTGGTTGTCCGACAAACTGAATCTGTTGCACCCGCCGGCGGCTGGCTGGAATCTGTTTTCGAAGAGAGTTCATCAGAGGGAGATGCGGCACCTTGATTTGGACATAGAGGGCTGGTATGAATTCATGCAGCACATGCAGCCCGAGGAAATTGCTTGGAGGTGCCCTTGGTTGGACCTCCCAGATATGGCGATCCATTCTGACGGCTTTGATCGGATGGTCATTGCGAGACTGACTAGCTTCACATTTTACATCCCCAGTCGGATTCTTCAGTAGCTGGGCGCTTCGCAAGAAAACGTTCGTATCAGCACCGGGGGCTTCCATCTTCCAAATTTCAACGCTCAAACGCTGAACGGCTACCAGAGGCGCTGGGGCCTAAGAGTTCTCCAGGCGGAAATATCAGGTTTTACCACAGGGCTGAGAAACCGCTATAGACAGTGGCTAAGAGCAGATGTGCACGCAAGAGAAAACGCTGACTGACTCCAGACCACTTTGCTGTTCTTAGAATAAGCTGTGAGCCGTTAGGCTTTTTAAGCATTTTGTTCTGTTTTTCATGCTTCAGTTCTTCCTTAAGGCTTTTATGTTCAACTTGTATTAGAAATAGTAATTTGCAAAATAAAGTCGAAAGATGGAGGGTTTCCCCCTTCTGATTCTCCAATGCTGTCTCAGCTTGTCTTCGAACCTTTCGACCTTTGATGCGAACCCAAAATGTCGAACCCTGGATCATTTTGATAGAATGTGACCGGGTCTCAAGGTGAGACTGCCTACGTATCCCTTTTGAAAGGAATCAGGTCAGAACGTAGTTCAGGCAAAGGTTCGCTCGTGTATTTTACCTCTCTTTTACACTCTAACTTTTGCCTAGAACCGCCTTAATAGGTTTTCGGTCTAGCTAGCCTTCGACTTTGCCTATTTATTTTTGCCTAGACCGCCTCCTTAGGTTTTCGGTCTAGCAGGCTGCTCTAACTTTTGCTTGGAATCGCCCACCCTTGTGGTTTTCGATCCAACGAGCATCTCTCAGGGATAGTAACGTTTGAGCTGATCCAGGTTGACCAAGGTACTGAATTCATTGCCGTCGAGGTCGATGAGACTAGCAGCACCTCCAGATAGGATGGTCTTGATTATGTAAAGTCCAGAGCGCTTCGGCCGGAACTTCCCGCGAGGATCGAACACTGGAGCTCGGATCTCCTTTGTAACCATATCTCCTTCGACCAGACCTCTCGACTTCACTTTCTTATTGAATGCCCGGGTGATTCGACGCTGATACCCTTGAACGTGATACAGAGCATGGAGCCTCCTTTCATCAAACAACATGAGTTCGACAAACCTCCCACTTAACCATTCAGCTTCCCCGAGCCCACTTTCAACCATGACTCTTAGAGACGGAATCTCAAGTTCGATGGGGAGTACAGCTTGCATTCCGTAGACTAAGGAGAATGGAGTTGCACTGGTAGATGTTCGGATAGACGTTCGGTACCCCCAGAGGGCCAGCGGTAACAACTCGTGCCAATCCCTTGCAGACTCAGCAGTCTTCTTGATGATCATCTCGATGTTCTTATTTGCAGCCTCGATAGCCCCATTTGTCTGTGGCCGATAGGTTGTTGAGTGGTGGATCTTGATCCCGAATTCCTCGAATAGCTCCAGGACCCTAGCTTTGAAGTGGCTTCCATTGTCTGATACAAAGGCCTGAGGAACACCGTACCGGTAGATGATGTTCTTTCGAATAAACTGCGCCACTTGAACGGTTGTCAAAGTCTTGTAAGATTCGGCCTCGACCCATTTGGTGAAGTAATCGATGGCTACCAGTATAAACTTGTGTCCGTTTGAGGCAGAGGGTCTGATCATCCCGATAACATCAATTCCCCACACCAAGAAAAGCCAGGGCGAGGTCATGCCGAAAAGCTCAGTTGGAGGAACATGCTGCAGGTTAGCGTGGATCTGACACTTGAAGCAGCGTCGCACGTAATCGATACACTGCGACTCCATTGTGGACCAGTAGTTGCCCTGCCTGAGGATTTTCCTTGCGAGCATGACGCCGCTCATGTGAGGACCGCAGACTCCTTCGTGGATCTCCTCCATTATCCTCGTTGCCTCTGCACCGTTCACGCAGAGCTTGTGCATTCCACAATGAGACCTTCGATACAGTTTCCCCCCACATATGATGTACTGAGCAGCCAGCCGTTGCAGAGCAATGCGATCCTTCTTAGTGGCCTCAGCTGGGAATTCTCCTCGCTCCACAAAGTTCCAGATATCATAGTACCAGGGCGGGCCATCATCAACATCATCGATGGCGTTGACATACTCATAGGTGGGCAGGTCCCTTTGCTCGATCACGATCGGTCGCAAGTTAACTCCTACCGGAAGTTCGATCATTGAAGCCAAAGTCGCCAAAGCATCGACGAACTGATTCTTCAAGCGTGGAACATGGGTGAAGGTCACCTTGTTAAAGTGAGGAATCAGTTCTTCCAAATCTTGGTGATAAGGCTTCAGTTTTTCCTCACGGACCTTCCAGTCTCCATTGGCCTGAGAGACTACCAGATTCGAATCTCCAATTACCTCGAGCTTCTCGACCCCCAAAGCGATGGCTGCTTCCATTCCGACAATGCAGGCCTCATACTCAGCTTGGTTGTTGGTAACATCAAAATTCAATTTGAAAGCGAGTGGAATATGAGCACCGGCGGGCGTCATCAGCAACACCCTGATTCCGAATCCTTTCTGATTAGCAACCCCGTCGAAATACAATGTCCATACCTCCTCAGTCAGAGTCAGCACGTCCTCGTCTGGAAAGTTGAAATCCACATCTTCTGGCCCCTCAACCGGGTGGTCTGCCAAGAATTCCGCCACAGCACGGCCCTTTACTGACTTCCTCGTGACATGCTGGAGTTCGAACTCAGCCAGCAGAAGCAACCAACGTGCTAGCTTATGGGTGAGCGCTGGCTTCTCGAATAGATACTTGATAGGGTCCATCCGAGAAATCAGCTTCACCGAATAGGCTAGCATGTAGCGTCTGAGCTTTTTGGTAGCCCAAACTAATGCCTAGCATGTCTTTTCCAAAGGGGTATATCGCTCCTCACTGCCTACCATCTTCTTGCTCAAGTAGTAGATGGCTTTCTCGACCCTGTTCTCCCCTTCTTGCGCGAGCAAACAACCCATCGCCGTTGGAGTCACGAATAAGTACAGAATCAATGGTTGTCCCGGCGTAGGCGGCATTAGTACCGGAGGGTTCTGCAAGTACCTCTGAATGGATTCAAAAGCAGCCTGGCATTTGTCTGTCCATTCAAACGAGACATTCTTTTTGAGTAAGCGGAACAATGGCTCGCAGGTGGGGGCCAATTTGGCGATGAACCGGCTGATGAACTGAACCTTCCCCAGAAAGCTTCGTACTCCCTTCTCCGATTGCGGGGGCTCCATTTCGAGAATCGCTTTGATCTTAGACGGGTCCACTTCGATTCCTCTCTTGGTGATCAGAAATCCCAACATCTTGCCTGTTGTGACCACGAATGTGCACTTCTGCGGGTTGAGACGCACATTGTACTTGCGAAGCCGTTCGAGAAACTGCCTAAGCAAAGGGAGGTAGTCTTTCTCCTCTTTTGCCTTCACGATCATGTCGTCCACATATACCTCGACCGTCTTGTGAATGAAGTCATGGAACAAGGTTGTTTGGGCCCTCTGAAAGGTGCATCCGGCATTCTTTAACCCAAATGGCATTTTTATGTAGCAGTAGGTTCCCCATTCTGTGACAAATGTCGTCTTCTCCTGATCCTCTGGGGCCATGAAGATCTGATTGTATCTCGCAAATCCATCGACAAAGGAGAGCAAAGCATGTCCTGCCGTGTTGTCCACAAGCACATCGATGTGAGGCAAGGGAAAACTATCCTTGGGGCTTGCCTTGTTCAAATCTCTGAAATCGACACAGACTCGGATCCTTCCGTCCTTCTTGGGTACAGGCACGATGTTAGCAACCCACTTGGGATATTCAGTAACCCTCAGAAATCCGGCATCGATCTGCTTGGTGACCTCTTCCTTGATCTTCTGAACCCAGCCCGGCCTCATTCTGCGGAGCTTCTGCTTGACGGGAACTGCCCTTGGCGTTAACGGAATTCGGTGCTGCACTATTTCAGGATCGATACCGGGCATATCGGCATGAGACCAGGCAAAAACTTCAAAGTATTCCTTGAGTGCCTTGATTGTACCAGTGTGGTTTTCCGGGGACAAGTTTGAACCGATTTGCATCATACGGGGGTCACCCTCATCTTTCAGATTTATTAAAATTACTTCTTCTTTTAGAAGCTGAGCATGCCTTTCGTGTTCCCTTTCGATGAGGGAACGTAACTCAGCGGGGATGTTCCCGTCGAAGTTGATTCCTTCATCGTTGGGGTCGACACAGTTTATATAGAAATCAGCAAAGTAGTCGGAAGCAGGATCATTCATTTCATAAAACCCGGAAGGGTTGCCAAGTACAGTAGACTCAAACTTGAAGTAAAAGTTACGACGTGGAGGGCCGAGAGGCACAAACTCCGACTGTGAGCTAGACTTAGACTCAACAGACTATGTGTCAAACTCAGAGGTATCATCGATGCATGTTAAACGCGGAGTAAAAATGCAGTTATTAATACTACCGGTTGCTTTTACAATGAGAAAGGTCAGGTCCTCGAGAGCGTCCTGAAAGTCGGTCCCAAGCATCAGCACTTCAGCCTCTTCTTCCTTGCCAACCAAACCCACTTGGGTGAACAGCATCTCCAAGCTTCCCTGGTCAAAAGTTTTCACCCAGTTGACTTTCTCCTTGATCTCAGCCAACTGCTTCTTGAACTTCTCCTGAGCCAGCTGCTCCTTAGCTCTTTCGTCCTCATCATCGGCCCAAGTGTCCTCAGCGAAGATCTCGAAACCCGGAAGCCAAGTGCGAGTCTTAGGATCCCAAAACGGCTCGACTTGTCACACATAAGCAGTGCCACCTCCTTCACGGACAAAGTAGCTATCGGGGTTACCATAAAGGGTTCGAGGTTTTCCCACGTCTTTCCTCTTTTGGGCACCCTTGGCAGGGGGAGTGTATCCCAAACCAAAGCGGCCTTCGGTGAAAGGAAAAACGGGGAACTCAGCGATCCCCTGCTGGTTCATCCCGAGTCCTAGGCCAGGCATGAATGACATCTTTCTCATGATTTCGAGAGCGGTTGAGCTAAAGAGGAAGTCGTCGCCCATGTCAATGGATAGGACTGAGCCGGATGTATCAAAAGCGAACCCTCCAAAGTCCGAGTCCTCTTCCCCGTGCATGATTCCCAAAACAGGCGTTCCATCATCCTTGAGCGGGCGGATCCCAGAGTCTTCGCAAATTGTTAGGTTCCGGTGGGAAGCCCCAACATGACCTTCTGGTGTAGAGTCGACGGCACGGCCATGATGTCCGCTCTATGCAGCCAAGGCCTTCCCAACAGCAAGTTGAAAGTGGCAGGGATGTCGACTACGTGGAATTCCACATCCATTTCAAAGCCCTTAGCATCGAGTTTAAGCATTAGAGTTTCCTCCACCACACGGCGTGTGTTGTCATAAGCTTTGACGGCCAAATTGGAAGGCGTAAGATCATTCTTGGTGAGCCCCAGGCGGTAAGCGACCCTCATCGGGCAGACATTGATGGCGGAACCCTTGTCAATCAACACGGTCGGCACCCAGTGTCCCCTACACTTGATGGTTATGTGCAGCGGGTGGTTATGAGCGGTCCCATCAACAGGCAGATCCTTTTCAGTGAAGGTGACAGAATGCTTGGAGAGCAGAGGCAAAACCAGGGCGATCATTGCTTCAGGAGTGATATCTATCGGTATCTCGAGATGAGCTAAAGCTGTGGCCAACCTTTCACGATGCTCCTTTGATGAAGATATCAGACCCCACACAGAGACGGCAGCAGGAATCCGATCTAATTGCTTCTGGAGAAAATCCTCTTCTGGTGCGCCACTCGGAACAAGTTGCGAGTTCCTTTGAGCTGGTGGAGAGGTGGGTTTTTGAGCCAAAGGTGTAACGCCCCGAATTTTGGGTACGTTAAATAAAACATTTTATTATAAAAATGAAGCGAGTCCAGTTCGTTATTACATTATAAACCTTACAAAAGTACTCTTATTTACAAAACAGAGGAATCTAGGGTTCCTAACTACCGTTCTTCTTGCTTCTCCAGCTCCTCGGCTTCGAACGCCTCCAAGGTGAATAGTTCGTCCTGTTCGTCTATCAAATCTGACATATTATACCGGCGTCGCCACCCATATAATATGCCAGGGTCACCACAAGGTAACACCGTGAGCTACGCAGGCTCAGTAGTATAATCCTAATACTAGCATCGATTTCCATATGATAAGTACATAAGCAGTGATAAAAGACCATAGCGCTAACAATAGCTTTATGATTTCCGTTGGTGTCGACTCATCGGGAACCTTGTCGTTATTACCCCTTTTCAAAAAAAACACCTTTTTAACTCACCCAATCTCGGTTCCGCCGCGCCGGGTTCCCGAGTATCCTCACAACGGTTCCGCCGCGCCGGGTTCCCGTTGGAACACAAAACTTGCATTGGCTCCTTTCCACGGATAACCAAGCCATATTACCAACAAGGCTACCACGTCCGGCCCGATTGGCAATCTTCACAAAAGGCTACCAAGTCCGGCCACTTTGTGGTTTTCACAACCCACGCAATGGGCTACCAAGTCCGGCCACATCGCGGTTTCAAAACGCATTTCTCTTGTTAAACACACCCTAGGTGCCATGTTTCTAACTTCCTCGGTTTTCGTGTCACGTTCTCATGCAAGACTCCGCGTGTAAGACTTTTCATACAATCATGCATTCAATCAAGCCTTGAAATAGTACAACAAGATCATCTAAGCTACATAGCATGCTTGAATCAAAACAACACACATCATGCATTTCCAACTTTTTATTTACGATCAAAGTAACTTCCAAACAACATGCGATTTATACAATACATAGAATTAAGGTGAAAAACTACTTTATACTTGGAAAAGTAGGTAAGGATAACTACCTTGATCGGAAACTAGTCGGGGCCGAATAAGCTAGTTGGAAAAATTCTACGGGTGGTGAATACTCCAAATCTGGACAGAACTTCGGATGGCAGTAACTCGGTCAATCTTTGGCCGAATAGAGTCGTTCTTGGGTTGAAATCGAAGATCTCGAAACCCTCTACAACTCTCGTGAAGGAAGTTAATCCTAGAAACAACTTTAGGTTGGAGAAAAATAGGGGTAAAGCAAGAGACAGTAAGCTGTCAGGAATTTGGAATCCGAGATTTTTACTGAACTTTGAATGACAATAACTTGGTCATTTCTTAACCGATTGGGGTGGTTCTTAAGCCTAACTTGAAGCTTTCGAAGTTCTCTACAACTTTCCAGAAGGAAGTTGATCCTAAAAACTACTCTAAGCAGGAGAAAACGGGGGATTTTCGAAGGGGCAGTAGACTGCCTGGAAAATCAGAAATGGTTTCTAGAGAGAAGGAGGAGCAAATGCTTGAGGTGTGAGTTCAAATGGCAAGAGAATGGCTCTATTTATAGGCAAACCTTGAGCTCCCTCTCCCTCTCTAGGGCCGGCCCCCCTCCCTCTCACTCTTCCTCAAATTTTGACACATGGCAAGAATCCTAGAAAGATCAAGGCCTAATCTTTTAGGCTTGCATGGCTAGTGTGAACCTTGGATTTGATCTTGGGAGACATGGTGGGCAAGAAGAACAATTTGTACAAGATTCTTGTTTACACAACAATAGAAGGACAATGGAGAGTTATTTCTTAGCTAGGAAGGAAGTTTCCCATGGATTTGAAGTACAAGAAGATCAAGGATCAAGTACTTGTCAAATCTCCCTCCTCCTCCTCTCTCCCAACCGGCCCTCACTCTCTCTCTCTCCCTCCATTCGGCTCTCTCTCTCCCTCTCTCCTCTCTTGCTTTCTCAAGTACAATATATATATATACATGTATTGCAAGCAAACCAATAAACTAATGGTACTTTGTACCTAGAGTCAAGAAACTTAAGGGCTAAGTTTTATCTTTTTAAACAACTAATTAAGCACATGGTACTTTAAGGCAATACTCTAGTCTTCCTAGTACTAGTATATTATATACATATGTACTAATGTACACTAGGAAGAATCAAAGTCCGTTTAGAAAATAATAAAAGTACTTTAGGAATCCTAGTACTAAGTACCTTCTTAATAAAATAATGGTAGTTACACCACATGGGTTTAAAGAAAAAGGTTAAACTAATCAACCCATGGTACTAGGTGAAAGACTAACCTATTACCCATTGGGTAATAAATCCCCTAACTTCTATTGTCCAATGGACAATAGTTATTAGGTAACTTTTATTTACTAAAATAATCCAAAAAGTACTTTAAAGTAATTAAAAAGTCCATTTTTTACTAATACTAGTACTTTGACCAAGTATACCTTTAAAATAAACAATTGGGGTTCTATTATCCAATGGATAATAGGTTCCCTAACATTTATTGTCCAATGGACAAAGAGTAAAACCAAAAATATTAAAAAGAAAATTGAATAATCCATTCTTGTTCTAGGGTTCAAAAGGTTCAAAGTGTCCAAGGGGGGCAAAACGGTCATTTTGCGGTTAGGGAAAAGTAACCAGATAGCTTCCTAGCTTAGTTACTCCAACTAGATGGTCAAAAGCTAGTTAGGCTTGCTAAGTAGGCCAAAACGCAAATAAACGAAAGTTTAAGGGCAAAAATGTAATTATGACAAACTTCAAGAATTTAAGGAAATTCACGCAATAACAACGAGATTTTTATTCGTTAAAAATCGGGGTTGTTACAAAAGGGTTGGACGAGCTCCCAGCCAATAGGTTTGGCGGTTGAAAGACACGTCCACTCCTTGTGACATTCGCAACATCCCACCAAGAAGATGTGTCAAGCGAGCCCCAGAAATCTGTGGGTATCTCCTTCAACTTGCGCTTTCCTTTGTCAGTTGATGCAACCGTTGCTGCTGAGTCTTGCCCCGGAGTCATATCCCATAGCAATTCCTCCATTACCGTTCTTTCCCAAAAGCTCGGATCTTGTGCAGCAGTTTCCTCAAATGGTAGCCCCGGATTGGTGACAAACGGTACATCCCAGAAACCCCCATCGACCAGAGTAGAGTTGACAGTCCAAACCTCGTCGCCCACAGCCACGTTAACCACTTTATCGACGTCCCAGAAATCAGCCGGCAGCAGGCTTGTGTTAAGGTCAACAATGTCATCTACCTCCCACAAGTCATCGGGTGGTGCATTCAAGACCATGACCGAACAATCGTCACGAGGGGGAATCACCGGGCGCGGCATTCCTACAGGCACAATGTTGATAGTTGGATCGCCCGCTTGTACAGCATTTGAGATGGAGTCTAACAATGGCCATGCTTCCCCCAATTGTCGACGCGTATCGGGGATGATCTCTCCTTCGCCATAGAAATCCCAGTACTGCTCTCCCAAATCCTGATCATCATCTATCTTTTCCATGTTGAAGTTCTGATTCCAGGCCAACTGCGCAGCATCGGGTTCCGGATCCCACACATACTCCTCCTCGGCCTCGGCCGCAGCAAGCTCAGGTTGATAGAAAAGCATAAACAATGACAGCCCGTCAAGCGGATCGACCCTCGCTGCATTCCACTCCTCCTCCCATTGGTCCATTTGGGCCTGATTGACAACAGGGGCTTGGGGGAATCCCATGAAGTATTGCTCATTCCAGTCGTTGGCGAGTTCTGCCCACTCCCTCGCTTTGTCTTCCATATCCCAGCCAACTGCCAGCATGTTAACATCGAGCTCCGTCGGGATGGTTACAACAGGCTTAGGGTGATGCTCTGGGGTTATATGGTCAGTGGGGTTGAATATAGTGGAGCTGGGCTGGATTATAGTGGAGGTGAGGGTTATCTGGTTTACTTGAGGGTTAGAATTATGGTTAGGCATGGCGTTGGTAATGACATTAGGCTTAGGAGGGGTTGGAAGAGTGCCATTGTCCACCAAATCCTGAATCGCATGGCGGAGACGATGGCAAGAGTCGGTGTAATGGCCGGGCATTTGGTGATTGGCGCAGAAGGCACTTGAGTTATGGCTTGGAGAGGGGTTTTGAGGAAGAGGAGTTGGGTCTAGCAGCCTGAGGTGACCGGACTTGACCAACTTTTCCAGGACTTGAGAGAGAGGAGCTTCGAACTTGGCGAAATTCCTGGGTTGGTTGCGGTTAAGGGGTTTTTGAGGAGTTTGCACTTGGTTGATGTCGACGACATGCTGGAACCCTGAGTAGCACTGTTGCTGGCAGATGTCGCATTGGTGTAGTTGTTATCGCCGAACAGAGTAGTGTTATTGCCTGTGTAAGCACGGGGCTTGGACTTCGAGGTAGAAGAAGAAAGAGTATCACTCCGCTGCAGGACTCCAGTTTGGAGGGCTTCCTAAATAGCAAGGCCAGAGTCGAAGAAAGTGTCAAAGTCAGCACCCTGAACAAGCACAAGATTTCTGGCGAAATCGGGCTGAAGATTCCGAGAGATGATGCGGATTTGGTCCTTCTCACTGGGTCGGTCGATCATGAGGGCCGCCTTAGCCCTCCACCTTTTAATGAAGTCTGCGAAAGACTCCTTGGCGTTCATTTTAGTTGATTCGAGCTCCCGAGTAGTCATCTTGAGCTGGGCGTTGTAGCTGTACTGGGCATTAAAAGCCGCACCTATGTCCTCCCAAGTTCGACGTTTGGCAATGTCGAGAGACAAAAACCATTGAAAAGCGAGACCAGCCAAGGTCTGTGGGAAGAGCTGAGCCATGGCTTCTTCTTCTACCCCATGTAGTTTCATCGCGTCGTGATAAGCCAATAAGTGGGTCTTAGGATCCCCTGTTCCGTCGAACTTTGCAAAATCCGGCATTTTGAACCTTTCGGGCAGCCTAGCGTTCGGGAATGGGCAAAAACGATCCACGTCCAAACCACCGGCTCCTATCCTTTCAGCTTTGGATATCGACTCTTCCAGTTTTGCCATCTTGGCAATTAGAGCGGCCATTTTCGGATTTGGTGGAGGGATTTCGACGTGAGGTGTGTCCTCAAGCTCAAGTTGACGTTCATTCCTTTCTCTGCCTCCTTCTCTTGCAGGAAGTCGCTCTTCAATCAAAGCACGCAGGTTAGCCATAGAGGCGTCAGCTTGATCGGCGCTCTTTTGCATGATAGCCAAATTGTGCTGCAGGTCTGCCAAGGTATTAGCAAGGTTCGGAGGTGGAAGTTCGGCCATTTCTAGGATTTCTGTTTTGACCAACTTCGGTGTTCGGGGTGGAGATGGACTGGATGGCGGTGTTTCGTGCAGGGTTGTCAGCGGTGAATCCTCCCTTGACAGCGTGCAAGCCAGAGCTTCCGTTGTAACTGACCCAGAAGCAAACCCCAGAGCAGATTCTCAAGCAACCCTCGAGGACGGTCCCAAGTAGGTTTGGCTCTTGATTTCGGAGCTTCCCATAGTGCAGCTAGACAGCAAAGTATAAGAGCTCAGTGACAGCCTGCAGCAGTTATGCTAAAGATTTTGAAAGGATGGAAAATGATCATGCCAACGCCGTCGGTGTCCTCCTAGACTCTAGAACTAGAAAGAGACTGCCCTATGTCATTCAGAAACCGCCATAGGATCCTCGGATTTCTTTTCGACTATGTATCCTTGATTGAATCGACTGGCACTAAGAGATGTCAAAATAGCCTAAGCCTTTGGCCATTCTCTTCTCGAAGTTCTCCAACGTTTGAATTTTGAAAAATCGGTGTAGATGGCGTGATACCGTAACTAGAGTGGCGTAAGCAGCAATGTGCCGGAGCCTTGATGGTGTAAGTGATTAGCACTTTAACCTGGATGGTGTAAGTATCACGACATCGTTTCCGTTATTCCTAGCTTTGCTGTTTTAGAAACTTTGATTTATGTTTTAGACAAAGGCTTAGAAAGTTTTGATTTCTCAAAGTGTCTTTGATTAAGGACTTGACGTTTGATAACGTGCGGCATCAAGATGCATGACTCGTCATCGGTCCATGGCAGCATCCAATAGACACAGGACAGTCTCAAAAAGACAACCTAAAAGCCGCCCTAGCATGCTCCTACGCAGATCGATATGAATGTATGTACAGGCATGCGATAGGGAAAACAGTAACACATAGACAGTTTATGGGGGTTAGATGCAAGTAACCCTACCCTGTAGGTTCCTGTTTTAGGTTGGAAGGTTCTAGTGCTTTGTACGCATGTAGAGGCCGGTTTTGGTTTAAAGGGGTTCCTCTGACTAGAGCTGCAGTATACCTCCTACTGCAACGCGTATAGCAAAGCAGTGGTCGAACGGTATTACGACTCATCATCGTCCAAGGTTGTTGGGCGTTCGAGGACCCCGGGTTCCAGTAAACTGTGCCGGCTACCCAAAACACCTCAACAGGGCTGACCAACATCGATGCAAAAATGGAGAATGCCAACGAATAATTAAATGAGAGAAATGCAAGACTTGTTTTGAAAAATGCCCTTTTGAGTTTGGCTCACTTTTAATAATCAATACTTGGAGAAAACTACATAAGTGAACAATAGTAAAAACCCCAGTTCGGATTGGTCGGATGCTGAGATTCTGTTACGTTGCCATTCCGTTCTTCAGCAGCGCGGAGCGTACTGTTTCGACAGACTTTTGAAAAATTGTTCTTTTATGTGATAATTTCCAAATATCAATTAATGCAATGAGTCCCCAGCAGAGTCACCACTGTGGGCACACGCCCCAAAATTCTGGATTTTGTTGTTTAAAACATTGGGTGCGGCCCTCTTTGGAAAGCGCGGCGAAACGCTTCGATTCAGAGTCGCCACTCGGGTTTTAGCGGAGGAATACCCAAGGAACCGAACTCGAAAACGTTTTTGCTACGTTTGCTTTGATTTGGAAAAGTTGGATTTGATTTGAAAAGGCGCAGACTGGTCCGTCGTCACCTTCGATATCTGAGGTTCGGGAGCCAGGTTACGAGAGGGGAAGGATTTTATGGCACCCCTCTCGCCCAATCCGGAGATCGGTCTCTACTCAGGCATTTTTGTAAAACATTTGTATTTTTCTCTCATTTGATCATTTTTTAGCCAGTTAGGGCGGGGGAGCAGATAATGGGGGTCAATACTGTAACAGTTTGCAGTTATGATGACAAAAATGTTTATGGATGATGATTTTCTTGGATTAAACTAACATGAGAACATAGATTGAGAACAAGCACTATGAATAGCTTCAATGAAATGGTGTACGCTGTCTCTCAGATGTGTGAACAGACGACATACTGGCGTGCACTGGCAAGGCCACTGCACACCACCATGGCCTGCGTACGCCATCTAAGTACTGGCGTACACCACCCTTCCTCATTCACAGTCTTTGTTTGCAACCCTCCGGGCTCTGGAATGGACCAGCGCACACCCAAGACAAACCACGCAGTTTATAAGACAGTCATATTTACAGATACAGATGTAAGAAAAGGCTAAGAGCCAGGCAAATAGATAAGCAACCTGATGAGCACAAAATATTACACTTATAGACCCAATTATCATATGCTGCTAGTTATTAATTGTGTTTAATTGGCTATTGTTATTATCTTTTCTGGTCGTTCAACTTAAATTATTAATTTGCAGGAAAGAGATGATAATAATAAATATTTCAGCCGTTGGATTTGATTAATGTTGAGTTGATTCGGAAAATTTCCCTGTGAAGAAATTGCTCACATCTTGAAGATGCATGATGACTTACACGTGGTCATCAATTTGGAAAGTAATTAATTAGATTCTATTGGGTTGCTAGTTGCTATTACTGGAAGATTAGAGTTAGAATTGAGGAAGGAAATAAATTCTTCTTTCTTAATAAGATGTTATATTTCGTAAATATTCTAGCAACAGTACGAGATTATAAAAGGGGATCTCAGACGAACGGGCGAGGGGATCTGGGCATTCAAGGCCACGGCTGGAGAAAAATAGAGGAGCAAAAGAAATTATTGTAAGCGTATTACTTTCATGGATTCTAGTCGAATGTTTGATTTGTTTTCATCTATGAGAGGCTAAAATCCTCAACTAGGGTTGAGGATGAAACCCCATGAATTTTATTGATTAGTTTTATGCACTTGATTTTTCCTACATGCTTTCATAGTTTATTGTTCTGATCTCATTAATTAATTTGGTAGAGACTCGGATATGGATTCAATCGGAATGGGTTTTTTCCATGATTTGGTATCACCTAATTAATCGAATTGCTTGGTTTATCAAAGTTTATATTTAAGTATGGGATATCTACTGTGATTTGTTTATACGGATACAGTTGATGATTTTGGCTTAAACTTGCGAAGCAGAGGAGGAACATATTATCGATATAAATAAAAAAGGGCTTAACGACATATTATCCATGATGGTTAAGATTAGCTTCTAAATCATTGTGCAGAAATAAAAGGAAAAATCATTGCATAAAATTAGTTGATAAATATTTGTGGGTGTGGATTCCGATACCTTAGTTCCTTTTCTCAACCGTAATCTCCACTACCTTGTCGTGTTAATTTAATTGTTTTCTTCTGTCATTATTTACTTAATCTTTAGTTTAAAAACCAATCGCACTTTTGTCAACTAGGTTAGGGTATAATCGATTTAAGTTATTTAGTTTTCCTACAAAAAAATCACAAGTCCCTGTGGGTTCGACCTCGCTCTTGCATTACTATACTTCGATACGATTCGTGCGCTTGCGAGTACATTAAAATTTCACATCAAGTTTTTGGCGCCGTTGCCGGGGACTTCATTTTTTTTTTTTGGGATAATTGAAAAGCTTTGAATTGATTTTTCCCTTCTACTAGTTGTAGTTAGGATCTTAAAAGTAAAAATTAAAAAAAAAATTGGCATTCTACTTCTCAGCAAGTAGTTTTGTTTTGTTTCTCAGTTCTACTGTCATTTTTTTTTCCTACTGTCTCCACCAAGTTTTTTATTTTATTTTTATTTATTATTTTTTTTAATTTGTCATTCATTTGCATATTATAGGATATATTTTGCTTTCGTTTTTCTCTTTGTTTAATTTGTTCACTTTTCCTACGATTAGTTAGTGTCTTGGCAATACAGTGGCAGTAAGATCAATTAAGCGCTTCAGGTTTTTGATTGGGTTAACTTTTGGAACCACTGTTACCACGGGGCACCACGGTGGTGGGAGTTAGAAGCAACGCATTAAAGGTTAGTCAATATCTAGAACTTAATTTACTGTCACTATTTATTTATTTATTAACGTGTTAGTGAGTCAGTTTTTGAAAGGAAAGAACAAAATTATCATTTTGCTCACAGTTAGCTTACTGGTAATTTACCTTGTTACGGGTTAAGTGCTCTTGACAAGTAAGCTGCCTTAGGTTTTCATTTTGATCAGTAGTAAAAAGCATCTTGTCTTCCTAAGCCTTGAACTATTTTTCTGAAAAAAAAAATTAGTTAGATTCAGACGCATCTGTTGCATTTTTATCTTTCGCTGTTCTCCTATTTGCTTACATTCATAAGTTTATGTTCGGTTGCCGTTCAAAAAACATAGAATTAATACCTCTTGATCCGGAAATTGAGAGAACTTTTAAACGCAGCTTAAAAATTCGAAGAGTAGAACATAATCAATTAAAAATGACAGAACTTGCAGAAGATACAAAACCTTTAAGAGAATTGTTCTCACCCGTAACCACAAATCCTCCTTCTTGTATTGTGTTACCCACGACAAATGCGACACATTTTGAGCTGAAACGTCACATAATACAACTTCTTCCTCAATTTCATGGGGTTGAACGAGAGGATCCGTACATGCATGTCAAAGAATTTCTTGAAATTTGTGCTACTTTTAGGTTTCAAAATTTTTCTGAGGAGTCTGTTAAATTGCGCCTTTTTCCCTTTTCACTGAAAGATAAAGCAAAGGCATGGTTAAATTCTCTACCCCCTGGTTCAATCACTTCATGGGACATCCTCGTTAAAAAGTTTCTTTCAAAATTCTTTTCAATGTCTAGAACAACTACTCTAAGGAGGGAGATTACTGATTTCTGTCAAGAAGAACATGAAAAGTTTTATGAGAGTTGGGAGAGATTTAAAGATCTTATTTTAAAGTGCCCCCCTCATGGTTTCGAAACATGGAGACTTGTTCAATTTTTCTATAATGGTTTAACTCAGTCTAATCGCAATATGATTGAATCAATGAACGGTGGTGATTTTTTAAATCTTAGGGGTGAGGCAGCTTATGAGTTTCTTGAAAATTTGTCTGAAAGATCTCAACAGTGGGATTTTACTTCTCATCGAGACAAACCAACTTCCACACCTAAGAGAGGGGGATTATATGAGGTGAAAGAAGATTCAGATATGAGAGTAAAGTTAGATAATCTTACTCGAAAGGTTGAGGCATTAGTTTTAAGTAAAACTATGGAGTCAGCCAATCAAGTTCAAAGTGAAGTGTGTTCTCTTTGCGGTAATCACATGCACAAAAAACAAACATGTCCTTCCATTATTGGATATTCTGACAGCTATGTTGAACAAGCAAACGCACTTAATAATTATGGAAAATCATTTACTAGTCCTTTTTCGGAAACATACAACCAAAATTGGAGAAATCATCCAAACTTTTCATGGCGTCAGAACCAACCTTCTACAAATAGGTGGGCAGCCTTTCCATTCACAAAACCAATCTCCCCCAGGTTTTCGTCCTCCTACACAATCATATCCTGCTCAATCTCAGCCTTTTTATGCTCCAACTCCCGTGTCTCAACCGAACTTCCAATCAGTTGCACCACAACAACAGTCATCCTTAGAGGACACTCTTAAAGCATTCATGGCTGAAATGAAAAGTACTACTCACTTGAATACTCAAGCCATTGCTAAACTGGAAAATCAAATGGGTCAATTGGCGAATCAAGTTGCAGAGAGAGAGAAAGGGAAGTTTCCGAGTCAAACTCTAATGAATCCAAAAGGGCAGTTTTCTATAGGCAACACCTCTACTCCTTCAAACGAGCAACACCATGTTCAATCAATCATTACCCTTAGATCCGGGAAAGAAGTTGATAATAAAGTTAGCATGCCAACAGAGGAATTAGCTGAAGCTAAAAAAGAAGAGAATCATGTTGATCCTACTAAAGTTCAAGAGTCTATTTCTCCACCACTTATAATAGAGCCACCTGTTAGGAACTTTGTCCCTAAAGCTCCTTATCCTCATCGACTAGTAGCTCCTAAGAAAGGTGCACAATTTGGAGACATTCTAGAAGTGTTTAAGCAAGTGCAAATCAACATTTCATTCTTAGACGCCATTCAACAAGTGCCCTCGTACGCTAAATTTTTAAAAGACCTAGTCTCCATAAAGAGAAAGACAAACGTCCCTAAAGAAGTAGTGTTGACCGAACAAGTTAGCTCCATTATCCAACACAAAATTCCCGTCAAGTATAAGGACCCTGGGTGTCCTACAATTTCGTGCACGATTGGTAATCATCACATTGAGCGAGCTTTGTTGGATTTAGGAGCCAGTGTCAATTTACTACCGTATTCAGTTTACTTGCAATTAGGTTTGGGGGAGTTAAAACCCACTTCAGTAAGGCTTCAATTGGCTGATAGATCCGTTAAAATTCCTAAAGGTGTTATTGAGGATATTCTAATAAAAGTTGACAAATTTTATTTTCCTGCAGACTTGATAGTCTTAGACACTCAACCTGTCCAAAACTCAAAGGGGCACATTCCTGTCATATTAGGCCGTCCTTTCTTGGCCATGTCTAATGCTCAAATTAACTGTAGGAATGGTGTGATGAAAATGTCATTTGGTAACATGACTGTTGATCTTAATATTTTTGACATTGACAAACAGTCACCATGTGAGGATGAGGTGAGTGCAGTTTACATGATAGATAGCCATGATAAAGAACAATCTCCATCACATTATGAGGATCCTTTTGAAGCTTGTCTATATCATTTTAATGACATTGATGAAGACTCTACGATTGAATCTGTCAACATGTTTTTAGAGTCTTTCATAGATATTAGTTGGCAGAACTTGTGCTTTGTAGAGCCACAATCTAAAGAGATTGTCCCAAGTTTGTGGCATGAACAAAAGTCAAATTTTGAATTAAAACCTTTGCCCCCCGATCCTAGTGTTGAAATTGTGGGACCAACAGAAATTATGTCAACCGTCGTTGCCCCAAATAATGATCAAATTGAAGAGGAAAAGATAGTTGACGAGAATGACCAATGCAGTAAAGAATTTGAGTGTGATTTTGTCATTAGAGCAGAACCCATACTTTCTAGTCATAGAATTTTGTTAGAGGCACGTTTCTGCAAGCAAACATTTCCTTGGTATGCTGAATCTTTCTATCATGTGAGTAACCTTACACTTTTGACTAAATTGGTTTCACAATTAAGTAAACAATTGTTAATCGGGTCGCAAAAATTTTGTTGGGCAAATCCATGTATTGTTAATTATAAAACGCGAATAAGAGAAAGTGATTTGGTAGTGATATTTCACTTTGTGTATAGTTTTCATTGGAATAACCCTCAACTATTTCGTCTCTTGCTATATGACCATGGTGGGCAACTCTTGGTCTATTGAAATCTATATAGAGATTAGATTTGAGGGATGCTCTAAATTAAAAAAAAAAACTATTATCGCTTACTTTCTTTACTTTTGTTTAGTGCAATTTTTCTTTTCTTTTCTTGTGTTTCCATAATTTGTTTTGCAGGTGTCGCACAGTTCAATCTCATCGCGCTTACCAGGTGTATCCTAATCCATCTCTTTTTAAGCATTTGTATTCATGACATTGAGGACACTGTCATATTTAGGTTTGGGGGAGGATTCACCTATTATTTATATGTTTGTTCTGTGCATAGTAACTATAGTATATCATTTTTGTTACCTTCAAAAAAAAAAAGAAAAAATTGAAAATTTTTCAATTATTTATATGTTTGTTCTGTGCATAGTCACTATAGTTTATCATTTTTGTTACCGTCTAAAAAATTTAAAAAAAAAAAGAAGTAAAAATTGAAAATTTTTCAAAAAAAAATTTTTTGGATACTTGATTATGATTTCCGACGTGGTTATTGGTTTTCAATTAGTACTAGTTCGATTGTTGCCCAAGTTTGAGTCTTGATATGATTTTATTGATAGAGTTAAGCTTGTGAACATAGGCATTGATGAGAGACACTTATTTGGTTCGTATCACCTATGTTTGGATAGCGATTAATCACTCGTATGCATGCCTTTGCACGAGCACCGTCACACTTAGAGTTGGATTTGACCTCGAGTATCGTATATATATTTTTGATGCCTCAGTATGAGTCAGATGTCTTATTAAAATGCATAATGTCCTTTCCCCAAAAAAAAGAAAAAAAATGAATAAAGTGCTTGCTTTTTCAGGCTTTTCACTTAGTAACCGGGCCTCTTGCCTCAGTAAGCAGTGAGTGTTCGCGTCAAACGGTGGAGAGTTCCGTGATTGTCATGTGTGGTTAGCTTGGGTTCGTAGCCTTTTTGACTCGAGTGATTAAGTCCGTTGGGGTGTTCTCTACATCTAGTGCCCTAAAGCCGTTTGGTTTGGGTGTCATTGGCCTAAAGCTTGCTACAAGGGTCAATTAGAAAGCTTAAGGGACCAAGGCATTGCACGACCACAAGAAAAAAAAATATAAAAGAAAAAGAAAAAGGAAAAAAATATGAATAAAGGGAGGGACTATAATTTGATATAAGCATTTTGATGAGTATTGAGGCATTGAAGGTGCGTGTATTGTTTTCGAGGTTAATGAAAATCTTTGTGCGATTTTTCACTTTACACGCATGACTTGTGATTTCTTTCTATCCAGATATATGTGGGGGGGACAATTTTTGTGCCAATTTGGATTAGAATGTTCACTTGTTTAACTTTGTTAATGGATGAAATATCTTGCCTCTAACTTGTGTCATTTTCAAGCTAGTTACTTTGAGAGGCCATAGACTATGTTTTGGAATTCTAATCTAGTGTCATCTTGTTAAGAATTTTGTGGGTATATTCACGGCAAACCTTCACGAGACTATAACTCGTCCACTAGGGCAACCTAGGGGTTTAAAGGCTTGTTGCATATGCTAAATGCAATCGGACTCCTCCGAAAAAGGATTAACTAGTGTTTTCCTTGTTCTTTGTTTTATTTATTTCTTTTGCTCGAAGACTAGCAAAATGTTGGTTTGGGGGTATTTGTTGAGCACAAAATATTACACTTATAGACCCAATTATCATATGCTGCTAGTTATTAATTGTGTTTAATTGGCTATTGTTATTATCTTTTCTGGTCGTTCAACTTAAATTATTAATTTGCAGGAAAGAGATGATAATAATAAATATTTCAGCCGTTGGATTTGATTAATGTTGAGTTGATTCGGAAAATTTCCCTGTGAAGAAATTGCTCACATCTTGAAGATGCATGATGACTTACACGTGGTCATCAATTTGGAAAGTAATTAATTAGATTCTATTGGGTTGCTAGTTGCTATTACTGGAAGATTAGAGTTAGAATTGAGGAAGGAAATAAATTCTTCTTTCTTAATAAGATGTTATATTTCGTAAATATTCTAGCAACAGTACGAGATTATAAAAGGGGATCTCAGACGAACGGGCGAGGGGATCTGGGCATTCAAGGCCACGGCTGGAGAAAAATAGAGGAGCAAAAGAAATTATTGTAAGCGTATTATTTTCATGGATTCTAGTCGAATGTTTGATTTGTTTTCATCTATGAGAGGCTAAAATCCTCAACTAGGGTTGAGGATGAAACCCCATGAATTTTATTGATTAGTTTTATGCACTTGATTTTTCCTACATGCTTTCATAGTTTATTGTTCTGATCTCATTAATTAATTTGGTAGAGACTCGGATATGGACTCAATCGGAATGGGTTTTTTCCATGATTTGGTATCACCTAATTAATCGAATTGCTTGGTTTATCAAAGTTTATATTTAAGTATGGGATATCTACTGTGATTTGTTTATACGGATACAGTTGATGATTTTGGCTTAAACTTGCGAAGCAGAGGAGGAACATATTATCGATATAAATAAAAAAGGGCTTAACGACATATTATCCATGATGGTTAAGATTAGCTTCTAAATCATTGTGCAGAAATAAAAGGAAAAATCATTGCATAAAATTAGTTGATAAATATTTGTGGGTGTGGATTCCGATACCTTAGTTCCTTTTCTCAACCGTAATCTCCACTACCTTGTCGTGTTAATTTAATTGTTTTCTTCTGTCATTATTTACTTAATCTTTAGTTTAAAAACCAATCGCACTTTTGTCAACTAGGTTAGGGTATAATCGATTTAAGTTATTTAGTTTTCCTACAAAAAAATCACAAGTCCCTGTGGGTTCGACCTCGCTCTTGCATTACTATACTTCGATACGATTCGTGCGCTTGCGAGTACATTAAAATTTCACATCACAACCCCATAAACAGAGTGGGGGAATAACAGGAGGCCAGGATTGAACTCTGATACAAGGGCCAGGCACTGAACCTTGGCTAACATGCCGTACGCCACTCATGTGAGCCCGTACGCCAGGTTGGCCTTTCTGTCCAGTGTTTGGCCTTACATCATCTGGGCTCTGGAACATGGCTAGAAACACCCCAGAGGCCTTATAGAGTAAGAAAGATGTAGGTATTGAAAGTTACACTAGCAGGTCTAAAGTACAGAAAGCAATAAACTGGTTATTAGCATACTAGAGTGATGACAGACAAGACGTAAGCAATAAACAGACAACCCATGATCCCCACGCCAGCAGTGCACATACAGCCATGGATGGCGTACGGCATGATAAAGCTGGCGTGCGCCATGTTTTGTCTCTTACGATTGTTTTTATTTTACCAGAAAAGGGCCTGGACTAGTATCAGTTACTAGTCAGAACCTTTCTGGTTCCCCTCAGGGGTTGAAAACAGAAAGAACCACAAAGGTGGTATACCTTTGGGTGGAAGTGGATGGATGGTTTTGGTGCCTTGAAGATGGAAGCTTAGATGGTTTAAATGACTATGGTGTGTGTGAGGACAGGTTTCTTCTCCTTTCAAAGGGAGAGAGGGAGAGAAAGAGAGCAAAAGAGAAGGGAGAGAGTAACTTGATTGCTCTTAATGGAACCCAACCCCTTGCAAATGAATGCAATGGGGTATTTATAGGAGGAGAGGACTGAAGAGGGGGGCTGACCAGTTGGGTTAGGAGGTGGGTTAGGTTAGGAAGGGAGCTCCCATGCATTAAATGCATGGGACTTGTTGATGGGGTGTGTAGGAGAGAGAGGGGGATGGGCCAGAGGAATATAATCGTCAGGGGCACTATTCCCTGTACTTGGGAGCCGCAAAAGTCTCGGGCGCGTGACAGAAAAACGGTGATTTGACTGGCGTTGACCATGCGTACGCCACCAACACACCGCCGTGCGCCAGGTTAAACTGAGTCAACGATCGATGTTCGACACGTGGCAATTTGTTGGCGCACGCCAAGTGAGAGTTGGCGTAAGCAAGTAGGTTTTGGCTGGGGTTTATCTGGCTCTGACTTTTGAATGGATTTGAAATGGGTTTGAAAAATGGATTTGAAGGGGGAAAGTCCAACGCTCAAAGCTCAAGACCTTCCATCGACCCACAATGTTCTCGACCGTTTATCATCATCGGGGCAACAAAGATAATAAGAGGACTAATCCAGACAGTCCAGAATGGGGTGTCTACAGGTCCACTCGAAACTGCGGCGGCTTTTGCCCTTTAATGCAAGGAAAAAGGCGTGGAACTTGTCGGAGGATTTGCTGATGAACCGGTTGAGAGCAGCCGCCATCCCTGTAAGCCGCTGTACTTCTTTGATCATTTTAGGGGGCCGCAGGTCGTTGATAGCTTTGATTTCGTTGGGGTCGGCCTCGATACCTCGCCTGGTGACCAAATGTCCAAGAAATTTTCCTGCACTGACACCGAACGCACACTTTTCTGGGTCCAGGCGGAGCTTGTACAATTTGAGAATGTCGAACACTTCCTTCAATTCTTGGAGGTAGTTGCACTCCTTCTGGCTTTTGACGACGAGGTCGTCAATGTACGCTTCCACGGTGTGGCCAATTTGTTCGCTCAACATCTTGAATATTGCGCGGTTGAACGTTGTGCCAAAGTTTTTGAGGCCGAATGGCATAACTCGGTAACAGAAAATATCGTAAGGGGTGATGAAGGCCGTTTTCTCCATGTCGTCTAGGTCCATGGCTATCTGGTGGTAGCCACGGTAAGCATCGAGGAAGCTTAGCCGAGCATGCCCTGCAGTAGCGTCAACCAGTTGGTCGATTTTGGGAAGTGGGAACCAATCCTTTGGACAAGCGTCGTTGAGGTTGGTATAGTCCACGCAGACTCGCCACTTACCATTCTTCTTCTTAACGACCACTGTGTTGGACAGCCAGGTTGGGTACTGCACTTCTTGGATGGCATTGGCCTCCAGCAACCATTTCACTTCTTCCACGACGGCGTCGGCATGGTCTGCGGCCGATCGTCGCGTTTTCTGGACTATAGGTTTTGCGTCCTTTTTTGACGTTGAGGGAGTGGCAAATGAAGTCAGGGTCGACCCCTAACATCTCGTTGGGTGTCCACGTAAAGACTTCTATGTTGCTTTTTAAGTATTCGAACATTTCTTCTCAGTCGGCGTCGCTGAGGGAAGAGCTGATCAAGAAGAAACGTGAGCCATCCTCGTTGATGGGCATGGGGATGAGGTCTTCTTCGGCTTTGTCCTCGGCTTTCTGCCCGACGTCATCAAGCACTGCCAGGTCAGGAACTTCAACCCATTGAACCTGTTTGGATACATAGTCAGTTGGTTCCCAAAACCATCAACAGCAACGAAAATGAGTCAGAATTGAAGATCCACAGTTCACTGAGGAAAAACAACGTACCCAAGATTGGGGTGCGTCAGCCCAACGCCATTTACTGGGGCAAATGTATGATCCAAAGACTAGGGCATGGAAGCCCAAACCCTGACGAAGGCCAAACAGGAAAAACAGTAAAGCAAAAGGGGACACTCAGTTGTGCTGCCCATTTTTAAAAAATGAAGAGGAATGTTGTCCCCATTGTCGTCAAGTGTCGAAACGCGAGTCTTGCATAATGTACAAAAGTCAATCAACTATCCTAAGGGACATCTTTTCAAATAATGGTCTAGCCAACCTAAGTTTTTCAACCAATCGTCCCGAAAGATATCTTTTCAAATAAAAGTCAACCTAAGCTTTCTAATCAAACCTCTTATGAGACATCTTTTCAAGCAACGGTCTAGCTGACCAGACAACCCCTCACACTAGGAATTTCATAGCAAACGTTTTTAAAACGATCTCGGCTTTATAGATAGGCTAGGCTAAGTCTACAAATCTGACCCCTTTTAGTTCATTGAAACCTCAAATTTCGATGGCCAATTTATGTTCTAGGTCTCCAAATTACATTCTTGCCCTTCAGGACTCGTTTTTGTCGTAAAACAAGGCCTTTCATGGCCTCGAATCCTTGGAGTTCACCATTTTTTGGTGTCTTACTAATCTATCTTTCCAAATGTTTGCCACCATAGCTTGTTGAGATCTTGCCTCAACAATCATATTCCAAAAGGCTTATGGAGGCCTCGCCCTCGACAGCCATTCTTTTAAAATACCTTCTGTCATGGCTTGTTAAGGTCTTACCTTTGACAGGCATATTTCCAATGGTTCATTGAGGTGGTACCCTCAATAACCGCCTTTCCAATAGTTTGTTGAGTTCTTATCCTCAGCAATCTTCTATCATGGCTTGTTAAGGTCTCACCCTTGACAGCCATATTTCCAATGGTTCATTGAGGTCGTACCCTCAATAACCGCCTTTCCAATAGCTTGTTGAGTTCTTATCCTCAGCAATCTTCTATCATGGCTTGTTAAGGTCTCACCCTTGGCAGCCATATTTTCAATGGTTCATTGAGGTCGTACCGTCAATAACCACCTTTCCAATAGCTTGTTGAACAAATTTCTATCATGGCTTGTTCGGGACTCACCCTTGACAGTCATATTTTCAATGGTTCATTTAGGTTACCCTCAATAACCGCCTTTCAAATAGCTTGTTGAGTTGTTATCCTCAACAATCTTCTATCATGGCCTGTCAAGGTCTCACCCTTGACAGTCATATTTCCAACGGTTCATTGAGGTCGTACCCTCAATAACCGCCTTTTAAATAGCTTGTTGAACAAATTTCTATCATGGCTTGTTAGGGACTCACCCTTGACAGTCATATTTCCAATGGTTCATTTACGTCGTATCCTCAATAACCCTCTTTCAAATAGCCTGCTGAGTTCTTATCCTCAACAATCTTTAAAATTTCCCTCAAATAGTGTAGAGAGCCTTGCTAGGTTTACATTGTTATCCTCGATAGGATTGATTTGTTATATTACCCGTATCATGTTTGCATATCATACATCGCATTTACCCCCATGAACTATGCAGGTCTGATCCCTACAAAAAGGGTACATAGGTAGCTCGAGAGGGTGCGACCATATGTTTCCATATGTTGCATTTTCAATGCATTTACTTAAAAGGTACCTCGACGACCAAATTGGGTGGTCTATGTCTTTAACGTGAATTGAACCATGCAGTGGTAATCAAGTCTCGTCAAAGAAAGGTAACTGTAGACATCCCAATTTGGAAATCCCGGATAACTTTTAAGTCCCCAATGATGATAAACAAAGCATGATTTAAACCTTTAAATTGATCTAGATCTTTTGGAGCGCTAGCTTTCGAAAACCAAAGACAAGTGGCCGATAAGCATCCCAATAATAAAAAATGTGCCTTGAAAGCTTCAAACCATGCTCTTTGTACTCAAAAGAATGAGGAAACACCTTAGAACTAGGTATGAAAGTGCGAAGTAACACTTAAAATAAGTGAGTACATGTTTTGGCAGTCGTAGCACCGACGGTCTTCGGTTTAGTCTGTTTTCAGCCCAATTTTCATAAATCAAACTTCCTTATTTTTATGGTTTGAGTCCACCACCTTCTAGTATATTCAATACCCTCTTCATCGATATATAATAAGTCTTAATCCAATTTGAAAAGAGGGAGATATAAGGATTTTTCCCAAACGACTTCTTTTTTGACAACCTAAGGGTAAAATTGTCATATCTTTTGATGTACAAAATTATTTTTATCCAAACCACTTGGGTTAGAAAGTAGACTTAATGAGCTTTCCAACGGTTTGAAGAACATCCAAAACCGAGTTCGAGAGTGTCCGGGGCAGCCATTCGAAGTTCGGCCTGTTGAGCAGTCACCTATACCGTACGGCAGTCAACTGTGTCGTACGGTGGTCAACTATGCCATACGGTGGACATATTTCTACCGTACAGTAGAGTTTTTAACCACCTAAACTTTAGTCGGTTGGGATGTGCCGTACGGTGGAAGTCTAGTGCTATACGGTAGAGTTTATGTGTCGTACGATGGACACAATGACGATTAAAAATGCGTGCAGACCAAGTTTGCTTCATTTCGAAGCCATTTTCACTCTATAAATACCCTTGCCTATTCCCATTTCAAAAAACAAGCCATTTTCACTCCTTTTCACTTTCAAAAACACCATTTTCTTTCCAAGAAAATCAAGTCCAAAAAATCACTCAAGTCTCATACTTTGTCATCACAGTATACCGAAGCCTTGCTCGTGCCAAAAGACTTTGCAATTGTCACAATTTTCCAAAAGAAGGTTTCGCTCCAAGAGGTATAAATCTTTTATCCACTATTTGTCTCTGAAATCTGAGGGAAAACCACTAGGTACAGACTGGTTCCTCATACCAGTTCTAGGCCTAAATGGTTTAAGCAATCGCAAGAAAATAAAGTCGACACCCCATATATCTCTACCGCACGGCACATATTACTGCCATACGGCAGAAACTCTGAGGGGGACAGGTTTTGTTTTTCATCTCATCCTTTCTCCTTTTCATGACATTTAATATGCAATGAAGTTCTATTTTCTCTTTAGAATAACATATGCCATGATAGATTGTTTTGAATCAAAGCACGTCAGCCTTGCATCACCTTTTTGAAATAGAAACACTAATTATCTCTTGCATAAAGTCGCACACATCTTTAGATGATAACATTGTTTAAAACTGAGAACTAGGAATATCAGTCCCGTGCGGCATATGTGTCTGTCGTACAGTAGTGTTTGTCGTGGAACAGGTTGCTTATTTGCTATTTTTTGGAATTAACTGTCTAATATGCAGTCATCTGTCAATATTCTGTTTTTAGCATGAAATACGAACTAATAATTGTTTTTGTTCAGGCATGATTCTTTATATTTATATGTTTACGTGTTATAACTGTTTATGTTGCATTAAAAGTTAAGCAATAAAATGACTTCTCACAAATATTAGTAAAGACCGATTTTTATCAGGCGAGGGAGGTGCCTTTTTTATAAATAAAACATTCCCCTCTCGTAACCTAGCGCTCGAGCCCAAAACTCCTTATGTTTAGACCAAAACCTTTTTAAAAGGGCTAAAGAGTCACATTTTCAAATAAACGGTTTCTCGGAGTTAATCCTTTTCAAAACTTGGGTGGCGACTCTCAAACGAACCAACTATTTTTCCCCCTTTTTGTAAACTAAAAATACAAAACGAGAGGTGGGAAATTTTTCCGGGGCATATAGCCCACAAAGCTACTTATCTTAAATAAGTTAAGACCAAGCGGGTGGAAAAGGGACTAAAGTTGTAACGTGATGCATTATTGTTCCATCTCTATTATAAAACAGAAGGGTGTGGAAACAAATTGTTGGAACGGCTTAGATTCATTTGATCTAAAGGCTGTCGTGCATCCTTCCACTTTCCTGTTAAGTGCCCATAATTTTCACCTAAATTATACAACTGTCATCTCCTTTCAACAGGGATGCATAGTGCCGTAGGCACGGATTAGCACTAGTTCTCTTCAAATTAGGAGAGTTTTTAGTTTCAAGGGTCTTGCCAACATGTGCCCTCCTTTAGACAGCTTAAAAAACCTATACATTCTTTATGCATTCATTTTTTTTTGGAGAATGTACAACACATTTTATGCATCTTAACATGGTTAACAAATCCGGAGTTTCAAATGCGAGTTTCCTCAAGTTGGGACATGATGGTTGGAGAAACTAAAATTTCACACCCAAAACCTCAAACACAATTTATTACTAGAACGCATACAAAATTAACTCACTCACATCACACTTACACACTTCACACGATACAAATTATATATAGAATCAAATACAGAAAAAACACAAATAAATAAAAAAAGTACAGAGAATACTAATCGCTTGCCACTTTGTTTGACCTAACAAGTCAAATGGCTTATTTCTTTGTTTTTATTTAATTTTTTTCAAATTTGTTAGTTTGTTGTCAATTTTTTGAAAATTAATGCTTCATCATGACAAGAGAAATCTTAAAAGTAAAAAATTACGATCAAAACCTAAATTTTTTTGAATAAAGACAATAAAGACAAAAATAAACCAATAAACTAATTTTTTCGTCTTTATTCAAAAAAAATTAGATTTAGATTTTAATTTTTCGTTTTTAGATTTCTCTTGTCATGATGAAATAATAATCCATAAAAAATTCACGAAAAACCAACAAATGCAAAAACAAAAAAAAAATTGAATAAAAAAAAAAAAGCCATTTGACTTATTAGGCCAATCGAAATTTAGCCTCCCAACCTCCATCAGAATACCACCACCCCACCCCACCCCTCCACAACCAATTAATTAATTAATTAGAAGTTTATAATAACTCACATCAGGATGGACAAACCCTTACCCACACCGCCTTCATTTATTGCTACTGCAAACCAATTTGGTTGACGCCTCATCATATTATATATCCCACCTTTTGAAAACTGTTGGATGGGACGCTTAGAAATACGGAGAACTCCCTGAAAAAAGGCAAAAATTGTAATCTGGTAGCATCGTTGTCCCACTCTAATGCATCCCACCACTCCTGAGAATTACTAGCGCCAAAAATTCTCTTCAAATTAGGAGCGCTATTCGCGTCGAAGGGGAGTTTTCTCAGCTTCGGACAATTTTTTATCCACACCGACTCCAGTGATTGCCAACGCATGGGAACACCTTTGAAAAAGCTGACAAATTCGGGTAAGCGACCGAGCCACAATGTCCTCAGTTTGGGTAGATCCTCATGTTCGACAATTCATCCTCTGGAATCATCCCCTTCAATCCTCCACAATTACTTACAGACAATCCTTCCAAGTTGGACAGTTGCTGAACCATGAATCCACTTGAGAAGACCTGCTTAATTAATGGGCAATTCCGTAGCTCCAAATGTTTTAGGTTGGTAAAGATGTATGCATTTGGAGGCAGGGGTGGTAGTAATGCTCCCTCCTCCGTCTCCAAACAAAGAATTGTCTTCAATTCCGGCAGATCGATCAAACGTAAATCTTCCAATTTTGGAAAAGCGCCCATTTCTAGACCATTTCTGTTGACGATTTCTTGAAGCGCAAGACATTCTTCAATCCCGCAACATCGCAACTCATACGTGTCGTGCGCACCCACTTCTAGAAGAGTAAAAGTTTTTCATGACCCCTCAATCTAAAACAATTTGAACGCCTAAGTACATCCTATATGGCTGAGGGAAGGCCACTACTCCTTCCTCCTCCTCCTCCTCCTCCTCCTCCATAAAATAGACACGTATTATACTCCCTTAATGCCAATGATGCTAACGAATCAATTAAGCTCCCACAACCGCCAACAAAGAACCAGAATTGGTTCAATCTTCCCTCTGTCCATGATCTGCTATTTTCAAGAAAGTGCTGCAGATTACCTACACTCCGGAAGTCAAATCCAAGGGAAGAAAGTGAGCTCAACTAGCTTAGTTCTTTCACATAGTTCTTTCACAACAATCTCTGTACTTCCATCACTCAGCCAACTTGTACCTGAACTACTTTTATAAAGTGTAAATACTTCAATCTGAGTCAGTCTGCATATCACTCCAGCAAGGACATCCAAAGAGTCGCAATCTCAAAGCACTAGTTCTCGAAGACTTTCCAATTTAGATATTGAAGTTGGCAATGATTTGATGCCGGTGCGTGATAGATCCAAAACTTTGAGGTTAGGCATGTTGTTAAAAAAAGTTTCTGGTATCACCCCTAAATAGCCATTTCCTTGAAGCAACAATGTCACGAGCGCCGGACAGTTTGGTGATTCTGGTAAATTGCGCAAGTCATGATTGATAAATGATATTCTTGTTGCCTTTTCCCATTCCACCGCATCTGGAATCTTCTCTGAAGAAATTCCGGCTCTCACTAGTTGTTGGGGCTCTTCTCCTTTTGGGGAAGTCATTGCCAAAACCAAGTCTCGAACAACATCGGGCATCTTCACACAGTCATCTCCATCGCATTTTGCCAACAAAGACAAATCTATGAGAGCTTGCAATATTGCATGTCCCTTGCCATGTGCCTCATGCAAAGTAAGTTCCCTAGGAAGAATCCCCTCTGCTCTCCAGTATCCTATCAATTCAGACTTCTCAATCTCGAAGTCTTCTGGATATAATCCACAAAACAGAAGACATTGCTTTTTTTGAGTATCTTTTAAATGGTCATAGCTAACCTTTAGTATATTGAACACCTTTTCATTCAAGTCTTTAATGAAAGACGTAGCAGGTGACCTTAATTCCCTTAAGAAATTCTTCCAAACGTACACATTTTCCTCCTTCTGTAACACGCCACTTACGACCTTTAGCGCAAGTGGCAAGCCATCGCACTCACTGACAATGCTTTCAGCAAGCTCTTTGATAGCAGGAAGCCCCACGAGATCTCCCACATTTGCGTAAAACATCTCCCGAGCTTCCTCTAATGGCAAAAGCTTCACCTTGATCTCAATATCGGTTCCCATACTGCGACAAACATCCAACTTTCTGGTTGTTAAAACAACTTTGCAACCATTGTTTCGATTGGCATTTGGTAAACCTACAGCATCTAAATCCACCACCTTCCAAACATCATCTAAAAGTAACAAGTACTTCTTGCCGTCAAGTGTCTGATGCAATTTCCTTGCTACTCTGTCATCAGACTCACCCTTCGTTATTTTTACTGATAAACGCTGCCCAATTTCTTCTTGTATCATTCTAATGCTTTGAGATCTCGAGACAGTCACCCATATCACAAAATCAAATATTTTGGTGATTTCTGGTGTGTTATTCAAAAGTCTCAAAATAGTTGTCTTCCCCACCCCGCCCATTCCCCAAATACCAATCTTTAGGGTGCTCTTGTGTTGAATTTTGTCCAGTACCATGTCAAGTGTACGATTTGTGCTTTCTGCAAATGTTGAAGGGGGGTCTGGCTGATTCTCAACTGTAGCTTCTGGTGCATCAACGAGAAATCCTCTTTCAAACTTGGACTTATCTAAGAGTTCGTAAATGTCATCGATCATATTTACAACTTGCTTACCAAGCTCTAAACGAGCAAAAATGTCAAGACATAATCCCCCAACACATCTCTTCTCCTCACACAGCTCTGGATGTATAGTCTCAACCTTGTTTTCCATATCTTGCACCTTTCCTATCCAATCATCACATTCATTCGTTGCAATTCTTTGCGGATTAAATCTTTCAATTTCAGCGACAATATCCTTTCTTTTGAGACTCAACTCATGTGCTTTTTGAAAGAGCACTTCCCTATTCTTCGACAACTTTCTGGCATAATTGATGCGTGTAGAAATACGAGCCCATAAACACTTCCCAATGTCGCAGACAGGTTGGGTGCAAGCTGCAAAATCTGTAAAATGCAAGCAATACAATGATTAAAAAAAATTGCAAGTTTGATTGTGGTTGCTACGTTTTTAAGGATAAGCAATTTGAATGTTTCCTTCAAATTGTGTTCATACATGCACTTGAAGCTAAAGATTCACTTCTAAGTAAAAATTGGATTGAAACTATGGCTCCGTTTGTTTCGACGTAAAATGTTTTACAATGTAAAATATTTTCCATGTAAAATGTATTTTCAGAAAACAAACTTCAAACTTTTATTTTCCGGTGTTTGGTTGACACTTGAAAATATTTTCAGAAATCAACAAAATAGTGTACAAAGAGAGATGGCGAGCTTAAACGGTAGAGAAATATGAGATTATTAGAATTGAACATAGGTCAGGACTGACGATCGAGGAAACTAAGAAAAGGAAAATTGCAGTAAAAGGCAGCGGATTCATTTCGGAAAATAACTTACGGAAGATTTAAGGGTAAGTTATTTTCATCCAATTGATGGAAAATGTTTTACATGTAAAATGTTTTCCTCATTCTTTACACAACCAAACACCGGAAAATAGGTAAAACATTTTACCGGAAAACATTTTACGTCCAAACAAACGGAGCCTATATTAAAAATTGGAGCTAAAGATTCACTTCTAATTTTTGACACAACAAAGAGCAGTGGAAACTTGAGTAGATAAAATAATCTACCTTCACTTGGTTACAAGTCAAGGAAACTCACTTTTATATAGGTTTGGGTCAACAGGTGTCACGTGGAATGATATTTTCAGTGACTTTTTCCTCAAACTTAGATTTGAGTCAAGATTTTCGTTTAAGGAGTGGAGATGCCCTTGCTAGGAGATTTACGATACAAAAATAGATAACAAAAATTATGGCTGAGTAATAGTTTGTACTTCAATTAGAAGTAACATGATTGGTTAATTAGATTAACATTGTTAATGGCTGTGGTTCTCCAATTCTAAATGTGTAGTATTTATGTGGAGATATCCATTTTTGAGGCTCTAACTATGGAGAGAGGAGAGGTACAAAAAGGAAAAACCTTTATCCTCCTCTCTTCATCCGGCTCAACCGTAGCCAACACCATGTTGAAAGGTAAAGTTGAGAAAAATACCTTGAAGACCACTCAATTGCGAGCTGCATTGTGAGCAACTCTAGAACTTGTATCTTCACCTATTTATATATAGGTGTTGCTCGTGTGCCGTAGCAAGTTATTGAGTGAGAAAAAATAGGCTATTCAATGATTTGATTAGAAACACTGATTGAAAACTAGCCAATTGAGAGGAGCGTTACGAATCTCTTTCCATAGCTCGTATTTTGCAATATTCAGAAATATTAACCCTCTTTGAAAAGTTAAACAAAATAGTGGTCAGTTTTTCCTATACATACTGAACCTCAAAAGTGAATATGATAGTATTCAAACTAAGGAACAAGGGCATTGTTAAAAGGAAAATGATAAAAACAAAATCATTTTGATAAATGTCAACAAAATTAGTGCATAATAGTGTTGTACTCTGCACAGTAAAAGGAAAATATGGTGAGAAGAAAATTTTCAGCTAGGCTGTTGGGGAATAGACAAATTTCACGGTTCATTGTATTAAAACGAAAGCAGTGGCAAGTGGTGGTTAGCGGAGAATATATTCAAAGATGGTCACCGACAAGAGTGCAAACAGCCATTCAAAAAAAAAAAAAAAAGAGTGGTCAGGGCCATCACCTCCCTAAGTGTCTGGAGTAGGTACCATTTCACTCGTTTCTATCTTCCCAAATAGTCATTTGTCCTCCCTTAAATTTCATCGGCTGTTTTGCAGGAAAAGTCCATGATAAAGTCACCTGAAAATGTTTGTCAGGTGACCAGCTGCTAGAGGGATTTGTCACAGTGGCCGGAAGTGGTAGTTATGGGGGAGGACATATTAACTTAACAAGTAGTGGCAATCTTTGCATCTAGGAAGGAGGCCTCCTAGAAGAAGATCGCGAGAGTTTGAAAATTTTAATTCGATTGCTGAGGGAGGTTCTAAAAACATGGCGGCATTGCAATTCTGTTGTCAATCTAGTCTATTTGTTCGCATGCGCATCAGCTTGCGGCCTAACAGCACGAGTCAGTCCTAGTGGGAGTAGGACTCTTGCTTATTTGCACGGAGCATAAGTTTGAGTAGGTATCATACAGTCTTAGTAGGAGAGTACAGCAGGTATTGAGGAATGTCATGAGAACATGGTATTTTTGGAGTGTATAGGCCTGCTCTAATGGATTAGAATAAATTTACTAATGAATAAAATTTGGCAAGCCCAATCTCCCATCACCTAAGTGTGAAGATATAAATTCAAAACACAGACACGTGAATGTAAATATTTACCTTCAACCATGGGAGATACTTGGAAAAATATCAAGGCGCCGAGAAAGAATCAGCTACTATTTCCTTCCAACACTGAATTAGCTCACTTGTCTTGGAGAGGATTGGGGAAGCAAAAATGTTGCATTACAGGTAGAAACTTGACCTGTATATTTAGATTAGTTCATTTGGGGATCAAAGGATAAACATAAAGAATCATGATCGCAGTAAGATATACTTTGAAACGTGCTACAATGTTGGCATAGAAAGCTAAAATACAAGTATTAAAAGAGGAAAGTGATTTTCGCCCCCCTCTTCTTAGTCCACCTAAGGTGACCAAATTAATGATGAAGAGCATATATGACCAAATCTAAAAAGCAAATTCTCATAGTTCAATGTCATTATGTCAACAATGCGTTTGGTGGCAGGTCTGGTGATGGAGGGCGTGCGAGGGTTGGGGGGCGTCTAATGGTGATGGTCAACAGTTGTGCGAAGCTAAATTAAGATTAAGGGTCGGTTGAAGACGAGGGAGTTTTGTACTTTTTAGGTGTGCGTGGATAGAGAACTTTTTAGGTGTGCATGGATAGAGAATTCCCCTGGACATAATTTTTTGAATGTACTTTTGTCTTACATTTTGCAATGTCAACAAGTCTGTCTTTTGTAAAATTAAACTTATCGTAGAGTAAGAAAAGCATGCTAACTTTGAAACTTGAGATATCAATATGAAAAACATATGTTTGGGCCTTTGGGGGACAAAATGGATAATGAAACTAATTTCACCAACAAAGTCATAGCCATTTGGTCCAAGGGGATTTGGCGAGAGGTCCTTCATTCAAGGTTTTCCACAATAACAGCACAATGTAACCAGTTGGCCACCACAACCTATTTACGCAAATTATCCCTCGGAGTTAACTTTAAATTAATACTCCTGTCCTTTTTTTAAGTACTGTCCAACTTTGTAAATTCAACTTTTTTATGAAGCTAGGTGGGATGCAAGCTATAGCAACTGTCAGATGAAAGCGATATGATGAGTTAACATGGGAAATTTGATTGGGTTGCTTAGCTTTTTAAGGACAAGCAATGTGGTGTAAGTGCGCTAATTGAGCTTGTTTCTTAGTCAATAAGATCAGTAACCACATTGTTTATCTCCTTACAGTTCTTTGATCGTTTCTCTTATTTCATTTTCCCCTTCTAATTGGCCCTTGAAGATTCCTTGGGACCTCATGGACATCAAAGTGCACAATAAAAGTAATGGTCCAAACTGAAAGTTGGTTTGTTCTAAGCTCCATCTAAATGATTTGGGCAACAACTGCCATTTTATTTCTACTTGTCAAAAAAAACTCCTCTGTATGCAGCATTTCTCCCTGGATTCTGACTCAAAGATGAACCACATGGTCAATCATTCCTGTGCTTTGTTCTATTTACTTCTCTTTGATTTTTGGTTTTTACTAAAATCATACATGGTCTTTGGAGTCACAAATTAATTCAATATATAATTAATCATCTAAAATTTAGTATGCTAAACCAACTAGGAGACGACCAACTGCACTAGCAGTGGTTTCTCATACTCTCTTGGTTCACTTGGTGTTTTATAATCTTATACGTGTTTTAACATTCTAAATAGTAGGAGTAATTGTTATGCTAAAATGTTTAACATACACTTAATGGTTTGACATTGATTCTATGAACAGACTAACGGCATAAATTTGGTTGGCCTAATCTCCCACTACCTAAGTGCAAAAGTATCTTGGGAACATCTTCTTTTTCGTTGGTACCTTGTAAACATCGTGGTGTTTATTTACTTTTGCTGTCTTCGTTTTATTATAAAATTTGAGGGGCTTGGAGGTAGGTTCTGTATTTGCGAGTAGCAGTTGTAGAAGGGTTTCAACACTCTTCGAGCCTCTCTCTCAATGCATTTCATTGCCTATTGAACTGTTTTCATCTTTACATCTTTATGATTAATGAAAACTTTTTTCGCCTTTCAAAAAAAAAGTATAAGTTAAAACATAGACAGTAAATGTTAATGAACTATGTAAAATTACCTTCAGCCATGAGATGAGAGTAATCGGAAAACTATCGAAACGCCATGAAAAAGTCGGATGATCCTTGACTATTTTCTTAGCAATAGTAACTTCGAATTGAGAGGAATGGAGAAGCAAAAACGTTGCATTAACATGGAGAACCTTGACCTGTATAATATTTCAGATTAATCCATGTGGAAACCAGAGTACAATAATATGATATACAATGGAAAAGGGAAAATTTCAAAAAAAACCCTTGAACTTTCAGGAACATTACGGAAAAACACCTGAACTTCAACTAATGAAAAAAGAACACCTGAACTTACCATTCCATTAACAAAAAAGCCCCTGCCATCCAATTCCGTCAAATTGTAACGGATGGAGCTAATGAAAGGCGTTAACCTTCCTCTCTTTTTTACTTTTTACTTCAAAAAAATACTTTTAACTCTTTTTTTAAGTAGTAGTAAATAAATATACAATAAAATTATTTTTTTCTTACTGTTTATCAAAAATTACTTTAACCCCATTTTTAAGTATTTACTAAAATAACTTTAACCCTCCTTTTTTCTCTCTCTCTCTCTCTCTCTCTCTCTCTCTCTCTCTCTCTCTCTCTCTCTGTTTTAAAAATTAAACCCCATACCACCAATCAACCCTACAACCAACCGCCAAAGTCATAGCCCCAATTTCGTAAATAGTTAAAAAAACGGTGGTGAAAGTAATTTTTAAAAAAAAGTAAGAAAAATTTTTTATTGCATATTTATTTATTACTAAAAAGAAAGAGTTAAAAGTAATTTTTAAAAGTAAAAAATAAAATAAAGGTTAAAAAAGGGGAGTGATTTTCACACTCCCCTTTTTGATAGCCACACTCTCCTTTTGTTTTTTTAGTATTGAAAGTGTATGAATTTTTTTTTGCTTAAAGATAAAAAGGGAATGTGGTTATCAAAAAGGGGAGTGTGAAAATCATCTCCCAAAAAAAGTAATTTCAAAATTCTGAAATTGGGGCTAGAGAATTGGCGGTTGGTTGTGGGGTTGATTAGTGATGTGGGGTCGAATTTCTAAAAAAAAAAAAGAGGGAGAGGGGGTAAATTTTGAAAGTAAGAAAAATGGGTTATTTTTGTAAATTGCAAATAATGGGGTTAAAATAATTTTTGATAAATAGTAAGAAATTTTTTTATTGTATATTTATTTATTACTTAAAAAAGAGTTAAAAGTAATTTTTGAAGTAAAAAGTTAAGTTTGGTTTTCGTACCAAGTTGGTCGAATTGACCCAAATCTCATATTGAGGGCAGACGTCATCAATTGGACCAACTTGGTATGAACTGCAACATCCAAATTACATTCAATCTGATTTTTTTCGTTCAATTTGGCTAACAGAAGTTATCAATTAGACCAATTTGGTATGAAAATCAAACTTGAAGGTCAAAAGAGTTGTAATTGATACTTGAAGGACGAAAATGAGATTCAGATGAAACTAGGAGGATCATTTATATAAATTTCCCTTAAAAAAAAGAAGGTTAACGACTTCTGTTAGCTCCATCCGTTACAAATAGACAGAATTGGACGGCAGGAGCTTTTTTGTTAACAGAATGGTAAGTTTAGGTATTTTTTTGTCATTAGTTGAAGTCCAGGTGTTTTTTTGTAAAGTTCCTGAAAGTTCAGAGGCTTTTTTGAAAATTTTCCCAATGGAAAATTGCCATTGTATTGCACATTTGCACTGCAAGACGCAAGTTAAAGTAAAAGCACTAAAATAGAAGTGACTGATTCAGGGTCTCGAACAACGATCCGATCCGTTGAACTTCCCGAAATCAACGATCCGATCCGGGGTCTTGAACAACGATTAGATCCGACCTACCCGAAATTTGGTTTTAAACTTCCTCAACGGATCGGATCGTTGTTTGAGACCCCGACCGGCGTAAAAAAAACAGTTGGTGCACCGTACACCACTGTTGGTCCGTATAGCCGGACTCTTTTATAGTACTTAATTCAACTTCATTAACTTTGCCCTCTTCCACCAAGAGTTCTTAAAAAATAAATACTATACTTATTTGCAATTTTCAAGCTTAAAAATAATATATTTACGAAAATAATTTTTAAATTTTTTTCACCGTTCAAAAGATTTATTAGAGATCTATCAAACAAGATCTATATTGCACAAAAAATTATTTCAGTTAGTCCATTATTTTTAAGCTAAACAATTGCAAATAAATACTTATTTTTTAAGGACTCTTAGCAGAATTTTTATAAGATTTGAATATAATATCCCGTTAATCACTATACTCTCTTTTGTCTTACATGTGCAACATTACAAAATTATGGTTCAGAAAGTTAAATTTATATGAAAAAGCAACAAATGACTGATACTTTGATCTTTCAAAAGTTAAATACAAACTTCCATACAAACAGAGATTGTAAAAAAAAAATTCAACAGTCATGATAAGCATTTTGTACAGGCGGATTTGGTGACAGGTGAAGGATATGCCGTGGCGACCGCGGAAATCCCATTTTACCCAAATATCCCTAGGAGTAATACGGAAAGTCTACGGTTCCTGACCCAAAGGGATCCCGATTGGATCCCGACGTCCCGCCGGGCCCATTCCGGCCACCGGACGGCCGATCTAAGCAGTCCAAAAATTCTATAAAAAAAAAAAAAAAAAGTGGGCCCACACGAGAATCAACGGTCCAATCGAGCACCTGCACATATCAGATGCCGTTGATTCTTGCGTAGGCCCACTCGTTTTTTTTTTTTTTTGAATTTTTGGACAGCTCGGATCAGCCATCCTGTGGCCGGAGTGGACCCGCCGGAGCGTCGGGATCTCTTTGGGGTCAGGAACTGTAGCACCGTTCAGGAGTAAATATTACTCCCGGGGTAAGATGTGTTTAACCCTATGAGATGTTTTTAACCCTCTGATGGTAGGCTTATTTCTACCAAAAAATCAGGAGGACCTCTACTGGAGGGGTCGGATCCGGTCAAATCTCTCCCGGGCAGTTTTGTTCATTTTTTTAATAGTGGTCGTTCAATAGTGTTTTGGACGGTTTAAATTTGTTCTGATAAATTTTTTTAAGAAAAATATCAAAAACAACCCGAACAAATCTGGACCATCTAAAATGAAAGAAAAAAATGAACAAAATGGTCAGGAAAAACTAGACCGGATCCGACCCCTCCACTGGAAGTACTCGTAAAAGTGAGTGTATCTTCCCTGAATTTTTTTTTATTTTTTTAATTTTTTATCCTCTTTCCCTGAATAATGGCTTGACCATTTTTACAGCAAAATATGGATGAAGAAATGCCAAAACGATTTTCCGCTAAGAAACTATTCAGATCGGTTCCAAGTTTCTACAAACATCAAGGAAGAAAAACAGAGAATTTGGGAGCAACAGTTCATTACCAGAATTCGGGGTACTAGATCTTCCGCCGGAAATTGGGATGTCAGTACCACCGGCGACGGCCGAGGTAAGAGCTACGGATTTGCAGTTACTCTTCAGAATTCGGGATGGTTTCGCCAGAAAGAGAGAAGAAGGATCAGAACTGAGAGAGAGAGAGAGAGAGAGAGAGAGATTGTACGCGTTTCCAAGAGTCGTAAGCTGCCTTATAAGGGTCAAGCGTGGTAGACTTCGAAGGGTGAACCACCGATTCCCTATACGAAAAAAACAAATATACACAATTTGTATACAGAAAAGCTATGTGCACAGCAGGCTGTGCACCTAAATTCTGAAGTGATTTTGGGTGTATTGTTAATGCTCCTAACAATATCGGACGAAGCTCATTTTTTACAGAGACCTTAAACCACATATTTTGAACAAAATGAGCGGATCCGATCATCTTTGTGCGACCCGAGGCGAGAGCAAACGGGCTCTGTGCACAGCTGCTGTACACATAGCACAGCTCATTTGTATATTCAGTTTTGACAACCTTGCTTAGAAACACTTTGCCTAATCTTCCAGGTGCTCTTAACTTGTTAAGGATGTCCCTTTTCTGAACAATTTGTAATGATCCGAGCCGTTCAATATGTTCAGAACGTTATTTTAAGGGTACTCGCGAGAAATCAACAAAAAAAAGACCGGAAAGGGATTGATCCGAGCAATTTTTGTTTGTATTTTATCGAACGATTTAAATAAAAACTCCTCAAATTAAGCCATGTTCTGAATACATTGAGCGGCTCAGATCATCAAAATTTGATCAGAAATTGGGAGAAATGGGGACGTCCGCATTTTATTTAAAATGAGGTGTGTGTGTGTGTGTGTGTGTGTATATATATATATATCAGGGCGGTTCCGGGGATAACTAATTAGACACCTAACAAAATACCTCATAGTTTTCGATCAGATTTTAATGATCCGAGCTGCTCAAAAAGTGATCAGAACGTGATTTTAAGGGTACCCGCAAGAAATCAGCAAAAAAAAAGACTGGAAAGGGCTTAATCTGAACAGTTTTTAGCTTAGATTTGATAAACGGTTCAATTAAAAACTGCTCAAAATAAGTACTTTTAGTTCATATTTTTTGCTAATTTCTTGCGGGTACCTTTAAAATCACATTTTGCACACATTGAACGGTTCGGATCATAAAAATTTGATCGGGAACTATCAGATTGAAATTGGGGTGCTTTTAGGTATTTAATTGGTTGTCCGCGAAACTACCCCGTATATATATACACACGCACATATACACCACCACAGATCCTATAAGGGATCCCTTAAATTGTTAAAATGTTGACCTCCCTTTTTCTGATTAAATTTCAATGATCCGAATCATTCAGCGTATTTAGATTGTGATTTTATTGGTCCTCGCAAAAAATCAAAAAAAAAAAAAAACAGATCAAAAAGTGCTTCATTCGAACAGTTTTCATTGAACAGTGCAGACAATCTATCTCGTAGCAACTTGGCATGTGTTGTTTTGAGGTCTAAAAATCGGAAACCCGCAACATAGGAAATACGCCTGTTACTTATCTGTGTCTAGAATATATATGCTCTCGAGTAATTGTCCTAGACAATTGTTAGAGTTGTCTCGCAGTTATGACTCTCACTGAGCAGAGGAACTTGAGACAAAACGTTGAACTGCCCAGAACCTGGACTGATCCAATGTAGGTACAAGCGAGTCACGTGACCCACTTGAAAATGTCGAAAAAAAATTTTGAACACATAAACACTAACATTCATTTTTTATTCTAGTTATATTTTTCTGAACACATGTTCTCTTTGTATTGAATTGTGAGTATTTTTATTAAATTTATGCTCAAAAAGTTACACATCTGTCCGAATTTTCTGGATCCGCCAGAACATGCAATCGCGTGATCAGAAGGCCAACCCCCGCAATAATATTGAGAACTTGGGTGGATTTGATAATAATGTTGACAACTTGGGTAGATTTGAAGTTCTCCATAAACATGCAATCCTAAGTTTTTTTTGTATTTGCGTATTGAGATCACTTTTGCAACGGAACTATTGCTATCTAGAATATGTACTTATTTTGTAGTTTTGTTGAGCTTTTTGGTAGCTTGTTGTGAGAATGAAATATGGAATTGCTTCCTCTTCTATTTTCCGTCTTTGTTGAGCGATGACTGATCGATAAGATTTGGTCAATACCCCTTCTGTTTGTTGTGGAAAAATGTTGAAATTATGTACTGTTAAAGATTTGCTAGCAAGAAGTTACGAATTGAGATCAGGACCTTATTTTTAGGGCACGGGATGGTTGTTGGACCTTATTTGAATTGGATCGGGTTCACACTAGGATTCCCCCATAATTTGATTTGAATTTGGCAAACAGCTAAAATATTGTAGCCAATAGGCCTTTGGTCCAATGGCATCAGGGAGTACACTTAAGTGCTAGGAGAATAGAAGTTATGAGTTCAACTCGATCCTCCTCCAAACTTCCAAAGTGTTGATCTAACTGTTTTAACAATACTGACTTTACTGATAAAAAAGATAAACAATTAAAATATTTTAGGTATGTGAATTGATGGATCCAAAATGGCCTTTAAGTGCCTATTATACACAAATTTCAAATTCCATTTGTGGGCTTTTGTAACTTTATTGGACCCACTTTGGTAATTAAAATCGTTCGAACTTTAGACCTCTTCGAGATAAACAATTCACGCTAACAGTCACGTTGACCCGATTCATATGATTACGAGCTAATTTCTTAGGGGGGAAAAAAAAAACAACTTCATGTCACTCCTAATCAAATCCACTGTATCAGATATGTACTGGATGGATATGATGGATTTGCTTTAATGAGTGGAACTCAATAACTTTTGTCGGTGATTTTACTGGGAGCATTTCCAAGTCGGACACCCCGCCCCCCAATTATCAATGAATAAGAACTATCTCTAGTCCGTGTTTAACGGTAATATAACTCTTTACAATTCGGTAATATATTTTATATCATTTCCTGTGTTATTTTTTCAATTCTATGGGGTTTGTTGTTTGGTTGGTGCTAGTGGAGTTGTCTGCCCCTCCAGGTATGCCTCGGGTTGTATTTGCTTGTAAACTGTTTGCGTTATCAATATATTTCTTGTTGTTGTTCAAAAAAAAAATTTTTATTTTGACGAGTAGTCTTACAGCAAAATATTTTGGACTCTAATTTTGAGTCATACTAATCTGTTTATTTGTTTAAGTTACAGTGACTTGCTAAACCTTTTTTTTTTTTTTTTTCAATTTGTTCCATATATTTGACTGTTTTTGTCATAAAGAATTACAATCCGTAGATCATTGTCCGGAGGTTCTCAGAAAAACTAAAAAATAAAGAATATGAAAAATGAAGCTAGACTAAGCCCCTCCTAATATATGTTTTTGATTTGATGGAATTCTGCAGTTGTCTGAGCCAGAACAAGGATGACTAATGAGAATAATTAGCAGAAGTCATCAAAATTGATCGATATCAAGGGGCATGTGCAGCCAATTAACATGGAATATTATATCAAATTACTACACGGCATTTGGGAAGAACTAGGAGCTTTCAGTCAACTATGATTACCGTAAATGTTCCATGTTTATTGTCTTACCGTCCATTCATTTTGGAATGAGACCAATTGTAAGTGTCGCTTCTTGCCGACACATTTAACCTCATCTCTTGTGAAATGAGACCATTCATTTTGGAATGGGGACCAATTGAGTGCAGTGGCCCTTTCCATAGTACAATGGCATAATTGGTCCCATTCGAGAAGAAAACCATTTTGCCCTAGAGACAGAAGAGTACCACAAAATAGAAAAGGGACAACCAGGTCCACCATATTGCTGTCATAGAGCCAAGCCAATTAGCCCGGGACAACAACTGATACCAAAAAGAAAGACTATTATGGGCAGATTTTTCATCATAGGCCCTACACTATTAATTTCCCCTCAACCACTCAAAATTAATTACTCTCGTCATTACACTTTCCAAACAGGAAAATGAGACTGCAAGACTGCAACTACACGAGGGAGGAGGAAGTCTCTGGGCAGATTTTTCAGCAGACTCCCTACACTTTTAATTTCCACTCAAAATCTGCCATGCGCGGCTTTATTTGTTTTGGGATTTAAAATTTTTGGCATGGTCTTTAATAATTTTTTTAATTTATCTCTCTTCACTCATTATCCTTTAAATTTTCCCTTAAAATTCAAACCGAATAGAGCCACCCTCATTTCTCTCCCTCCCAATCAAATTTTTGGCACAGTCTTTAATAATTTATTGGGAGATTTAGTGATAACTCCACTAAAGATATTTCATAAGTCCATAAGTCCACATGATAGTTTTATAAAGCCACAAGTTCACACAATCTAAACCCTAGGGTAAAAGTGTCTAAAATCCTAAATACCATGAAGCTGCCTAAACCAATAAAACCCTATAATATATAGAAAAATGCACCCTAAAATCCTATAAAAGTGCCTAAACTCTATGGTACCCTATCCTATAATAAAAAAGTGCACCCTAAAATCTTATAAAAGTGTCTAAACCCTAGGGTACTGACCGCGTTGTTCCGTGTAAAAAATAAATTTATAAACGCTTGGAGTTAACTACTACTCCGTAGAATAGTGGTCAAGACCGAGTGTTTATCCGCAGTGACAGATTAACTAAGTTACTATAATCCAATCAACTTCTAGATTAATTCAGAAAAGTAAAGATTGATTGGTTGATTTGTTTTGAAGAGCTAATTAAACTAAAAAGCAATTAATTAAAAGATTTAGAAACGATGGAAGAAAATATCTAGGGTTTCGAATTCACCCCGACCGCGTAACAACAATATGCATAAGCTAGGTTTATTTATTCAAATCAAAAGAGATTATCGCTAGGGCTTGCAAACCCTAACGATAATCATCAAGAAAATAATCGGATTGTCAAAAGGCATAGACTATCCCATAGCACGAACCGTCTCTTAGTAGCACGGTCTGGCCACCTACCAATACGATCTGTCTTACGAGCATAATTTATCTTAGAACTCCAACCACAAACAGTGAAAACCATTACAAAACTAGATATTTGAAATCGCTAATACAAATACTCAATCGACAGGTAGAAGTAAAATCAATTCATTCAATTGCAATGAAAAGGGTTTTGAGTCTTACAATCGATCCGAAAAACAAACCACAACCTATGCAGAGACAAAGTTACGTAGTGCAGAGTTTCATCGTCCCCCTAGATAAGGGTTTTAGCCGGCCATAAAAACGTGCGTAGCTTTTTCTTCTATTTTGCTCTCAGCCGAATGGTCTCTGAAGCGTCGTCTTGTTATGTGCGTGTATTGCTCCTTTTATATGCTGTCCTTTTCAAACATTTGTCCAGTAGATGAGAGACAACTAAGTTAGTTAGTTAAGTTTAGTGGAAGCTTAAGTGCTTCGCTAAGATATAAGATCAGTTAAAGGCGAGTTAAGTATTGGCTGTAACTCCTAAGTTGGGCCTCCCCAAGCAAGGTAAGTTCTCCCATGGCTTCTTTATCCTGTATTTTTGTTTCTTGTTCTTCCTCTCTATTACTTATAGATTACTTTCGCAAAGGAACTATTGCTATCTAGAATATGTACTCATCCTTTTGTAGTTTTGTTGAGCTTTTTGGTAGCTTGTTGTGAGAATGAAATATAGAATTGCTTCCTCTTCTATTTTTCTTCTTTGTTGAGCGATGACTGATCGATAAGTTTTGGTCAATGCCCCTTTTGTTTGTTGTGGAAAAATGTTGAAATTATGTACTGTAAGTTACAAATCGAGATCAAGACCTTATTTTTAGGGCATGGAGTGCCTGTGTGACCTTATTTGAATTGATTCGGGTTCACAACTAGGATTCCCCCATAATTTGATTTGAATCCGACAAACAACTGAAATATTGTAGCCAATAGGCCTTTGGTCCTACGGCAGAGTGCACTTAATTAAGTGCTATGAGAATATAAGTTATGAGTTCAACTCGGTCCTCCTCCAAATTTCCAAAGTGTTGATCTAACTATTTTAACAATACTTACTTTTCTAATAAAAAAGATAAACAATTGAAATATTTTAGGTATGTGAATTGATGGATCCAAAGTGGACTTGAGTGCCTATTGTACACAAATTTCAAATTCCATTTGTGGGCTTTTGTAACTTTATTGGACCCACTTTGGTAATTAAAATCGTTCGAACGTTAGACCTCTTTAAGATAAAGAATTCACGCTAATAGTCACGTTGATCCGATTCACGTCACTCCTAATCAAATCCACTATGTCAGATGTGCACTAGACGGATATGATGGATTCGCTTTAATGAGTGGAACTATCTCTAGTCCAAGTTTAACGGTAATATAACTCTTTACAATTCGGTAATATATTTTATATCATTTCCTGTGTTATTTTTTCAATTCTATGGGGTTTGTTGTTTGGTTGGTGCTAGTCTAGTTGTCTGTCCCTCCGGGTATGCCTCGGGTTGTATTTGCTTGTAAACTGTTTGCATTATCAATATATTTCTTGTTGTTCTTCAAATAAAAAATAAAAAATTTGACGAGTAGTCTTACAGCAAAATATTTTGGACTCTAATTTTGAGTCATATTGATCTGTTTATTTGTTTAAGTTACAGTGACTTGCTAAACATTTTTTTTTTTTCAATTTGTTCCATATATTTGACTGTTTTTGTCATAAAGAATTACAATCCGTAAATCATTGTCCAGAGGTTCTCAGAAAAACTAAAAAATAAAGAAATATGAAAAATGAAGCTAGACTAAGCTCCTCCTAATACAATTCTCTCTTTTCGGATTCCAACAGATGAAATCACCTGACTTTTCTTTGAAAGGCGAAATTAAGCCACGCCCCCCACAATAATTTAATTAAGTTTTTATCTGATCTCAATTTATATATGCTTCGCTTAGGAAACAAATTGAATCAAAAAATAGAGATGAAAAACAAGCACAGTGCTCCTACTTTTTTATGCTAGTTGGAACACAAACAAGGTAAGGGAGAATGCAACACAAAAAAGTAGATCGAGCCATGCCAGTAGGCCCGTGGACAAGAACTAGTTTGTTTTGAGGAGGGACGAGAACTAGTGGAGCTTAAAGAAATCAATGTTCGGTGACTTTATTCGGATAATGATTCTGAACAATTTAACTTAAAGAAATCAATGCTCGGTGACTTTATTGGGATAATGATTCTGAACATTTTATTTTTGGGCAAATTGAATAGAAGAACATATTATAAGGATTTGGGCTACAATAAGGACATAAATATTTTCCCGTAAACTCTACAAGACATTTTGTCCAGGGTTTACAAAAAATCCCTCCCAAAGTTGACATGCGTTGACCAAGGTTGACTGGCGTTGAAAGTGCCTAAAATTCTAGGATACCCTATGAAAATGCCTAAAACCCTAGGGTACCCTATGAAAGTGCACTCTAAAACCCTAGGGTATCTTATAAAAGTGTCTAAAACCCTAGGGTACCCTATGAAAGTGCACTCTAAAACCCTAGGGTATCTTATGAAATTGTCTAAAACCCTAGGGTACCCTATGAAAGTGCAACAAGATCGAAAAACACGAAAGGGAGACTACTTTGATTAATCTTCATCTACGGCTTGAATGAGCGAAAATAACCACTACATTATGCCCACCAAAACCAAATGAGTTAGAGATACCTGCACGAAATAGGCAAATTTGGTTAGTGAATGTTGAAATATTATTGATGAAGCGGTTTCCAGCACCTTCGGAAAAGAGGTCCTTCGGCCGCTCACCTGATGACCTCCAAAATAGAAAATGTAAACTATGGGCACCGGCGTGGCTGTCGCCATCACCCCTCCGATGCCTAAGTCAATAGAGATATGGTGAGAGTCGAGTTTATTGTGTATGAGTCTCGTACCTTTGTGATATGGAGGTATGATCTTTATATAGGCATCTTAGGAGGAATCCCTTAGGACTGGGACTCTTAAGTCTCATCCATTCGTGGCGGGTATAGATAAGTGTTGGAGTATCCTCCTTACCTTAGGACTCCTTTAACCTTTATCAGGTTTGAGGAATCCCCTCACCTTTGGACTCTGCGATTGTTATTGTGAGTCTTTACGGTGCAAGGATTTCTATTAGAACCGGGACCTTTTGGGTTTATCCGTACATGACAACATTAATGAGCTTTGGAGTGTCCTCCCTAGCTCAGGACTCTTTGACTCTTATCTAGGTCAATAGTCCTTGTGACATATAGAGGTTTATTCCTTGGGATCTCTGATCCTTATCCTTTACTGATGGATTAGACCTTGGTTATTTCAGGAGTCCTTTAGACTGTATGATTTCCCTCCATAGAGTATTTTATAGTGATTGGTTTCAGGTGGTTAACTTAACACTTCTCTTACTCTCCCAGCTCTAAGACCGAGCTGGAGGTAACACCTCCCAAGCTTAGCTCCTTGGCTGAACTGGGCATGAGCTGTGCTCATAGGTTGACCTCTACCCCTAGGCTGGTCTACTGAGCTAAGCTCTGAGTCCTTGGGCCCTCTAAATGGCCCTTCATGTTGTGTTGGGCTTAATTGCCCAGGCTGACCTTGGGAGGTTAGTTTATACTTATCATTTATCAATTAAAATTTTGGAATATGAGGAATTTGGATAACAAAATCACGCCTCTCCTTTAAGGACAGTAACAGCCGTAAGAATAGTGTTGTGATGATCACATTGTACAGTTCAATCGGCTCTCTAAGTATCGAAATTGAGTGAAATCTGAAAAGAGTACAAATCTACTAAATGAAATCCGGAGAACCGACTTTGACTCTCTCGCTCTCGCTCTCGATCGTTTGCTTGGCAACAATAGTAAGAACAGTGCCATCATGATCACATAGTACAGTTCAATCGGCTCACTAATTACCGAAATTGAGTGAAATCCGTAAAGAGAGTACAAATCTGCTGAGTGAAATCTGGAAAATCAACTTCGACTCTCTCGCTCTCGATCGTTCCCAAGCAAAAGGCCATAGTTTTCAAACAAAAGACGAAATACCAAAACTAACCCTAGCTCCATACATGCAAGGACAAAACAGGAACGAAAACTTCAGAGGTCAATAAAATAAATTCAAGTCATGACTTGGCTTACCATTGTTGGTTCTTTTATTACAAGTGTATAGATTTAAAAGAAAAAAGATATTTTTTGCGTTAGCCAAACAAAATCCTTGTCTTATTAATGGCAATTTTGTCTTTTCACAGATTCTGGACTCTAAAATATTTTTATTAATAGACTCTACACATCACAGAAACTTAGGCTGAACTAAAGCTCCTATAAGGGTGTTTCATTTGGACTTTAGACTAATATGTTGTTTTTTTTTTTTTTTTTGAGAGTTGAATATCAAGTTTTTATTTAAGCATGACTCTTTATAATTCACTAAAGGATGTTATTTAAGTGGAGCGCGAAAATCAAATTCTTATTTTTAATTATAGAAATAGAGACATTAATAAAAAGAAAATTGATTTTCATGCTCCACTTTTGTACGCAGGCCTACACTTTGTACATGAAGTTACTAGTAACTCTACGTTAAAAGTGAAGCACCAAAATCAGCATCCTTAAAGATATTCACCAATCCTATGGATACCGACCCAAGGGGTGTGGATGATCCGAAACCGTTCAATAATTTTAAAAAATAAAACCGAGTAGGCCTCATGCTAAATCAGCTCAATCCTATATGTTTAGCTGCTCGATCCGATATGTTTAGGCCTACACTTTGTGTCTTTATGAGATGATTTATTTTGTGAGGAAGAGAAGTGGCAAAATCAATTTCCAAACAAAGTCACTGTTGTCATCTAGGTGGCATAAAGACACTGGATAATGAGATTACTACAATATAAGAATTTTCAGATCTTCTTTTGGGTATGCTCACCTCTGCTCTGAGCTTTAGAAAACCATCTGCTTGATTTTCTCGTCATATTTTCACCTCTCTCTTCCAAAGCATGGCCAGTACTAGCAGTGAAGCCCCTCCTCCCTCATCACCTTCTGAAACTCCAACCGTCAACAATTATACCAAAGCCAAATCCAAGTCCTGCTCAATACGAAATTTGGTAGCCAATTTCAAGGCCAAGTTTTTTGTCTCCAAACCCAAACCGCTTGACAACAACCACCACAACGCAGCTTCCAGCAGTACTGCAACCACTAACAAAAATGACGACGACAGTGGAGCTCTTTCCCTCTCTTCTAAAATGATCCGTAAACATCTTCTCCTCGTGGATTCAGCCTTTGCAGAGGCGAAGAAGTATATGGACCACGGTGGAGCTCTTTTCCTCTCTTCTAACATGATCCGTAATAATCTCCTCCTCGTGGATTCAGCAGCCTTTGCAGAGGCGAAGAAGTACATGGACCACCTGAATGTTAAAATCAACAAAGCCCACGAGAAATTTGAGGAGCTCCAAACATTGGGCGGCAGTCTGAGAGACTTTGACGAACTCCGGAAGGAGGTCGCGAAGATAAGGTTGCAGATCTCTTCGCACGTGAAAATCCGTCATGCCGATTCCAACCCACATCGTAAGCGGTGGCCTAATATAAACGAGGCCGAGGACGGGGTGTCGCACTTCTTCTACAAGGAGCCAGAGGATACGCACACTGGTGATTTTGATGGCCTATTAGAAGCTTTCCATCACCTCTGCCGGCGATGGCGTCATTGTTTGTTATGTTTCTTCAAGTTCCCACCAGCGGCAATTATAAAGAGAACCACGATGATTTACCTGTGGGTAGGCCTAGGATATACCTCGGTTCTCATTGAGGATGATCGGCATGATAGCAATATGATATTTGATGAGCTTGTTGAGAAGGGCTTCATCCAACCTATCTACCAAAATGGCTCCTTGGTGCCAGAGAGTTACAGAATGAGCATTTCTGTTCGTTCTGCTTTATACGAAGCAGCTAAAGCTAGGGGATTTACTTCAAACCATAATCTTGATTTGGATCTTGAAAATGATAATCTTGATTTGGATCTTGAAAATGATGCGGGTCATCGATTGGGGCATACATGTCTAGTCAACATTGGTGAAGCCATTATTAACTGGGAGCCCGAAATATTTGATAATATCGAGCATATCAGATGTCTTCATCTCGGAAGGTGGCAAAGCTCGGCTACGCACCACATTGAACTAGCAGACACCAAAATTCTCCGTAGACTGAAGAATCTAAAGAGCTTAACGTTTCTTAGCCTTCGAGGAATTTCGATGATCACGGAGCTCCCCGCATCCATTTTAGAGCTCAAGAATTTGGTGATCTTAGATCTCCGAGCATGTCATAATCTTGAGGCAATTCCTGAGGATGTCAGTTTGCTCCGGTGGTTGACACAGTTGGACATGTCCGAGTGTTACTTTCTAGAACACATGCCCAAGAGTCTTGCTCAACTAACAAACCTTGAAGTCCTTAAGGGATTCATCATTGGAGATTTCAAGAACAACAAACAATCATGCACTCTGCAAGATTTGTCAATCCTTCTAAAGTTGAGAAAACTTAGTATCTACGTAAGTGTGAAAGACTTTCGCAAACTGTGGGATTTTGATGATTTAAAAAATTTTAGACACCTACTAAAGTTGACAATATCATGGGGAGGATGCTCTTTACTTGGTGAAAGCCGCAAACAAAGTCAAGAAGAAGCACACATGGAACTATTCAGACCACGGGTCCCTTTGACACTTCCTCCCATTTTGCAGAAACTAGACCTTCGGTGTTTCCCTGCGGCAAATCTAACCATTTGGTTGAGGCCTGCCAGAATGAACAAAGTACTAAAGAAACTCAATATTAGAGGAGGGCTACTATGTGATCTAGGCCAAATTCAAAAAGGTCAAGGAGAGTGGCGGCACGTGGAGATATTGCGTTTGAAGTACTTGAGCAAATTAGAGATAGATTGGAGGGAACTGAGGATATTATTTCCCAATTTAATTTACTTGCACCAAGAAGAATGCCCCAAGTTAACTAACTTCCTGTGTGATGAGAGGGGCGTGTGGATGAACATGGAGGCCGTTGATTCAAACATGCAGTTGCAGAAATACCTCAAAACCAGCGGCAGGATCAGCTCAAGTTCTATGTCGGGATCTGATCCAACCTTAGCTCAGAATGCCCCAAGTTAAGGGAGCGTTAAGTATTGGCTGTAACTTACTCCTAAGTGGAGCCTCCCCAAGCAAGGTAGGTTCTCCCGTGGCTTTTTTTATCCTGTTTTTTTTTTCTTGTTCTTCATCTCTATAACTTAGATTATTTCGCAAAGGAACTATTGCTACCTAGAATATGTACTCATGTTAATTAATTCTCTTATTCAGTTCAATGAGTGATATTTCCTCTTGTTAAATTAATTTTATATAACTAGTATGGATATTGCCCAAGGGTTATTTGTCTAAGTCTTCGCCGTAATCACTGTAAGATTGCATTTGAGAAAGCTTTAAGTATTTTCTTTTGTAGTGTTTTCTTTTTTGTAGAAACAGTGCATGAGGTTGCGGTAAGTATTGAAATGAGTTAGAGATGATCAATTGAAGATGTTAAAGCGGAATTCTTTTGCGCTAAAGCCTTTAGTGAGATTATATATATATATATATATATATATATATATGCACAAACAAACTCACAAATTAATTCAATTACAATGTATGGACAAACAAACTCACACTCATCACAATGTATGGCCAATAGACCCGTCGACAAGAACTGAAACCAAAAGCTAGATGTACTTTTCGACTTCTGTCAAAAGACATAAACAAGGCAACAGCCAATAGCATTATAGTTGGGGTAAATAGTCCTTTCGTTGAGGCCCATGGACCGAATAATCGTCCGTCGTCTCCCTCTTTATATATACTAGCAATAGGTTAAAAATTATCCAAAATAGGTTTGTAATTTTCTTATTGCTGTTCATTTGTGTTCATCAATATATTTGCATAATCATGCTTAGGTAGGATTCGTCTAAATGCAAAAGTTCATTCATTTGCAAGAGCTCGTTTTCAAGGAAAAAATAAAACCAATAACCAAAATAAATCCTTTTTGTCATTATGCTATATCAAAAATAATATGTACTCGCCGATAAATAAAAAAAACGATATGTACATTGCAAAATGTGATAAATTCTTAACATAACACATCAATCAACCAACAGCAAAAGAATATATTGCATGTGAAGTCTCCAAACTATATTCTCTTCTTTTTTTTCCGTTAATCCTAATCTAATTTATCCTGGGGAACTTGGGGAGGGGTGCTTACAGGACGCGAAATACCGTGTGCCACTGTGTCGGTATTATGAGTGAATTCTCAAACTAAAACCTGGGGATAAAGAAATTAACGTAGTCTCTAAAACAGAACTAAATACTGATAAATGGACACAGATACAACATAAAAACAACAATTATTCAAATCGTGCTCAATAATGTTTTTGAAAGAAATTTCACACCAAAGAAAATCCGCAGTTCTGTAGAGGGGGGAAATTGAAAACTTTTAAATAGATTTGGAATATACAGAATACATCGTGTCAATTTCAGTGAAGACTGACTTTTGGGGTTAGCGGGAAGACTGAGGTCTAAGTCATGGTTTAGGGCCATTGAAATTTCAACTTTGGTGAAAAATAAGGGCTGCCCGTGGATCGGTTCGATTCTCAATTCAATCCGCTTGCGGCGGATTGTTATTTTCTTCATTCACCACCCATCTGTGAGTGTTATTTGGTTGGATCGGTTTGGATGCGGTTTGGGCGAATTTGAGCCTGCAATTCATTTTTTTTAGTTTTTTTATATGTTCCAAAAAATTGAAAAATAACCCATTCTTCAAATTTTCACTAACGGAACTCTGAAAAGCTTATTGCCACAAGTAACGATCTTGATACAACATCTAATCATCCCAATTATTTCTCTCTCCTCTACACCATCTTCACCCACCGTCACTGTCTCTACATGTAACAAAGATGAACCAAATAAACACGGTCAAAATGGCTCGTAACTACAAAACATTCGAGGAGAGAGAGAGAGAGAGAGAGGCATAAGTCGGACCGTCAGAGTAAGTGTGTGAGACAGAGTTAGGTTAGGGTTTTGTTTTAAATTTGTGTTTACGCGTTTTTTTTTTTTTTTTTTTTTTACTTTGGGCGGATTGGTTTGGATTGAACCGGACCCGATCCGCCAAATTGGGTGTATTTGGATCCTCTTCCACCCGTCGCATACATCGGTTTGGTTCGAGGACGGATCAATTTAGTCGGTTTTCGACGGTTCGATTGATCCACTGAGGAGCCCTCTGCAGTATACATCATTTCAATTTCAGGGAAGACTGACTTGGGGCAAGTGGGAAGACTCAAAGTCTGAGTCATGGCTTAAGGCCACTGAAATTTCAACTTCAGTGTGAAAAATATACAGAACACATCGTGTCAATTTCGATGAAGACTGACTTGGGGCAAGTGGGAAGACTCAAGGTCTGAGTCTAGGTTTAGGGCCATTGAAATTTTAACTTTGGTGTGCCGTGCTTAGAGGAATACAAAATCATACTCAGAACGTCACCGCATCAATTAAAAAATTTTATACTTTCTCCCAAGTAAGAGTGTTGCGCCTTAACCATCTGCTTGATTTTCTCCTCAAATTCTCCATCTCTCTCTCTCTATCTAAAGAGCATGGCCGGTACTAGCAGTGAAGCCCCTCCTTCCTCATCACCTGCTGAAACTCCAACCATCAACAATTCTACCAAAGCCAAATCCAAGTCCTGCTCAATACGAAATTTGCTAGCCAATTTCAAGGCCAAGTCTTTTGTCTCCAAACCCCAACCGCTTGAGAACCACCACCACCACAATGCAGCAGCTTCCACCAGTACTGTAACCACCAACAAAAACGACAACCACGGTGGAGCTCTTTCCCTCTCTTCTGAAACGATCCGTAATCATCTCCTCCTCGTGGATTCGGCCTTTGAAGTGGCGAAGAAGTACATGGACCACGGTGGAGCTCTTTTCCTCTCTTCTAACATGATCCGTAATAATCTCCTCCTCGCGGATTCGGCGGCCTTTGCAGAGGCGAAGAAGTACATGGACCACCTGAATGTTAAGATCAACAAGGCCCGCGAGAAATTTGAGGAGCTACAGACATTGGGCGGCAGTCTGAGAGACTTTGACGAACTCCGAAAGGACATCGCCAAGCTGAGGTTGCAGATCTCTTCGCACGTGAAAGTCCGTTCTGCCGATTCCAACCCGCATCGTAAGCGGTGGCCTAATATAAATGAGGCCGAGGATGGAATGTCTCACTTCTTCTACAAGGAGCCACGGGTTACGCACACTAGTGATTTTGATGGCCGAATATTGAAAGCTTTCCATGACCTCAATGAGGGATTGCAGCCTTGTTTGTTATGTTTCTTCAAGTTCCCACCAGAGGCAACCATAAAGATAACGACGATGATTTACCTGTGGATAGGTATCATGGGATACAACTGGAGGTTCAAGAATCGACAACTCAGATTCATTTCCAGTTATGATTATTTCAATGGGATCTTTGCTGAGCTTGTTGAGAAGGGCTTCATCCAACCTATCTACCAAAAATGCTCCTTGGTGCCAGTGTTTACATCCTAAAAGTGCTACCCAATGAAAAAATTCCACGTGGCCCCGAACGGTACGGCAATTGCAAAAAACCTGTCCCAGTCGAGTGCCAATTGCAGAGGATTGCGGGAGTTAAAAAGGACACTGTTTTATGACAAACGGTGTCGTTTTAGAGTGAACCGATGTCGTTTGAGTAGTAATTAAACGATGGTTTAAGAGGATATTGGATCTAACCATTAATTTAAGACTTTACGATCATCTAACGGTGTCCTCACTGCCCTGTTTTATAACTGAAATTAGGTGCAATTGCAGGGAATCATTTTTGAAGGCAAACACGTTGCATTAGTTCACGTTGCTTGAAAATAGGGATCACGATCCAGGAAGTGGCCATGAACACCATGATCGAAGCAAGCAGGGGAAGAAGGAATTCTGGAAATATCAGGGTAACCGTTCGAAGACCCCCCTCAACCGTTTTATGTGGCCAACGTGGGTATCAATCGAAGACGTGGGATTCGAAGGCAAGATCAGCGTCTATAAATAGAAGAAGCAATTGAAGAGAAGACACGGAAAAAATCCATATCATCTGACAATTCATACTAAATGATTGCTCAGAGATCTATCTTAGATTAGCTTTAGTTTAGAATAGGGTCTTTTTTGTAAGTTGAAGGCTTATTTGCATGTAAGACTGCTTTTGATTAAATTCAAGTTTTCTTATTTCCTTTAAGTTCTTTTCTTACCAAAGAATAGTTGTTTGCAAGTTCGCTTTTGATTAAATTCAGTGGGCTTGCATTTCTTTATTATTCTTGATAGAATCTTAAGAGTGTTGTATACAAACTTACCTTCGATTAGATTCAGGTTTGTTTGTGTTCAATCATCTTTTCTGATTTCGAAGCGCGTCAATCTTTTATTTGGTTGATACCTTAAGGAAAAATCCTCTTAGTTGAGGTAATCGAACGGATAACACAATTGCCTGATTGAAATTAGTTGTTTCAAATCATTTTGAAAAGAGTAATTTCTTCGTTGAAGTTATTTCTTTTCTGGCACGCCCGCACACAATTATTTGTCGATTGATTTGAGTTAATTCAGCCCAAACAATTTTTGGCACGCCCAGTGGGACATCGAAGGTGTCAAAATGCCAAGGCTTCGAAAGCAGATAGGGACACCTGTTGGTGGTCAAGTGCCAGAGGAACAAGCTGTGCCGGAACAGGCCACGGAGCAGGGAACGCCTATGAATCATGAGTTTTCCCAATTGGCTCCCGAAATGGGAGAGCTTCCTTATGAGGAGCCTTCTTATGAAGTACCTCCCTATGAAGGGCCTCCAAATTTCCAAACGGGACAAGCCAGTGGTAAAGACCATGATAAGGAGGAAATGTTCAGAGAAATGATGATAGCTTTTCGAGAGATGGCTCAAACCCAAAGAGCCATGATCAAAAGCATAAGAAGTAGGTTGCCCAACTTAGAGGTAACAAGAAACAGTCCAGGGAATATTGGGCTAGATGATCATGCTAATTCAACTACTCACCAAAGTCCCTTCGAAGGAAGGCTTGGAGAGAATGTTGGTCAGGGTAAGATAAGGTCTAGAAAGGGTAAGGAAAAAATGTATCCAGAGGAAATACCACAATCTTGGTATGAGCCTTTGAAGCCTACAAAGCCTGTCTTCGAAATCCCAGACCAATCCCATGGAATTCCTATTGGAATTCCAAGAAATGTCAGAGACAGGCAAAGCGTTAATCCTCTCTTCGAACCCACACTTGGGGGATGGGAGGATGATGTAGAGCTAGAACGAGGTTATAGACCTGAGAAAACGAGGGATAACGCACAGCCTTCTCGTCAGAGTCTCCCAAATACCAAAAATCCCACCACAGCGGTTTATGGAAGCCATAGGCCTGCTCGGGTGAACAATACGGCCAACCCAATGCAGCAACCTTGGTATGGGAGATTTCCCAGAGAAAACCAAGAGGATTTTAACACTATAAGGGAAACGCATAGAGATGACTTGGTAGAACCAAATCCACCGGTAGGGAATCAAGAACAAAATTTCCTTGTAGGCAATCCAATACTAAGAGACCAAGTTATGGACCTCATACAAGAAGTTTGTGGGCCTCGAACTCGGGGGGTACAACCTCAAATCTATAGAAAACCATATCCAGAATGGGTTGACACAACATTTCAGATCCCTAGAGAATTTAAAATCCCAGACTTTACTTTGTTTTATGGGGATGGGAGGCAATCTTCTATAGAACATATTGCTAGGTTTTCTGCCCAATGTAAGAACTTGGCTCAGAATGGTTTCATGAAGTTGAAATTGTTCCCGAATTCTTTGTCTGGGCCAGCTTTTGCATGGTAAACAAATTTGCCTGCAGAGTCGATAACAAGTTGGTTTCAAATGGAAGAGGCATTTCATGCACAATTCTTTAATGCTGAGCCTGAAGTCTCTATGGCAGACTTAGCTAGGTTAAAGCAGAAACCAGATGAAAAGGTAGCAGATTTCATATCTAGGTTCAAAAGGGCTAAAACCAAGTGCAAACTCCATCTGCCAGAGGCAGAGTTTGTGAGATTAGCACAAGATGGTTTAGAAAGGGAGCTTCGAAAGAGGTTTGATTCCACAGAGTTTAGGGACTTTGCAGATCTAACCTACAAAGTTGCTAGATATGAATCACTGCTAGAGGAAGATATGGATAGGCATAATTCCTCTTACCCAACATACTATAGGGATCCCAATTATGAAATAGATGCTGCTGAAATTATAGAGCACGAACCTTGTGTTTGTGAGCCCTTAATTCAGAAGAATGTCTCTCTTGGGCAGAAGTTCAAACAAAAGGAAATTACTAAAGTATATTCTTTTGATATATCTAAAGCTGATGAGATCTTTGACTTCTTGTTAAGAAAGAAAATCATTAAGCTGCCTTTGAATGTGAAACTGCCCACAGTGGAAGAAAAGAATGGAAAGACCTATTGCAAATGGCATGATTCTTGGTCTCATTCAACTAAATCTTGTAATGTTTTTCGTGACAGAATCCAGGAACAAATCAAGAAAGGAAGAATCAAATTCCCTGAAAAGACTATGGGGATAGATGCAGTGCCTTTTCCAAAGGTAGAAGAGGTCAACACCAGTGTGCCCTCCTCACTGGCTCAAACTGTCAAGAAATATTGGCAGGACAAAGAAGCACCAGTGAACATGAATACTGTTCAATATGGAAGGGGCAAGCCATACGCTGGCCACCCTCGAGGCATGGGAGCAAGGCCAAGTTCCTATAGGCGAGCCAATGATGGTTTTTCTTTGCAGAAATTCCCAGGTAATAATCACCTGCCTATGCTAGAAGCCTCATTTTTGGAGTGCCTGTGTGTAGGATGCAGGGCCAACTATTTGGTTTTCAAGGACTTGGATAGAAAGGGCGTGAGTTTTTTCCCAAAAGAATTGGGAATGAAAAGAATGGCCCCAGTTCAAGCAAAGCCAAGCGACAGCAAGTCTTGGTTGGCACCAAAAAGGGACATGCCTACTAGCCCTGTTCCAGCGATCCACAGAAGGGAGCTGCCACCTTCGAAGAAAGCCAATATTGGTCAGACATCGAAGGCGCAAGAAGAAGCCAAACAAGAGGAATTCACCTTGGTGAAAGGGGTTCCTGACTGGTTTCTGAAGCAAGTTAAACCTGATTTGTTCCAAGGATACAAAGGTTCAAACAGGAATGCGAGCAGAACTTTCAAGCCACCAGTTTCGAACTCTGGAAACTGGGTGTTGATTAGGGATCCCAAGTCTCAGTTACCACAGATGGTTCCATTGCTCTCAAGAACTCAAAAGAGAAAGCTCCAGAGGAAGTATACGCTCTTCAGTCAGGAGAATCTTCAACGGGGGAAGAATCAAGCAGACGAGCAAAACCTAATCCAAGGTTCGACAGGATCGAAAGGGACCCAGAGGAATTTCGAACCCAGTACCACGAGAGGGAGACTTTGAAAAAGGTTGCCTCTGCTATGCTCGAAGAGGATCTTGATCCGCCTTCTCCTAACTCGCTGGCTAGTTATCAGTCTGGTTTGCTCGAGGCCATGGTGGTGGAACAACAGGGAATGGAAGGAACTTTTTCCCCTATGGAGGTATCGACACAAGAATTCGAAAAGAAGGATGCTGGGGAGATCGAAGCAGTTAGATCAATCAAAGAAGTGGCTACAATCCAATTTGGAGACCAGCCAGAAGTACAAGTTAATATGGTTTATCCAAGCTCTATGGATTTCTTCTCAAATGGTCAGATGTTCAAAGATCAGAATACTGCTTGGTCGAACTTGAGCGAGCCAGAGAATTCTGAAGAAACTCTGAGTAATAAGGAGTTAAATATCATATGCAACGACTGTGACCTGAAAGAAGTATCTCATATCGAGATGGGTAAGAACTTGGTACGTGAAATTGAGCAGAATCAAGAAAGTTTGGAGGTAAGCTCAAAGAAAGTGCTTGTTTCATGTCAGATTCCATGTCCGACGTCGAATGCCCCCTAATAATAGATTTAAATTATGTGGAAATTTCATATCCATTTAAACTACCTACTAATGCAATGAGACAACATTTGCGTCCATTATATATCACTGCACACTTTGATGGAGTCCCACTTAACAGAATCTTGGTGGATAATGGGGCTGCGGTGAACATTTTGCCTTTCCAAACTTTGAAAAAGTTAGGAAAAGGAAAAGCAAAATTGATTCCAACCAGCACATCCATTGCAGGATTTACTGGAGAAAGCCAACATGCCAGGGGAATCATCTCCATTAGATTGGCAGTAGGCGGAATAGAAACGGATACTGTTTTCTTTGTAGTTGACTCATATGCTAAATATAATGCTTTATTGGGAAGGGATTGGATTCATGTTAACGGATGTATTCCTTCCTCTATGCATCAGGAATTAATGATTGTTAAGTATGACAAAGGCAAAGAAGTGGGTGTTGAAGGAGTCAAAGCTGATCCACATCCATTTGGTGCCACGGCAAATTTTGCTGAAGCAGAAATGTACAAATCAGACGTAGTTCCTTTGAGTGAACTACTTCAAGCAGCCACCTACCCAACCAACGAGATGGAACTGGGGGAATTGGCAGAGCTGAAATCGAAGCTGAAGCAAGCTGTTGATTATGAATCAGACACCCCAAAAGATGATGCTGCTTGGATGTGAATCCAAGAGAGAGGCTGAAGAGAAAGCCAACTCATTGGCTTTAGTAAAATATGTTGCTCTGGGAATCGAACATAAGATCCAGGAAGAGAACATATGGGAAGAGGTTATGCAGAACGATAACCCTCATGTGAAAGAAATCCAACTCACTTCTGAGGAACGGGTGGAATCACAAGATCTGTTAGAAGAAGTAAGGTTGGGAGATGCACAAAACCCCAATCCAGTGCTTATCAATAAACAGCTTGAACCTGGTATGAAAGCTGAATTGGTGGCACTATTAAAAGCAAATAAGGAATGCTTTGCATGGAGTTACAAGGAACTACCTGGCTTGGACAGGGGATTGGTGGAGCATAGGTTACCTATCAAGCCACAATTCAAACCTGTGAAACAACCAACCAGGAAGATGAGTCCAGAAACTATTGCAGGTGTTAAAAAGGAAATGCAGAGGCTTCTAGATGCAGGCTTCATTAGAACAGCCAGGTATGTTGAATGGCTATCTAATATAGTTCCAGTCCCTAAAAAGAATGGAACTATCAGAATTTGTGTTGATTTTCGAAACCTAAATACTGCGACTCCTAAGGATGAATACCCAATGCCTAATGTGGATACACTTGTGGACAGTTCTGCTGGCCACAAGATATTGTCTGTTTTAGATGGGCATTCAGGGTACAATCAAATCTGCATAGCAGAAGAAGATGTGCACAAAACAGCATTTGCCTGCCCAGGTAACATTGGCATCTTCGAATGGGTTAAAATGCCATTTGGGCTAAAGAATGCTGGGGCAACATATCAAAGAGCAATGAACACTATTTTTCATGATTTAGTGGGAACTTTTCTGGAGTGTTACATAGATGATATCATTGTGAAGTCAAACTCTGATGAGGATCATCTACAACACTTAGAAAAGACATTTCAGCAAATGAAACGCTATCAGCTGAAGTTAAATCCAGAGAAATGTGCTTTTGGAGTATCAGCTGGGAAGTTTTTAGGATATCTAGTTCACAGCAAAGGAATACAGGTTGACAGAAACAAAGCTAAGGCCATCATTGAGGCTAAACCACCTTCTACTAAGAAGGAGTTGCAAAGGTTTCTTGGTCAATTAAATTTCCTTCGAAGATTTGTATCTAATACTGCAGGGAAAACTAAAATTTTCTCTTCTTTGTTGAAACTGAAGGAAGGGGAAGAATTCAAGTGGTCAGAGGAGCATGATGAAGCCTTCGAAGCCATCAAAAGATACTTAGCCAACCCTCCTGTATTGGCACCTCCCATTGAAGGAAAGCCAGTAAAATTGTATTTAGCTGCAACACAAGACTCAATAGGTGTTCTGTTGGCTCAAGACAATGAGGATGGCAAAGAAAGAGCAGTTTATTATCTTAGTAGGTTTTTAAACTCTTGTGAATGCAAGTATGCTGCAGTAGAGAAATTATGTTTAGCTTTATTTTATGCTTCTAAGAAACTCAGGCACTATATGTTGCCTAGAATAACTTATGTTATTTCTCAAACTGATGTAATTAAGCACATGCTTTCTAAACCAGTGCTTAGTGGGAAGATTGGGAAATGGATAGTGTCTTTAATTGAGTTTTGTCTTAAGTATGTGCCTCAAAAGTCGATAAAAGGCCAAGCATTGGCCAATTTTTTGGCCGATCATCCAAATGAGTATGAGGCAGTAAGAACGCTGGAAGCTAGTACAGTTGAAATCAGGCCATGGAAATTGTGGTTCGATGGATCAAGAACTATTCAGATGGCTGGAGTGGGCATAATTCTGGAGTCCCCCCAAGGCTTGAAAACCAAATATGGTTTTCGACTCAGTGAGGGACAATGTTCCAATAACCAGGCAGAATATGAAGCCTTGATTATTGGACTAGAAATTTTGCTTAAATTAAGGGTTAGTGTTGCTGAAATCTTTGGAGACTCTCAGTTAGTGATTAACCAACTAAATGGACAGTTTAAATGTACCAGTCCAGCGCTGATAATCTATTATCAGCATGCAAAGAAGTTGATGGATCAATTTCATATGCTTACTTTAACTTATATTCCTAGGTTCTTTAATGAAGAGGCTGACGAAATAGCTCAAAGAGCATCTGGCTACAAAGTTTTATCAGAAATTGACAAGGAATTTTGTCAATTAACTTTGAGGAAATCCCTGCCTATGTTACACAATAGGTTGATGGACTTCGAAGTATTAAAAGTCGATGTTTTAACTCATCAAAACGCTGATTGGAGGCAAGCATTGATTGAATATCTAACCAAGCCAGACAGTGTTGCAGATAAGGCAACCAAGTTGAAAGCAATGAACTATATAATGTATAATAATGAGCTATTCAAGAGAGGAATGGATGGTCTTCTTTTGAAATGCTTGAGCAAGGTAAATGCATTTAAAGTAATGGCTGAAGTGCATGAAGGAATCTGTGGAGCACATCAAGCTGGCATAAAAATGAGATGGTTAATAAGGAGATACGGGTATTATTGGCCCACCATCCTCAAAGATTGTATAGATTATGCAAAGGGGTGCCAAGCTTGTCAAAAAACAGGTCCACTCAAGCATTTGCCAGTCACAGATTTGCAATACGTAATAAAACCATGGCCCTTTAGGGGATGGGCTATGGACATGATTGGGATGATTTATCCTCCTTCATTGGAAAAGCATAAATTTATCCTAGTGGCTACTGATTATTTCACAAAATGGGTAGAAGCCCAAGCCTATCAGGAGGTCAAACAAACCCACGTGATAGATTTCATAAAAGGGATCATATACAGGTTTGGGAGTCCTCAAACGATAACAGTAGACAATGGTTCCATATTCGAAGGACGATTGGTGAAGGATTTCGCCACGAATCATGGAATTTCATTAATATATACTAGTACTTACTATGCTCAGTCCAATGGTCAAGCAGAATCAACTAACAAAATTATCAAGAAGGGGATCCAAAAAATGGTGGATCAAAACCCAGAAATTTGGCATGATCTGTTACTTGATGTGTTATGGGCATATAGGAATACAAAAAGGACTAGTACGGGTACCACACCATTTGCATTAACATATGGGCATGACGCTGTGCTACCCATGGAGATCACTGTAAGATCCCAGCGAGTAGCATGTCAAAATGATTTAGATACAGGATCTTATCATCAGGCCATGCATATGGAATTGGAAGATATTGATGAGGCTAGAATAAAAGCCTTAAACCAGATTATGCTACAAAAAGCAAGAATAGCCAAAAGTTATAACAAAAAAGTGGCACTTCGAAGCTTCGATGAAGGAGACCTCGTATGGAAAGTTATCCTCCCTATTAGAGATAGGAGAGTTAAAAAGGATGGATTAGGGAAGTGGGCACCAACATGGAATGGGCCTTTTCAAATCCATAGGGTCTTAAGAGGGGGAGCTTATCATTTGAGAAATTTGAATGGATAGGTTCATCGAAGGAAGATAAATGGAAGACATCTGAAGGTTTATGTTCCTTCCATATGGGAGTCCTTCCACAAGCGGTAGTGTAAATGAGTTTGGTTACACATTGATGGTTCTGACTGGCTGATTTAGTGTTGAGTGGTTCGATGCTAAAAGCTTTTCTATAAAAGTTACCTTTAGTATTCGAAGTCACAAACAAGTTATCATAATACCAATCGAAGCTATAAAGATTCAAGAGTAGCCAAGCAAGAGTTTCATTTCATTAATAAAAAAAAAGAGACCCAAGCAGGTCTAAGTACAAAACAGACCCAAGTAGGTCTGAACAAAAAAAAAGAGGACCAACTCTGATCCCAAAAAAGCAAAAATAAAGACCATTGGTGATCTTCATAGTCCCAAAGGAGAATCTTCAAGAGGATCCTCCCTCTGGGGGACTTTTCGCCTCATGGGCCGAGAGGACGGTCGAAAGATCATCCCAGGTCCTAGCCAAGCAGAGGCGTGAAGCTGTTTCCACGCACACCAGCTGACTTCGAAGCTGAGCGATCTCACTTCGAAGGGCCTGGGACTCAGCGTGGGCGTCCCTCTTCAGCTCCATGATCATGTTAGTCAGGTTGGCCAATTGACTCATGAGATCAGCAAGACTTGGGTGGTTCTCAGCCATGTTTGTTTGAAAGAGATGCTGTGATCTTTTGACGTCTAGGTGTAGGTGTATTTATAGCCCAAAGAAATAACGGGAATCCGTCTCATTTATTACCATTATTAAATGGGTTGCAGACACATAAAGCCTGGAAGGTGAAGGGTTTGAGAGCGTTAAGCATCATACGTCAAGAGTATATGATCTTTTACAACTTACGAGGAGACGGCTAAGAAGCTACTGCAATTAAATGAGTTAGTTGGAACGATTGGAGTTACACTAGCTTAGTTTTCGAAGTATCAACACACTTCGAAGCAGAAGTAATAAATAGACATGGAGTAAAGAAGCACAGTATTGGAAGAAAGATTTCTGTTTGTATCTTCCTTCATGCTATCATGTTTTCATTAATAACATTAAATAGAATGGGATGGCTAAGAACACCAGTTTATTGGTCAAAGCCATTAGAATAAGATCGATACACTGGTAAATAATTTCTTTGCTCATAACAGTTACACAGAAGGTTACATTGGGGAACCTATCTAGGGCCTAATAATACCATGGTGGAGGATCTCTAGGGATCAACCAACCGAGATACAAAGACTTGAACCAAGCTTCGTTGGAACTTGATTTTCTATCTCCTTACAAGCTCCATTGGTAGGGAGATAGAGCTCAAAGCCCATTCTTGTCTTCGAAGCAACAGCCCGGTACAGACACATCATGAGTGTTGATGTGTCTATACCTAAGGGCTTTAGGGTTCAAGGGAAATATCATGAGCGTTGATGTGGCTATGTTTCGAAGTGTTTCCTCAAAAATACAAGACGAGGCTTCATGATGGTTATCTTTCTTGTAGCCTTACTGAAAAGCTTGGTTTGAATGATGCTACAGTGAGGAGAAATGGAGAAGATGATCGGTGAGTTTTTTCTTTCCCCAGAGACCTCTATTTATATTAGTAGATAGTCATTTATGGCTCTTTAAGATACGGTAGGTGAGGAGTTGGCATAGTAAGCTTTTGAGCAAGGAAAGGTACAAACTAGTGTTGATCTTAATTACAGTTGTACTTATCCCAAAAGTGAATAAAAAAAAGGTACAAGCTACGTGAAGTTACAAAAAGGGGCTTATTACATCATGAATGGTGGTTAGTAGCCCTCGAAGAGAATTAGAGTTAGTATCCAAAATTGAAGAATGGACAGCTCTTCTTCTCTGTTCCTCTCGAAGAGAAGGAATAAGCTGTGGAAGTGTTGACTCATCTCGTAATGCTTCGTCTTCAAGCTCTGGAAAGCCATTCGAAGTTTCAGCTATCTCTTCCCTGACCTTCTTCATTTCTTCTTGTAACCACTTCATCTTCTTGTCAAGTTCTGAAAGTTTATCCTTTCGGGCTTGATAAAGAGACAGACGAGAAGCAGTCTCAAGTGCTTTGGCTTCCAATTTGTTGGTTTTCTCAATGGTTGTGCCAATGCTCTCAGACAAGAAGTGATTATAAGCAATCAATTCACTAAATTGTTTAAGGTGCTGTTGAAGAGTGAAGTTGATTGAAGAAGGGAGTCCTTGGGAAAGAAGCAAGGCCTGATAACATACCTCGAAGTTATAGGTTAAACTATGTTCAATCAAAGCAGGAAGACCTAAATGATTTAAAGATTTCAGAAAACCTTTTAGTGTTAGAACTTCCTCCTTTGAGAGAACATGTTTAATGTTAAAGGAAGGTAAGTCAGAAGGCATGGAAGGGCTCAAAAGTTGTTGAAGGCTTTCGAGAGAATTCGAAGAAGAAGGAAGGATGGGTTCAGCAATCTGGTTACAAAATCTTTCCAATTGACTCTTGAAGAGGGATATATCAAAAACCACTAACGGCAAGTCAATTGGAGCAGAGGAAGATGTGGTATGATCTTCAAGAAAAAGGGCCATATCTGTTCCCTGCATAAGGATTATGAGTTAAGAGTAAGTAGAATGTAAAACAAGAAAGGAAAGGTATGATTGAGCATTAAGAGTACCTGGTCTAAGGAGGAGGCCAAACTGGAGCTTTGATCCTCAGCATTTCTAAGAATATGACTCTTCGAAGCCAGAGTAGGGACAATCCTTAAAGATCCCTCCCCTGAAACCGATAAGGGAGTAAAGGGGAAATCTCCCTGAAGGATGGGAAGTGGCCCCAGAGTCTTCGAAGGAGCCAAACTGGCCAGTACCTGTGCGAAGGTCGGCTCAGTAAGGAATGACAGCAAAGTGTGCATGTCAATATCCTTTGCAGCAAAGTCTTTCTGTATAGAAAGAGCTTGAACAGGGGATGCCTGTGAAAAACAAAAGAAAGTTAGAGTAAATCCTTTCATAATTCGAAAGGCGAGTATTCAGAAGATACCTGGTGAGGGGCATCTGCTGGCATTTGGATTAAGGGCTCTATCACTTCTTGTTGAGGGCAGGGAACAAGAGCTAGGTCCAACGCTTTAACAGGGGATGCAACTTGAGTCTACAACGAGGTTAACAGCAAGTCATGAGCACAGGAGACACATGAGAATGTATGCAGTTTAAACTAACTTACCTCTTTTGGGGAGGAAGGCTTTTTAGGAGAAACAGGCCTCTGGGGAGGAGTTGTTTTCCTCACATAACGGAGGGTCTCCTTCACCTGTCTTGTTTCACCTGGTTCGAACTCAAAAATTAGAATTACAGTAAAATCCTCTTATTCTTAAGGGAATACTGAATCATAAATGAGGAAGGAATTTACCTCTTGAGGCCAGTATCTCTGTGTCACTCTCTGTTTCTTCGTCGCTGGAAGAAATCTGAGGGTCACGCTTCCTGGTGGTCCTTGTCCTCTTCGAAGCTGAAAGGAAGGGGATAAGAAAGTGATTTGGACAAATGCTATGGGGGTTTAAAAGATTAATTAGAAGGAAGAAACCAACCTGGAGGTGCAGCTGAGGGCTCAAGATAGTGCTTGGTGGGAATTACTTCTGTAGGCTGAGAAGTAATCTTTCTCTTCTTCGAAGCACTTTCTGAAGAGGAGGTGGCACCTGTAGGATGGAATGCAGTTAGGTTTGGTTTCAGCAAAAGAGAAGAGATGTTCAGAGACAATTACCTCTTTTTTGTGTTACCCTCGTAGATTGCCTTCTTGGTGGAGAAGGGGGAACGACCATTGCGATTGGGGAGGCTTCGACTGGAGTCAATCTTTGTTCAACTTCGCCTCTAGCAATATCTTCGATCCCTCCAGCCAAACCAAATTCATTGTCAGAGGAGAAGGATGACAAGTTATCTTTTCCTCCGTGCCCAAACTCAGACTTCTCAAACCCAATGTGGGCTAGAAACTGCTTGAAGGGTTTAATCCCTGAGAGGAAGGAGCAGTTGGAGTACCACCAGTTGTCAAATGCAGGGGTGGTGCGCACTTCAGGTTCCTTGAACTCCTGAGTGACTGTCCTCCTCAATGCATGTCTGGCGTGGGCAAACCCCGTCAGGAATTGGTCAGCCATGATCGGTGATCGTTCAGACATACATATGTTGGCAAGGCCACAGTAAGGAGTGGATATGCCTTGAACAAAGTCCAGTTGCCTAGCAAATTGTGCAGGGCAATATACCTCTGCATGTGCTATGGACTTGAGGGTATTCGACGAGGAAATGAAGATTTCTCTGCTTGTAAGAATGTTGCCCCATGCTTGGAGAGCTCGAGAGGATCTTCCCTGTCTGTCTGCCAGAATGTCGAACAACCATGCGGGCCCAACAAGAGTGGGGTATGGATTGGGCCACTCCCTATCTGAGGCTAGACCAGCAAAAAAGCAGAAGTAGTACACCAAAGTCTGTGTTGTGCTATTTTCTGGGTGAACGTAGTTGTCACCATGAACATTGGGCGCCTCGACGACACCAGCAAGGGATGTGGGTGCTTTGAAGGGACCCAACTCAGGAAAGTAAGCATGAAGCCATAGTTGGATAAACCATTGGGGCCCTCCCTGCGAATAGTTCAAACCCTTCTGGTAGAAGTCGAACCCAGCTTTGTAGACGTGGCCCAAGAAGTAGGAAGCGAAGTCGAACTCTTCTCCCCTAGCAAGTGCCAGTGCCAATGGAACAAATTCATTCATCACTCTTTTCCCAGAGTGGCAGAAAATGTGTTTGCAGAGGGTGTAGAGAATGTAGGCGAAGAACTCTGTCTCAGTTACTTCTCCTACCAATTTCTTTTCCCTGTGGTAGAACTGGGAAAAGGCTCCGTTGGTGGCAGTCAAACGAGTAAATCCTTCGGGAAGATGGAACTCCTTGGTAGGGTCGAATTGGGGGCCATATGGGATAAGCCCCAGCATTTGGGTAACATCCAGAACTGTGGGTGCCATCATGCCACAGTTAAAGCGAAAGAAATTGAAAGATGGGTCCCAAAAGGCCAAGGCGGCCTGAATCAGAGAAGGATTTTGTGGGACCCCCCTTCGAAGGAGGGTAATAATTCTTTTTAAACCCACCTTCTCTAAGTCATCCGACTTCGCAGCTAACATACGAGTGGTCCATATCTTCCAATCCTTGTCCAATGTGGGCCAGCAAGGAAAGGATTTCCTTGGGAAGTTTTGCCAATCTTGGTCTAAACAAGCTCGAATTTCAGCATCTCCCAATCGAGGGTAATAAAGAGAAAGGGAAGCAGGAATTTCTCCTATAAATTGAGGACCCAAAATGTAAGTACCTTCTTCGCTAGGGTTTGGAATGAAGATCCTAGCATCAAGATAGGGCTCTTCAGTCGGTCCTGGTGTTTGTCCTGACACGAACCGTCTCAAGGCCAAAGAGGGAGTGACATGTTCTCGAATTGCTGGATTGCTGGAAGAGGCCATTGATTCAGTTTGGGTTTAGTGTTGTTAAAGAAGGAGAGGAGAGAGAGTTCTGTTCTTGAGAGTTTTGAGTTTGAGAGAGCTTGAACGCATTGAGTGTAAGGGGTGGTTTTGAATGAATTCCGCTTTTATACTCCTGCAAGTGGGCCAGGCCTGTAGTGGGCCCGTACCCTGGGGTCCGCTAGGTTTGTTTTTTTCTCTTTAGTAGAGTTATTATTGTTAGAATTTCTATTTTAACAATAAACCCAAGTCCAGCGTGGAAAGAAAGGGAAATTTCATTGAATAAACCTACTGGATTACAAAATTGAAATTTACGTATTTACAAAAAGGAAAAGAGCAAAATAAGGGAAATCCTAATTCCTATGAAAAGAAATATAAATTAGGCCTTCGAAGGGCCTGAGTGCTGAGAGGTTGCTTTTTTATTCTCAAAGTAATGAGGAAAGGACCAAGTAACCAGACTATGGAACTTGTTCCATGCAAACTGGAGGAATTTCAGCTCCATTTTCCTCATGTCTTCTTTGGAGTCTGACTCCAATTTTTTCTCCAGCAGGGGCCTAAAGCAGAGCACCAAAGCTTTGGCTTTCCTTCGAAGCCGAGCTTCCTTTGTTGGACGCTTCATTTGTTGTCTTTTGAAGCGCCTTCGAAGCTTTTTGTCAGCATGGCCTGGCACCACTTCGAAGGACTCAGCAGTGAAGTTATGGATTTGGTCATGCAGCTTCTCAATCCTTTCCTTAGCAAGAGCATAATCTTGAAGAGTTTGATCGAAGCAATGCGCAGCGGTATTGGCTTCGAGCCATGACTTGATCACTGGTAAGAAGTCCAGGAAGCAGTGGATTTTATAGGAAACCGTAGAGGGGATGGAACACAGCACCAGTGTCTCACAAGCCCACTTAAAATTAGTTAGTGGAACTTGTTTTTCCAGGATAGAAATGTCCAGGAAAGAGAAGGCTGCCAGGAGTTGTAGAGCTTTACTCTTGTCAGCAGGATAGATGGAATAACCATATTGCCATTGGAAGTGAGGGGTATTGATGGCAAGGTTATTCACCTCATTGAACCAGTCAGGCTCTTCAGGAAGAGGAGCCAGCTTGTTGGTTTCCTCGAAGTCAGCTGGATAGTGTGAAGTTTGCACCTCTGTGAGCCAGAGAGACTGTTGAGTTTGAGCCATGCGTTTGAAGTCGCAGTAAGGGGCGGGCCCCAGGTAATTTTCTTCTTGTTTCAGGAAAGGAGAAAATTTGAGAGAGGAGTAAATGGATTCGAGCATACCCATGTAAACGGTGTCATTACTGCTCAGGGGTAGGAATTGGCTTGCGAACAGAGTTCGAAAGTGATGAAATTTATGAGGTGTAGGATCAGGCTGATCGAACCTGACCAAAATGGTGCCAGTGTTGGTGTTAGTAGAGTTTTCTTCCCATGAGCCCCAGTTGGACCCATCGAACGAGTTCGAACGGGTTAAAGAAGAGTCCCAACCTGTGGGAGATGGGTTGGGGGAATGGAATGTTCGATCCGAAAGGATTTTGCTTGCCAACATTCGAGGAGAGTTTGGAGGAGACATTTGAGGAAAAGGGGTTTGGCAATCAAGATTGTCTAAAATAAGATTAATTTCTAGAAGAGAGTCCATAAACGTAACAGAAAAGACTCAAATTCGAAGGGGTTGAAGGGTAATGTAATTCGTTAAATCCTATCATTAACTGCCATTTATAGGGAAATTATTGTAGCTATCTTTGGGAAGCTCAATAGACGTGCATGGGAATGAGATCCTGTCATGCTTCGTGCATCCGAAGTTGAAGGGATATGGGCAGAGAACGTGTGCCATTAACATTTATCAAGCATAAATAAAATGTTAATGCGGGGGGTGTGTTTACATCCTAAAAGTGCTACCCAATGAAAAAATTCCACGTGGCCCCGAACGGTACGGCAATTGCATAAAACCTGTCCCAGTCGAGTGCCAATTGCAGAGGATTGCGGGAGTTAAAAAGGACACTGTTTTATGACAAACGGTGTCGTTTTAGAGTGAACCGATGTCGTTTGAGTAGTAATTAAACGATGGTTTAAGAGGATATTGGATCTAACCATTAATTTAAGACTTTACGATCATCTAACGGTGTCCTCACTGCCCTGTTTTATAACTGAAATTAGGTGCAATTGCAGGGAATCATTTTTGAAGGCAAACACGTTGCATTAGTTCACGTTGCTTGAAAATAGGGATCACGATCCAGGAAGTGGCCATGAACACCATGATCGAAGCAAGCAGGGGAAGAAGGAATTCTGGAAATATCAGGGTAACCGTTCGAAGACCCCCCTCAACCGTTTTATGTGGCCAACGTGGGTATCAATCGAAGACGTGGGATTCGAAGGCAAGATCAGCGTCTATAAATAGAAGAAGCAATTGAAGAGAAGACACGGAAAAAATCCATATCATCTGACAATTCATACTAAATGATTGCTCAGAGATCTATCTTAGATTAGCTTTAGTTTAGAATAGGGTCTTTTTTGTAAGTTGAAGGCTTATTTGCATGTAAGACTGCTTTTGATTAAATTCAAGTTTTCTTATTTCCTTTAAGTTCTTTTCTTACCAAAGAATAGTTGTTTGCAAGTTCGCTTTTGATTAAATTCAGTGGGCTTGCATTTCTTTATTATTCTTGATAGAATCTTAAGAGTGTTGTATACAAACTTACCTTCGATTAGATTCAGGTTTGTTTGTGTTCAATCATCTTTTCTGATTTCGAAGCGCGTCAATCTTTTATTTGGTTGATACCTTAAGGAAAAATCCTCTTAGTTGAGGTAATCGAACGGATAACACAATTGCCTGATTGAAATTAGTTGTTTCAAATCATTTTGAAAAGAGTAATTTCTTCGTTGAAGTTATTTCTTTTCTGGCACGCCCGCACACAATTATTTGTCGATTGATTTGAGTTAATTCAGCCCAAACAATTTTTGGCACGCCCAGTGGGACATCGAAGGTGTCAAAATGCCAAGGCTTCGAAAGCAGATAGGGACACCTGTTGGTGGTCAAGTGCCAGAGGAACAAGCTGTGCCGGAACAGGCCACGGAGCAGGGAACGCCTATGAATCATGAGTTTTCCCAATTGGCTCCCGAAATGGGAGAGCTTCCTTATGAGGAGCCTTCTTATGAAGTACCTCCCTATGAAGGGCCTCCAAATTTCCAAACGGGACAAGCCAGTGGTAAAGACCATGATAAGGAGGAAATGTTCAGAGAAATGATGATAGCTTTTCGAGAGATGGCTCAAACCCAAAGAGCCATGATCAAAAGCATAAGAAGTAGGTTGCCCAACTTAGAGGTAACAAGAAACAGTCCAGGGAATATTGGGCTAGATGATCATGCTAATTCAACTACTCACCAAAGTCCCTTCGAAGGAAGGCTTGGAGAGAATGTTGGTCAGGGTAAGATAAGGTCTAGAAAGGGTAAGGAAAAAATGTATCCAGAGGAAATACCACAATCTTGGTATGAGCCTTTGAAGCCTACAAAGCCTGTCTTCGAAATCCCAGACCAATCCCATGGAATTCCTATTGGAATTCCAAGAAATGTCAGAGACAGGCAAAGCGTTAATCCTCTCTTCGAACCCACACTTGGGGGATGGGAGGATGATGTAGAGCTAGAACGAGGTTATAGACCTGAGAAAACGAGGGATAACGCACAGCCTTCTCGTCAGAGTCTCCCAAATACCAAAAATCCCACCACAGCGGTTTATGGAAGCCATAGGCCTGCTCGGGTGAACAATACGGCCAACCCAATGCAGCAACCTTGGTATGGGAGATTTCCCAGAGAAAACCAAGAGGATTTTAACACTATAAGGGAAACGCATAGAGATGACTTGGTAGAACCAAATCCACCGGTAGGGAATCAAGAACAAAATTTCCTTGTAGGCAATCCAATACTAAGAGACCAAGTTATGGACCTCATACAAGAAGTTTGTGGGCCTCGAACTCGGGGGGTACAACCTCAAATCTATAGAAAACCATATCCAGAATGGGTTGACACAACATTTCAGATCCCTAGAGAATTTAAAATCCCAGACTTTACTTTGTTTTATGGGGATGGGAGGCAATCTTCTATAGAACATATTGCTAGGTTTTCTGCCCAATGTAAGAACTTGGCTCAGAATGGTTTCATGAAGTTGAAATTGTTCCCGAATTCTTTGTCTGGGCCAGCTTTTGCATGGTAAACAAATTTGCCTGCAGAGTCGATAACAAGTTGGTTTCAAATGGAAGAGGCATTTCATGCACAATTCTTTAATGCTGAGCCTGAAGTCTCTATGGCAGACTTAGCTAGGTTAAAGCAGAAACCAGATGAAAAGGTAGCAGATTTCATATCTAGGTTCAAAAGGGCTAAAACCAAGTGCAAACTCCATCTGCCAGAGGCAGAGTTTGTGAGATTAGCACAAGATGGTTTAGAAAGGGAGCTTCGAAAGAGGTTTGATTCCACAGAGTTTAGGGACTTTGCAGATCTAACCTACAAAGTTGCTAGATATGAATCACTGCTAGAGGAAGATATGGATAGGCATAATTCCTCTTACCCAACATACTATAGGGATCCCAATTATGAAATAGATGCTGCTGAAATTATAGAGCACGAACCTTGTGTTTGTGAGCCCTTAATTCAGAAGAATGTCTCTCTTGGGCAGAAGTTCAAACAAAAGGAAATTACTAAAGTATATTCTTTTGATATATCTAAAGCTGATGAGATCTTTGACTTCTTGTTAAGAAAGAAAATCATTAAGCTGCCTTTGAATGTGAAACTGCCCACAGTGGAAGAAAAGAATGGAAAGACCTATTGCAAATGGCATGATTCTTGGTCTCATTCAACTAAATCTTGTAATGTTTTTCGTGACAGAATCCAGGAACAAATCAAGAAAGGAAGAATCAAATTCCCTGAAAAGACTATGGGGATAGATGCAGTGCCTTTTCCAAAGGTAGAAGAGGTCAACACCAGTGTGCCCTCCTCACTGGCTCAAACTGTCAAGAAATATTGGCAGGACAAAGAAGCACCAGTGAACATGAATACTGTTCAATATGGAAGGGGCAAGCCATACGCTGGCCACCCTCGAGGCATGGGAGCAAGGCCAAGTTCCTATAGGCGAGCCAATGATGGTTTTTCTTTGCAGAAATTCCCAGGTAATAATCACCTGCCTATGCTAGAAGCCTCATTTTTGGAGTGCCTGTGTGTAGGATGCAGGGCCAACTATTTGGTTTTCAAGGACTTGGATAGAAAGGGCGTGAGTTTTTTCCCAAAAGAATTGGGAATGAAAAGAATGGCCCCAGTTCAAGCAAAGCCAAGCGACAGCAAGTCTTGGTTGGCACCAAAAAGGGACATGCCTACTAGCCCTGTTCCAGCGATCCACAGAAGGGAGCTGCCACCTTCGAAGAAAGCCAATATTGGTCAGACATCGAAGGCGCAAGAAGAAGCCAAACAAGAGGAATTCACCTTGGTGAAAGGGGTTCCTGACTGGTTTCTGAAGCAAGTTAAACCTGATTTGTTCCAAGGATACAAAGGTTCAAACAGGAATGCAAGCAGAACTTTCAAGCCACCAGTTTCGAACTCTGGAAACTGGGTGTTGATTAGGGATCCCAAGTCTCAGTTACCACAGATGGTTCCATTGCTCTCAAGAACTCAAAAGAGAAAGCTCCAGAGGAAGTATACGCTCTTCAGTCAGGAGAATCTTCAACGGGGGAAGAATCAAGCAGACGAGCAAAACCTAATCCAAGGTTCGACAGGATCGAAAGGGACCCAGAGGAATTTCGAACCCAGTACCACGAGAGGGAGACTTTGAAAAAGGTTGCCTCTGCTATGCTCGAAGAGGATCTTGATCCGCCTTCTCCTAACTCGCTGGCTAGTTATCAGTCTGGTTTGCTCGAGGCCATGGTGGTGGAACAACAGGGAATGGAAGGAACTTTTTCCCCTATGGAGGTATCGACACAAGAATTCGAAAAGAAGGATGCTGGGGAGATCGAAGCAGTTAGATCAATCAAAGAAGTGGCTACAATCCAATTTGGAGACCAGCCAGAAGTACAAGTTAATATGGTTTATCCAAGCTCTATGGATTTCTTCTCAAATGGTCAGATGTTCAAAGATCAGAATACTGCTTGGTCGAACTTGAGCGAGCCAGAGAATTCTGAAGAAACTCTGAGTAATAAGGAGTTAAATATCATATGCAACGACTGTGACCTGAAAGAAGTATCTCATATCGAGATGGGTAAGAACTTGGTACGTGAAATTGAGCAGAATCAAGAAAGTTTGGAGGTAAGCTCAAAAGAAAGTGCTTGTTTCATGTCAGATTCCATGTCCGACGTCGAATGCCCCATAATAATAGATTTAAATTATGTGGAAATTTCATATCCATTTAAACTACCTACTAATGCAATGAGACAACATTTGCGTCCATTATATATCACTGCACACTTTGATGGAGTCCCACTTAACAGAATCTTGGTGGATAATGGGGCTGCGGTGAACATTTTGCCTTTCCAAACTTTGAAAAAGTTAGGAAAAGGAAAAGCAAAATTGATTCCAACCAGCACATCCATTGCAGGATTTACTGGAGAAAGCCAACATGCCAGGGGAATCATCTCCATTAGATTGGCAGTAGGCGGAATAGAAACGGATACTGTTTTCTTTGTAGTTGACTCATATGCTAAATATAATGCTTTATTGGGAAGGGATTGGATTCATGTTAACGGATGTATTCCTTCCTCTATGCATCAGGAATTAATGATTGTTAAGTATGACAAAGGCAAAGAAGTGGGTGTTGAAGGAGTCAAAGCTGATCCACATCCATTTGGTGCCACGGCAAATTTTGCTGAAGCAGAAATGTACAAATCAGACGTAGTTCCTTTGAGTGAACTACTTCAAGCAGCCACCTACCCAACCAACGAGATGGAACTGGGGGAATTGGCAGAGCTGAAATCGAAGCTGAAGCAAGCTGTTGATTATGAATCAGACACCCCAAAAGATGATGCTGCTTGGATGTGAATCCAAGAGAGAGGCTGAAGAGAAAGCCAACTCATTGGCTTTAGTAAAATATGTTGCTCTGGGAATCGAACATAAGATCCAGGAAGAGAACATATGGGAAGAGGTTATGCAGAACGATAACCCTCATGTGAAAGAAATCCAACTCACTTCTGAGGAACGGGTGGAATCACAAGATCTGTTAGAAGAAGTAAGGTTGGGAGATGCACAAAACCCCAATCCAGTGCTTATCAATAAACAGCTTGAACCTGGTATGAAAGCTGAATTGGTGGCACTATTAAAAGCAAATAAGGAATGCTTTGCATGGAGTTACAAGGAACTACCTGGCTTGGACAGGGGATTGGTGGAGCATAGGTTACCTATCAAGCCACAATTCAAACCTGTGAAACAACCAACCAGGAAGATGAGTCCAGAAACTATTGCAGGTGTTAAAAAGGAAATGCAGAGGCTTCTAGATGCAGGCTTCATTAGAACAGCCAGGTATGTTGAATGGCTATCTAATATAGTTCCAGTCCCTAAAAAGAATGGAACTATCAGAATTTGTGTTGATTTTCGAAACCTAAATACTGCGACTCCTAAGGATGAATACCCAATGCCTAATGTGGATACACTTGTGGACAGTTCTGCTGGCCACAAGATATTGTCTGTTTTAGATGGGCATTCAGGGTACAATCAAATCTGCATAGCAGAAGAAGATGTGCACAAAACAGCATTTGCCTGCCCAGGTAACATTGGCATCTTCGAATGGGTTAAAATGCCATTTGGGCTAAAGAATGCTGGGGCAACATATCAAAGAGCAATGAACACTATTTTTCATGATTTAGTGGGAACTTTTCTGGAGTGTTACATAGATGATATCATTGTGAAGTCAAACTCTGATGAGGATCATCTACAACACTTAGAAAAGACATTTCAGCAAATGAAACGCTATCAGCTGAAGTTAAATCCAGAGAAATGTGCTTTTGGAGTATCAGCTGGGAAGTTTTTAGGATATCTAGTTCACAGCAAAGGAATACAGGTTGACAGAAACAAAGCTAAGGCCATCATTGAGGCTAAACCACCTTCTACTAAGAAGGAGTTGCAAAGGTTTCTTGGTCAATTAAATTTCCTTCGAAGATTTGTATCTAATACTGCAGGGAAAACTAAAATTTTCTCTTCTTTGTTGAAACTGAAGGAAGGGGAAGAATTCAAGTGGTCAGAGGAGCATGATGAAGCCTTCGAAGCCATCAAAAGATACTTAGCCAACCCTCCTGTATTGGCACCTCCCATTGAAGGAAAGCCAGTAAAATTGTATTTAGCTGCAACACAAGACTCAATAGGTGTTCTGTTGGCTCAAGACAATGAGGATGGCAAAGAAAGAGCAGTTTATTATCTTAGTAGGTTTTTAAACTCTTGTGAATGCAAGTATGCTGCAGTAGAGAAATTATGTTTAGCTTTATTTTATGCTTCTAAGAAACTCAGGCACTATATGTTGCCTAGAATAACTTATGTTATTTCTCAAACTGATGTAATTAAGCACATGCTTTCTAAACCAGTGCTTAGTGGGAAGATTGGGAAATGGATAGTGTCTTTAATTGAGTTTTGTCTTGAGTATGTGCCTCAAAAGTCGATAAAAGGCCAAGCATTGGCCAATTTTTTGGCCGATCATCCAAATGAGTATGAGGCAGTAAGAACGCTGGAAGCTAGTACAGTTGAAATCAGGCCATGGAAATTGTGGTTCGATGGATCAAGAACTATTCAGATGGCTGGAGTGGGCATAATTCTGGAGTCCCCCCAAGGCTTGAAAACCAAATATGGTTTTCGACTCAGTGAGGGACAATGTTCCAATAACCAGGCAGAATATGAAGCCTTGATTATTGGACTAGAAATTTTGCTTAAATTAAGGGTTAGTGTTGCTGAAATCTTTGGAGACTCTCAGTTAGTGATTAACCAACTAAATGGACAGTTTAAATGTACCAGTCCAGCGCTGATAATCTATTATCAGCATGCAAAGAAGTTGATGGATCAATTTCATATGCTTACTTTAACTTATATTCCTAGGTTCTTTAATGAAGAGGCTGACGAAATAGCTCAAAGAGCATCTGGCTACAAAGTTTTATCAGAAATTGACAAGGAATTTTGTCAATTAACTTTGAGGAAATCCCTGCCTATGTTACACAATAGGTTGATGGACTTCGAAGTATTAAAAGTCGATGTTTTAACTCATCAAAACGCTGATTGGAGGCAAGCATTGATTGAATATCTAACCAAGCCAGACAGTGTTGCAGATAAGGCAACCAAGTTGAAAGCAATGAACTATATAATGTATAATAATGAGCTATTCAAGAGAGGAATGGATGGTCTTCTTTTGAAATGCTTGAGCAAGGTAAATGCATTTAAAGTAATGGCTGAAGTGCATGAAGGAATCTGTGGAGCACATCAAGCTGGCATAAAAATGAGATGGTTAATAAGGAGATACGGGTATTATTGGCCCACCATCCTCAAAGATTGTATAGATTATGCAAAGGGGTGCCAAGCTTGTCAAAAAACAGGTCCACTCAAGCATTTGCCAGTCACAGATTTGCAATACGTAATAAAACCATGGCCCTTTAGGGGATGGGCTATGGACATGATTGGGATGATTTATCCTCCTTCATTGGAAAAGCATAAATTTATCCTAGTGGCTACTGATTATTTCACAAAATGGGTAGAAGCCCAAGCCTATCAGGAGGTCAAACAAACCCACGTGATAGATTTCATAAAAGGGATCATATACAGGTTTGGGAGTCCTCAAACGATAACAGTAGACAATGGTTCCATATTCGAAGGACGATTGGTGAAGGATTTCGCCACGAATCATGGAATTTCATTAATATATACTAGTACTTACTATGCTCAGTCCAATGGTCAAGCAGAATCAACTAACAAAATTATCAAGAAGGGGATCCAAAAAATGGTGGATCAAAACCCAGAAATTTGGCATGATCTGTTACTTGATGTGTTATGGGCATATAGGAATACAAAAAGGACTAGTACGGGTACCACACCATTTGCATTAACATATGGGCATGACGCTGTGCTACCCATGGAGATCACTGTAAGATCCCAGCGAGTAGCATGTCAAAATGATTTAGATACAGGATCTTATCATCAGGCCATGCATATGGAATTGGAAGATATTGATGAGGCTAGAATAAAAGCCTTAAACCAGATTATGCTACAAAAAGCAAGAATAGCCAAAAGTTATAACAAAAAAGTGGCACTTCGAAGCTTCGATGAAGGAGACCTCGTATGGAAAGTTATCCTCCCTATTAGAGATAGGAGAGTTAAAAAGGATGGATTAGGGAAGTGGGCACCAACATGGAATGGGCCTTTTCAAATCCATAGGGTCTTAAGAGGGGGAGCTTATCATTTGAGAAATTTGAATGGATAGGTTCATCGAAGGAAGATAAATGGAAGACATCTGAAGGTTTATGTTCCTTCCATATGGGAGTCCTTCCACAAGCGGTAGTGTAAATGAGTTTGGTTACACATTGATGGTTCTGACTGGCTGATTTAGTGTTGAGTGGTTCGATGCTAAAAGCTTTTCTATAAAAGTTACCTTTAGTATTCGAAGTCACAAACAAGTTATCATAATACCAATCGAAGCTATAAAGATTCAAGAGTAGCCAAGCAAGAGTTTCATTTCATTAATAAAAAAAAAGAGACCCAAGCAGGTCTAAGTACAAAACAGACCCAAGTAGGTCTGAACAAAAAAAAAGAGGACCAACTCTGATCCCAAAAAAGCAAAAATAAAGACCATTGGTGATCTTCATAGTCCCAAAGGAGAATCTTCAAGAGGATCCTCCCTCTGGGGGACTTTTCGCCTCATGGGCCGAGAGGACGGTCGAAAGATCATCCCAGGTCCTAGCCAAGCAGAGGCGTGAAGCTGTTTCCACGCACACCAGCTGACTTCGAAGCTGAGCGATCTCACTTCGAAGGGCCTGGGACTCAGCGTGGGCGTCCCTCTTCAGCTCCATGATCATGTTAGTCAGGTTGGCCAATTGACTCATGAGATCAGCAAGACTTGGGTGGTTCTCAGCCATGTTTGTTTGAAAGAGATGCTGTGATCTTTTGACGTCTAGGTGTAGGTGTATTTATAGCCCAAAGAAATAACGGGAATCCGTCTCATTTATTACCATTATTAAATGGGTTGCAGACACATAAAGCCTGGAAGGTGAAGGGTTTGAGAGCGTTAAGCATCATACGTCAAGAGTATATGATCTTTTACAACTTACGAGGAGACGGCTAAGAAGCTACTGCAATTAAATGAGTTAGTTGGAACGATTGGAGTTACACTAGCTTAGTTTTCGAAGTATCAACACACTTCGAAGCAGAAGTAATAAATAGACATGGAGTAAAGAAGCACAGTATTGGAAGAAAGATTTCTGTTTGTATCTTCCTTCATGCTATCATGTTTTCATTAATAACATTAAATAGAATGGGATGGCTAAGAACACCAGTTTATTGGTCAAAGCCATTAGAATAAGATCGATACACTGGTAAATAATTTCTTTGCTCATAACAGTTACACAGAAGGTTACATTGGGGAACCTATCTAGGGCCTAATAATACCATGGTGGAGGATCTCTAGGGATCAACCAACCGAGATACAAAGACTTGAACCAAGCTTCGTTGGAACTTGATTTTCTATCTCCTTACAAGCTCCATTGGTAGGGAGATAGAGCTCAAAGCCCATTCTTGTCTTCGAAGCAACAGCCCGGTACAGACACATCATGAGTGTTGATGTGTCTATACCTAAGGGCTTTAGGGTTCAAGGGAAATATCATGAGCGTTGATGTGGCTATGTTTCGAAGTGTTTCCTCAAAAATACAAGACGAGGCTTCATGATGGTTATCTTTCTTGTAGCCTTACTGAAAAGCTTGGTTTGAATGATGCTACAGTGAGGAGAAATGGAGAAGATGATCGGTGAGTTTTTTCTTTCCCCAGAGACCTCTATTTATATTAGTAGATAGTCATTTATGGCTCTTTAAGATACGGTAGGTGAGGAGTTGGCATAGTAAGCTTTTGAGCAAGGAAAGGTACAAACTAGTGTTGATCTTAATTACAGTTGTACTTATCCCAAAAGTGAATAAAAAAAAGGTACAAGCTACGTGAAGTTACAAAAAGGGGCTTATTACATCATGAATGGTGGTTAGTAGCCCTCGAAGAGAATTAGAGTTAGTATCCAAAATTGAAGAATGGACAGCTCTTCTTCTCTGTTCCTCTCGAAGAGAAGGAATAAGCTGTGGAAGTGTTGACTCATCTCGTAATGCTTCGTCTTCAAGCTCTGGAAAGCCATTCGAAGTTTCAGCTATCTCTTCCCTGACCTTCTTCATTTCTTCTTGTAACCACTTCATCTTCTTGTCAAGTTCTGAAAGTTTATCCTTTCGGGCTTGATAAAGAGACAGACGAGAAGCAGTCTCAAGTGCTTTGGCTTCCAATTTGTTGGTTTTCTCAATGGTTGTGCCAATGCTCTCAGACAAGAAGTGATTATAAGCAATCAATTCACTAAATTGTTTAAGGTGCTGTTGAAGAGTGAAGTTGATTGAAGAAGGGAGTCCTTGGGAAAGAAGCAAGGCCTGATAACATACCTCGAAGTTATAGGTTAAACTATGTTCAATCAAAGCAGGAAGACCTAAATGATTTAAAGATTTCAGAAAACCTTTTAGTGTTAGAACTTCCTCCTTTGAGAGAACATGTTTAATGTTAAAGGAAGGTAAGTCAGAAGGCATGGAAGGGCTCAAAAGTTGTTGAAGGCTTTCGAGAGAATTCGAAGAAGAAGGAAGGATGGGTTCAGCAATCTGGTTACAAAATCTTTCCAATTGACTCTTGAAGAGGGATATATCAAAAACCACTAACGGCAAGTCAATTGGAGCAGAGGAAGATGTGGTATGATCTTCAAGAAAAAGGGCCATATCTGTTCCCTGCATAAGGATTATGAGTTAAGAGTAAGTAGAATGTAAAACAAGAAAGGAAAGGTATGATTGAGCATTAAGAGTACCTGGTCTAAGGAGGAGGCCAAACTGGAGCTTTGATCCTCAGCATTTCTAAGAATATGACTCTTCGAAGCCAGAGTAGGGACAATCCTTAAAGATCCCTCCCCTGAAACCGATAAGGGAGTAAAGGGGAAATCTCCCTGAAGGATGGGAAGTGGCCCCAGAGTCTTCGAAGGAGCCAAACTGGCCAGTACCTGTGCGAAGGTCGGCTCAGTAAGGAATGACAGCAAAGTGTGCATGTCAATATCCTTTGCAGCAAAGTCTTTCTGTATAGAAAGAGCTTGAACAGGGGATGCCTGTGAAAAACAAAAGAAAGTTAGAGTAAATCCTTTCATAATTCGAAAGGCGAGTATTCAGAAGATACCTGGTGAGGGGCATCTGCTGGCATTTGGATTAAGGGCTCTATCACTTCTTGTTGAGGGCAGGGAACAAGAGCTAGGTCCAACGCTTTAACAGGGGATGCAACTTGAGTCTACAACGAGGTTAACAGCAAGTCATGAGCACAGGAGACACATGAGAATGTATGCAGTTTAAACTAACTTACCTCTTTTGGGGAGGAAGGCTTTTTAGGAGAAACAGGCCTCTGGGGAGGAGTTGTTTTCCTCACATAACGGAGGGTCTCCTTCACCTGTCTTGTTTCACCTGGTTCGAACTCAAAAATTAGAATTACAGTAAAATCCTCTTATTCTTAAGGGAATACTGAATCATAAATGAGGAAGGAATTTACCTCTTGAGGCCAGTATCTCTGTGTCACTCTCTGTTTCTTCGTCGCTGGAAGAAATCTGAGGGTCACGCTTCCTGGTGGTCCTTGTCCTCTTCGAAGCTGAAAGGAAGGGGATAAGAAAGTGATTTGGACAAATGCTATGGGGGTTTAAAAGATTAATTAGAAGGAAGAAACCAACCTGGAGGTGCAGCTGAGGGCTCAAGATAGTGCTTGGTGGGAATTACTTCTGTAGGCTGAGAAGTAATCTTTCTCTTCTTCGAAGCACTTTCTGAAGAGGAGGTGGCACCTGTAGGATGGAATGCAGTTAGGTTTGGTTTCAGCAAAAGAGAAGAGATGTTCAGAGACAATTACCTCTTTTTTGTGTTACCCTCGTAGATTGCCTTCTTGGTGGAGAAGGGGGAACGACCATTGCGATTGGGGAGGCTTCGACTGGAGTCAATCTTTGTTCAACTTCGCCTCTAGCAATATCTTCGATCCCTCCAGCCAAACCAAATTCATTGTCAGAGGAGAAGGATGACAAGTTATCTTTTCCTCCGTGCCCAAACTCAGACTTCTCAAACCCAATGTGGGCTAGAAACTGCTTGAAGGGTTTAATCCCTGAGAGGAAGGAGCAGTTGGAGTACCACCAGTTGTCAAATGCAGGGGTGGTGCGCACTTCAGGTTCCTTGAACTCCTGAGTGACTGTCCTCCTCAATGCATGTCTGGCGTGGGCAAACCCCGTCAGGAATTGGTCAGCCATGATCGGTGATCGTTCAGACATACATATGTTGGCAAGGCCACAGTAAGGAGTGGATATGCCTTGAACAAAGTCCAGTTGCCTAGCAAATTGTGCAGGGCAATATACCTCTGCATGTGCTATGGACTTGAGGGTATTCGACGAGGAAATGAAGATTTCTCTGCTTGTAAGAATGTTGCCCCATGCTTGGAGAGCTCGAGAGGATCTTCCCTGTCTGTCTGCCAGAATGTCGAACAACCATGCGGGCCCAACAAGAGTGGGGTATGGATTGGGCCACTCCCTATCTGAGGCTAGACCAGCAAAAAAGCAGAGGTAGTACACCAAAGTCTGTGTTGTGCTATTTTCTGGGTGAACGTAGTTGTCACCATGAACATTGGGCGCCTCGACGACACCAGCAAGGGATGTGGGTGCTTTGAAGGGACCCAACTCAGGAAAGTAAGCATGAAGCCATAGTTGGATAAACCATTGGGGCCCTCCCTGCGAATAGTTCAAACCCTTCTGGTAGAAGTCGAACCCAGCTTTGTAGACGTGGCCCAAGAAGTAGGAAGCGAAGTCGAACTCTTCTCCCCTAGCAAGTGCCAGTGCCAATGGAACAAATTCATTCATCACTCTTTTCCCAGAGTGGCAGAAAATGTGTTTGCAGAGGGTGTAGAGAATGTAGGCGAAGAACTCTGTCTCAGTTACTTCTCCTACCAATTTCTTTTCCCTGTGGTAGAACTGGGAAAAGGCTCCGTTGGTGGCAGTCAAACGAGTAAATCCTTCGGGAAGATGGAACTCCTTGGTAGGGTCGAATTGGGGGCCATATGGGATAAGCCCCAGCATTTGGGTAACATCCAGAACTGTGGGTGCCATCATGCCACAGTTAAAGCGAAAGAAATTGAAAGATGGGTCCCAAAAGGCCAAGGCGGCCTGAATCAGAGAAGGATTTTGTGGGACCCCCCTTCGAAGGAGGGTAATAATTCTTTTTAAACCCACCTTCTCTAAGTCATCCGACTTCGCAGCTAACATACGAGTGGTCCATATCTTCCAATCCTTGTCCAATGTGGGCCAGCAAGGAAAGGATTTCCTTGGGAAGTTTTGCCAATCTTGGTCTAAACAAGCTCGAATTTCAGCATCTCCCAATCGAGGGTAATAAAGAGAAAGGGAAGCAGGAATTTCTCCTATAAATTGAGGACCCAAAATGTAAGTACCTTCTTCGCTAGGGTTTGGAATGAAGATCCTAGCATCAAGATAGGGCTCTTCAGTCGGTCCTGGTGTTTGTCCTGACACGAACCGTCTCAAGGCCAAAGAGGGAGTGACATGTTCTCGAATTGCTGGATTGCTGGAAGAGGCCATTGATTCAGTTTGGGTTTAGTGTTGTTAAAGAAGGAGAGGAGAGAGAGTTCTGTTCTTGAGAGTTTTGAGTTTGAGAGAGCTTGAACGCATTGAGTGTAAGGGGTGGTTTTGAATGAATTCCGCTTTTATACTCCTGCAAGTGGGCCAGGCCTGTAGTGGGCCCGTACCCTGGGGTCCGCTAGGTTTGTTTTTTTCTCTTTAGTAGAGTTATTATTGTTAGAATTTCTATTTTAACAATAAACCCAAGTCCAGCGTGGAAAGAAAGGGAAATTTCATTGAATAAACCTACTGGATTACAAAATTGAAATTTACGTATTTACAAAAAGGAAAAGAGCAAAATAAGGGAAATCCTAATTCCTATGAAAAGAAATATAAATTAGGCCTTCGAAGGGCCTGAGTGCTGAGAGGTTGCTTTTTTATTCTCAAAGTAATGAGGAAAGGACCAAGTAACCAGACTATGGAACTTGTTCCATGCAAACTGGAGGAATTTCAGCTCCATTTTCCTCATGTCTTCTTTGGAGTCTGACTCCAATTTTTTCTCCAGCAGGGGCCTAAAGCAGAGCACCAAAGCTTTGGCTTTCCTTCGAAGCCGAGCTTCCTTTGTTGGACGCTTCATTTGTTGTCTTTTGAAGCGCCTTCGAAGCTTTTTGTCAGCATGGCCTGGCACCACTTCGAAGGACTCAGCAGTGAAGTTATGGATTTGGTCATGCAGCTTCTCAATCCTTTCCTTAGCAAGAGCATAATCTTGAAGAGTTTGATCGAAGCAATGCGCAGCGGTATTGGCTTCGAGCCATGACTTGATCACTGGTAAGAAGTCCAGGAAGCAGTGGATTTGATAGGAAACCGTAGAGGGGATGGAACACAGCACCAGTGTCTCACAAGCCCACTTAAAATTAGTTAGTGGAACTTGTTTTTCCAGGATAGAAATGTCCAGGAAAGAGAAGGCTGCCAGGAGTTGTAGAGCTTTACTCTTGTCAGCAGGATAGATGGAATAACCATATTGCCATTGGAAGTGAGGGGTATTGATGGCAAGGTTATTCACCTCATTGAACCAGTCAGGCTCTTCAGGAAGAGGAGCCAGCTTGTTGGTTTCCTCGAAGTCAGCTGGATAGTGTGAAGTTTGCACCTCTGTGAGCCAGAGAGACTGTTGAGTTTGAGCCATGCGTTTGAAGTCGCAGTAAGGGGCGGGCCCCAGGTAATTTTCTTCTTGTTTCAGGAAAGGAGAAAATTTGAGAGAGGAGTAAATGGATTCGAGCATACCCATGTGAACGGTGTCATTACTGCTCAGGGGTAGGAATTGGCTTGCGAACAGAGTTCGAAAGTGATGAAATTTATGAGGTGTAGGATCAGGCTGATCGAACCTGACCAAAATGGTGCCAGTGTTGGTGTTAGTAGAGTTTTCTTCCCATGAGCCCCAGTTGGACCCATCGAACGAGTTCGAACGGGTTAAAGAAGAGTCCCAACCTGTGGGAGATGGGTTGGGGGAATGGAATGTTCGATCCGAAAGGATTTTGCTTGCCAACATTCGAGGAGAGTTTGGAGGAGACATTTGAGGAAAAGGGGTTTGGCAATCAAGATTGTCTAAAATAAGATTAATTTCTAGAAGAGAGTCCATAAACGTAACAGAAAAGACTCAAATTCGAAGGGGTTGAAGGGTAATGTAATTCGTTAAATCCTATCATTAACTGCCATTTATAGGGAAATTATTGTAGCTATCTTTGGGAAGCTCAATAGACGTGCATGGGAATGAGATCCTGTCATGCTTCGTGCATCCGAAGTTGAAGGGATATGGGCAGAGAACGTGTGCCATTAACATTTATCAAGCATAAATAAAATGTTAATGCGGGGGGTGTGTTTACATCCTAAAAGTGCTACCCAATGAAAAAATTCCACGTGGCCCCGAACGGTACGGCAATTGCATAAAACCTGTCCCAGTCGAGTGCCAATTGCAGAGGATTGCGGGAGTTAAAAAGGACACTGTTTTATGACAAACGGTGTCGTTTTAGAGTGAACCGATGTCGTTTGAGTAGTAATTAAACGATGGTTTAAGAGGATATTGGATCTAACCATTAATTTAAGACTTTACGATCATCTAACGGTGTCCTCACTGCCCTGTTTTATAACTGAAATTAGGTGCAATTGCAGGGAATCATTTTTGAAGGCAAACACGTTGCATTAGTTCACGTTGCTTGAAAATAGGGATCACGATCCAGGAAGTGGCCATGAACACCATGATCGAAGCAAGCAGGGGAAGAAGGAATTCTGGAAATATCAGGGTAACCGTTCGAAGACCCCCCTCAACCGTTTTATGTGGCCAACGTGGGTATCAATCGAAGACGTGGGATTCGAAGGCAAGATCAGCGTCTATAAATAGAAGAAGCAATTGAAGAGAAGACACGGAAAAAATCCATATCATCTGACAATTCATACTAAATGATTGCTCAGAGATCTATCTTAGATTAGCTTTAGTTTAGAATAGGGTCTTTTTTGTAAGTTGAAGGCTTATTTGCATGTAAGACTGCTTTTGATTAAATTCAAGTTTTCTTATTTCCTTTAAGTTCTTTTCTTACCAAAGAATAGTTGTTTGCAAGTTCGCTTTTGATTAAATTCAGTGGGCTTGCATTTCTTTATTATTCTTGATAGAATCTTAAGAGTGTTGTATACAAACTTACCTTCGATTAGATTCAGGTTTGTTTGTGTTCAATCATCTTTTCTGATTTCGAAGCGCGTCAATCTTTTATTTGGTTGATACCTTAAGGAAAAATCCTCTTAGTTGAGGTAATCGAACGGATAACACAATTGCCTGATTGAAATTAGTTGTTTCAAATCATTTTGAAAAGAGTAATTTCTTCGTTGAAGTTATTTCTTTTCTGGCACGCCCGCACACAATTATTTGTCGATTGATTTGAGTTAATTCAGCCCAAACAGCCAGACAGTTGCAGTATGAGCCTTTCTGTTCGTTCTGCTTTATACGGAGCAGCTAAAGCTAGTGGATTTACTTCAAAGGATAATCTTGATTTGGATCTTCAAAATCATCGGGGTCATCGATTGGGGCATACATGTCTGATCAACGTTGGTGAGGCCCTTATTAACTGGGAGCCCGAAATATTTGATAATATCGAGAATATCAAATGTCTTTATCTCGGAAGGTGGCAGAGCTTAGCTACACACCACATTGAACTAGCTAACGCCAAAATCCTCCATGGACTGAAGGATCTGAAGAGCTTAACGTTTCTTAGCCTTCGAGGAATTTCGATGATCACAGAGCTCCCCACATCCATTTTAGAGCTCAAAAATTTGGAGATCTTAGATCTCCAAGCATGTCATAATCTTGAGGTGATTCCTGATGATATCGGTTTGCTCAATAATTTGACACACTTGGACATCTCCGAGTGTTACTTTTTAGAACACATGCCCAAGAGTCTTGCTCAACTATCAAACCTTGTAGTTCTCAAGGGATTCTTCATTGGAGATTTCAACAACAACAAACAATCGTGTACTCTTCACGATTTGTCAAGACTTCGGATGTTGGAAAAACTTAACATCTACGTAAGTGTGACAGATTTTAACAAATTGTGGGACCTTGGTGATTTAATAAATTTTATGTTCCTACAAAAGTTGACAATATCATGGGGAGGATGCTCTTTACATGGTGAAAGCCGCAAACAAAGTCAACAAGAAGCACGCATGGAACTACTCAGACGGGGCACTCTGACACTTCCTCATGGATTGCAGAAACTAGACCTTCAAGGTTTCCCTGCAGAGCGTCTAACCGATTGGTTGAGGCCAGCCAATATAAAGGGACTAAAGAAACTCTACATTAGAGGAGGGCAACTATGTGATCTAGGCCGAATTCCGAAACGTGAATGGGAGCAGCTGGAGCAGCAATGGAACGTGAAGATATTGCGTTTGAAGTACTTGAGTAAATTAAAGATAGATTGGAGCGAATTAAGGATATTATTTCCCAAGTTAAATTACTTGCACCAAGAGGAATGCCCCAAGTTAACTAACCTCCCGTGTGATGAGAGGGGCATGATCAACCCAAGTTCTATGTTAAGCTTTGGTCCAATTCCAATCTTAGGTGGTGAGCTTAGCCCAGTGTAGGTTCTCCCGTGGCTTCTTTATCCTGGACTGGCATTTGTTTTCTTGTTCTTCCTCTCTGTAATCTTAGATTACTTTACTATTGCTTCATTATGATTTTTTATCCCATACAATGAGCGGTATTTCCTCTTGTTAAATTAACTCGATATAACTACAGTAGTATATATGGATATTGCTCAAGGGTAATTATTGAAATGAGTTAGAGATGATGAATTGAAGATGTTAAAGTGGAATTCTTTTGCGCTAAATCAAAGCAATATTCAGAGAGATTGATTATGCACAAACAAACTCACTAATTTATTCAATCACAACATCACACTGTTCATCAATCTAGCTCACACAACAGCCCTCTCTCTCTCTCTCTCTCTCTCTCTCTCTCTCTCTCTCTCTCTCTCCATATTCAGAGAGATTGATTATGCACAAACAAACTCACTAGAATCTCACACTGAATTCACACACCACATGCAAACTACATACAGATTTATACTACTACAAGCCTAATTTTACAATCACAAACTCACTGCCAACCCATCAAATCCTCACAACTTCTACCCAATGAAAATGACTTAGAATTACAATTTTAGTCCAGCGTGCCATTTTTTGTTCAAAAAATAAAGTACTTCCAAGTATCATTTTTCAAAGTTTCTTTAAGCCAAATTAAAGTACTTCAAGAGCTTCTCTTTAATATGGCACCAAGAAATTTAAAAAATAATACGCGGAAGTATTTTATTTTCTGATTTCAAAATTGCACGTCTTTTAGTATGGTCTAGCAATTTGGTACAAAGAGAGTAAAATAATAGTACTCCATCCGTCCCTTATTTATAGTTCGATATTCCATTTTGGGTTTTCCCTTAATAAGTGTCTATTTTGTAAAGTTAGCGGGTAAAAATTGGTGAATTGCCTATTTTGTCCCTAAAAGTATATTCCATTTTAAAAAGTAAGTGAGTAAAAGTGTAATGATGATGGGTACGTAGGGAAAGTGGAGGAAAAAATTGATGTGAAAGGTATAATGATAATGTCTTTTTAATAAGTTCGAATTACGAAAATGGATGGAAGGAGTATCATGTTATGGATAACTTTATGCTATAAGTTCACATATGGCTCTATTTTATGAGCTCCCTTCGGTTCCCGAAAAACTCAGGGACTTCCCTACGACCATATAAACCGGTTTCGTATTTACCACCCAAAAAAATTAAGAAGCAAACTGGTCTTGTAAATATGTGCTACGAAGGGAGATTTGACACCTGAGGTACAATCAATTTGGAAAGTAGGCTGTAGCTTCATCGAAATGCAGTTTATAACACATGTCTCACAGAGATTTCACAAATCATCCAGGGAGAAAAATTCTTCTAGTTGGGTTTCATTGACCACAATGCCAAGTTTATGACTACGAACTGCAGTGATCGAATCACTACCTACATTACTCACTGCGTCTGCAGCAATGATCTCCATGTACTCGTTTAGGTTGTGCACAGTTCCATCTGCAAAAGCATAGGAGAAATTAGCAGGAGTAGAAAGCATGTCACTGCAAAATTGCTCCACTGAGTAAGAAAGCCAGTATCTCTTTAGAGACCGAAATTGCACTACAGCCAAACAGCAAAGTATGTTCAGATCGCATGACAATCTTTTTTCCGAGGAATAACTCTGGTTGCTCGTGTGATTGTGTTTGTGTGTCAGTGTGTGTTGTGTGTGTGTGTGTGTCAGAGAGAGAGAGAGAGAGAGAGATATTTGTCCCGGATGCGCAGTTAGATCAGTTATAATTGTGTGCCACTAATATTATTCATAACACTATAATTAGAACCGACCGGCTCTTTGTTTGACGGGACCATTACTTAAAGGGTATATGTAAATATGCAATGCCATGTGATATGTAGTTCATCAGATTATTAGTGATGAGATTAACAATACTACACTCTCCGTTGTATTGTATATATACCAGAATTCGTGGGATTATGCATCCAATGATTCAATGACTACTAATTCTGGACCGTAAAGATTTTAATCAAACGCTGAATAGATGGTCCTCTTGACTAGATAGTACAATTCGATGCTCATAAGTCATATCCTGTCAAAGAAGAGGGCCCAAAGTGAAAATAGGCACTAGGTTGCTCTAGCAAAAAAATGTACAGTTCATTGAATTCCGGTTAAATAACATTTGTGACACAAATTGGAAGTTCTACCAACCATGGACCATAGTAGCAACGATGGCACTAAGCGAATCGCAGATAACCTAACTATTAAAGCCATGTTTCGTTGGTTGGACAACAACTGAAGAGATCTACAGTTATATACACCCATTGGATAATTAATCTCACTCAATTAACAGTCAGAGATTGCCAATATCATTTGCCCAATATATCCTATATCGCATGTTCAGACCGATATGAAGTCGGTCCACACTAAGTGTTGCATTCAAGTGCCATAACACAATCCCACAGGAAATATAATCCACCAAGACCAATCAAACAGGCCCTAAAGGATTCAAGACCGAAACCCGAGGTCTCAGTTTAACAGCAGTTTACAAAAATGTAATCGCGCAATTCCCAGGGCATATCTGAGCACACCATGGTACATTTCTATTACCTCACTATCTTAAAATGCAATCCTGGGCTTATACATACTGTACCAATAAGTGAAACCCTCGAGAGACGAAACCCTCCATGTTTCTTCTCATCGAGAAATATGGATCAATCTCTAGACATGCTGGAAGGGATATTGTTGATGTTACGGCTTAGCATTTTTATTTATTTAAATAGTTATATAGCCGTTATTAATTAGTGTCATGATTGAGTCCCAACTAATTATTTTGTGCGCGCTATGGATATTGTTGACACAATTGTAATATTTGGGGTATGAGATTGATGTTGGATAAAATAGTGGAACCTAATGGTAATTTTATAAATTGTATTACATTCTATCTAATACTAATTAGCTATAGTTTAGGGTACCACGTTATTATGGGGTAGTTATAAGAGTTGTACTTAGTCAGATATTCAAAAGGTTATTAGGGTTTTTGTTTGAGAGAAAGTCTGAGATAAGAAGCTTGAAAGAACTTCTGACTTTCTTGGGAGAGCCGCAGCCATCCAACTTCTTGGTTCTCCAAGGATAGCCTCATTTTGCGTACGTAGTTCGGGTACATTACTTTTGGACCCAGATGAGTAGTTAAGTATTTTACGTGTTTTTAAAAGATCCATGTGTCCCTTAAAAGTATTTCCTTCAAAAATTTATATGAATGTTATTTGGAGACTCAAAACCGTTTACAAGTTTTTCTATAAATTGGCATGCGATGAATTTTCTGAGATCAATTGTTAATATTCTTTTTGGTGAGAACTTGGTGGATATTAATGGGAACATTTATTTTGGAAGTCCACGGAACTTATTCCTTCTCGTGATGGTGACCCTGGCCATTGGGGAAAAGACTGTGTTAAGCCGGTGACCCTAATGCTCAACGGCTTTCTTTCGCCAGATCATCTTAGGGAAAAGTACCACGGGCTGCCAACCCTGGTGACTCTAAGTTTGATATTGGATCCAATTTTGATGAGATTTATTTTGGCAATGATACTGTTTGATTGTGGTTCCCCATTGTTGATGGAGTTATTGTTGTGATCACCACCAAGAATATTTATTTGATTAAATGCTTCATTGATTAATTTATTATTCTATTGGACACCTAGTATGCCAAATTATGTTTAATGGTAAATTATTTTCATCCTCACTTTTAACTTTATTTAATATACATATATACTTTTTTGAATAAAGATGAAATTAAGTTTTTTTTTTTTTTTTTTTTAAAAAGAAAGAAAGAAAAATGGGACGGGTCGGGTTTGGCTTGACCTATATTTGACCCGATCCGTTTCAACACGCTTACTATTTGACCCATATTTGACCCATGACCCGTTTTAACCCTCCCAAACCCGCTCATTTGCCACATCTACGCACAACCACACCTTGCCGACCTTGTTGACGTTTCGGGTCTTTGGGTGGAACTCCGTATATGATTGTCGGGGTTTGTAGGAGCTAATATAGTGCTTTCCCGTTGAGAACTCTGTCAACACATGCAATTAGTTATAAGGAAGTTAAATTTGTTGATTTCTCCCAACCCCTTCTCTGTTCTTGCGGTGGCCCGTCCATGAAACTTGTCATTCTACATGGCAAGCCAAGTGCCATAAAAACATGGCTCAACTCCACGGGATCGGATCACATCCAGTCTTGAATGGTCCAGCTTGGTCCATTTCATGGCTGGGATTGGCCAAGACAAAATCAAGGGTCCATGTCAAGCCACATTTTTTTTCATTCTCTCCCACTGACAGCCGTAACCCAACTTTGGGTCCACGTCTGGATGTGATCCGATCGGACCGATCCCTAACTCCACATCCAAATACTGCTACCAGCCTAGCATTCTTGAATAATAATGGATATCGTTTACCTCTGAGCTTAGAAAACCATTCACACCCAATTTCCAAAACATAAATCACCACCACCAAAGGAAGAGGGTTACGCCTTAACCTTCTGCTTGATTTTCTCATCAAATTTTCAAGTCTCTCTTTCAAAGAGCATGGCCAGTACTACTAGTCAAGCCCCTCCCTCATCACCTCCTGAGACTCCAACCATCAACAATTCTACCAAAACCAAATCCAAGTGCTCGATACGATCATATTTGGTAGCAAACTTCAAGGCCAAATTCTGTGTCTCAAAACCCAAACCGGTTGACAACAGCCACCACAACGCAGCTTCCAGCAGTGCAACCACCAAACGAAATGACCACCACGGGCATGGAGAAGATCTTCCCCCTTCTTCTGAATTAATGATCCCTAATGATCTCCTCCTCGTTGATTTAGCCTTGAAGAATTACACGGACCATATGACTGTTCAAATCAACCTGGCCAGTGAGAAGTTCAAGGAGCTACAACAAAACTTAGGGAGCAGCGAAACAGACTTTGAAGAACTCCGAAAGGCCATCGCCAAGCTCAAGTTGCAGATCCCTACGCAGGTGAATATCCTTTCAACCACCAACAAACACAGCCACCACGGTGGAGTAGCTCTTTCCCCCTCTTCTAAAATGATCCGCAATGATCTCCTCCTCGTGGATTCGGCCTTTGCTGAGGCGAAGGAGTACATGGACCATATGAGTGAGAAAATCAACCAGGCCCATGAGAAATTCAAGGAGCTACAAATATTACGTAGTGGTCCTGAGAGGGAATTTGAAGTTCCACCAAAAGAAGAGAGAGACTTTGACGAACTACGAAAGGCCATCAAAAAGCTGAAAGTCCAGATCCCTTCGCATACGAAAATCCCTTATGTCGATTATTCCAACCGACATCGTAACCGGTGGCCTAATATAAACGAGGCCGACGATATTGGAATGACACAATTTTTCTTCAAGGAGCTCAAGCCACAGGATGTGCTCAGTAGTGGTAGTGTTGGCCTATGGAAAGCTTTTACTGACCTCCCGTGGAGATTGCGTTGTTGTTTGTTATGTTTCTTCAAGTTCCCACCAGCGGCAATTATAAAGAAAACGACGATGATTTACCTGTGGATAGCGCAGGGATATACTTCCTTGTTGCGTGGGCAGAGTATCAACGGGGATGATGGCAATATGATCTTTGATGAGCTTGATGAGAAGGGTTTCATCCAGCCTATCTACCAAAATTGCTCCTTGGTGCCAGACAGTTGCAGGATGAGCATTTCTGTTCGTTCTGCTTTACACTATTCAGCTGAATACCATGGATTTACTTCAAATCATAATCCTGGAATGGGGGGTAATGGATCGTGGCACTCATGTCTGATCAATGCTGGCGAGGCCATTATTAATTGGGATCCCAAATTATTTAAGGACATGAAGGATGTTAAAAGTCTTTATCTTGGAAGGTGGCAGAGCTCAGTTACACACCACATTGAACTAGCAGACTCCAAAATTCTCCATGGACTCAAGAATATGAAGAACCTAAAGTTTCTTAGCCTTCGAGGAATTTCAATGATTACAGAGCTACCCACATCCATTTTAGAGCTCAACCATTTGGAGATCTTAGATCTCCGAGCTTGTCATAATCTTGAGGCGATTCCTGACAATATCAGTTTGCTCCATCGATTGACACACTTGGACATATCCGAGTGTTACTATTTAGAACACATGCCCAAGAGTCTTGCTGAACTATCAAACCTTGAAGTCCTAAAGGGATTCTTGATTGGAGACTTCAACAAAAATAAACAATCTTGCACTCTTTCTGATTTCTTAAGAATGCTGAAGTTGAGAAAACTTAACATCTATGTAAGTGTGAAAGACTTTCACAGACGGTGGGACTTTGATGATTTACGATGGATTGATAGCCTGCAAAAGGTGACCATATCATGGGGAGGATGCTCTTTACAAGGTGAAACCTGCATAAAAATTCAAGAAGAGTTTGGAGAAGAAAGAAGAATATTATCAACACTATTCACACGAGGCCCTCTGACACTTCCTCCCAATTTGCATACACTAGATCTTCAATGTTTCCCTTCAAAGGGTCTAATCGATTGGTTGAGGCCTGCCAAAATAAAGAGACTTAAGAAACTCTATATTAGAGGAGGTCTACTATGTGATCTAGGCCAAATTCAGAAACGTCAAGGGGAGAGGTGGAATGTGGAGATACTGCGTTTGAAGTACTTGAGCAAATTAAAGATAGATTGGAGCGAACTGAGGATATTATTTCCCAAGTTAATTTACTTGCACCAAGAAGAATGCCCCAAGTTAACTAACTTCCCGTGTGATGAGAGGGGCGTGTGGATGAACATGGAGGCCGTTGATTCAAACATGCAGTTGCAGAAATACCTCAAAACCAGTGGCAGTATCAGCTCAAGTTCTATGTCGGGATCTGATCCAACCTTAGCTCAGGATGCCCCAAGTTAAGGGAAAGTTAAGTATTGGCTGTAACTTACTCCTAACTGGGGCCTCCCCAAGCAAGGTAGGTTCTCCCATGGCCTTTTTTATACTGTGTTTTTTTTTCTTGTTCTTTTTCTCTATAACTAAGATTATTTCGCAAAGGAACTATTGCTATCTAGAATATGTACTCATTTTGTAGTTTAATTTGTTGAGCTTTTTGGTAGCTTGTTGTGAGAATGAAATAATATAGAATTGCTTCCTCTTCTGTTTTCATTTTTGTTGACCGATGACTGATCGATAAGATTTGGTCAATTCTTTTTTTTTGTTTGGGTGCAACGGAATAGATTAGATTAAAATGACAGACAGAAATAAACATACAACTAGAAATTAAAATTGGCACAGCTACTAGTCCCAATGCCCATGGCGTCTTTTAAAACGAAGAGTTTAACCGACGGAGGTGTCTCCTCCGTTACTACCAAATCTGAATAAGATTTGGTCAATGCCCCTTCTGCTTGTTGTGGAAAAGTGTTTAAATTATGAGCTGTTGAAGCTTTGCTAGCAAGAAGTTAGGTGGTGAGCTTAGCCCAGTAGATGAGAAACAGGTTAGCCCTCCGCAATGAAGGAAGGTTCTCCCATAGCTTCTTTATCCTGGACTGTTATTTGTTTTCTTGTTCTTCCTCTCTGTAATCTTAGATTACTTCGCAAATAAACTATTGCTACATGCCTAGAATATGTACTCATTGTTATTTTTCTTATCCAGTACAATGAGCGGTATTTCCTCTTGTTAAATTAACTCTATATAACTAGTATAATTATTAACTTTGTAGTTTTTGCTCCCTGGGGGGATAGTGAGATTCAAACTTTAGGAAAATGCAAGGATTCAAACTTTTTTTTATACCTATTGATGAAGCGGTTTTTGGTCACCTCCGGAGGAGGGGTACCTCAACCGTCCATCTGATCCTCCAGCGGAGAAGCGGCTTTCAGCGTGCTCGATTAACAACCTGCAAAACATAAATGCTAAACTATGGGCACCGGCATGGCTGTTGTCATCGCCCCTCCGATGCCTAATTCAGTTGAGATGGAGAGAATGAACCGAGTGTGAGTTTCACATTGTTTGCATACCTTTGTGATATGGAAGTGTGATCTTTATATATACATTTTGGGAGGAATCCTTTGAGACCGGGACTCTTAAGTCTCATCTACTCATGGCAGGTATTGATAGGTGTTGGTGTGTCCTCCTCACCTTAGGACTCCCCTTATCCTTATCAGCTTTGAGGAGTCCCTTCACCTTTGGACTCTGCGATTATTATCCAGATTAAAAGTCTTTACTGGGACCTCTTGGGCTCATCCATACATGACGGGAATAGGTTGGTAATGGAGTGTCTTCCTAACCTAGGACTTCTTTGGTCCTTATCAGGTTTAGGAGTTCTCCTCTCCTTTGGACTCTGTGATTGTCATCAAGGTTAGACACGAATCTTTGTGATTATCCTTTGTGGACCGTAACTTGATCTCTTCTGAGGAGATAAGGCTTGTGGCTGCTCTCTGAGTTCCCTTCGTGCATGGGTTTCTCACGGTTATCCCTTGGGATTCGCAGCCCCAACCATTGGGATGAGATAAGGCCTTGGCTATTCTAGAAAGGGGATAAGAGTCCAACTCTTCTCTGAGTCCCCTAGACTGTACGAACCTCTCTAATGGAGTGTTTTATAAGTTTGCCTGCAAGTTTGTCATATTTGCTGAGCTCACTTGGTGAGCTAAGCTCGGTGTCTTTCTATGAGCTGTGCTCGTAAGCTGACCTCCGTCCTTGGACTAGTTAATAAAGGCTAGCTCTTATAAGCTAGATTCCATGTTCTTGGGACTCTAGCTTGAGCCCTTAGGACTGTGCCTGTGAGCTCTTTGGTTTGGGCTGACCTTGAGATGACCTTTGCCCCTGGGCTGATCCATTGAGCTTAGCTCTTCAAGTTAAGCTCTGTGTCACTGGGTCTCCTACATGACCCTTTGTGTTGTGCTGGGCTTCCTGGTCTGAGCTGACTTTGGAAGGTTATTTTATACTTATCACCTATCTTCCGGAATTCGAATCTCAGTTTTGAATCCCATAGTTTGTCTTTCTTTACAATATAAATGTCATGGATCATGTCTCGGCCTGGTCAGCCAAGCCGTGAAGGAGCAAAAAGAAACAAAAATCAGTTACTCTCTTTCTTTCGATTGGAAAAGAAAGGGTTACTTTCTTGCCTGGAGAAGGTAACTGGACTCCGTGATCCACAAATTTAGACCAGGTCCTTCAGGGATCCTTATAATTATCAATATTTCGCTCGAGTTTACGTGGACCTTATTCTGTATGATCAGTAACTCCCTGGACTAAGCAGGAAGAGGACTGAATTAGCTTGAAGAATTTTATTGTCTATCCCTTCCATTTTGAGGTGGTGATAGGATATGATAGGATATACATTTTAATATTTTATATTTTGATTGTAGATTATAAATGGGATTCTCTTTGTGGAATTCTCTGTTGTATGGAAATGAATCGAAATGCATTAAAATTCTCTTTTTGCCCCTTCGAATTTTAACATGTACATAAGTGTGAAAGACTTTCGCAAAATGTGGGATTTTGATGATTTTAAAAAATTTATTTGCCTGCAAAAGTTGACAACATCATGGGGAGGATGCTCTTTTGGAGAAGAGTTTGGGGAAGAAAGAAGAATACTATCAGCACTATTCACAAAAGATCCACTAATACTTTCTCCCAGTTTGCAGAAACTAGACTTTCAGTGTTCCCCTACGGCAAGTCTAACCAATTGGTTGAGGCCTGCCAAGAGACTGAAGAAACTCTATTGAGGAGGGCTACTATGTGATCAAGGCCAAATTCAGAAACGTCAAGGGGAGCGATGGAACGTGGAGATATTGTGTTTGAAGTACTTGAGCAACTTAAAGATAGATTGGAGCGAACTGAGAATATTATTTCCCAAGTTAATTTCCTTGCACCAAGAAGAATGCCCCAAGTTAAGTAACTCCCCGTGTGATGAGAGGGGCGTGTGGATGAACATGGAGGCCATTGATTCGCACATGCATGTAGTAGCAGAAATACCTCAAAACCAGCGGCATGATCAGCTCAAGTTCTATGTCGGCCTCTGATCCAACCTTAGCTCAGGATGATTCTAAAATTTGTCCAGTAGATGAGAAACAACTTAGTTAGTTAGGTTTAGTGGAAGCTTAAGTGCTTAGCTAAGAGATAAGAACAGTTAAGGGAGAGTTAAGTATTGGCTGTAACACCTAAGTGGAGCCTCCCCAAGCAAGGTAGGTTCTCCCATGGTTTATTTGTCCGGTATTTTTTTTTTTTTCTTGTTCTTCATCACTATAACTTAGATTATTTTGCAAAGGAACTATTGCAACCGAGATTATGTACTCATGTTAGTTCAGTTCAATGAGTGATATTTCCTCTTGTTAAATTAATTTTATATAACTAGTATGGATATTGCTCAAGGGTTATTTGTCCAAGTCTTTGCCGTAATCACTATAAGATTGCATTTGAGAAAGCTTTAAGTATTTTCTTTTGTAGTGTTTTCTTTTCTAGAAACAGTGCGTGAGGTTCGTGGAAGTCTTTTCCGCTAAAGCATTCAGTGAGATTATACATATATGCACAAACAAACTCACTAATTAATTCAATTACGATGTATGGACAAACAAACTCACACTCATCACAGTGTATGGCCAATAGGCCCGTCGACAAGAACTGAAACCTGTAAGATGATTGTAGTACAATGAGTGATATTTCCTCTTGTTAAATCAATTCTATATAATTAGTATGGATTTTGCTCAAGGGTTATTTCTCAAGACTTCTCCGTAATTACCGTAAGATGATTGCATTTGAGAAAGCTGTAACAGGCCGAGCCAATGGCTCATACCGTTCCGAGCGTGATTCCGAATCTTCCCATGGTGGTTCACCAAAGTCCAAGCCATTTGCCTCGTTCCGGTTTGGCAAGCCGACGGTCTCACCGTTGAAGTTCCTTCAGAGTCAATCGAAGTATTCAGTTCGCCCCACCAACCTTCTTTGGGTCGGGTACCATGTTCGGCCTTGAACGAACATGGGGGCCGCGACTCCAGTTCACCCACATGGGAACAGCAACAGTTGCTATGATGACAGTCGTGACGTCATCCGCATGGTTATCAGGATAAGAATGGGGACGCATGAAGATACCAGCTCATCCGATAAACGGTTACAAAATCCTAATGTGACGCATGGGTGACGTCAACCCAAGCATGTCGAGCATATATGCATTCTTGGAAGCCAAGCTGGGAGATCTCTATAAATACCCCATTATGCCTTTCTTGAGGAGGTACACATTCTCTAGCACTCCACACCCTAGTTCTTGGTTTTCATCTTTCCTTGCAATTCTTGCACCGGAGAGCCAATCCAGAGAACCTCCAGTGTGGTCTCTTAGTCATGCTTCCCTATACAGGCTAGGTGAAGATCAACAGCTGTTCTCGAATCCGTAGTCAAGAGGAGAGAACCAGGTTGATCGGAGCCCCACAAAAGCTTTAAGTATTTTCTTTTGTAGTGTTTTTTTTTTTTTCAGAAACAGTGCATCAGGTTGTGGTAAGTATTGAAATGAGTTAGAGATGAATTGAAGGTGTTTAAGTGGAATTCTTTTGCGCTCAAGCATTCAGAGAGATTGATTATGCACAAACAAACTTCGCTAATTTACTTTTAAAAAAAAAACTTCGCTAATTTATTCAATCACAACACATAATTACAGCATCACGCAACAGCCTTCTCTCTCAATCTCTCACACTGAATTCACACACCACATGCAAACTGCATACAGAACTTCTTCCCAATTTCAGGGAAGACTGACTTGGGCCATTGAAATTTCAACTTCGGTGGGCCAAACTTTGGTGAAAAAGGAATATACAGAAAACTTCTTGTCAATTTCGGTGAAGACTGACTTGGGACAAGTGGGAAGACTCAAGGTCTGAGTCTAGGTTTAGGGCCATTGAACTTTCTCCCAACTAAGAGGGTTGCGCCTTAACCATCTGCTTGATTTTCTCCTCAAATTTTCCATCTCTCTCTCTCTCTCTCTCTCTCTCTCTCTCTCTCTCAAAGAGCATGGCCAGTACTAGCAGTGAAGCCCCTCCCTCATCACCTTCTGAAACTCCAACCGTCAACAATTCTACCAAAACCAAATCCAACTCCTCAAAACGATCTTTCGTAGCAAACTTCAAGGCCAAGTTTTGCGTCTCCAAACCCAAACCGCTTGAGAACAACCACAACAATGCAGCAGCTTCCAGCAGTACAGCAACCACCAACAAAAATGACGACCACAGTGGAGCTCTTTCCCTCTCTTCTAAAATGATTCGTAATGATCTCCTCGCCGTGGATTCGGCCTTCGCTGAGGCAAAGAAGTACATGGACCACATGAATGTGAAAATCAACCAGGCCCATGAGAAATTTGAGGAGCTACAAACATTAGGCGGCAGTACGAGAGACTTTGACGAACTCCGGAAGGACGTCACGAAGCTGAAGTTCCAGATCCCTTCGCATGGGAAAATCCGTTCTGCCGATTCCAACCCACGTCGTAACCGGTGGCCTAATATAAATGAGACCGAGGATGGGATGTCGCACTTCTTCTACAAGGAGCCAGAGGAAACGCACACTGGTGATTTTGATGGCCTATTGGAAGCTTTCCATGGCCTCTCCCGGCCGTGGCAGCGTTGTTTGTTATGTTTCTTCAAGTTCCCACCAGAGGCAATTATAAAGAGAACGACGATGATTTACCTGTGGATAGGCCTAGGCCTAGGATATACCTGGTTGTCCGCTTCCAATTATGTCAAAATGATCTTCGATAAGGATGATTATGGCAATACAATCCTGAATGAGTTTGTTGAGAAGGGCTTCATCCAACCTATCTACCAAAATTGCTCCTTGGCGCCTGACAGTTGCAGAATGAGCATTTCTGTTCGTTCTGCTTTATACGAAGCAGCTAAAGCTAGTGGATTTACTTCAAAGGATAATCTTCAGTTGGATCTTGAAAATGATAATTTTGATTTGGATCTTAGAAATGATCGGGGTCATATATTGGGGCACACATGTCTGATCAACGTTGGTGAAGCCATTATTAACTGGGAGTCTGAAATATTTGATAATACCGAGAATATCAGATGTCTTTATCTCGGTAGATGGCAGAGGACGGCTACGCACCACATTGAACTAGCAGACGGTAAAATTCTCCATGGACTAAAGGATCTGAAGAGCTTAACGTTTCTTAGCCTTCGAGGAATTTCGATGATCACGGAGCTCCCCGCATCCATTTTAGAGCTCAAGAATTTGGCGATCTTAGATCTCCGAGCATGCCATAATCTTGAGGCAATTCCCGAGGATATCGGTTTGCTCGATAATTTGACACACTTGGACATGTCCGAGTGTTACTTTTTAGAGCACATGCCCGAGAGTCTTGCTCAACTATCAAACCTCAAAGTCCTTAAGGGATTCTTAATTGGAGATTTCAACAACAACAAACAATCGTGTACTCTTTACGATTTGTCAAGACTGCGGAAGTTGATTAAACTTAACATCTACGTAAGTGTGAAAGACTTTTGCAGACTGTGGGACTTTGATGATTTAGAAAATTTTAAAGGCTTGCAAAAGTTGACAATATTATGGGGAGGATGCTCTTCACAAAGTCAAAAAGCAGCATACATGGAACTACGCAGACGAGGCCATGTGATACTTCCTTCCAGATTGCAGAAACTAGACCTTCAGTGTTTCCCTACAGAGCGTCTAACCGATTGGTTGAGGCCTGCCAAATTAAAGGAACTAAAGAAACTCTACATTAGAGGAGGGCAACTACGTGTTCTAGGCCAAATTTTGATACATGCTGAGCAGCAGTGTAATGTGGAGATATTGCGTTTGAAGTACTTGAGCAAATTAAAGATAGATTGGAGCGAATTGAGGAGATTATTTCCAAAGTTAATTTACTTGCACCAAGAAGAATGCCCCAAGTTAACTAACTTCCCGTGTGATGAGAGGGGCGTGTGGATGAACGTGGAGGTCCCGTGTGATGATGAGAGGCCAGGCGAGTGGATGAACATGGAGGCCATTGATTCTCACATGCTGTTCCGGAAACACCTCAAAACCAGCTGCATGAAGGCCACGTGTGATGAGTGCGGTTGCCAAGAAGAAGAAGAATTATCTGGTCCGAGATGATCTTCAGTGGTTTTCGAACGACCACGCTTATTCAAATGTAGTATTTATCGTTTTTGCTACGTATACCTAGAATGAGCGGTATTTCCTCTTGTTAAATTAACTCTACATGACTAGTATATATGGATATTGCTCAAGGGTAATTATTCTAGTCTTCATTACCGTAATCACGGTAAGATGATTGCATTTGAGAAAGCTTTAAGTATTTTCTTTTGTAGTGTTTTCTTTTTTTTAGAAACAGTGCATGAGGTTGTGGTAAGTATTGAAATGAGTTAGAGATGATCAATTGAAGATGTTAAAGTGGAATTCTTTTGCTCTAAATTAAAGCTACATTCAGAGAGATTGATTATGCACAAACAAACTCACTAATTTATTCAATCACAACATCACTCTGTTCATCTCTAGCTCACACAACAGCCTTCTCTCTCAATCTCACACTGAATTCGCACAACATATGCAAACTACATACAGATTTATACTACTACAAACCTAATTTTACAATCACAAACTCCTAGCCAACCCATCAAACCCTCACAACTGTTGGAAAATGGAATTTTACCAAAGAGAATTTGGTGGGACCCACACCGCGTGAGGTGGGCCCAACAATAATGAACAAATTCCATTAAGATATAAATGAGAAATTGTCTCATTATTGGAATTGAAAAAGCCAAATGACCTGCGTGCGCGCCGTCATCAAACACCTAAATTAGACCAGGGCAGGGGCCGGACCTTAGGATTCGTGGGCCCGCAACATGTGATTCGAGGTTTATGGTCTATAGTCTAATCTAGATTGGTTTGGAATTGATTGGTCTGAAATATTTGCGTTTGGATGGTCCAATTATAGAATCAGTTGTGCGCAGCTGATTAATACTGGGTTGAATGCCCAAAATAAAACCCACGATTAATTATGGAATCAATTGTTGGATTAACAACTGTGGCAGTTTTTCTCGAAAAATTGAATTCCCCGTATTCAATTCCCTATATTGAATTGACCCTATTGAATGGGCAGCTCCCCCTATTGAATTATCGTATTCAATGAGAAGGCTCCTCATTGATTATATAAAGGAGTTCGGCTTTTTAAAAAAAATACCAAAATCGAGAGCTCTTCATCTGCAATGTTGTTCTTCTTTCTGAGAGAGAGTACAGACACAAGTTCATTCGACGGGCAGTGTACGGCGGTGCTCCGACGGCTGAGTGGGAACCGAGTCAACTCCGAGCACTGGGTGAGGCGGCGAATTTGTCTTAAGGGCACCGTTGAATAAAATGGGTCTCGGTTTGCAAATTCTTGTTCCCTACTTACAGTTTATGTTTCATATTCTATAATTCAAATTCATGTAATATTCTGTTCAATTGTAAATTTTCAGAAATTAGTAAAATTGATTATTGTTTTCCGCACTATATTTTCCTACAATCTTACTATTTTACAACCCCAAAACGGCGTCGTTTTGGGGGACTACACTCCTATGGTGACTTGGGTCACCACAGGCCCCCCGGATCCAAAACGTTTGTAAAGGGTTTTAAAAAGGGGGCCGAAAGGCCCTCTTTGCCGAAAAGCTGAGCAAAAAATTAATTGCTTCAATTTTCAATTCGTTTTTATAACCGGTGCGAAGATCTTATTTCTCTGATCATTTTATCCTAAAGGGTCATAATTAATTTTTGGCTCTAGGGCTCTCGTTGGTTAGCCTTAAAAGATATTTAGTTCTACTACTTTCTTAAGACTAATTAAAGAGAGCTCTAGAGTCAAAAATTAATTATGGCCCTTTAAAATAAATGATCATAGAAATAAGATCTTCGCACCGATTCAAATGAATTGAAAATTGGAGCACTTAATTTTTCAACCATATTTTTTAATATATAAACTGCCTAAAGATGGTTTACAAATTAAGTGCTCTAATTTTTTAACATAACTTTGAAACCCATCATTGACTTGGAATGTGTATAGAGTGCCACAAAAAAGGTTTGGATTGTTTGTGGGATGTGTAAAAATTCGTTGTATTTATGTGCGTAAGAGAGAGAGAGGGGTTGCAGTCGCAGAGAGAGAGATAGAATGAGAGGGGACTTGGTCGGCTGCTTGGTTCTTGATGAGAACGATGTGAGATTTGGGGGGAAATGAAAATTAGGACATTTAAGTGATATAGGAGTATATATGAGGGTATAATTGACATTTTAAGTTGGCACATCATGTATTAGTCAAGGGAATGACTTCGGTGTCCCCGGTCATTAGTCAATATTTTTCCTCCTGTCATGAGTGTGATAGTTTCAAGAGTGTAGACCATAATTTTGGGAATAAATCGGGTCAATGCCTCTGACTCGTAATTTTCCCTTCTATGAGCTCTCTTCGGGTCCCGGAAAACTCATAATTCCCTACGACCATATAAATTGGTTTCGTATTTACCACAAAAAATAATAATAATAAAGAAGCAAACTGGTCTTGTAAATAAGTGCTACGAAGGGAGATTTGACACCTGAGGTTCAATCAATTTGAAAAGTAGCATCATCGAAATGTAGTTTATAACGCATGTAAGTCGTAGCTCACAGAGAAAAATTCTTCAAGTCGGGTTTCATTGACCACAATGCCAAATTTATGACTGCGAATTGCAATGATCGAATCAGTACCTACGTTACTCACTACGTCTGCAAATTGATGGATCCAAAATGGCCTTGAGTGCCTATTATACACAAACTTCAAAATTTCATTTGTGGGCTTCTATAACTATATTGGATCCACTTTGGTAATTAAAATCGTTCATAGTTTATACCTCTTCAAGATAACAGTTCATGCTAACAATCACGTTGATCCGATTCATATGATTATGAGTTAATTTCTTTAGGAAAAAAAAAAAAAAAACCATTTCATGTCACACCTAATCAAATTCACTGTATTAGATACGTGTAGTCGATGGATATGATCGATTTGCTTTATCGAGTGTAACTCAAGAACTTTTGTCGGTGGCGTGCCTTTCGGTGATTTACTTGGAGCATGTCCAATTATCAATGAATAAGAGCAATCCTAGTCCATGTTTAACGGTAATATAACTCTTTACAATTCGCTAAAGGGACTATTTTTATTAGCTATTAGCCTATTAGTGTCATATTTTGCGACACTAGAGGACCTCAAAAACGTTTTGAAATTATGAGATCAATCATATCACGAAATTCGAGAATCATTTTACATCGTAATTCTAAAGTCATTTTTATTGCAGCTTCACTAGACGAGGCGGCAACTGGCAAGCATCAGGGTCTCTCTTTTCCACTTTCCAGCTAAGGCAGCTAAGACTTCGAACATAAAGGGCCCCTCCCTTTAGACAAGACGAGCAAGCAGTCGCTTTGGGGCTTGCTTAAGTGATCTAATTTTTTTTTTTTTTTTTTTTGATAGGCAATTTAGTAAGTGATCGAATTGATCTGCTTTAGTGAGTGGAGCTCAAGAATTTTTGTCGGTGGCTTGCCTTTCGGTTACTTGATTGGTAGTACATCCAACAAAAAAGAAGATCAATGATTAGTCAAAGGAGACTCTGCATAATTTTAAAGGATGTCCATAATGTTAAAACTATTTTTTGTTAGTGTCAAAGATTGTACTAATTCATTAAAGATTTTAGTATTAACAAAAACAATTTTGACATTATTTCCTTCTCTAGAGTCGTAAGCTGCCTTATAAGGAGCCATGCGTGGTAGACTTAAAAGGGTGAAACCACCGATACCGTATACAAAAAAAACAAATATACACAATTTGTATATTTAGTTTTAACAACCTTGCTTAAGGACACTTTGCCTAATGTTGTTTTCATGTTTAATTAAAAATTCAAAGTAAACCTGCATCATAATAAACAACGGACGTTACATCTCCATATTATATACACTGGATAAAATAAATGTTTACACCGGCGGTGTAAATAATTTAATCTCATTTATAGTAAATTCGATCCTTTCCATACAGTTGCTCAAGTAGTCTTACACAACGAGCTTCAGAAAACCATTCACACCCAACAATTCCAAACATACGTCTCTGCTTGATTTTCTCGTCAAAATTTCGAAGAGCATGGCCAGTACTAGTGGTGAAGCCCGTCCCTCATCACCACGTGAGAATCCAACCATCAACAATTATTCTACCAAAACCAAATCCAAGCTCTCAATACAATCTTTGGCAGCAAACTTCAAGGCCAAATTTTGTGTCAAAAAACCCAAACCGGCTGACAACAGCCACCCCAACGCAGCTTCCAGCAGTGCAACCACCAAACAAAACGACCACCACGGGCATGGAGAAGATGTTCCCCCTTCTTCTGAATTAATGATCCCTAATGATCTCCACCTCGTGGATTCAGCCTTGAAGGATTACGCAGACCATATGAATGTTCAAATCAACCTGGCCCGTGACAAGTTCAAGGAGCTACAAAATTACCCAGGGAGCAGCGAAACAGACTTTGAAGAACTCCGAAAGGCCATCAAGAAGCTGAAGTTGCAGATCCCTACGAAGGTGAATATCCTTTCAACCACCAACATGTTGGGAAATCGGAGCCTCGCGCTCAGACTCACAACGAACAAAACACACACAGGATCTTGGGATACTATCGTCACAGAAAATAAACCAGAGAAAAAGGAAGAGAAAGAGGAACAGAAAAACAGAACACACAGATATACGAGGTTCGGCAACTTGCCTACGTCCTCGGGAGCCACACCAGTCCACTATGAACGAAAGAAAACGAAAGATTACAAGTCTTCTCTTTCCTCTCTGAGAAAAGTTTTCTCTTGCACTCTCTCTCTCACTAGAACCTCTCTAGAAATTTTCTCTCTGTACAGTCGCTCAAGCTCTGCTCTCCCAAAAAATAATGAATACAGCAACTTATATTTATAGGCAAACCCTAAGTGACAGCTGGACCCGCCCAACCAACTTGGGCCGCGGCCCACGACCCATCTCGGTCGCGAGCATGTCTGTCGCGCGCTACCTGCCGCGAGCCTGACCGCGTGCTTGCCTATCGCGGAACTCTCCGCGCTGGTCACGGACCTTTGTTACTGAACTCTGTTGCTGAAAGTTGTCTGCATCCCCAACAATCTCCCACTTGAAGATAACTGAAGCAAACCAATATCAACAACCTCAATCAATAGCGGACGTAGTGAACTTCACCCCTCCTGGTGCGACTCCAGCCCTCCAACTCCTCACGCGCGAAGGCCAACTGAAGTTGAGCACAACTTCAGTTTCTCGATGGTGACCGACTTTGTCAACATATCTGCCGGATTTTGGCTCCCCAAAATCTTCTCCAGTAACAGTTCCCCTTCTTCTAAAAGTGAGCGAATGAAATGGTACCTCAAATCGATGTGCTTCGTTCTAGCATGAAACACTGGATTTTTCGCAAGGTGTATAGCACTCTGGCTATCACTGAAAAGAACACTGTTCTCCTGCTTCAAACCCAACTCACCCAGAAAAGCCTTCAACCAAATCATCTCCTTAGCAGCCTCCGTGACTGCTACATACTCAGCTTCTGTCGTGGACAAAGTTACCAACTTCTGCAGACGCGAGACCCAACTCACCGCTGTTGATCCCAAAGTGTAGACATATCCTGTGGTGCTTCGCCTTGTATCGTGATCACCCGCGAAATCTGCATCCACATATCCTCTCACCACCAAATCTGCTCTCCCAAAACACAATGGCACATCCGCGGTCCTGCGGAGATACCTCAGTATCCACTTGACGGCTTCCCAGTGCTGCTTCCCTGGATTGCTCGCAAACCTGCTCACAACTCCCACTGCATGAGCGATGTCCGGCCTCGTGCAGACCATCGCGTACATCAGACTACCGATGGCTGAGGCATACGGTACCTTGGCCATGTGCTCCTTCTCAGCATCTGTCTTTGGGGACTGCATGTCAGAAAGTCTAAACTGACTTCCCAGAGGTGCGCCAACTGCCTTGGCGTTCTGCATATTGAACCTTTCAAGAACCCGTTCAATATACTCAGCTTGACTCAACTTCAAGACCCCTTGAGTTCTGTCCCTGCTGATCCTCATCCCAAGTATCTGCTTCGCTGCACCCAGATCTTTCATAGCAAACTCTGCTGCCAACTGTTGCTTCAACCTGTTTATCTCCTGTAAACAGGACCCAGCCACAAGCATATCATCTACGTAAAGTAGTAAAATTATGTAGCTCGCCTTACATCGTTTAAGGTAGCAACAGTGATCCGCGTGGCACCTCATGTAGCCGCTGCGCTGCATGAAACTGTCAAACTTCTTGTACCACTGTCTAGGAGCCTGTTTTAACCCATATAGACTCTTCTTGAGTCTACACACCATCCCTTCCTTGCCTTTCTCAATGAAGCCAACAGGTTGCTTCATGTAGATTTCTTCATCCAAGTCACCATGAAGAAACGCAGTTTTAACATCCAACTGCTCAAGGTAGAGATTTTCAGCAGCCACCAAACTCAATACCACTCTGATAGTGGTCAGCTTCACAACTGGGGAAAAAATCTCCGTGAAATCAACCCCTTCTTTCTGTTGAAAGCCCTTCACAACCAATCTGGCCTTAAACCTCTTGCTGCCGTCGCTCTCCTGCTTGACGCGGTATACCCACTTGTTCTGTAGCGCCTTCTTCCCCGCGGGAAGCTTCGCCAACTCCCAAGTCACATTTGAGTGAAGAGAATCCATCTCCTCTTGCATAGCGCGTTCCCACTTCACAGCGTCACCGACCTGTAAAGCCTCGTCATAGCAAGATGGTTCTCCGCTATCTGTCAAAAGCAAATAATACAGCGACGAAAGGTATTTTGGATTAGGTTTAGGTACCCTAGTTGATCTCCTTACCGCGGTAGCCGGTGAGCTAGACCCTGTCTCTGGAACTACCCCAGACTCTGTTCGCGAGACTGCCTCTGTCCGCGAGACTGTCTCTGTCGTCCGGTCAATTCCCAACTCATCCCCACTGCTTTCTGGAAGATCCTCCAAACTAAAGTACTCGGGTGCCTCGCGATCCTCTCGCGCGACCACCCCCGCGGGACCCTCGCGATCCTCAGTAGAACTCCCACTGCATTGTCTGCTATCCCTGTCCTTATACAGCACCGACTCATTGAATATGACATCCCGGCTTCTGATTATCTTCCGGTTTTTCTCATCCCAGAAACGATAGCCAAACTCATCGCCGCCGTACCCAATGAACGTGCACTTCAATGACTTAGCATCTAGCTTGTCTCTGACTTTGTCACTGAGGTGGACATAAGCAACACAACCGAAAACTTTCAAGTGTGAGAGATTTACCTCCTTACCGCTCCAAACCTCCTCTGGTATCCCAAAGTTCAACGGAACTGATGGCCCATGGTTGATCAAGTATGCTGCTGTACTGATCGCGTCTGCCCAAAATTCCTTGGGCAACCCCGCGTGTATCCGCATGCTCCGCGCACGTTCTGTCAAAGTCCTGTTCATCCGCTCCGCGATGCCATTCTGCTGCGGAGTTCCTGGAAGAGTCTTCTCTAAACGAATCCCGAATAGAGCACAGGCTCTCTTGTACTCTCCCAGTTCATACTCTCCCCCGTTGTCTGACCTCAGACACTTCACCTTCAAGTTTGTCTCGTTCTCTACTCTGGCTTTCCACTTCATGAAAATTTCGGATACCTCTGACTTGTGTTTCTTGAAGTAGACCCATACTTTCCTCGAGTGATCATCGATGAAAGTAACAAAGTACCTCGACCCGCCGAGAGAATGCACTGGCGCGGGACCCCATACGTCTGTATGAACAAGCTCCAGCTTGTTTAGCTTAGGAGGTCTGCCACTTTTCTGGAAACTAACCCGCCTCTGCTTGCCGAAGATACAGTCTTCGCACATGTCGAAATCCACTGACTCAACTGGCAGCTTCCCCTGTGTCTGCAGAATCTTCATCCCCTTCTCGCTCATATGTCCCAACCTGTCGTGCCACAAACTTGAACTCACTTGGCTCTCTGGCCGCGGACCTTCCGCAAGCCTACCCTCGCGCGGTACCACTCCCGCGAGACCTTCGCTATCCTCGCGCGGGACCACCCCTGCGAGTCCCTCCGCGATGGTAAGTGAATAACTCCCATGTGAAGTTAAATAGAGAGTACCGACCTTCTTTCCGCGCGCTACCACCATGGTACCGTTGGAGACCTTCCACGCGTCTCCTTTGAATGTTGAGGTATATCCCGCTGCTCCCAATTGCCCAACTGAAACAAGATTCCTCTTCAGCTGCGGGACGTGTCTGACATCCTTCAAACACCATTTAAACCCCTGCGTTTCAATCTGCACATCACCCATTCCAACTATACTACATGGCTCATCATCGCCCAAGTATACTTGCCCGAAGTCGCCTGCTACATAGTTCTTCAGAACACCCTTGCTAGCAGTCGCGTGGAATGACGCGCCTGAGTCAACTACCCATGACTCCGCGATACTGTCCATCGAAAGAATAAGTGCATCTTGCATGATGTGGGCCTCCTGCTCACCATTATTCTTCTTTGGAGCCTTGCAGACTGAAGACATGTGACCTGCCTGGCCACAGTTCCAACATTCACCTTTAATGCCGCGTACTTGACTTTTGCCGCGAGACTTCTTGCCGCGCGACTTCGACCTGCTCTTGTTCTGGTTCTGACCACCCCTGGCCTGGCCTCTGCCCCTCTGCTCAAAACTTAGAGCCGAACCTGAACCGCTAGAGCCCGACGCTCCCTCGAGCGATTTCCTTCTAACTTCTTCAGTTAGAATCAAACTGACTATATCATTCAGTTTGAGTTTCTCCTTCCCAGCCGAATTACTAATCGCAGTAACCGTACCCTGCCAGCTTTCTGGCAACTGAGAGAGAATCAACAAGGCTTCAACCTCGTCGTCGAACTCAATACCAACAGAGATCAACTGATCCACTATTGTATTGAACTCACTGAGATGCTTCATAAACGAACCTCCTTCAGGCATCTCGAAGTTGAACAACTTCTTCATCAAGTGCACCTTGTTTGCCGCGGATGGCTGTTCATACATCTCCGCGAGCGCGTCCATCAAATCGGACGCGGTTTTTTCTTTCAGTATATTGTGCGCAACTGACTTCGAGAGTGATAACCGGATCAGACCCATCGCCTTCCGGTCAAGAACATCCCATTCCGCGTCAGTCTCACCTTCTTTTTTCTTTCCTTTTTCTTTACCCAGCAGCGGCCGGTAAAGATCCTTCTGGTACAGATAGTCCTCCATCTGCATCTTCCAGAAAGCAAAGTCCGATCCATCGAACTTCTCAATCTTCGATTTCCCTTCTTCTGAACCCATAGCTCCCTCAGAAATCCGGACTGCCCAAAAGCTTCAATCGGAAAACTGTTGAACACCCTTACCGCAACCGCGGCTCTGATACCAGTTGTTGGGAAATCGGAGCCTCGCGCTCAGACTCACAACGAACAAAACACACACAGGATCTTGGGATACTATCGTCACAGAAAACAAACCAGAGAAAAAGGAAGAGAAAGAGGAACAGAAAAACAGAACACACAGATATACGAGGTTCGGCAACTTGCCTACGTCCTCGGGAGCCACACCAGTCCACTATGAACGAAAGAAAACGAAAGATTACAAGTCTTCTCTTTCCTCTCTGAGAAAAGTTTTCTCTTGCACTCTCTCTCTCACTAGAACCTCTCTAGAAATTTTCTCTCTGTACAGTCGCTCAAGCTCTGCTCTCCCAAAAAATAATGAATACAGCAACTTATATTTATAGGCAAACCCTAAGTGACAGCTGGACCCGCCCAACCAACTTGGGCCGCGGCCCACGACCCATCTCGGTCGCGAGCATGTCTGTCGCGCGCTACCTGCCGCGAGCCTGACCGCGTGCTTGCCTATCGCGGAACTCTCCGCGCTGGTCACGGACCTTTGTTACTGAACTCTGTTGCTGAAAGTTGTCTGCATCTCCAACAACAAACATGACCACAACGGTGGAGCAGCTCTTTCCCCATCTTCTAAACTGATACGTAATGATCTACTCCTTGTGGATTCAGCCTTCGCTAAGGCGAAGGAGTACATGGATCACATGAGTGAGAAAATCAACCAGGTCCATGAGAAATTCAAGGAGCTACAAATATTAGGGAGTAGTCCTGAGACAGAATTTGATGTCTCAAAAAAAAAAAAAAGAGAGACTTTGACGAGCTACGAAAGGCCATCAAAAAGCTAAAAGTCCATATCCCTTCGCATGTGGAAATCCGTTCTTCCAATTCCAACCCACGTCCTAATCACTGGCCTAATATAAACGGGGCTGAGGATGGAATGACGCACTTCGTCTACCGGAAGCCAGAGGTTGCGTGCAATGATGATTGTGATGGCCATGTACTTAGTGCTTTCCAGGGCCTCTCCTTAATTTTGCGTTTTTGTTTGTTATGCTTCTTCAAGTTCCCACCACTTGCAACTATAAAGAGAACGACGATGATTTACCTGTGGATAGGGCAATTTAATTCCTCGCATTGGAGGTGGGGTGGTATCAACGAGGATAAAGGCAATCTGATCTTTGATAAGCTAATGGAGATGGGCTTAATCGAGCCTGTCTACCAAAATTGCTCCTTAGAGCCAGACAGTTGCAGGATGAGCCTTTCTGTTCGTTCTTCTTTAAGCAAACTAGCCAAAGATATTGGATTTACTTCATATGGTCTTGCTCATTTGGATAATGCATCTTTTTACGAAGATGATCGAATTGTTTATGGTCCCTTATGTCTGATCAATGTTGGTGAATCCATTATCGATTGGGGGCCTGAAATATTCGAGGATATCGAGTATATCAGAAGTCTTTATCTCGGAAGGTGGCAGAGCTCAACTACGCACCATATTGAACTAGCAGAATCCAAAATTCTCCATGGATTGAAGAATCTCCATGGATTGAAGAATCTGAAGAGCTTAAAGTTTCTTAGTCTTTGTGGAATTTCTATGATCACGGAGCTTCCCAAATCCATTTTAGAACTCAACAATTTGGAGATCTTAGATTTTCGAGCTTGTCATAATCTTGAGGCAATTCCTAACAATATCGGTTCGCTCAAGAGATTGACACACTTGGACATGTCCGAGTGTTACTTTTTAGAAAACATGCCCAAGAGTCTTGCTCAACTATCAAACCTCGAATTCCTTAAGGAGAGATGCTATTGGTACATATATACCAGTACATACGCCGAGTACAAACTAGTTTCGAACCCGTTTTGGGTCTCAAAAAAATGATCCAAACCGCTCATGTTGTTTAAAGTATTTTATTCAGGGTTTTTGCAAAAAATAAGCTAAATCGGATATCGGTAGTGGTGTTTACAATGCATCCAACTTTGTCCCAAAATTCAAGTTAGAATTCTGAAGCAAAGTTGGATGTATCGCAAACACCCGTAATGATATCCGGTTTAGCTCATTTTTTGCATGGACCCTCAATAATGTATTTTAAACAAAATGAGCGGATCAGATTGTTTTTTGGGGACAAAAAAGGGGCCCAAAACTGATCTGTACATGATGGTACAGATTTTTTTATCTGTACCTATATCATTTCTGTTCCTTAAGGGATTCTTCATTGGAGATCTTAACAAAAACAAACAATCGTGTACTCTTTCCGATTTGTCAAGACTACCGAAGATGAGAAAACTCAACATCTACATAAGTGTGAAAGACTTTGACAGAATCAAGGACCTTGATGATATAAAAATTTTAAAGTTCTGCAAAAGTTGACAATATCATGGGGAGGATGCGCTTTACAAGGGGAAAGCCGTAGAGAAAGTCAAGAAGAAGCAAGCATTGAACTACTAAGACGGGGCCTTTTGACACTTCCTCCCAGATTGTGGAAACTAGACCTTCAGTGTTTCCCTATAGAGCGTCTAACCGATTGTTTGAGGCCCGAAGAAATAAAGGGACTAAATAAACTCTACATTAGAGGAGGGCAACTGTGTGATCTAGGCCAATCACGGAAACACCAAGGGGAGCAGTGGAACATGGAGATATTGCGTTTGAAGTTCTTGAGCAAACTAAAGATAGATTGGAGCGAACTGAGGATATTATTTCCCAAGTTAATTTACTTTCACCAAGAAGAATGCCCCAAGTTAACTAACTCCCCGTGTGATGAGAGGGGCGTGTGGATGAACATGGAGGCCATTGATTCGAACATGCAGTTGCGGAAATACCTCAAAACCAGCGGCATGATCAGCTCAAGTTCTATGTCAGGCTCTGATCCAACCTTAGGTCAGGATGATTCTAACATTTGTCGAGTAGATGAGAGACAACTAAGATAGTTAGTTAGGTTTAGTGGAAGCTTAAGTGCTTAGCTAAGATATAAGATCAGTTAAAGGAGAGTTAAGTATTGGCTGTAACTCCTAAGTTGGGCCTCCCCAAGCAAGGTAGGTTCTCCCATGGCTTCTTTATCCTGTATTTTTGTTTCTTGTTCTTCCTCTCTATTACTTATAGATTACTTCCGCAAAGGAACTATTGCTATCTAGAATATGTACTCATTTTGTAGTTTTGTTAAGCTTTTTGGTAGCTTGTTGTGAGAATGAAATATATAATTGATTACTTCCGCAAAGGAACTATTCTATCTATTTTCCTTCTTTGTTGAGCGATGACCCATGGATAAGTTTTGGTCAATGCCCCTTCTGTTGGTTGTGGAAAAATGTTGAAATTATGTACTGTTCAAGATTTGCTAGCACAAAGTTACGAATCGAGATCAGGACCTTATTTTTAGGGCATGGGGTGCTTGTTGGACCTTATTTGAATTGATTCTGGTTCACAACTAGGATTCCCCCATAATTTGATTTGAATCCGGCAAACAACTAAAATATTGTAGCCAATAGGCTTTTGGTCCAAAGGCATCAGGGAGTACACTTAAGTGCTAGGAGAATAGAGGTTATGAGTTCAACTCGATCCTCCTCCAAACTTTCAAAGTGTTGATCTAACTGTTTTAACAATACTGACTTTACTGATAAAAAAGATAAACAATTTAAATATTTTAGGTATGTGAATTGATGAATCCAAAATGGCCTTAAGTGCCTATTATACACAAATTTCAAATTCCATTTGTGGGCTTTTGTAACTTTATTGGACCCATTTTGGTAATTAAAATCGTTTGAACTTTAGACCTCTTTTAAGATAAACAATTCACGCTAATGGTCAAGTTGATCCGATTCACGTCACTCCTAATCAAATCCACTATGTCAGATGTGCACTAGATGGATATGATGGATTTGCTTTAATGAGTGGAACTCAATAACTTTTGTCGGTGGTTTGCCTTTGATGATTTTACTAGGAGAAGTTGGAACACCCACCCAATTATCAATGAATAAGAACTATCTCTAGTCCATGTTTAACGGTAATATAACTCTTTACAATTCGGTAATATATTTTATATCCTTTCCATGTGTTATTTTTTTAATTCTATGGGGTTTGTTGTTTGCTTGGTGCTAGTCTAGTTGTCTGCCCCTCCAGGCATGCCTCGGGTTGTATTTGCTTGTAAACTATTTGCGTTACCAATATATTTCTTGTTGTTCTTCAAAAAAAATAAAATATTTTGACGAGTAGTCTTACAGCAAAATATTTAGGACTCTCTAATTTTGAGTCATACTAATCTGTTTATTTGTTTAAGTTACAGTGACTTGCGAAACCCTTTTTTTTTTTTTATTCCAATTTGTTCCATATATAAGCTTCGCTTAGGAAACCAATTGAATCAAAAAATAGAGATGAAAAACAAGCACAGTGCTCCTACTTTTTTATCCTAGCTGGAACACAAACTGGTTTGTTTTGAGGAGGGAGAAGAACTAGTGGAGCTTAAAGAAATCAATGCTCGGTGACTTTATTGGGATAATGATTCTGAATATTTTAACTTAAAGAAATCAATGCTCGGTGACTTTATTGGGATAATGATTCTGAGCATTTTATTTTTGGGCAAATTGAGTAGGAAAACATATTATAAAGATTTTTGCTATAATAAGGACATAAATATTTTTCTGTAAACTCTAAAGGACATTCTGTCCCGGATTTATGAAAAACCCCTCCCAATGTTGACCGGCATTGAAAGTGCCTAAAACCCTAGGGTACCCTCTAATAGGAAAGTGCACTCTAAAATCCTAAGGAACCTTATGAAAGTGTCTAAAACCGTAGGTTACCCTATGAAAGTACAACAAGATCGAAAAACAAGAAAAAAGACATATTTTGTGTTAGCCAAACAAGACCCTTGTCTTATTTAAGACAACTAGTGTAATGCTCGTGCTTCGCACGTTTCTGCGTGCTCATTGATTTAATTGGTAGTCGGAAAGTTAATACACATATGTTATTTTTGTTCATATCACCAACTGTACACTTTTTGAGTACGTTCAGCGGTTCAACTTCAACAGCCATCTCTCAAATATCATAAAATGATGAAACCGTGATATACCCGAATTTTTTTAGTTATGCTTTGGACAATTAAAATGATACCAAAATTAAATCTTTCCAAAAGGAAAAAGGTAAAGAGGGAGAGTACTTTGATTAACGTTCATCTAGGGCTTGAATGGATCGAAAACAACTGCCACATTATGCCCACCAAAGCCAAATGAGTTGGAGATACCGGCACGAAACAAGCAAATTTGATTAGTGAATGTTGAAATATTATAATTTTGAAATATGAGAAATTTGGCTAACAAAATCACGCCTCTCCTTTAAAGACGGCAACAGCCGTAAGAATAGTGCCGTGATGATCACATTGTAATGTTCAATCGGCTCACTAAGTACGAAATTGAGTGAAATCCGAAAAGAGTACAAATCTGGTGAATGAAATCCGGAGAAGCGACTTTGACTCTCTTGCTCTCGATTGTTTGCTTGGCAACAGCCGTAAGAACAGTGCCGTGATGATCACACAGTACAGTTCAATTGGCTCACTAAGTACCGAAATTGAGTGAAATCCGTAAAGAGAGTACAAATCTACTGGGTGAAATCTGGAAAATTGACTTCGACTCTCTCGCTCTTGATCGTTCCCAACCAAAAGGCCATCGTTCCCAAACAAAAGGTGAAATACCATAACTAACCCTAGCTCCACACATGCAAGGACAAAACAGGAACGAAAACTTCAGAGGGCAATAACGTAAATTCAAGTCATGACTTGGCTTACCATTGTTGGTTCTTTTATTACAAGTGTATAGATTTAAATGAAAAAAAGATATTTTTTGTGTTAGCCAAACAAAGCCCTTGTCTCATTAATAGCAATTTTGTCTTTTCACGGATTCTAGACTCTAAAATGTTTTTATTAATGGACTATACATATTACAAAAACTTAGACTGAACTAAAGCTCCTATGGGATTTTTTCATTTGAACTTTAGACTAATATGCTGTTTATTTTTTGGGAAAAATTCAAAAAAAACCCCTGAACTTTGAACCCAATGTCAAATAGGCACCTGAACTTAAATAAACTTCAATTGAACACCTGAACTTTCACTCCGTTATTCAATTTACCCCCTGCCGTCCCAATCCGTGACTTTCCTAATGGCAACCGCTGAGCTGGACACTAACAGACAGAACAAAACGTTAGAGGGAGAAATTGGAGGAAAACAACAGTGATCTGACACATTTTTAAGGCCCCGTTCGGCTAAATAAGCCTATTGGCTTTTTTTTTTTTGTCTTTATTCAACTTTTTTTCATATTTGTTAGTTTTTCGTCAATTTTTTGGAGATTATTGCATCGTCATAACGAGAGGAATCAAAAAGTAAAAAATTATGATCGAAATTCATTTTTTTAATAAAGACGAAAAAATTGGCTTATTGACTTATTTTTATCTTTATTAAAAAAAAAGTAGGTTTCGATTGTAATTCGTTACTTTTTAGATTCCTCTTTTTATGACGATGCAATAATCCCCAAAAAATGACAAAAAAATACAAAAAAAAAATTTTGAATAAGGACAAAAAATAAGCCAGTAAGCTTATTTAGCAGAACGGGGCCTTAAAAAGGTGTCAGATCACTGTTGTTTCCCTCAAATTTCTCCCTCTAATGTTTTGTTGTGTCTTTTAGTGTCCAGCTCAGCTGTTGCCGTTAGGAAAGTCATGGATTGAGACGGAAGGGGGTAAATTGAATAACGGAGTGAAAGTTCAAGTGTTCAATTGAAATTTATTTAAGTTCAGGTGCCTGTTTGACATTGGATTCAAAGTTCAGGGGTTTTTTTGAATTTTTCCCTTATTTTTTTGAGAGTTGAATATCAAGTTTTTGCTTAAGCGTGACTCTTTATAATTCGCTAAAGGATGCTATTTAAGTGGAGCACGAAAATTAATTTCTTATCTTTAATTATAAAAAGAGAGACATTAATAAAAAAGAAATTGATTTTTACACTCCACTTTTGTACGCAGGTCTTATTTGTACATGAAGTTATTAGTAACTCCACGTTAAAAGTGGAGTGCTTGCGCACAAAAGTGGAGCCCCAAAATCAGCATCCTTAAAGATATTCACCAATCCTATGGGTACCAACCCAAGGGGTGCGAACAATCCGAGCCGTTCAATAATTTTAAAAATTAAAACCGAATGGGCATCGTGATAAGTTAGCTCAATCCGATATATTTAGGTGCTCGATCCAAACTTTCAAATTTTTAAAAATCGGGGGAAAATGGAAAGATTGGATGAAAAATGGGAAGATTGGATCAAATATCAATACATATCGGATTAAGCTGATTTTTCATAAGATCACTCGATTTTATTTTTTAAAAGGGAAAATTTTAAAATGGCACCTGAATTTTGCAACAAATGTCACAGAAACACCTGAACTTAAGTTTATTTCAATTAAACACATGTACTAACAAAATTCCCAAATTTAGACCCCGCCGTTATACTCCGTCCCAAAAATTGCTAACATTACATCTCCAACCTATTTAAGTTGTCCCATTGAATATATTTCTAACAGAGGATGATGCAACTAAGCGAAACCCATAGGCAGACTTCAGGTCTAGGGTTGAAAATATGTGCAATGGGGCAACTTAAATGGGTTGGAGATGCCATGTTAGCAATTTTTGGGACAGAGTATAACGGAAGGGGATTAAATTTGGGGATTTTGTTAGTACAGTTGTTTAATTGAAATAAACTTAAGTTCAGGTGTCTAAATTTGGGGATTTTGTTAGTATGAGTGTTTAATTGAAATAAACTTAAATTCAGGTGCCTCTATGACATTTGGTGCAAAGTTCAGGTGTCATTTCAAAATTTTCCCTTTTTAAAATTATTGAACGGCTCGGATCATCCGTACGGGGCCCATAGTAAGCCCCACGTGCCCGTCAATGCAATTTTGAGACCCCTTGGGTCGGTGGCTGTAGCAGTGCCCAAGGATATTGTCGAAACGCATTGGTGTGGTATGAAATCATTTTAGTTTGAATATCAATCGGAACACTAAAACTACAAGATAACAAAAGGGGAGTAATTTTGTCTCTCCCCTTTTTATTAATGTCACTCCCCTTTGTGCCTTTATGGGATGATTTGTTTTGTTTTGTGAGAGAATGAAAGTGGCAAAATCAATTCCCTAACAAAATCACTGTTGTCATCCATGTGGCATAAAGACACTGGATAATGAGAATACTACAATATAAGAATTTTCAGATCTTTTGGGTACGCACTACGCAGACCTCTGCTCTGAGCTTTAGAAAACCATCCAAAATTCTGTCTTCTCCCAAGCAAGTAAGAGGGTTGCGCCTTAACCATCTGCTTGATTTTCTCGTCATAATTTCACCTCTCTCTTCCGAAGCATGGCCAGTACTAGCAGTGAAGCCCCTCCTCCCTCATCACCTTCTGAAACTCCAACAGTCAACAATTCTACCAAAGCCAAATCCAAGTCCTGCTCAATACGAAATTTGGTAGCCAATTTCAAGGCCAAGTTTTTTGTCCCCAAACCCAAACCGCTTGACAACAACCACCACAACGCAGCTTCCAGCAGTACTGCAACCACCAACAAAAATGACGATGACAGTGGAGCTCTTTCCCTCTCTTCTAAAATGATCCGTAATCATCTTCTCCTCGTGGATTCAGCCTTTGAAGAGGCGAAGAAGTTCATGTATCACGGTGGAGCTCTTTTCCTCTCTTCTAACATGATCCGTAATAATCTCCTCCTCGTGGATTATTCGGCGGCCCTTGCAGAGGCGAAGAAGTACATGGACCACCTGAATGTTAAGATCAACAAGGCCCGCGAGAAATTTGAGGAGCTACAAACATTGGGCGGCAGTCTGAGAGACTTTGACGAACTCCGAAAGGACGTCGTGAAGCTGAGGTTGCAGATCTCTTCGCATGTGAAAATCCGTCCTGCTGATTCCAACACACATCGTAAGCGGTGGCCTAATATAAATGAGGCCGAAGATGGAATGATGCACTTCTTCCATAAGGAGCCACAGGTTACGTACACTTGTGATTTTGATCACCGAATATTGAAAGCTTTCCTTAACCTCCCTGAGCCATTGCAGTGTTGTTTGCTATGTTTCTTCAAGTTCCCACGAGAGGCAACCATAAAGAGAGCGACGATGATTTACCTGTGGATAGGCCAGGGATTTATCTGTGATCTGTGGGGTAGAGAAGAGTATCCGCAACTAGAAGAGGATGCTGGCAAAAAGATAGAAGAGGATGATGGCAAAAAGATCTTTGATGAGCTTATTGAAAAGAGCTTCATCGAGCCTGTCTACAACAATTACTCCTTGGTGCCAGACAGTTGCAGGATGAGCCTTTCTGTTCGTTCTTCTTTATACGTCGAAGCTGAAAAAAGAGAATTTACTTCAAATACTCTGGATCTAAATCTTGAATTTCTTTGTGCTGGTCAATTTCGGCACTCTTGTCTGATCAATGTTGGTGAGGCCATTATTAATTATGAGCCTAAAATCTTCGAAAATATGAAGAATATTCGAAGTCTTTATCTCGGAAGGTGGCAGAGCTCACCTACGCACCACATTGAACTAGCAAACACCAAAATTCTCCATGGGCTGAAGAAGCTGAATAGCTTAACTTTTCTTAGTCTTCAAGGGATTTCTATGATTACGGAGCTTCCCACATTCATTGTAGAGCTCAACGATTTGAAAATATTAGATCTGCGAGCTTGTCATAATCTTGAGACGATTCCTAACAATATTGGTTTGCTCAAGAAGTTGACACACTTGGACATGTCCGAGTGTTACTTTTTAGAAGACATGCCCAAGAGTCTTGCTCAACTATCAAACCTCCAAGTCCTAAAGGGATTCTTCATTGGAGATATCAGCAACAAACGATCCTGTGCTCTTAAAGATTTGTTAGGTCTGTCAAAGTTGAGAAAACTTAACATCTACATAGGCTTGAAAAAGTTTCATGAGTGGGATCCTTTAAATGAATTCGAAGGCCTGCGTATGTGGGATCCTTTAAAACAATTCAAAGGCCTGCAACAGTTGACAATTTCATGGAGAGGATATACCCACAGAAAAATTGAAGCGAGCACTGTGAGTGCTGTTAGAACAAGTGCCCATACAACAAAAGTCCTAAAAACACAAGAGATGTTAAGAGTGCAACTATATATTCAAAAAGCAGCATTCAAGTTTCTTGACGCACATGTCATTTGTTCCAAAATACAGAAAGTAGACCTTCAGTGTTTCCCTATGACGTCTCTATCCGATTCTCTATCCGATTTGATTCATCTAAAGGAACTGAAGAAACTCTACATCAGAGGAGGGCCACTATCTGATCTGCGCGTAATTCAGGAACCTCAAGGGGAGCATTGGAACGTGGAGATATTACGTTTAAATTACTTGAGTGAATTAAAGATAGATTGGAGCGAACTGAGGATATTATTTCCCAAATTAATTTACTTGCACCAAGTAGAATGCCCCAAGCTTACTAACTTCCCATGTGATGAGAATGGTGTGTGGATGAACATGAAGGCCATTGATACTCACGTGCAGCTGCAGAAGTACCTTAGAACCAGTGGCAGGATCAGCTCAAGTTCTATGTTGGGCTCTAGTTCAATCTCAGCTCAGGATGATTGTAATATTAGTCCAGTAGATTAGAAACCACTTTAGTTAGCTAGGTTTAGTGCAAGCTTAAGTGCTTAGCTAAGAGATAAGATCAGTTAAGGGAGAGTTAGAATCTTGGCTGTAACTAACTCGTGTCGGAGCATCCCCAACCAAGGTAGGTTCTCCCATGGCTTCTTTATCTTGTATTTTCTTTCTTGTTCTTCCACTCTGTAACTTATTTTACCAAATAAACAACTGATATCTAAAATATGTACTCATTATGGAGTAGTTTTCTTATCCCTAGACAATATTGAGCAGTATTTCCTCTTGTTAAATCATGGAAGAGAAAGGGTGATAATGGATCACCCTGCCCCAGGTCTCTGTGTGACTCAAAATCAGAAGAAGGCAAACCATTAACTAGGACTACAAAATTTTGCAGAAGAGATACACTCATACATCTAATCACACGACTTAGACTTCCAGGTTGCTGCACTTAGACTTTGTTATTTGGCTGATTTCACCGCCTTTTGTTTTTTTAAACAGCAAAGAAGAAAATTTTATTAAGAGGAGAGAAGAGTACAAAAAAAATAGCAAGCAAAACACGGCATCACAATGCTAGGGATACATCCCAACGAGGTTGGCACCTATCCTTGCACCGATCATATGCCAAGGAGCCCAAAAGGTTGATAAGTAATCAATCAGACCAAAAATACCAAAACAGAACCCATCACCATAAAACATTTTTTCTCACGCTTTTTACATCTAGTTTTGTGCATGTTCTTATATTTTACACTAGATCTCCTGGTATGAAAATAATGGGCGCTTGTCTGCATACTATTTTCCATTAGCTGGTGTCAAAAGACATTATTGCTTCAAGAACTACTATCGTTTCTGAAAGTTGGTCACAGCGGTTGATGAGCAAGCCCCACAACTGTCAACTTCTATTCATTTGTTGAATTTATCTAACTAATCTTACGGATATAGCTAGAGGATTAATATTTCTCAAGATAATTTCTTTTGAGTAACATAACGTTGGAGAAAGATTCAAAGGTGCTTTTTGTCCCGCTGCTGCAAGGTCGGGTAAGGGTAGCATATATGAAGTCTTACCTGCGAGTAGAGAGACTGTTTCTGTGACTCGAATCCTAGACCACTAGGTGTCACATTGGAGCGATTTCACCATTGTGCTCAGGCCGTCCTTCAATTCAAAGGTCTCTCATCACTATGCTCTGGCCGTCCTTATATTTGTATCAATCTTATCCAGTCACACTTACGAAATGTGTTTACGAACGGATTTCTTTCTTTGGATAAAATTATTATGGTTCTTTGCCTCTTTCCACTCCTTGATCTCTTTTCAGATTGTCTGCCGTGCTTTAGGAACAACCTTGTCGGAAACAGAAGGAGTATAGGATCAACAATCTGTTTGCACTTTAATTTCTTTTTGCTTCGTATTTTGGTATCCTCTGGTTTGAAGTCCTGTGTGTGTGGTCGGAGCCATAGTCACGTAATCCTTTAAAAAGTGTTGTGCTCTCGCTCTCAATCCTTGCACTATGCTCGTCGCTCACACTTTCAATCCTCCCTTTAGCAGATATACCTAGCATTACTCTTCTAATGCTTTCAAGCTCACACATGCTTTGACGACTGCATTTTTATTTTTTCAATCAAACAAACAAAGTTTCTGAGTGCAAATCGAATTTTGCATGTTTTGTGAAAAGTCGGAAGCTATTGTGTATAGTTCACCAAAATTCGGATTGCACAGAGCTCGAGTTGTTGGATTTCGCCAGGCATGACCATCCATGATCCAACTCAAGCATCAGTCCCACATTCTTCAATTATCTGCAACAAATCAAACATACTCTGATTTTCACTCGACTGAACTTACGGAGAGACAGAAAGAAGATGGGAATCTAATGTGAAGTTGAACAAGAGTAGGAAGGTATCTGAAGCAAGCGTGAGGTAGCGGAGACTCCAAATCCAAGAATCAAGAAAACTCATGAGAGAGAGAGAGAGAGAGAGAGAGAGAGATTGTTCTCGTCTTCGCTCTGCTTTGCTTTGCTTTGAGGATGAGAGAGTAGAAGAAAACCAAACCAAAATTATTCTCTCAATCTGTCTTTCTCTCTCTCGGTATATATATATATTGCCAGCTCTCCAACTCTCCTAACCCTTTCCTTCTCTCTCTATGCTTGGCCTCATCATTTTTTTTAGATGGCGAAAAAAGGAATTATGTTAATGATGAAAGAAGTACAACAGTTCACAACATCAGAGTAGCATCCCGCTAGATTGGCACATTGCACCACGACAACCATATGCTATTCAAGCTCCAAGAATTGGCAAGAAATCAACCCGAACAACACACCCAAATTTCAAGGTTTATAGACCCAGATTACAAGCATAATGCTTCACCCTAAAAGTCTTTTCCTGATAGTAGCACAACAATACGCATTAAATCCCCATCACTTGACAAGGCAGCAGGTTGAAAACTTTTGTAAGGTAGGGAATCATTAAGTCTAAAAGAACTTTCAAGAGAGAATAGCAGTGGCATATTGCAGCATATTCCCCCCCATCCAGTAAATTGGGCATCCAATTCAAATCAGCATAAGTTCATCAACAGGTTATGCAGCAAGAAGCAATCCAAAAAGCAAGAGCAGCAGTACCAAAAACAGCAATAAGCAGCAGTCCAAAGAGCGGTAGAACTGCGGCTTCAGTCCAGCAAGATGTAGTACTCCAAAAAACAACAGAAATTATTGCACAAGGGATTAGGCAACATCCAAGCTCTAAATCTAATCCATCAATGAAACCTAGTCATGATAATGAAGTAGCCAAATCCACTCAATGTTGTAAGCGGATAGCCATGAGCTCCCCTGCCGCAGCAAGAGAAGGCCAAGCAGTATCTTGATCCCACGGTTTCCTCCAAGCAAAAAAGTTGAGTTCCAGATATAGAGAAGGCCACCAGTGGTTCCAACAGTAACTACTTCCAAAATTTGCAGAGATCATTCCACCGTATTGAGTCCTTAGTTAGATTCAGATTTTTGCTCCGTCAGCTCTGTCCAAGTCCTGGGCTTCCATCTCTACAATTTTACTTACAACTTCATCTTCATCTCCATCATATCCCAAGCCTATGATTTTGTTGCATGCCCGAACAGCTTGTGCCTCATTCAATAAAATTCTATTTCTGTTGACAAATCCTCCAGAAGAAATAGAAGCAGATAATGCAAGTGCTGCAACTGCTGATCTGTAAACCTCACACTTTTATTTATTTTTCCTTCCCTTGTTGTTAGCGGAGTTGACCTTTGTGAAGTCAAGGATGTCATCTATAGTCTTCCTCTTCTTCTTTCCCTTAACCCCGTTTATGGCAGCTTTTATAGGAGCAAGAATATGTTCCTCCTCAATGTGATTGCCTTCATTATGATCAAGGAGAGGTTCATCCTCATCATATTCCTCCCGTGAAGTTTCAGTTGATATTAGCTTTTCAGTGACAGAGTTAGCTACCCAACTGACTTGATCATCTATGATCTACCAAATTACTCAGCTTTGCCCTTGGAAACTGCATATTTCTATGTAGTTCAATAATAGTTAGAGGGGCCAAACTGATATTTTGAAAAAAAATTATTTACATTTCTTTCCCCCACACTTCCCCTGACCTTACTACTTCCGATGGCTGATTTCTCAACCCCCGAAGATGAAGATATCATGTCACCAGCAGCCACCTCATTTGTGACATTTTGTAACACTATTTGGACATCAGGGTTTGAGATAACACATTGGTTATGCATAACTTCGGTTTGTTTCGCTGGGATCTCCTCTAGGTCGGCTTGTTGTTCCGTATTTCCTATTGGTTGATTGTTATTAGCCAGAGACTCCCCCACTATAGACTCTTCAGCTTCTTGAGCTGTTGCAATAATAACATCCTCCCTAGGAACATGCACTATTCTTGAGTTTCCATCCTTTAGCAGCAAAGTAGATGTCAAGTTCCCTTCTGTAACTGCTTTGTCTACTAACTTTGCTTCCAGCTCAGCAAGATTTGGTTTGTCCAGAGCTCTTTTCTCTGCCAAATCACCATCCCAACCAGCGACATCCTCTTTGGACTTAGGATTTGTCACCAGGATGGAGATGTGGTTATTGATCCAATCACGAATGTGTTTTGCGTTGAAAGGATCATCACAATCCTGTTCCCAAATCCTTGCGCTGTAATTCCTGCCTATTACTGTAATATTAATCCATTCATCAATATGATTTAAATACTCAAATGCGATCATCATCCACATCGTAAGATTCCTCTTTCAACGTCTCCTGATCAAGTGCAATAAAATCACCCCATATCTCCCAAAGACGTTTAAAACTGGACAAGCTCCAAACGTTAAGTGGAATAGCCCTACATTTAAGCCACACCAATCTAGATTTCCCACTTGGTTCACCATTCCATGGATTAAAAGATTTGAACCATCCCTGGATCTTTGGATATCTTAATGCAGCTTGTCTATCTTCTTTGGACTGGAAAGTAATAATTAAATCCATACCTCCCAACAATTTGGCTGAAACATCTTGAAAATCGAGATCTTCAAGAGCTTGTTGTACAATTTCCACAGTAGTAATTTCTTTTAGCTTGGAACCTGCACTTGTCATCAACCAACCAGAAGCAGTAGGTTGAAAATTTAGTGTAACCTTTCTCTATAGCTCCTTAAGATTCCCCAATATTAAGGATTTTGCAACCTTTCTCTCAAGCGGGCAATTCAGTGTGAAAATGATTTTGAGTTACTGGAATAGACTTTGGCTTACCTCTTGGTGCTCTGAAATCATCCTGAATATGGGGTATTTTAGCATTCGGAACCCTAGAAATCTCATGGTTCTGAGATCCTGAACCAAATTGCGTAGAATCGCCCCGCTTGAAGCCACTGTCGTATCTTGCCATTTCCACAATAATACTTCGTCTACCAAACAGCAGCCCGTTAGCCATGGCTACCACCGACTTAGTGTCTCTCCGATTCCTATATCTTACAAAGCCAAATATGTTCCCCGTTCTCTTGCTCCTCCTGTTTGGTAAGTACGTTTCATCAATGAAGACGTATTGAGAAAGACCAACCTGAACCATGGCGTCCCGCAGCTGTTGGGTGGATTGTCAACATAGACTGTAAATTCACAGCGACCAAAGCTCCAATGAACTGACGAAAATCGCCCAGCAAACTCACACTTTCTCATCTTGTTCGCGGGTAACCTTATCGATGGATGAGCGGCCCAGAGCAGATTGGTGGAGTCGACCAGAGGACTACACAGAGCCCAGAAAATGGCAAAGGAAACGGCTTTGTTTGTTGTTGCTGTTGTGGGTGTGCTTGGTGTGATGGACTCTATTGTGGGACCTTCTTATGTGTTTGCCTGGCCTCATCATTGCCCTACAGAGTTCTCACAAGGTACGTCAATCCTCTCATCAGTTGATTATTTGAGATATCTTGTTTGCTGGTTTTGTTTTCTGGTATCTTTGATTCTCTGGATTTTAATTTGGCTGTAAGATTGAAATTTCGTACCTTGATCCGAGCTAGATTGTCGAGTTTTCCTCGATCAAGAGTAACAGTTAGATATATATCCATTTTTTCCCCCTTTCAAAGAGCATGGCCGGTACTAGTAGTGCAGCCCCTCCCTCATCAACTAGTGAGACTCCAACCATCAACAATTCTACCAAAAACAAATCCAAGTGCTCGATACTATCTTTGGTAGCAAACTTCAAGACCAAATTTTGTGTCTCAAAACCCAAACCACTTGAGAAAAGCCACCACAATGCAGCTTCCAGAAGTGCAGCTTCCATACGAAATGACCACCACGGGCATGGGAAGATCTTCTCCTTTCTTCTGAAATGATCCCCAATGATCTCCTCCTTGTTGATTCAGCCTTGAAGAATTACACGAACCATATGAATGTTCAAATCAACCTGACCCGTGTGAAGTTCAAGGAGCTGCAAAACTGTTTCTCCACAAAAGTGCAAAAACTAAATCGGCTTGAGTAGCGCGGGCGTGCCAGCCTCGCAGGATTGCTACCCAAATTTATATCAAGGCCTGGAAGCCTCAATCTGACTTCTAACAGAACGAAAGTGCACGGCCTAAGGGTGGATACCGTGAGGAGGTTCGTGGGTTGCCTTGTCGAGATAAGGTCTTGGTATTTCCTAACCGTGTGAAAAATGGAAAGAAAAGTAGAACAAGGCCAAAAACAGAATTAAAAGGATTTTATTAACGGTTTAATAAAGTCTGGTTACAAGGAAATGAAATAAAATCTAGGCTTGGCTAGATTGAACAGGAAAGTAAAGATAATTGAAAGATAAATTGGATAAGCCGTGGACTTGATGGTCGTGGACCTAAAGATAGAAAATAATTGAAAAATAAATTTGCACAAGCTGTGGGCTTGATGGTCGGGGACCTTTCCCAAGGCCTTCAAAATTGTGATTTATAGGTAGGAGACTCAGGCTTTCAGCTGCTTCCATTGCTTTAATGCATGGCTGCCATGTGGCCCTCTTGAGCTGCTTCAGAATGCTCCAATGAGAGGCCTTTCTTTTGACAAAAACATGCCTTTCACTCCAAGAGAAATGGCTAAGGCCTGAAAAATCTTTACTTCTTGTATAAAATTTTGCAAAAGGGCAAAAGGATTTTTAGCTCCTCAACCATCCAGGCCTTTTGAGCTACTTTGACGTCAGTCTTTTTAAATGGACACCTTCTGGGCCCACCAATGCTAAAAACTGAGACTTTTTCAGGCCTTCTTACCATTGTATTGGTCCATGCATCCCTTGTGGGCCCTCTAAATCCTCTGAATTTGATTTCTTACGGAAGAAGCATCAAGAAACATAGAATCAACCAGACTTGGGTGAGCTGCTTGTGAGCAGCTTACTTAGGTCTGCATGACTCATTTGCCAGCAGCTCCAAAGGCTGCATGAACGCCACCTGTCCTTGGCCTTGTTTCATGCTAAAGGATGGGGTCCACTCAAACCTTGAGTTATTTGTAAGTAGCATACCCAGGTCTGCCAAACAAGAACATTCTAGGCTTTTGAGCTGCTTGTGCAAGCCTAAGCTGCTTGGGATGTCGTCATGCATGGCTGCCATGTGTCCTTGGTCTGGTTGAGTTGCTTGTGTGCATGGACGCTTGTAAAAAAGGGATATTTGGGTCCACCAAGGCCAAAAATGCAGGCTTGATTGAGTTGTTGAGCAGCTTACTTGGGAGAAGCTTCTAGGCCTTTAAGCTACTTGTGAGCTGCTTGGGCAGACCTGCCAAGCAAGAACATTCTAGGCCTTTAAGCAACTTGTGAGCAGCTTGAGGCCTTTTCCTTCCAATTAAAGGCCATATGTGATGTTTTTTTCAAGCAGTGGGCCCATCTATTACATGGGCCTGAGCTTGAGGAGCATAATAGGCCTTTTCTCTTTGTAAGCCATGCGAACCCAAGTCTGGAAAGAAAACTTGAGCTTTAACTGATTTAGGCCCACTTAGAAGGCCTTATTATTTCTAAGAACTGGACTAGACCTGGATAAAACACTCAGATCTAGTGGGTCAACCCAAGTCTTTGGCCAATCTTGGGCTTGAATTTGAGATAACGAAATTTTAGGCATAAATCTGGCCCAGGCCTTTGCAAACTCAACTCAATCGGTGGCGTTCAAATTGGCCTGATTTCGAGGATGACCAATCATGAGGCTTTTCAAGGCCTTCTTCTAACCAACAAATTGATTTTCTGAATTTTGGCCAAAAATGGGTGTAAACTAAAACTTAGGGAGCAGTGAAAGATACTTTGAAAGCTGAAGTTGCAGATCCCTACGCAGGTGAATATCCTTTCAACCACCAACAAACATGACCACTATGGTGAAGCAGCTCTTTCCCCCTCTTCTAAAATGATCCGTAATGATCTCCTCCTTGTGGATTCGGCCTTTGCTAAGGCAAAGGAGTTCATGGACCATATGAGTGAGAAAATGAACCAGGCCCATGAGAAATTCAAGGAGCTACAAATTTTATGTAGTAGTCCTGAGAGAGAATTTGACGTTATGCCAAAAAAAAAAAAAGTGACTTTGACTAACTACTAAAGGCCATCAAAAAGCTAAAAGTCCAGATCCCTTCACATGTGAAAATCCGTCCTGCCGATTCCAACCGTCATCGTAACCAGTGGCCTAATATAAACGAGGCCGACAATGGAATAACACACTTCTTATACAAGGAGCCACATGTTGCGTGCACTAGTGATTTTGATGGCCGATTGAAAGATTTCCGGTACCTCCCCTGGAGATTGCGTGATTGTTTGTCATGTTTCTTCAAGTTCCCACCAGCGGCAACTATAAAGAGAACTACGATGATTTACCTGTGGATAGGCCAATGATATAAATCCTTCCCAGATGAGTGGGATGCCAACGAGGATGGTGGCAATGCAATCTTTGATGAGCTTGTTGAAAGGGGCTTCATCCAGCTTATCTACCAAAATTGCTCCTTGGTGCCAGACTGTTGCAGAATGAGCCTTTCTGTTCGTTCTGCTTTATACGAAGAAGCTGAACGTCATGGATTTACTTCAAATGATAATCTTGATTTGGATCTTGGATTTGTTTGGGGTCATGAATCGAGGCACTCATGGCTGATCAACGTTGGTGAAGCCATTATTAATTGGGCACCTAAAATATTTGAGAATGAAAAACACATAAGAAGTCTTTATCTTTGAAGGTAGCAAAGCTCAATTACGCACCACGTTGAGCTAGCAAACGCCAAAATTCTCCATGCATTGAAGAATCTAAAGAGCTTAAATTTTCTTAGCCTTCGAGGAAGTTCTATGATTACGGAGCTTCCCATATCCATTTTATAGCTCAAACATTTGGAGATCTTAGATCTCCGAGCTTGTCATAATCTTGAGGCAATTCCTGACGATATCGGTTTGCTCTATCAGCTGACACACTTGGACATGTCCAAGTGTTACTTTTTAGAACACATGCCCAAGAGTCTTGGTTAACTATCAAACCTTGAAGTTCTGAAGGGATTCTTGATTGGAGATTTCAACAAAAACAAACAATCTTGTACTCTTTTTGATTTGTCAAGACTGCCAAAGTTAAGAAAACTTAACATCTACATAAATGTTCAAAGAGTTTTACCATCGGTGCGACTTCGATGATTCATGATAGCTTGAAAGCCTGCAAAAGTTGACAATATCATGGGGAGGATGCTCTTTACAAGGTGAAAACTGTATACAAATTCAAGAAGAGTTTGGAGAAGAAAGAAGAATATTATGAGCACTACTCACACGAGGCCCTCTAATACTTCCTCCTAGATTGCAGAAACTAGACCTTGAGTTTTTCCCTTCAGAGGGTCTAATCGATTGGTTGAGGCCTACCAAAATAAAGATACTAAAGAAACTCTATATTAGAGGAGGGCTACTATGTGATCTAGGCCAAATTCAGAAAGGTCAGGGGGAGTGGCGGAACGTGGAGATATTGCGTTTGAAGTACTTGAGCAAATTAAAGATAGATTGGAGTGAACTGAGGATACTATTTCCCAAAGTTAATTTACTTGCACCAAGAAGAAAGCCCCTAGTTAACTAACTTCCCGTGTGATGAGAGGAGCATGTGGATGAACATGGAGGCCATTGATTCAAACATGCAGTTGCAGAAATACCTCAAAACCAGCGGCATGTTCAGCTCAAGTTCTATGTCGGGCTCTGATCCAACCTTAGCTCAGGATGATTTAACATTTCTCCAGCAGATGAGAAACAACTTAGTTAGTTAGGTTAGTGGAAGCTTAAGTGATTAGCTAAGCTTAAGTGCTTAGCTAAGACGTAAGATCAGTTAAGGAAGAGATCAGTATTGGTTGAATCTCCTAAGTGGAGCCTCCCCAAGCAAGGTAGGTTCACCCATGGTTTATTTATCCTGTATTTTTTTTTCTTGTTCTTCCTCTCTGTAACTTAGATTATTTCGCAAAGGAACGTCTATTGCTACCTAGAATATGTACTCATTGTTTGTTAAATTAACTCTATATAACTAGTATGGTTATTTCTTCTCAAGTCTTCACCGTAATTACTGTAAGATGATTGCATCTGCGAAAGCTTTAAGTATTTTCTTTCGTAGTGTTTTCTTTTTTTAGAAACAGTGCATCAGAGAGATTATGCACAAACAAACTCACTAATTTATTCAATCACAACACCGAATTACAACCATCACTCTGTTCATCTCTAGCTCACACAAAAGCCTTCTCTCTCACTCTCTCAATCTCACATTGAATTCACACACCCAGGGCCAACCCAGGCACAAGGCCCAAGAGGCTTGGCTTTGGGCATTTCCAAAATCCCAAATTTTAGGAGCACTCCAATATTTTTACTACTTAGGTTTGAGTAGGACTCTTTTTAAGCCCAATAGAATGGAAAAAAATGTCCAATTGGAGATAATGAGTTAGCCCAACCCACCATTCCATAAGCCCAAGTGCCCAATCCACCATTCCAAAGCTTTCAAAGTTGAAATTGATTAAAAATTACTTTCGATCAACCATGTCACAAGACTAAATGGGTTATCCATATTATCAATTGAAAATGACTTGGTGAAAAAGATAGCTTTTACAAATTTAATTGATATTTTTGCTTCTAGAAATGCAACATGAGTAATATTCAAGTAATACTCATGCGTTCTTGAGATAATATGTAGTTGTCTATTTGAAGATTTTGTATTTTGTGTTCGTATGTAATAATTAGTAAAACTTTATATTGGTTTAACTTTCTTGAATTATGATTGTTGTTGTAAATATTGTTAAATATTCACTCTTTAAGGGCGCACCTTTTTTTATTAGGCCTTGGGAACTAAAAACCAGGAAGCAGGGGGCTGCTGCCCTTGAGAGGCCACAGCTTGCTGTTGTGCCCAATGTTCTGAATACCGTACCGGTCAGAGTACCGATTTTTCTATTGGTACGGTACGTATCGGTACCGGTCAAATACCGAATACCGTTTCGGATTTACCGCAACTACAATATATATAATAATTATATATAATTATAATTCAAAAAAATCCCTCATACCATGCAATTCATCGTAAAATACCAAAGTCTTTGCAATTCATCATAAATATATATTAAAAATTCAATACATATATGTGTGTATATATATATCATTTACCTAACAATTTTATATATTTATCATAATAGTACTACTAACCTTCATTAAATAAAAGGACAACAGTGATAAATAAAGAGTGGTTTTGAATTAATGGATGTAAGCTACTGCATGATGTATCAAATACAATGAATAATCTCAAAAAAAAAAAAAAAAGGCTGGACCCCAATAAAGCTTGTTCTGCTTTCAGTCGTCCTTTTACTATCTCAAATCTGGAGAAGACGGAAGACTTGAAGGAAAATGCCAGGAAACGACTGAATAGTGAAGCGGCGTGAAGAAGACGACGGAGAAGTTCATTGGAAGGTCTCTGGAAGACTAGATCTGAACAGCAATTAGTTCCAGGAATACTTCTCTGTTCTCTATAATTTTATGTCTTCTTCCCCTTCTTTGTATTTTTCTTTCATTTCTTCTGTTTTCACAATGATACGTAACGCTGGTACTCGTTGGTAAGGCCGGAGCTCGCCGGAAATACAAACAGCCAAGCTTTGCAAAATACCGGCCGAAATTTCCGGTAATACCATCTCGCCCGATGTTGTCCGAAATTTCCGGTACCGACCGGTAAGACCCGGTATTGTATGGTTAGAGTACCGGTTTCTCACCAAACCGATACGTACCGGTCCGTACCGGCCAGTACGGAACGGTATTAACAACCTTGGTTGTGCCTAAAACTACACCATTTTATGGCTAACAATGTCCACACTCTTCATGACTCTTAATTCTTGTTTGGCCAATTACGGAACATGCAGCTGTGCACTTTTGGAACAAGTAGCTGTGGACACTTGGAACAAATTAAGTCAAATTTTTTTAACCACATATTTGTTTAATTTTTTAGACAGTTTACATATTAAAAAATATGATGAAAATAATAAGTGCTCCAATTTTTAATTCATTTGAATCGGTGCGAAAATCTTATTTTTCTAATCATTTTATTCTAAAGAATCATAATCAATTTTTTTCTTCAAGACTCATAATTAAGCATTAATCTTTATTTGAGATCCTATAGAGCAGAAACTTAATTAGAAGAGCCCTAGAAACATAAATTAATTATGACCCTTTAAAATAAAATGTTCAACAAAATAAGATCTCTGCACATGTTCAAACGGATTAAAAATTGGAGCATTTAATTTTGTAGACTCTTTACATATTTAAAAATATGATTAAAAAAATAAGTGTTCTAATTTTCAATCGGTTGAACCGGTGCGGAGATCTTATTTTGCTGAATATTTTATCCTAAAGTGTTATAATCAATTTTTCTCTCTAGGGCTCTCATAATTTAGTATCTGCTTTTTATTTGGGATCCTATAGAGCAAAAATTTGATTAGAAGAGTCCTAGAAATAGAAATTAATTATGACCCTCGGAGAGTGTGGACATTGTTAGGCATAAAACGGTGTAGTTTTAGGCACAGCAGCTTGCTGCTGCCTCACAAAGGCAGCAGCCCCCACGTCCTAAAAACCCTTGGGCCAGCCTCGCACACACCAAATGCAAACTACATACAAAACTTCTTGCCAATGAAAATGACTTAGGATTAAGATTTTAGTCCAGCGTGCAATTCCTGATTCGAAAACTAAAGTACTTTCAAGCATCATATATTTTTCAAGTTTCTTTACACCAAATTAAAGTACTTCAAGAGCTCTTTCATATGGTGCAAAGAAATTTAAAAAAAAGATGCACATAAGTAATTTATTTTTTGATTTCAAAATTGCACATCTTTCAGTACATGTCCAGCAATTTGGGACAAAGCTTTAAGGGAGTAAAATAATATCATGTCATGGTTAACTTTATGCTATAAGTTGTTATAAAACACATATGACTCTACTTTATGAGCTCTCTTCGGGTCCCAGAAAACTCAGGACTTCCCTGGGACCATATCAACTGGTTTCGCATTTACCACCCAAAAAAAAGAAGCAAACTGGTCTTGTAAATATGTGCTACGAAGGGAGATTTGACACCTGAGGTTCAATAAATTTGGAAAGTAGCGGTGCAGTTTATAACGCATGTAAGTTGTAGCCCACAGAGATTCACAAATCATCCAGGGAGAAAAATTCTTCTTGTTGGGTTTCATTGACCACAATGCCAAGTTTATGACTACGACCTGCAATGATCGAATCACAGTACCTACTTTACTCACTACGTCTGCAAATAGATGGATCCAAAATGGCCTTGAGTGCCTATTATACACAAACTTCAAAATTTCATTTGTGGGCTTCTCTAACTATATTGGACCCACTTTGGTAATTAAAATGGTTCATAGTTTAGACCTCTTTAAGGTAAGAGTTCATGCTAACAATCACGTTGATCTGATTCATATGATTACGAGTTAATTTCTTTAGGGAAAAAAAAAAACCTTCATGTCACACCTAATCAAATCCACTGTATCAGATACATGTAGTGGATGGATATGATTGATTTGCTTTATCGAATGTAACTCAAGAAGTTTTGTCGGTGACTCAAGAACTTTTGTCGGTGGCTTGCCTTTCAGTGATTTTACTTGGAGCATGTCAAATTATCAATGAATAAGAACAATCCTAGTCCATGTTTAACGGTAACATAACTCTTTACAATTCGCTAAAGAGACTATTTTTATTTGCTAATTAGTGTCACATTTTGCGACACATGAGAGGACTTCAAAAAGGTTTTGACATTATGAGATCAATAGTATCACGAGATTGGAGGATCATTGTACATCGTCATTCTATGTCATTTTTGTTTCAGCTTTCACTAGACGAGGCATCGACTGGCAAGCATCGGGGTCTCTCTTTTCCACTTTCCAGCTAAGGCAGCCAAGACTTCGAAAAATGAAGGGCCCAAATATTCCAAACATACGTCTGTTTTTTTTTTTTTTTTTTCATTCCAATCGGTAGAAAATATCATTACATTATGTATGAAGTACACAAATCACGGACACTACATCCATTGTATGAGAGTCTACAAGATAACCAAGTCCAACAACTAAACCAACACGATAAATAAGCTCAACTCAACTACAAGGCCGTTTAAGGGGAGAAATAACTCCAACAAATACAAATGAAGAATACCCATACATAGGTGGAAAGACTTGAACTCCTGATCTCTTAGTGAAATACAAGAGTTCTAGCCAATTGAGCTAACTTTTGTTCAAAAGGCGAAATTAAGCCACGCCCCCAAGATAATTTAAATAAGTTTTTACCTGATCTCAATTTACATGCTGTAATATTTTTTTTAGTGCTTTTCCATTTAGTGATTATCCTATATAACCGAAATATAGAATACTTCGCTTGGAGTATCCACAGCGCTATAATCAAAAGAAAAATATTTTCAAAGTTAACAATGTTGGTGCAAAATAAAGATTACAATGCTGTAATCAAACTTAACAACCTTTTTAGAAATAATCAAATTTTAGGCTTTGGATAACCAAAAATAACAACTTTTTGACAATAACCAAATTTAATAGACTCTACATATTCTCAATCAAATACACCAATCATTATACAAAATGTTTATCTCTCTTCACTTTTCCTCTTCCTTTCTTTTCGGAAAAAAAAGTTTTACTAAAAAATTGTTTTTTTAGAAAATAATTTTTTAAAAATAATTTTTTTCCAAAAAAAGGTTTCAATTAAAAACTATTTTCTATTTCTAGTAAATAGTTTTTATTATTTTCAAAAAACTATTTTCTACTGTTTTTAGTTTTTAGTTTTTTTGTAGTTTGAAAAGACAATGTGACAAGTTTTGATTATCCAGTTTTGATTACACCATTGTAGACATCTACATTGCTAACCTTAGCAATCTCTTAAATAAATAATCAAAAGCTGAGGTGGCAACTTTTGGTTATCAATTTTTGATTATAGCATTGTGGATACCCTTAGGAAACCAATTGAATCAGAAAATAAAGATGAAAAAATGGATACGGATCCTCTATGAGAATCATGTGAGAATTTTTATTCAGACCGTCCATCTCGACACTCAATGGTCCAGATTAAAAACGAAGTTTTCTAGAAAAAAGTTAACTCATCTGGAACCCTTCTTCGAAAAGTTTGTTTTTCAATTCGGATGCAAATTGTCACACGAACCTCACAGAGAGAATTCTCACATAGGATCCAGATCATGAAAAGGAAAAACAAGCACAATGCTCGTACTTTTTAATGCTAGCTGGAACACAAGCTACATAGGGCCATGTCAATAGCCCCGTGGACAAGAAGTGAAACCAAAAGAAGATGAACTTTTCGACTTTTGTCAAAAAGACAACCAATAGAGCATTATTTTTGGTCCTTACGTTGAGGCCATGGACGAAACCTTTCTGCTTAAATAAAGATTATGAACATTTTTTTGAGAGTTGAATATCAAGTCTTTGATAAACCGTAACTCTAGAAATTTTATACTTTCTCCCGAGTAAGAGTGTTGCGCCTTAACCATCTGCTTGATTTTCTCCTCAAATTTTCAACTCTCTCTCTTTCAAAGAGCATGGACAGTACTAGCAGTGAAGCCTCTCCTCCCTCATCACCCTGTGAAACTCCAACCATCAACTATTCTACCAAAGCCAAATCCAAGTCCTGCTCAATACGAAATTTGGTAGCCAATTTCAAGGCCAAGTTTTTTGTCTCCAAGCCCAAACCGCTTGAGAACCACCACCACAATGCAGCAGCTTCCAGCAGTACTGCAACCGCCAACAAAAACGACGACCACAGTAGAGCTCTTTGTCAAGCCCATTAAACATAGCAGATCAAACCAAGGTCAAGAAGTGGAAGTGCACATGTGCACACGTGATTCTACAGCTGGCCACTAGTTTGTTACACCTGTTAGTGTTAGTTTGTTACACCTGTGTATATATAGCTAGTAGTGCTTTTGTATTCTGTAATTGGTTTTACATTCAAGAAATAAAATGAGGATATCTTTCTCTCTCTAGAAAAGTTGTTATGGTATCAGAGCACATCTGACGAAAGTCGCTGTTCTCGATCTCGCATCTTCCGCTTTAATTCAGTCTGGTTTCCTTCAAATTTCAAGGTTTCATCCATGGCGTCAGGCTCGTCTTCTTCGTCCACAAGTACCGAATCTTCATCTTCTTCGTATTTGCCTGCTTCTCTGTCGTTCTTAATTGCTAATTTTCAATCCTTCATTACGCTTAAGCTAGAGACATCGAATTACGTTGCCTGGAAAACTCAGGTCGAAAATGCCTTGAAAGCTACCTGTTTGTCTTAGTATATTGATGGATCTGTTGTGATACCTACTTCTCATATTGTGGATACTTCTGGAAATACGGTTCCAAACCCCGAGTTCAGTCGTTGGAATACAGTTGATCGTATGCTGTTGTCCTGCCTAATTGCTACCCTTACACCTCCAATTTTACCACATGTGGTTGGATCTGATCATACTTTTCAATTATGGCTTAAACTTGAAGAGAAGTTTAGTGTGCTCTCTCGATCTCACATTCATGACCTAAAACGCAAGTTATATAGTCTCCACAAAACTGGTACTATGGAGACCTATCTTGACTTAATCAAAGAAATTGTTCAGAAATTAGCTGCTTCAGGGACACAGATTGACGATGAAGAACTGATTTTTCACACCTTGAATGGTCTCAAGAAAGGTTACAAGTCTCTTAAACAAATGGTTCGTAATACTACTGAGCCTCTGACCTTTAGTGGTGTATCTTCTATGCTTATGGCTGAAGAGTTACATATCTCTCAAGATCAGGTTGATTCCTCTTCTACGATTCTGGTTGCTCCACATCAAAACCCTAACCCTACTCCTATTCTACAAGCTCCTATGACACCAAACCCTAGTTCTTCTTCTTCTGGGCTTATGCCTTTTCCAAACACAGCAGTTCAAAGCCCTTCTGGTTCCACATCATTCCAATTTCCCTTTCCTGTAGCATCATCTCAGGCTTTCTTACCCACCTTTCCTCAACCAACCTTCAATGGTCAAAGGTTTAATAGAAACAACAATAGATTCAGAGGAAATCAGTTTTCTAAGCCTTTCTTTCCTAACTATCAAGGCAGTTCTACTCCTCAGATGTTTTCTCCCGGTAGCTGTCAAATTTGTGGTAAAACTAATCATCAGGCCTCTACTTGCCATCACAGACAAAATCTGGGTTATAGACCTTTTGCAAGGCCATTTGGACAGTTTGGGAATCATTTTGGAAATCACTTTGGACAACAGACAGGTATATTTCCATCTCAGAATCCTCCGGGATTTCAATCTCAGAATTCTCAAGCATTCTATGTAGGCTCTGGACCTATAAACTGGTATGGGGGACCATCTGCAGTTGGTCAATCTGAGTTTGCTCTCCCCACAAGTTCTCCTTATAATGGTGGTTCATATCCCACAGCTCCATATGCACCACCATCTTTCTCTCAGTTTGGAGATAATTCTGCATCAAGTTTTGGTTCCGCTCAATTTGGAGGTACCTCATCTCAGCCATGGTATTTTGATTCCGGAGCCACCTCTCATGTTACTCCCGATGCTTCACACATCTCTCTTTCTTATGAGGACACTAGTAGTGCCAGTGTAACAGTTGGCAATGGGCAAACCATACCAGTCACTCACTCAGGTAAAGGCATTCTTCCAACTCCTTCTTATAAGTTTGGTTTATCCAATATTCTTCATGTTCCTTTGATTTCTCACAATCTTTTATCAGTTCATCAGTTTGCTCTAGATAATAACTGCAAAATCACCTTTGATTCTTGTGGCTATGTCATCCAGGACAAAGCTACTCATCAAATCCTTCACCAAGGCCCTTGTCACAAGGGGCTTTACCCCCTTCTTCCTTCTTCTAAATCTGTCAAAGCTCTGATTAGCATGCCCTCCACAGCTTCTCTCTGGCATAGCAGGTTGGGACATCCACATGTTGGTTTACTTCATATTTTGTCTAAAAAATATCAGCTTCCTATTGGCTCTACTACATCTTTGGATTGTTACTCATGTAACAAGGCTAAAAGTCATAAAATTCCTTTTCCTGTTTCCATCACTCACACTACAGCACCTTTTGAACTTCTTCATATGGATGTTTGGGGTCCATCCCATGTACTTTCATTTTCTGGTTATAAGTACTATCTTCTTGTAGTTGATGACTTCACAAAGTATAGTTGGTTGTTCCCTTTGCATGCTAAGTCTGAAGTTGCTTCTCATGTGCAAGCATTCCAAACTTTTGTTTCTACTCAGTTTTCACTGCCTATCAAAGCTTTTAGAACTGATAAAGGTGGAGAATTTCTAAATAAACTCATGGCTCTCTTCTTTGCTTCTTTTGGTATTATACATGAAACTACCTGCCCTTACACCCCAGAACAAAATGGGGTGGTTGAACGTAAACATGGCTATCTTATTGAGACAGCTATTACTCTTCTCCAACAAGCCAATCTACCTATCACTTTCTGGTTAGAAGCCCTTACTACAGCTCTTTACCTCATAAATAGGCTACCTAATTCATCCATTCAATTTCAAGTACCTTATCATGTTCTTTACAAACAAGCTGCAGATTATTCTATTCTCAAACCTTTTGGTTGTTGTTGTTTCCCATGGTTACGACCCTATGCTGACATGTGGATGTCCCAACCTGCTATGCCAGAGAGAAGCTGTGGAGGGCATGCTAATCTGCAGTTCGAGCTGATATTTTTTTTTTTTACACCTGTTATAGGCTGTAAATGGATCTTCCGTATTAAAAGGCATTCTGATGGCAGCATAGCTCGCTATAAGGCTCGGTTGGTAGCTCAGGGATATCAACAAACTGAAGGCATTGATTACACTGAGACCTTTAGCCCTGTTGTTAAGCAACCCACCATCAGATTGGTTCTCTCTTTAGCTCTACATTTTGGCTGGTCTATCAGACAGTTGGATGTCTCAAACGCATTTCTCCATGGTACAATTCAAGAACATGTTTACCTTAAACAACCTCAAGGTTATATTAATCCTCAGTTTCCCAATCATGTTTGCAAGCTCCATAAGGCCTTGTATGGTCTAAAACAGGCTCCAAGAGCCTGGTATGATCTGCTCTCCAAGAGTCTTCTCAAGCAAGGCTTTCATAATAGTTTGGCAGACTCCTCCTTGTTCATTTTATCAACAGGATCTGATTTAGTGTATGTTCTGGTGTATGTGGATGATCTCTTAATCACAGGAAACAATTCTACTCTTGTGAACAAGATTATCACGGGTTTAGGTGCAGATTTTGCTCTCAAGGATCTTGGTCCATTGAAGTATTTTTTGGGGATTGAAGTTGTTTCCGTTCCTGCTGGTTTGGTTTTAACTCAAGCTAAATATGCCTTAGATCTTCTCACCAAAGCTGGTATGCTTGATTGTCGACCTTGTGATTCTCCCTCTAGTCTCAAGCCCATCCAGAATGCTGTTGATTCTGTCTTTGATAATCCTGAATTTTATCGAACTATCGTAGGGTCATTGCAATATCTTACCTTAACACGACCAGAAATTTCCTTCTCTGTTAATGCTGTTTGTCAGCACATGCACAAGCCCCTAATGAGCCATTTTACTGCAGTTAAGCGTATCTTAAGATACATCAAGGGTACTATAAATCAAGGTATCCTGTTTACCAAAGGCTCGCTGTCCCTTTCTGCTTTTACAGATGCCGATTGGGCAGGTAATTCTATTGACAGGAGGTCCATAGGGGGGTATTGTATCTACTTGGGTCCCAATCTCATCTCATGGTCATCCAAGAAGCAAGCTACTGTCGCTCGTTCCTCTACTGAGGCAGAGTACAAGGCATTAGCTAATACCGCTGCTGAAGTTGTTTGGCTTCATCAACTTCTTAAAGATCTACATATTTCCCTTTCTTGTATTCCTATTATTTGGTGTGACAATGCCTCTGCTATAGCATTGGCCTCTAATCCCGTATTTCATGCTCGCACCAAGCATGTAGAGGTGGATTTTCATTTCGTTCGTGAGAAAGTGCGGTTTAAGCACCTGCAGATTCAGTTTGTTCCTTCTGCTCTTCAAACTACTGATGTTCTTACTAAGCCACTTACCATCACTCGTTTTCACTTTCTGAAGTCCAAACTGAGGCTGTCAAGTCTTCCTGCCTCAGTTTGCGGGGGTGTGTCAAGCCCATTAAACATAGCAGATCAAACCCAAGGTCAAGAAGTGGAAGTGCACATGTGCACACGTGATTCTACAGCTGGCCACTAGTTTGTTACACCTGTTAGTGTTAGTTTGTTACACCTGTGTATATATAGCTAGTAGTGCTTTTGTATTCTGTAATTGGTTTTACATTCAAGAAATAAAATGAGGATATCTTTCTCTCTCTAGAAAAGTTGTTACTCTTTCCCTCTCTTCTAAAACGATCCGTAATCATCTCCTCCTCGTGGATTCGGCCTTTGAAGAGGCGAAGAAGTACATGGACCACGGTGGAGCTCTTTTCCTCTCTTCTAACATGATCCGTAATAATCTCCTCCTTGTGGATTCTGCGGCCTTTGCAGAGGCGAAGAAGTACATGGACCACTTGAATGTTAAAATCAACAAGACCCACGAGAAATTTGAGGAGCTACAAACATTGGGCGGTAGTCTGACAGCCTTTGACGAACTCCGAAAGGACGTCGCAAAGCTGAGGTTGCAGATCTCTTCGCATGTGAAAATCCGTCCTGCCGATTCCAACCCACATCGTAAGCGGTGGCCTAATATAAATGAGGCCGAAGATGGAATCTCGCACTTCTTCTACGAGGAGCCAGAGGATACGCACACTGGTGATTTTGATGGCCTATTGGAAACTTTCCATGAGCTCTCCCAGCCACTGCAGCGTTGTTTGTTATGTTTCTTCAAGTTCCCACCAGCGGCAATTATAAAGAGAACGACGATGATTTACCTGTGGCTAGGCCTAGGAATCACGATTTTCTGGGATGAGCGTTGGAATGAGCGTTGGAATGTGTTCTTTGATGAGCTTGTTGAGAAGGGCTTCATCCAACCTATCTACCAAAATTGCTCCTTGGTGCCAGACAGTTGCAGAATGAGCCTTTCTGTTCGTTCTGCTTTATACGAAGCAGCTAAAGCTAGTGGATTTACTTCAAATGATGATCTTGATTTGGATCTTGAAAATGATCGGGGTCATCAATTGGGGCACACATGTCTGATCAACATTGGTGAAGCCATTATTAACTGGGAGCCCAAAATATTTGATAATATCGAGAATATCAGAATTCTTTATCTCGGAAGGTGGCAGAGCTCGGCTACGCACCACATTGAATTAGCAGATGCCAAAATTCTCCATAGACTGAAGGATTTGAAGAGCCTAACGTTTCTAAGCCTTCGAGGAATTTCGATGATCACAGAGCTCCCCGCATCCATTTTAGAGCTCAAGAAGTTGGCGATCTTAGATCTTCGAGCATGTCATAATCTTGAGGCAATTCCTGATGATATCGGTTTGCTCGATAATTTGACACACTTGGACATGTCCGAGTGTTACTTTTTAGAACACATGCCCAAGAGTCTTGCTCAACTATCAAACCTCAAAGTCCTCAAGGGATTCTTGATTGGAGATTTCAAGAACAACAAACAATCGTGTACTCTTTCCGATTTGTCAAGACTGTGGAAGTTGAGAAAACTTAACATCTACATAAGTGTGAAAGACTTTCACAGACTGTGGGACCTTTATGTTTTGAAAAAAATTATCCCCTTGCAAAAGTTGACAATATCATGGGGAGGATGCTCTTTACATGGTGAAAGCCGCCGACTAAGTCAAGAAGAAGCACGCATGAAACTATTCAGACGGGGCCCTCTGACACTTCCTCCTTATTTGCAGAAACTAGACCTTCAAGGTTTTCCTGAAGAGCGTCTAACCGATTGGTTGTGGCCTTCCCAAATAAGGGGACTACAGAAACTCTACATTAGAGGAGGGCAACTATGTAATCTAGGCCAAATTCTGAAACGTCCTGAGCAACAGTATAACGTGGAGATATTGCGTTTGAAGTACTTGAGCAAATTGAAGATAGATTGGAGCGAACTGAGGATTTTATTTCCCAAGTTAATTTACTTGCACCAAGAAGAATGCCCCAAGTTAACTAACTTCCCGTGTGATGAGAGGGGCGTGTGGATGAACATGGAGGCCCCGTGTGATGAGGGGATGAACATGGAGGCCCGGTGTGCTGAGTGGGGCTCACGTCCTCTTAGCCCAGTAGATGAGGAACAGGTTAGCCCTCTGCAAGGAAGGTAGCTAGGTTCTCCCCTGGCTTCTTTATCCAGGACTGGTATTTGTTTTCTTGTTCTTCCTCTCTAAGACTTAGATTACTTTGCAAATAAACTACTGCTACGTATACCAAGAATGAGCAGTATTTCCTCTTGTTAAATTAACTCTATATAACTAGTAGTACATATGGATATTGCTCAAGGGTAATTTCTTTTGTAGTGTTTTCTTTTTTAAGAAACAGTGCATCAGGTTGTGGTGATGAATTGAAGATGTTAAAGTGGAATTCTTTTGCGCTATAGTCTATAGCAATATTCAGAGAGATTGATTATGCACAAACAAACTCACTAATTTATTCAATCACATCACTCTGTTCATCAATCTAGCTCACACAACTCTCTCTCTCTCTCTCTCTCTCTCTCTCTCTCTCTCTCTCTCTCTCTCTCTCTGAATTCACACACCATATGCACACTACATACAACAAGCCTAATTTTACAATCACAAACTCACAGCCAACCCATCAAATCCTCACAACTTCGACCCAATGAAAGTGACTTAGAAGTATGATTTTAGTCCTGAGTGCGATTCCCGGTTCGAAAAGTAAATCCAAACATCATTTTTCAAGTTTCTTTACACCAAATTAAAGTACTTCAAGAGCTCTTTAATATGGTGCAAAGAATTTTAAAAAATGAGGTGCGTAAGTAATTTATTTTTTGATTTCAAAATGGCAAAAGTACATAAACACCCTCTCAACTATCATTTTTTCCCATGGAGACCCCCTCACATTTAAAATCACCCATACAGACCCCCTCAACTACTGAAAACGAAAAAAATGCTAACTCCGTTAACGGAATGAAGGAAATGACTAAGATACCCTTTTTTAATAAGGCAAAAGTACATAAACACCCCCTCAACTATCCCTTTGTTCCACGGAGATCCCCTAACATTTATATTATACCCTTATTCTACCAATCGTTCTCATTATTTTTTTTGTTTTATATAATTTCTTTTTTCCTTACATCAATCATTTTAAAGAGATCCTTTTGTATATAACCATAAAAAATAGCCCGAAAACCATGGAGCGATGGCAGCAAGTGCTGCGGTGGTTCTTTTACTGATAAGAAATGAGAAGGCAAGAAGATGAAGGAAAGAAGAGAGATGTGGGAGAAGAAAAGTCGAGGAGAATGGTGGTGGCAGTTGACGGCAACTGCTGCGTTACTTTTTCCATCTTTATTTTTTTAACTTTTCTTTAGAGAGAGTGTGTGTGTATTGGAGGAGAGAGAAAAAAAAGGACACCGGAACCAGTGGTTAGTCGGTTAGGGTATAGAGAGACTATGATTGAGAAGGGGGAGGAGAATATAGTTCTTTTAAGTTTTAATTCAATCATTGATTTTAATGGTTGAGATAAAGTGTTTTTTTTTTTAAATTGTGTGGGTGGAACCGGCCCCTATATATATGAACCAAAGTTTTAGATCTGTTTTCTGATTTTGGGTTTTGATTGGAGGCTGTTTGTAGAGGGAAAAAAGAGAAGGGTTAGAGTGGGTGTATGTATGTAATGCAATAAGGGTATTTTTGTCCTATTTATGGATGAGGGGGTTCATCACAAACGGTTTAGAGACGGAAGGGTGTCACTTGGGTAACGGAGATAAGTTGAGGGGGTCTGTATGGGCGTTTTTAAATGTGAGGGGGTCTTCGTGAGAAAAAGCGATAGTTGAGGGGGTGTTTATGTACTTTACCTTTCAAAATTGCACATCTTTCAGTATAGGTCCAGCAATTTGGGACAAAGGGATTATAATAATATCATGTCATGGATAACTTTATGCTATAAGTTGCTATAAAACACATATGGCTCTATTTATGAGCTCTCTTCCGGTTCCGCAATACTTAGGACTTCCCTACGACCATATAAACTGGTTTCGTATTTACCACACAAAAAAGAAGAAGAAGCAAACTGGTCTGGTAAATATGTGCTACGAAGGGAGATTAGACACCTGAGGTTCAATCAATTTGGAAAGTAGCATCATAGAAAAGCAGTTTATAATGCATGTAAGCCGTAGCTCACAGAGAGATTTCACAAATTATCCAGGGAGAAAAATTCTTCAAGTTGTGTTTCATTGACCACAATGCCAAGTTTATGACTACGTTGCTCACTACGTCTGCAAATTGATGGATCCAAAATGGCCTTGAGTGCCTATTATACACAAACTTCAAAATTGGGAAAATGACGGCCAAGGATATATTTTAATAAGTAATGTAAGGACTCGTAATTTCAAAAAATTATTTAAAGATTTATTAATATTAGAAATTGAGGAAAATGTGAAATATGTGTTTATTTGATTTTGGGGTTAATATGAAAGGATTGTAAGTGGAGGGAGTGCAAGTGTGATTAGTGTGTGTCCTAGTATAAGTATGTATGTGTGGAGATGTAGGGGATTAAAATCCCGATCTCTCTCTCGTCCCTCTCCCGATCTCTCCCTCTCGGCTCCTCTTCCTCTCCCAATCGCTCCCAACCAAAACCTCTCGAAACCCATATAAACCCACCTTCATCTTACCTTATTTGCACATATTTGAGCTTGAATTTCGTGGGTCAAGCTCGGGAAAGGAAGAGCCGGTTGATTTCGAAGATTTCGGAGTCTAGGGCTTGCGTGGGCTCGATCTCTCTTTGGGTTTGCTCTCCAACTTCGAGGTAGGGATTTCTTGCTCTCTCTATATGTCTATGGGTTGAATTTGTACTTTGATCGTGCCTGAAATTGTTGGTTAGATTGTTTGGAATAGTTTCGACAATCTACAGAAACCTCTCGAACTGAGCTGTTATCGATAACGTTTGCATAGTTATCGATAACACTGTGTACCAAACCCAGAAAATCATCGTTATCGATACCCTTGCGTTACCAAACCCAGAAAATCATCGTTATCGATACCATTTGTCATCGTTATCGATACCCTTGCGTTTGGAGTGCTTTTTGGTCAAATGGTATCGATACCATTTGGCTAGGTATCGATACCTTTGGCTTAGGGGTAGTTTTTCAGCTTTGTTCTAAAGTTCATATTTTTGAATTTCGATCACTCCTAACACATCTAAAACACCTATAAACCATCTCTAAGCTTGGTTACTCGTCCTTTGATGATTCATTGATTGCTTCCACTCTTTAAACCATCGTCAAGTGTTATACTAGTTTCGTTGTCAGTGGGAATGTACCGTAAAGCTGTTTAGGAGTACCGTATGCTATATGGGGTGCCGTAGTGAGTGTTATGGGTAGATGTGAGCATGTCTAATAGGATCCCTTGTCCTCATGATTTGTTGAACTATTAGTTTCCAAATGTCGTTAGTTGTCTAAGGTTTAAGTATCGATACAAGCCGATTGTACGTCATATAGATCTTATGGGTTGATTTGGTTACTTAGAGCTTGGTGATATTGTGGGAAACTTAAGGGGCGGATGTGAGTGTGTCTAGTGGCCCAAACGATGTTAAGATGATGAAATAACTTGTGACCTCTCGACTCGTGGAATCTTACAATTCTTTTGATACTTGCCCTATGTGGTTCAATGTAGTAACAAATGGATAGAGTATTGTAAAATTATATGTAGGGGCTTAGTACGTTATGTAGGAAGCGGATTTGCAAATCAATTAAAAGGCATGAACTTGTATATCTGTGGAGTTATGTAATGATTGACTGAAGTTTTGTGGTACGACCGATAGACTGACGATGAAATTGATTATGAAACGAGGACGATCATGAAAAGTGTGAGAAGTGACCCAAATGGTCGTTATTGAGGGAAAAGACTCGGGGTGACCCTGCGCTCGAGGGAACTAGACCCGAGGTGACCCACCTGATTATTATTATTGAGGGAATAGACTCGGGGTGACCCTGCGCTCGAGGGAACTAGACCCGAGGTGACCCCCACCTGGTTATTATTATTTAGGGAATAGACTCGGGGTGACCCTACGCTCGAGGGAAACTAGACCCGAGGTGACCCTAGTGATTATCGATGGGAAATTTCTAACTAAAAGGAAAGATTTGTAATGAAAGGATTTGATGATGATGATGATGATGACTGTAGACATGAGAAAGATTGTAGTATCGCACGAAGAATAATAAAACAATTTGAGGATTGGTTATAGACTAAGGTGGATAGACGTGAGTTCATTAATATATCTGGTCTGAGGAGTAAACGGTTAGTGACGTTCCGGTGAAGTCTAGAACTCTTTGATCGATGTGTGCAGCTTGTTGGTGATCATTCGTACGTTGGGCGTATCTGTCATTACTCACTCACTCATGGTGCATGATTCATCACTTTTTCATATAGCTTGTGTAAAGAATTCTCTACTGGGCACGTGTTTTGCTCAACCCTTCTATCACTTTCAGGTACGGATTAGAGATAGCGGCATGAAGTGTTGTGCATGTATGACTTCATCTCCTTTTGAAAGCTGACACCGCAGAATTTTCCCAGCATCTTTATAGACTTTATTTTGGAGGATGTAATGCAGTTCGATTCGTTACTTTTGTACTTATAATAGTTAGGCCTCGGAGCCAATGATGTAACTTTTTGAAGCTCATGGGTGAGAATGTACAATTATGGAAGTAGAAATGTTAAATTCTTTTGGGTATCGTATGGTTATTGTGAGGTTTTATTTATGAAATTCATTTACATTTAAGTTGAAAATCGAGGGCGTGACAAGTAATATCCGCCAAAGACATTTTGTTCATTAACAAATGTTCTTAGCATATTCTTAAAATGTATTAATTTTCAAAACACGTCCTGGGCCATCATTTTCCCTTCAAAATTTCATTTGTGGGCTTCTGATGGTAATTAAAATCGTTCATAGTTTAGAACTCTTCAAGATAACAGTTCTTGCTAACAATCACGTTGATCCGATTCATATGATTACAAGTTAATCAAATCAACTGTATCAGATACGTGTAGTGGATGGATATGATTGATTTGCTTTATCAAGTATGAGGCTCCGTTTGTTTGAGTGTAAAATGTTTTCCAGTAAAATATTTTACCTATTTTCCGGTGTTTGGTGGTAGAAAACATGAGAAAAATATTTTACATGTAAAATATTTTCCATTAATTGGATGAAAATGACTTACCCTTAAATTTTCCATAAGTTATTTTTCAAAATGAACCCAAAGCCTTCTACTGCTATTCTCACTGCTCAATTTTCTCGATCGTCAATTCTGAGCCACGTTCAATTCTAATATTCTCATATTTCTCCACCATTTAAGCCAACCCAAACACCAACCCCACCCACCCCCCCCCCCCCCCCCCCCCCCCCCCCCCCCAACACTATTTTGTTAATTTCTAAAAATATTTTTCAAGTGTCGACCAAACACTAGAAAATAAAAGTTTGAAGTTTGTTACCTGAAAAGACATTTTACATTAAAACAAACGGAGCCTAACTCATGAACTTTTGTCGGTGGCTTGCCTTTCGGTTATTTTACTTGTAGCATGTCCAATTATCAATGAATAAGAACAATCTTAGTCCATGTTTAACGGTAATATAACTCTTTACAATTCACTAAAGGGACTATTTTTATTAGCTAATTAGTGTCACATTTTGCGACACATGAGAGGACCTCAAAAAGGTTTTGAAATTACGAGATCAATCATATCACGAAATTCGAGGATCATTTTACATAGTAATTCTAAGTCATTTTTGTTGCAGCTTCACTAGACGAGGCAGCAACTGGCAAGCATCAGGGTCTCTCTTTTCCACTTTCCAGCTAAGGCAGCTAAGACTTTGAACATAAATGACGAGCAAGCAGTCGCGCGCTTCGGGCTTACCTTAAGTGATCTAATTGATCTGCTTTAGCTTTAGCGAGTGGAGCTCCAGAATTTTGGTCGGTGGCCTGCCTTTCGGTTACTTGATTGGTAGCACATCCAACAAAAATGAAGATAAATGATTAGTCAAAGGAGACTCCGTATAATTCTAAAGGATGCTCATAATGTTAAAACTATTTTTTGTCAGTATCAAAGATTGTACTACTTCATTAGAGACTTTTGTATTAACAAAAATAGTTTTGACATTATTTCCTTCACTAGAGTCATAAGCTGCCTTATAAGGAGTCATATGTGGTAGACTTAGAAGCAGAGATGGAGGTACATGAAGGCTTATGGGGGCCATGGCCTCCACGTGTTTTCCGGTTTTTTTTTTTTTTTTAAATATTGTACTCATGGTGACTGGTGGTCCCCCAAGTTGGACTTTGAGAAAGAGACTAGAAACAAAATGGGTGGCCTCTTCTCTGAAACTAAAAACGTGTTTGAAGCCTAGAACAGTAGAACCAAAGACCACATTGGCCCCCACTTTGAAATTGTACCCTAGAATTAATTAGGGGTTTTTTAGCCGACAAATACAATTGAGATGCTTGAACAGTTACAAAAAATAATTTAGGGCTTTACGCAGATGACCGGCTCTCTCTCTCATGGCAAAGTAGGAGCACCGGCAAAGTAGGAGCACCCACCTCTGCTCTCTCTCAAGTCTCACCTCTGGCTTTGGAGTCTCTAGACCGCAGGTAATTCCCCCCTCTCTCTTCCTTCAAAGTCTGGACCAGTTTGGATTTTAATATATTTGTATTTGTTGTATAAATTATAAAGTTCTGATCTTTGCAATATTTTTATCAGAGCATTGACCTTGCTATCTCTCACATGTCGCACCTGATTTGTACTAAAAAAAGACATGTTTGTTTTGTATTTGTAGTTTATTGACATGAGAAGGGTGTCTACCATTGATGGGTATTTCAAAAAAAAAACCCCAAATTGTTCAATTTCAAAGGTCAATGCTGGTGAGATCTCATTGCTGGCTTCAACAACTATCGAGATACCAATTATCGAAAAAATTGACTTACCAGAGGAAAATGCTGGTGAGACTTCATCGCCAACTTCTACTACTAGTATTGATATACCAATTGTAAAGACCCGTAAATTCATAAAATTTATTTAAAATGTTTTATAAGAAATAAAAGGAGAAAATTGATTCAAAATATCGAGAATTCGGGTTAATGTGTTAAAATGGTATACTTGAAGGGTAAATGCGTGATGTGTGCATATATGTCTGTAGGGTGAGAGGCAGGGAATTCATTTTCCCTTCTCTCCATCTCTCGGCTCTCTCTTCTCTCGGCCTCTCTCTCTCACTCTCACTCTCACCCAAATTCTACCCAAGCCACCTAAAACCCCCACAAAGCAACCTTAAATCCTTCACCCCCCCCCCCCCCCCCCCCCCCCCCCCCCCCCCCCCCTTCGCGTATTTTAGTTCGTATATCGCCGGTTTGAGCTCGGTAGAGGCGTAACCCTTCCGTTTTCAAAGTTTGGAGTTAGGGCTTGGAAAATCATTCAAATTCGTTCTTCGATCTTGAGGTAGGAAGTTCTAACTTTCAATATATATTTATGACTTGTTTCTATTGCTTGATTTTTGCCATTGATCGTGGTTATGGTTGTTGATGTCGTTGTTGAGAAACCCATGAAAATCTGCAGAAAATCTGCTCGAACAACCTCTGTTATCGATACTACAGCCTTTGTTATCGATACCTTTGTGTTCCAAAACCCAGAAAATCACTTATTATTAATACCCTTGCTTCTGGAACCATTTTTGACCAAATGGTATCGATACCATTTTCATTGGTATCGATACCTGTTGCTTATTTCCAGCTTTTACTGTTTTGCTTCGAACTTCATCGTTTTGGTTTCCAATCACTTCCAACCTGCTCTACTACCTCCCGAATGTTCCCTTAACTTGATTACTCGTACCAAATAATTTGTTAAACGTATCCATGGCCTTAATGCTCGTTTGAACATGATTTTACGAAAATCGTTTTATAAACCAAAGTTGGATTTGACCGGTACGGACTTGTTGGAAAAAGAATTTTGAAACTTTATGGATACGACGAGAACATATCAAGACATCCCAAAAGGGTAAGGAGCCCGGCAGAGGACATTGGGGTCCTTTAATTGGCCCAGGATGAGCTATATGCTCATATTTGATACTTCGGGACATCCCGAAAGGGTAAAGAGCCTGGCAAAGGACATTGGTGTCCTATAATTGACCCAGTAAGAGCTTCGGCTCATGACACATGTACGAGACACGTTATGACATGTGGTGCTTTCAAATGTTATACGTTGGAAAATATGATTGGTTTTGGAAAATAAAAGATTGGAAATTGAATTACTGTTGTTGCCCCATCCCATTGGTTTTGGTTCCCATTGTTCATCTTGTTATTGTTCCTCCATTTCATGTGCATACATTATTAGATTAGAGCTTTCTACTGAGCTAGTGTAGCTCAAGCCTTATATTATATTTCAAGTGCTAACTCCGAGCAGTAGTTTCATGATTGGAGTGCATGGATTGTGGACACGATTTTGAAAGCTAGCATAGAAGAAGTTACTTAGTCATCTTTGTAATCTACTTTTGAAAGATGAATTTGTAACTCCATTTGATAACTCGCGGACATGTGGATATTGTAAACCTTAACTCTTGAACACTAGATACTTTTATTGATTTTGGGGCCGTTGAGCCAATGATGTATTATTTGGAAATCTTTTGGACTTGGAAGTGTAATTGTGAAAGTGGTAATGTCAAACTATTTTGGGGTATTGTGTGGATTAATGTGAGGCTTTATTTACTAAAATCCTATTGTATTTATGTTGAAAATCGAGGGTGTGACACCAATATTTGAAAATTCACCTACAAAGTATCGAAGAATTGAAGTTAGGGAAATTGATGTGAGTTTGTTGGAGCGTGATCCTGGATTACGTAAGCAAATATGCAATTATGATGTTAACCAACAAGATGAAATTCGATGAGCTTATATTACGCTAGGTCCTTGCCAACCTATACTTCCAAATTATCCAAAATCTGGAAAAGAAAAGCCCCTACACAGTTTTCAACGCGCTTGGTTGAAGGCATTTCCTTCGTGGCTTGAATATTCAATTGAGAAAGATGCAGTTTTTTGTCTTCCGTGCTTTCTTTTCAGCAAGTCCACTGGAACATCTGGTTATCATGGGCAAGTTGCATTCACAATTGAGGGATTTAAGTCTTGGAAGAAAGCTATGGATGGAGTCCGGGGTGGTTTTTTTAATCATGTGGGAAAAGATCCGAGCTCTTTTCACAAAATTGCCCAAAGATCATGTGAGGATTTGATGAATCAATCGCAACACATACAAAAAGTGCTAGATAATTTCACTTCAGAGCAAATTGCAAATAATAGACTACAGTTGAAGGCCTCAATTGATACGGTAAGATTGCTCGCACATCAAGGTATTGCTTTTAGAGGGAGAGATGAAAGTGCTAGTTCAATGAATCTTGGAAATTTTCTTGAAACATTACATTATGGTGCGTCTTTCAATGAGAAAATGGTTGACTTGATAAAGAATGCTCCCAAGAATGCAACTTACACATCCCCACAAATCCAAAAAGAAATTCTACACATTTGTTCAACCAAAGTGCAGAAGCAAATTCGGGAAGAAATTGGTGATGCAAAGTTTTGTTTGATTGTTGATGAAGCTCGTGATGAATCAATGAAAGAGCAAATGGCTATAGTTTTAAGATTTGTTGACAAGTGTGGTTTTGTGCGAGAACGTTTTTTTGGGGTTGTCCACGTCTCTAACACTATCTCATTGACCTTAAAGAATGAGATCTATTCTATACTGTCTCATCATAGTCTCAATATTCAAAATATTCGAGGACAAGGATATGATTGTGCGAGTAATATGAGAGGTGGGTGGAATGGCTTGCAAACTTTGATTTTGAAGGATTGTCCATATGCTTATTATATTCACTGTTTTGCGTATAGATTGCAATTAGCACTAGTGGCAGCATCGAAAGAAGTTGGTGTTGTTTATTGTTTTTTCACAAAATTGCCTCCGATTGTCACTATAGTTGGTGCTTCATGCAAACGTTTTGAGGAACTGAAATTGGCTCAAGCGAGTGATATTGAACATTTGTTAGCAATTAATGAGCTTGAGAGTGGAAGCGGACTTAATCAGATTAGCACTTTGCAACGACCTGCCGATACTCGTTGGAGTTATCACTTGAGATCAATTTCTAGCTTCATAAAGTTGTTTAGTCCCACATGTGTTGTTTTGCTTAAAGTCCAGGCTGAAGGAAATAGTTCTCAAAGAGAAGAAGCGAAATCGGCATATGAGGAAATCACCACATTTGACTTCGTCTTTATGCTGCACTTAATGAAAGAGATTATGTTGATAACAGATTCTCTTTGCCAAGCTTTACAATGTAAGACTCAAGACATTTTAAATGCCATGAATCTTGTTTCATCTACCAAAGAACTTCTTCAAAAACTTAGAGATGATGGATGGGATGCTTTAAATTCCAATGTGATATTATTTTGCGAGGCACGGAATATTGATGTTCCTGACATGAATGGTCGTTATATTGAGAGAGGCGGTCTAGCTCGCCATCAACAAGATGATTTTACTATTGAACATCATTATCAAGTGGATATTTTCAATGCAGCGATAGATTATCAAGTGCAAGAGTTAAAACGCCGATTTGGTGAGCATGCCATGGAATTACTTCGTTTAGCCTCAGCTTTGGATCCTCGAGATGCACATGCATTTTTTAGGATTGATGATATTTGTTGTTTGGTGGAGAAGTATTATCCGGAAGACTTCAGTGATCATGAAAAATTATTGATAAGAATGGAGCTTAAGCATTTTGAGCATAATGTCGTTCGGCATCCGGAATTCAAACAATTGGGAAGTATTTCTAGGCTATGTCAATGGTTGGTTGAGACTCAAAAATCAGAAACCTACTTACTTGTCTACCGAGTGGCGGTATTTGTGCTTACTCTTCCAGTTTCTACGGCAACTACAGAAAGGGCATTTTCAGCTATGAATATTGTCAAAACGAGGCTTCACAACAAAATGGAGGATGAGTTTCTCACCGGTGCTTTGGTTTTATTCATCGAGAAGGAAATTGCTACGAAATTCAGTTCCGATTCAATCATCGATGACTTTAAGGATCTAAAGGAGCGTCGCATTCCATTCTAATACATGGTTAAGTTTACGCATTGAGAAACTTCTATATTTTCACAAAAAAATTTGTTTTTTTCAGATATTGTGTTTTGTATGTGGTATTATTTAGACATTTGAATCCTTTAGATTCTCGAATCTTGAAATTTCAAAATTTCGTTGTTCATAGTTCAACCCCCACGTGTACAAAATCTTGGTTCCGTCCCTGCTTAGAAGGGTGAACCACCGATACCATATATTAAAAAAAACAAATATACACAATTTGTATATTCAGTTTTGACAACCTTGCTTAAAGACACTTTGCCTAATTTTGTTTTTATGTTTAATTAAAAATTCAAAGAAAATATGCATCATAATGAACAACCGACGTTACATCTCCATATTATATACACCAGAGGAAATAAATGTTTACACCGACAGTGTAAATAATTTAATCTCATTTATAGTAGAATTTGATCATTTCCATACAGTGGCTGAAGTAGTCTTACACATATGAATCACCTCGTGCGACTCCAACCATCAGCAATTATTCTACCAAAATCAAATCCAAGCTCTCAATACAATCTTTGGCAGCAAACTTCAAGGCCAAATTTTGTGCCAAAAAACCCAAACCGGTTGACAACAGCCACCACAACGCAGCTTCCAGAAGTGCAACCACCAAACGAAATGACCACCACGAGCATGGGGAAGATCTTCCCCCTTCTTCAGTATTAATGATCCCTAATGATCTCCTCCTCATTGATTCAGCCTTGAAGGATTATGCAGACCATATGAATGTTCAAATCAACCTGGCCTGTGACAAGTTCAAGGAGCTACAAAATTACATGAAGAGGACTATATATATATACATACACCATGGATCCTATAAGGGATCCCTTAAATTGTTAAAATGCGGACCTCCTTTTTTCAATTAAATTTCGATGATCCGAACTCTTAAGTGTGTTCAGATTGTGGTTTTACTAGTCTTCGCGAAAAATCAGCAAAAAAAAAAAAGACCGGAAAGTGATTCATCCAAGCAGTTTTCATTGAATGGTTCAGACAATCTAGCTCATAGCAACTTGGCATTGTAAGTCAGAATCACTAAGAGGCCTGAGGGTGTTCTCAATGCACCAAATCTCTTCTCAGTTAAACTTGACATGTCAGCAAATTGAAGTCGGTTGATTTGATTAGTTGTTAATTAGGTTTAACTGTTGGATTAGTGAATGCATATAAAAGCCAAGTCTGGCTTCTCTTGTAATCATTGAACAGAATAGATTTGGGAAATAGAAAGTTGAGTTCTTGTTCTTATCTCTTCTCTCTCATCTCTTTCTCTCTTTCTGTATTTTGTTAATTTCCATATGGTATCAAAGCTTTATGACGAAAGTCGCACGATCCTGAGGCCGAATCTTCTTGATTTCTAGCTCAGTTTGCGCTCCTTGTGTTGATTCTGTTTCTCGTGAAACCCTAATTCACAGATCGCACAAATGGCTACAGTCATGGTAACATTGCCACAATCTCTTGCCTTTTTAGTTTCCAATTTCCATTCGTTGGTGAATATTAAGCTTGATGGCAACAATTATCTGTTGTGGAGAGTTCAAGTTGAAAATGTTATGACTGCGAATGGATATTTTGATTATCTCGAAGGAACGGTTGAATGTCCTCCATCTCAAGTTTGTAATTCAGAGGGACAAACGTCTGTAAATCCTGCTTTCACTTTGTGGAGACTCATTGATACGCAACTTTTATCTTGCTTGACTGCATCCATTTCTCAGAATACCTTACCCTATGTTTTAGGGTTAAAACATGTTCATGATGTTTGGAATTCCTTAGCTATTCGGTACAATTCTCTGTCTCATAATCATGTTCAAGAGCTAAAAAATAGGTTGTATAACATTAGCAAGACATCTACCATGGAAAAGTATATAGATACCATCAAGGAGTATGCACAGAAACTTGCGGCAGCAGGTAGCCCACTGCCTGAAGATGATCTGGTTTTCCATACTTTGAGAGGCTTACCAAAGGTTTTCAATGGCTTTAGGACTGCTATAAGAACAAGAGGTGGTAGTCCTGTAACTTTGGAGGAACTTTTTGATATGTTGAATCATGAAGATCAACAACTTATTCAGGAATCATCTACTGACAGGGATATATCTTCAGTTTTGGTTGCAACACATGGTAATAAGAATATTCAGGGTCCATCACCTACTGATACACAAAACTCTTCCTTACCAAACTCTGTTCCAGTGAATTCTACACAGTCTCAGTTTGGTTTTTCAATGCCTTCTCAATTTGGTATTCCAATGCATTTTGGTGTGAATTCTGCTACTTCTCAGTTCCCTGCATCTACCTCTCAGTTTGTGCCTCAAATATCGTCACACTTTATGCCTATGCATCAGTTTTCACATCAGACTGTTACACAACCTTCATTTGTTCCTCAACCATTTAGACCTTTTTCTAGAGGTAGAGGAAGAGGCTCTAGAATGCCCTGTGACATTTGTGGGAGACTAAATCATACTACAAACTACTGCTATTATAAGACACCAGGTCAATTTCCATTTGACTTTTCTAGTCTTCAGTGGAGAGGACCTGTAGGTTCTACAGCTGCAGCTTCCACTAGTATTCCAATGTATAGACCAAATCTACCATTCGCTGCAGTGCAAACTCCTAGACCTTCAATGAATATGGTTTCTCCTATTGCTGGGTCATTTCCTACTCAACATGCTCAGTCACAGCCGTTTGCTGGATTCACTGAGGCATATGATATGCCTTATATGGTACCAAGTTCAAGTTCTTCAGGCTCAGCTAATGGTCTTCTTGGACATGGTTTATCTGCTTCCTATGGGTTCCCTGAAGCATATGCTATGCCTTCAATGATACCAAGTTCATCTGGGTACCCACATGGATCTTATGGCCAAGGGCAAGCACAGTCATTTTCAGTAAACCACAATTCTACTTCTACCTATTCCCCTCAGCCTTGGTATTTTGATAGTGGTGCTACACATCATGTCACCAACAACTTGCAGCATCTGAATCAGCCTCAACCGGCTAACCTGGGCAATGGAGTGATGGTTGGAAATGGTTCTAACTTGCAGGTCACACACACTGGTAAAGGTTTGCTTCCCACACCAACTTCCAATTTTGTTTTGTCTCATATTCTGCATACTCCTCAGATAACTCATAATCTTCTTTCTGTTCATCAGTTTGCTAAAGATAATCATTGTCTTCTTACTTTTGATTCATCTGGTCTCATGATACAGGACAAGCACACCAATCAGGTTCTGTATCAGGGTCCATGTCACAAGGGTCTCTATCCTCTTCTGACCTCCTTTAAACAATCTCTTCCAGCAGATTCTCCCACAGCATTTGTGAGCACTTCCTCTGTTGCCATGCTATGGCATCAGAAACTAGGTCATCCTAGTCTATCTTTGTTTCAAGCTTTAATAAAACAATATGGCTTGCCTGTTTCTAAGCCACATTTAGTCAACTGTAGATCTTGTTACATGGCTAAGAGTCATAAACTTGAATTTCCTTTGTCTGTTACTCAAACTTGTGCACCTTTTCAGTTGGTACATATGGATGTTTGGGGTCCGTCTCCTATTCCTTCTAATAAAGGTTTTCGATATTATCTTTTGATCGTTGATGATTATACTCGTTATAGTTGGCTATTTCCACTTCATTACAAGTCTGAGGCTAAACATACTCTCGCTAACTTCAAGACTTATGTTCAGACACATTTTCACACATCTATTCAAACTGTTAGAAGTGATAATGGGGGAGAATTTGTTAATCATTTTCTGCTTTCTTTGTTTCTTACCTCTGGTGTTTTACATCAAACAACATGTCCTCATACACCGGAACAAAATGGTGTTGCTGAAAGGAAACATAGACACCTTATAGAAACTACTATAGCCCTTCTTTTACAAGCTGGTCTGCCCACTATTTTCTGGCTTGAGGCTTTAACCACTGCTGTCCATCTAGCCAATAGACTTCCTCATTCTTCTATCCAATTTCAGGTTCCTTTTTCTCTTCTTTTTAATTCAAAACCAGACTACAATTTTTTGAAACCTTTTGGTTGTTGTTGCTATCCTTGGCTAAAGCCTTATGCTACACATAAGCTCTCCCCTAAATCTACTCCATGTATTTTTCTTGGGTATTGTGCCACTACCAAGGGGTATAAATGTTATGACCCTGTCACTGCTAAGGTTTACATCTCTAGACATGTTCGATTTGTTGAAGATGAGTTTCCTTACTCTACTCTTGTGTCTTCTTCTCTATCTTCTTCATCTGATTCTTTTCCTACGTATTCTGTGCCTTTGACAGTTTTTGATGCGGTTGATATTCCTGTGCCTGTCCCTTTAGATATTCCTTCTTCTACTCCTATCTCCACAACTCAGTTTCCACTTGATACTTTTGCATCTACATCGTCAAACATTTCTATTCCTTTATCTGCTTCTCCTATTCCGTCTACTTCTCTTCAGAATTCACCTCCATCTGCTGCACCTATTTCTCCTCTTCTAACTTCTTCTGCACCTGTTGTTCCTTTATCTTTTCCTCCTATCACTACTCTTTCTCACAATTCTCATACTATGACTACAAGATCTAAAAATGGTATTTCTAAACCTAAAGTTCCTCTCAATCTCACTGTGGTTGGGAATGACTTACCTTTACCACCACCTGAACCTAACCATTTCTCTGAGGCTGTCAAACACTCTGTTTGGCAACAGGCCATGGCCGAGGAGTATCAAGCCTTGGTTCAACAAGGCACATGGACTCTGGTACCTCCTCCTTCTCATGCTCATATTATTAGCTGTCAATGGATCTACAAAATTAAGAGAAATTCTGATGGTAGCATAGCACGGTACAAAGCACGGCTTGTTGCTAATGGTAATCAACAAACTGAAGGATTAGACTTCACAGAGACTTTTAGTCCTGTCATTAAACAGCCTACTATAAGGGTAGTTCTTAGCTTGGCCGTTCATCATCAGTGGGACATCAAACAACTTGATGTTTCAAATGCATTTCTTCATGGCATTCTAGAAGAGGAGGTATACATGAAGCAGCCCCTTGGCTACAAAAATCCTCTTTTTCCTCATTATGTGTGCAAACTTGACAAGGCTCTTTATGGTCTCAGACAGGCACCAAGGGCTTGGTTTTCCATGTTTTCTGGTTTTCTTTTGAAGCAAGGTTTTATTAACAGTAAAGCAGATGCATCGTTGTTTACTTTGAAGAATGATCAAGGCTTAACTTTGGTGTTAGTGTATGTGGATGATATATTAATTACTGGCAGCAACAGTGATTATATTTCTTCTTTGATCAAGACTCTTGGTTCTCGGTTTGTGATGAAGGATCTTGGGTCACTTAGTTATTTTCTTGGTATTGAGATATTGCATCATGGGCTTACATACATTTTGTCTCAAAGCAAATATGCAACGGATCTTTTGGTTAAGGCTGGCATGTTTGAGTGTAAGCCCAGTCCCTCTCCTTCTTCTACCAAACCTCCTATCTCAGTTCCTGATCCCCCATTTCTAGACCAACATTGGTTCAGGCAAATAGTTGGTTCCCTTCAATATCTTACTCTCACACGGCCAGAGATATCTTTTGCTGTCAACTTGGCTTGTCAACATATGCATGAGCCCAAACAAAGTCACTTTGTTGCTGTTAAGCGTATTTTGCGATACATAAAGGGTAGTTTGCATCAAGGACTTCATTTTGTTCCTAGTCCTTTGACTCTCACAGCCTACACTGATGCCGACTGGGCTGGGGACCATCTCGACCGTCGATCCACAACGGGTTTTTGTGTCTTCTTGGGTTCTAACTTGATTTCTTGGTGTGCCAAGAAACAGCACACCGTTGCTAGATCATCAACAGAGGCCGAGTACAGAGCTTTGGCTCAAACTGCTGCTGATGTTTCTTGGATACAACAACTCATGACTAATCTCTCTATTTCTCCTTCCCTACCTCATGTTATTTGGTGCGACAACTTATCTGCAATAGCTCTTGCCTCCAATCCTGTTTTTCATGCCCGAACCAAGCATGTCGAGGTGGACTATCATTTCATTCGTGAAAAGGTTTTGACCAAACAAATTCTGGTTCAACATATTGGAAGTTTCAATCAAGTGGCAGATGTTTTTACCAAGTCCCTCTCCGTGGCTCGTTTTCAGTTTTTGAAGTCCAAACTTATGATTGTTACCACACCCATAAGTTTGCAGGGGTGTGTAAGTCAGAATCACTAAGAGGCCTGAGGGTGTTCTCAATGCACCAAATCTCTTCTCAGTTAAACTTGACATGTCAGCAAATTGAAGTCGGTTGATTTGATTAGTTGTTAATTAGGTTTAACTGTTGGATTAGTGAATGCATATAAAAGCCAAGTCTGGCTTCTCTTGTAATCATTGAACAGAATAGATTTGGGAAATAGAAAGTTGAGTTCTTGTTCTTATCTCTTCTCTCTCATCTCTTTCTCTCTTTCTGTATTTTGTTAATTTCCATAGGCATGTGTTGTTCTAAGGTCTAAAAATCGAAAACCCACAACATAGGAAATACGCCTGTTACTTATCTGTGTCCAGAATATAGATGCTCTCACAGTTATGTCTCTCACAGAGCAGAGGAACTTGTGACAAAAAGTTGAACTGCCCTAGAACATGCAATCACGTGATCAGAAGCCCAACCCCCGTAATAATATAGACAACTTGGGTGGATTTGAAGCTCTCCATAAACTTTTTAAATGTCCGGTGGGCAGTTTTTTTTTTGTTTTTTTTTTTTATAATTACTACACACAGTAAATTAATGGACATAGCTTACCTCTCAGCTCAGAAAACCATTCACACCCAAATTTCGAAAACAAACATCTCCGGCCACTACCAAAGTCCGGTGCGCCTTAACTGTCTGCTTGAAACTCTCTCTTTCGAAGAGAATGGCCAGTACTAGTAGTAAAGCCCCTCCTCTCTCCTCACCTAGTCATGAGACTTCAACCACCGACGGTTCTACCAAAACCAAATCCAAGTGGTCAATACGATCTTTGGTAGCCAATGTCAAGGCCAATTTTGGTGTCTCCAAACCCAAACCCCCTGACAACAAGAACAACCACCACAATGCAGCTTCCAGCAGTGCGACCACCAACAAAAATGACGACCACCGTGGAGTAGCTCTTTCCCTCTCGTCTAAAATGATCCGTAATGACCTCCTCCTCCTGGATTCGGCCTTTGCAGAGGCGAACAAGTACATGGACCACATGAATGTGAAAATCAACCTGGCCCGTGAGAAATTTCAGGAGCCGCAAACATTGGGGAGCAGTCAGAGCGACATTGATGAACTCCGAAAGGCCGTCGCCAAGCTCAAGTACCAGATCCCTTCGCATGTGAAAATCCGTTCTGCCAATTCCAACTCACATCGTAAGCGGTGGCCTAATATAAACGAGGTTGAGGATTCAATGACATACTTCGTGCCCAAGGAGCCAAAGCTTGCACACGCTGGTGATATGGAAGGCCTATTGAAAGCTTATCGCGACCTCCCCTGGGAAGTGCAGCGTGGTTTGCTATACTTCTTCAATTTCCCACCAGCGGTAACTATAAAGAGAACGACGACGATTTACATGTGGATGGGGCAGGGATTCATTTCCTGGCCTCTGCGCCTAGGAGATATTTCTTATGAGAATGAAGGGGATGCTGGCAATCAGATCGTTGATGAGCTCATTGAGAAGCGCTTCATTGAGCCTGTCTACCAAAATTGCTCATTGGTGCCAGACAGTTGCAGGATGAGCCGTTATGTTCGTTATTCTTTATACAAGCATGCTAAAGCCGATGCATTTACTTTAAATGATACTCCTGATTTGGATCTTGGATTTGTTCCTGGCGGTGTATATGGAAACTCAGGTCTAATCGAAGTTATTTGTAGTAATGCATGTCTAATCAATGTTGGCGATGCCATTATTGATTCTGGGCCTGAAATATTTGAAAATAAGGGGCGTGTCCAAAGCGTTTATCTTGGAAGGTGGCAGAGCTCAGCTACACACCACATTGAACTAACTGATATCAAAATTCTCCATGAACTGAAGAAGCTATATATCTTAAGGTTTCTTAGTCTTCGTGGGATATCTATGATTACTGAGCTTCCCACAGTCCTTTTAGAGTGCAAGGATTTAAAGATATTAGATCTCCGGGCTTGTTATAATCTTGAGGCAATTCCTGACGATATCGGTTTGCTCGGGAGACTGACACACTTGGACATGTCCGAGTGTTACTTTATAGAACACATGCCCAACAGTCTTGCTAAACTATCTTAACTTCAAGTCCTTAAGGGATTCCTCATTGGAGATTCCAACAACAACAAACAATCGTGTACTCTTTCAGATTTGTCAAGACTGCCGAAGTTGAGAAAACTTAACATCTACGTTAGTGCAAAAGACTTTCGCAGACTATGGGACTTCGATGATTTAGAAAATTTTGAAGGCTTGCAAAAGTTGACAATATCATAGGGAGGATGCTCTTTACATGGTGAAAGCCGTGGACAACGTCAAAAAGAAGCAAGCATGGAACTACTCAAACGGGGCCCTCAGACATTTCCTCCTGGATTGCAAAAACTAGACCTTCAGTGTTTCCCTATAGAGGGTCTAATCAATTGGTTGAGGCCTGCAGAAATACAGGGACTAAAGAAACTCTACATTAGAGGAGGGGAACTATGTGATCTAGGCCAATCCCAAAAACACCAAGGGGAGCACTGGAACGTGGAGATGTTGCGTTTGAAGTACTTCAGTGAATTAGAGATAGATTGGAGCAAACTGAGGATGTTATTTCCCAAATTAATTTATTTGCACCAAGTAGAATGCCCCAAGTTTACTAACTTCCCGTGTGATGAGAGGGGCGTGTGGATGAACAAGGAGGCCATTGATTCTCACATGCAATTGCAGAAATATCTTAGAACAAGTAGCATGATCAGCTCAAGTTCTACGTCAGGCTCAACTCCACATCCAAATAATGTTTCCAGACTGGCTACCATTCTTGAATAATAAACGGGCATTGTTTACCTCTGACCTTAGAAAACCATTCACACCCAAATTCCAAAACATACATCACCACCACACCTAAGGAAGAGGGTTGCCCATAATCCCCTGCTTGATTTTCTCATCAAATTTTCAACTCTTGTCTTTCAAAGAGCATGGCCAGTACTAGTAGTGAAGCCCCTCCCTTGTCACCTCGTGAGACTACAACCATCGACAATTCTCCCAAAACAAAATCCAACTTCTCCATAAGATCATATTTGGTAGCAAACTTCAAGGCCAAATTTTGTGTCTTAAAACCCAAACCGATTGAGAACAGCCCCTGCCACCACAATGCTGCTTCCGGCAGTGAAACCACCAAACGAAATGACCACCATGGGGAAGATCTTCCCCCTTCTTCAGAAGTGATCTGTAATGATCTCCTCCTCTTTGATTCTGCCTTGAAGAACTACACAGACCATAAGACTGTTCAATCAAACTGGCCGGTGAGAAGTTCAAGGAGCTACAACAAAACTCAAGGAGCAGTGAAAGAGACTTTGAAGAACTCCAAAAGGCCATCGCGAAGCTCAAGTTGCAGATCCCTATGCTGGTGAATATCCTTTCAACCACCAACAAAGACGACCACCACGGTGGAGCAGCTCTTTCCCCATCTTCTAAACTGATGCATAATGATCTCCTCCTCATGGATTCATGAACGTATGATATTTAATCCAGCTTTTACTCTTCTCTTTTGCGGGTATCAAGCTTTGAGGTGATGCAAATTCATGTCTGCTATCTATGACATGCTGAAATGCATTGTTGTTACATCAACCAACGGTTTAAATATCCATCTCTTAAAAAAAATTGAGTCCTTTTTGGGAGTTTGTTTTGTTTTTTGCTCGGTGAAAGCATTGTTAGTTGCAGTAAGGTTTGAGGTCCAATCAAATTCAAATCCATGGTGCCTATCATTGGGTTAACACTCAACTTGCACTTTTTGGTAGTTTGTTTTGAGAATGAAATGTAGAATTGCCGCCTCTACTATTTTCCGAGTTTGTTGAGCCTTTTGGTAGCTTGTTGTGAGAATGAAATATAAAATTGCCTAATCTTCTATTTTCCCTTTTTGTTGACCGATGACTGATTGATAAGATTTGGTCAATGCCCCTTCTGTTTGCTGTGGGAAAATGTTGAAATTATGAACCCTTGAAGCTTTGCTAGCAAGAAGTTACGAATCAAGATCAGGACCTTATTTTTAGGGCATGGGTGCCTGTTGGACCTTATTGGAATTTATTCGAATCCGGCAAACACCTGAAATATTGTAGCCAAGAGGCATTTGGTCCAATGGCATCAGAGAGTGCACTCAAGTGCTAGGAGAAAGGTCAATAAGTCTGTCAATTGATTGGATCCAAAATGCCCTTGAGTGCCTATTAGACACAAATTTCCATTTTCATTTTTGGTATTTTGTAACTTTATTGGACCCACTTTGATAATGTTTCTTACGGAGTATTATATATATAAAGGCATGCCAGGATTGAATGTTTTCTGCACACTAATGATGAGAAAAATTGGGTGCCGGTAGAGTACCAGACGGCACACCCATGTGGTACCCTTCCACCACTCACAGCCTGCCAACAAAGCATCATATCATAATTTTTTTACTTTGTTTAGGTTTCTTATTCACCAAATTTTATAGTCTATACACATAAAGGCATGCTAGGATTAAATGTTTTTACACACTAATGATAACTAGGTTATTTATCAATTTAGTTTCTCAACAAGAATGAGCACAACCGCACCTTGCCAACCTTGTGTCTGTTTTGGGTCTTTTGGTGGTATAGGATTGTCAGGGTTTTGTAGGTGTCAATATACCTCGGATGTGCATTCCCCGTTCATAACTCTGTCAACACAATTAGTTAGGATGTTAAATTTGTCGATATCTCCCAACCCCTTCTCTGTTGTAGCAGTGGCCCTTCCATGGAACTTCTCATTCTACGCGGCAACTGGCAAGCCAAGTGCTCAACTCCACATCCAAATACTGCTACCAGCCTACCATTCTTGAATAAATGGATATCGTTTTTTTTTTTTTTTTTGGAGGGTTGCTTATAAATGGACATCGTTTACCTTTGAGCTTAGAAAACCATTCACATCCAAATTCCAAAACTTATCACCACCACCAAAGGAATAGGGTTGCCCCTAAACCTCTGCTTGATTTTCTGATCAAATTTTCAACTCTCGTCTTTCAAAAACCATGGCCAGCAGTGAAGCCCCACCCTCGTCATCTCGGGAGACTCCAACCATCAACAGTTCTACAAAAACTAAATCCAAAATGATCCGTAATGATCTCCTCCTCATGGATTCGGCCTTTGCAGAGGCGAAGAAGTACATGGACCACATGAATGTGAAAATAAATGCACCAGGCCCATGAGAAATTTGAGGAGCTACAAACATTAGGCGGTAGTCAGGGAGACTTTGACGAACTTCGAAAGGACGTCATGAAGCTGAAGTTGCAGATCCCTTCGCATGTGAAAATCCGTTCTTCCAATTCCAATCCCCATCGTAAGCGGTGGCCTAATATAAATGAGGCCGAGGATGGAATGACGCACTTCTTCTACAAGGAGCCACAGGTTTTGCACAATGATTACCTTGGTGGCCAATTAAAAGCGTCCTTTGAGCTCTCCGAGCCATTGCTTTTTTGTTTGTTATGTTTCTTCTCATTCCCACCAGAGGCAACTATAAAGAAAAGGACGATGATTTATCTGTGGATATGGCAGGGACTTATTTTGTGGCATCTACGGAGTAGAGGCTTGTGTCAAAGAGATTTTGATGCGATTCTTCTACACATAATAGAGGAGGATGTTGGCAATGAGATCTTTGATGCGCTTATTGCAAAGGGCTTCATTGAGCCTGTCTACCAAAATTGCCCCTTGGTGCCAGACACTTGCAGGATGAGCCTTTCTGTTCGTGCTTCTTGTTGGGACAGCGGAAGAGTGAGTGGATGTGTGATTGCAAGAAGAATAAAAAGAGAAAAGAGAAAGTAATTTTAAGGCGTTGGATATTTCATTTAGTAGAGGGCTGTGGTACAAAATTTGCTTTGGCTATTACAAGAAACCTTCTGCTACGGCACAAAGGCTTTGATCTAATTTTTTGATAGCTGGTCGGTTGCTATCTAGCTGCTCACACTAATCCTTTATTTATACTTACAATTGGAAGCACCTAGAATAATTCCATTCTTTGCCGACTTGACTTCTACAATTACCAAGGTGATTAGGAAAATGAACCATTACAATGAACCTGACCATGCATGAACCCAATCTTTCCAGATTATTCCAACTTTCCAGATTATTCCACTCAAATTATCTCTCGGGAAAATACAAATTAACTTCTAACACTTCTTTTTACAAAGAAACTATATAAATGTAGAAGATTTACTTCAAATGATTCTCTTGATCTGGATCCTGGATTCGTTTGTAGTGGTCTAAAAATGCGCCCATGTCTGATCAATGTTGCTGAGGCCATTATTAATTGCAGGCCTGAAATATTAGAGAATATAAAATTTATTCGAAGTCTTTATCTCGGAAGGTGGCAAAGCTCAGCTACGCACCATATTGAACTAGCTGACGCCAAAATTCTCCATGGACTGAAGAATCTGTGTTGGTTAGAATTTCTTAGCCTTCGAGGAATTTCTATGATTACGGAGCTTCCAACAGTCATTTTAGAGCTCAGGCTTTTGAAGATCTTAGATCTGCGAGCTTGTCATCATCTCGAGGCAATTCCTAACAATATTGGTTTGCTCAATAGTTTGACACATTTGGACATGTCCGAGTGTTACTTTTTAGAACACATGCCCAAGAGTCTTGCTCAACTATCAAACCTCCAAGTCCTTAAGGGATTCTTGATCGGAGATTTCAACAACAACAAACATGGGGAGAAAACTTAACATCTACATAAAAGTGAAAGAGTTTCTCAGAATGTAGGGCTTGGAGTATTTAGAAAAGTTTGAAGACCTGCAAAAGTTGACTATATCATGGGGAGGATGTTCTTTACAAGCTCAAGCTGAAAATGTAGCCGAAGCATTTCACTTTGCTACACTTCCTCCCAAACTGCAGAAACTAGATCTTCAATGTTTTCCTATGATGAGTCTACCCAATTGGCTAATGCCCGGCAAACTCAAGGAACTAAAGAAACTCTATATTAGAGGAGGGAAACTATGTGATCTAGGCCAATTTCAGAAACGTCAAGGGGAGCAGTGGACCGTGGAGATATTGCGTTTGAAGTACTTGAGCGAATTAGAGATAGATTGGAGAGGATTGAGGATATTATTTCCCAAGTTAATTTATTTGCACCAAGTAGAATGCCCCAAGTTTACTAACTTCCCGGGTGATGAGAGGGGCGTGTGGATGGAAAATAAGGCCATTGATACTCATGTGCAGCTGACGTACCTCAGAACCAGTGGCATGATCAGTCCAAGTTCTATGTTCGGCTCTGGTTCAACCTCGGCTTTTTATGCACATGCTTATTATATATTATTCTAACAACCCATACTTCACCTAAAACAAAATGTAATACTAAAGCATGGTGTTTCTTATTTTCTTATGAAATACGTAAAATTTTGGTTATGAAAATGATGAAGATTGTAATGGATATTTATTCTTGTTTTTTTCCTAAAAACTGTCGTCACCGTTATTGGTTGCTCAACCAATTTTCTCAGAATATGAAAGCTGAGGGTCTGTTTGAGCACAATATATCTCATGCATATGTATCCTTTGAAACCTAACTAGTGGAATACAACGAAACGTTACTCCATAAGGCTACCAACCTGCTTCTTTTCATTGGAGATGAAAACCACATACAGGTCAGATCCCTCTACTTCAGCTACCCCACTCGTGCATAGCCTTTTGCAAAGCAAATATACATTCTGGGAAACAAAAGGTGAAAGCAAAAAATTACAGCGGAAATCATGGAAATTAAGAAAAACAATGGGAGTACAAGGGAAAGCTAACCAACCAAATAAGAACCAAAAAATTCACGAATTATTTGGCAACATGCATTCTTGCGATTCCAGAAGGAAAAGGTCATTTTTTAGTTTAGCTTGGAAATTAACCATTTGTTACACGGCAAAGCTATTGAAGTGAGGGTCTTGGATCATTTTTGTTTTGGAAACCCCTTAAAAGGATGTACCATATGCACCTATTTTATGGTTCATTCATAACATTTTAGTACTTTTATAACTTTTGTTCTAGTATTCATAACCTTTTAACAATACAATTCGTAACATTTTTATTATGATTCATAACATTTTGGTATATCTCGTAACCTTTATACGATTCGTAACTTTTTAGAAAGATGATTCGTAACATTTTCTCTACAATTCATAACATTTTAAGGGGTGCATATGATACACACCCAAATAAGTGGTGTGTATTGTAGTCTTTCCCTTTTGTTTTAGCTCATATACTTCATATTACTTTGACATCTAGGCGATATGGGACTTCGCTTCACACCCTCCCTCACATACAATATGATCACTCGACAGCGTATGCAGGCAAGAGACACGTGCCCTACCTATCTCTAGTACCTACCTCTGATTCTATGTTACAATACGATTTTGGCACTACAAAAATAATAATAATAACAGCGGCGTTTGAAAAATGCCGGGAAAGGCCCGACAAACACCGGGAAAAGTTTTAGTGGCGTTTTTGCAAATGCCAGGGATGCTAAAGTCGGCTTAGGTTTCTAGCGTTCAAGAAAAGTTGCAAATAACCTATTGCGGCATTTTCAAAAATGCCGGTAGAAGTCCCAGGATTAATCCAGCTATTTTGAAAATATTTTTTAGATGACGCTTTTGAAAAATGAAATGCCGGCTATACTAGTGTTGGGAAAACCACTTTTTCTTGTATATAGGTAGAACTCAACCCCAAAACTAGCTATTTAAGTGAAGGTGCCATCATGCTTGTATACTTCATATTATTGGTTAATCAGAAGATGTGAGACTTCGCCTCACACCATTAACCAAAAAAGATAGAATACTATAGTTCATGCAGGTGCAAAAAAACTTTTGCCTTGTCTTTAACTTGGAAAATATGTTAAAACTACGGATAATGACTCTTCATCTTTGATACAAATTCTTTTACACACTAATTTTTAAATATCTCAAACGCGTCTATTGAATCCACAAAGTGTAGAAACCCAAAGTATATGAACTATGAAGGGAACTACTCCTTCGGTCCCTTTCTTCTTCTTTTTTTTCATATTTCCATTTAATGTCTTAGTCCACAAATTTTCACTTTTTACCAATTACTATGCAATTCAATATAAAAACGAACAATCCTCTCAAATTACAATATGGATACTCCACTATTAGCATTCAAAGGTGCCTTTTGTCAGGACTAAAAGGGCTACCAAGTGCACGAAGCTCCCCCCACTGTAAGGTCGGGTGGTTGCATATATGAAGCCTTACATGCGAGCAATGTGACTCGAATCCTAGACCACAAGATCACATTGGGGCGATCTCATCGTTGTGTTCGGGCCATCCTATTTCTATCAATTTTATCTAGTCACACTTGTGAAACGTGTTTACGAACGGATTTCTTTCTTTGGATAAAATTAACATGGTTCTTTGCCTCTTTCCACTCCTGGATCTCTTTTCAGATTCTTTGCCGTGCTTTAGGAACAACCTTGTCGGAACAAGAAGGCGTATAGGCTCAACAATCTGTTTGCTCTTTAATTTCTTTAACCTTTTGTAAGCTTGAATTGTTTAATTTAATTTTAGCTTTGTACTTTAGAATCCTTTGGTTTGAAGTCTTGTGCACAGAACGTGTGTGGTTGGAGCCTTAGTCACATGATCCTTTAAAAAGTTTCGCGCTCTCACTCTCAATCCTTGCACTACGCTCGCACTTTCGATCCCCTCTCTCTCTAATATTAGTAGTTTGAGATGTAATAATTTAAAGACGTTTTCACACTAGCACAAGCTTTGACGACTGCTTTTTCTATTTTTGTATCCCGCAAACTATCTCTTAATTTCTATTCTAAGAGGATTTTTTTGCTGCTACATTTTACATCACGTAGTTCAGCTAAAACGCTTCTTCAAGTTACCAGTTGAGCGAGAAGGATGACCTCCTTTCCCAAGAAAAAGGATTCTTCAGCTTCAAACCATTCCAAACGAGATTGATCTGGTCGGAGTGTAGAGAATCTGCCCGAAAAGTAAGGGCGAAAGGTCGTTGGATTTCGCCAGGCATGACCATCCATGATCCAACTCAACCAGTAGTCCCACATTCTTCAATTATCTCAACAAATCAAACATAATCTGATTTTCACTCAAATGAAATTACGAAGAGACTGAAAGAAGATAGGAATCTAATGCGAAGTTGCACAAGAGTAGAAAGGTATCTGAAGCAAGCGTGAGGTAGCAGACACTCCAAAACCAAGAATCAAGAAAACTCATGAGAGAGAAAGAGAGGAGAGAATTTGTTCTCGTCTTCGCTCTGCTTTGCTTTGAGGATGAGAGAGAGAAGAAGAAAACCAAACCACAATTATTCACTCAATCTGTCTTTCTCTCACTCTCTATATTGCCAGCTCTCAAACTCTCCTCGTCCCTTTCCTTCTCTCTCTCCACGCCTGGCCTCATCATTGACTTACAGAGATCTCACAAGGTACGTCAATCCTCCCATCAGTTGATTATTTGAGATATCTTGATTCTGGTCTCTTTTGATTCTCTGAATTTCAATTTGGCTGTAAGATTGAAATTTCCTACATTGATCCGAGCTAGATTGTCGAATTTTCCTCCATCAAGAGTAACAATTAGACAAATATCTGTCTGTTGTTTTTTTTTCCGTTCAAAGAGCATGGCAAGTACTAGCAGTGAAGCCCCTCCCGCATCTAGTGACACTCCAATCATCAACGATTCTACCAAATCCAAGTGCTCAATACGGTCTTTGGTAGCCAATTTCAAGGCCAAGTTTTGTGTCTCTAAACCCAAACCGCTTGAGAACGACCACCACAATGCAGCTTCGAGCAGTGCAACCACCAACAAAAATGACAACCACGGTGGAGCTCTTTCCCTCTCTTCTAAAATGATCCATAATCATCTCCTCCACGTGGATTCGGCCTTTGAAGTGGTGAAGAAGTACATGGACCACGAGGGAGCTCTTTTCCTCTCTGCTAACATGATCCGTAATAATGTCCTCCTTGTGGATTCGGCGGCCTTTGCAGAGGCGAAGAAGTACATGGACCACCTGAATGTTAAAATCAACAAGGCCCACCAGAAATTTGAGGAGCTACAAACATTGGGCGGCAGTCTGAGAGACTTTGACGAACTCCGAAAGGACGTCGCAAAGCTGAGGTTGCAGATCTCTTCGCAAGTGAAAATCCATGCTGCCGATTCCAACCCACATCGTAAGCGGTGGCCTAATATAAATGAGGCCGAGGATGGAATGACGCACTTCTTCTACAAGGAGCCAAAGGTTACGCACGGTGGTTTTTCTGATGACCTATTGGAAGCTTTCCATGGCCTCTCCCGGCCGAGGCAGCATTGTTTTTTATGTTTCTTCAAGTTCCCACCAGCGGCAATTATAAAGAGAACGACGATGATTTACATGTGGATAGGCCAAGACCTTCCCACGTTTTACGGTATCTTTGATGACCTTGTTGAGAAGGGCTTCATCCAACCTATCTACCAAAATTGCTCCTTGGTGCCAGACAGTTACGGAATGAGCATTTCTGTTCGTTCTGCTTTATTCGAAGCCGCTAAAGCTAGTGGATTTACTTCAAAGGATAATATTGATTTGGATCTTCAAAATGATCAGGGTCATCGATTGGGGCATACATGTTTGATTAATGTTGGTGGGGCCATTATTAACTGGGAGCCCGAAATATTTGATAATATCGAGAATATCAAATGTCTTTATCTCGAAAGGTGGCAAAGCTCAGCTACGCACCACATTGAACTAGCAGACGCCATAATTTTCCTTGGACTGAAGGATCTGAAGAGCTTAACGTTTCTTAGCCTTCAAGGAATTTCGATGATCACGGAGTTCCCCGCATCCATTTTAGAGCTCAAGCATTTGGAGATCTTAGATCTCCGAGCATGTCATAATCTTGAGGCAATTCCTAACGATATCGGTTTGCTCTATTGGTTATCACACTTGGACATGTCCGAGTGTTACTTTTTAGAACACATGCTCGAGAGTTTTGCTAAACTATCATGGCTTGAAGTCCTTAAGGGATTCTTGATTGGAGATTTCAAGAACAACAAACAATCGTGTACTCTTTTCAATTTGTCAAGACTGCAGAAGTTGAAAAAACTTAACATCCATGTAAGTGTGAAAGACTTTCACAGACTGTGGGACCTTTATGTTTCGGAAGAATTTGAAGGCTTGCAAAAGTTGACAATATCATGGGGAGGATGCTCTTTACATGGTGAAAGCCACAAACAAAGTCAAAAAGAAGTAAGCATGGAACTACTCAGACGGGGCCCTCTAGATTGCAGAAACGAGACCTTCAATGTTTTCCTACAAAGTGTAACTAATTGGTTGTGGCCTTCCAATATATGGGGACTAAATAACTCTACATTAGAGAAGGGCAACAATGTGATCTAGGCCAATCACAAAGGGAGCAGTACTGGAACGTGAATATATTGCGTTTGAAGTACTTGAGCAAACTAAAGATAGATTGGAGCGAATTGAGGAGATTATTTTCAAAGTTAATTTACTTTCACCAAGAAGAATGCCCCAAGTTAACTAACTCCCCGTGTAATGAGAGGGGCGTGTGGATGAACATGGAGGCCATTGATTCAAACATGCAGTTGCAGAAATACCTCAAAACCAGCGGCATGATCAGCTCAAGTTCTATGTCGGGCTCTGATCCAACCTTAGCTCAGGATGATTCTAAAATTTGTCCGGTAGATGAGAAACAACTTATTTAGTTAGTTAGGTTTAGGGGAAGCTTAAGTGCTTAGCTAAGAGATAAGATCAGTTAAGGGAGAGTTAAGTATTGGCTTTAACTTACTCCAAAGTGGAGCCTCCCCATCATTATATTACTACTTTAGATTTTATAATGCATGTTAATTGCTTTGTCAGTAACAGCCAAAGTGATTGGTTTGAATTCTATTTGACTTGGTTTCAAAACGTGACAATTACAATTGCATTATTTGGGAAAAAAATATTTCAAAAGAAAAAGTGTCACACCCTCGATTTTCAACTGAAATAAATAAACCTTTTCGACAAAAGATCCTTCGCGTAAGATAAATAATGCCCAAAAGAATTCCCACCTGTTTAATTTACAAATAAGTCCCCAAGTTTAAGGACCTATACAACATTGGCACACCGACCTCAAAATAACCTTAAGTACGAGTACGAACAAGTTATTTAGTTACAAACGATTTAGTCAAAAGAATTTCTAAGGTAATTAGTTACAAACTCATCTTTGTCAAAAGAAGGCTATTACAAGATGATTAAGTAACTAAATGCAGTTAACTTCCAAAATGTCTTCACATCCCAACACATGAGGCATGCGAGCTAGTCCGGCATTGGAACTTGAAAAGAATGATAGGTTGAGCTACACCAGCCTAGTAGGAAAACCTCTACAAAATCTATATGTTGATGAGATGACAAACGTGGACACAGTGAATCAAGCTAAATGACAAATTCAATAACACATACCAATACCATTTACTAGTATGACAGCACACTCAAACTCATACACACACTCCTCCTACCAAATAACCATCACGTGCGATTGTGTAAACTCCACCCCTTGCGATTCTGTATTTCCACCCCTTGCGTTACAGTAAACTCCACCCCTTACGATTCTGTATTTTCACCCCTTGCGTTATGGTAAACTCCACCCCTTGCAATTCTATATTTCCATCCCTTGCGTTACAGTAAACTCCATACTTCACTTCACTTCACTACGACAACCACAATATCATCACCATCAAAATCGAAACCATCCATTCATTCCACACATTCTAACATTAACTAACACTTCACAAATAACTCGTGGGTCGCAACAATCAAGACAAGGAATGCAACTTTCAGATGAATAAGCAATCCTCAAGCCATGAGGTGTTCCACCAGAACCATGTATAGCAATCAACACTAATATCACACAAAATCACCACATAACGTGTAAAGAAAGAGAGAAACCCTACCAAAGTGTGTTTTGAGCAAAACCCTAAGAGAATCAAGTGGGTCAAGCCCCAATATTCCAAGACGAGCTCCTCTTACGCTTTGCTACAAGATCTAGAGAGAATATAACCTAAAAACAAGATAAACAAGTATGGATCAACAAGTGATTGAGAGGAGAGAGAGAAAAACATGGTTGAGAGTCAAGGAGTGAGAGCAAGAACACAAAACTTACCCATTGTTCACCAAATGCGAGATTCAAGTGAGTTTGAGGTAGAAATCAAGAGATTTGAGTGGGGTAGGTGTGATAGGCGCGCGAAATACATGGATTTTAGCGCCTAAGTAGGGAAATTAGCGCGTTAGACGTGCATTTAAATCTCATTTTCCATTTAATGCGTGCACGTGGTTGGATTTTGTGTTTGTGCTTAATTTACAGGAAATTGAGATGTTTTGGCACTAATGAGAGGTATCCAGAAAGGCCGTGATAGAGCTTGAGAGCGAGAACGGCTGTGGAGACTAAGTGTTGAAGTGGAATTCACGAGGAAGTGGACAGAGCTTTAGCGAGCGCTACACCCTTTTTGGTGTAGCGCTACCTTTGAAGTTAAAGGGGTCAACGCCAGCAACGGTCAACGCGGTCAACGCACTAAAGGGTTAGGTAGCGCTACATAAGTTTTGGTGTAGCGCTACCTAAGGCATTAATGGTCAACGGCGGCTAGGGGCGAGTCAACTCAGTCAAACACACCGAAGGAGATCGCTAGCGCTACAGAGGAAATGGTGTAGCGCTACCGAGGGCGTTAAGGCCAGGAACGGCGCCGTTTTGGTCGTCCGGTGCCCGATTTCGATTTGTTTTAGGATTCTTAATTGTAATTAGTTGGGGATAGTATAAATACCCCGTTTTAACTTAGAATTAGGGGACGTACGTTTTTACTTAGATTTTTAGCAGCTTTTCATAACGACGTTTTTCTGAGTTCTTATTTTTGCAGATTCAAGTTTTAACTGAAGTTCTTTCAAGTTTTCCAGCTTTAATTCCTGTTATTCTTCAGTAATCGAATCCGTTACTCTTCCGTAAGTCTGTGGAATCGTGTTTTTATTTCTGTTCCGATTATTCGAAGCATGTTTAATTGTTACTGCGTTTAATATAATTATGAGTGAGTAGTTCTGTAGAGTGCGGCCACGGGGCAAAGGCGTCTCGTGGCTAGTTTAATTAATGTTTTTACCTCGGGATCGAATTAATTTAATCTTTAAGCAATTTTAGAAGATGAAAACTCTTCTAACAAACAAAACCCAGGCATCGCCGGAATTCGAATGCGCACGGATACTGGTGACAGGTGGTGCGCATTTGTTAGGGATCCTTTTTCCTATTCTAAAATCAACAAAGTGAATAATTGTGGCCCGAGTGAACATTGGTTAGGCTAGTTGCGGACGCTGAGTTCCCACGGCTGTACTCTCCTTTTTAAATCCTTATTTAATTAATTTAATTTGGTAATTTAGTTAGTAAATCAATCTCATTGAACAAGGGGTGGCTACCTAAGAGCCAAATAAAACTAGAATTCCACATTTTTGAGTCAGCACCGTCCGTCCGTCTCTGTGGTTCGACTCCGGTACTTCCGGAATTATTGTGCTACACTGGTCAAGAGTCCTACGCTTGGGACGCGTTTTTAGTTTAATTTTTTTTAACACCTGGTCGGTCAAGCAAGGTGAGAGGGGGTGTTTCTAGGGTTATTTCGTGGGTTTGGGTGTGAAAAATGGTAAATGATGTATCTTCCACCTATTTAAAGGATTAAAGAAAATAGAATAATTTACGGATCTCTACAAAAAATTACCCACAAGACTCGAACTCGGACACTCCACATTAACTACAATCAACTTACCATTGAGCTAGCAAAAATATTTTGGTTATAAAACGAACAAATAATATATATACTAATTTACAAACAATATTGAAGTGCCCCTAGAATTCGAAATTTTTTGGATGCCCGAGGCCCAGGCCTCTTGGGCCTGGGCCGGCCCTGTCCCCATGCAAGGTAGGTTCTCCCATAGCTTATTTATCCTTTATGTGTATTTTCTTGTTATTACTCTCTATAACTTAGATTATTTCGCAAAGGAACTATTGCTACCTAGAATATGTACTCATCGTAGTTTTCTCATCCAGTACAATGAGCGGTATTTCCTCCTGTTAAAATAACTCTATATACCTAGTATGGATATTGCTCAAGGGTTATTTCTCAAGTCTTCATTGTAATTACTGTAAGATGATTGCATTTGAGAAAAGCTTTAAGTATTTTCTTTTTTAGAAACAGTGCACAGGTTGTGGTAAGTATTGGAATGAGTTAGAGATGAATTGAAGATGTTAAGTTGAATTCTTTTGCGCTAAAGCATTCAGAGAGATTATTCACAAAAAAACTCACAAATTTATTCAATCACAAAGCGGAATTACAACCATCACGCAGGGGGCATGCTAATCTTCTCTATATCGTTCAAATTTTATCGGATGTACCCGAAGTTTATTGATCAGTGAAAGTGTTAAAATAGTTAGATCAACACTTTGGAATTTTGGAGGAGGAGTTGAATTCCTGACCTTCATTCTCCTAGGGACCAGAGGCCTATTGGCTACAATATTTTACTCCCTCCGTCCATTTTTAAATGTCCCACTTCATCACTCCCACTTATTTAGAAAATATCATCATTATACCTGTCACATCAACTTTTACCTTCATTTTCCCTATTTATCCTATATGGAGACATAATCATTACACTTTTACTCACTAACTTTTCAAAATGGAATCTACTTTTAGGGGCAAAATGGAAAATGTACCAACTTTTATCCACTAACTTTAAAAAATGGACACTTATTATAAGACAACTCAAAATAAAATACTGGACTTTAAAAAGGGGACAAAGGGAGTAGCTGTTTGCCGGATTCAAATCAAATTATGGGGGAGTCGTCCTAGTTGTGAACCCGATCCAAGTCAAATAAGGTCCAACGGGCACCCATGCCCTAAAAATAAGGTCCTGATCTCGATTCGCAACTTCTTGCTCGCAAAGCTTCAACAGCTCATAATTTCAACATTTTTCCACAACAAACATTAGGGGTATTGACGAAATCTTATCGATTAGTCATCGGTCAACAAAAAAGGAAAATAGAAGAGGAGGGGCGGCATTTGTAAAATTAGGCTTGTAGTAGTATGAATCTGAATGTAGTTTGCATATGGTGTGTGAATTCAGTGTGAGAGACTGAGAGATTCAGAGAGTGAGAGAGAAGGCTGTTGTGTGAGCTAGACATGAACAGAGTGATGGTTGTAACTATTTTAACACTTTCACTGATCAATAAAGAGAAATAATTGAAATATTTTAGGTATGAAAATTGATGGATCCAATATGGCCTACAATTAGTATATACAGTTTTACTCTCGTAGAGTGCACCGGTGGCCGGATTGTCATTTTCTCCATCCGCCACCCGTCCGTGAGTGTTGTTTGGTCAGATTGATTTAGATGCAGTTCGGTTTGGCCGCTTTGGCCGGATTTGAGTCTGCAATTCATATTTTTTATATGTACTAAAAAATTGAAAAATAACCCATTCTTCAAATGGTCATTAACGGAACTTTGAAAAGCTTATTGCCACAAGTAACGATCTTGATACAACATCTAATCATCCCAACTATTTCTCTCTCCTCTACAGCACCTTCATCCACCATCACCGTTCCAACTACCTGTAACGAAGATGAACCAAATAAACATGGTCAAAATGGCTCGTAACTACAAAACATTCGAGGGGAGAGAGAGAGAGAGAGAGTCGGACCATTGGAGTAAGTGTGTGAGACAGAGTTAGGTTAGGGTTTTGTTTTAAATTTGTATTTACGTGGCTTCTTTTTTTTTTTACTTTGGGCGGATCGGTTCGGATTGAACCGAACCTGATTCGCCAGATTGGGTGTATTTGGATCCACTTCCACCCGTCACATGCATTGGTTTGGTTCGAGGATGGATCAATTTAATTAGTCGGTTTCGATGGTTCAATTGATCCACTGAGCAGCCCTCTGCAAAATACATCATTTCAATTTCAGGGAAGCCTGACTTGGGACAAGTGGGAAGACTCAAGATCTGAGTCAAGGCTTAAGGCCACTGAAATTTCTGTTGTGCCCCAGGGGTCACTCACACACACAACACACTAATTTCAGAGGAAAAACTCCATTTATACATATTTTCATACAATATCCACAAACTTGAAAAAACCTATCCGGGAGAGCCACAACCGGCTCCCCCTCTCAGGACCTCACTCTCTCAGACTCTCATCAGCTCACCCACATCTCCTCAACCTCTCAAATACATTAGTATTTATAGGGAGAAATTAGGGAAACACTCCAAGAGCATTAACTGCTCTTTGCATGCCTGAGGTATCAAAGGTCCAAATTTGGCAGCCTTAAAGTCTCCTTTTGCTGCCTCAAATCCAGCTGCAATCTTAGCAGCCCATGCGTGAGTTATCAGAAAATCTTCAATAGCTGCAAAGTCTATCCAATCCTTGACTTTGGCCAACTATCACCATCACCCACATGGGTGAATTCCAACTATCACCCCCTTCACGCATGTGGGGTGTCGTTGATTCCATTCAGCCTCTCTATCAAATGCCTATGTCACTCCAAGTCTAGCTTCCAACACCCTTACACTGGAGTACCCATGCCCGACTGAATGTCTCCTTGCTTGACTAGATCCTCTGAGGCTAATCTCACAGCACTGTCCGACTGTAATACCGCCACTCTAGCAATTCCCGTGTACCAGAGCACCAATACAGCTTCCCTCTGCTCACACCAGAGGTTTCGTTCGCCAAATGGTCTCACACACCATCTAAGAAGAGGCTGACTTCCGTCTTTGTTGACACACCGCATCCCCCGCTGAGTTACGCCATACCTCCAAACTGAGATATACAACTCGCGAATCCGGGACATCTTCATTCCTGCTAGATCTTCGTGGCTCATACCGGCTTCACCGCCGATATACCGCACCCCCTGACCAGAGTACTCTGCATCCAAACCCCGGATGCTCCACATCTCAATCCCGAGATGTTCGCAGCAAAGTCCATTTCTATCTGCGCTCCTCTGCTGCCTGAGCGCCCACATCACCCCCTGGATGTTGTAATTCGCGTTCGATAAACCACAAACTCCCGTGCTCAGTCACAAGACACAAAACCGTGACTCCATCTCTCCTCCTCATACAGCCGTATATCCAGGAGAGGATCCAGTCATAAAATTCCACAAAGAAAGAGATCCTGCAAAGCTTTGTCTTCATCTCCATCTCAATTCCTCTGTTCGGGGCACCAATGAACACTTCCCAGCAAGCTTTTGCACTCATCATTATCTGCCGGTATCCCACACACCTCCTGATTCGTTCTCAGGCAAACACATCAGTACGTCTCAGGTCGCGACTTCTCGTGCTCCCGCGCCTATTCCGTGTGCGTCTGTAACTGTTGCTTTTTTCGTTCATTGTCAACGTCCACCCATACTACTTGACCGTGCCCGACACCATCTCCATCTGCCGCTGCACTCCCACAAGCCTGTATAGGTTGCCCCTCATTCGTTAGACCGGAAATCGCCATCCGATCAGCTCAACCTGCAGGCCGAATCAAAAACTGCAGGTCCGGATGATAGGTCTTCAATCCCGATTGAACCAGACTGGCCCCGATCACCATCGATCATCTCCGCAATACGTCACCCTTGTGAGCGCCTGTGTCACTACCAAAGCTAGGCATTCCAACATCCCACACACTGGGATATACCGCCTGAACCGAGTGTCTCCTTGCTCGACTAATTTTTTTGTGACTGATTGCCCCGATCACTGCAAGTCTGCTCCGTCAACCGTCCTTGGTGGGTAGCTCCTCCAACACTGTCCACAACTTTCACCACTTTTCCGTCATCTCTCTCGGGTCTCCTCCTGCCATTTGTCCATTATCGTTCCATTCCAGGCTTTCTCACAGCATCCCTGGATCATCTATAGATAAAACCGATTAATTGCCTTAATAAGCGCCTGTGTCATTGCCAAACCCGAGCTCTTCCATACCCCGAACCAGGATACACTGCTCGAATGAGTGTCTCCTTGCTTACTAGCTCCGCAACAGATCACCACCGAAAAATCCTTGCTGAATCAAGCCCCCTCACAACCCAAAGCATGCTCCAACCATTCGTATCCTGCTCAACTAAGCAATCGCATCAGCTTAGGAGCCTATGCACAAAAAATGAAGCATGGGGTTGGATCCAAAACGTCGAGATAGTCAAAATCGACTACTCACACGCAAAAAACGGAGTTGTATCGACTCCGATATCGTGAAAAACACCATGGATCCTTCCTCCAGCAGATCTGACCCTTTTGAACTTCCTGAACCCTCTGACCCTTTTGATCCACAAGGGGTCAAATAGGTCAAACCCAGGTCCATCTGGCCCCTCTTGATGACATGGCGCACCTGCCACATGGGATAATTTCCCATTTCTCCTTTTCTCCCCAACAATCTGTTTTTCCACGGAAAACAGATTCAGAAAAGGAAAAACAGAGCACACCAGCGCTCTACTCCGGCAACCCGTGTGTGAACCTCGGTACTCCAATTGTTGGAACATTTCCAAAATATTTAATGGATATTAAATGTAAATATTGGTGAACGGTTTTAATCCAAGAAGCGTGACTATTCAAATTAAATGAATAGAATTGAACATTAGATTTAAGCACAAAAGGTGTGACCATTGGGGTGGAATAAATTTAAGCACAAAAGGTGTGACCATTGGGGTGGAATAAATTTAAGCACAAAAGGTGTGACCATTGAGATGGAATAAATAGACATGACTATTGCATTTAATCAAAGAGGTATAATCTTTGGCCAACGGTCATGATCTATGCCTATAAATAGGCAAACGGTTCTACCAATTCGAGAATGAAGAAAATCATAATCATTCTGATTGTTGTTTCTCTCTAGAATTATCTCCTACAATTAAACTTAAGGGGCTCACAAAATCCAAAGGTATTCGGGTCTCTCTTCGTTTGTGCATAATACAGTTAGACAACAGTTGGAGACTGGGCTTCATTTTATCTTGGAAGCGGCTTCTCTGTAACCCAGTGCACACCGAATTTTCTCGAATTGGTGGGGGCAAATATCGTCTTAAGGACAGCAACATAGTAACATGACTTGAAGCATCTCTGTTTATCTACTTTCATCGGCTACGACGACTTTTACACCAACAATCTTAAGACGATATACTTCCGAAGATGAAAGTGGATTGATTACGATATGGGTCCTTAAGACGAAGACAGATAGATGTGATTGGAGACTTCAAAAGAAATCCTGATTGAATCAAAATTATTATGGCACTGCGGTTTTCTGTAAGTTGTTTTTCGTCGTGTACTTAATTAAAGGAGAAAGGTACGTCATAAACTCATGTCATGCCTACAGTACGTCTAGTGGTTTTGAAATGCAATCATAAAATGACTTCGCGTGGTATACATTTGATTTGCATGCATGAATGTTTCGGAGAATTGTCAAAGAAGATAATTTTGACATTGTGATTCTGATTCATAATCAGGAGGCTTGGCAAAGTCGTGTCATTGACATGAAAGCCGTGGCGCGTACATGGGAGCATGCGTGTGACGGGGAAGTCATACAGTTTTTTTAGTTGCTCGCAAAATGGTGCGCCGATTAGGATGATCCAATCGCTGTTGTCGGTCGTGATCGAACAATCCACAGTTTTGGTGCCGGTCCATGTATTCGTTCGGGTGAAACGAGTAGGTGTGGACGGTTATGGCATTGGTTTAAATTAATTAAATGCAATATGCATATTTTAGTTCTTCTGTTGATTGCTTGAGATTGTGTTTTTGGTTCTTCTTATAACCAGGCGATGGGTAAGAACAACCCATTGTTTGGTCACTATGTTATTAGTGGTATTTGACGGAACGAGTTATATTGTAATTTGCATTCTTAGCTCTTTAGTTGTTTACAGATTAGAGTTGATGTTATGGAATGAATATTGCCTGGGTGGGCCTTAGGCTTATTGGTTCTTGTATAGAATGATGGGAGAAGTAATATTTCTTTGGCCAACGGTTTTAATCCAAGAAGCGTGACTATTCAAGTTAAATGAATAGAATTGAACATTAGATTTAAGCACAAAAGGTGTGACCATTGGGGTGGAATAAATTTAAGCACAAAAGGTGTGACCATTGAAATGGACTAAATAGACATGAATATTGCATTTAATCAAAGAGGTATAATCTTTGGCCAACGGTCATGATCTATGCCTATAAATAGGCAAACGGTTCTACCAATTCAAGAATGAAGAAAATCATAATCATTCTGATTGTTGTTTCTCTCTAGAATTATCTCCTACAATTAAACTTAAGGGGCTCACAAAATCCAAAGGTATTCGGGTCTCTCTTCGTATGTGCATAACGCAGTTAGACAACAGTTGGAGACTGAGCTTCATTTTATCTTGTAGGTGGTTTCACTGTAACCCGGTGCACACCGAATTTCCTTGAATTGGTGGGGGCGAATACCGTCTTAAGGACAGCAACATAGTAACGTAACTTGAAGCATCTCTGTTTATCTACTTTCATCGACTACGACGACTTTTACACCAACAATCTCCGTACCGATCGCGCTATTGGACTCATATTGATGAGAACTTCTAGATCCGTGGGTAAGGAAAAAATTTTGTTTTTTTTTTTCGATTTCAAACCAGTGGGTTTGAACGTGAAACCCAGTGATCCTCTCGCTCCTCCTGAGCTCTGATATCAATTGTTGTGCCCCAGGGGTCACTCACACACACAACACACTGATTTCAGAGAAAAACTCCATTTATACATGTACTCATACAATATACACAAACTTGAAAAAACCTCTCCGGAAGAGCCACAACCGGCTCCCCCTCTCAGGACCTCACTCTCTCAGACTCTCATCAGCTCACCCACACCTCCTCAACCTCTCAAATACATTAGTATTTATAGGGAGAAACCAGGGAAACACTCCAAGAGCATTAATTGCTCTTTGCACGCCTGAGGTATCAAAGGTTCAAATTTAACAGCCTCAAAGTCTCCTTTTGCTGCCTCAAATCCAGCTGCAATCTCAGCAGCCCATGCGTGAGATATCAGAAAATCTTCAATAGCTGCAAAGTCTATCCAATCCTTGAGTTTGGCCAGCTATCACCATCACCCACATGGGTGAATTCCAACAATTTCAACTTCGGTGTGAAAAAGGAATATACATAACACATCGTATCAATTTCGGCGAAGACTAACATAGGGCCATTGAAATTTCAACTTTGGTGTGCCGTGCTCAGAGGAATACAAAATCATGCTCAGAACAACACCGCATCAATTAAGAAATTTTATACTTTCTCCCAAGTACGAGTGTTGCGCCTTAACCATCTGCTTCATTTTCTCCTCAAATTTTCAGCTCCCTCTCTCTCTCTCTCTCAAAGAGCATGGCCAGTACTAGCAGTGAAGCCCCTCCTCCCTCATCACCCTGTGAAACTCCAACCATCAACAATTCTACCAAAGCCAAATCCAAGTCCTGCTCAATACGAAATTTGCTAGCCAATTTCAAGGCCAAGTTTTTTGTCTCCAAACCCCAACCGCTTGAGAACCACCACCACCACAATGCAGCAGCTTCCAGCAGTACTGCAACGACCAACAAAAACGACAACCACGGTGGAGCTCTTTCCCTCTCTTCTCAGACGATCCATAATCATCTCCTCCTCGTGGATTCGGCCTTTGAAGAGGCGAAGAAGTACATGGACCACGGTGGAGCTCTTTTCCTCTCTTCTAACATGATCCGTAATAATCTCCTCCTCGCGGATTCGGCAGCCTTTGCAGAGGCGAAGAAGTACATGGACCACCTGAATGTTAAGATCAAAATGGCCCACGAGAAATTTGAGGAGCTACAGACATTGGGCGGCAGTCTAAGAGACTTTGACGAACTCCGAAAGGACGTCGCGAAGCTGAGGTTGCAGATCTCTTCGCACGTGAAAGTCCGTTCTGCCGATTCCAACCCGCATCGTAAGCGGTGGCCTAATATAAATGAGGCCGAGGATGGAATGTCTCACTTCTTCTACAAGGAGCCACGGGTTACGCACACTGGTGATTTTGATGGCCCAATATTGAGAGATTTCCGTGACCTCAGTGAGGAATTGCAGTGTTGTTTGCTATGTTTCTTCAAGTTCCCACCAGAGGCAACCATAAAGAGAACGACGATGATTTACCTGTGGAAAGGAATCAGAGGATACAACTGGTGGTGCATTATGATGGAATTCAGTTATTATTATTTCCATCGGATCTTTGATGAGCTTGTGGTGAAGGGCTTCATCCAACCAATCTACCAAAATTGCTCCTTGGTGCCAGACAGTTGCAGAATGAGCATTTCTGTTCGTTCTGCTTTATACGAAGAAGCTAAAGCTAGTGGATTTACTTCAAAGGATAATCTTGATTTGGATCTTCAAAATGATCGGGGTCATCGATTAGGGCATACATGTCTGATCAACGTTGGTGAGGCCATTATTAATTGGGAGCTCAAAATATTTGATAATATCGAGAATATCAAATGTCTTTATCTCGGAAGGTGGCAAACCTCAGCTACGCACCACATTGAACTAGCAAACGCCAAAATTCTCCATGGACTGAAGGATCTAAAGAGCTTAACGTTTCTTAGCCTTCAAGGAATTTCGATGATCACGGAGCTCCCCGCATCCATTTTAGAGCTCAAGAATTTGGAGATCTTAGATCTCCGAGCATGTCATAATCTTGAGGTGATTCCTGATGATATCGGTTTGCTCGAAAATTTGACACACTTGGACATATCCGAGTGTTACTTTTTAGAACACATGCCCGAGAGTCTTGCTCAACTATCAAAGCTCAAAGTCCTCAAGGGATTCTTGATTGGAGATTTCAAGAACAGCAAACAATCATGTACTCTTCACGATTTGTCAAGACTATGGGAGTTGAGAAAACTTAACATCTACGTAAGTGTGAAAGACTTTCACAGATTGTGGGACTTTGATGATTTAAAAAAAATTCCTCTCCTACAAAAGTTGACAATATCATGGGGAGGATGCTCTTTACATGGTGAAAGCCGCAAACAAAGTCAAGAAGAAGCACGCATGGAACTACTCAGACGGGGCACTCTGACACTTCCTCGTGAATTGCAGAAACTAGACCTTCAGTGTTTCCCTACAAAGCATCTAACCGATTGGTTGAGGCCCAAAGAAATGAAGGGACTAAATAAACTCTACATTAGAGGAGGGCAACTATGTGATCTAGGCCAATTTCCGAAACGTGAAAGGGACCAGTGGGAGCAGCGGTGGAACGTGAAGACATTGCGTTTGAAGTACTTGAGTAAATTAAAGATCGATTGGAGCAAACTAAGGATATTATTTCCCAAGTTAAATTACTTGCACCAAGAGGAATGCCCCAAGTTAACTAACTTCCCGTGTGATGAGAGGGGCGTGTGGATGACCATGGAGGCCCGGCGTGCTGGGTGGGACTCATATCCTCTTAGCCCAGTAGATGAGGAACAGGTTAGCCCTCCGCAAGGAAGGTAGCTAGGTTCTCTCCTGGCTTCTTTATCCTGGACTGGTATTTGTTTTATTGTTCTTCCTCTCTGTAATCTTAGATTACTTCGCAAATAAACTATTGCTACGTACCTAGAATATGTACTCATTATGGTTTTTTATCTCATACAATGAGCGGTATTTTCTCTTGTTAAATTAACTCTATATAACTACAGTAGTATATATGGATATTGCGCAAGGGTAAGTATTGAAATGAGTTAGAGATGATGAATTGAAGATGTTAAAGTGGGAATTCTTTTGCCCTATAGCAATATTCAGAGAGATTGATTATGCACAAACAAACTCACTAGAATCTCTCAATCTCACACTGAATTCACACACCATATGCAAACTACATACTACTACTACAAGCCTAATTTTACAATCACAAACTCACAGCCAACGCATCAAATCCTCACAACTTCTACCCAATGAAAATGACTTAGAATTGCGATTTTAGTCCAGCGTGCCATTTTCGGTTCAAAAAATAAAGTACTTCCAAGCATCATTTTTCAAGTTTCTTTACACCAAATTAAAGTACTTCAAGAGCTCTTTAATATGGTGCAAAGAAATTTAAAAAATGATACGCTGAAGTATTTTATTTTCTGATTTCAAAATTGCACATCTTGTAGTACGGGTCCAGCAATTTGGAACAAAGGGAGTAAAATAATAGTATCATGTTATGGATAACTTTATGCTATAAGTTCACATATGGCTCTATTTTATGAGCTCTCTCGGTTCCCGAAAAACTCAGGGACTTCCCTACGACCATATAAACTGGTTTCATATTTACCACCCAAAAAAAATAAGAACCAAACTGGTCTTGTAAATATGTGCTACGAAGGGAGATTTGACACCTGAGGTTCAATCAATTTGGAAAGTAGGCTAAGTAGCTTCATCGAAATGCAGTTTATAATGCATGTAAGTTGTAGCTCACAGAGATTTCACAAATCATCCAGGGAGAAAAATTCTTCTAGTTGGGTTTCATTGACCACAATGCCAAGTTTATGACTACGAACTGCAATGATCGAATCACTACCTACGTTACTCACTACGTCTGCAGCAATGATCTCCATATACTCGTTCAGGTTGTGCACAGTTCCATCTGCAAAAGCATAGGAGAAATTAGCAGGAGTAGAAAGCATGTCAGTGCAAAATTGCACTACTGAGTAAGAAAGCCAGTATCACTTTAGAGACCGAAATTGCACTACAGACAAACAGCAAAGTATGTTCAGATCGCATGACAATCTTTTTCCCCAGGAATAACTCTGGTTGCTCGTGTGATTGTGTTTCTGTATGTGTTTGTGTGTCAGTGTGTGTGTGTCAGAGAGAGAGAGAGATATTCATCCCGGATGCACAGTTAGATCAATTATGATTGTGTGCCACTAATATTATTCATAACACTATAATTAGAACAGACCGGCTCTTCGTTTGACGGGACTATTAAAGGGTATATGTAAATATGCAATGCCATGTGATATGTAGTTCATCGGATTATTAGTGAGGAGATTAACAATACTACACTCTCTGTTGTATTGTATATATACCAGAATTCGTGGGATTATGCATCCAATGATTTGATGAATACTAATTCTGGACCGTAAAGATTTTAATCAAACACGGGATAAATGGTCTTCTTGACTAGATAGTCCAATTCGAAGCTCATAAGTCATCCTGTCAAAGAAGCGGGCCCAAAGTGAAAATAGGCACTAGGTTGCTCTAGCAAAAAATGTACAGTTCATTGAATTCCGGTTAAATAACATCTGTGACACAAGTTGGAAGTTCTACCAACCATGGACCATAGTAGCAACGATGGCACTAAGTGAATCTCAGATAACCTCACTATTAAAGCCATGTTTCGTTGGTTGGACTACAACTGAAGAGATCTACAGTTATATACACCCAATGGATAATTAATCTCACTCAATTAAAAGTCAGAGATTGCCAATATCATTTGCCCGATATATCCTATATCGCATGTTCAGACCGATATGAAGTCAGTCCACTAAGTGTTGCATTCCAGTGCCATAATACAATCCCACGGGGAATATAATCCACCAAGACCAATCACACAGGCCCTAAAGGATTCAAGACCGAAACCCGAGGTCTCAGTTTAACTGCAGTTTACAAAAATGTAATTGCGCAATTCCCGGGGATATCTGAGCACACCATGGTACATTTCTAGCTATTACCTCACTATCTTAAAATGCAATCCCGGGCTTATACATACTGTACAAATAAGTGAAACCCAGACGAAACCCTCCATGTTTCTTCTCATCGAGAAATATGGATCAATCTCTAGACATGCTGGAAGGGATATTGTTGATGAAATCCACTGTAGCTTCTGGGAGACTAGCAAGTACCAAGTAGACATGCATACAATGCACACCTATCCCGATAATTCCATGCTGTTTCTATTAAACCTTTCTCCACCCGTGTTCCTTAGTCTGACCCACATACACTCCAGAGAGAACAAATTCACAAAGATGTTCGAAACTTGTGCTCGTGTAACAAATTTAGTGATCAACGATAACATCCAAAACTAATAGTAAACAATAGATGTTAAAGAACAAAGCAGCCATTATATTCATCAAAATGTGGGCTATGCAACTAGATAAAAGGCTCCTACACCCTTTTTAGACCATGAGACCAAGTCATGTCAAGAAAAGATAATACTACGTTGGAATATTTCAATAATCCTCACTGCAATAATCAAGCATGTTGAGCTGAGCTTATTTAGGCACAAGCATAAATTATGTACTATATATGCAGAGTAGTCGTTTCCAAACAGTAACTCCGGAGAGATGTTAAAGCCTATATGCAACCAACTACCAAACATAGACATCATGAAAGATAAAAGTGAATATCTGCACAGAAAATGCAAAGATTGCATCGCATGCTGCATGTCAAACACAATTCACATGACTATCACTTTCACGAAGTAATCAAACCTAACAACAATTGTAAATTCAATTTTAAATGGCATAAATTTGTAGTCAAACTGCTTCTTGAACTTACCTTCAGCAACTATTGGTCCATATGCAGGTGGTTTAGCAGTCCAGTTTCCTAGAGAATCCTTCATGTGTCTTCTATCAGATGCAAAGAAACGAACGAAAATTGGAGCATGCACAACCCGGAAGAACCTGAGATTGCAAAGCAGCAATCAATTCATATACTTTTCCAATTGAGTTTCAAGAAATCTAAAACTGTACATGACAAAAATCAATTCACCAGCGTGATGAAAGAGAAATTTTGGAAAGGAGGGCCAACAAAATAAATCATGACAAGGCATATCAAGAAATGGATAATTTGGAGTTAGAATAACAAGAGTAGAATTGGATACTTGAAGAGTGCCGCTGCTGTGTATTCAACACAGACTCTCTTGAATGAGATACTAATGTTGGTCCAGAACTGGAGTATACCATGCCTAATATCTCTAGTAGGGCATACACCCAGCAAGCAAGTCCACCAATTCAAGTTATGCAATTATGTGCGTACACTTCCTAGTTACAGCTTTTGTAAAACAGAGTTGCCATAAGATGAGTGAAGTCCCCATTCTAAATGGCAAATGCACCAGGATACATAAAAAGTACCAGGTTGTCTAAAGAACCAAAATTTGAATTTTTAGCCATATGGCACGGCCTCACCTGATCCTCAGACTGGCTTGCAGAGAATTGTAGCAATTAGAAAAGTACCCAACCAAAAACAATTTGGTGGATGTGGGGCAAATGGTCCCTCCCTAAACTGACAGATGTTAGTTTAAAATTTACCAAATCAATTCTTTTCTGTTGTTCACACTACTTATGTGAAAGTTTGACTTTGACTTCTTTTGATACAGTAGTAGGATAAGTTCAACACTTCATTTCCTACAGATTCAGAAGTATAATCATGTTTTGCTTTATATTTTGACAGAATGATACACCCAAGGTACCCACCAAAAATTGCTAGTTCTAGTCGGATTGTTCCCTTCCTTTATTTGTTGGTGTTTACATTTTTTAAGTGACAAACAAAAGACAAGGGAAGCCAGTACTATTTCTGCTGTGATTTCATCTATGAAACAAGATGCCAAATCTATACAAGGCTTTCCAAGAATCCTAAGGTAACAAGTTTGTTAAAACATAAAGCTTCATCTGCCTAATTGTAGTGATATTGTCTCCTGGGTGTTATTATATGTATTGTTGGGCATACTACGGAGTCCACAAACTCTGGTACACACTCGCCAAGAAAAAAACCCTGTATGGAAGATCAGTAGACATTACCTTTGAAAATCAGCAAAAAGTTGAAAAGATGGCCGGATGGTTTCTGATACATAGGAGGCCAAAGGAGATGGACAATGAAGACTTGAGTCTAAATCCCACACAAGAGGAGAAGAGTGGCTTTCTTTCTTTCTCTGTATAAGCATTGCAATTTCAAGGTTTAGAAAGTTGAAACAACATCCATGCAAGAAAGTAAATGGAAAAAACCTATTTCAGTGTTCTACCAACACAAAAATGATGAGATTTAGTTCTCACCTGAATGCAAATGACATGGTAGTCCCATAGAATTACTCCATCAGCTCTGTGACTAGCCTTCTGATGCCACAATGGAACCTGTACAATGGTCATCAAATGATTCAAATTGAGAAGGGCTTTACCTTGGCCAATCCAATTTATGCTATAACATGCATGAGAAGGAATCCTTCTTCTCGTTGGCTCAAGCAAAATGGCAAGGCTATTGTCAAAATTTGATCAGAGTGAAAGAGACCCATTGGTAGAGACGTCACCCAAGGGACAAGTGTGGCATTTCTTCGTCGCCACTTGTCTTAATCAATAAAGGCATTCTCTTTTCCTAGACCAACCCAAACGCAAGTATAATTTGTAAATAACCTTGAACACTCAAGAAATCGGTCACTTTTTCTTGTGAATTCAGGGAACCTCTAAAATTCAAACTCTGAAAATAGGTCCAGGTTATGAGCCAGTAAAGCTGACTAAATTCAAGGAATGGGAGAACTCTCTTAGTAATTAAGCATGCTGAGTAGTATATGGTTTCGTAATCAATACAAGAAGTATGCCAGTGCAGGATGATGAATCCAATGAATCGCCATAAGGCAGAATAGGACAATGAAGATTTAAAGAACTCATAGCTCAAACGAGAAGTCCGTGAAAACTTGGTGTCAAGAATTCACTTTTACAGTGAATTAGTTAAATACGATCTTCGATGCTTTCACCCAGCATTTTGACAAACAACAGTCACGTAAAATGACTTAAGAAAGGTCCATTACAGACATCAATGTCATTGTTACATGGGAATCATTAGGGAACGTTTCATGTATTCTCCAAAACCTAGTGGAATACAACAGCCAGTTGTATGGAAAATATACAGTTACAAACCTGCTTCTTTTCATTGGAGATGAACACCACATATAGGTCAGATCCATCAGCATCAGCTACCCCACTTGTGCATAGCTTTTTGCAAAGCAGATACACATTCTCCTCACTCAAAAAAGGAAAAAACCAAACAAGAACGAAGAACAATCAGCATTATTTGATTGATTAGGAATCTAGGATTCAGCATGCATTCTTGCAGTTTATAAAAGGAGAAAAGTCCCCCTCTTTTTTTACTCTTGCAAATTAATCATTAAACCAAAAATGATAAAATGTAATAGCTCATTAAGGTTCAAAACACTTTTGCCATATCTTTTAACAGAAAATATAAGTTAGAAATAATGACTCTTTGTCTTTGATACAGCGAGTTCTTTGATAGACTGATTTTAATTATCTCAAACAGATCCGTTCAAACTAAGAAGTGGCTTGATTTCTTTCATGGTGGGAGGGGAAACAAGTGGAGTCATGTGCAAGGGCAAGGGGCTTTCGAAAACATAGGTTTCCCAAAAGGTACTATTCAGGATTATATATACCTACCAACTTTGTGTATCTCAAGGGATTAAGAGTCTCATAGGCGTCTTGGTTCTTAGTAGCTACCAGACATAGCTAGAGATTTTCCCCACGGCAAGCTAAAAAAAGCAATACCGGTTACATTATACAGCAACGGAGCAACCCCATAGAGTCTTCCACATACCTACAACCTCAACTCGGAAAGTATCCGGAAGTCCGGAACAAATAGAGCACCGAAAAACCAGAAACAAGATCAAGCTTTTTATAGCTGGCATGCCACTCTGAGGATGTGCCCATCTATGTTATCCCCTATTAACACAAGTTCTGTTAAAACCCAAGCTATATAAAGGCAACTACTCCATTGGTCCCTTGTTTTCAATGGTGAGTTCTACCCACGAGTTTTTATCATGAGATCTTGGAGAATCTCTATTGCAAGAGAAAATCCAAGAAAAATTTGTTGAAATAGCAAAATCTATATTTATGTATACGTATATATACATATACACATATATATGGAGAGAGAGAGAGAGAGAGAGAGAGAGTGTGTGTGTGTGTGTGTACCAGTAGGAAGGGGTATGCTGAAACTGGGAAATATCCAGAGGACGAACGGCGGTTGGTGCTGAGGTTGAATCCAATTCCGAAGTTGCCATCTTTATATCTATCAATTTCAATACATATGTGTTTATATACGTATATGGAGCATATACAATACAGCCTATATGTATATTCTCCGAAGAGCTTTTTTCCGGAGAGTGTAGAGAGAGGAGAAGACACTTTCAGACGTGGCGGGCAGCGGCCACGAAGAAGTTCCTTTTTATTGAGAAAAAGAAAAGAGAAAAAGCCAAAAGTAGAAAAAGGCTTAATAATCATCTTGCCCATCAAACTTTTCCTAACATGACAAATCCATCCATCAACTTTCATTGCTTCTTTTTGGGCCCTCAAATGATGCGTTTGGAACTTATATGAGATTAATGCTTGTTTGGAACTTAGGGAAGAGAAGGAAAAATTAAAATTATTCCCGCATAAGCTCTCTCTCTCTCTCTCTCTCTCTCTCTCTCTCTCTCTCTCTCTCTCTCTCTCTCTCTCTCTCTCTCTCTCTCTCTCTCTCGTACTTATGGATCTCCTACTTTAGCCCTCCTCAGGTTCTCTCTCTATCTAACTAAAACCTACCTCTCCAGAAAAATTAAAGAAAAATGAGTTGTTTTGCGGCTAAAATCTAGGTATGCAATTCCTCACCATTTTCTCCTCTTTCACTTTTCCAGACTATCACTCAAGCTTTTGATACATTGTTAGTTCTTGTCCCGCTTAAACTCTAGATTTTTTCCCAAATTTAAAAAAAAATTAATCTCTATTTATGTTGTTCTCAATGTAGATCTCAAACATGGAAGAGAATGCATATTTTAGCTCTAAGTGTGTGTGTGTGTGTGTGTGAGAGAGAGAGCATATTTGTCCATGAATAAAAGGCCAAAAAAATAGATAACAATTTAATGGTTTAGGTTAGAGGGAACAGTAAACATACCCCTTGTTCCATGATATAAGTAGAAAGATTACTAGATTAGCATTCTTGTGAAAGTTTAATAGCGTTTTAACCTCCTAAAAAAATTGATGAGCGCCCAATATTGTAGATATTTGGTGCGACTAGTCCCGTTTATATTGTTTTAACTTGCGTTTATTTAGCTTTTATTTGATATTACTCGTAAGGTAGTTTGTTTAGTGTTTTCAGGTAAACCGTTCTAATAAGGCGCATTTCGACGCCGTAGATGGCCCAAGTGCTTTCAAGTACCCGAAGACCCTGTCGGCCCCTGAAAATCTGTCTAAGTATGGAAAAAATGACTTTTCAGAAAAAGTATCGATTTTCGAGATAAAAAATGGCGGTAATTGATCCTTGAATTTTTCTAAGAGTAACTACAAAGTTGCAAGGTTTTATTTGAAGAGCAAGGTCGTGTTCCGAACCATTTTCTCTTGAGAAAAACGTGCAGATTTCCGTTTTGTACTAAAAGTGGGGGGTTGACATTTTGATTTAATTGGAATCTTGAAATTCTGGTAATGCCATTGTTTCCAAATGGGGGGGTACTTTCTTATTTTCATTAAATAAATTAAAGTAAAGGAAAGATAAAAGAAAGGTTTAAAATATAGCATTTACTTAAGTTTAGAGACTGAAAATAAGGTGCCGTGGAGCTGTGGAAGTTGCTGTGAACCGTCGGGTGCTGAGTTTTGGAGGCTGGCCTGAAGTCTGGAGATAAGCTCCCCGTATCGATACAGCCTTAATCTGTATCGATACGCATTAGCTTCGTGGGAAGACAGAGGATAGTGTATCGATACGGCCTTAATCCGTATCGATACGGGATTGCTACGGGGAGAATGGTCATTTCAATTTAGCAGCGTGGTATCGATACTTTGCTTAATCCGTATCGATACCATGGGATTTCGGCCAGATATTTGCTACTTTTTGGACCTTCCATTTATGGAATAGTTGCTACTTATAGTATGTTTTTAGGATATTTGTTGGGAGAGAAGATGAGTTGTATAAATACCCTTCTCTCTCACTTTAGTTCAAAAATCTACTTTATGCTCTAGGTTAGTTTTCTTTCTAGTTTTTCCTCCATTGTTGTTCAAGGTTAATTTCTTAAGAACTCAAGTAAGTATTTATCTTATGTTAATTTCTCGTTTATTAATGTTGTAGCTACGGTTTAGATCTTCACTAATTTCAAGTTTATTTCCGTTTTCGTCGGTTAAATATGTTTATCATTTCTAGCATGATTTCTAGTCTTTTTAATATGTGTGAGTAGTTTCTTGGGTAAGTCTTGGGCTAATCTTTCCCAATGACTTATGTTGTTGTTTGGTTCTCGAATCCTCGGGCTTAAAATCATGATTTTCGGAATTGAACTAACTTAGCCATTTCGGTCTAAGCGAGGGGTGTTAACTCCTTGGTATGTTGTTTAGTCAAGCGGTTTTGGCAAGCAGCATATTGAGGGCTCGTGGCCTCCTACGTGTTAGATGCATTAGCAAAAACAGGTTGATTTAATTCCGGTTAATCACATCTTTTGATAAACATAATCGTTAAAGCTAAATCTTCCGGGCGTAAGCACGCGGTCGTGACTCTCGCCTGAGTTATATAGAGAACCGGTAACACCCTTTGTCAAGGGTTAGAAGATCCCTAGACTTGCCTCTTTTTAGTTCATAAATCTCTCCTCTAGTCTTTTTATTAGCATTTTCACCGTTAAATGCAAAATCAAGTTGGCCGTCTTGAACGCCGGAATCCCACCATTTCAACCTACAATCTAAACTAGCTATATTTCGATTCTCTATGGGTACGATCCCGGACTTTCCGGTTATTATGCTATCAACGACCTAGCCCTACGCTTGGGGTGTTTCAACCTCATTTGGAGGCGAGGTTTGGAGGCTAAGCAAAAATTCAGCCAAAAAAGAAGTTTAATGGCTTAGATTGAAGGAAACAATAAACAATCCCTGTGAAAGTTTAATAGTAGCAATTTAATAAACAATCCCCATGCTTGACTATTGCCGATGATTGGAATAGATTGGGCTTAGGATTTGTTTTGGTTCTTGATTTGGGTTAGGCCCATGCGGTTTCTAAGTTTTATTTTTTGGGGTCTGGCCCTTGGGGTGTCGGTGGGCTTTGACCCATCTTTTTCTTTTTTTCATCCAACTCTGGGTTGGATTTCCCTCTCTATCTCCCCCCCCCCCCCCCCCCCCCCCCACTTAATGTACCATTATTAAGTGTTCTTAATAAAACTTGTGTTGCCTATAAAATAAAATAAAAATTAATAGTAGCACTTTTTTTTTTTACTGGGTTTAATAGTAGCACTTTATCTCCCAAAAAAAGAAGAAGGAAGTTGGGTTAGATTGAAGGAAACAAAAAGCGAGGGCTGGCGCTGAAATAGTAAACTAACTGGAGGGACAAAACAAATCGGCTAGGGCTTGTTTGGCAATTGGGAATACAAATCCCAACAAACGCGAATCAATCCGAATCAATCTCAATCCTCATTCCTCAATGCGAATTGCTAAACCATGGAACCAGACCAATACCTCACCACACTCTTCCACACCTCCGATCCACCAACCACCGCCACCACGCGGCGGAGAATCTGCAGCGGAGGCTGCGACAGGCCGGTAAACGTGTGCCTCTGCGAAAAAATCCCAGCCGAACCCATCTCGACACTCACCCAAGTCGTGATCCTCCACCACCCCCACGAGCAGCGCCACAAGCTCGCCACCGTGCCCGTCCTCGCTAAGTGCCTCCGCCACTGCCAGACCCTAGTCGGTCGCCGCTTACGCCTCGGCGACTCGCCTCTCCTCGATTCTCTCTACAATGCCGCCGTTGAAAACCCTAGTCGACCGTATCGTGCCGTGTATCTGTTTCCTGGTACGGCTTCTGTTTCAGCAGTAGTTTTCCCTAAATTACTGGTTTAGTGTGCGTTGCCGCTATATTATTGGACGACATTCTAATGGCAATACTTAAGTTGTTCCCGGTAACTAGTTCTACTATTTTAGTTGTGTATGCGAGGAGAATGACCTGCCTAGAAATTAGTGAAAATATGGATTTTGGTCTATTTAATCCATTTATTTTGTTCGGTATTATGTGCTTTTCGTAATATTTTTTTTTTTAAATTTTTAAAAGCGATCATTCGACTCGATGTGGAATCAGAAAAACATATGAAAAAAGATTCGAATTTGAAAAAGTTCACATATGACTGACAAGAAAAGATACTACTTCAAAGACAGCTAGTTCAAAAAAAAATCAGATAGAAGCAATCCTCTTTTTTTTTTTTGTTGCTTGCAACTTTTTACTTTTTATATTGCTTTTGTAGAGACGAGCGACAGATTCAAATAATTTAGGGTGAATCTAACGAAAAAATAAGTAAAGATGAACAAAAATACTGAAACAATAACTATGTAGGATGTGCCTTGATCTTATTGCCACTTGGCTACAGTAGTATAGAGAAATTCTGATGGTCGACTTACTCTTGATTTGAATTCAGAAGTTGCGGAAGTGTTTCGGTGCAGTTCAAAAAGGTTGTGTTTAGAGTCCAAAAGTTGGGCACTGGAGTGATCGTACAGAATTTGGATGATAATTCAACTAGTGATTTGGAAGAAGGTTTTGAGTATTAAATGATGACTACTCATGGGAATGAATTTCAATTTAATAATTGATATACACATGGACTTCTAATTGTATACCGGGGCAGGATAGGTGTGAAACTCCCAGATTCACACTTCACAAATTTAACTTTTGGATTGAAGGTTTCTCCTATTCTAACCATGATAATTCCAGAAAGTTAGTCGTTAATGTCTAGAAGTACATATTTGAGTTTGCGATCTAGGGAAACGCCATGGAGAGTTTATGTTTGTTGAGCATTACTTCTGATTGTGTTGGGCTCGTAAGCTCCACCAGGCTTACACGGTTACACTTATATCTAAAGCATGTATGAGTTTTCCAAAATTTTGGCTTCTCTCCGTCATTTCTTTGACATTTGGTTCCAATCAACAGTTAAAACATACCAAATTCTTTGGTCCTGAAAAAGATTCTGCATTCCTCAGATAAAAATCATAAACGAATCAGTTTAGCAGTCGTCACATGTACATAATTGGACTATAGTGATCAGTTGACACTGATGATTGGGGGTATCGCTTTGACGACGATGGTCATCTCTCTTTCTCAGGTACAGATTCATCGCCTGCAATTGATATTAGCAAGTGTCAATCCTCATTGCGTGGTTCTTACATTAGCAAGTATGTTCTCATTGCTTTTGATGGGACCTGGAAGCACGCTAAGGAGATGGTACAAGCAAGTTTACCCTTTTTATCAAAGTTTGCAGTACGGGTTTGTTTAGATTATGATGTTGGGATAGAAGGTGGGACCATATTTGATTCGGAATTGATTCTAAGGAAGGAGCCCTTTAGCGGGTGCATGAGCACAATGGAGGCTATTGCACGAGCTTTGTGTGTTCTTGAGCCTCATGGGGTTGAGATTGAGGGTAGGTTGGTGGAGGTTTTAAGAGCTATGGTTAGGTTTCAAGCTTGTTACTTGAAGCCCATGAAGCCAAGGCCTAAGTTGCTGAAGAGGGGTAAAGAGGATGAGAAGAAGAATCAGAGTGCTGTAGTGTTTGGTTTATGATTTTGAATTCCATACGAACTTGTCTCTTGTTTTTTATTTGATAGCATTTTAATACCCTGTTGTGGATATCGTTGAAGCTTCCCCTATTGATGGGATAGTAACATGTTCCCTATCTCACTTTTTCCCTTTTTTTGGGAGAAAATTTATAGCACATTATACAATTGTTTTCTTGTCTCTTGTAATTTTTCTGTCCTTTTTTCCCTTTTTCTTTTGGTGGGGAAAGGAATTCTTAATGTTAGGCCCTTTTTATCTGTAAATCTTATTTGAAATGTAGCTACTGTCGATAAGGCACTAATTGTTTTTGGTTCCATGTTTATTAAAGATTTCCAGCATTCTTTGTGGAGCTTGTTTTTATGTGCAACAGTGCGACTTGGTGGTTTAAGAGTCTTTGGATTCTCAAGAGGTAATAAGCACGCTGGATGGGCCTGACAGTAACAATAGGATTGAATTGGTGGGGAACAAGTATTCTCTGTTTTTATATACTTGTAAAAGATAAAGGTAACTTCCTCATTGTTATGCCCTTGCTACTCCCTACACTACCTTCTTTTTTTTTTTTTCCGAGTAATACTCTGTTGAACCACATGTTAGACACCACTGATCCAAAACTAGGGTTGTTGGTGCCCAAGTATTTACTGGCAATTATATCCTACCTTATATGAGTTTTGATTCCACTGGTACTCTATGTTAGACTTGGGTTTACAATCCTATGAAGAAATATGTTGCGCTAGTATGCTAGTTTATGAGTCAAAAAAATGCAAAGAAATTGTAGAACCATTGTTTCTATTCCTTGTTTTCAACTGTTGGTATTCCCATTGGAATTGTGTTTGCTATGTAATATGCATCTACTTGCAGAATGCTTGTGCATGCATCTGAATTGAATTGTAAATCAAGGGGTAAAGCCTTGTAGATTTTCTTTGCAGATGGCTGACGGTACTTACTGATGTTTGTTGTAGATTTTCTTTGCAGATGGCTGACAGTATCACAGTACTTATGTATAGGTTTTTCCGGCGACCACTATAGGGAGCTTTTAAACGTTATGACTTGGTGCGATGACAAGTGTCATGCCATCTGCTTCCATTGTTGCGGTGAGGGTTCAACTCACAAGAATTAGCCAATGCACAAAAAAGTGAGGTCAGACTGCGTGCTTACCACTTCTCTCGGACCCTGTTGTAAGCCACATCTCCTGCACTGGTACATATGACTTCTCCTTGTCGGAAACATAACTGGTATGACTTTTTCCTCAATATAGGAACCTTTTGGTTATTAATTGAAAAAGTCATGCTATGGACCTACATTCAGAATTATATTTTTATACTGAAACTGCAGTTGTTCTTGACTGATTTGTTGCATTAGCCCCCTAGATAAGTAAGTTTGAAATCGGGAAATACAAGGTCTCTATTCGTGTACGTTAATACATATATGTGTGGAATTTGGCGGTTGACAGTGCAGAAATGCTGTTAATACCGATAGGTACAATGTAGCTTTGGTGTCTCTGTTAGGGAAAACTTCAAATGAGATTTGGCTTAAATTTTTAAGCTAGTTCCATTGTAGCTATACTATTAATTGGATTTGAGGATTCCAAATTTGGGAACTTGGGTTTTACCAGAACAAACAAAAAGAAGAGAAAAAGGCTTCTTGTTCCTATACATAGTTACATCTGAATTCTGGTGGAGAAGCAAGCACTGGATGTTCCTATTAATGTTTCACTTGCAAAATGCGGTTGAATGCTAGGCAAATGTGATTTTGAATCCCTTGTTGAAGAAGCTTTCGTATCAACTTTGCGCTACAAGCGTAACTTGAAAATCATGTCTTAGTTTAAACCCTAAGCCCGTGGTTGGATCTTGAATTTGTGGAGGGACAAGAAAATAAAGGAGAAAAGAAGGAAAAGATCTTGATTTGTCTGAGTACAATTTCCCATTTTTTTCGTTTTCTCTTTTACAGCAGTATAAACAAAACAAAACTTTCTACCTCAACTGGCGTTTGTCTTGGCACATAAGCAAACTAACTTTGATCAAGTTTTGAGGTTTACCATATACTCATTAAGCTCATATACCGTATGAAAAGCTTAAATTGCTTGAGGTCACCTTGTGATCGATTTGACTTGTAGTGGGCCAAATAGAGCGGAGTATTGGGCTTGAGAATACGGGCAGCCCACTCCACTGGGGGCAGCCCAACCATTCACTAAGCCCGTCACATTTGCAGCTTGTAGTGGGCCGAATAGAGTGGAGTATTGGGGCTGATGATACGGACAGCCCACTCTGGTTGGTGCAGCCCAACCATTCACTAAGCCCGTCACATGCGATTCCAGCTCTTGGAACCGTAGGACCTGGCTGGGCAAGATCAAGCCTGACCCGGCAGGTGACCTGACTGCCAAGCGAATTTATCTTGATGTTCTGGTGTCACGTTCCGAGCACGTGTTAGGCCACGTGGACACGAAGTGTCATGCATGATGTCACCTACCTAAAACAATTACGGGTGAAGTCACAACTCACGGGATTCATGCCTAGCATGGACTTTCTGTGGGAGCAAGTACAGATCTTCTACAAAGCTTAAAGGAAAAATCCTAAACGAGTTGCCCCATTTCTAGATCTTAAATTCGTACTCTTGCCTTTTTCCTCTCCCAATGTCTACTTGGGCATCAGAGTGCCCTTCGATTAAATCCAATCGGATGACACTAACGGCTCCTTGTTTTGCAGACTAGCTCTATTCTGATCCAACTCAAGTAGGTCTGAACGAATCACCAACCCATAGAGCTCTGTTTGCTTAAATGGTAATCAAACCAAGCTTGTTAAACATCGTTAAGTTTCAAAATCACGTTTGCTAAGCTTGTTTAGACGATGATGTTTCAATAATTCATAACTCTTTTTTTTTAGGAAACAGAGAGCTAATTAAAAATTATTCAATCTATTAATTTTAGAAAACAGAGGGCATTCCAGTCTAGCAAACTTTTTTCAAATTGATTCAAATTTGTGGAAGATAAGTACTCCAACATTTGCTAACTTCAAGGGGTCTGAAACTTGCGAGTGGGTGGGTTTGCTTCCCACACAATTGATCAGAGTTCGATTTTAGAGGTCAGGCCGCAAGTAAAAAGTTTCTCGTGAATCTCCTAGTGTGGATGGCGTCTTTGACCAAATTGAGAAAAGAATTAATCAAAGTGAATGTAAGCTGGCTAGATATCTGATTGTCGAAATAAATATAAAAAAACTTGTGAGTTGTGACTGACACTTACAATTCCAAATTGGTCTTACAGTCTGATTGGACTTCGGGGCCGGTTTCGTTATTATCAGGCCCAGTGTGTACCCCCTTCTCCTTATCTTTATCATTCTGCTCAAAACTTTACCTTTCCCTATGAAAAGCCTGCACTACCCTTTCTAATTTCATTATTTTTCCCTGGTCTTCCTTGGTAAAGCATATACTAGAGAATCCTTTTTTACCATTTTCACAGGATCACTTTATTGACTCTAATTTATTACAGCATACAGTAGTGTTTTTTTGGGTTGGCTATGGGGTCTTAATACCAAATTGGTCTTACAGTGGTGAGTTGTTGCAACAATTTATTTTTTATATTCATCAAAAAAATTCATTCAAGAAAGCCATATGGCACCTACAAAGGGAGGCCATAACAGAAATAGAGGAAAGAATCAAAGGAACGTCACATACTGCAAGGCAAATCGAATCAAAGTTCGGGTTTAGTGGTAGCCAAATAGCGTGTGCAATATTTGCCATAACATTTGAGGTTAAAAAAAAAAAAACACAGTGCGCGATATTTCTCGATCAAAGTTTGTAAGGCAATAGATGGTGATCATAACTCGTTATGAGATTATAATAGTGATGGCTGCAGCCAACATCTTTCCGATGCGAAACTATCTCTTTCCCACTGAATGTGGTGGTGTCAATTTGATTTGATGGGGGGGGCTTGTAGGATCCATGGCTAGTATATATTACGAGACCATTGTACACACCCTGGATCGCTTAATTTTAACAACTATAAAAAGTGCGCTACACTGTGTAAAGCTTGTGATCACTTCAACAAGTAGCTGGGGACCTCACTGCTTTGCCAACCAGATGGGCAACTCACAACTTTCCCAACTAGAAGGGCAGCACATACCCTCCTCTCTCTCTCTCTCTCTCTCTCTCTCTCTCTCTCTCTCTCTCTCTCTCTCTCTCTCATCTTGCACTTACAAAACTTGAAGAAGCATATGGTATTTATAACAAAAAAATCAAATATTTTTCAGATATTTTTGCAACTATACAAGATGAGTCATTGTACTCTTTTGTGCTTATCATACACTGTTGAGAATCAGAGTTCACGTACACAAAGACATCAAGTTTTAATGTGATTAGAATGTCTAGTCCATGGTGAAAAATATTGAGTTCACACAACTGGAAACTCTCTCTCATTCTAACATTCATTGTGTGTTTCTCTTCCCTTTGTCTCATACACTCAAATATATACAATATACAAGCATGTATATACAATGTTGGTTCAACCTACCAATAGCTGCGAAACAATCAGACCAGGTATGCACAACGCAAGTACCTATGATTTGAGTTAGACTGAACCGAGAAACAAATTTACTATAAATTCCAACTTGATCCATCAGCTAAGCCCACTTAATACGTACGTGTGCCTACACCTTCAACCTTTTAAATTATATATAGTAGCCGTGTAAGTACTAAGTTTTCCCTGAGTCTTATTGATGCAGCGCGTGTATGAACCACAGAAAAGAACGTGCAACAAAGATTACACAAACGATATAAGTTAGAGAAAAGTTCTCTGACTCTGATTTATTCGATAATAATCAACAACTGCCGTGCCCTAAAGGCTTACAACTTATTAAATAGTGCGGAAAAAACCCTAACCTAGTTGATTCGTCCAAAACAGAAACTGAATCAATCAAAAGTAAAATTACCAAAAAACAAAAAAAATACCTAATTGATTCGTCCGAAACGGAAGCCGAATCAATTAAAAGTAAAAATTATCAAAAATGAAAAAATTCCGTATAAGAACAAAACTGGAAAAAGATAGACCAAGTATTAGTGAATATATTCACTAGTTTCCTCTTGAGAGGGAAATTAGTGAATATTCACTAGTTTTGCCGACTAGTGAAGGGAATTAGTGAATATTCACTGGTTTTGCCAATTAGTGAATATTCACTGGTTTTGCCACTCTAGGCTTAAAATGCATAAAGTAGCACTCTTCTATGGCCACTGCATCATCCTCCCCCTCTAAAAAGAAATTCGCCCTCGAATTTGCTTCATCATCAGAACTATCCCCTCGGAATGGGATCAAGTGCTTGACATTAAATACATCAGCTATGCGGACACGACTAAGAGTAAGGAAGTTGGCATGGTGACTGAGGGCGTCAGCAACCCTATTCAAAGCCCCCGACTTGTGCTTGATGGAGAATGAGAACTGCCAGACGTACGCGGCCCACTTGGCATGCTTACTGGACAGCTTATCTTATGAATTAAGGTGCTTCAATGCCTCGTGATCAGAGTACAAGACAAAATCACTATGAATGAGATAGTGATACTAGTGCTTCAAGGCTTGGACCAACGCATAAAACTCCACGTCATAGGTGCTATAATTCAGTTTTGCCCCATTCAATTTCTCACTGAAATAGGCCACTGGTTTGGAATTTTGACTAAGGACAGCCCCGATCCCTACCTTTGACGCATCACAATGTAACTCAAAGGGCTGTAAAAAGTCCAGTAAGACCAGAACCGGAGCGGTAGTCAACTTTTGCTTGATTAGTTGGAATGACCGAGAGGCTTCGTCACTCCATGTAAACCTGCCACCCTTCATACAATCTGTTATAGGAGCCATGATAGTACTGAAATTAAGTATGAAACGGCGATAGAAAGCCGCTAGGCCATGGAAACTCCGAATATCAAACAAGGTCCGCGGTTGGGGCCACTGTCGAATTGCCTCAACCTTGGACTCATCCATAGAAATTCCATCCCTGGATACAACATATCCAAGAAAAAGTACGGAATTTGTTATGAAAGCGCACTTCTTGATAGCCCCAAATAACTTCTCTACTCTTAATACAGCGAGAACTTCCCGCAGATGCTGCAAATGCAAGTCAGGAGTGGCACTATATACCAAGATATCATCAAAATAAACTAGGACAAATTTACCGATGAATGGACGAAGGGCTTGGTTCATGACTCGCATGAAAGTGCTTGGTGCATTGGATAGGCCGAATGGCATCACCAACCATTCATACAACCCCTCTCTAGTTTTGAAGGTTGTCTTCCACTCATCCCCTGGCCTGATCCTAAGCTGATGGTAACCGCTCTTCAGATCCAGCTTAGTAAAAATCTGTGCTCCCCCCAACTGATTCAGTAGGTCATCCAGCCTTGGTATCGGAAAACGATACTTCACGGTAATCTTGTTGATGGCTCTGCTATCAACGCACATCCTCCAAGTGCCATCTTTTTTTGGGGTCAATAGCGCAGGGACAGCACAAGGACTAAGGCTTTCTCGAATAAAGCCCTTAGCCAGTAATTCCTCCACTTGACGCCTCAACTCTTCATGCTCTTTTGGACTCATTCGGTAATGAGGCCGATTTGGTAAGCTGCAACTGGGCACCAAGTCAATCTGGTGCTGAATATCCCGCAACGGTGGTAGACCGTCAAGTAGCTCAGCCGGGAACACATCCCGGAATTCCTCCAAGAGAGGCTCAATGGCTGCTGGAACTTCCTGATCTGTCTGGACCTATCAACCCTCCTTGGCTATCAACACAAACATCACTTTGCTGGTTGTAAACTCCTTTTCGAATTTTGCTTTCGTCAGAAGAGTGGTACCCTCCCCATTGTGTGGTTTGGGTACAACCTCCTTAGAAGGCAATAATACAATCTTCATACCACTGAATGACAGAGAGTACGTGTTGGCACCACCATCATGCGTAACCTTGCGGTCAAACTGCCAGGGTCGCCCCAACAGTAGGTGGCATGCATCCATTGCCACCACATCACACCAAATCTCGTCCCTGTATTTAGTACCAACTGAAAAGGCTACTAAACATCTCTTAGAAACTTTAACTTCGTTACCTTTCTTCAACCATGACAGCTTGTAGGGGTTAGGATGAGCCTCTGTCTTTAATCCTAACTTCTGGACTGCCTCCTCTACCACCACATTCTCACAACTCCCTGAGTCGATCACGAATCGACACACCTTGCCCCCGATGGTGCAAGTGGATTGGAACACGTTGCTGCGGAGCCATGAATCACCCCCAACATCACGAGGTGCATAACATAACCTCCGAACCACTAGTAAAGGCCCAATATCCCCCACAACCTCCTCCACATCGACGTCCGGATGGACTGAGTGATGTGGTTCATCAAACACTGCATCTTGCTCGTATGATTCACAGTGGTCACTGACAACTCCGTCAACGTCCACAAACAAAGCTTTGCCTGGTCGATCGCCCTTCCTGCACTCAAAGGCTCGATGACCAGACTCTCCACACTTAAAGCACTTTGTCCCTAAAACGCTAACCTTATTTGCCAGTGGGACTGATGGTGGTAGAGTGCCAGTGGGTTTCACCGGGGCAGGGCTGGCCGTGGGCTGAGTAACAACACCCCAAGGAATCACTGCGGGCCCGCGGTTAGCCTGCCACTCCAACTGTAATGCCTTCTGATGGGCATCTGAAACAGAGCACAAATCGAACATATTCAAAGTAAATTGAAATTGCTCACGTAATCCTCCCACATACCTATCAACCAACTGCTCCTCTGTTTCAGCTAGGTCATTCCGAGCAACCAACTGATGGAACTCCGTAGTATAGTCATCCACAGAACACATATTCTGACGGAGGTTCTGCAACCTTTGATACATTAGACGGGAATAGTTGTGAGGAAGAAAAGCCACCCGCATCTTTTTCTTCAGTTTCTCCCACGAACTAATCTTGTCTTTACCCTGCTTCATCCGAGATAGTTTGAGTTGCTGCCACCATGCCGCCACCCTACCCTTGAATCTGGTAGCGACTAGGGACACCCACCTGTCATCCGGAACTTGCTTGAACTCCAAAATCTCTTCAATGGCAGTGACCCAATCAAGGAATTCCTCCGGCGTCAAACCCCCTCGAAACTCAGGCAGATCGATCTTCAAGCCGGCTTCCCATTGTCGGTTATCACGGTGGTCAGCCGTGAACTCCCTGTAACCCAGGCTTCTTCCCCTTGGTTGATAGTAGCCCCCACCGCCAGTTTTCCCGACACTAGTTGCCCCTACCGTGAAAGGGTTGTCAGCCTCTTCACCATCCGAATTCTCGTCCTCTTCCTGAGGCCGCCGATCATACAGGTGATGGCGAGGTGGATTTCCCCCAACAGACAAGGCAGTGATTTGGTCGGCTAGGGCGCCAATCGCGTCCGCCATCCGCTGCTCAAGCTGTTGAAATCGCGCCTCTGTTCGTGATTCCTGTGCAACGTCATCTCTTTCATAAACGTCCTCCACAAAAGCTGTACGATTGCTCCGTCCCCCTCGACTTCCAGCACGTCTCGTGGCCATAGTCGAGATCGAAACTTGGGCTCTGATACCAACTGATGCAGTGCGTGTATGAACCACAGAAAAGAACGTGCAACAAAGATTACACAAACGATATAAGTTAGAGAAAAGTTCTCTGACTCTGATTTATTCGATAATAATCAACAACTGCCGTGCCCTAAAGGCTTACAACTTATTAAATAGTGCGGAAAAAACCCTAACCTAGTTGATTCGTCCAAAACAGAAACTGAATCAATCAAAAGTAAAATTACCAAAAAACAGAAAAAATACCTAATTGATTCGTCTGAAACGGAAGCCGAATCAATTAAAAGTAAAAATTACCAAAAATGAAAAAATTCAGTATAAGAACAAAACTGGAAAAAGATAGACCAAGTATTAGTGAATATATTCACTAGTTTCCTCTTGAGAGGGAAATTAGTGAATATTCACTAGTTTTGCCGACTAGTGAAGGGAATTAGTGAATATTCACTGGTTTTGCCAATTAGTGAATATTCACTGGTTTTGCCACTCTAGGCTTAAAATGCCTAAAGTAGCACTCTTCTATGGCCACTGCATCACTTATGGTTCTCACATGACCCCTTAGGATTAATGTCATGAAGTGATTTCCATGGAAGAAAACAAAGAGATGTGATAGTTGGAGGGTCAAATTGAGAACGACGTCTAGAGATTAATTAGGTTAAAAAGAAGTGTGATGATGTATTAATGGCATGAAAAATATAAAATGAAGTGGATTTTATACACAATAAATATGTGTTGCAAAACTTTATTAAAGTACTTGTTATTCATCTTCAATGCCCTTTCTGTGCCAACTTTTTTTTTATTCAAATGGTTCCCTCCTTTTACAGTCCGTCTCTCGTGAGATGGTCCTAATTTTAGTTAAAATACAAACTTCCTCATTTCTCGCATTTTCCGATTGAATTTCGATGATCCGAGCCGCTCAATGTGATCAAAACATGATTTATAGGCACCCATCCAAAATCAACAAAAAAAATGACCGGGAAGGGCTTGATTTAAGCAATTTTTATTTGAACCATTCAATAAAAAATTGTTCAAAACTGTTTGGATGAAGCCCTTTCCGGTCATTTTTTTGCCGATTTCTGAAGAATACTTTTAAAATTCCGTTCTGAACACTTTGAGCGATTTAGATCATCGAAATTCAATCGAAAAAGGGTGGTACGCATTTTAACTAAATGAGGACCCCTCACAGGAGACGGACTGCCTCCTTTTATGCGTATAACACCATTGATGAGACTATAAGAATCACTACAACGTGCCTTCTAATAATATCTTGTCCTTTTAATTCGCTTGCTCTTCTCATATTTTAGCTTTGCAGTTGAGGGGGTATGTATATATTTCGTACAGAAAATGAGCCTCTTCTGTGACCTGGAATGCTATTTTTTCGATCTGTTCTAGTAGCAGGGTTTTTAGTCTTGTTTCTTCCTTTTATATACTTAAAAAAAATAAATAATAAAGTTGATGACTTTATTATCATTGCTTTTGCTACAACAATATGTAAGTGAACATATAATTGCTACGATTATTCATAACAGTTGGTAAACACTGTTCTTTTAGTTAGTTTTTCACATCCGTTTTCAAATATTCTTATCTTTTTTGCCCTCTTGGTATATATTTTACGGTGAATTAATTCTTAACATTTTACTCATATATAGTATGTTCGAGTATCGCTATTCTTGCAATCTATTAATTACCAACAGTCGTATGATACAACCGTGTTATCTTATGACTTCACCGTATGATTGTGGAATTAGATTTGGTCACGAAACAAGTGTGGTTTACAGTACTTTACTCGATTGTATTTCATGACTAATTAACGAACTGATGTAATGGGCATCCCTCTAGTTGAAACTAAACAGTAGTGAAAAAGTCATAACTGAAAAAAAAAATAAAAAATTCATGAAATACTGATCCAAACAGAGCATTAGGGTAATACCCAATCAAAGACGGTCAAAAATTGGCTACATCAAACGAATGTGCCAACCACCGATGGTGGTAGCTTGGATGGCAAAAGCCTCCTTCATTATCAGGCACCAGGCAAGACTCAGGTTCCAGTCTTGTCAGTGGCAAGAGAATGAGAGATTTGTTCCCTTGCCATATCATATTGTCCTCACGGACCGTATCTATGGCTCGTATTCTACAGCGGGTAGGGAGCCCCTATGGTCACGCCCAAAAGGGTTGCTACGCTGGACACCCCTTCCCTCCCTTTTTGATTATCAAAAAAAAAAAACTAACGTGCCGGTCAAGTAAAAAAAATTTAAAATCTCATATGCATAATATATAGATATAGATATAGATATAGATACAGACACAGCTGTTTAAGTCAGAACGTCCACCCACCCATGGATTATCAACATGATAAGGTCAAACCTGCGCTTGCAACATAGCAAGGTTCGATTCCCCCTGGAGGCAAACCATGATTTAAGTGGGGGGCTATGGCGGTGGGTTGCTGTGCTAGTCTCCCCCGAGGTTTGGATTGCGCAGTTGGGTCCAATAGTGACTCAGCTGCAGGGTTATTCCTCGGCTACCAAAAAAAAAGTCAAAACGTCCGGATTTTAGCTAAGGTCCAGACTTTTGCTCTAAGCCATTGAATCCGGACTATTAAAAACACAATTTAACGGCTGAGATCGTGATCTAGATTTTATCTAAAATCCGGATGTTTGTGACTTGAACAGCACTCATACAGGTATAGATATAGATATAGATATAGATAATACGGAGTATATTAATACCCCGAAATGAAAGGTCGTTTTCAGTTTTCAATTTGCTTCAAACTTGTGGCCTAGTCTATCCACCGGCCAAACCCATTTTTTCTCAAACCTTTTTAGCAGTTGAACGAATTAAACCTTGCCACTTGTCAGAAACTTTTTTTTTTTTTTTTTCAATTTCTTCGTCTAGACCAGAAACTTTGCTTGTAAAATAGTGTACGTAATGCACATGCTAAAATAGGTGATATGACTCATACAAATTTCGAATATAATTAAACAGATGATTGATGAACAAAAAGTGCATACATTAATTCAGGTAGAATTTGTTTATTTTCGCATAAAAAGTGCTTTACAGTTATGGCGAAGTTTGAGATATTTAGTCAACGTAATCTTGCATAAAATCACAGTCGACTCAAACAATATATTCGCAATCTTGAACCCAAATTGTATGTATGCATGACTTCTCAAATCCGAACTAGTGCATGTATGTCTTTTGCAATGAAGAGAGTACATGACACTTGCGGGACCCAGATTGAACTCTGTGTGCCCGTAGGTACCCAACGGTTTAAAAACCATTGGTCCCCTTGGCATTAGGGAACATATACTGGTGACCATTCAGGGCAATCTTAACGGTAAGAAACATGGACAATGAAGAGTTTAAATAATTCCATTTGACTCAAAGTGAGTTACTCCCAAAACAGAGTGAAAAAAACCCATTTTTTAAAGCTAAGAAGTCCATAAAAGTACTGCTGCATTCACTAGGGAAATATGGGGGCCATAAGTATGATTCAAAAACACAACGTTGTAGCTATAAAACGTAAAATCAGGAGGCTTTCTCGAACCGGGTTTTGGACGGCGGAGAGTAGTCCCTGACCCTATACAATCGTAGTCGTTCCATAGTATTTTGCAGAGTTCTGATTTACTATTAAAGACTCCTCTCGGTAAAATTTTGTTACATCTAAAAATCATGCATAAATATGGACCATTGATTAATTGTCAAGACGGACGATTACGTTTTACGGTTTACATTCAAACTGTAGAGGAGCCGAGATAAAAAAACCATCAACGAAAAGCAATTTTTTTTTTTTTTGTGAATATATCTTTCTCCCTTGATGGTCCAAAAACTCCAAACATGAGGGAGACAACTGCTTAGGGCCACCATATATAGTTTACAATTTTTCTTCGATAGGCCCCCCCCATTTACATGGGAGCACACAAAATGTATACTAAGGCTGCGTTCCAGAAACCAAATAAGAACTTATTTTTTGTTGAATAAGAAGGCTTGTTCCCCAAAAAATAAGAAGGAGGTGTTTATTTTTCAGAATTTATATAGGTACCAATGGGCGCCGGAGAGGGAAATCGTACCGGCGGCCTCACCGGGCCGTCTCCGGCCACCGGACAGCCGATCTGAGCCGTCCAAAAATTCTAAAAAAAAAAAACCGAGGGGGCCAGCGCAGGAATCAATGGCATCCGAGGTGTGTAGGATACTTGATCCGAACACCCCTTTTTCGTGTATATATGGAGGCTCGGATCGGCCGTCCGGTGGCCGGAGACGGCCCGGAGCGGCCGCCGGTACGATTTCCCTCTGCCGGCGCCCATTATCATAGCAACAGTCTTATTTTTTGTATAAGGCAACTTCAAGCTCAAAAATCATGTGTTTATGCAAATAATTTTCCTATCACTATGGATCTTGTTTGATAGATCTCATTGAGATCTTTAATACGGTGCAAAAAAAATTGAATTTTTTTTTTCATTTTCATTATTTTTGAGTTTGAAAATGTGAAAAGAACTTTGTGTTTGAATTTTGTGGAATGACCCTTCTTATTTTTGAATGAGACAAAATAAGTACTTATTTTTTAAGAAGGTTTCCGGAACGGAGCCTAACTAGAGCTAATTAACTGTCAAAACATAGCAAAATGTTTCAGTCGTCTCACCCTAAAGATCTTCTTTAGTACATATTTTTGAGCTTGGAAAATAGGACTCGAAAAGAGGTAAGTTCGTTCTCATCAACAAATATGGTTACACATTACTACTATTAAGTTTTAGCTTTGGGAGAAAATTCTATTTGCTCTTAAAACGCTAGTTATTTTCCTAGCTAATTGAACAAAAAATCACATCGCTATTGCCTTTTAATTTGTACTATATATAGAAAAGTTTTAAATACTTCCTATGTATCATAGTTTTATTCTATTGTAAAAATTATTTTTTAAAATCAAAATAAAGTATTTTCGTGCATATTTTGTTTTAATTTTGCGTACATCAATTCAAGGAAAGATCTTTAAATTGGCGTTAGGGCACATTTTTTTTATTTAAAAATGACACTTTTTTTTTTGTACGAGGCTAAGATTTTGGAACAAAGAGAATATAAATATTAAATAGAGGGAATACACAGATTTACAATGTTTAGAAGTTACGAAATAGAAGGAAAAATAACAATCGGAAAAAATAAAAAAGTAAAAGCAAAGAAAAGAAAAGAATAGAAGATTACTTAAATTTTACTACTACTATTTAAATTTTTTTGTTCCGTTTCCAAATTAGAAACCAAATACGAGTAACAAGAAATACTAATTAATTTATTTCTATTTCTTTCTTTTTTTCTTTCTCTTTCTTTCCTAATTTTCAACAAACCATTAACGGTTCTGACTACATTTTCAGCATTTCCCGCAAACCAGGAAATAATATAAAAACAGAGCGCAAAATTCCAAAACATACCTGAAAGGCCAACACGGGCGGCGCCACCCTCACCGGATCCTTGCCTTCCAATAACGATCTCTCTCTCTCTCTCTCTCTCTCTCTCTCTCTCTCTCTCTCTAAAATTAAACCACTTTCTCTCTCTCCAAACTATATTTTTTCCCGATAAGATCCTTTTCTTTCTCCATTCCTGCATATTCCCTCAGAAATTCTTCCCATTTTCCCCTTCATCATCAAATCTCAAAAGCCCAAAAAGCAAGAGAGAGAAAAGAAAAGAAAAAGAAAACCAAACACCAATTATTCACTTTTCCTCCCTTTACAGTACTCAATCCTCCAATCTCTCTCTCTTTCTATATTGCCAGCGCCCTCAAACTCTCCTCTCCTCTCTCTCTCTCTCTCTCTCTCTCTCTCTCTCTCTCTCTCCACGCCTGGCCTCCTCATCGCCTTACAGCGATCTCACAAGGTACCTCAATCCCCTCAGGCCTCATCTGTTTATCATTTTAGATCTCTCGTTTTCTGCTTTTCAATTTGGCTGAACGATTGTAATTTCGCTCGTTGATCCGAGCTAGATTGTGTGATTTTCCTTAAACAGCTAGATAATCGGCTGTTGTGACGAACGATTTGTTGATAATTGTAATTATAATTGTGGTTTCTGATTGTTTTGATCTTTCGCTCATTTGATGAATGTGTTTTAATATCGTCCTTTTTTAGGCCGAGTCATCGTTTGAAATGAATACGAGTTTGATCTGTATTTTTTAGTATTGGAAAAGGTGATATCCTTTGACGTAAATTTATAGACAGGCATTGACGTAATTGAAACGACTCACGAGCCACGGGAATTAGGTGATTCAAAGTGTTGTCGGAAGGAGTTGAACAGAAGATCTCCGGATATCGTGAGTTTGTAGTTGGTTTCTCTTGACAACTTTCGATCTTTATATCATTGAGCTCTGTTTCGTGATGATTGAATGAACTCGTAGAGTGTTTATGGAAATTCTTGAAGTTGTTTTGTACGGCGATTTTTACTCTAGGGAAAAAGAAAAAAAAAAAGCACTGCCAGTGTTGAATGAGGAGTGGAATGTTGTTTTAGTTGATAGCCTTCTACAGTCATGCAAGTGAAATGTATCATTGCATAATCCAGTTTGGATTTTCGTGGATTTTAGGAGTTAGTGCGAAAGGGAGTGGGTTGCGTGTCCTGCTTTTTCCTCTATTTTTCTTGACATGATTGGTTTTGAATCCAAAGATGTTTTTGACTGTTCCATCCCACGGGCATTTGATGACCATTCCAATCCACTGTGATAACTGTAGTTATGTAGAAGAATCCCAAATGGATCATCAACATGAGTTTGTTGAGTGTGAAACAATGTAGCCCTTCTTAATGCATCGTGAAAGTTCTCAGAGATAATTTGTTGGGTCTACTTCACTCCTGCACAGGATAAGAAAGACAATTCCAAGTAGTGGACCTTGCATTCGTTTTGAGGATTAGTCCTACGTGTATTAAGACATCCAAGGACCATTCTGGATTTTGACAAGGTGGAGGTTTATTGCTGGCTTCCATTTTTACTATCAGATCTTTCAAGAAATCAGCTTTAGTAAATATTTGGGTGTTGATTGGCACTCAAGATCCTCTATACCCAAATTTGGGTGTACCCATGTACCATGTGAGTTTCAGCCGCCGGATCATGGATCTCAAAACATGATCCTGCAGCTCAAACTCACTTGGTACATGGGCACACCCAAATTTGGTTACAGAGGACCTCTGTTGGGTGATTGATATGGAACTAATGATGGTACCTGATCTGATGGATCACCACAAGATGGATCATTGGGAAATAGTCAATGGAAATGGGGGGTCAACTTTTAGTGGAGGAATAAGTAAACTTTAGTGTTATTCTAGTTGGTATTAGTAATTGAAAGACAAGGGAAAAGAAGAAAAAGAAGAAGAAAGCCTGGCCGGATTGTTACTAGTGCGAAAGATAAGTTCATGCATGCGATGGTAGCTCAAGTGAATGGTGCAGCTTTACAACGGGGCTATGTACTGAGCTGGAACATTCAGCACTAATCTTACTTATTGGAAAATGTTAGTGCTGATCTTTGTATGAGTATGATAGATTCAAACATCCTATGCTGCTTTTCCATCTATTGTTGCTCTTTGATCTATTGTTGACGACGACTTGTTATGGACTTTTTGTTAAGTGTCAACCAACATGAAATCAAGATGGTGAGAAGGCTAAGCCATTATTGAGTAGTGTCCATCAGTTATTTATACCATTAAAACCCCTTCATGTTTTGCTATACTCCTCGGCATAGGGCAAGGATATGCATATGTCATGGTGGTTATCGGTTAGGGAGCTGTTGAAAATCAAATACAGGATGTTCCTATTTTAAAACAAGTTATCAATTCACTCTTATTACTCTATTAGAGTGCATAACTTAGTTTTGTTTCCGATATCCAGAAGGATCAGCCCATATTTCCCAATGGGTCATGTAGCCTTTACTGTCTTCTGCTTTGTAATTTTGTCTTAACCTTTTAGTTTCTTAATGCACCGTGTTTTTAAACCTGTTAAATTTAAAATTCTATGGTTACAAAGTCTGGTTTGTGATTGATTTCCTGTGACCCAATACAAATGGCTGTATTGCTTGCTGTAGCTAAAGTAGATGACCATTGACACTTGTTTTGCTTGATATCTTGCAGTTTCTTGATATTTTTTCATCTCCTTGCCACTTCCTTTTTCTCTGTGCAGTAGCCACTTGGTGGAGTTTTGCAGATAGTAGGAGTTCGAAAGGTGTTCTTGCCTTTCACGCAATGTCTAGCTCGGCAAAAGCTTTGGAACCTGCATTTCAGGGAGCTGGCCAGAGATTGTATCCTACTATGAGTACTGCGAACGATAAATACAGAATTTCCCTTCACTGCTAATAAGAAACAATAAATGACATATAATTTTGCTTTTGTGTCTCCATGTGTGTGGTGTACATTGTAATTCCGCTTCAATTTCCAGTAAGGAACGAAGAATTGGGCATTGTTTTACTCAGCGTGTATGTGCATTCCTAGTGTCTCCACATGTTTGAAAAGCGAGCTATTCATTTACCTTTGATTTTGAAATGCGGGTGACTGATCTCCTGATATATAATTCACTTTCACTGTAGACAAGGAAGAAATAAAGGATTACAGTTTTTGCTGTGTGCATGCATGTAATCTGTTATATGCTATGGTTGCCCCAATTTCACTTTCGCTTTGAAATTCATACTTAACAATTCATAGAGGGACTGAAATTTGGAGAATCGAGAACTTCCAGCCAGTTCCTTTGCCAAAATCTGATTATGGTAAATTCTACTCGGGCGATTCCTACATTGTCTTACAGGTGCTTACCATATTAACTTATTTCCCATGCACTTTCTAGTTCCCCTGAATCTACAGATGTTCTGCAGTTACAATTATTATGATTGTCATAATTCTGCAGACAAGCCCTGGAAAAGGAGGTGCTTATTTGTACGACATACACTTCTGGCTTGGGAAAGATACAAGCCAGGTATACTTTATCTTTCTATTCAATTATTTGTGTTTTTTCTCCGATTGTTTCTCATTTTTTGTTGCTGATGTAATAGGATGAATCTGGAACAGCAGCAATTAAAACTGTTGAACTTGATGCAATTCTTGGTGGGCGTGCTGTACAGCACAGAGAACTCCAAGGTCATGAGTCTGACAAGTTTCTATCTTACTTCAAGCCATGTATTATTCCATTGGAGGGTGGCATTGGATCAGGGTTTAAGAAACCAGAGGAGGAAGAGTTTGAAACACGGTTGTATGTTTGTAAAGGGAAACGAGTTGTCAGATTGAAGCAGGTATGGACCCTTCGGACATGAACTTCTGAGCTCATTATCTGCCACTTTTCGAAAATTATATGCTTTATATTGAGGGAATGATATGATCTTTGATGTCCAGGTCCCGTTTTCTCGTTCCTCACTGAATCACGATGATGTGTTTATCCTGGACACAAAAGATAAGATTTTTCAATTCAATGGTGCAAACTCCAATATCCAGGAGAGGGCCAAGGCATTGGAAGTAATTCAATTTTTAAAGGACAAGTATCACGAGGGGACAAGTGATGTTGCAATCGTTGGTAAGGTCACATGCATTTGAAGCTTTGTGGATGTCTTTCCCTGTCTACCAAAATAATATGTCTTGCCGTATGTACTTCAACGTATATTTTGGTTTTCTTTCATTTCCTTTCCTTTTCTTTCATCTTATAAAAGGCATCTTCCTCCCACCCTCAATGTACTTTGGAAGACTGGGTCCTTGCCATCTGTTCTAATCCTTGGTTTTCCCTCCTGTATATTCACTTATGAGGATATAAATGTTTAATGACTGAGCCAGATGATGGGAAGCTGGATACTGAGTCTGATTCTGGTGAATTCTGGGTCATCTTTGGTGGGTTTGCTCCAATTAGCAAAAAGGTTGCTAGTGAAGATGACGTTATTCCAGAGAAGACTCCTCCTAAACTTTACAGGTATTTTTTCGTCCTCATCTAGTTTTGCTCTCATACTCAAGTAGGAATCAGATGTGCCAAAAATGATATCAGGCCACTTGTATATATAAACTCCCATGGTTGAGTCTGTTCTTGAGATGCGTTACGATATCAAATTCAGAATTAATTGGCAATGAGTGAAGAGGCCCCCAGGGTCGTATGTTTAGGACTTGATAATATTCAATGTGAATAGCACTTTCCTGCATGTATGACCCTTAAATCGTCCTTGGCAAGGTAATTAAAATGATCCCTAACATAGGGATCACAGCAAATCAAGGTGAACTTACAGCACAAACAAAGGGGCAACCAAACACGAGAGTCTTGTGTTGTCCAAAAGACTGCAAAAACTTAACTCTGATAACTATGTTGACGCACTCAAACTCATATACTAGTTTTGGAGGCGATATTCAACCAATGTAGTACGAGCTATTAACATTATGTTGTCACAATGCGCATTCATCAACATGAGGTGCTAAGTTTCAAAGTGCAACTTTTTGCAGTATCACTGATGGTCAGATTAAGCCTGCAGATGGTGAACTATCCAAATCTATGTTGGAAAACAATAAATGCTATCTATTGGACTGTGGGGCTGAGGTATTTGTTTGGGTTGGTCGGGTAACACAAGTGGAGGACAGGAAAGCTGCCACTCAAGCTGCTGAGGTAGAAACTTGGTATTCATAACCGAACACTCTTTGTAAAAGGCTCATTCTCTTTCACTGATATGATCTCCAGGAATTCATCAATAGTGACAATAGGCCCAAGTCAACGCGTGTCACCCGGATTATTCAAGGTTATGAGACACGTGCATTCAAGTCCAACTTTGATTCTTGGCCATCAGGGGCAGTACCTTCGACTGGTGAGGAAGGAAGAGGAAAAGTAGCAGGTAAATTTTGTTCCGTGGTTGTGAAACGCAATGATGGATTTGCTGGAAATTGTTACTGAACATGAAACTGTAATGTGCACTTGTAGCTTTGCTGAAGCAACAAGGTGTTGGAGTCAAGGGAATGACGAAAGGTGCTCCTGTTAATGAGGAAGTCCCACCTTTGCTTGAGGGAAGTGGAAAAATTGAGGTCTGGTAACCCAATTGTTTTCATCTAGGGATTATTTGACTTTTTTTGGCTTACTAATATTGCTATATTGTTTGTAGGAATACTCAATATTGTTGGTTTTCCAGGTATGGCGCATTGATGGCAGTGCAAAGACTCCAGTTCCCATGGAGGACATTGGAAAATTTTACAGTGGAGATTGTTACATCGTTCTTTACACCTACCATTCTGGTGATAAGAAAGAAGATTTCTACTTGTGTTGTTGGATTGGGAAGGATAGCATTGAGGTAATTTACTTCTTTGGTTTTGAAGTAATGAGAAGAAATTATTCATGTTGCATAATGTACATGGTAACTTAGACGCGTCTGTACCCTTTATTGCTGTCCGTCCAGATATTCAGTTCTTGGTTTCCCCTTCTTTTGAAATATCAGATTGTGATGTGATTTATGAGACCAAGTCAACCCCTATAGAAGAAGTATCAGACAAAGACACCTCAATGACCTAGGCCATGTTGCCCCAAACTACGGAGGAGGGAGGGAGAGAGAGAGAGAGAGAGAGAGAGAGAGAGAGAACTGCATCACTTTGTCTGTGGCGCGCACGAGCTTGCACACTTGTGTTTCAGTGGTTGGGGATGAGGGAGGACTTTCTTCTCATTTCCTACTTTTATGGGAAATATCATTACCTCTCCCTTCACAAGAGGCACTAACTTCATAGACCATTATGGTGTTTCGAAGATAGATTCTTTTATTAATTCTTTTGCATGTTTTCTTGATTGGTTAGTTGGTGTTGGTTTATCGTTGATGGCTCGTGAAATTGCTCATGTGAATTCATCCTTGTTTCCGATATGTAGACAGTCATTGAATTGTTATCACAAGTATTTGCTTTGATACTTTGAAGTCAATAGTGTAATGCGCTCTCTCTCTCTCTCTCTCTCTCTCTCTCTCTCTCTCTCTCTCTCTCTCTCATTAAATATTAATTCCAGTGCTTCTGAAATCTATGCCCTCTTCGAAACTCAATTAGTTCTTGAATATCAAGGGTAGCGATAAAGAAACCAAGATTTCAAGTGTATCCTGAAGATAAAATCTATTCTTCATCCATCATAGTGTTGGCTTTCATTATTTTTAGCCTTTTAGGTGTTTGGGGTACAATATTCGTATTAGTATCAACTAACAATATATGTAGAGTTACAGATATATCTACTTATTATTTTTTCCGTATCCCCCTCCCGTGTATGTGTCCCTTTTATGAGAGTTGACATGTCATGTGTCTGTGTCTGTATTCGTTTCCAGATCTGTATGTGTTTGTGCTTCTTTATTCATAACTCTTGAAGTATGGAAAACAAACTTCTACCACTGAAAATTAGATCGGAGTACCTGGCACGTGTTGCACTGCTACTTGTTTCTGTGATATCCTTCCTACTATTAGAATTCAGCATTATGTTTATCCCTTCAAGTCTAACAATCTGCGCTAGAGATTGGTGTACCTTGCCTTTCAAAAAACAAAGTGATTGTTGTACCTTGCACTGCTACTTGATTCTTTGAAATCCGTACCCATTCGAATTTGATATTGTTTGCGTCCCATCAAATCTGTCATCATTGTTCATTATGTCCTTCCTTCAAACCTGACATTCTTCTTTGTTATTGGATGATGAGGATATGGACATATGCATACAAATTTCTCTTTCATTCTGTTGCTGGTCAATCATGGGTTGATGGGGGCTTGAATTTGTTCTTCTCTAATAGCTTTGATAACCTGGTTGCCTTTCCAACTTCAGGAGGATCAGAAGATGGCTACTCGTTTAGCTACCAATATGTTCAATTCACTTAAGGGGAGACCTGTACAGGTATCTCAAAGTATTTTCGCTTTTTATTATCTTTGGCATACAATGTTAAGACCGCTTGTTTTTTCTTTTTTTTTGTCTGTATAGGGTTGCATATTTCAGGGGAAAGAGCCACCACAATTTATTGCCATCTTTCAGCCTATGGTGGTTCTTAAGGTACTCTTCCGGTGTAATTACATGGATTAATATCTGGTCAAAGATACTTTCTTCAATTATTTTTTTTAATTGCTTAATTTCTTTGAACTGATCTGGTTTTATCAGGGTGGAATGAGCTCTGGTTACAAAGCCTACATCGCGGACAAAGGCTTAAACGATGAAACTTACACTGCTGATTGTGTTGCGCTCTTCCGGATATCTGGAACTTCTGTGCACAACAATAAAACTGTGCAAATTGATGCTGTATGTGCCTATTGATCATTTAGCCCTTTTACCTGATTGTGAGGTTTTGTTTCGTAACTCTTGTAGATATCTTTATGCCTGAGTTGCAGTACATTGTATTGCTCCATTAGCAAACTATATTGTTTTGGAGGTCCTAGGGAAGCTATTGAGTTTGTGATCGTGAACTGTGGCTCTACCGCTTAAATGGGCCATAGAGAGAGAAAATCCTTGGTCCCTTGTACAATTACTTGGCACGTGATGATTGAAATCTTGAGCAAATTAACAAAAAAAAAAAAATTTGACTATGAAGGAAAGCGAAGGTAAGAGTATGGAGTGCAATTTTGTGAACATTACCCTCCTTCCTATTGGTTGAAATGGTGTGGGTCCCACCACAAAGTGATGTCATGCTTACCATGCAATACACTTTTTGGTAAGCATGACATCACTTTGTGGTGAGATCCACACCATTTCAACCAATAGGAAGGAGGGTAATGTTCACTCTCTTAAATGGAGGGTGAACAAAACTCAACTCTAGAGTATGTAGCACGGATATGGACACAATGGACACTGGATTTCCCAAAAAATGGGGACACGGACATGGTAGGGGACACAACAAAAATAAATAAATAATACATATTTTATACCAGTAGAAACATAGTTAGATGAATAATCATGAAGCTTCAATATATGAATAAACATCATATATACATTATTTTGCACTTTCAACCCACAATATTTGAACTAATACACATTTACCTCCCAAAAATTTTAAAAATTTGCATATTTAACCCCCTACCATGTCCCCGCTGTGACCCCCTAAAATCATGAATTAAATATATTGGACGCATGTCCCATACGTATTTTGCCATGTCCCCCGCATGTCACGCCGGCCTTCAGGAGTGTCAGTGCTTCATAGGGTAGAATTAGGGACTTGGCCTTGGGGTTTTCCTCTTGGTTGGCATCTTGCCAATCAAGAGTTTGGGTCTCGGATAGGCACTTGTGCCTTTCTCCTTGTCCTTTTAGTCTTTGTAATCTTTCAAAGAATTAGGGACTTGGATCATAGCAAGAAAGGCTACCGGTTAAGCTTAAGATACCAGAAAGTGGGTTAAGCTGGTCTTGAATTTCTCTCCTTTTTTAATGGTTGAATATTTTCTTTGACATGTGTGAAGATGGGTTGAAAGTTTTTCAGGGTCTATTTTGCAAAATTTCCAGAAAGATTGTGACACCTGTCTAATACACTTTCCCTTCAGTTATGTGAAGCCACAACCTCTTTGAAGTCCTCCAAGCATGTATGCTCAACGCACAACATGGCATATATGGCCAGACGCAAAAGTGGTTCCTCCACTTCATTAAATCGAAGTTTTATTCAACTCTGTAGAATTAAGAGCTTTTTGCCTTCGACAACTAATGACTGCACCCTTATGGAAGATTAGCTTTGTTTTAACTTAATTGATTAGGGGAAATAGACAAAATCGTACGGTGTATGATGGTGATTGCCTTCAGTGGTAACTTGGTGATGAAAAGTTATGTAGCCCAAAATAAGCTGATGATGAGAAGAACTGGATTAGAAAAGTAGAAAAGGAGTACTGATGGTTCGCATCATTGGGTACAAATATGTAACCAAACCAAATAGAGCCTTAAGTCCCAATCGATTGGGGTTGGCTACATAAATCCATTTTTTCCATTGAGCTCCGCCGAGGGCATCATTTTCCGTGATATTAGAAAAGCCTAGATCCTTTGAAACTGCCCCCTCTAATTTTAATCTTGGTCTGCCTTTTCTTCGTGTTACTCTCAACCGTAACCATATACCTCCACCTAACTACTGCATCGGTTCATCTACAATAGATATGTCCAAACCACCTTAATCGATTTTCTATTGGCTTGTTGGCTACAAATATATACGCTAGGAATTGGTAATCATTACATTATCATTTTTCATTAGTCATTAGTCATTTTTTCCTCGCATACGACAAGAGTTATCTAACAGAATTGAGGGTATCAGTAAATATATTTTCTTTCCTGTCAGGTTGCAACATCATTGAACTCCAATGAATGTTTCCTTCTTCAATCTGGCTCTTCAATATTCACTTGGCATGGAAATCAAAGCACCTTTGAGCAGCAGCAACTAGCTTCAAAAGTTGCAGAATTTTTGAAGGTATGCTGTTTTCTTGACAGTAACGTTGTGTAGGCTTTGACTCTGGCTTAGAATTACCTCTATCTCAAAGAAGTTTTGATTGGCTCGACTCTAGAGTGTGTTGATGTTTTAAAAGCCCTACTTCGCATGTCTTCCATGCCTATTAAGTTCATGAGATTGTGTGTTACAAGAATTTAGAACCATATGTCCTGCGTGTTATGTATTCCCTTATTCTCATACATACTTTTGCATGAAGGTAGTGGAAGTTGTTTTTTTGTGGAGCAAAAGGTTTTCTCAAGCCTCATATTTGAGTCTAGGCGTGTTGTTGGCATCCCTGTCATGGTTTTCTTTGTTTTATTTGCTTATTCTCTGGATAAGTATACCTGACAAGTTTTTCCTATTAGGCTATTACATTGCTTTGATGAGAACCCCTGTAAAGAGGTTTATGTGGTGTAGATCCGATTCTTTTTACCTTTGTTATTTTTGAAGAGACGATAGCCCAAATTTCCCGTCGCCTGAGTCTTGAAAGGTTGTCTTTGATGCGCATATCCAAACTTACCGTGCCATTACAATTGCACTAAACTGACTATAGCTCATAAATGTCTGCACGACATGGTGAGATGCCTGGATCACTAGGAATTGGAATAAGGACCACTGCTCCCCATACTACTTGTATATGATTGCATCAAGAGAGTGCAGCCCAAATGTAGACGCAGAAATTGGTGAACAAAATCTGTTTGACTGCTTTAGTGGTCAACGTCTAATAGCAGATTGATTATCGGGGGAGCATGCTGAATGAAACAGGTTTTTTTGCTTGCCTCCCAGTGCTCATGCAAATCCTTTGTCCAAATATCCTCATTTCAGAATGACCAGGCTGAGAGTTCTGGATTTTAGGGTCAGATCTAGAGATAATTAGAAAAAGCATATTTAATGACGGGTTTGACAATGGGGATTGAACTTTTACCCTAGATACATAACAGTGAGGGAATTGACATGGAATGAGATACAAATCACACCACTTTGGGCCGTTATATCTCTTTTCTGGCATCTGCTCTTGTATCTGGATGTTTATTTCGTGGATAACATCACAAGCATTTTCCTATCAAATATGCTTTTGGCTATTCTGCCCTAAGATATGTTGTTGTTTTGTATACATTCTTTTTTGAAGTCTTATTATGTGTCCAACACTAGCTTAGAGGGCAAAGACATTATTGTTGCAAAAGCTAGCTTAGGGCGAGGTCCCTGCAATTCTGTGGGATGTAGATCAATTGCTATTGACTTCTGACTAATATTTGACACTTCATCAATAACATATGTATGCTGAATTCTGGTCCCAATAGTTCTGGATAACACGGTGTTTATCGATACAACAAATTTTGAGTAGATTTATCTAGTTTCTCATGTTTTTCCTTCTTGAAGTTCTCCAGTTATGAAAAATGAATGAACGGTATCAGCATTTTTCTTCCTTAAGTAATGATCTCGAGAATGGCAGTTGGCAAAAGCTTATGGACATATGATATTTTGAACTACATTATTTCAAATATATGCACTTTAGATTGTTTAAGGGGTTGCGCTATACATGGTCATGCTTGGTGTGTTTTTCAGACAAGCTGAGGAGACTTGTAAAGTACAATATCTTCTGCTCCTTGATAGGTTGTGGTTAATTAATAAGTTCCATTTGGTTTATAAATTCAGCCAGGAGTAGCTGTGAAATTTGCTAAAGAAGGAACTGAGAACTCATCCTTCTGGTTTGCTCTTGGAGGGAAACAAAGTTACACAAGCAAAAAAGTAACTCATGAGATAGTCAGAGATCCCCACTTGTTCACATTCTCTTTCGATAAAGAAGGTAGCTTTCTATTCAAGGACCATTGGTGCCATGTAAACTTGGTATTTCTTCTGATTGGATATAATTGTAACAAGTTCTTAATCACACCATGAATTTCTAACATTTTCCATTGATTATCTGCTTGCTGACATGTGGATCCCCAGGAAAGTTTGAGGTGCGTTAGAAAATTTGAATAAGGATTTAACTCCCTCGCATATTGATTTGGGTGTTCGTAAATTTTATATCTGGTTGTTATTTTCATTTGGCAGGTTGAAGAAGTTTACAACTTCTCTCAAGATGACCTGTTGACTGAAGATGTCTTGATACTTGACACACATGCTGAAGTGTTTGTTTGGGTTGGCCAGTCTGTGGAATCCAAAGAGAAGCAAAGTGCTCTTGAAATTGGCCAGGTACGGCTCAAGTTGTTTATGCTACTCCCAAAAGTTCACATTCTGCTGTGTATTTCGTTGACTATTAAAGTTCCTTGCAGAAATACATAGATGTGGCTGCATCTCTAGAGGGATTGTCTCCATACGTGCCACTATACAAAGTCATGGAAGGAAATGAACCATGCTTCTTCACTTCGTACTTTTCATGGGATCCTGTAAAAGCTACTGTATGTGCTACAACTTAACTTTGTTTTTTCTTTATAACTGTCATGTTTTGATCAGCTTATAAGACAACTGTGTCCTTGGGTGGAGATAACTTTGAATTTGTACTGTTCACTGTGGGCACAGAAAGTTGGAAATGACTAGAAGCAATAGGCTATCAAGGAATCCAAGAGGTATTAAGAAACATAACTGAAATTTAAGAGTGAGGGAGACAAGAAGATTTCTTTATCTTTTGGCTTCTAATCAGGTCGCATTATTTCTTCAATGACAAAAATCCGAGTCATATGCATGTATGAGGATTGAAACTTTTGACCACAACATAAGAGTTATAGAAGGCAAAAGAGAAACATTGCAAGCTTAGGAGAATCATTCAATCATAATTAGCTGACACTTACTTGGATGTGGCAGTGTGACTAAAATCTAAAAGCAAGAAACACAGCCTATGTATTTCTTGGTATGAGCAAAGACATATGAGGGCGATCATGAATCTTTAGAAGCTGAACTTCAAACTAAATTGTTGTTGGGTTCACCATACAGAAACTTTGGATAAATAGAGGTTCAGTAACAAATGGTGGAAGAATGATAATCTGGAGTAGAGTTTTTTCTTGTCCTGAATAATGTTTGGTTCACTTGTTATTGCTTATGCAACACTAAAAGAAATTGCTTAGCTATATTGTCTTAGTCTTGTTTTAAATATTGTTTGGAACTTTGGTTAATTGGTTATTACTTGTCCGAAACAAAAGGAACTGATCTAATTATCTTCTTTTTATTTTTTTCGGGTATGCTTCCACTTTTGCACCATTAACTTACTTCGCTCGAAGAGGGAATTGCTATTGTGGTATTGAGGAAGTTGTCGCATTTCAATCATTCATCAGTTTCATCGTAGTGTTCTCTCTGTGATATAGGCTCATGGAAACTCATTCCAGAAGAAGGCTATGCTACTCCTTGGGGCTGGTCATGCTGTGGAGGTAAAAACCCCAATTTATTTGTACAAAAATGCTTTAATATTAAGCTTGACCAATATGATTTACACATCTTCATCGGAGTCACTTTGAAGTTTGTGCTACATGCATCCATCATTGCCACACCATGGCTAAATCATTGTCCATTACAAACAACAAACCCAAGTGTCAGCCTGTGAGATGTCTCTGAAGAAAATCACATATTTCCACTTTCTTCCCCTCTGGGGTCAAGTTATTTTGCCAAAGGATAGCCTGAGAGACTTGGACCTTGACAGTGTTATCATGAGAGACTTTCGCCGGCCAAATTTCCTTTTCCTCTCAAAAAATATATATATATATTCGTGAGAGACTATCACAAGAATGCAAACACTAACTGAAACACATGGCACAGTGTACAGCAAGTGGCAACCAACCATTTTTTGATGGACACATCGCATGAATTCTCACCTGTGGAGCAATAAACCATTTTTGCAACCTTTGGGGCCCATAAGGCCTCTGAGGATTTATGCGCTACTACCGAAGGTGGATTCCAGGTTGTCAGACGGTGGATAAGCCACTTGCCTAGTTGTCTCTACAAAGAATTTGACACTTTATACTGGCCTCACATTGTCGACTCCCATTTAAATAGGAATTGCCCACCTCCAACATGCAAGATGGCCACTTTGGTTCTTGTTATCCTTCTCTCTGGTTGCCTCAGTTCTCACCCTGTCCACCCCTGGCGATCTCACATAATCTGATGGCCTACCACACTTCGCATAGGGCTTCAAAACTGGCCTACTTACCCTCAATTGTCCACACATTCGATCTCGGTTTTTGGTTGACAGGCCACTCGTATGTTGATTAATTCCTTTTATGTGGTCGGATTTAACACTATATAACTTGATATTTTGTTTGTGGTTACTATACTCCAATTGAGTTTGTGAGGCAAAGGTTGAGGCACTTTTCAATTTTTCATCAATCTTTTGGACGCGATATTGTTTAGGAATGTAGGCTAGTATGTTTGAAACTATTATTAGATCTATATGTTCTGTGGATTGCTCAGTTTACCACTATTTCTCAATTTCCATTCTTGTTGTTTCTCAGATTGGTGTATATACTTCAGCCAGTGCTGCTTGTCTGCAGACTGGGTTGTATTGCTTCCATTTGAATCTCTTCATGGTCTTCCCTGAATGAACATTTTTTCTTATAATGAATAAGTTGAATCCTTTTCCCAATGACGAGATCACCTTACACCTTCATTTCATGTTGCTTGATGCATGCTGCGCTACTGTCGCACATAGATGGCCTCTTGCTGTTGAGGAAGAAGAAAAAACAACAATAATCCCTGTTTTATTAAATCTACATGTAGTTTGGTTGACCTGTACATGAACAGATAGAAGATGCGGTTGTAACTTATATGGTGGTTCAGTTTCTTTTGAGGGATTGAAATTCTGCTTCAAGTTTGTCTCAAACTATAGCTGTAACATGGTATGTTGCTTCTCTAATTGAGTGGACTTCACTAGCAAGTGGCAACTAATAAAGGATGGACTTTTTATGTTGTGTTACTTGTGTATATGTCAGAAACCACCTAGCGTCCTAATAGGTTCTTAATCTTATTAATTGAACATACTTCAATCACTTTCTTAGTCAACAAAGTTTTCTGGTGTATTACACTAAATTGCAATCGAAACTTTCATAGTCCGAAATGCTCGCTAATAGAGGTAGGTTGTTAAATGCTAGAATTTCTGTTCTCTCTTACCTTGCTCATGATTGTGCAAGAGTTGTAGTATCCACTTTGTTCCTAAATAGGTGGTTTTTTTTTTTTTCCCGAACTTTATATTGCAGAGCCCGGACAAGTCCAATGGATCAAGTCAGGGTGGACCAACTCAAAGAGCTTCAGCATTAGCTGCCTTGTCTTCTGCGTTTAATCCATCTTCGGGCGCCAAAAGTGGTGGTACTCCTAGATCGTCAGGCACAAGTCAAGGATCACAGAGAGCAGCTGCAGTAGCTGCTTTGTCGCAAGTTCTTACTGCCGAAAAGAAGCGCTCACCTGAATCCTCTCCCGCTCGATCCACGAGAAGTCCACCATCTGAAGCTAGCCCTCCAGGTATTGGAACCACAATGATAATTTCTTTATGCCTTATACTCCCTCCGTTGCATTTTGTTCGGCGCTTTTAGGAGTTCCCAACTTAACTGAAATTAAAAGTTGTTTATTTCAACATTGCCCCTTCCTCTCCACTTTTAAGTTATTACTTATTCCTAATCCTTTGTTAGGATACTATTTGAAAATGTGACACTTTGACTTTTCGAATGGGAATGCATTTTGGAACACTACAAAATTGAAAGATGGACAAACTAAATGAGACAGAGGGAGTATCTCATTTGCTATCTATTCAACTCCATTATGTACAACTTTTGCAGCTTCTCCTTCAATATTTTGTATGTTGTATTATGTTTGTACCAAATTTCATAGAAGCACCTGTTGGTATTCTTCAATTTTCATCTGGTTGGTTCTCTTTCTGGCTCGTTCGAATATGTCCACTAAATATTGACTTCATAATTAACATGAGTTGACAAATTAAAATTGTTTTAAGGGCATTTACTGTGATTCCCTCAAATTTCTAGGAAAGAGCATTCTGGAAGCGGGCTTATACTTGGCCGTTCGTTCATAAGCGGGCTTATACTTGGCCGTTCGTTCATAAGAATGAAGTCATCCTCTGGATTCTTGAGGAATGCCCAATATGGGAACAACTTTTCTTTACAATGTACTTTAATATCTGTATGGACATAGGAGTAGCAAATACCATCGTTATGCTCTTCTTTTGGCATCAGCGCTTGCTTTTATGATTTTGCAAATGTGTATTCTTTTGACATTTTTGAAGTACTGCTTGCAGCTGGAACAAAGAGTGAACATGAACTTTCAGAAGTGGAGAATTCTAAAGAAGATTCCGAAGTGGACACAGTGGCAGATGAGACTGTGCTGGAGAGCAATGGGAATGATTCAGAATCGAAGCAAGAGGCAGAGCAGGATGAAAATGGTAGTGAAACTAATCAAAGTACTTTTAGTTATGATCAGCTGAAGGCTCATTCGGAAAACCCGGTTACCGGAATTGATTTCAAACGAAGAGAGGTGAGGTGATATTATATGCATTTCCTGTTTCCTTCTGGTTAGTTTTCTAGAATTTTCCTTCTTGGGTTTTCAGGCTTATCTGTCTGATGAAGAATTCCAGACTGTATTCGGGGTGACGAAAGAAGCATTTTATAAATTACCAAAATGGAAGCAAGACATGCATAAGAAGAAATTTGATCTCTTCTAGAAATTTGAGTTCGCCAAAAGTAAGTTATATCTCTTCCTTTGGAACTTCACTTTCAGTGCCTCGTTTGTTATGGCCTCTTTTCTTCTAGGCAAAGTGGTTGGATGTTCCGTATCTAGCATTTTGAGTATGTCCATGCCATTTGACAATCTTAGGTTTTAGTGCCGGTATTGATTATATTGTGATTCCCGCATGAAGAGTGATGTTTTTTTATCCACCCTCTTTTGACTGCTGCTGCATTGGTTCCGATCGTAGTTTCAGGGACGGCAGGCTGGTGAAATTCTTTGATTTGGTTGGTGTTTGTGGTTTTCGGAGTCCATTTTTCTTGTTTTTCATTTATTTGTCAAAAGGAATGGTGTATATTTGTTGCATTTGTAATAGATTCCAATTATTAGTTGAAAAGACATGAATTTTATGTTGCTTGTAAGATGGGGGTAATGTACGCGTGTCCTATGCTTCAGAGTTGTCCTATGCTTCCAATATGATTTAATTAGAATGAATGGATAGTCTTGCTTAAGAGCGTAAGACCTCTAATGTTGCTTGGTACACAGCCAAACCCATGCGTGTTTGCAGCTGTGCGATGTACATGGGTCCCGTGAATGCACTTTGGTACCCATGTACATCGGACAGCTTCAGTGCCGGAAATGTGTTTGGTTATCTATCCCTAGGACTGTGGCAAAATATTCTTTGGAGTGTTATGGTTTTGTATAGGTTGGCATGAATGATGGATTTATCATTGGAAAAGGAAAGAACGAGGATGCCAAAAAAAATTATTATGTAGCTTGTCCGTATGTTTACCTCTGTCTTTTCCTTTAACATCTTTTGCATCGACAAATCCCCCGATGGCCGATACTGATATCTGAGATTTTAAATTTTCCAGTTTGTGGTGGAAGACCAAATACAGTTGCGTTTGGGTCATGAATTTGTGCAGATATTTATCGACGGAAGTAGAATATGACAAAGCTGAATAGAAATTGAATTTTAGCCTTTGTTCACTTCATCTTTTCCTTCGCCATCTTATTTTCATTTGCATAATTTTCTCTTGAAAGTTTTTATCCAAACACAGCATGGTGAGGCCAAATTCATGTCTATTTAGATGGCTAATGATCTATCCTCACAAATTTGTACTCAATTTTGGGGAAACGCTGTTTAGAGAATAACTGGAGATTAAAAAAAACTTCTAAAAGGCTGATTAAAGACACTCCATTATTGAAGCTCCCGAAGTTCAAATTCAGCCACCAATGTGGAAATTGATGAAGTGTGGCATTCCATTAAGTTCCCCAAATTGAATATAAGCTCAAATATATAGTTTCATTATAGGAGTGTATGATTACATAGGTTTCTTGTGATTGGGAGATGCTGCAAAGCAAGGAGGGTGCTTGACAGCGGTGTCGAGCGGCCAATTCTGCCGTTTATCTCAGGAATCGACTAAATGTGCTTAGATTCAATCCGAGCTGTTTGTGCCGAGATAAACAGCAGGATGCCGTTCGGAACCCCGCTTGACAGGGGGTGCCTGGTGAGAGAGAGAGAGCCAGCCTCGTGGCTGTCCATGAGCAGTGCAATGGGAATTGAATTTCACTGGTCCAGCTAACAATTAATGTACAGTTTAGTACCCTCGCCGAATGCATGTTGTGAGAGGTAAACCATCACCTTCACCTAAGCTGTTGTTTGTTTAGATAACCATTTGGGATTTTGCTTCGATTTTGTCCCCTTCGATGATAATCAAGGACCGAGCTCCCATCCCCTAATATTCTCTCTTTTCCGGTTTGGGCCTTCGAAGGCCCGTCGTGGGCTCACAACAATGATTAAGATCGTTCATTTTGTAGAATTTGTCTAGTAGGTCATCAACATAGAAAAAGGGGCTTGATCAAACACCGTTAGGTACATGAACAAGACAGATTTGAACAAGAAAAATGTGAATGACAAAATAATTTAAAACTTCAATTGCCCAGTTTTTTTTCTTGTACAAGTATGTTGTGTTTATATGTACCTATCGATGTTCGATTAACTTTTGTGGGCAGATGACCTACTCGACGAAACCCCACAAAATGAACGATTTCTATCATTGTTGTGGGATTCGGAGAAGGCCCATAAGGTACAAACCGGATTGGACTGGATGGGAGCTCAGTCCAACGATCATTATGCCTCTATTAAGCTATGGACCACAGTTTTTTTTGGAGCGTCATCTCAACGATACCACTAGACCAGTCACTGCTTATCCACAGCACCAACTACCAGTATTTCATATCATCCTTTCCTTTTTGGCCAATAGAAAATAGTAGTATTTTTTGATACTAAAATCTTGAAGTGGTCATAAGTGGATTATTCCCACATATTGAGAGTGAGAGTACACCTATCCTACAGGGGTCCCGAATTAGATTCTTCTATTATTCTTTTGTTTCTGAACTTCAAAGTAGAAGCTTTCTAACTCCTTAGAAAATCCAACTTTTGGGAACTTTAGTGACTATCTTAGGAAGTATGCCTTTTCTAGTGAGTTCTTTAGAATATGAATATTGGAATATGATGGAGCACAGCCCCAGTTGGAACAAAATTGATGAGTATTAAGTCCATAAGATGAAAAGTCCCTCGACCTAGCTAGGTATCAAGGTATAACAAATGACAAAAGCTATATGCCCACAAACTTTTTTTACGCAGAAAGAATCATCCCGGTATATAGTGTTACACTAATCTTATTGTTGACGACTTAGTTCAAGAATCAAGACATCAACAGTAAGGTTAGTATAACTCTGTATAATGTGTGATCCTATTACAAACGAGTGCCTTGTATATGCACCAAACGCGACTTGTTTGGACACAATTAAAGAGTCAAATACCCTCTAAAACTACATTTGAATACGATGAATCGAATCACATACGACGTGCGTGACATTATTCGGGAGGTTTCCAAGAGTACTATATATGTATATGTACGTACACAAGTGTCCGTGAATGAATTTGTTACAATTTCGTCTCTCGTGCGAAAGCAAGTAGAGAGAATCCCTTAGCTCAGCTCAGCTCATAAGCTACCCGTGAGTGCATGAGCCTTTCAGGGCTTATGTAACCTTCTAGACTTCAAAACCATCAAGTTTTGATACCATTGTGGATCAGGAATCCTACCATTGTTACCGACCAATAGAGTACCGATGGGTATCGACAGACATGTGGGGCCTATTTCGGGTCCTGCACGGATGATCTGAACTTTTCAATAATTTTATAAATAAAAAAAACATTCTTGAAATTTGAATAAAAAATGAAAGATTGGATAGGGCATGCCCGTCGGTACCCAGCGGTTCAAATGCTGGTGGCACCGATAGCATTAACGATGGTGGATTCAGAAATGATATATGGTCAATTGCCCGTGACCCAAAAGAATACTCCTTCGATAGACTGCCACTTATAACCTGAAAAAAAGGGGCGAGGAAATTAAAAATATGTTTTGTTTTTGTAAACAAGTAAACTACAAGTTGAGTGGCCCCACATACTTTGTTGATGGTATCTCAAACTTTTCTTCTTGTAATGACGAGTCATCTCCAAATTATGATTAGCAGTTCTATAATGTTTCTTTTAATAACCGGCACCTGGGTGAACTTACATGCATCTTGACTAAGCTCGGAATCCCGAAATCAACGACTGGGCAAACATCTGGTTGCTCCATGGGCTCTTTGTTGGCGATGGAGGTCGAACCTATGAGATTAGGATGACAAGATTCTTACCTGTTATCGCGCTCTAACTCGATCAACTCTTTAGATTAACCAGTTATATGCGATGTTGAAAGATGACTCTTGCTGGTTTAATGTTTTAGATGATCTTGCGATAACGTGTGTTAATTATCTCCCCCTGATTTACAAAAGAGAAAGTATTGGAAGATGCAAAGCTAGCTCAAAGCATATAGTACTTTTTCTTTTTCTTTTTGATAAAAGCATATGGTATTATAATAGCTTCAATCTATTTTAGTTTTTAGGATTTGTAAATTTATTGGAAAAGTCCACAATTATTAATAGGGTTTGCTATGGTGGATGAAATAGATCGGAAACAAAAGAAGAACAAACTAATTCGACAACTACATCCGAAATAAAAGGGGGACACTAGCTATTTGTTAATTCGTCTAATCCCTTCTTCCTTATACACAAAACAAATGGTCCAATATTAAGGTGATTGGTTCCCTTACGGTCACACTCAAGAGGAATAAAATTATGCTGATCGCCTCAACCCGCCTTTTTCTTATGAAAAGAAAACCAAAGAGAGTTCAAATACTTTGTCACTCTTTATAAACTGGAGTAGAAGATATCACAATCATACTTGCTATATCAAGGTCGACATGGGTTTTCTTGGACCAATGACTAAGAAGCTTGCTTGTCATCTCTCAAGAAAGCCATCTGTAAAATTAAGAAAGTCTAAAATTCAAATCCACATCAAGAAAGTGTGAAGTTGTTTATTTTTCTTGTGGAGCAATGCAATTAATGTATTTTCAATAAACAATCCATCACAATCTATTGTTATCTCTTATACATTGATAAAGAGATGGTTTAACTTCCTCTTCAATTTTCAACGCCCAAAGCTAGTCCCCTTATAAGATGAGCTCAACGAGAACAGAGATTTTGTATTAAATATTACTAGAAGGGTAAAGGATCGTTCAATTATCATTTTCATTGGAACCGTGAAAGCGTCATATGGGATGTGACTTTTGACAGCCCGCGTGTTATATTGACTTTTTTTTTTTTTTGACGTCAATCTTGAATTACCTTTGACTATTACATTGTAACTTCGAAGAAAAAAAATAAAAGGCTGAACAAATAGCAACATGGCAGCAAATAAGGTTCTTACTCCTTCAAGCTCGCAAGTTCGACTCTCACTGTCAAAATAATTCCTTAGGGTCCCTGTGGGTTTGCTCAGTCATTAACCTCACAGCTTCAGGATTAAAGATGCGTAATCACACCCAGACACCGTATTAGGAAAAAAATAGTTAACATTTTCAACGTTAAAATGCCGCGTCAGCCCCACAAAAATAGGCCACTACTCGTCTGAAAAATAGTTTTACCATTTGGACTGGAGAGCTCATGTTACAAGATCTCACTATGTTTTTTTTTTGGGTAAGGAAGATCTCACTATGTTACTCTTTGCCAAACCATTTTTTCTAAAATATGTTTTTTTTCGTTTGATTTCTCTAACACATGTCATAAGCCTCAATTCTTTTGTTCCCGTTATATATGTATGATCTGAAGTACCTGGTGATACAAATTGTGGAAGAAAATAGATGTACGTAGCTTTCGTATTTTCTGATTGTTTTCTTTAAATTAAAAAAATAAAATTAATTTTTTCTTTATCGTGATAAAAAAGATTCTCTCTTTAACCATTAAGATGTTATAATCAAACTCTGTCAACATATAATCAAATAAGCACATATACGTATGCATATATAAGCACAGATGCCAATATTGTTTGGTTTCTTAAATTTACTCAACAACCATATTTCAAGAGATATAAATAATGGAGGGCCAAACCCATATGTCTATTTATAGTATTAACATGATTGATGCCCTCTATTACAAGTCGAAATAGGAATGACAATCCAACCGATAGATATCGATTGGATATTCACATCATTACGAGAAAATAAAGGTGGGATTTTACTAATTTTTATCCTAAAAGGAGCGAAAATGGTGGAACTTAAGAACTCCTGCTTCGGCACCGGGTGGATATAATCCTTTTTTTTTTTTACAGAAAAACAGATGGTTATTCGTAAAATCCAACTCCAAGCTGCAAACATATGTGTTTTTTACCTCACACGTGCCTATATTAAGAAATAATCAAAGTGCTTATCCCATTCTCATCCAAAAAGAGGTGCCTATCAGGTTTTAGCATAGGAAGATTATGAAAAACCACGATAGGCGATTGGGCGTAACATTGTATGCACCAATTGTCTTTGGAATGGACAGTGCCGAGCGGTCGACCGGTAGTTCATCTCGGCACGGACGATTCGAATTGAATTTAAACGCATAACATATTAGAACCGTCCATTGCTCGATTAAGATTCGAGCCGTCGATTGTCAAGATGAACAACCATATCGACCGCTCTACAAGGATGCTCGGTAGCATCTCCCATTACATCGTCATTCAGCTAACCTTGTTTCGCTTGGTGAAAATTTGGACCCCGTTCGTTTTGGGATTTTGGATTTGGATTTATAAGTAATGAGTGCAGGGAGAAATAGAGTAATGATTCAAAATATAGATAATGATTTGAGAGAAACAGAGAGAAAAATGAGAGTAACAATTAAAGAAAAATAGGATAACGATTAGAATTCAAAATTTAAAACCCTTAAACGAACATAGCCTTAACCCGATTAAGTTAGGACTCAGGAGTACTGTAGTAATCAATAATGCAAGCGTGTGGGAAATGTTATACACGTGTGCAAGGAAAGGGAAATGGGCCACAATGGAGGAGGAGACATACGGTGTAGAAGGGAGATTCAATAGGACATTCAAAATCTTTCCCAATGTCCCTTTCATCACTCATGTGGAGCCTAAAGTTTGTGTTTCCACAGTGCAATACTTGCAGGAGTAATTTTCTTTTTGTCTCCAACTCTCCAGTCTCTATTAATAGTGACACCCACAAGCCTCTCTCTCTCTCTCTCTCTCTCTCTCTCTCTCTGACACCCACAAGCCTCTCTCTCTCTCAAATAAAATTCATGTTCAAGTTTTTGGTTAATAGGAAGATCTTGATCTCCTGTCCTTTTGATGGACTGGGCAGTCCAGCTTGTCGTGGGCTATTCACGGGTCCAGTTCCAGAACCATTTTACTTTTTAAACCTCATTGCTATATTCGCAAACATCGGACAATATGGGGAAAAAATCATATTGATTGAGTATCGTTTGATAAGCTATTAAAACTCATTTATATTGCAAACATAGGTTTTGATACAGTGTTCAAATATTATGTTCTGTACTTTTGCTAAGTACATAAATGCATTTAAAAGACATCGAAATATTTGTTTTGTCGCACGCGATATTCTCGACAAGGTAAACGATTTCGATCATTAAAATAAGTCCGGGAAAAATCCACAACTAGCCAACCTTTCGGGTGCAGTAGCATGAGAGGAGCCTAATCCTTATGTTCAGTTCAGATCCACATATGTATCTCTCGACCTTTTTTGTTGACTCAGAAAAGGCATAGATCGATAATGGAACTTTATTCCATACCCAACCCATTAACAACAGAGTTAAAATTCTCTCCATGATCTCCACTGGAATAACTCTCTCTCTCTCTCTCTCTCTCTCTCTCTCTCTCTCTCTCCAAAATAAGAACAGAGTTAAAATTCTCCCCATGTCCTCTCAGATAACCTTAGATCAGGAGTCTCTTTCTCTCTCTCCATGTCCACTCAAATAACATTAGATCCTCTCTCTCTCTCTCTCTCTCTCTCTCTGAATGTGGAAAGCAAAAGGGGTCCGCAATGCACCATGTACACCTCAAATCATAAAGGCCAGTAATTGTCCCATATGACTTGAGTCATGCCACGTGCCATACATATTTGATGGTGTCGGTGGCTTAATTAGCTTTTGCAATCTATAGTTGGGATATGATCAAGCACTTATTAAAATGGGTGATAGAGCATCCAAAGTCCAAATGGTTTGACAATGACCTCTTTTTGTTTTTTTTTTTTTTTTATAACAGGCCTCATATAATTTTATTCGAGAAAATCTTGTCATGTACGTGAGTTTTGTAAATTAATAAAAGGTCTAGAATCGTCGAACGGTCTTGGTCAAATACGTGTATGTAAGTTATTGCACCTGTCGATCGTTGATTGTCATTCTTTTTGTCACAATTGCCTTAGACTACCATTTCTGTAAACTTATTTTCAAGCAATTAATTACGGCTGATAGAAACGATGCATCGAAATTAGTCTAATATGTAGTTGTTTCTGCCTTAGACTAGCCATTCTTGTAAAACATATTTTCAAGCAATAACGGCTGATAGAAACGATACGTCAAAATTAATATAATCCATAGTTGTCGCTAAATGTTTAGCCTTAGATCAACTTGACCATTCATATTAATTGTGGGGTTTTAAGTTATATATAACTGTTTTGCATCAATTTTAAACTTCGCAATTAGGTCTTTAAATTGTGGCCAAAAAAATTGACAAAAATAATGCATAGATATATGTACTTTATTTTTTATCTAAATAAAGACACAATTTTGGAATGCACTAAAATTAAGTGACGGATAGAGTATTTTATCAAAAATTTATTACCTTTTAAAATCAAATAAAGAAGAGATTATTTCACGTTCTTGGAGCTCACACCGTTTGTCTTAACTTGATGTATCTTGAATTTACCAACAAAGGATTAAATGGTCCTATAAATAATATTATTTGAATTATTTTGGTCCTTGTTGTATTATATTAATTAATCGCTTCAACTTATTATATCTAAGATTGTTCCTTTTCCTTTTACCGGCCTAGGATAATACTACCTGTGTCCATTAAATGAAGGAAATTAAAGAACAGTACTATTGGGAGTGACAAAAAACCACCAACACACTTCTCCACACACTTTGCACTTCCAAACTCATTAAAAACACTACCCTCTAATAATAAATGCTAGATCTCGGTTCTTTTTCCTTCTTTTATTAATGAGGAGTGCTACGTACAAAGAATACATGAACGGCTTAGATTCACTGTGCAGTACATCTGAGCCGTTCATGTACACTTTAAGGGTCTTTTCTTTGTCAATTTTCTTTGTACGTAGCATTTCTCTTTATTAATGGGTTGGGAGCCTCTTCAAACTACAGTCATTTGCTTCAATGATCTGAATCGTTTACTTTTTACGATCCCCGTTAATAGGTGTTCCTGGGCATAAGTTTGGGGCACTAGTTTACGGTTCCTTAAATGCTCTAAGTGCAATAAATATTCTTAATTCATGAGTTGTGTCTATGGATACTCACAAAATATTATTTTCCACCACTATTTTCTAAACTACCCATAAATGTTTGTAATATCATTATTTTCTTTATATAAATGTATTTCAAAATTATAGAATGATCTTGACAATTTGGTATTCTTTTTTTTTTTTTGTCGTTGTTGACAATTTGGTGTTCTTGACGTGAACAAAAATGAAAATGGTGAAGTGAATCCAAAAAGAGAAATGCTAATCACAACCCTTAGGGAGATGAATAATGTGTAAAAAGTACTGTATCCGAGCAAAGTATTTTGATATTCGTAAAAACGTAATGATATCCGTAAAATATTTATTGAGATTGTAACTTCTTCTGCACCATATACATATTATCTAGCACTTTAGTGAACAGTAGTTGCAAAGACCCCTCCGAAAAATACCACATTTACCTCCAATAAGAGCATTCCATTGTAATAAATAAATGGGTGTGGATAACCAAATTTAATAATAATGCTCAAAAAACACCTCACATTGTAATAAGTAAAATTACAAGTCTTTTAGCAAATAACTAAATTTCACTCATTTCATAACCAAACTTAACAACTTTTTCCAATAACCAAAACTCAAAAACACCCCACATTAGAATCGTCTCATCGAGATGAATAATTTGGTGCGGTCGGGTAATTGGAACTCATTTGCAATTAGACAAATGTGCATTGTGTATTGTGGGATTTTTTTTGGTTAGGGATGCAAAAATAATCAATGTGGGGTAGATGTTTTTAAATTTGATGATGAACTAAATTGATAATTAAATATTAACGTGACACATTTTAATTATTGATTTTGATTATTACCATCACGTATGCTCTAAGGATCCGTAGTCCCTAAACCCAGCCTCATTTTTTTATAACACTGCATTTATTGCATTGATGCTTACATTTTGTTTTTCTGCATTTATTCATGCGGTTATAATAAGAAGCTAGGCTTGTTTAGTTGGGAAAAGGTGGGCAAAGTTAGGCTCCGTTCCAGAACACCTTCTTAAAAAATAAGTACTTATTTCACATTTTCAAACTCAAAAATAATGTAAATGAAAAATAATTTTTCAAATTTTTTTGCACCGTATTAAAGATCTCGATGAGATCTATCAAATAAGATCCATATTGATAGAAAAATTATTTGCGTAAACACAAGAATTTTGAGCTTGAAATTGCCTTCTTAAAAAATAAGTACTTATTCCTCTCTCCGGAACGGAGCCTTAATACCCAAAGTCAAAATTATTACTCCTATATAATACTACTAGAAACACAACAACAACCAGTCCATACTCCGGGATCCGATCTTCTCTGTCCCGAAAATTCTTGTATTTTTGTGTCGAAGAGTTTTTCGGCCGTTGAATTGTGTAAATTTTTATTTATATTTTAAATCTAACGATCGAAAAATCCATCGGTATACTTACAGCGACGCTCTCTAAGTGTGAGGAGCAACAAATGCGCGCTCTCTCTCCCTCTGTGTGAGGAGCAACAAATGCAAAGCGGTGGAAACAACAATCAAGCACATGGGAATGGGGGGGTTTAATCAATGCGCTTTCCCTTCCCAACCCCCTTCATAGATGTAGTTGCCTCACATTCCCTCCATGACTCTCACTCTCCCCCTCTCCCTCTTTTCGTTCGATGGTGAAGATGTCTGGGCCAGCTCATACGTGTCTCGAGTCATTCTTAACTAAAATAAATCATTTGTGCTGAGACTAGAAAATTCAAAAACAAAAAAAAAAAAAATTCTCTTGCAAGCTGACACTTGGGGTCTCTCTCTCTCTCTCTCTCTCTCTCTCTCTCTCTCTACATGTGTGTATTTTTCTCTTTCTAAAAAGCAGCACCAAATCACGCTCTCGGCCTGCGGTTTCCCTTGCTTACTCCCAGATCTCTCCGCTTTAAAACATTCTTTTTTAAGTGTAATAAATTACTAATAATGCTGATTAATAAAAGCAGGGATGGAATCCTCTACGAACAGGGGCTGGATATGGACCATTGCGGGTTATAATTTTTGAATCAAAACGATATAATTTTTTATGAATTATTTTGATAGGGGATCATGCAAAAATTCAAGTGTTCATATATCAATATGATCTTAATCGAAAAGTCTACATCTACAGTTACGAGATGGATAGAGTAAAATTGGAATTTTCGATCGGGTACTTATCATTATTCGATTGAGAAGAATTTTTGCTTGGTCTCCTAATATATTACCTAATTCACAAGAAATAAGCGTTTTTGGTTACCAAAACGGAACTCGCAATATATGCGACCGAATGCTCTCCATGTGAACAGTGAGTCAATGAAAATTGACAGTTGGACCTGAGTCAATAATAAATACACCAAATTATTAAAAAAAAATCCTCATTTTCCAAGTAAATTTTCGCCAGTCCAACTGAACAGAGATCCAATTAATGCTACATGTTTTATTTTATTTTATTTTATTTAAAAAAAAGATAATTCACGGTGCATCCCGGGTAAGTAATTAATGACAGATTCATAATTATTATTACTCATTATTCTGAACACGGTTGGAATTCAGTTCAATGAATTTACAATAACCTTTGACTAATTCCAAATTGACTTTCCCATTAAAAATTAGGCTAGTTCTGAGAAATTACGGTTCAAAACCATTACGATATGGGCGAAGTTTCGCCTAGTGGCAGGCACATCGCTCCATCAGCAGGAAAAAAATTGTTCTCTCTCAGTTCAATTCAATAGAAAAATCATTCTTTTCAAAAAAAATTCTTTGAAATTTAGTTTAGAATGACGCCGGGCAATTTTCGGGATTGAAAAGGGGAAGTCTACAATACATACTTCTTATTTGGGTGTGTATCATATGCACACTCAAAATGTTATGAATTATAGAGAAAATGTTTCGAATCGTATTGCTAAAAAGTTACGAATCATGTAAAAGTTAGGAGATATACCAAAATGTTACGAATCATAATGAAATTATTATAAATCATACTGCTGAAAAATTATAAATTCTAGAACAAAAGTTACGAAACATGCTAAAATGTTATGAATAAACCATAAAATATGTGCATATGATACGCCCAAATAAGGGATGTGTATTGTAGACTTTCCCTTGGAAAAAACATCGAGTTTCATTTTGATGGATCGTTAAACTACTCCCACTGTATTACTTCCGCTATATGACAGATGACTACTAAACTATAAAAATGTGTAATTTTTTTGATATTATGAATGATTAATTTAGAATACCGTACTATTTTAAGTGTCACCCTAGTTATGAATCCTGGCTGGTTTCGACCAAAAGTAAATCAACATTTCAACACCAAACTACCATAAAAAAATAAAAATAAAACAAATTATGAGTATATAATCGTAAAATGTTTTATACATGGTGTGAAAACTAAAAGTGTGGGATACAACAATAAAAAATTTCCAATTAAATAAATTGAACTTATTATTTACCGCATTTACAAACAATCGCTATAAACCGAGGAATTTAATTCTAGTCCACAGACATGCTTCATAATGATAGAAGTACTATCACTATTGCTATTACCACGCCGAAGCATGGTATAATTTGATAAAGACAGGGATGAACCTGAGTTTGAGTTCAACCCAGTGAGTGAACTCAAATCGGGAATCGACTCGGCCGACGTGACAACATTCACATTCTTCAGTATGTACTCATTGCCCACGAGTTGGTTGAACAGCCCCGACTCGGTCACCGAGTTCTTCTTCTTGTGTTGGGTCGTGACTCGGACTATCTCCGTCAGCATAGTGTTCGAAAGCCGCCGGACTCCCCTGGCGCCGCCCATAACCACAGCCGAGTTCACCGGCTTCCGCGACTGGGTTTTCGCCGCGTTTCTCTTCCCGTGCTGCTTGTTGGTATTATGTGCACCGCCTGCCTCGGTTGATAACAGATGAACAGACTCGGGACTCCGGTTCCTGATTCGACTCAGCGGGTCACCGAGTAGCAACACTTCCTTCACGTCCACTAACACAACGTGCTTGAAATTCCTCCGTACCCGACCCAACAGCATCGGGTAACACGCCCACCTCCTCATGCTCATCGGCACGTGGTCCAAAAAACCAGAGAGCGAGTTCTCCGGGTCGAGCTCGTCCACCACGAAACCCACTACCGAGCCGTAACTCGCCCGATTCGACTCAGTCAGGTTCTCTATCCGAACCCCCCTGCCCCAAATTGTCTCCCCCTTTTCCTTCTCCTTGTTCAAAAACTCTCTTCCATCATCAAAACTAGTTGACTCAGGGGGTTTGAAGAGCTGGGTTCGATTAACGAGTTTGAAAAACGACTCGGTTTCTTGAAAAATTACTGAACGGAATGCGGAGGAATCGGATGAAGAGGGGAAAATGAATAAAAGGTCTGATTTTGAGGAGAGAGGAGATTTGTAAAATAATCTGAGGAACAAACGGAGTTCTTGCTCAGTGACGGATTCTGTGACGTGGCCGACAGTGAGGTCGTTCATGGCTTTGGTGCCTTTTCTGTACAAATCGCCCAGGCCTTGTAAGGCGTGGGGTGAACGTTGGGGGGTGTTTTGGTAAATGGGTTTGGGGAGGGATTGGGGGTGGTTTGAGGAGGAGAGGTGGCGGCGAGTGGAGAAGGAGGAGGAGGAGGTGGTGGAGGTGGGTTCGAAGGAGGAGAGAGTGAAGACGAGGAGAGAGAGGAAGACGAGGAGGGCGCAGATGGAGATGGTGGATTGGGCTTTGGAGAGGAGGAGGGGGTATGATGAGGCGGCGGCGTGGCGGCGAGTGAGTGGTGGAGAAGGAGGAGGAGTGTTGCTGTGGATGGTGGATTTGAAGGAATTGGAAATGGTGGTGTTTTTGATATTGTCAATGGGTGAGGATTGTTCTTGTTCGTTGTCGGGGAAGAAGACTAGGAAAAAGCCCAGTCCCCAGCTTTCATTGTTGTTGTTGCTGTCTCTCTTGCCCTTTGCTGTGAACCCCATTGATGATCTCTCTCTCTCTCTCTCTCTGACACTCTCTCTCTCTCTCTCTCTCTCTCTCTGTGAGCCGTCCGTCTCCAGTATTTGAGCAGTCTCTCTCCCTCTCTCAATAGCTTTCTATGCGTAACGATATTCAGAGTAATATTCACTCCGTACTATACTCCATTCCATTTTACTACAGTAAAGAACAAATCTCTCTCTCTCCAATATCTCTTCCCTTCTCTGCTCTCTCACCATTCCGTCGGTTTGTTGTCTGTTTCTATTTGCATCTCTCGAAAAATTGTACCATATTTTACAATTTGTAATATTTTTTATAATTTCAAATTTTTTGTTTAACAAAATTAATTATGAGGGTAAAAAGCAAAATTCATATTGAATATAAAAAATATTATAAATTAAAAGACCTAATTAATTTTTTGATTGGTACAAACCACGTGTACAATTCAATTAATCACACTCCTCTTGTATATGTAAAATAGAAGAGTGTGATTGGATTTGTGCAAATGTAATGTGTCTGTAGAAATACTAGGGCCACATTTGTGTTAAATTGTAGATCAAAATCCGTTATGTTATTTTAATCAAACTGTCTCTCTTTGATGAGTAGATTGGAAGTTTAAAGATATGAGAAGAGTGACAATTTCAAGAAAACAAAAAACAATAACAGTGAAAATGGTAAAAATATAGGGAAAATCCAAACAAAATAAATATTTTAATCAAGTAGTCTCTCTTTGGTGAGTAGCTGTGATCCTCACACAATTTTATCAAGGTTCGATTTATGGGGTCAGCTCAAAGGAAAAACAGAGTAATTTCTTTTACTAATTGTCTAATCGCGACGTTAATACCTTATATTTGACTGGACCGGAGAGTGAATTTGATTGTCGAAACAAAAAACAAACAAAAAAAAAAGATTTTTGTGCCGTACTTCTAGTAAACATTACATTTTTTTCACAAACAAATTCAACTCAGTTATTAATATAATAATAAAGTATAACGAAAATAAAGATCAACCCAATCATATTAATACGAAAATAAAGTACAACCCAGACTACCCAATTATATTCAATATTCCATTTAAAAGAATAGTTTATCTCTGTTATTAAGGCAAATTTCACTAACCTCCCATGAGGTTTCTGACACAAACAGATACCTCCCCTGAGATTTCTGAAATAACACTAACCTCCCTACCTTTTCTGACACAGCAAAATGGGAACCCCTTGCCGTTACTTTTCAAAGGATGGTGTTAGCATTGGCGAGAGAAGTACAAAAATACCCTCATGACAAAGGAAAGCACAGAATTATTTGGAATGAATCACTCTTTGTCACTTTTATTTTTTGGAATGAATCAACTTAAAAACAACTAGGCGTAATCTTTTTTTTTTCAATGAAATTTTAAAAATAGAGTTGTGTAAAATTAAATTAATATCAAAGCCGAAACAATTAACTTGTTTGGGCTTTATGGAATTACTTTTTGACGATTATAATTAAGAAAATTCCCCATCGTGTTGAAACAAAAAAAAATGGAAAGAGAGTTTATACTCATGAATTTATTTTATTCGCAAAATGGCATGAAGGAGTATTTTAAACTTGTTGTCACTCTTTTGCAGCCTCCACCATCTCATACCACCATTGTTTTTTTTTTTTTTTTTTATGTCTTCAAATCCGCCATAAACTATCCTATTCACTTAGGCGTGGTTTGGCTTAATAATCATTTTTTATTAGTATTTTTTTATTTATCCTAAAATAATTGCCTTTGTTAGTTTAATTTGCATAAAGAAAATATATTATTGTTCATTTCAACATTCTCTAGTGTTTCTTGAATTTTTGAAGGACCACCAAATTTCAAGCATGATCCTAGAATATAAAAGAGAATGTACAAGTTGTGATATAGTTCAAACATTTTGTGAACTTCAAGAAGATGGAATACTTAGGTGTATCAATGGGGGGGACACAAAAAACGTAGATGTTGTTAGAGCAAGCACCTTATGGAAAAGGAAGATGTCTGTCATACCTTTTTCAACCTAAAGATTATACCATTGCAAAAAGCCAAGACAATTGTCCAAGTGCATTCCTTCATTGCAAAATATTGCTAAACTCTCAGTACCCAAACGTTAAATGGTAAGCTTGATTAAGTGTAATTGATTCTGTAGGCCAAGGTATGTTAAATGGTGAGGGAACAACGAGTTGATAAGGCAATAATTAAAAAAAAAAAAAAAAAGGATTATTAAGCCAAACCACGCCTAAGTGAATGGGGTAGTTGTGGCAGATTTTAAGACACAAAAAAACAATGGTGGTATGAGATGGTGGCGGTAGCATGAGAGCGACAACAAGTTTAAAATAAAACATAAAAGATGGACCCCTTTCATGCCATTTCGCAAACAAAAATTAATCCACGAGTATAAACTCTCTTTCCAATTTTTTTTTTTTTGTTTCAATACGAAATTGGAGAATTTTTGTATTGTAATCGTCAAGAAGCAATTTTATAAAGCCCAAACAAGTCAATTATTTTGGCTTTGACATAAATTTGATGCAAACAACTCTATGTTTTTAATTTTATTGACAAAAGAAAAATATATAAAATGGAAAAAAAATATTACACCTAGTTGTTTTTAACTTGATTCATTCCCAAAAAATGAAAGTGATGTATGATTCATTCCAAATAAATCTATGCAATTTATTTCCTTTGCCAATGTTAACGCCATTCTCTGAAAAGTAACGGCAGGGAGTCCCTTTTTGCTGTGTCAGAAAAGGAAGGGAGGTTAGTGTTATTTCAGAAATCTCAGGGGAGATATCTGTTTGTGTTAGAAACCCCAGGGAAGGTTAGTGAAATTTGCCCCTGTTATTAATATATACTATCTTCTCTTTCCCACTCTGATACTATTTAATCAGATTTTTATTTTATTTTTTTGAAAGGTAAAAAAAATCCATTAATATTTAAAATTGTTAAAAAGACCAATAGGGACAAGAAGACAACATCATATTCAAAGAATAATACTATGCCTAATCCGAGACCAAAACTATCGATTGACAAGAAACCAACCGAAAACACCCATAGGGACGTAGCCCACACATTAAAGGCCAAAGCCCAGCCTAGGATCAGATTTTTCATTCTATATTTCTCCTTCCACCTGTGTCTATAGCGGACCCAGGATCCTGTAGGGCAGAGTGTCCTATAGACGTTGTAGTGCAGCGCATAACCGTTGATCTTATCAATCAACGATCCATATTAAAAATCAATTATGACCAGTAATCAATAATTCTTACCGGTCATAATTAAAAATCATATCTCAACCATTCACTGTCAAAATCGATGGTCCGTGTGCGCCCTACAGGATGCCTTACGACTGCAGAATTTTCCGATCCGTCTATAGCGTTCTCTCTCTTCCTCATACACACAGCGTGTGCTTTGCGTTGGGCCCTGGGGTTAATTGCTGTAGTTTATGGTTAAGGCCGTGTATGTTAAACTTCAAATCCAAATTGTGTTTATGTATGAGACTTTTCCATTATGAATTTTCTCATCTGTCTTCGACCCTTTACCAGTAGCCTGTCTATTAAGTATTGTCCATGTGTGCACATACCCAAGGAATTTAAAATAGTTATTTTTTATTCTTTAAAATAGGTATAATAGTTTATGTTTTTCGAATTATATGGAGTATTTAATAGTTTAATGTCAATTCTTGTATAATTATGACTTTATTTTCACTCGATCTTTAATTTATATGCAGGCGAATTGTTGGAGGAAAATTTAAAAGTTTAATTCGTACTGTCTGTAGGTTAATTAGTACGAGTCATACCCAAAAAATTACTTTTAACCAAACGCGTGTAAGAAAAAATAATTATTTTCACCTTCCCAGACGATCACTTTCTGTCAATAATTTTCTTTCTGGTAAAGAAATATACAAAAAGCTAGCTCTACGCTTGTGATTGAAAGTTTCAAAGCAACGCATGTCAGCTAGCTGATAATAAAAATAGTTGTTAATTAAGGCCATGTTTTCGGTAATAATTTTGCACAATAAGTTATTGGTTAGTGAAAATTATAACTTGACATTTTCGAACATTTTTCACTCACATACCCATCTATGTGTAACTTATTGATTAGTGGAAGCAACTTGACTTTTTTCAACAATTTATTGATTAGTAAAAACAACTAACGATTTGTTAACAAGAAGTCCTTTGTCAAGTTGTTTTCACTAACCAATAAGTTGTCGCCAAATGTTACGTTTTTTTTTTTTTTTTTGGGTATCTTTTAAGTTGTTTTCAGTAACCTACTATTGCTTAGTGTGAACAAGAAGTTAAAATGTGCAGTCTAACGCTTGATTCCGGATCATCTCAGACACCCCGCTTCTAAACTTGTGTAGTCTTCTAAGCCACTGCTACTGGATCCGGGGGCTCAGCTGCCCCAATGGGCGCTGTAGCCCCTACCTAGGGGGCTAAACGGCAACGTTTAGTTTTAAAAAAAAATTTCAACTACCAACTTACAATCCTATAGAGCAGAAACGTGATTATGAGAGCCTTAGAAACAAAATTTGATTATGTCTCTTTAGAATAATATGATCAGAATAATAAGATCTTCACACCCGTTCAAACGGATTAAAATTTGAGCACTTAATTTTTTGAGACGGTTTATATATTAAAAAATATAGTTAAAAGATTAAGTGCTTCAATTTTTAATCCGTTTGAATGAGTGTGAAGATCTTATTATTCTGATCATATTATTCTAAAGAGACATAATCAAATTTTGTCTCTAGGGTTCTCATAATCACGTTTCTGCTCCATAGTATTGCAAGTTGGTGGTTGGAAATTTTTTTTAAAACTAAACGTTGCCATTTAGCCCCTGAGTAGGAGCTACTGCGCCCCAATGATCGCAGCAGAGCCCCCGGATCCCCCGGATCCACTGCTACTTCCATCCGTGTTCAATTTGAGCTTTCCCGTGCCAGGAAAAGTCCATGAGACAAGTCTTTATAGGTCTTGGATTCACACACGCAATAGAAGTAAAACTAAGAGCATTAATATTATCAGCAAAGTCATGACTGCTAACACAGATTTCGTGTGGATTGATATCAACATTATCAAAGACTTTCCTGTTTCTTGCCAAGTAAAATTTTCCACAAAATGACAACATCATATAAGTACATTTAAAGAATAACCCTCTGAATTTCTATTGGAGTGTTTTGATGTTGTTGAAAAGCCAATCCCAATTAAGTACTCATTTTACAGTAAATCTGTCCGCACAGATTTTTTACGCACAGATCATGCACAGATTGGGATGTGGGGCCCACTACGGGTCCCACACAAATGATCTGAGTCATTCATTAAATTTAAAACATGTTTTCAAGAGCTTTAGCGAGAAATCAGCTCAATCTGCTAGCTATAAGTGCCCGATCCAATCATCTAAATTTTCATTTAAGTTTTAAGAAAAACTGAACGAAAAGTGGGATGATTGGTTTGTGCATTAATAGGTAGCGGATTGAGCTGATTTCTCACGAGGGGACTTCAAACCTTGTTTTTAATTTAATGAACGGCTCGGATCGTTTGCATAGGACCCGTAGTGAATCCCACATCCCAATCTGTACAAAATCTGTGCGTAAAAAATCTGTGTCATTAGCACTATTGCTCATTTTAACAGCAAAACAATGACCTCGCAACCATAGGGCGCCTAGTATAATCATCTGACCAAGTCACAGTGATCAAGCCGACTTTATTTACTTCGCGTTCCCATAGTCACCCTTTCTCTAAACATAGTTTTCGACAAATTTAATTTCTCTTCGCATATTGCTTTTCATCTCTCCATCTGTCTTTCTCCATTTATTCTTTTAAAAACCTATCTCAAAACCATTATCAAACAACCCCAATCTTTGCCTCGAGGGGCGAAAAATCCGATAAACATAGGGTGCCTAAATGCCTAAGCCCTAATGTAATCATCAAGCCATGTCAAACTTACTTTTATCTATATTTAAAAAAAAAAAACTCACGATCTTTTAATTTGTCTCATTTTAGCTCTTTCCATCGGCTTTTTATTATCTTTCAATATTTTCTATTTTCAAAAGCATCCTTATAATTTTTTGTCTTTATATATGGCCTCTTCGTAACTTTGGAAAATGATTTTTGAATTCCACTTTTTCATAAAATGCAGTCCAAAACTAGCCTTTTAGTGCTTTTTTTTTTTTTAAATTTTAAGCACTTAAAGCCAAATTTTGAAGGACGTAGAGTTCAAAAATCATTACCATAACTTTTGAGAAAAAATTACATGGCACAAATAGTATATATTTAGAATAGAATTAACATGACTAGTTGACTACCATATCGTGGTCTAAACTTTCATAATTAACCAAATGTTCCGCCTCTCTTTTTTTTCCTCGATAAAAGAAATTTATTACTCTTTAAAGAGGTTATACAAAGATTAAACGAACCAAAGGCCAATGTTCGCCTCTTATTTTACTACCATAGTCCCAAGTTTTGAGTCCTAAATTACGTGCAGTAGTATCAAGCAAAGACACCAAGAGAATGCTGAATTCAGAAGGGCAAAAAAAGAAATTTTCAAAGTTCTAATTCAGTGTGTCCAACTCATTACTCCATCCGTCCCCATTCTTTAATCCCAATTACCACTTTTTTTGTCCCAAAAATATTGTCCCATATGAAAACTAAATGGGTAATAGGTAAGGAATTTCCATTTTTACCCTTTCATTTTTTAATTAATAGTGCTAAAAAGGTAAGAAAATCATATAATGATTGAATGGTAAAATGAGAAAAACAAAAATTCAAAAGTGCAATGATTGTGTTCCCTTTAATTAGTTGAAATTCCCAAAATGTACTAAAGAATGGAGACGGAGAGAGTATTTTTTTAAGAAAACAAATTGATTCGGCCAGTTGTTAATAAATATTTGATTATCTTGAACGATTTCAATCATCAAAGTAACGGAGCCAAAACGTATGACCTTCCTACATTCTCTTAACATATGACAGATAAAACGTAGCTATCTATCTCTAGTAGCTATGTCTCCTCCTCGCCAATTTAAGTTAACTTTCTGTCCTTAAAAAAAAAAAGATACCAATAATTTTTCCACTCTATACTTCTCTCTAAATATCTCGGCCCGTATATTTCTAATATAGTGTTGCTGCGTTCCTTTCGGGTTAGTTAATTAGAAAACCTTACGATAGATTAACAGTTTAATAATGAAAAATGATAATGCCAAAATTGTTTTGGTTAATTAGTAGCGAAATCAAACCACGAAAATGCATAACACATGAACATGAACGTAAAGTTCGTAAATAATTGTAGAAACTTCATATCCATCTCAAAATCAATTGGCAATGAGTGGAGAAGTCCGAAATGTTATAAAGTAATCACCCATTCCACTCCCAAGCAATGTGAGATACTCTATTTCCTTAACATCCCCCTCACGTGCAGCCGCGTTTGAGGTCTGTCACGTGTGGCCACTTTTGAGTCCTATCATCGTGCAGCCTTTTTGCATGTGGGGTGGAACGAGCTCCGCTCTGATACCATGTAGAAACTTTATATTCATCTCAAAATCAATTGACAATAAGTGAAAAAATTTCAAATGTTATAAAGTGATCACTCATTTTACTTCTAAGTAATGCGAGACTCTATTTCGTTAACGATAACTACTAGTAATAAATAAGCATGCAACTAGCTTTACCTTTTCACAAATTAGTTGATGCTCTTTATGCTAATAAAAGGCCATCATGATCTTAATAAGTGGTCTCCTTTTACCTGCGTCAAAAGAGAAACATTGGGGATCGAGAAAAAGCACAACCGGCTTAATTTCTTTCTAATTTCTTTACTCTACTTTGGGGGGAAAAAGCAAAACCGGCTTAATCATAATTCTCGCGTGATTAAGATCCCTTTTTTATAGGAGTACGTACGTAGTAAATTGAACCAATTGAAATTTTCCAAACTTAGGAATATTCCCATTGTTTGACAAACGATTGAGATGTGTCCCATGAGTTGGAACGTCAAATTCATTGCATTTTGTAAAGGCGCCGTTCAATGAATATGAGGTTCACGTGACCCACACACATTGAACTGTCTCACTTTACTACTGTACCCAAATTTGTGTCAACTTCCTTCCGTGCACTCCATTTTTTCAACTCCAGCTCGATAATATTACGTGTACAGATATTTATTTTTAGGTAACAGAGAAACAGTTCTACCGCCATGCTGCAAAATAGACTCGATTGTATAGTAGTGGCAGAGGGAGCATGAGACTAGCAGAAGCACGTGCCCTCGCTCAATTTTTTTTTTTTAAATTTTAAGATTTTAAAATATATAGTTTGTATTTTGTAGAGTTAATTGTATTTCATAAATTTAGTTTTAATCTTTCTAAGACATGTTGAATATCATTTCATTCTCAATTTTGTATTTCACATATTTGAAAATTGTTATTACACTAGCAAAATGAGATGTCTAATGTGAAAAATGCAATCACTAACTAAATGGAACTCTCTAATGCATAATGTCCAAAATTCAAAAATGCCTAAACCATGGGCTATACGTTTTATATTTTAGCAATTATTAATAATGGGAGCAATATTGCTAAATATTATATAGTGAATTGCTCTTAGATTTGATACACCGAGACAATTCAAGCAATTCGATTGTTTTTATATTTTACATAATTTACTATATTTATAAATATGTTAGGTTTTTTAATTCTTAGCATAAACGTTTTAACGTTTCTTAGTACGAATTTTTTTGATTGAAATGTGTCTCCACTCACATAGATTTTTGGCTACGCCGCTGTTGCACAGCTCAAACCTCTGAAGGAGTTAGCGCTGTCATACTAGTCATGATTCCCCACTTACTTCAAGGTACTCATCCGGTGGAGAATCGAACTCCAAGCTCTGAGAAGTATTCCCAAAGGCTAGGGATCCGCCCGAACCACTTGGATAGCCCATGAGTGTGCTATGTTGTGCACAGATTGTACACAAATCATTTTCCCGGCCTACTATAGGCTCCACACAAATAATTCGAAACGTTGATTAGTTTTGAAAATAAAGTTTCGAATGCGCAAAAATCGCGAAATAATTTTTCACACCTTTTTAACACCACCTTGAAGGACGAGGTAACTGAAGCACGAGGTAATTGAAGGACGAAACGTGTTGCGAAGAGGAACTTAACTATGCCGACCTTTGCTACCGACGCTCCACAACGGCCTTCTGGCGCCTACGTATTCACGGCTTGTACCGATTGCACACACTGCAAGGAGGAGAAAGGAAAAAACAAAAACAAAAAAAAAAGGGTAAATTTCACTAACCTCCCCTGAGGTTTCTGACAAATGCAGGAACCTCCCCTGAGGTTCTAATAATTGCACTGACCTCCCTTACTTTACAAACTATTATTCAGATTCCCCCATTCCGTTAAATCCACACTAACACCGTTAGTATTATCTACTAAATGACTAAAATGCCCTCAAATATAATGTAAACTATAAAATCAATTCTTCTTGTTCCATTTTTTTTTCTAATTGGAAATTTTTATGTTAAATTAGAACTAACTAAATATATTTGGTAGATTACCTTAATTTCTACATATTTTTCATGAACAAAGTCAATGTATCTTCTTCTTCTTCTTTTTTTAATTTTTATGTTTGTGTGTTAGTTTTTTTCTTTAATTGACTTGTGAATATTTAACAATGTCATACTTGAGTTATACATACTTTGGTCAAGCTTGTATAACGAGTTATACATTTTGATAATTGATCATGATCTATTTTTTCCTCTCCTACGTGGGTTTTGAAAAATAAAAGAGGCATGTGAATGCCTAATTCCACATACAAAAAAATTATCGTGTATTTTTTAATATGTTTTCCGACTAAATAAATTCGGTATAAAAAATTCTTTAATCTTTTTTTATTTTTCCTTCTTATTTTCCTTATTAGTTCATTAGTAATAATTGTGTTTCATCTCTAATGCACTAGTAGGGGGGAGCGCAGAAGAAAATTTTGAAGAATGATCAATGTGTAAATTATATTGAGATCATTTCTTAGAAAAATTGACATATATAGTAATGTTTATTTTTATTAGTACGTGTCCTCCATTTGAAAAATCACACTTTAAAGAGGGAAAAAATAACTATGATAATGTAAAATGCATGATTAATTATTCAAATTCGACGAAAGTTTGTATAATTGAGTCTAATTTTATGTTGAAGTTATCTTATATAACCAGTATAATGTTACTTTTAATATTTTAAACTTCAATTAAATTACAAAAAAGAAGGAAAAAATACTTGATCGTTTAGATTAGTAATATTCAAGGGCATTTCAGTCAATTAATAACAAAAACTAATGGTGTTAGTGTGGATTTAACGGAATGGGGGAATCTGAATAATAGCTTGTAAAGTAAGGGAGGTCAGTGCAATTATTAGAACCTCAGGGGAGGTTCCTGCATTTGTTAGAAACCTCAGGGGAGGTCAGTGAAATTTACCAAAAAAAAAAAGAAGAAGACATTCCTCTCCCGAAAATCTATGGCCACCGACACGGAGTTACCAATCCCGCACCGACAATGACGTGGGGCTTACTACGGATTCCGCACGAAAAATCCGAGCTGTGATTTTAAAAAAAAGATTCTCAAATCTGAATGAAAAATGAAAAGATTGGATCAAGCAATTATACATATCGGATTGAACTGATTTTTCACAGAGCTCTGTATGTACTGGTACCAATCTTTTCCTAATTGATATAGTAGTGTAGTATGCCGGCCGACGTTTTGGCCCTTTGATAGGAGATCCTTCCTAGTGCTTGTTTTTCTGGATGATTCTCTTGTCGCTTTCATTTTATTATGGGGATAGTAATGTTCGTAAATGACAACGTCCTCATAACGATTTATCCAAAAAAATAAAAACGTCCTCTTAACGCTTCGTGGAATGCCATTGATGCGTAGGCAAGGTCTCTTTCATCATTGTTCATTCATTTGTTTGTGCTTTGTCTGTTGATAGTACTCCAGGGTTATTTTACTAGAGATTTTAGTGCTTGTGTGGGATTTAATTAATTTGTTCCCCTGTTCTTATTGTTATGATCTCTGTAATTTGATCTTTGAATCATATATTTTAATGAACAATGGTAGTGACTTTGATTATAAGAGAGAGAGTAAATAACAAAAATCGTATTGCTTTTTTTAAAAGACATTCGCTACAAGAAAAATTGACATTGCCGACATTTTAATTAATGCCGAAAAAAATGCCGGAAAAGCCACTATTATCCCTCTCGCGTGCACAAGGCAAAGGTCACGAGTTCGAATTTTGGGATAAGCAATTTCTCCACAAATTTTGCGCGCCACGTGGGCACCACGCAATCACCATGTGGCTGCCTCATGGGTGCCACGCAAGCGTCACATGACACCCACGTGGCATTTCGTCTTATATGGTACAAATACTTGACAAATGCCTGTAATATTCTTCACCGGCATTTTTTGAACTTTTAACAACATTTATAAAATGCCAGGAAAAACGAAATTTCTTGTAGTGATTGATTTATGATTTTTAAAATTCTCATAGTACTACGAAAGAACTAATAAGATCTTCCATTTGATGCAAAATAATTAAACAATTATAGACAAAACTACTAGTACTATTTTTAACATTAAAATACGATACGACTTTTCATTATTGGCTATACATTAAGAATATAGAGAATCACTTAATTAGTACCATATGATGGGTTGAATCAATATCTCTTAGGTTATAAAATCCTCATAGTACGTACCTTCTGTCATTCCAAATGATGAGTACTACGATCTCCTTTTGACGATTCAATGAGATTTATTGGTTCATTTTGCAGGCTTAATGAAATAATAATTATTCTCGCGAAGAATTAAATTAAATCTGCTTTCAACGTATAGATTTCAATGTCCGGTTATATTACGTTCTTATGTATAAATAATTTATGCTTGGCCTTGGAAATTAACAAGCTCGATCATTTTACAACATTATAATTTGGTGATACTTTCACGAGGGGATCATAACCATAACATACATCACGAAACATTCAAAAGATCTAATTAAGATCTATCAAACAAGATCCATATTGCACAAAAAATTACTCCTATTTTAATAAGTTCATTATTTTTTTAAAATTAAAAATTGCAAATAAGCACTTAATTTTTAAGGAGGTTTAGTAGAACACCGCAACCGATAGAATGAGTTCGTGCTTATGTAAACTAATTGAAATGGATGCACTATAAGATTCTATGCAAGATCTGTGACGATGGCACTCGTAGCTGGAAGATTGTCCTCAAGAGAGGAAGCTTGCCTTTCCCCTTGAGTTTACCAAGTTTTTTTTTTAACAGATGTCCGGGTCAGTTTGTGCGCACCTCGACTAATTCCAGGGCCTTAAATGTAACAATTGGGTATAATTCCAATGGCCCCAAGATTTGAAATGTTTAACCTCCATAGGTATGGAACCTGTAGTCATATGAAGGAACACTTATTGCTTTCTTACAACTTTTGGCTAAACGTCTTTGGGGTTTGAATTTATCAAGTTACAAAGTATTGATGCTATGCGAGTCCGATACTAAAAACTGTTAGTGATCAAAATCTTAGCTACTCACATAATTCTTCAAAACATTTTTGCACTCGCTCTCAATCTTCGCACTGCGCTAGCTCACGCACTATCTTAGAGAATTGTAAAACACCAATTGACTAACATCTACGTGATAAGCCAAGAATCAAATTGAAAGGGTCAAATTGTTCCTCTTTGCATAAAAAGAAGGAAAACAAAAACTGTAATGATGGTTAAAGTCACGTACATAAGATCCATTTCAGTCTTTTAATTTTAGCATTTCATTTAGAGACACAAGAACTCATATTTAAACAATATATTTTTAATATTTTGATTAGAAGTTTCGAGATCATGGAGCCCTTTTGGACAAGGACAAAAAAAAAAAAAAAAAAAAAAAAGAAAAAAGAAAGGTCCATTTTCGTTACTGTACGCTATGGTATAAATCAGCAATAATTGATTGGGAAAATCCACCTTTCTTGGTTTATGTGAGAGCCAAATCAAACAAATCACTCCTTCAAAAGCCCAAGCTATACATCAAGGGATTAATAATAATGTACTTTTTTCTCTCAAAAGTACAATAATCTTACTAAGGTAAGTCATGATAATTTTCTCTCTGTGAACCCTAGCTGCCTCCTCTACTAGCTTCCTACCTCCTCCTAAGGTTTCCAACCTAAATGGGGGGGGGTTTCTCTTCCCCTAATCGGAATTTGTCTGCCGGCCTCCATCTAGTTCCTCCTTTCCCTCTCCCTTCTTTTCTTCCTTCCCTCCCTCTCCTTGGCCTGTTCTTTGCCATCTCCCGTCAGATCTGCTGGCGGTTCTGATGGTGGACGGTCCCTCCTCGTCCACCTCTGTTGTCTGAGGCGTCTGGTGGTAGTGGTGGCATCAATCGTCTGTTGTTGCATCTGCGGCTCGTGGTGGTGGCGTTGCCATCAGTGGTCGAATATACTTGCCAGCTTAGTGGTCTGAAAGTGGCGGATCTGTGATGTGGCGGTGTTTTGTTAGAATAAATGGATATAGTAAATAAAATCGTGATCTTGAGATTGTGATTTGATTTTAATTAGGATGATTTTCTTCCATAGTTAATTAGTATGATTTCATTTCATAACTAGGCTCTCTCTCCGATATAAATAGAGGGCTCATTGTAAGGTTTTATATATCGAATTCAATAAAACATTTTCTTCTCTCATAATACTCTAGTAGGGTTAGGTTTTTGGGTTTTTTGGTGTTATTTTCGATTTCAACTATGTTTCTCTATGTGAGTCTTTCTCCCCTTTGCGAGTCTTCCTCACCCTTTGTGGGTGTTGTTTGGGTCAGTTGTTTGTTGAACTCGGTGTGAGTGAGATGAGATGTGTTGATAACTCTGCGATTTAGTGCATGTGTGACCAAGAGTGTTGCATGAGGGAGTTATCTATATGTGGGAACTCTCTCCCCTTATGTAATGGTCTTCCTTCCATCAATGGAACTCTTTTAATTAACCTTTGGGGAAAAAAGTCGTGATAATTTAGAATATATTTAATTTGATTTTCGTTAAATATGTTACCTAAACTTATTAAGGTAATATTGGCTAATAATTTTGGTAATACAGACATCTACTTTGTCTATATAGTAAAAAAATCTTAACAAAATCATTTTGAATTTGATTTCTGTAATCAAAGAGATATTGTGAGGATGCTTCAATTTTCTCAATCCAAAATTTGACCAAAGCCATAAATCATGGAATGAGTTAACTAATACTGCCTCCGTCCTTTTTTAAGTGTCCTGCTTCGTAATTCCAACTTATTAAAAAGATATCATCATTATACCTTTCACATCAACTTCTTCCTCCACTTTTCCTACTTATCCATCATCATTACACTTTTACTCACTAACTTTTCAAAATGGAATCTACTTTTAGGGACAGAATAGACAATATACCAACTTTTACCCACTAATTTTATAAAATTGACACTTATTAAGGGACAGCCCAAAATGGAATACTGGACTATAAAAAAGGGACGGAGGGAGTAGTAGGATTTTTTCAAATTAAATTATCTTGATTGTGTGGCTTGACCAATTTAACAAATTTTTAACACGAAAATGAGGAAAATTTTGTGTGAAAATTTCAAGTGATAGGTCCATTGTCGCTGTCAGAGTCTTTTTCATGAAAACAGGCCCAATAATTTGTATGGTACAAACCAACCGGGGCTAGCAGGTTGCCAATGCTCTAGCATCTTACTATGAGATCAGGAGTTCGAGTCTTTTCACCTATGTGTGGATGTTCTTTGGTTAAGATTATTTCTTTCTTAATAAATCCTAGTAGTTGGATTGGGTTTATAGTGGTTGAGTTGTCGGGCTTAATTGTCTCGTGAACTCTCACTTAATTGATATAGTGTTTCTTGATTTGTACTTTGTAAAGTGTACATCATGATGTTATAATAATCTCTTTTATGATTGACAAAAAATAAATAGTAAATAAAATTTGTGTGGTACAAATTAACCAAAAGTAACTTTTCCTAAAGCAAGCTCTAGAAACGCCACATTGCCAACTTAAATTTATCTTTTTTGGATTTAGATTCTCCTACTGGCTAGCTCAGTTAAAAGAATATCAATTTTTAAATTATTATACGAGATAGTCGGCTCATTCATATATAAAAATTCGAATTCAAGCATATTGGCCACTATTGAATTATTTATTGCAAGTGCTCGTCGTGCTAGCTAGTGATAACTAAAAGTAACGTATTGTGAGAGAATGAAATCTTCTTGTCATTTTCCTTTCTCTTTCATAACAAATCCCAGATGGTGTGTAAACAGTCATCACATACGTCTCCATCACAAGCGTTTTACTCCCGCATTAGTTCCTCAGTCCTCATTTTGCCATGAAATTATATATTCAAAACACATTTACACATGGCTCCATAATATTTTTTTTTCTCGGCAAATGAAAATTTTATGAACTGGAAGAGGGTTTGATCGAGGGGACAAAAATAAGAAGCAAAAATTTGTTTGCATTCGCTTCACTGTCCGATTCATGGTCAATAACGCCAATATACTTAATTGTTGTGGCCACTTACATGCTTTAAAACGTTTCGATCGTTCGATCGTCAGCAAGAATTTAGAGGGAAAAAAAAAAAGTTAATTTATTTTCGATACTTTGTGAGACTTTTTTTTTTTTTTTTTATACATAACGATTACCGTTACATATCGTGAAAATTAAACCATGCTTCATGGCAAGAGGTAACAAACAATAAAACGCATCTTTTGCAATCTCCCTTGTGTTTAAGGGTAATCCAATTTTTTTTATCTATATTTTTAATCTAGGATTAATTACATCTTGTCCCCTTAATTTGTCACATTTTTATCGAATTAACCCGGAAACTACAAAACTTGATATGATTTGACCACTGTAAACTACCTAAACCTTTCAATCCTTAATTATTTCCGGCGACTCCAGTCTAAGCATATCTAGAAGGAGATTATCTTAACCCAGATTCACAAAAATTGAAAATTTATTTTTAATTTTTAAAGTTAAAAAAATTATATTTACGAAAATAATTTTTCAATTTTTTTGCACTATTAAAAAGATCTAATTTAGATCTATCAAACAAGATTCATATTGCACAAAAAATTACTCCTATTTCAGTAAGTTCATTATTTTTAAATTTAAAAATTGTAAATAAGCACTTATTTTTTAAGGAGGTTTAATGGAACCCCGCAACCAATAGAATGAGTTCGTGCTTCTGTGAACTAATTGAAATGGATGCACTATAAGATTCTATGCAAGATCTGTTACGATGGCACTCGTAGCTGGAAGATTGTCATCAAAAGAGGAAGCTTGCCTTTCCCCTTGAGTTTCCCAAGGTTTTTTTTTTTTTTTATGACCAGATGTCCGGACCAACTTGCCCCCACCTTGACTAATTCCAAGGCCTTAAAGGTAACGATCGGGTATAAACCCCCAATGGCCCCAAGGTTTGAAATGTTTGGCCTTCGTAGGTATGGAACTTGTGATCTTATAGAGGAACACTTTTTGTTTTTCTACAACCACTTGGCCAAACGTTATTAAGGTTTGAATTTACCAAGTAACAAAGTATTGATGCTATGCGGGTCCAGTACTAAAAACTGTTAGACTCCATTCGTTTAAGGGTTTTGAATTTTCAATTCTTATCATCTTTATTTTATTTCTTTTTAATCATTACTCTCATTTTTCTCTCTATCTCTCTTCAATTATTACTCATATTTTTAAACATTACTCTATTTCTCTCTACACTCATTACCTACAAATTTAAATCCAAAATTCCAAAACAGACAGGGTCTATTAGTGATCATAACCTAAGCTTGTCACATAATTTTTTCAAAATATTTTTTCGCTCTCGATCTCATTCTTAATTTAAACAGCGCTCACACTTTATATTAGAGAATTGTAAAACATCATTTCATGACTAACTTCTAACATGATAAGATAAGAATCAAATTGAAAGGGTCAAATTGTTCTTCCTTACATAAAAAAATGAATCGGATCAGAAAAGAAAAAAAAAACATAGTAAAAAAATGAAGGAAAATAAAAACTGTAACGATATATGGTTAAAGTCACACACATCATGAGATCCATTTCAGTCTTTTAATTTTAGACTTTCATTTAGAGACACAAGAACTCATATTTAAACAAAATATTTTTAATACTTGATTAGAAGTTTCGAGATCATGGAGCCCTTTTGGACAAAAAAAAAAAAGGTCCATTTTCCTTACTGTATGCTATGGTATATATAAATCAGCAAGAATTGATTGGGAAAATCCACCTTTCATGGTGTATCTGTGAAAAGTACAATAATCATACTAAGCTAAGCCGTGATATTTTAGAATTTAATTTGATTTTCGTTAAATATGTTTCCTAAACTTATTAAGGTAATATTGGCTAATAATTTTGGTAATAGACATATCTTCGAGTTATCTTTATCATCGAGATATCTTCTTTTGTCGATAGCAAAATATCTTAACAAAATCATTTCGAATTTGATTTCTGTAATCAAAGAGATGATGTGAGGATGCTTCAATTTTCTCAATCCAAAATTTGACCAAAGCAATCATGGAATGAGTTAACTAATACAATAGGATTTTTTCAAATTTAAATTAATTTAATTTTTAACACGGTAATGAAGTAAATGTTGTTTGAAAATTTCAATGGATGTCCCTCGCCGCTCTCAGAGTCTTTTTCACGAAAACAGGCCCAGTAATTTGTATGGTACAAATTAACCAAAATTAAATCTTTCCTAAGGCGAATACTAGAAACGCCACATCGCCAACTTAAGTTTATCTTTTTTTTAATTTAGATAGATACACTTATTAAGTTGAAACAGTCCTATTTTGCTAACTCAGTTAACATAAGATATCAAAATTTTAAATTATTATACGAGATATTTGGCTCATTCATATATAAAAATTTGAATTCAAGCATATTGGCTACTATTGAATTATTTATTCCAAGTGCTTATCGTGCAAGTTTTGCAAATTATTATCTTTATCTATATCTATATCTATATCTATATCTATAATACAAAACAGAAGGGTGTAGGGCTCTCAAAAGATAAGTTGTTGCAATGGTTAGGATTGAATTGATCCAAAGACTGGCATGTGTTCTCCTACATACTTAAGAATGTACTTACACTCTTTCAAATTTATTACAAAAAAATGCCATCAATTTTTTTTCCAGATAATCAGCCATGTCGACGTGGGACCATGGATAGTGCCGTATGTTTATAACGTATCATATGGTTTATGGCATGTAAACAGTCATCAGATACGTCTCCATCATAGCGTTTACTCCCACAGTAGTAGTTCCTCAGTCCTCGTTTTGCCACGAGATCATATATTCAAAACACGTAGAGCCGCACCTCCTCTGCCATCTCCATCACATAGTCGTCGGTGTTCCGTCACTCAGGTGCATCTCGGGTTTGTGGATTAACTTGTGAATGTGATTGCCCGCCCGAGTCCATTCTTATGCACCCTTAATTCACCGGAGTAGGAGTGCTTGTTTGGTTGGGTGTTGTTTGTGAGGTCTTATTTATGTCGTTTTTCGATTTGTTTTTCTATTTTTCTCTCCGGTTAATTTCTTGCCCTGAGTCTTTCTCCTTCTTTATTTTCGATAGTCTGCGAGACTTTTTTTTTATACATAACCATTACAGTTACATATCTTGAAAATTAAACCATGCTGCATGGCAAGACCACAAACAATAAAACGCATATTTTGCAATTTCTTTTATATGTTTAAGGGTAATCCAATTTTTTTCCTTTTTTTTATCTATACTTTTAATCTAGGATTAATTACATCGATCTTTTTTTTTTTGCTCGGCTTAATTACATCGATCTTTTCCCCTTAATTTGTGAAATTTTGATCGAATTCACCCTTAAACTACAAAACTTGACATGATTTGACCACTTTAAACTACCTAAACCTTTCAACTAATTAGCCCTTTAGTAGCCTTCGATCGTATGATTGTTGTCCAAGAGTCCATAATAGTGCTCAAATGTGTTTTTTCCTCAAAATGTGACTATAATGCCTAAAATGATCTGCATATAAACGTGCATATCTGGGGAAAAAAAAGATTAAGGTCAGATCTTTATATGAATGGTCTTCTTTCATTCACCCTCATCTAAGTATTGACATAACAATACTACAAAAGAGCGAAAATGAAAACAAAAAAAGTACTCCCTCCGTTTAAAAAATTGAAAAAAATTGGACAAAAATACCTTCTGGACCAAGGTAATATTTCCAAAAAAATGCATATTTTTAAAGGCCTAGGTTTGTGGACTGAATATTTATTTAGAAACAGAGGGAGTAATAATCGATAGCCTAAAGTGGGAGAATATTTTCATCGATCATAATGATATAGCATTAATTATCAAAGTTGTTTGTTTGTTTTACTGTGTGTCCCACAGAGCTTCTACTAGAAATCAATTGTCATAAATTCATTCACTAGAAAAACTAGGACATAAGTAACCTCTCTTCTTCTTCTCTTTGAATGTTGCTATTTCTGTTTTAAAAATTTTTTTTTTTTTTGGCTATTGCGCGTATAGGAGCACTATGCTGTTTCACTATTTTCTCAAATATCCAAAAGAGCAATGCTACCAAAACACGTTGAAAACGCACCTCCAGACAGTTGTGTTCGGAGTGGTGTTTTAAAATTGTGTTTGTAGACTATTTTTATCCGAAAATATAGAAATTATGTTTGAATCAAGGAATTGGCCTCCAAAGGGTAGCAATAGAGTTAAATCAAAGACTCAACAAACAATACAATAACGCCAAATAAACACAAAAGTGCATTTGCTGTTTTTGCTTCAAATAATTCAGGCTAAAATGTAGTGGAAACAGTGAATTTATCAATCTTACTTAAATTTAGGCAACCCTTAGAGGGAGAAGCAACCCTACGTCCCTACCTCACCAAGAAATTTTATGGCAATGTTGGGTTGGAGGCCGGTATATGATTTTAATATCTCTAATGTGTTGTCATAATATTGTCTTTAAAGTCCATGGACATGGCTACCCCATTCAGTTGCCGACACAGGATTCTTGATGGGAGACCGAATCACATGTAAATAATAAAATATCATCCTCATACAGAAATAACACAATTTTGAGGGGACATTTCTTCATAATTTTTACATAAAAAAAAAAACCTAAAATATAGTAAAAATATTGCGATAATTGGAGGGTTTGCACCTTGCGGAACCCAGGCCCCTACTTGCACCCCCTGAGTCCGCCTCTGACCTCCTTTGTCTTTGTCTTTGTCTTTGTCTTTGTCTTTTTTATAAGATATCTAGGCTAGCTAGCTTGCGTATACATCGACTGATTCCAGAGACTTGAAGTTAACGACCGAACAAACCTCCAATGGACCCAATATCTAGAATTAATTTTTGGTTTTAAGGGGATTCGCAGTGAGTAGCTTGGACTCATTAATCTTATGGGTGTTTCGGAGTCCTATTTTTTAATACAGTATGTAGTTTGTATTTTTTAAATTATGGGTGTTTTGGGAGTCAATTAAAAAATCTATTCCGTCAAATACATTCTGCTATATCATGAACTCCCTACAAGAAAACTGTACATTCTGAGCGTTTCAAAAACGTTGCTAAAGGCTCAATAACCACGTTAAAATTTTTATCGGTGTTTTTGTAAAATGCGAAGGACGCCGGTATCATCTGATCTTTACGGCGTTTTTGAATCCTCGGTATAGATTTTTATAAAACGTCACATAAATTTCAAAGGTAAACTAATGCTCTAGGAAACTATTAGCCGATGTTTTGAGAAAATGCAGTAAAAATTAAATAAAGTGGCGTTTTCGCAAACACCGCCATACGAGCGTCTAATCTATATTTTCTTGTGGTGGCCGGAAAATGCAGAAATCAAAAATCACATTTGGAGGAACTTTCGTATTCTGATTATACTTGCACACAGTGACACACAAAATCGTTATCGAGCATCTAGATTCTGCAATTACCATATTTCAAACACTTTCATAGATTATGGTTACAAGCTCAATATCTAGAAGCATGTAATTCAAAATCTGAAATTAAAAAATAATTTTCTCTTAAACACCTCTTATTACTGACTCCTCTCTTGTAACTCGATTTATTTATTTTTATCTTCTTCTCTCTTTTTTTTGGTAATGCAGGGTGTCCCGGGCAGCTTGCGCTTACCTCGGACTATTTTCAATGGTACCTCTCATAACTTTACACGCTTATGCGTAGAAGTAAGGTGACCCATTGAGGCAACCCAAAAAAAATCTGAGCAGAAGTTTTTTTAACTCCAATCCAGCCAGTAGCTTTGGCAGTTTGCTGTCCTTCCATAATTCCATTTATGACGAACTCTACGAGGTTAATCCCAGTACTCCGTTGGTACGATAATTAAGATACCATGTGGTGACCCAAAGGGTGACCCCAAAAAAAAAAATTAAATACCGTATGGTACTTTACTCGTCCTTTTACATAGTCCTGGATTAGAGAATTTACTCTAGAAACTGTGGATATAGGATTGATTATTTAGTGCTACTGAAGCACCACGCTGCTTCAGGGGTGAGTAATAATTTTTTGTTCAGCTTTTTGACACAATTTTTGACAATCTAGATTTGTTGTAAATGAATCAAGTTAATCGAACCTGAGTCTTATTCATCTCCTTAAATGACAAATAATGTGATAGCGCGTATCAAACGAGGGATTTGGAATATTAGTTGTGTGGAATGTAAATGGATTTGAGTTTTTAATGGATCCTTAATTGATCCATATACAAATCCAATTAGCTGCATAATTATCAGTCACAACCAACCCGACCCATTTATGTAAGAGTGAAAGTTCACTCAACCTGTCCATCAACCTAATTGCAAATCTGAATTTATAAGGGAAAATGATGGCTCATGTAACGCCCCGCCTTTTCGGGAATAGAATAAAAAAATTTTCTTAAGAAAATTTGCTAAATAAATATAATTTCCTAAAGTAAAGTTTAGATATTACAAACTCAAGATAGATTTAGTGATTCAAAATACATTGACTCCAGAGCTGACTCTAATCTTGATACGATTCCAAGCATTCTCGATCTTCGCTCTTGGCTTTCCTCCTGTCTTAAAACTGCTCCGCCATTGAATCCTGCACTCGCTGGCAAATTGATCGCCGAAGCAAACGATTTGCCAGGATACAGACGTACCCGTGAGTGATAAAATCACCCAGTAGAATAATCCAACCCAACCACCCCTCTTACTTTACAGCTAGCAACAACAGAATAATAGTAATGCGAACAAATAAAACAGAGCTTTTTCCACATAAACCAGTTCATTACTATCCATCATCCTATCGTGAAATCTAAGATCTCCTCCGCGGGATCTTTCCTCCCCAATCGCTAGCCATGCTCGGTCCCATGAGGTCACTTCCCTTTGCTGTCGCAGATACACCTAAGTTATATACCGAGTGTGCACCCCAATAACTACAACAAGGGGTAAGCTTATCATGCCTGAATCATGACTAGGGTTCGCTTATCTTATATACCACTTCACAATCATCACTGGGCTTACTTTGCCAGTTTCAATTCATCACTGAACTCCTGCTAGATGTAACTCATCACTGGGCTTACTTTGCCAGTTTCAATCTCATCACAAAACATCGCTGGACCACCTGCCAGGTTTTATCATCGCAAAACATCACTGACCAACCGTCAGGTTTTATCAAAATATCACTGGGCTTACTTTGCCAGGTTTTATCATCGCAAAACATCACTGACCAACCGTCAGGTTTTATCATCGCAAAACATCACTGACCAACCGTCAGGTTTTATCAAAACATCACTGGGCTTACTTTGCCAGGTTTTATCAAAATGTCACTGGGCTTACTTTGCCAGGTTTTATCAAAACATCACTGGGCTTACTTTGCCAGGTTTTATATCATCACTGGACTCCCGCCAGTCTATCAATTCATCAATCACCACTGGACTTACTTTGCCAGTTTCAAACCATCATATCCAACTCATCACATTCAAAATCTCGCCTGCAGGCATTCTAAAAATAAAAACTTTCCATTTCATCCATTACCTAGCATCGTCTAATATGAACTCTATTCGCATACCACCCCATGTCTCTAGGGTCCAATCTAACAAATAAATCAAGTGTTGGAGCAATATACAATTAAATCAAATAATAATTAAAACAATTAACGAGCAATGCAATCACACAACTTTTTATGGATGGGTCGTTGCCCTTATTCTTGTGTAGCCATCATGTCAATAATGAAGTAGGATTTTCATAGATATTTTAAATAAATATTTCTAATCTTTTAATAATTATTACAAAGTAATTAGATTTATTAAACACTAATTAAATACATTAATTAGATAAAAATATTAGAATAATAAACATAACCCTAATAAGAGTTCTAAAGGTCTTACACAACCAGTTGATGTGTCAAAAGTTGGGTTCGGAGGGTCGAGGAATTAATTTACATGAAAACGTTAATTAAAGTGACCGAAAGTGAAGTAAATAGACAATAAATAATTAATTATAAAAATAAATGTTGAGACTGACATAATTTCATATTTGGATAGTGAGGAGTCTAAATAAAATTATTCGGGCATTAATAATAATGTTTATAGAGTCGTAAAGTAATTTTGATTGGAATTACTTTAAAAATAATAATAAATAGTGAATTAAATTAAAAAAATATTTAATTTAACAATTTACTGTATTTGACATTCAAGAAGTCTAAAAAAAATTAGTTGGAGTGTTAAGACGTTGGTTGAAAGGTCGCAACTAATTTTCGTTTGTAAACTTTGAACGAACACTAATAAATAATTTAATAAATAGATAATTAAATTAAAAAAATATGAATTTAACAAGTTATGATCTTTGAGGTGTGAAAAGTTTAGGAAAAATAGTTCAGGGGTCGAAAACGGTGTTCGGGAGGTCGCAAAGTCGTTTCGAACCAAAACAGTGAAAACCGCAAGGTCTGACCGTTTGACCTTGCGGTGGGAGGCCTAGACGCAAACTCGTGACTGGTTCTTGCGGCCCGAAGGTTGCGGCCGCAAGGTCTGGTCCAGATTTTGTTTTTTCGTCTTTTCGTCATGGTTTCGATGCATGGGTTCGTTCGGGGCATGGGGTTAAGCATAATAACACTTAATATACTTAGAGAAGTGATTGGATCGAATTATAGTACCTTAAATCGGATCAAATTGATTTTCGATCGAAACTTGAAAATTTGGTAAGAAAGCTTCGGGTTCTTCGATTGAGGAACTTTGGGGCCGAATTGGATGATGTTTTACGAAGCTAGGGATTGTAGAAAGGGTCTGGAATAATCGAATTGGATTTTGGTCGAGTCTTGATCGCAAACCCACTTTTCTCTCTCTTTCTTTCTCTCTCTAGAACTCCATAGATTGGAGCTCCGATCCCTCCTATTTTTTTCTCTTTTCTGGACTAGAGGGGCGTGGTAAGTATTCTAATAAACCCTAGGGTCGGATTAATGGGCATATATAAGGGAATTTTGAGAGTTTCGGTTAGAATTGGATTTAAAGAAGTTGTATCCTATTGGGTTTCGGAATGGACGAATTATAAAACGAAAATATAGTCAGGGAGATGAATTAGAGACCGAGTAGGAGAGCGAGAGATGATAGGATTTTTATGCATGCAATTTAAATATAAAAAAAAGTAGGATAATTAAGTCTAAAATAATTTATTTGTATATATCTACTAGATAATTATAATTAAGATAATTATTACAACTAATACTTTTTAAATGATATTATTAATTATAAAAAGTACGGGTCGTTACAGTTATAAGTTGAATTAAAATTTTGCTAAACTAATTTTAGTCACGAAAAAATAATCTAGGTTTTTGTTTAATCTAATCGCACTTTAAAATAGTTAATCGGTTACTATAGACTATTTAATTAAAACTAATTTCTTTATAAAAAAAAAATAGGGCAAAAATCCGGGTCGTTACAGCTCAGGACGTATTTTAATAATTAATATCCGTCAATGACATTTTCAGCATTAATAATTGTTCTTAGATTGTCCTTGGCGGGTATTAATTATTAAAACACATCCTGGACCGTCATTTTCCCATTTTATAATTACCTGTCAAATATGTAATTGAACAGAGACATTATGTGGCTTTAATAGGAGAGCTAAGATTGGGCCCAATTGCGCCCAACACATATTTTGTGGCTTTAAGAATGGGCTCATTTAAGCCCAATTCAAGGTGACAAGAATGGGCCCAATTGAGCCCAAGACATTTTTGTGGCTTTAATAGGAGAGCTAAGAATGGGCCCAATAAGAGAGTTACGAATGGGCCCCTGAAGCCCAATTCAAGGTGACAAGTTCCTTCCAGCCCAATGGAAAATAGAGGTCCAGATGGGTAGTATAAGAATGGGCCAAATTGAGACCAAATCAAGGTGACAAAGGTCTACAAGACTACAACCAATTACATAATCCATTAACCAAGAGTTCTACACACAACCAATCTTTATATGTCCATTGTTGTAATAAATTATCAGAATTCGCTCAAACTCTTTTCCAAAAAAGTTAAACTTTTTCTTGAAAGAATTTTTTTGAAATCAACCGTTCAAACACATTTAGACGGGCAAAAGTAAGCGCACGCGCGTAACATTTTTGGTAGAATCGGGGCAAAGCAAAAATAGATGTTAAAGTGATTGTAACATTTTTTCCCTGTCAACTAAAGAAACAATACAAAGATATAAAAATATCTAAGCCTCTACAGTATACTGAATTAAAATTGTCCACTTCCCTTTTCAAAAAACATTTTTAAAAAAAAAATTTCCTAGATTTTCCCTACTTCCAACATTTCTCTCTCTATCTTTCCCCACTTATTACCCTATTATTTTTCAAAAAACTTTTCAAATACCAAACCAAACACAACATAAAATCTTCACAAATCGTGATCATTTCATTTGACTACATCAGTAGGATTCGAAACGATTTGATACTTTAACTTCTAAGTTCTTCTTCCCCTTTGATCAAAATCCCTTCATCTACTCTCTCTCTCTCACTAAAAAAAAGATTTGAGGAATTCTCACTTAAGGAAACTCGATTTTGGACTAATTATTTGTTCAATAAAACAAATGAGTACACCATTTGGAGTATGCCAAATGTATACCGCATTGTGTAGAACTCTCCCAGCTCGAGGTTCTACACAAATAATCGGAGCCGCTCGATTTGCTTAGAATATATTTTTAAGGAAATAACTGATTAAGCAAATAACTGATTAAGCCTTTACCTATATCTGAATGATCAGCTAATTTTTTGCAAGGTTCTTCATAAAATTATTTTAAACAACTGAAGGGCTCCGATAATTTGTTTAAGATTCCAAAGTGGGTCCCACATGACGCGGTATACATTTTGGTGTACCCATATATATATAGTCGGACTCTTATTTGTTTTGTTCAAATCATAATTCGGAGTAAGGAATCTCAATCTCCATATTCAAATCACAGGGAAATCTGAAAATTTTTCTTTTGAGTAATTGGAATCTGCTATTTCTGTTTAGGCTTACATTTTCCTTTTTCTTTTTTCTTTTTCTTTTCTTTTTTTTCTGTTTAGATTCGTGGTATAAATAGAACTTTACCAGCATAGCTCTCATTTTCGTTCTCTCTCGTGGTTTCGACTACAGCCTACAGGTATTGTTTTCCTCTGTAAGAAAAACATATTCTATGGTATTCCGAGCACGGTGTGATCCAAACATAACATGTTATGTCTTTTTATGATGGCGGATGTTACGCTAATTTGTGGTAGACTTTATGCGAGGGGACACCATTTTGAAAAAGCGAATTTGAAAAGAGAAGAACTTATTCACAGTTCCGTTGTGAACAAGCTCTTTACAACAACAACCAATTGTGGCCGTGTAATAGTGTTTTGGATGGTCCGGATTTTAATGAAACTTTTCCGGAGAAAAGTTTAACTCTCCCTCGGAAAAGTTTCATTAACATCCAGACAGTCCAAATCACTTTTGGATGGTCGCGATTGGCTCCGTAAACAACTATTCAGTACTCCGCTGTTAAAAAGTTTTTCTCTTTTGAAAAAGTTTCATAGTATTTCTACACTGCTATGCAAATTAATGGAAATTACCATTTATACGAGTTTAATTATCCTATTTTCTCCTACATGTGATATTTCACTGCCTAATTAATATAGAAGAAAGTGGTTCTAATTTCTAAATTGCTAATATTGAACAGGCAATGGCATCTCGAGAGCTTCAATTGGCATCTCTTCTTATCTTCTCAATGTTTCTCCTTGCTCTTCTCACCGGTAATGTCTCTCTTTATTTCATTATCCGTTTCAGTAACAGGAAAACAAGAGAAGAAAAATCAATTTATTTATGTCTTAGTACATTGAAAAATGGGAAAATATAGAACTATCGACTGAACTTGAAAATTTCAAAAAATTAAAAATAATGAAAAAAAAATATTGATGTTTTTTAACTTAGTTTTGCATTATTGAGCTTTTTTAATTTTGGCGATATTTTCTTATGACAAATAAGAAATTTATTGATGTTTTAGGTGTGAATATTGTAGGGGCCAATGGGGATATTCCTGGGGTGGGTTGCTTCTACGCAAGCAAGTGCAGAAGCGTAGGTGATTGTGGCCCTGGACTGTGCAAATTTCTCGGACGCTCTTCTGGGATTCCTCTTTGTGTTAAGTTTGGCTCGGGCCAAAGTCACTGTTGTTGCGCTCCAATTGCTAATTAACACGTTATTACATGGTCCGATCTTCTCTGTATCGAGAGAATTTTCGGCCGTTGAATTGTATAATTTTTTTTTTATGTTAGAAATCCGACATCCAGAAAATCCTTTGGCATAAAGGCGTTGCCCGATGTTATAATATAGTAGTAATAGTAATAATAAGATGAAGTGAAACTAGAATTTATAAACCTTGAACATTGTTTGGCAGCTACTACCATTAAGATGTTGGGTTTTTGTTTTCTGTGTGTTCCCGAAGGATCAGTATTAAGGTCTCGTTCTGATAAGGTTTTTATTTTCTAGCTTGTTTTTTTTTAACAAAACAGGTCATTCTCTCATAATAATATTACCTTTAATTTAAAAAATAAGTACTTCCTTCACGGAACAGGGCCTAACTGTATCCAAACTGTCTTGGAGTTATCCCCTTCAATTGTAAAGCGTGAATCAGAAATAATGTAACTTTCTTAGTGTTTATCTGTCAAAAAAATTGTGGAACACATAACTATTAATTTTTTCATTTTCTGCAAATAGACCCTGCAAAAAGTTCATAATATTAGTTCTCTTTAAAACTATTTGTCAACAGAATAAACAAAGTAAAAAACTTTCACAAGTCTACCTCTCCCAAAATCCAAAGGACGGCCTCTCTCCTTCTTTCCACCTCTCTCTCCCCTTCTCCATCTCCCTCTCGCCCGTAGCAGATAACCGCTGCCCTAATCAGTAGTCCAAAAGTGGAAGAAAAGCCTTTTACCGAACTTTTTTCATTCCTTTTTTTAATTCCAGGTATTCTCCCTCCTGTCAAGTTGTTTTTAATTCTTCTAGTCAGGAATTGTACCTTATTAATTTTTTTAGGCCTTCGGGACGAGGGACTGTGAGATTATATATTGCACTCAAGGTGTTTGTAAGAATGCTTAATCCAAGTTGCTCTCCTTTCTTTGCATTGCATTTAAATTATTCTGTCTTCGACATAATCTATAGGGTTTGATAAATTGAGAGGCGTTGTAACATGGGTTGGTCTTGCTGGAAATTGAGAGGCTTCGTATGGTGGTTTGGTTTTGTTGGGTTAATAAACTCTACAATGGTTTTATGTATTGTTTCTCCCTGCACCTAACAACCACTCTAATCCGAGACTTGGACACCCATTATTTGTTGACATCTAAAGTCTAGCTCAAAGGGAAAGAAAAGGCAACATATCCCATGAGAAACAAGAATGCACAAATATTACCATTACATTTTTGAAAAAATAATGTACTTGCAGATTCAACCACTTCGAGACAGAAATATTAGAATTGTAATCCGTGATGAGCGGGACCACAATGTCATACATATGCATTTAGTACCCTTAATACATTTTACGTATTTCTTAACCAAAAATACCAAGAAAAGAAACAACGGCTAGGAAAGGGAAGACAACACGTGTAGGCAATGGAAAGGAAAATTCATGGGTATCTTCTAGCTTTCTTTTGGTAGCTTTGTACAGTTGAGAAAAGATTAACGGGAGTTGAATACCAAAATGTGGAGCATCTTTAAACTACACCTTCGTCTTCTTTGTGTTTGTAATTTTCATACAAAGCAGGGCCTTTAAATTCACGGCCCTAGAAGAAATTCTATTTGAACTTAATTTAAGAAAAAATCTTCCTGTATAAATCAGTTTCGTTAGCGGGGGTGGTCAATAATTTCGTAATTTATTTTTGTTACGTTCAAAACATAAAGGCACAGACAAACCCCTAGTCATTATACAGTTATGAAAACTTTATCCACCCTAAATCCGACCCTCCAACCTAATAGAACAACACAAGCAGCACCCCATGTGATGGCGATGCACGAAGGAAAATAAGAACTCTTAAGATGAAACACTAACAATGATTCAAATGAAGATAATTTAAATACATGAACTAAACCAAAATAATACATGGTTGGTTGATACCTCTGTTGATTTTTTTTATTTTTTTTTTGGCAAAAAGGGAGGTATTTTGGAATACCTCTTTGCTTTGCCAAGCAATATTCTCTCTCTCATCTCTCTCTCTACCGACTCTCGAACCTGAGACCTGCGGGTTTCAGGCTATGACTTCCACCCAACAGGCTACAAGAAGAGTCGGTGCTGGAAACTCTTCTTTTAATTTATTAATTTCTTAATTTCTTCTAATTTATTAATTGCTTAATTTACGACCCATTCCGTTAAGAGAAATAAGCACTTATTTTTCAAATATAGTAAAAAAAAAATTTGAATTAAAGGTGATGTATTATAAGAGAATGACCTGTCTTGAAAAACGGTAAATAAGTATTCAAAAAATAAGAACCTTGTCGGGACAGAGCCTTAGTGGCAAAAAAAATAAAAACAGTTATGAATTCATTTCTATTAGCAAAAATGATTTTGAGAACTTGCTAATATGTTCTTAAAAATATTTTTTTTCCTGAAATTCTCTCTAAACAAAACAAAAACCATTCATGAGTTTCTATGAATTTAACAAACAAATTCTAAACCTCCAAGAATTTTTCTTTATGTCTCAAATTTGTGGCCGGACACTAACGCTACGTACTAAAAAAATTTCTTTTGACATGGCATGTCTACGCGACTCAAAACCAACACAGTCTTACAACATTTAGGTCAAATACCTTCTTCACGACACAACTATGAGCAAGTTGGGTTAACATGTATTAACACATATGACATGTTTAATTTTGTGTTAGAATCGGATGATTTTTTTTTATACAAATCCAAAAAAACAAATTGAATGCGTTACAACATGATACAATAGACTATTTTTTGTGATTCTTTTTAGTTTGCTCGAACAATTTTAAGGGGTGCATTGTCTTTTTGTTCATTTTCAAATTTCTTTTTTCAAATTCACGTCAAATTGTATAAATTGATTATTTGTCTGGATAATTAGAGTCTAAATATAAAGAGTTTCCAGGAAGCCTTCTTATTTTAAAAGTTTTTTTTTCAATTTTCAAACTCAAATATAATAAAAATGAAAATTAATTTTTTGATTTTTTTTTGTACTATATAAAAGATCTCAATAAAATCTATCAAACAAAATCTATATTAATAAAAAATTATTTGCATAAACACATAATTTTTGAATTTAAAATTACCTTCTTTTTCAAAAAAAAATATTTTTTTGAGAATTTGGAATACCTGCTCCTATAACCAAATGTCCCAATCCCATTAAAGAAAATAAGTACTTATTTCTTTGATTTAAAAATGATGTATTATAAGATAATGACATGTCTTGTAAAACGGAAAAAAAGTACTTAAAAAAATAAAAAAATTTAGCGAAACAGCCAACCTAATGATAGGAAACAAATGTAAAAGATAATTTTACAGTCTTTGGATTCATTTTCTTTAGATTTTTTTTTCTCAATTTCGATTCATGTTTAGGCCCCATTTCCAATAACAAACAACACTAAAAACATTACGCATTTTATCTCGTTTCCACTAACAAAAAAGTTTCAGCATTTCGGTTTGATTGGGAAAAATTTAATCCGTCGAGCATCAATAATCTCCATTGGCAACGTAACTGGCCACAATAAATATAAAAAGGAAAATGAAAAGTACTACTAACTTGCAACAATATTTGACTTTTTCCACTCCAACGTACAACATTTGGAACTTAACGAAATGAAAAAGCCTCGACCTTCTCTCTTGTCCCCAGCCATTTCAGCTCTGGCAATAGCTCTTCCCAGCTTTTGAAAACCCCCCACCCGTACTCCCTCCTTCACCTTCTGCTTCAAAAACTCTCTCTCTCTCTCTCCTTCAACTGTTCTGAATCAACATCAGGTACTCTCTCTCTCTAAAACCCTAGATACATATTTTTCCCGCTCGCCAAAACCCTAGACGTCGATTCATTTTTCTCTCTACGCACACAAACTCCTCGCTAAAACCCTAGATTACGTTTTCGCACATAGGCCCGAAAAGGGAAAAAAATGGAGTGGAATGCAGAAACCCTACAGTTCCTCTCCCATTGCTTCCTCAACACTCTCTCTCCTTACCCCGAGCCCCGCCGCGCCGCCGAGTCCAGGCTCTCGGAGGCCTCCGACCGCCCCAACTACGGCCTCGCCGTCCTCCGCCTCGTGGCCGAGCCCTCCGTGGACGAGCCCATCCGCCAGGCCGCCGCCGTCAACTTCAAGAACCATCTCCGCTCGCGGTGGTCGTCGTCCGAAGAAGAACCCAATGCCCAACCCCAAACCCTAGCTCCCGACGAAAAGGAACAAATCAAGTCTATAATTGTTTCCTTCATGCTCTCTTCGGCCCCACGCATACAGTCACAGCTTAGCGAAGCCCTGGGGGTGATCGGAAAGCACGATTTCCCCAGACGATGGCCGGCTCTGTTGCCGGAGCTCAGATTGAGCCTCGAAAAGGCAGGTGAGGGCTCTGACTATGCTACTGTTAATGGAGTGTTGAGTACCGTGAATTCGATATTTAAGAACTTCAGGCATCAATACGATACCAAAGATGTGGCGATAGATTTGAAGTACTGTATCGATAATTTCGCGGAGGCTCTCTTGATGATTTTTAAGCGAACGGCGGGTTTGATTGATAATATTGGTGTTTCGGGTGGGCAGGCCGCGATTTTGCGGCCGCTGGTTGAGTCACAGAGGTTGTGCTGTAGGATATTTTATTCTTTGAATTTTCTGGTATTGCCTGAGTGTTTTGAGGATCATATGGGGGAGTGGATGGGTGAGTTCCAAAAGTATCTCACGGTGAAGTTTTCTGTGCTAGAAGATGGGGGTGGGGATGGGCTTGCCCTTGTTGATGAGCTAAGAGCCGCCGTTTGTGAGAATATTAGTCTCTACGCGGAGAGATATGAGGAAGAGTTTAGAGGTTACTTGAGTGGGTTTGTGGAAACCGTATGGAATCTTCTTGTGTCCGTTTCTGCGTCTTCTGGTCGTGATAGGTTGACCGTGACTGCAATCACATTCTTAACCACGGTTAGCACTAGTGTTCACCACACTTTATTTTCCGGGGATGATATTCTGCAGCAGATATGTGAACGTATTGTTATTCCTAATGTGATGTTGAGGGATGAGGACGAAGAGTTGTTTGAAATGAATTACGTCGAGTTCATTAGGAGGGACATGGAAGGTAGTGATCTTGATACGAGGAGGAGGATTGCTTGTGAGCTATTGAAGGGAATTGGATCAAATTACCGGGAAAGGGTAACTCAAATTGTTTCCAGTCAGATACAGAGTAGTTTGGCATTGTTTTCCGAAAACCCAACGGCAAATTGGAAACACAAGGATTGTGCCATTTATTTGGTTGTCTCCCTCGCAACGAGAAGGGCTGGAGGTACCTCAATTTCCACTGATTTGGTAGATGTTGAGAGCTTTTTCGGAGCTGTTATTGTGCCAGAGTTGCGAAATCAAGATGTAAATGGGTTTCCAATGCTTAAGGCCGGTGCTCTGAAGTTTTTCACTATGTTTAGGGATCAGATATCGAAACCCATTGCCATGGCTTTGATACCCGATGTGGTTCGGTTCCTTGGTTCAGATTCAAATGTGGTTCACTCTTATGCTGCAAGTTGCATTGAGAAACTTTTGTTAGTCAAGGATGAAGGAGGAAAAGCAAGATATATAGCAGCTGACATTAGCCCTTTTTTACTTGTATTAATGACTAACCTTTTCGGTGCCTTAGGAAAGCCAGAGTCCGAGGAGAATCCATATGTAATGAAGTGCATCATGAGGGTTCTTGGAGTGGCAGATATTTCTCGCGAGGTTGCTTCACCTTGTATTACTGGGTTGACTTCTGTGCTCAACAAAGTATGTGAGAACCCAAAAACTCCAACATTTAACCACTATCTATTCGAGGCTGTAGCTGTTCTAGTCAGGCGATCTTGTGAGAAAGACCCTTCCCTTATCTCGGCCTTTGAAGCAAGTCTATTCCCCAGCCTCGAGATGATTTTAGCCAGAGATGTAACTGAGTTCTTCCCTTATGCATTCCAGCTGCTGGCTCAACTTGTTGAGTTACATAGTCCCCCAATCTCCCAAAATTACATGCAAATTTTTGAGATTCTCTTGTCGCCTGATTCTTGGAAAAAATCTGGTAATGTTCCAGCACTTGTTCGCTTGCTTCAGGCCTTCCTTCAAAAGGCTCCCCACGAGCTTAACCAGGAGGGAAGGTTGGCTCAAGTGTTGGGGATATTCAACAAGCTTGTTTCATCTCCTAGCACAGATGAACAAGGATTTTATGTGCTTAATACAATTATTGAGAATCTTGGGTATGATGTTATTGCACCCTACATGGGCCACATTTGGGCTTCCCTGTTCTCGCGACTGCAAAATAAAAGAACTGTGAAGTTTGTCAAGTCGTTTCTTATATTCATGTCTCTTTTTCTGGTCAAACACGGTTCCCAAAACCTGGTTGATTCAATGAATACCGTGCAGCCCAATATATTTCTTGTGATCTTGGAGCAATTTTGGATACCGAATCTGAGGATGATCACAGGTTCCATTGAGCTGAAGTTGACATCTGTTGCTTCAACCAGACTGATTTGCGAATGTCAAGCACTGTTGGATCCATCAGTTGGTACACTCTGGGGGAAAATGTTGGACAGCATTGTTACCCTTCTTTCTAAGCCGGAGCAGGACAGAGTTGAAGAGGAACCTGATGTTCCAGATTTTGCTGACAATGAGGGTTATGGTGCTACTTTTGTACATCTATACAATGCTGGGAAGAAAGAGGAGGATCCTTTAAAGGATATTAGGGATCCCAAGCAATTTTTGATGGCTTCATTGGCAAATCTTTCCGCTCTTTCCCCTGGGAGGTACCCCCAAGTGATCAGTGGAAATCTTGATCCCACAAGTCAGACAGCCTTGCTTCAGCTTTGCAGCTCCTATAATGTCGCAATCGTTTGAGGAAGTAGCTATCTCAAGTACGTTTTTTTGTCTTTGCTTTGAAATGGAGTACTGAATTTTTATTATTCTTTTCTATGAATGCTTGCTTATCGACTACAGACCAAATAAATTAATTAAAGTAACTATTTTTTGAGTGGCAATTACCAAATCAGAATCAGATGAAGTCCAGAGTTTGATTTTTGAGCAAAGGGCAAAGGATTGGTTTGACTTTGGAGAATGTAACACTCCCTATGGTGGGATGAGAGTGGATGAATTGTCAATTCTGCGTAGTACAACTGGTGAACGACACTACTTGTTATTTGACATCTATTGACATCCATTTTAGAACAGTGCTATCTCTAGAATTTCAATGTTGCCCTTCCATCATCTAATCCAAAATTTGTCAAGAGGACTTTAAATCTGTATTTTTGGACATCTAGTAATTTGTGTGTAGAAGTGTGTGTTGTATTGTATTGCTTGTGATCTTTAGATGCTTGGATGTTGCTCTTCTGGCTCTTATCTTGAAGTTTTCAAGATGACCCTGAGTCATAGTATTTATGAGGCGTATGTTCTCTGTTGCAACTTGCACCTGGCCCTTAAGTTAATCAGAGAGGGATGGAGAGAGTGGCCAATTAAGGAGTGAGTTTTTGGCAAGAAAGGGGAAAGCTTGTCCCAATGGAGAAAAGGTAGCTGGTTTGTATTGGACCATTGGTAGAAACTCTGCTTGTAGTTTTCTTTTTCAGACTAATCTGGGTCCTTCCTAGAATCGTGCTCACTCGAAGTAATTTTAACAATTACATTCTCATGGGTGGTGTGTTTATTTTTCTGGTCATGGAAGGGAGAACTAGATAACTTGTATACCTTAATTGTTGGGCTGTTTCTGTTTCATATCTGAGCTTTACATGCCCTTCTTCTGTTCTCAAAAACTGGCTAAATCTGGGTCGTTCCTAGAATCATGCTCACTAGAAGTAGTTTTAACAATTACATTCTCAAGGGTGGTGTGGTTATTTTTCTGGTGCGTGGAAGGGAAAACTAGATAACTTGTATACCTTAATTGTTGGGCTGTTTCTGTTTCATATCTGGGCTTTACATGCCTTCTTCTGTTCTCAAAAACTGGCTAGCTCTGTATTTTAGTATGCCATATAGTTGTGACTTTCCTGTTTCTGACGGATGCTCTGAATCTGATAAGCCATGTGCAATTGTGTGGTTATTATGTAATTGGACAGTTATTATTTGGACATTCTAGGATGTATTAGAAAGTTAAAAATGATTTAATGCTAGCCTGCTAATGTTTGTAACATAGACCATGCTGCTTGCACCCCAATAGAGTTTTTTTTGGTTACCTTTATGGATAGGGGTAGGGGAAGGGAAGCTACACATCTCAGCAGTTAGATTTGAACCTAGATATCAAACCTAGTAAGGTAGTGCTTCATCCACTAGACCTTTCCTTGCCTCATCCACTTCGCAACAGTTAAACTTAGAAACTACATATCAAACCTAGTAAGGTAGTGCTTCATACCCTAGCCTTCCCTTTTTATAAAGATTTACATTACTTGATTTCCAACCTTGAAAACCGAGATTACAACCAAAATAAAATTTTGATCTCGAATTGTCAAGTAAACAATATTTAAGGAGTACATGGCTACATGCTATGGGGAGTCTGGCACCTGGGGGAGGGCTAGAGAGAGATGGAGATAGGGACCAATAAGGAGGGGGATGGCGGACCATGAAGGAAGAGAGAGGTTCAGGGAGACAAGAAACTAGGAAGAGAAAAGCAGGGTCCCATGGGTGAAGACTGAAGAGGTAGTGGGATTGTATAGGTTGAATATTGGTGTGACCAATTTAGGTAGGTATTGTGATATTGTGTTATATTCTATATTGAATTTTTCTTGTTTTGTATGTTCCAGAGTTATCGGGGTCATCCTGGAATCACCCTCACTGAGTCGCTGGGTAATTGTTGGAAAATTACATCCCTTTATAATGGGGCCCAGTTTCTTTTTGCTGTTCCTCTTTACCTTGATATGCGGGTGTTTTATGTGTAATTTTCACTTGACTTGAGTTTAAATCCTTGAGAGGAACCAACTCACAAGTGATGACATAACTTGATTTTGTAGTTGCTTCATCTTTCCAGTTTCATAGCTAATTCTGGTGCTTGCGTGCCGTTCTTCTGTCCAAATGCGGGTAGCTCTAGTGCTTTACTATGCCAACACTCTTGTGACTATGCTAGTTATGTCGGAACCTCTAATTAGCCCTTTTGAGTTGTGTATTTCTTATTCTGTGTGGAAGAGGTAAAATTACTTGGACTGTGTAGTAGTGATAAAGAGTATTTTGTTTTGGATTGGTTTTGTACTATGGCTGCCCTACCAGATGAGCATGCAAAAAATTCTGATGGGATGTCCACTAAGAATTGGGTTTATGAGTTTATACTTGGGTGGAATTGGGAACAATCTTACTTCTGGGCTTGTGGTCTCCTTTTCGGTCCGGTAAGTTGGGGTTCCGCTGGAAAAAGAATTGGGTTTACGAGTTTATTATATACCTAATGAATACTTGTGGGCAGCTCTGTGGAAGGTGCTTTCTCATAGGCCATAGCTATAGTAACTTGACCCTGTGATATAAAATTTCAAGTTAGAGCTATTGAAGAAATGAATTCTGGCCATTTATATGCATATTTTCTTTTATGTATTTTCTAATGGATGATTGAGATGTTTTCCTTCGAGCTACGCTCTTGGATTTATTGCTGAGGGATAGCGGACTGCTTATATGGTTGTGCCCAGAGGTCATTAGGTGCTCTAAGACTCTACAAACCTTACAAATTACATCAACTGATTAGTAGTATAAGCAAATAAGAGGGGGTGGATTGTTTGAATTACTTGTCTTCCTTGTTATGTATTCTACAATCAATTATTATTCAACCACAAACACTGTTTTTTTTATCTTCTTCAACCACAAACACTTATACACATACTTGACACACACTCACATCTTTTGATGGGGCCCACACACACTGTAGGTGTAGTGCCCCAATGTGGATGTGAGTGGGTTTGTTTGTGGTTGTAGAATGATTGATTCTACAATTGAGGCTATATATGACACCTATTTTTACATTGTTGCAGGTTTTGTGGAGCACAATAACCGCGTTTCACCAGCTATGGGGAATACTGAGATTTGTCATCAAGTGAGGGCACAATTCATCATCAAGTGGGGGTACAAGCACTTGATGGCCGTTTTTTTGGTGGTCACAGTTTTGCGGAGTCTTGTTAGCATGCATTTGTGAGGAGTTTTTGTCTACTACATTCTTACATGTAGTTCAAGCGGGTCTCATGTCTCCTTGGCTCTCAGTTCTTATGGTAACAGTGAGTCAGGGACTTCACATTATTGCATGGAAATTCCGCGCTGCAGGAAACCGATAGGGTAGTCATTTTGAGTCCCATTTCTGTATGCATTTGCAAAGCATGTTAGCGTTGTGGTTGTTTGTGTTGTGGTGTGAACTTCGCATCCTCCCTTTTGGTTGTTTAAGTTCCCCTTTTACTGCTTTGTTGTTATGTTGAGGTTTATTGTGTCAACAAGAAAGAAAGAAAAAACTGTTTTGACTTCGATGGTGTCAAATTTTTAGAGCATTGTGAAAATTAATACTATCTGATGGGAATCCTCCTTATCTTTGTCATGTATCCCATGCACTTGTAGTTTTGTTTGGGCTTGCTAGAGGGAGCTACACATCTATGTTGGGGAGGGGGTGTATGGTTGGTGGATATAAACTTATTCATGGTTCCGTGCAATTTTAGCCGTCGACAATTTGGATAAAAAACAATCTATTAACGCTTATCTATTATCCGATAATAGATAATTTTTAATTTGGATCGTCCAAAACACTTTTGGACAATTGAAATTGAGCTCCGTAAATCTTATTCACGACTTTTCTCTCATGTTTGGTGACGCAGTAAGTTACTTGTCCAAACAGCAGGAAAAGGTATTGAGAGGGCAAGGGGTAGTAATTCAATGAAATGTAAGGGCTAAATCCCGGACATACATGGAACAATATATTTTGCTTGTTACTACCAAACAGCCATAATGCAAAGATCTAAAATGAAGAATGTCAAAAGGGGCTCCAAAAAATCCTTATTTTGCCTAATTTCTTTTGTCTTCCTAACTTCCATTCACGAGGCGAAGGATAATGAAAATAATGTCAAATTGGTTCGGATATTGTTTTATATTTCATGGATATTAATACACTTTCACAAATGTCTATACATCTTTTTTGGATATTAATGCACAATTTTTTTTAATCAATCTAGTTTAACAGTTTAGATAATTAAAAATGGCTTTGGCCCGAGCCTTTAGGGAAAACCTGCAAGTGGGGTAGCCACCTCCGTGGAGAGGTGTTCAGCCCCATGACAACTAGTAATAACTATCGTAACATTCTACGTACAACAAAAAAATAATTTAAGATCTTGCTATTTGAAAAATATTTCGAAATAAAGTGATTTTGGCACTCCACATTTCACTCCATTTTTTGTCTTTATCTTATGTAAAATTACCAAATTACTCTTTATCTTGTAAGTATTTTTTTTTGTTTTGTCAACAGATTGTTAGACCCTGTTCGTTTTGGGATTTTAGATTTGAATTCGTAGGTAATGAGTATAGATAAAAATAGAGTACTGATTGAAAATATAGATAATGATTGGAAAGAGATAGAAAAATGTGAGTAATAATTGGAGAGTAATAGAATAATGATTAGAATTGAAAATCCAAAATTCTTAAACAAATGGAGTCTTAGTGTTCATTCACTTCAAAAAGTATTATTGTTATTTCAATAGAAAAAAAGATAAAAAATGAAGTATCATCAACTTATATATGTGAAGCTGTGAAGCGCTAAAATCAATTTCCTATTTCAAACAGTACATAATTTACACGAACAGATGGAGTTTTTGATACTCCTAGTCCTGGTTTTGAACTTTCATAAACCCCAAATGCCCTGGAAGGGAAAACCCATAAACCCCTCACAATTTGCCTAAACCCTCCTCCTTCACCTTCAAACCTCCTCCACCATGAGGCCACCGCGCATGACCACCGCACCAGCCTCCATAAAACACGAAAACCAAGACCACCACCACCACGAACACGACACGGGAGCAACCTTTACACCCACCACCGACATCTGCCAACAACTCCTCGACCGTTACAACAAGTCCTCCGCCCCTCAACACCGCCACCTCATCGCCACCGCCGCCGCCACCCGCTCCCTCCTTCTCTCCTCCTCCCTCCCCCTAAACCCCCTCTCCTACTTCGCAGCCTCCGTCGCCACCCTCGCCGACTCTGAGCTAACCCTAGACGCCGACGTGCTCTCCGCCCTCACGGCCTTTCTCGCCATCGTTCTCCCGCTCGTGCCGGAGAATGCAATCGTGCCGTCCAAGGCGGCTGAGGCGGTGGGGGTCCTCGTGGGGGTGGCAGAGGGGAGGAGCGACGCAGTGTCGAACGCGAGTGCTAGGGCTGTGGTCAAGTGTTTGGGGGTTTTATTAGGGTTTTGCAATTTGGAGGAGTGGAATTCGGTTAAATTAGGGTTTGAGACTCTTCTTAAGTTCTCGATTGATAGGCGTCCAAAGGTATTGGTTAATATGGATATATATTTTCAGCACATAGTAGTTGTATTTTTTTGAATTCACATTGACAATGCTGTCAGCCTGTCATTGGGCATTCAGAATTTTTCGCATCACAGCCGTGCCAACATAACTCACGGTTCCGTACCTCACTGGGTCCTTCTTTTGAAAGCTCAGAAAAAGACAAAAAAAACATAGGAGTAATTCGATACATTTTTTACGCTTTTCAATATATACTGTTATATATTTCAATACACTTTTTAAACCTTCACGACAGCCCACCATTGGGCTGTTTTTAGCATTCTCCTAACTTATTTAAAGGTTACTTAAACCCTATACCTGGTACGATAATTTATTCAGGGTTTGATTTGCTTGAATTTTGATGAATTTTATCACTTCTGTAGTTTTGTTTGCAAATTGTTTTGTGATTGCTGTTTGAATTTGAAATGTTTAGAAATGTATATCTTTGGCTCTCATGATTTGCATTGTTAGTAAAACGAATGGGTTATGATTAAAATGAAGAAATTCCATCATTGCAGGTTCGGAAATGCGCTCAAGATTGTGTTGTTCAGGTCTTTAAGTCTCTAAATTCACATGCTGTCACAAGCAAGGCCAGTAAATTGGTACTCTCTTTGTTCAAAGGCTGTATGCCATATGCAGTTAAGATAAGTGCTTCCGGAGACACGGATGCATCCAAAGATGAGATATTGTCGAAACCGGAGCACCTAGATGTTGTTCACATGCTTACTCTACTGAAACTTATTCTTCCATATCTCTCTGTCAATGTGAGTTTGAAAATAACTTCTCAACTGCACAAAGTCATGAATTCCCACTTCTCAGCATTGACAAGGCACATTTTTGGTGTTATTAAAGCCGTTTTTGAAACTTCACAAGGTGAAGTAGTAATCCTAGTGGCAGAGAACATTATTAAATCCCTTGAATCTTATATATCCTCGGGGGAAAAGAACCCCACTGACACTGTTTTGTATGCGGCAACCTTGTTAAGAAGTGCGCTTGACAAACTACAAGCTGGGGAAGCAAGCAAATGGATCCTCAATCTTCCCTTGATATTTGGCTCCATAGCAGGTATGCTCTCATGTTGGTAAAAGTTTTAACCTAATAATAATTACTGCTTTATTGACATCATAAGCATCAGTAAAGCTGCAATGATAACTTGTAAGCATGTTTTTGATTGTTACTCTGCCTTTTGTGCTAGATTTTTTATATGGGAGAAGAATGAGAAGTGGATTACAAGTAGATTGACCTTAGAATACCTCTTATAGAACAATCAAAAAATAGAGGATATAAGGAGATGGATCTAAATCGGGATATGGAGCACAATGATCTGCCATATAATTTTTAGATTTCATTTGATATTGTTTTATATTCATGAAAGACGTAGATTCTTATGCATTCCAACAAAATAGAGTTGAACCAAACTACTGAGCCATGAAATTCTTAGACTGTTTTTTTTGAACGGCATTCTTAGACAAAGTAGTCCACTTATGAAGCCCACTCTATAAAACTATATGTAAAATATTGACAGACAGATCATCCTATTCTCCATGCATTAATTGGCCCCTATTGGAAGCCCCATCTGCCCATGCATTAATAGTTGATCTTCTGGTTTTGCCTCCTCCTCCTCCGACTCCGATAATGGTTTTACGTCATGAACTGATAGTTTCAATCTGCTTGTTTCATAGAAGCTTCTCGTTTGGGAGCACCGGGAGGAGCGTTTGGGAAAAACTTAGACAGATAAACATGTAATATAAGATAATGTTATAGTTTGTAAGGCCTATCAATTGTGAATATTGTTTTAGAGTGTAGTAGTAAAATTATGTTTATAACAAGTACTTAAGCAAGATTATCGTCCGAGTTTTTGGCTTTTCTTCATTTACTTTTGATAAGGGGCAAAAAGTTGTCCAAACCTTGGGAGACTTGGAAGGGGCCTTGAAGAACTAGAGCAGGAGCTAGGGCCTTCATATCTTTTCAGACAAGGGGTGCAAACCTTGGGAGACTCGATAAGTGGGCCTGCCGAATTGTTTCTTTTGAGAATATATAGTGCCATGCCTTTTGCCTGCAGTTGTGGGTTGTGGTCCTTGTGGAAGAGGTGGTTTTCTTTCCGTGTGTGTCGGGGGTTGTTGCTTTTTTGATAGTGTTAGCTCCTTTGGCCTCTCCCTTTGGTAATTTGCTTTGGTGGTGAAATGGAGGTGTTAGCATTGCTTTGTTTTTGTTGACCCAGGGTTCTAGGTAGCCTTTGATTGGAGGCGACATGGAGGTTTTAGTTTGGGTTTATAACTTTTTTTTTCCAAATTTGCCTTGGGGTATGCCCTTTTTACTAATGTAGTGATCTATCTGCTTATATTTGCTTTGCTTTTCAGAAAAAAAAATCCTCTACCTAAGCCAGAGTCCAGAATGCTCACTTGTACAAGTTTGGCTTAGAGTCAAATACCATGCCTTCTGATATGAGGGCACCATCTCAGATGATCATCAACCCAAACATTCAAGTTGCTTCGCCTCCCCCCTTTGGGTTATAATTCAGGAATTTTCCATTGTCATCCATGTCAAAAATGTACTTTTGGAAATCAATATTTCCTCAACACAACTGTACTTTTTGAGATAATTTTTCGACAAGGCTTTTGATTCTTTATCAATCAGTAGTCAATCAAAATACACTCTTGCCTTTTTTGGCACTGGAGTTTTGAATCAAAATCCTTCACTTGATTCTTATCACATCCACAAAGTTAAAAATATTTTTCTCCCATTATATTATCTATGTGAATTGCCTTTCTACGAGTCAAATGCCAGGATTTAAAATTCGGCTGAGTCTTCTCAATCGGGTTTGTATCGGTTGTTGGCTACTCTGGTTCAGATACACCCTGGTATCGCTTCCATTGTGTGCCAGATTGAAACGGAAATCCTGAGGCAAACCGGGCCCATTCACCAATGATCAATTTGAATCTTCGAGTGACTGGCCTACTTGCATGCTTAATATTCACCAAAGTGGTTAAGCGTGCAAGCTGGCCAGAGAATCTTTGCCGTTGGGCTACCTTTTATATTTGCTGGAGCCCTTGTACTTTATAAGTAGGGTCGATTGGGATAAGGATGCACTTTGGGGTAATTTTATACTGTGTTGGGGACACTTGTTTTTTCCTTTCAAACTGATGTGGGAGTGAAGAGTTTGACATTACTATTCAAATTACTTGAAGATTTGGAATTTTTAGCATTGAAACAAATGTTTTATTTCGTTAACAGTAACTTGGTTCTCATCAAACACTCAAAACATGTATTCAACAGGTCACAATATTGATTAAATTGCGAAACTTAAGACTAGTATAGGCCAAAAACATGCACAATCGAGTCTTATGGGGTTGTTAATGTTTTTAGAAAATCCATGACCTTACACCTGATACCCGCAGGGTATTGATACTCCTGCCACCGTTACGTGTCCCGATACTGTTATTTGGTTATATGATACAGTTCAATTCCTTGCAATCAAACTTAACAGGTGTTGCCTTTTGGTGTTCTCCGAGGATCAAAAAAAAAAAAAAAACTTAACAGGTGTTAAAATGCTAATTTTTGTGTGCATGTTAGGTACATACAGGCAATTACTTATTATGATTGCCAACTAATGGATTATAGCTACTAACGGTGGATGCATTTCTGTATGTCGTTACTGTTTAGTGTGTGTTGTTATTAATCCCATTTACTATTAAATGACAATTTGCTTCCACTTTCAATCTTCACAAGTTGTTCTTCTATTCGTACTGACGTGGACATAATTAACTTTGCTATGCATTTTTAGGTCTTTTGACTTCTGAGGCTAGTACTGCTGCGCAAGCTTCAGATATTTTGAAAGAGTTGATTAACTCCCATATCAGTGGAAACTTATTGACAATTGATAACAAGTCAGTTGATGATGAAGTTTTGTGTAAAATGGCAGCAAATGCAATAAAATCCATATGTGTTATCTTTGAAAATGAGCTCAGCAGCTGTGGTGGAATTCCAAATGAGCATATTTTGTCAGTGATGTCTGTTTTGTTCCACAAACTTGGTATGTGATTTTCTTCAACTATTACTGCATATGCTAAAATGTATCCTAGTGTGCCGAAATCTTCTTCCACATCCTGCTTAGTTTTTTAAATGTTGGCATCTTGATCTATCTCTTTAAATGTTTGACACATTCAAACTCATATAATCAAATACTATTTCTGCTGATGAACTGCTTTGGGCTTTTAGTCATTTTGTTTAATGTGCCGAAATGGGTTTTTTAGTCAACCAAATTCCCTCTGCATCCAGACAATCGTTCTTAGGCTACATTAAACTTCTGTGAGGCTGGCCTCCTTGTTCTGTACCCTCAGCTCAGGCTGACCTAATTGTTGAATTTACCATATTTGATCTCCACAGAAGTATTTGTTTACCTACTTTATCTCCATGTCTTGCCACCATGTCAACGAGGTCGCAACACATTTCCTGTATTGGACTTAATCTCATGTGGTTAAAGTTGAAGTCAAATTTCTATGGCTGTAATTCCGTGTCTGTTAAATGATTTTTGATGGACACAAGTGTTAAGTGTTTCTACTCAATTAAAAGAATGAAAGGGTATTCCTAAGTTTTATCCAGGCCCTTGGATTTTCAAAAAGAAAACGGTGAGTTTCAGTCCGAATAATTATATAGATCATGAATCTTTCACTAGTAGCACTGAGTTCATAATGGCTCTGCTCTTCTTGCAATCTAAAATCTACATACAAGATCGTTCGTCAAGTAGACTAGGTGAGCTTTAATACTACAGCAGCTGGGCAGTCTTGAAAGTTCTCCCAAAGGCTGACCAAGAAGATGAACTCGATTCCGTGCGGCTAACCATGACTTATCTGTGTGTTAATTGGTTGCCCAAAGAATGAGAGACATGTTTGCAGAGGAATTTACTCAAAAATAGTTATATGCTAAAAAAATGTCTCATGATAGAGAGCCCAGTACTACAATTGCAACTCGTCTTCTCTGGAATTTAACCTTTCAAATGTTTCTAGAGTGCATACGTTTGATGTTGTCTGCTAAAGAACACAAACCTCATCTTACAGACGAAGTTGTGCTTTCTTTTGCAAATGTCCATACAACTTTTTAATGTGTCAACGCATCTTTGACTCCATATAGGGCAGAAAACTGGTAAGCGTTGAAACTTAACGCATGATTGTAAAGTTGAAGTAGAAAAACCTTCATTTGTGGATTGGAATTTATGTGTATGCCCTCGTTCATCTTTAGTAACAGTTCTTATTGTTGAAGGAAGTTCTGCGGGTTTCCTGCCCTAGGTTGGATGAGGAATTTCAAATTTTCAGATATCGAAGATGAACATTTTGTATGGCTACAAATGATATTCTTTTAAATTAGATAGTTGAAAAGCAAAGATCAGATGGCCAACATGCCAGTACTATGGTACATAATTTTGTTGTCTGACTGAAAACTTGTTTTGGATGAGAAAATCTGAATCTGTTGGATGGATAATAATTTAGTCGTGTCCTAGTCAGTTGCATGCAGTGAACAATGCTGTCTATGTTAACCTGTCATTGCTTAATGCATGTGCATAGTCGAAGTTGATTGGTGCACAAGGAGCATATCATATGTTACTTCAATCTTGGTTTCCTTTTACACATTCTGCTGCTTGTACACGTACTCCCATGCCGTAAGCCAAAGTTTTTATCATAAGAGAGCTTTACTCGAGTCATCACTCCAAGAATCACTTACTACAGATTCTTTTGTCACTTGTCTGTATGATCTATAATTTGGTTGCTAGCTTTGGTGGCTTCCTGACAAATGCTTTGCTATGGGCTTAACTTCATTTCATTATTGTGAATCTGTGGTTGTAGGTGAGATCTCATACTTGTATATGAAGGATACGATACTGAAACTTGGTGACATGATGAAACTTGCTTGTCAGAGTAAGTTTGACACCAAACATGTGAGTTTTACTGAAGATTCTCTAATTTGTGGCTTTGCTGATTTATACTCATTACGAAAAGGAGGGGGGGATTTATTTTCTAGGGTGCAATCATAGGATGAGGTGGGAGAGGGAATGAAGTAAGCAAGCTGATTTATACTCATTACGAGTTCAACCCACGATTTTGACAATGCCAGGCTGGTTACCTTATCAAGTTGCCGTCTGGTGGCTGGCCAACTCAGTCAACTTTGCACTTCTACTGCTGGTCCTCAATTTTCACAATCGTCGTAGATCAAACTGGAGCCTTGTTAATTACTTCTTTTTGCTTGTCCTATTTGCCACGCAGCTGCCCTATAAAACAACTACAGCCCCATGATTGATCGTGTTAACTGTTAAAGCATCCAATTGGCAATGAGCGGAGAGGCGGCCCAGGCTCATAGACTAGTTTTTGGAGGTTATAATTAACTAATGTGGGACAAGCCCTAACACTTCCCTACACGTGCGACCCCTAACCCGCACATGGAGAGGTAAACAAAGGATCAATAACATAGGAATCAAAACAAAACAAGGTGTGCTTAAGGCACAAACTATGGGGATCCATATCAAATTACCAATTGTCCAAAAGCTTAGGTTGTTAGGAAATGGGTCCAACAATGTATATTAAGCTATTCAACAACTTCCCTCACGTGCAATCGTGTCTTGCTGGTGGAGATGCAAACATCCATACATACTGCGCAAGAATGCAAAAAGGAGAAACATCATGCAAACGGTGACAAATGCAAATGGAGAGACTTGAACCCAAGACCGCTCGCTATGGGAGGTCTGATATCATGTCAAATCATCTAACTCAAAATCAATTGGCAATCAGTGGAGGCCTAGGCTCATATACTAGTTTTTGGAGGTTATAATTAACCAATGTGGGACAAGCTCTAACAGATAGCAATAACCCAAACAACTTTATAAAGGGACATACAACATCATCATTGAGACATACCCTATAACAATCTTAGTTTTCATCAAATCCATATCCTGAATTTAAACGGTTGTGTAAGCGTCAGGCTTCCAATTAGGGCATTCTACAGTTTAAAAGGATTGAGTGACAATGACTTCAATTTGGGATTCCACATATCCTAGTGTCTCCTTGATACTTTACCTCCCACCTTCTTGTGGGTATTGGATTCTGCCAAGCATCACTTTTTATGCTTTTTTATCCTTATTTTCTGAATTAGCTTTTGTAGAGTATAAAGTTTTTCCAAACACCCCACAATGTGTATTTCAGTTAGGGTTTGCAGTTTTCTTTTTTCTTTTTCCTTATATATAGGATTCCCTGATGTGTTTCTTTTGTCTTGGCTTCGGACTTCTATAATTTTGGCTTGATTATACTCTGGATGAGGTGATATTGTTCAAGTGATCGCTTCAAATGTGGGTAATCATCTTGTCTGTAGCAGCTAAATTGCAAATTGCAAACAAAGCAATATAGCTTGTTATCCTCTCTTGTCTGACACCAAATATCTGGATTGTGCTTCAATTTTATATTTCCTATTGTCTGTTTAAAAGGAACCTGGATGGAGTTAAACATATCTTTAATAGGAACTTTGCTTGACTGATAGTAATCAGTTTACTGGTTGTTTGGAAAATTTGTTTTGCTGGTGTTTTCTAGGCATTGATAGTCAACTTATATGCAACTCATGCAGCTTCAGGAATGTATTGGATCTGCTGTTATTGCAATAGGGCCAGAGAAGATACTTACCCTTGTGCCTATCAACCCTAATGCCGAAGATCTCACTTGTTCAAATGTGTGGTTGATACCTCTCTTGAGGGATTACGTAGTTGGATCATCCTTACAGTTCTTTATAGAGCATATTGTGCCACTTGCTGAATCCTTCCAGCAGGTTTCCGCTAAAGGTACCGGCTCAAACTATTTGGAACACTTTTTGTTTTAAATTCGGTTGCAGTTTGGTCAAGATGTTTTTGCTTTCGTTTTCTGTTCCGTACTGTCTTCTGAGGTGTTGGTCCGTTTTATCTAGTCTGTTCCAGTTTATCTATTTCATTTGGAGCTTAATTCTCTAGAGGTAATGGAACATGGGCCACCATGTAGAATGTTGATTTCTGTTATTTTGCCAAAAGTGTCTTACTCATACTTGAGGCAATGTTTGTGCAGCTGCTTTTGGCTCTTTAACATGGTAATTCGTGCTTTTGCAACTCCATACCGTTGTCATTTGCTCATCCTCTTCTTATCATCGCTGCATGCACCCATTTGTTCATGTAACTTCCCTGTTTTTTTCTTCTTTTGTCTGTTCTAATGATAGTAATAAATATTAGGGATTAGAATGACACTGAACTGGGGTCATGTACGGGCACTAGGAAAAGTCTATAGCCCCTCCTAAAATCTCTTATCCTCCAGACAGAAATCAAAGGTTCAATCTAGTATATCCCTTGTTTTATTTATCGGGTTCTATCCCTCCTTACTACTCAACCACTTCGTTTCCCTTCAAACACATCGCATAAAGGGGTTGTCACCAATGTTAGCCTCGCTATTGTGACTCAATCACTGGAGCCAGTAAAAACCAAAAATCAACTCTCTAACTGTTGATTGGCATCACAATGTGATGAAAGGTGGTTCACTTAATTCTTTTGCTATCTTCGCATACAACATCTGTAGGACCCATTTGTTTTTCCTTGATTATCACTTGTGAGATAGAATCAACATGATTTCATTGAAAATCTCCCACTGCTAACCTCCAATATAATCTTGTCCTCCCAACGCTCAATTACTTCAACTTGTAAAGCATTATTTTCCACTGCTTCTAACAGCTAGTCTTTAATTAGCTTGGTGAATAGGGATCCAAATTTAAACCCTTTTTATAGTACTTGTGTACTCTAATCAAATTGTTGTAACTTTATGAGGAGGATCCAGGTCCAGTCAAAGTCCGAAATAAGAGGTGCGCCAAGAACCTTCTCAAAAACCCCAACTCATGGCAATAAACTCTTGTATTCCTTTAGCTATGGGGATGGATACCATGCTAAAACCTTTAGGAAAACTTTGATGTCATGGAAGGCTTATCAGATAAATTTGGCTTTTCGATATTTGGTTTCCTTTTGCTCTTCAGATGCCGTTGTTGTATATTTTCTGATAGTGTAGAGCGGTTTGATTGTAATACTTGTCTCTTTATATTTTTCTTCGCTTTCTGGACTTCTTGTCTTCCGATGCATTCTCTTGCATTGTCTCCTTCATTTTGGAGCACAACTTCTTGTTGATGTAATTATATGTACAGAAGGCGAGAGTTGTGCGTGCGTAGCGTATGGTATGCTGTTTTGTATGTCCTTCGGTTCCATTGTGTCTACTTCTAACACTTTACTGATTTTGTAGTATTCTGGAGACACTATTTTATTGTGATTTCTTTTGCCAAGGCTTTCATAGTAAGTCTATAGTTTTTGAGGGGGGACAATTTCCTGGTTGTTCATTGTGAGACAATCTCTGCACAGGATTGTTGTCACGAGTTGGACTCCATAAGGAAATGCCGCAACTGCTTCGCAAATAGTTTCTAATGAGCTTGTTGGCTTCGGAAACTTACGTTTGAGTCTTTGTAAAAGCATAGAAGAGAGGGGAATGAAACCTATTTTAATCATATAGTTTCAATTTATTTATTCTTTCAACTTTCCACTGAGTTATGTTCATATGTCTTCTGTGATGGTACACTATGTAAGAGCTTGCAGTAGTTGAGTTTTGTTAATCATGGAATTGGAATTTTCGTCTTTCTGTTTTTGTATTAGCTAAAAAGTCGGCAAGTAGAAAAGATCTGCAGGCTTATGCATGTGGCTGTTGGGGACTCTTACCTGCCTTCTGTCGCCATCCAACTGATACATACCAAAATTTTGGATCTCTAGTGAAGCTTTTAATTCCTTCCATCACGAAGGACTCATATATGCTCCAAAATATAGCCATTGCTTTGCAGGTGTGCCTTCAAGCATTTACATCACTTATGCATTTGTTTGTTTTCTATTTTCTTAAATTTATCTTGAATGGTTTTTCTTCTTGATTTCCATTCTCTGGTATTTGTTCATATTTATCTCATGCCTAGCTTCGTAGGAACTTGTGAATCAAAATAGAAGTGTTCTTGGATCCAGTGTGAGTGCCGGACGGTTTGCAGCGCCTCCAAAGACGTCTGAAATCGAGTCTGGAAGTAAATCTTATTCAAAGAAAAAAGCAAGCAGAAACATCAAGGTTTTGGCGTCATGCTCTGAGGAGTTGCTTCAGGCTTTGGTTGATGTCTTTTTTGGGTCAACCCCAGAGCGGCGCGCTTATTTGAAGGTTTCATCTAGTACTTTTCTCCTTCTATGGTGTGACATGGTTGATGAGTCAGTTCTTTCTTACTTTTTTTATGATTGAATCCTATGCTTTTCTGATTCCCAGTTCTCATGGTTATCATTTACAGGTCTCCTCTATTTAGATTGAGTGATTTATCCAATGATTGATGTCCCTTCACATGCTTTTCTTCGACACTCCTTTTAATTTGTCATATTTTAAACTGTATAAAGTGCTGCTAGATCGTTATTTCAAAGTGGGGTATGGTGGTACTTTTTTTATTTGAAAGTAAGCTAAATTTCTGTTTCTTGGATTAAACAGTTGGACTATGAAATGTGTATAATGCTAATGAGCTTTAGATTTCATAGATACTTTTGCGAAGTTTAATCAGTGATTTTCATCTGGTGCAATTCTTCCTACTGCTGGTAGCCCAGCTATTCCAAAATCTTCTCATATGCATAGTACATAAAAATCACAACACATGTTAGTTCAAGATAGGCCCGCCAAAGTGATACTTATTTGCTGGCAGCATATTGGTCTGCAGACTCGCCATTGTATTAACAAGAAATTGACCCCTTTTTCATTTGTTAATGGCAGGATACCATCACATGCTTAGCATCTATCACTGATTCTTCGGTTACGGAAAGGATTTTCATATCCTTACTGGAAAAATATCAGCTCATAAATGATTTAGATGAATCTGGAAAGCAAGTGAGTCGTACAGATGATTTGCGTGTTCAACAACAGGGCAACTTTACTGATAGTGAAAAAGAAGCAAAAAGGTAATAAGTTTATTGTGGGTGCTTTTTATTTTTTCTTCTTTGTTTATTTTCTTCTATAAAAAAAACTTAGTCATCGAACAGCTGGTACAGATGGACACATGCATGGGTACAGATTTTTTTAACAATCATATATGTTCACGACTTAAATACGACAAATAATTGTGTTTTACATGTCTTTTACTTGCAATTATATCAATACAACAGTCACAAACTACCATTACAGTGGGAAATTTTCCTAGACCCTTTTCTAGTATTAAAAAAATACTTAAGCAACTTGACCTACCAAATCACGTTGATTAAACACATACCACTTCAGTCATCCACTAGGCTCTGCTCGCCATCTCTCATTCTCGATGGAATGGATCTCCGATCTGGGTGAGAAAATATACATCCCATGATTAGTGGGAAGTTGTATTGGTCTTACAATTTACTCCCTGTTTTCGATTACTATACTTTTGTTGCTTCACTAACTTCCTAAAATGTTGTTTGAACTCCACTATGTTGAAAAAGCCTGACATAGAGTCCGTATGATGTCCCAGTGCGGGTTGAGCTCCCCTCCATACAACAACTCTCCGTACTCCTTACCCAACTTGTGGACAGGTTATCCAAACCATGCATCCAGCAGAGCTTGCTCTAATGCATTCCTGCAAAAATCCGCTTAATTGGACATCTATAGAGACCTGAATAATGCACGCGGTTTGATAAAGTGGACGTGTAAGACAATTATTTTTCTGTCCCATTTTTATACACGAAATATCTGATCAAGCTGATTTTTTATTAAAATGTTATACTGTACGGTGTCTATGGGATAAACGGTTCAGATTATTGTTTTGAACTCGGGGCACGACCCATAATTGATGTATGGAGGAATATGGAGAGATGATGGTATGGGGGGAGCTCATCGTGTCCTCCAAGATAAATATAACTTCTGACGGGCCGTGTGCCTTTTGTCTAACACGGGGATATGTGTGTTTGAGTGGCAGACCCATAATCAAGTGTCTTGACATGGATAGCATGCAAAAAGATAAAAGCATAAGTTTGAGTCTTGTTTTCTCTTAAGTTATTCTGTTGATTATTTTTGTCTCTCATCAATTTTATCTTGTTCTGTTATGATTTTTTTGAGTATATATTTATTCATTAACCCTCAAGAAACTTTTTATTTAGCTTTCAATGTCAGTTCAAAACTCTTATGCTTTAGATGAACAGTTTTTTTAATTTTATTTTTTATTTTTTATAATTTTAATCTGCCTAAGCTAATAACTGGTTTTGATATCTTTTTTTTTCATATCCGTAGTGGCTTATGTACATCTATGTGGTTCTCATATTGACTTGGTATTCTCCTAGTATGCAGGTAACCTCTTGAATAGTTTTATTTTGGGGGTCAGCCAAAAAGGAATTTTACAAGGAAAGAGTGTATAGATAATACACAATGCAAGGGGGACTAGAAGTCTATCAAGAAAGGGGAAGAAAAATAACCGACAGTTACATAGCACACTGCTTTCCAATCTCTACTCTAATAGAAAATTATCATCTTGAAACTAGATGATGTTGGAGCCAAAAAGGAGGGGGGAGATTCAAAGAAAAGAAGCCAACTATAACCTATAACCCTTGTTAAGAGCATGACATAGCATAGAAAGAAAGGGAACCAAATTTCAGAGAAAGTCCATAACCTGTAGGAGGGCTGACATAACTGATCCATTTACCAATCGCTAAATAGATTCAATTATTTGTGTGAGTGAGCTTGACTTCTGTTTTTGCAAGCCTAGTGCGATACTGCGATACAAATTGCCCTTACACAGTTAACGAAATGATATATTGCTAGCACTTATTATGTTGCAAGCAAATCGGAAATGCAAGAAATCTGCTGAAAGCCCTTGGTACTTGTCCTATTACTCACACTGATAGCTTCAGTTGTAGTTCACTGGGGAGGGGTGTCAAACTCTTAACCTTGAATAATGCCTGGTGCTGCCACCATTGGTCCTATAGTGCCCCTCAGTAAGGGTAAATTTGGCCTAACTTTTTAGGAGTTTTTTTGCAAGGTCGTTTTGGTTATTTTTTTCTTAAGTTTTACCAGATTGGGGTATAATTTTTACATCACATTGTTCGGGTTCGAAGAAAATACTGACATTTTGCATCTTTTTGGTGGTCTTATGAACTTTTTTCAACTTTGGTCTTCGGAAGAAAAATATGGTGTAAAAATCTGACCCAAATCTGGTAAAGATCAAGAGAAAACAACCAAAAAGACCGTGTAGAAAAGTCACATAAAGTTAGGCCAAACTCACCCTCATTCACATTAAAGAAGACCTCTTATAACTGTATATTCGCCTCAAGCTGGATTATAGGTTAAGAAGCACGTACAATTCTCAGAAGGTGGCTTGTGTCGTACACCCTCCACACTTTTCAGTCATTGCAGAACATGTATTGTTTTTACTTGTTTTCAAACTAGACATGCTTCGGACACTTGGAGACCGACTTCTGTCACGGGTTGAATACAAGTGCAAATGGTGTATTGAAGTTTTTTTATTATAAAAAATGTATTGTTTTCTTTTTTGATTAGTCATACTGTATATTTTGTCATCTGTAAATAAAAGTTGGTACATATAAACCCATAATATGGATGCAATATGTGGTCAAGCCTTAAAGTGTCTAGGTGTGCCACTTCGTGCATTATTTCAAAAATTGTAGTTTGTCATGTCATGTATAAATCAGGAATTTTCTCACTTGAGCTGTAAGTGATTTATCCACTTTCCTCCCTCTCCCATGCGTGAGTCCACGTTTGAGAGTGTAGGCTGGTGATACCATTGAAATGTCTGCACTTCACAAATCTTGTAGTTCTGGTAACCTATTAAAGAGGTTAATAACTCAGTGTTTCCTTTTGGATATTTGAGCTTTACTATTGTATAGGTGGTTATGTGAAAATATGAAAAGTCCCCACTGAAGCTGATTCAGAATTTGATGTACGGACAGTTTGTTCATGTTGTTTTTGTTGAATTTAATTTTGGTACAGGGGCCTGACAGTGGAACTAGGATCTTCTCTTGTTGAAGGAGCTAGTGAGGGTCTCATAACTTCAATTCTGAGCTTAATTAAACACACTTTGCAGGTATGTTCGTGATTAGAGGCACTGCAGGACTTGCTCATTATTATCGACAATGTTATTTGCTAGATTTAGTAAATCTGGCCAATGTGAAAAAACACTTGTCTGACTTTTGGTGTATAGGAAAGTAATGAGGACTGTCAGAGTGAAGCTTACAACACCTTGAGCAGGATGTTAGAGGTTTACATTCGTAATCTGATTTTTTTTTTTTTGGTCAAACGGAAATTCTGGCTGATCTGTCTGAGAATGAATCATACGTCTCAAGAAAAATGTTCAGTTTGATTAACCGTGTTGCAGGAGCATTCTTGGTTTCGTTCATCGCATGTCAATGAGCTGATGGATTTTCTACTTGGCTTGAAGCCTCCTGTTAACATCACAACACTTAGAAGTCGTTTTGCTTGCTTCCGGATATTGTTGGTTGACACACTACAGGTTCAAATCTTATTCCTTGGTGGAAATCATTTACAATGAACTGCATCATCCCATTATGTTTTGGATTCACATACTCTGCTGATATTCATTCTTTTTGTACTTGGAATTCACATGTACGAGACATGTAAGGCTTTGCTATGTATAGCTGGCCAATCCATATCTTCTCATCTGTAGATGATATTGGATGTGTAATAACAATTCCATTTGCTTTTCGCAGGGAAGTTTGGACGAGGAAAACTCAAAGGCTTTTCTTGTTCTCAACGAGGTTATAATCACAATAAAAGATGTAAGAGCTGCTTCAGAAATTCTGAAATATTAGTATGATTCTTTCAAATATTGATGTAAAAGCTGCTATGTGGGTGCGTGGTTGGTGTGTGTGTGAATCTTATTCTGAGAGTTTGTGCCCCATCTAGTTGGAGGATCTAAATTGTGTGGTGTCTGAAGATAATTATGACAACTAAGGCCTTTGTGTAAGCTAAAAGAAAGGTCTGTTTTCCGTGGTTAAGGAAAGAGTTTTTGAGCTGATAAGGTGTTTAGGTTTTCCAAAAAAAGAAAAAGAAGGATTTTTTAAGAAAGCATGGTTTCTGTAGTTTAATTCAGAAAACCACAGTACTTGCTGTGACCTATGAGATGGAAAAAGGACGTCAGCCTAGTTTGATGTTGAGTTGATAGGTATGTAAGTCGCACTCTTTCTTCTTTCTTTTTTTTCCCCCCCTTGTCATTATTGCATCAACTTGTTTCAAGGCTTTTTGGCTTTCTGCCTAGTTTGATGGTGAGTTGGTGCTTTTTGGGCCAAACAAAAAAGAAATGACCAAGTAGGGCACTGTGGAGAAGCTTTGACAGATGCTATGTGTTTGGTGCTTGAAGTTAAGGTCATTTTCTAGTTTTGGCAGCCGTATCAGGTTCTGTCCTACACATCGTGTTTGGCCTTTAACTGTTACGTGGTTTGCTATTTTGAACTTAGTGTTGCATATAAAATGTGTAAGCCATCTTTTGTTATCGAATTTGTTTGTGTGATATTCAGCGATGTATATTATTATATTTATAATTTGGTGTGTTTAAATTATTTGATTTCTTTTTTGTTCCAGTCCACTGAAGAAGCTAGAAAAGCAGCATATGATATGCTTATTGGCATAAATTCTGCCTTGCAAGAATCGCCCTTTGCTACTTCTGATGGGCCTTACCAAAAGCTTGTTAGCATGGTAGGTGCATCACTGACCTGCTTTGGCATAGCATGCATGCATTTAGCTTCATTATTTAAGGCAGTTTCTTATTTTGTGGTTCATGTGCTTCCTTGTGCTCCATATAATCACTAATTGGATACCAGTAACTGCTCATGTTTTGTATTTTTCTCTTAATTCTTAAATAATAGACAATGCTCACTTCTCAGGGTGGACCCCATAACGTTGAGTATATTGTACGCGAAGATATACTTGTGCATATAATCACACAAATACCAGAGAGTTGTACCTACGTTTAGAGTGATAGGTATTGGGTAGAGGGCTACTACTTGATGTTCCTGGCCACATTTGATTTTGGACCAGTAAAAGGTCACTATTCACGCCAGAGACATTGCCAAAGCTATGGGCTTTGGCTTTTTAGCGCTGAAACAAATGGTATTTGGCACGCTACTTGATTGGAACATCTACGGCATTCTTTTGATGATTTCTGAACTCAATTGTGTTTGCCCTAGATGAAAGGTGCAATGGGATTTGCAATCCCTGTTGCATTTCTATTTTCCTGTAGCTTAGCCACAGAATAAACAAAAATGTCTAATATGTGGATATGATTGAGATGGAACAGATCCAATTTGCTATAGAACTAGACGAAGCTTCTCCTCCCTGCCACCATGCTTGTTACCTTTTTGGTTAGGGGTCAAGTTGTGCAACTTGTAAAGAAGTTTCCTTCTAAGGGATCCAATGGCATAACCAAAATTGGATAATCAAAACTCGCTACCTCATCTTCTGGTTATCCATTTAAGAGATTGCTAATATATTAACTATGCTAACTCTCACAATGGACATTTTTAGTCTATAATCAAAAAACCATTTTTCGGAGGGGGGGGAGGGAGGGGGGGAGGGAGAGAGAGAGGGAGGGAGGGAGAGAGAGAGAGAGAAAGAGAGAGAGAGAGAGAGAGAGAGAGAGAGAGAGAGTTGTGAATAAATGTAAGTAGGTGGGTCCAATGATAGTTATGTGAGGAGAGAGAAAGGAAAGATTGAGAGTGTGGTCCCCATTAAATTTAGTTGTCCAAGGAGAAAAGGTTGATAGTTTTGCTTATCCAAAGGCCAAAATTTGGTTATTAGTTAAGGGGTTGCTAAGTTTGGTTAATGAGTCGTATTTTGGACCAACATTGCCACCTTTAAAATCTATTGGTTGTGGTTATGTCATTGGAGACCCTCTAAGGACTAGGGATTTTGTGCACCCTTGTAATTGCAGATATATCTTACGTACGAGCTATGTAGCACGGATACGGACATGAAACACGACAATTCTTAAAAAATGGGGATATGAACACGGCGGGGGACACGCCATGTGTATAAATAAATAAAAAATAAATATATGTACATATCTATAAAAAAAATTATGAACCATTGTATATGAATAATTTCACAAATTGAATAAATTTTTTTCAAAGGAAAAATTACAGTTTAACCCAAATGTTTGAATAATTTCATATTAACCCTAAAAAATTTAAAAAATATTACATTTTGACCCAGTCGTGTCCCCTATCAAAAAATAATAATTATTGGACACGCCACGTGGCGTGTCCCCGCCGTGTCCCCATGTCCAATACGTGGACACGGTGCCCTTTTGGAGTGTCGGTGCTACATAGCGTACGAGAGCACAAGGAGTGAACTCAGTGAAGTGAATTCTTGCATTGTGGTACTTCACTATCTGGGTAAGGGCCCCTCACGCTTCTACGCTACACACTACTTTGGTACCGGGCAATGTGGGGCTTCAGTTTGCATCCTCTCTCATGCGTAGCGTGCTCACACAACAACACCTACTGCATGCAGAGGCTTAGGACACACCTTTCCCATCCATGGTACTCTAGCTTTGGTGCCATGTTACCCAGTCTTTGGTAGAACTCTACCTCAAAAGCTAATAATTGAAGTGAGGGTACCCTCATGCTTATGTATTCCAAATGCGGTCCTCCAGGTGATTTGGGACTTTGTTTTCCAGACATATTTGGTATTCCATTTAGGTCTGTATTCAATGATTTGGTTATACATTTGTTAATGGTCTAGTGTCTGTAAGTATACCAAAATAACTTCAAAATTTATCTTATACAGTATATTTGCATTCCTGTATTGATGTGATGATATGAAGCCAAATTTCAGGCTGCAATTTTCTATTTATATCCACATGTTCTGCATATATTTTACATTATAGTTTAACATCTCCAATTTTTGCAAATATCCAGATAATGGGATATCTCTCTGGTTCCTCTCCTCACATAAAGAGTGGAGCTGTTTCAGCCCTATCTGTACTGGTACATAACAACGCAGAAATCTGTCTTTTGGTACCTGATCTGGTCCCATCTGTTCTAGCTTTGCTGCAAACCAAAGCTGTTGAAGTAATTAAAGTGAGTGTGCCCTAATTTCTAATCCATGTTCTTAATCATTTGGTACTTTTTAATTCTGATAAGTTCTTTTTGAATCAAATAGGCTGTTTTGGGATTCGTAAAAGTACTTGTATTGTGCCATCAGGCAAAAGACCTACAGAATATTCTGCCTGATATTGTCAATGAAGTTGTCCGATGGTCATCTGTCTCCCGGCATCACTTTAGAGCTAAGGCATGTCTAATTTTGGTTTAAGACATGTTCAGTTTTGAAGTATTTGTGTTGATGTTTCTTGCTTCTCCTTTTGTCTGAGTGATATAAATGTGTGTATTTCATCATTAGTATAGGTCACTGTCATTCTGGAGATCCTCATGCGTAGGTGTGGTTCGGCCCAAGTTAAGTTAGTTACACCAGAAAAACATCTGAATTTTGTCAAAGGCATTTTGGAGGTAAACTCTCCTTTTTGTTTCTGTTTGTCACAAATTCTTTATAGGTGACATTGAATTAATTAATTTACCAAAAATTCGAAACAATAATCATTGATAAATGAATGTGCACTATGCTTTTGTTTCAGAATCGACATGGCAAAGCAAGTTCGAAGGAAAGTAGCGCTACTGATATGGAACTGGAAGTTTTGGAGTCATCTCCCAGGAGGTGTGTTTGTTATAAGAACGATGAAGAAACTTTTACATATTCAAATTTTATGTTTCATCAAATTTCTCATTATGTTTTTACTTTCATTTCACTTAGGATGCAACGGAAGAGGAAACGCGAGGAACCTAGTATTCCATCTGAGGAAGATGGTAAAGTGGAGTCTAGATTTAGGAAGCGGGGGATGAAACTTGTGAAAAAGGCTGGCAGTCATACTGCTGATCGACGAATTGAAGGTCAATCACGTGGTAATGCAAGAAACAAGAGAAATTTTAATGGGGACCCCACAGCTAGCCGAAACACACAAATAAAGCACACAAAAGGGAGAAAAAAATTTCGAGAGGCTAGTCATAGACCTGGTGCTGCCTCCAAATTGGGCAAGAACAGGAAAGTGGCAAGGAAACAGAAGGGAGCCTAAATTATGGCCTATGGAAGATTCCATAAAATCACTCTTCCAATTGGCGGGTGAGTTTGAAAAAGGAAACAGAAGGGAGCCTAAATTATAGCCTATGGAAGAGTTCCATAAAATCACTCTTCCAATCGGCTGGTGAGTTTGAAAAGATACAGAAGATCTCATAACAAGTCAGCTGTTGATAAATATGTAGAATGTGGAGTCGGCACATGGTTTAGGTCCTTCATTACTTGCCCGGTGCAAAATTTTGCTTTGTCGGTACGACGTAATTTGGATATTTTTGGGATTATTCATTGTTCAGCGGAGCAAAATCCCTCAGTTTTGGTTAAGTTTTCTGGTTGGGTGATTGGTGGCATAGACTACCAGAAGGCTAAACATTGTATACTAATCTATTTATATATGATTTTCCAATTTGATTCCAGCATTTTTGTTTATGATGTCGCATGAGTTGTGTGCTAACCACGGGCACCTCTTCTTAGCCTTTTAGTTTCAAAGTGTGTACTTTATCTTTGTGGTTGCAATCAAGAAAACTCTTATATGTGGAAAGGTGGTTCATGTGAAGGAACTAATCAGATGTATGGGGTGACCCTTATTTTCTTTTTTTGAGAATGGTATGGAGCGACTATTTAATACTCCCTCCGGTTCTAAATAAATGTCCGACCCACGAACTTGTGCCTTTAAGAAAAATAAAATTTTTTTGTTAAAACATTCAAACTTTTTTTCACAACTTGAAAGAACTCATTGCTATCAATTGATTTGTGAAATTTTTTTTTGAATTTTTTAATGGAAAAAATGCATCCTTTTAGAGGCCTAGGTTTGCAGTCTAGCCATTTATTTAGGGACGGAGGGAGTAGTAGCTACTACCATTTAATTTTGTTACTACGGAGTATTAGTTTCTCTCACCTGCTGAATCTTGTGCCTCAAGAAGAGAGGGTTTGCGGTCCAGACATTTATTTAGGAACGGAGGGAGCAGTAGCTACTACTATTTAATTTTGTTACTATTAGTTTCTCTCACCTGCTGAATCTTGTGCCTCTGGCAGAGAGAGAAGAGAGCCCAAGAAAGCTGTGGATGCAAGCAAGCAGAACATACCACCAACTGGTTCAAATCCTTTCCAAAACAAGGAAAAAAATGCTATATGCGCAGATTTAACGACAGTCTCTCATCAAAGCATTTTATTATGTCATCTGAATTCTCTCCATTTCATATGTCGAAACTTCCATTTCATGACCAATACCACAATGCAAATGAAAAAGCTACTTACATATTTGTTTCAAATATAAAGATAGCCGAGGCTTTAACAAACAAAATATAGCTAAGGCTTCAACATTCCTAACAACATAGGGATTATGAATCGTAAACTTTGACTTTTGGTGATTAACTTCTTGGTGGTGGAATTCGAACTTCTGATTTACAACCGTTTTGTAGTACTTTTCTACCAATTGCTTGTAGTCTGGATCCCAAGACACAAGATTACTACAACTACCAACCGCTTGTAGTCTGGACTCTCATACTTCCATTTGGTAGGTTGGCATTCAAAACCTTGAATTTTCCACTCTCATCTGTGCATAAAACCTACAGAATGCCATCACATGCATGAAACAGAAGCAACAACGTCAGTTCTTGAATTTTCCATTTCATGCTATGGATGTATTATGATAACTCTCCTAAAGCATTAGCTAAACAGAAAAGAAAAAGGGAAAAAATAAACAACAATGAAAATCCTTCACAATTACTAGTCCGACTAGTCCCATAAATACAGGGTTTTGCAAGTGTACGGCTGGGTGTGAACCTCATCTTCAGCACAACTTACACCACGGTTGCCTCCAAACTTGGACCTACATTCTCAAACTTGGCAGTAGCCCAAGCTTCAACAACTGCACCAAGCAATATGATTAGCAAAGCATAAGAACAGATTAGTCAAAAGAAAATGTGATGGAAGAAGACGACAGAACTTCTTAAATCATTGACCCTATTAAACCAATTAGTGAAGTTCTTAACCACACCCTTCTTAATTCGCTTAACCAAGACTTAACTGTCACGCCCTGGAATTTCAACATAATAATAATAGTCTTTCATAAGGTAAATTATCGCTAAGACATGTCATAATACACCCAAAAGCTTTCCCATAATCCTTCCAAAAGTACAAACATCATCAAGGTTTACAATAATGGCACTCTGGCCCCAAGTTTCATAGTTAAACAAAAGACAACAAGTTTAGAGATTACATGATTAGCAAATCGAAAGATTAGCTCAAAATTACAATTACATCTCTCAAAAGGATTTTACAAAGATGTCAAAGTAATTCCTCGATATTTGCTTTCAAAAGAATGGAGTCATATGCACGTCAAGCACTCCAAATCAATGCCCTTGAGGTGTACCTGAAAATAGTAATAGGTTGAACTACACTAGCCCAGTAGAGAAATCTTTACTAAAACTATATGCACATGGGATAGATAATGCACCAAGATGAACATTGACAACAATGGAGCTTCTCACATGAACAATAGTAAGAGGATAAGACATGGTAACCGACATCGTTCATATTAAAATTGCTTGATAATCTCTAAGTTCTCTATTTCCACTATGTCAAGTATTCTCGATTTCATTTCCATGCATTTGGGACCCCGTGCATCCCGTAGTCATTCCGGCATCGCACCATTCGGTGGATCCGTGGCTTTCTTGTGCACTTCCAGGCATTTGGGACCCCGTGCATCCCGTTTCCGGCATCCCACTTTATAGTGGTTCCGTGGCTTTCTTCGTATTGTTCTATCGTTATAAGTTGTGATTTTCCATTCTACAAGCCTCAATACCGTGAAGCATGACGTATGTCAAATCCAAAACACTCATAAAACATGCCACAATACTCACATAATAACCCGAATACATAGACAAACGCACAAGTATCATATTCACTTAGTTTTACACATTTTCTTTGTTATAATGAGAGCCAAAGGAGTGGGGACGAGCAACGAACCATTGGAACGCGAGCAATCAAGTTTAGAAACGATTAGAATGTGATTGGAGAGTGTTAGAAGTGATTGGAGTCAATACAATCGACGAATGATCAATAGAGTTCAAAACAATTTTCTGAGTGATTGGTACCAATACCTCAAAAAGTAGGTATCGGTACCATGACGATCCAGTGAGCAAAATGTGGTATCGGTACCTCTGCGTTACAGCGCACGATTTGCAGAAAAATCAACAAAGAACATAACTTCGAATTCAACCATTTGGAGCCCGATTTTTGGCATATAACCCACACTCATGAACATGTAGAGAGAGTAAGAATTCCCTACCTCGACTTGGAGAACGAAACCCAACGAGATTGATCGAGCCCTAGCCTTGAAATTCGAAATCCTCCGAAATTACTCCTCTTCGAGCTTGTTCCAATGAAACCCAAGGTCGAGAGCCGGAGAGGATGATGATTTGGTGAAGGATCTTGGTGGGTTTTGAACTTGGAGTGGGATTTTTGAGTGAGAGTGTGAGAGAGAGAGGAGAGAACCGAGAAAGGGAGACGCCAGGAGAGAGAGAGAGAAAAGAAATGGGGGAGTTTTTTCTTCTACACACACACACTCACACATATATATACTCACATATTCACATATTGCACATGCACCCCTCCACAAACAATCTTCCCACATTCACCCCAATTCATTTAAACTCAATAAATCCAATATTTTCCTCCAGTGTAATCATTAATAAACCTTTTTACTAATTTTCGAAAAATACGAGTCTTTACTTTAACCATCAAAAGTGACAGCAAAAAACGAAAAATGTTTCAAATGCAAAAACTAGCTGAAACTTCCTTCAAGCATCGTATTTCTAACAAATGGAGAAGAAACAAGATTCTGAAAACGGCAATGCTAGAAGTGACCAAAGTCAAAAGATGTAGCATTCAAGGCATTTAAATAAAAAACTTCCATCAAGCATCATGTTCTAACTTATGTAGAAGAAACAAGATTTTGAAAACGGCAATGCCAGTAGTGACCAAACTCAAAAGATGTAGCATTCAAGGCATTTAAATAAATGTACCACTACGTTCGAGAATTTGTACCTACAAGTAGTTATCTTACCTTAGCGGTTTGTTGCAAACTGTAGCTCTATCTTGTCTTTGGAAAGCATGAATGAAGTTGCCTGCACTATTACTTGCAACAAGAAAAAAAAATTGCTTTGTGCTCATATTCAAGATTGAAAAGGACCAAGTAGGCATGTGAAGATGAGAAAGACAAGATGGATGTGCTATTGAACAAGAGATATTACTGACTCATCCTACCAAATTTGGAAACAGAGGCTACCTGCAACAGGATATAGCTATGCGAACAAAATCCATTGCAGTCACCAAACTTTTAATGGTACTTTCTCAAAAGCCGTATAACTTAGAGTTTCACAAATGCCTATCAGTTAATTCATACAGTCACCAAACTTTTAATGGTACTTTCTCAAAAGCCGTATAACTTAGAGTTTCACAAATGCCTATCAGTTAATTCGAGCCAAGTCACCAAGATTTAAGAGTACAAGATAATAAAATAGCTCATTCAGCGCAGCTAGAAAAGTCAACGCCCGATTGAATGGAAACAAGGCTTATTTTGGTTGGCTCTAGTCAAAACACCTTTAAAACCAGAGAACTTTATTCAGATTCATGAGTTGGCGAGGAGACAATGTGATTAGTACACACCATTTATCTCAACTAACTCAACCCCTTCATGTATACCAGAACGAGCAGCTAGACCACTGACCACCTTCTAGGGCCTCTACACAAGACAACAACCTGAAAATTTAAGAAAGTATACCGAGTCAATTTGGCAGCTTAAGATCATGGAAACCACAGAAAATTGTCCGGACGGACATAGGAGAGAGAGTAGCTGACATTCTCCAAAAACTTAAAGGTATTGTCGTAGGTGTCATGCTTTCTAAGACTCTTCAGTCGAATGCGCAACATAACATACTAAAAACTTCCTTCTTTGTTTTCCTCAGTGACCAATTTATAGAACGGCATGTGTTTCAAGATGGACTACTCGTCCAACAACCAAAAAAAAGGCTTCATACTTGCAAACCCTGTCAAGGAGAAGTAAAATGCATATTCTTCATCCCCATTCATAAAACTGATCATTATGATCCATGTTATTGCCTCCTATTTGAGCGTTACATACATCTACAAAGTCTCCTTCGCAATGCTGCACTTTAATCGAGCGTGAGAACCAGATGACAGTGATCATGGGGTTCACTTACCAGATGCCTAGTTTTAGGTTCCATGTTTATGAAGAGGCCGACTCGTTGCAAATTCCCGTCACTACCAATCTGATATTCCTGGAAGCAAAAAACCTATGTAAGATTGTAGTGGGTATTTTTTGAATATGGTCTAAAGGGAGAAATTAACATTTTGAGATACACCAACAGGATTGATGCAACTATTATAAAGCAAGTAATGATGTTTTCCCATGCTAATGATAAGTTAGCATGAGAAAGCAGGGTTCAATCCTACTATTCGGTCGACCTCAAAGTGAACATTTTTATCTGGAAGAACAAAGGGGAATAAATAAAAGACCTTTCGACTGATAATCAGAGAGTAGGGATCTCCATGTCTGGAAAGCATTCCAGTACTGATCTTGTTGTAAGCTGCATCTGTGGACCTAAGTTGGAAACAGTTCTACCATAGTTTGTTGCAGCTTTAAATCCCATAAATACAGGGTTTTCCAAGTGTACGGCTGGGTGTGAACCTCATCTTCAGCACCACTTACACCATGGTTGCCTCCAAACTTGGACCTACATTCTCAAACTTGGCAGTAGCCCAAGCTTCAACGACTGTACCAAGCAATATGATTAGCAAAGCATAAGAACAGATCAGTCAAAAGAAAATGTGATGGAAGAAGACGACAGAACTTCTTAAGTCTCTGTCCCTATTAAACCAATTAGTGAAGTTCTTAACCACTTACCCTTCTTAATTTGCTCAACCAAGACTTAACCATCAAAAGTGACAGCAAAAAACGAAAAAGGTTTCAAATGCAAAAACTAGCTGAAAAACTTCCATCAAGCATCGTATTTCTAATAAATGCAGAAGAAAAAAAAATTCTGAAAACGACAATGCCAGAAGTGACCAAAGTCAAAAGATGTAGCATTCAAGGCATTTAAATAAAAAACTTCCATGCAATGGTGGAGATACGATCGTACTCATGGTATGGTAAATATAGCAGGTGGTGTTCTAGAGAGGAGGTGGGCTGGTAACTTGGTATCTTGGTGGAGAGCTGGTAGGGGTGCCAGTTAAGGGGAGGTGGCACTGGTGGCGTGCTTGTGGTGGTGGTGGTGGTAGTGGAGACGTGTGGGTGTGATGGAGGAGGGATTGTGGTGGTAGAGGAGGAGGAGGAGGAGGAGGAGAAGTGGTAGTGATGGTACATAAGGGCTGATAAATTCACCCAGCATCAAGAGCGAGCTCTGCTACTTATGATTTAATAATTGTTTACTCAAATATAAAGAAGCACTAAAAACTTTAAGTGATATGGAAGGCTATTATGAAGCAGTATTTAATTGACTTTCACTCAATACATTCAACTGTTAAGTGTTGAAGTCTGTTATCAGACAAGCCCTTTGGTATTACACTATTACTGATACATCTTTATTGCCATAGTTCTACTGGATAGACCAAGGACCTTGATTTGTTCAATGAATTGATGCTGATTGCTCAAGTCTATGATGCCAGCAGAATGATGATTATCTCTGTAACCTTAATGAATTTATCGTGCAGATTCCTCCTAGTTGGTCCACATATAACAACCCCACCACAGCTCGCTCTACGACCGTATCTCCACCATTGCCCCACCACTAATGATTAAACCATCACCATCGTTCCACCACAGCTCCACTGCCGCCGCCACCAATTCTCCACCTATAACACAATTAGCATCACCACACCACTCACTATACTACCTTCATGCACCATATCGCACCCGCCCCCCATCCCCACCACCACCATCTCTCTGTCACGCCACACCGCCACTGCCTCTCCAACTATACCACAATTTGCATCGCCACACCACATCACTACCACCACCAAAAAACCATTCATAATTGCCTTCATGTCCCTGCTAGCGCCACAAACACCACCCTCGTCCGCCACTCCACCGTATATGACTATTACCGTCACCTCAACACATCACCAATACCACCACCATCACACCACTCACAACTACCTTTATGCCTATCGCCACCAACAGCACCACTTGCGCATAACCTCCATATTAAAAACTTTCTTAAACAATACAGTTGAGATTTTAGCTTGTTGTATCAAATAAGTTGTGTAATAATTTAGCAAATTAATATTCAGTATTTACTTTCAGAATTCTCAATTTATTAAACAACACCTAAAATCCAAACTGATACAGGTCCAACATCTAACAAACACTAAAAGTTATTCTATCCAAGGATAACATTTGTGAATGAAAGGAAAAAAACCTGAACAATTAACACCTATAAGGGAGAAGAGTACAAATACACGCAGCTGCATGAAGCATGTCGTCCATGATATTCATAGCCTCTCTTAGAACAAGGGCATGCTTCTCAAAAAACTGCAGCAAGTAAGTTGATTTAACAGTGAAAACACCATGCAGTTAAAAAAAAAAAAAAAACAGTGAAAACACCATCCTTGGTATGCTCCCATGAGTCCCATGCAAGTTCAACCTCAACATCTCTTCGAGGAATATACAGGGACAAAATCTATTGCGCCACCTCCTCTGGAAACAGAACTGAAATCAGTGGGCTCCTCATCTGATGAGTCTGAGCATTAAAAGAAAAACACACAAAGATATCCTCACTTCGCGCTATGGGTAATGTAGCAAAACTGTCGAACAATGCGAAGTATAAGTCATTAATCATTAACTCCGAATTGAACAGTGGTCAGTCACTCAAGTCTATGCAGAGAAGTACATATCACATATAAAAGTCATTGTGCGTGTACGTGGATCCTAGCAATAACTAAGACGGTGTGCACCAATGGAAAAATAATGCAGTCCCATGACGAATACCAATACGAAAAGATATGTACGTCATTGAATGCTTCGAAAACTTGAGATAAACTTGATGTGTGCGAGGTGTGCCCGGCATTTTTGAACAAACTATTCAGACTACAATAAACTATAAAGATCACAGCTATTGGCTGTGATTGTAAGTTTTCCATCACGCTCTTTCTACCGTGATGGATTTGGGTGTGATTGTAAGTCACTCCTTTTTATCACGGTTATAAACCATGATTGAAAGAGAGAAACAATCACGGCCAAAAAGCGTGATCGTTTGTCTTTTATCACGGTTATAAGCCGTGATTGTTTCTCTTGAGCGTGATCATTTCTCTTTTCTGGGTGTGATTGTATGTCACTTTAGATCACGGTCTATAACCGTGATTGAAAGTTCAAAATGATCACACCACTATAAACTGAGATGAAAAATCATTGTGCGTGATCTTTTCTTTGTATCTACTAGATCATCTTTTTTTGTCATTGCCAAGTTTTGAACCCACGAACCCTTAGTTGATTTCCCAAACCCTTACCACTACACTAGCCATGAACTTCTGTTACATTAGGAAAACAAAAATATTTATACTTACTTTCTAAAGTGAAAAAACTTTTTTATTCCTTTAAAATTTGCTGAATTTTTTGAAATGGAATTAACATAATATTAAAATATATAAAAATACATATATAAACATTGTTTAAAAAAATTTAAAAATATGACAATAGATCTTTTACCCATCAAATTAGTTGTTGGTCACCAAAAGATTTTCTTGGGGTGAAAAATTTAGTTTTAGCTAGTAAATTTAGAAGACAATAGTGTTTTTTGTTGTAGTGTGCACTTTGTATTTTTATGAAAATTATCACAACCTGCAGATTGTAACATTATAGACAAACTTTAGAATTTTTTTTTAATAAACTAACCATTTCACTTGAATTTTGTGTTTATATTAAATTTCAATTTCAATGGTGGCTTCTCAATTGAATTTTAATCCTTTTCAAATAAAGCTAAGCCATAATAATATAATTATTTTTTTACCTAATGTGTCAAACGTATACTTGGAAGACATGCGAAATAACTAAATTTCACTACTACAGTAAACCATAAAGATCACAGCTCGCCCACGTGAAAATCGGGCTTTAGTGGAACAGTCCGCCCGTCGTCGATGAAACAATTGGGCACTGGTGGAACCCAGTTGTAGGATTTGCCTTCTCTCTCTCTCTCTCTCTCTCTCTTGATCTTTTTAGGCGTGAAGATGAAGATGAAACGTAAAGATTGTTTGAGATGGGTGTAATTAGGGCTTATCTTCTTACTTTTTGTAAAAAAAAAAAAAAGAACTTTTCAAAGTTCTTCAACGACATCGTTTTTCTCACATAACTTTTCAAAATCTGTCTAAATGAGTACCAGTCAACCCATGTGAAAATTCAGATTGTGCACCTAAATAGGTAGGCTTTTTATCTCACCGCAAGAATGAGATCATTTATCTCACTTTTTTTCGCGTTAAAATTTTTTTATCACGCTATAAGGGTGAGATCATTTATCTTTTATCTCGTCACAAGAGCGAGATCTTTTATCTCATTCTTTTCCGCCCTAAAATCTTTTATCACGCCACAAGTGTGAGATCTTTTCTCTTTTTTATCACGCTACAAGGCTGAGATCTTTTCTCTTTTATCTCACCAAAAGAGCGAGATCTTTTACCTTATTTTTTTCCGCCCTAAAATCTTTTATCACGCTGCAGAGGTGAGGTTGTTTTTCTTTTATCTCGCCGCAAGAGCGAGGTCTATTATTTCGCGCGAAACCCCACTTTTTATCTCAGCTTTGGACTTAAACTGAGATAAAAAGTTTTAAGCACCACTTTTATCACGCTTTCACTGAAAACCGTGATCTTTGTGAATCTACTTAGTGTGACGCATATCTATTATTGTAGTAGTGGTTTTTAACCAGACAGCTAAAGTTCTGGCCGCTAATCAAACATAGGGCAATAACAATTCTAAGTTTTCCTATACGGAAACTTATCCTAAACTCGAGATATTCCATTCCATATAGGTACATGACCATACATCTAGAGAAAGGAAAAGTTAAAGTTTGGGTGATAATAACCAGAATTGCAAAAAAAAAGCAAAATAAAATCCAAAAACCGAAAACGAAGATCGACCTGAATTAAATTAGGTAATGTGAAATGATGAAATCAATAGCCTCAGTTGAATTGAATACAATTCGGATAAAAAAAGAGCTTTTGCATACCTGGAAATGAGAGGCCAGAATCAGCTCGCAGAGGATTGGCGCCCATTTGTGAAGGAAGATTTAGTGAAATGCAATGATCATGTACACAGAGAGAGAGAGAGAGAGAGAGAGAGAGAGAGAGAGAGATCGATCTTGGGGGGAAATAGGAACGATGGCTGGTGCTATCACTCAAAAGAAAAAAAAATGATGACTGGCAAGACTCGCATAAGACAGACGCGCGTTCTGTCAAAACGACGTCGCCCGTGCGCGTTGAGACTTCTCATCTTTCCCCTGCGAAGTCTCTTGAAACAAGAATTTGTGGAATTGTGAGCTTATTTGGGTACATTATTATGATCCATATTATTCATATTGAAGATCATTTTATGAGGATAAACCTTGAATCAGATTGCTCGAATTGAAAGCTTTTTGATATATAATCGGAGAAGATAAGTGTGAATTTTTTTTTTTGAAAATAAGCTTGGATGTACTGTATCAAACTCATTTCCACATAGAGAAAGGTTGTTTTGAATTCGTTAAATTGTAATCTCATTTCGATTTATTTCCACGATCGAAATCGTCCAACGAGCAGAGCTTGTCAAGAAGATACACAATGTCAAAGATCATTGAATATAGTTCTGAATGACTTATAATCGAAGACGATGAAACTGAATTTGTATTTATTAAAATAGATTTGGCCACGTTGTATCATACCCATCCTATCAGCTACGTAGAAAACCCCGACGAAGGGACGTCGCTGACGACGGAGAGGTTGCTCAGCAGAAAAAAATTCTCACTCCATTTCTAATCTTCCATCCGTCAACACAATCTGATACCCAGTAAGCTAATTTCAATTCTTTTTAGCTTTCATTGTTCTTGACAAGAATTGTGTTTTATTATGAGAGATTTCATGGTCACTTGAATTTTACCTTAATCTTAATCTGTTGATGACCTAGTAATCTGCGACAACGAACAAGAAATTTCTTGCTCCTTTGCATGTTTAAATTGGGAAAATTGTCAACTGCTTTGTGTGTATTGCTGTGCGAGCTGTTGCGGAGCACTGATTTTTACTAGAGATTTATTAGGTTCTTAGAATGGAAATGATTGCGTGAACTTCCAGTTTTCCTTCTACCTACATAATTAATATGAACAGGGGGAAACAATACAAAAGATAACAGGGAGAGTAAAGACTTCACTTTTTGAAGCTCGTTAAAATCTTAAAACCAAGCTCAAATAAGCTACTACTTGGATCGTCTTGCTTATGATTTATGAAAAGTACGAACTACTCAGAGATCTGCTTGCGTTCGGGTCGATTAAACATGTCGGGGATAACGATTAAATTTTCTTCTCCCTATCTCTATTGCTCTCTCTATTGCAGTCTCAGTTTACCTTTGTACTTGAAGCTTGATTTTTGTGAGTTAGATGGGTTAAAGCTTGCTCATGAGCTTAAAATGCCTTCCTATCATTTCAAGGAAACTATCTTAGTGCAAGAGAAAACTCTGAAAAGAGACCTTCATATGGCTTCAGATGTTGCACGTAAAGATATCCATGTGGACCTATTTGAGTCCACCAATGCAATTTTTTTTTTATCTTCTTTGGTAGTGTATTGAATGTTACACATATATCTACTACATAATCATGGCAATCTTGAAAAACTTATTCAGCTGCCGCAATGTTTCTTACTAACCTCATGTTAGGTGTACCCTTTCTTATGTACTTGTTGGATGACCCTTGTTGTCATTGTATTATTAAACCTTGACTTACAGTAATGATTTGAGATAGTTGGCATGTGACATAGAAAGAAAACTATGTGCTTCTATCTACTTTCCTCCAATTCCATTCCACATCTTATTTGGCAATAGTTTGTTGAATGCTAGGCATTTATCTTTCAGACTGACAACTTGAGAATGTGCACCTCCTCAAGTTCCGTATAGCTCCCAAGGTCAAACAATACCTTTCTACCTTTCTTAGGGAAGTGTTCGGCGGTTCTTTTCTTAGGTCATATTCGTATAGCTATATCCTGCCGCGGGTAGCCTCTGTTTCCAAATTTGTTAGGATGAGTCAGTAATATCTCTTGTTCAATAGCACGTCCATCTTATCTTTCTCATCTTCACATGCCTACTTGGTCCTTTTCAAGCTTGAATATGAGCACATAACAATTCTTTTTTCTTGTTGCCAGTAATAATGCAGGCAACTCCATTCATGCTTTCCAAAGACAAGATAGAGCTACAGTTTGCAACAAACCGCTAAGGTAAGATAACTACTTGTAGGTACAAATTCTCGCACGTAGTGTTACATTTATTTAAATGCCTTGATTGCTACATCTTTTGAGTTTGGTCACTTCTGGCATTGCTGTTTTCAGAATCTTGTCTCTTCTGCATAAGTTAGAATACAATGCTGGGCTTGATCTGGTAACTCACATTATTGTTCTCTATTGGCTTTCAAAAGAGGAGCCCGGTATTTGAAAGCTGTCTCCTATTTCCTATGAAAGGGACCAATATCCGTCCTGACTCCTGACACAACTACCCATAATATCGTGATACATTGCCTTATAAAGCTTGGACATTATGCACAAGGTGTTGAAATGTTCAATTCAATGAGGGAAAAAAGATCAGAATGTAAACCTGATATTGTGACATTCACTAGCCTCAATTCATTGCAAGGTTGTTTTCAACTCCATGCTTCGAGAGGGCCTAAAACCCAATATTGTTACTCATAATTCTTTAATAGGTGCCTATGCTTCACATGGTGTGAATGAAGAGGCCCTATCAATTTTTAGTCAGATGAAGAAAAATGGTCTTCGCCTTGATGTTGTCTCTTACACGTCTTTGCTCAATGCTTAGAGAAGATCCGAGCAACCTAAAAAGGCAAGGGAAGTATTTCAGTTGATGAAACGAAATAATTGCAAGCCAAACGTGGTTAGTTACAATGCACTAATTGATGCTTATGGATCCAATGGTTTTCTAGCCAAAGCTTTCAATGTGCTCCATGATATGGAGCAAAATGGGGTCCACCCAAACATTGTCTCTATTTGTACCCTCTTGGCTGCCTGTGGGCGTGTTGGTCAAAGGGTCAAGATGATTCTATACTCTCAGCGGCTGAGTTGTGAGGCATTGTGTTGAACACAATTGCTTATAATGCTGCTATTGGAAGTTATATGAATTTCGGGGACCATGAGAAAGCTACAGAAGTATATAGATCTATGAGGAAAAAGAGAGTTAAACCTGATTCGGTTACTTACACTGTGCTAATAAGAGGTTGTTGTAACTTGTATTTCTTGACGAGATGATGGGTTTGAAAATCCCTTGGTCCAAGGAGGTGTACTCACCTGTGATATATGCCTACAGTAAACTAGCAAGTATTTTGGAAACCTTATCTCTGTGTAATCACCGTAACTTTGAGTTCAAGTAATGTGATATATGCGTCCTCTTTTCTACAACTTTTCAGGGTTGATTCACAGAAGCAGAATCTACCTTCACCACGATGAAGGTGGCAGGTTGTTCTCCTGATGTCGTGACGTATACCACAACGATACATGCATGCACTTCTGTAGGTAAGATGGTTTGGTTAACTACAAGAAGGATACTCTCTATAAGCTGAATTGAAAGTTTCTAACTCCAGGGGATTGGGAAAAAGCGGCTGCACTACTCAAAGAAATGGGAATGAATAATGTCCAACCAGATGCCATTGCTTTTTCGGCTATGCTGCAAGCTTTCAATACTGGGTGCCAACCAGCCAAAGTAATGTCTCTTGCGGGGTTTATGAGAGAGAAAAACATCCCTTTCAGCAATGCTATCTTCTTGGAAATGTTATCAGCGTGTAGCATGTAAGTTCTTTTTGGCTTCAATAATTTGCCGAAAGGTTTAAGCTGCTTTAATTCATCACATTACTCTCTCTCTCTCCCTCTCTCTCTCTCCCTCCTCCATGGTCTTGCATTTCTGTTCTTTGAGCTATTCTTGAATCTACTGTCTATGCAAGAATCTTGAATTATACTTTGAACTTTCTTTTGAAATAGTAAAGTAGATCCCTTCGCCCTGAAACCTGAGTAACCTTCTGCCTGATGCATTACGGATCCGTTTGGGATGTCTAAAAGCCAACTTTTTTGGAATCTTTTTCTTTTTGGTGAACTTTAACTCTTCTTTGGGTCATATCTTATGCATTTTTTGGTTCATCTCGACTAAATAAACCGTGAAAAAAAGAATGGACCATATTTGGAAGAATTCCACCAGAGAACTTATCAAACAAGAGGCCCCCAAAACTGGGGGGAAACCGGGTGGGTTTTTGGGTCTTTTGTTTTACGTTTTAGTAAGTATTAGATTTTGAAATATCTGATCCCTCTATTCAAACAAATCAGAAGAGTGACTTCTTTTGCAAACCTCTCTCTCTCTCTCTCTCTCTCATGCACGCACGCACGCACAAAATTAATCGGGATTTTGCATTTAGTATTTCAGAATGCATAAAATTAGGTAGTTGTCTACAAATGGTCATTAACAAGCAAAATGGTATAATGTGCTTTCTGTGCTGCAGCCAGGATACGTGCTGCATGATCGAGTTCTTTGGCCAGTTGAAGTTGGCAAATGAGACAAACTAAGGCTCTGAATCTTGAAGGCAAGATTGGCCACAGTATCTTCGAGGGCCGAGGCCATATGAAGGTTTTGCATTTTGCTTATGAACAGAAGAAAGCATGCTTCCCCTATTAGGTAATCTTTAGCAGATGTGCCTAGTTTTGGCACAAAGATTTGGAAAAAATGAAAAATTGACCCAGTTATATATCTCTCGATTCAATTTGAGGTTGGCTTATGATGGGGAGATTATTCAGTCTTTCAGCTCCGTCTTGGTTGCTCTCGTGGATATTACTTTGCACAAAACGACTTGATCAGGATGCTGAGTGAGGCTAATTCTTACTTATGTAGGGGGTTTCTTTTTTCAAGTTGGCAGATATGTTTAATGCTCAGACTCGTCAGTGGAGGAGAGTCCACTGATTTCAGTTCTGTTTCCAGAGGAGGTGGCGCAGTAGATTTTGTACCTGTATATACCTCGAAGAGATGTTGAGGTTGAACTTGCATGGGAGCATACCAAGGATGGTGTTTTCACTGTTAAATCAGCTTACTTGTTGCAGTTTTTTTGAGAAGCATGCGCTTGTTCTAAGAGAGGAGCCGCTCAAGTTTGACTTTTTGTGGAAAGGTTTGGGGTTTGAGGTTTTGGGCTTCCACCCAAGCTTCAATTATTCATTCGGAAGGTCATCCATCATATCCTCGCTGTTAAGGATGCTTTGTTGAGAAGGAAAATGGAAGTCACGCCAGAATGTCCGATGTGTGGGAGTGCGTTGGGGACCATAAAACATTTGTTCTCCCAATGTTCTTTCTCCACAAGATAATGGAGAGCTTCGCCTTCTGGGCTTTAATTTTGATGTGGCTTGCAGGTTGGATCAAGGAGGCGCTGAGCACAGAAGTAATCTGGGACTCAATGTGTTTAATGTGAATTATTTGGTGTGCGTAAAGTGTGCTTTTTAGAGGGGACTGCTGTAAAGTCGATGATGCTTTAGCTCGTTTTTTGCAGGTTTGTGAACTAGTCTCGACCTCAAGCCGAAGATGTTGAATGTGGAAAGGTCAGAGTTTGTTTGCAGATTCGAGGAGCTATTACTATGACTGCTAAAAGTGGTTGCCTTAACTTTTTTCAAGCAAAATGTAGAAGAGGAACGGCTGAGTCCTTGTATTTTTGTGACGAATGGAGCTTGGAATTTTGATTTGATTAGTGGTGCTGCTTGGGTAAGAAAGGGAAAAGGGGAACTAATCTGATGCAACAAGTTGACGTTATTCCAGCATCTTCAGCGGCTTTGGCACAAATCACGCCAGGGTTGCAAGTGCTGGAACGGGCCATCAACAATGGGATTGAAGTAGTGAGCATTCACACAGATTGCCTGGTTTTTGTACAAGGTCTAAACAAGCCAAATAAAGCTAGTTCTAACCTTCAAATGCAGTTTTTGATTTCCATTTTCTCTTTTCTTTTTTTAAATTTGTAAGAATTACTATTAAGGTACCTAGACTAGATGTTAAGTCTGCTCATGATGTTTCTAGAGCGGCTTTACTACATAATGATATGATGTTGTTCGTCCAATAAAAAAAATACCGTTGCAATTCTATCTCGTCCAATTATTTTTTGTGGCTAGCCTTTTTTGCGCTTTGGAGTTTAGATCTAATTAGCTAACATTTTAACCAATTGATCAACTACTCAAATTGCATCGTTTCCTTTTTGTCTGATCATCTGGCAAGAGCTCTCTTTTTTCTTTTTCTTTTTTTTTTCCCTATTTTTCCACATGTTAGTGCAGCTGATCTTGAGCTCGAAAATCAAATTTTTAGCCACTCAATGGCATGTGACATAGATGTAAAAGCCAATAAATTGATGTTCTATTAAAGTTTGATTTGTCGACTGCATCTTTCCAAGATTTGATCTCCTCATCTGCTGACCACAACAGAGAGTGGAAATTGGATCCTCTGGTTCATAATATGGAATGGAGATCTGGATTTCAATCTAAAGTGGTATGTTGTGGACTCATCCTCGATTGCCCATGAAGTTGCTCCAGTAATAGCCTAGCTCTTGGCTATGGGACTAAGGGAGATGTTGGATAATACAAGTTCAGTATTGGTCAGATGTGAGATGAACGATCACTTGAAATCTTGACACCTAGCAGCATAAACTTTTGAGTTGGAGTACAGTTTCTATAGTTTTCCCGGGCATAATCCTAGCTTCGTCCATGTTCTTCTGGTAACGCAAGACTAAAATCAGTGTTAATTTCTCTCACATGTTGGCTACAATCAACTTTGAATTCAGAATCCTGTAAATGTTCAACTAGAAAAGTGAGAATTAACAAGTACATCAAAATTGTTTCATTGCCTCGGGTACATGCAAAGAATCAATTCAATACAACTCCATAATCCTCGACCAACCAACGAAAAATGATAACATAGTTGCCTCATAAATCAACTCCATGTGCAATATGTTCCAACACCAAAAAGTAAAGGTAGAATGTGTGGATGAGACCAAAACTGAGCCCTTCGAGTAGCACTTCCAAAAGCAGGGGAGAAACACCTGGGGATTAGGAATAACAGCAGTGTCTGAGCTCCAAGAGCGAGAGTGATGCCCCGATAATAGAAGCATCAACTGAGCCAAATGGAGTAGCCCATGCTTGAGGCCACAACATGAACGTAAAGCAGATTGAGCAGTGTCATTGGCCAAACATCAACATAGAGCGGCCACAAAGAGCATGACTAGTAGTGTATCACAACAATCGAAAACCACAGCAGCAGGACATGTAAAATAGAGCAGCAGCGGCAACATCACATGACTTATAAAGACACCAGGAGCTATGAAATCTTTGGCTTCAGAATAGCAGACTTAACATCGAAGCTTGCCAAGATAGCTTGTTGAACTACACCAAAGCTTGCCAGCACCAGTTGAGAACCACAGCAGCATAGCAGAGCAAGCAGCTTCAATAGGACAAAAAGACACTGCACCAACTACCCAAACCCACCCCTGGACAAGACACCAAGAAAACTAGAGAAACAAACCACCAAACGCAACCCTGACCAAAACACAAACGCAACTCTGAGGAGTTGGAGACATTTTACGGGGTCTAAGATAATTGCATTTTGCAAAGATAGGTTTTTTCATGTATGCTACTATTAATTTCTGTTTGGGCCAATTCAACCGGGATTTTGCCCTGATTATAGTTCGGCCCCTCTAGTGCACTAACAATTAGTCCACCAATTAGCCAGTTTTTTGGACCGGTACCGAGTTGCAAAGAAAAAGAATTGCTCTGCACAGGGTCTAACATAATTGCAAAGCAAGGGTTCTTTCATGAGAACAGTAACAAGGAGCTTGGTCCGACTAATCACTGGATATATATCTTCTTCCAACCTACATATATCAGGTAATTAGTGGGTAAAACTGATTTCATTGCTTCTAACCTAATTTGAAAAAACAGTTGATCTCAAGGAATTTATAAGTTGGCAAAGACAATGCTCCTAAATTTGTACACAACCCACTTTACGAATTGATAACAAAGGGAATGACGCAAGCCTCCCTGTTAAACAACTTGCAACATTCTGAATAATAGAGGAAGACACTATTAAATTTAAGCCCGTGTATGAGAATGGTGGAGGGACGAGAAAAGGTAAAGACAAATATTACTCTAGAAGGTACGAAGTGAGCGGACCAAATATTCTTCTAACTTGCACCACCATTTCCCTTTCCCTCCATACAAAATCTACAAATTCATGACCCAAACGCAGCATGAGAAATTTCTCCATGTTGGTTAAGAATCACGAAGTTACCGGATTTTCTACAGGTCCAGTATGTATGATTCTACCCCCTGATCCTCCATCTCAGGAACTGTGTTCTCCATATCAACAGCAGCATTCTGCCTTATAAGAATAAAGTGGTTTTATACAACACCTGGAAAAATATATATTGAATAACAAAATGTAAAAAGATGGTAAGGGCAAGAGACAAATGATGTAAAACTACCAGAGATAGAACTAATATCTTCACATATCCAGTCTTTAATAGATGGCCCTCTTGAGTTCTATGATGGATGATCGTGCTGGATATAGGGGAATGCTTAATAATCTCCTGAGGTAGATTGACCTTCAAGAAAATCTGGGATAGTTAATATAGCAAATTTCAGATGTAAATGACAGCCACTTAATAATGTAAATCCATTGCAGTCACCAAACTTTTAATATTTCTATCTCAAAAGCCGTATAACTTAGAGTTTCACAAATGCCTATCAGTTAATTCGAACCAAGTCACCAAGATTTAAGAGTACAAGATAATAAAATTGCTCATTCATAGCAGATAGAAAAGCCAACTCTGATTGAATGGAAACAAGGCTTATTTTGGTTTGCTCTAGTCAAAACACCTTTAAAACCAGCGAACTTTATTCAGATTCATGAGTTGGCAAGGAGACAATGTGATTAGTACACACCATTTATCTCAACTAACTCAAACCCTTCATGTATACCAGCACGAGCAGCTAGACCACTGACCAACCTCTAGGGCCTCTACACAAGACAACAACCTGAAAATTTAAGGAAGTATACCGAGTCAATTTGGCAGCTATTTTTGTTTGCTCTAGTCAAAACACCTTTAAAACTAGAGAACTTTATTCAGATTCATGAGTTGGCGAGGAGACAATGTGATTAGAACACACTGTTTATCACAACTAACTCAACCCTTCATGTATACCAGCACGAGCAGCTAGACCACACTCTAGGGCCTCTACACAAGACAACAACCTGAAAATTTGGCAGCCTAAGATCATGGAAACCACGGAAAATTGCCCAGACAGACATAGGCTCCAAAAACTTAAAGGTATTGTCGTAGGCTTCATGCTTTCTAAGACTCTTCCGTAGAATGTGCAACATAACATACTAAAAACTTCCGTCTTTGTTTTCCTCAGTGACCAATTTATAGAACGGCATGTGTTTCGAGATGGACTACTCATCCAACAACCAAAAAAAAAAGCTTCATACTTGCAAACCCTGTCAGGGAGAAGTAAAATGCATATTCTTCATCCCCATTCATAAAACTGATCATTATGATCCATGTTATTGCCTCCTATTTGAGCGTTACATACATGTACAAAGTCTCCTTCACAATGCTGCACTTTAATCGAGCGTGAGAACCAGAAGACAGTGATCATGGGGTTCACTTACCAAATGCCTAGTTTTAGGTTCCCTGTTTATGAAGAAGCCGACTCCTTGCAAATTCCCATTGCTACCAATCTGATATTCCTGGAAGCAAAAAACCTATGTAAGATTGTAGTGGGTATTTTTTGAATATGGTCTAAAGGGAGAAAATAACATTTTGAGATACACCAATAGGACTGATGCAACTATTATAAAGCAAGTAGTGATGTTTTCCCATGCTAATGATAAGTTAGCATGAGAAAGCAGGGCTCAATCCTACTATTCGGTCGTCCTCAAAGTGAACATTTTTATCTGGAAGAACAATGGGGAATAAATAAAAGACCAAGTTTAAAGTACAAGTTGTCAATTATACTTCTAGAAAAGCACATTTACCCAGTAACTGATGTCGATCTACTGCTGAATCCAAGTCTTCCATCTAAAATGAGTTTTAATCGAGCCGAACACGAGCAGTTTAAATTTTCATATATCACAAGCAAGACTAGCAGAGTAGTAACCTATTCGAGCTTGCTTTGAAACTTCAACGAGCTTCAAAAAAATTGGAGGCTTTATCTCTCTTTTTTCCTCTGTAACTTTATGTCCACATTCACTATGTATGTAGAAGGAAAACTGGAAGTTCACACAAAGAAGTGGGTAACTTCAAGGGATCAAGTCCGAACCGAAAGCAATCCTTTTCGTTCTAATTAAGAACCTAAAAATCTCTAGCAAAAACCAATGCTCGCAAAAGCTCCTACAGTTATGCACATGAAATTATTGCCAAGAACAATGAAAGCTAAAAAGAATCGAAATTAGCTTACTGGGTATCAGATAGTGAGCCAAATCTAAAACTTGTTGCGTCATATTCCATTCTCGAAACCTAGACGACAATTTATAATGAGATTATCAATCCTTGGTTATACATAACAGCAATCAGCAGATGTCTGTACTAATAATGCAAATTGATATCAGCTGTGAATCTATGAGCGTACTATGAGCTGTGAATCTATGAACGTACTGATCAATTACACTATTGGAGAGGCAAGTAAAAAAATTTGTGTCTTTATTATTTGCGTTCCTTCCTTCATTGTTCTTCAGTGTGCCGTGATGCGATTTATCTGATTCCTCGACGAAAATCACGCGTCTACGGTATGTAGTTGGGGTGCAAGTGTGATTTCCCGGAAGAAACGCTCAATCGCTACTGGTGATGATAGAAATGTGAAATTATTGCCAAGAACAATGAAATTATTGCAAAGAACAATGAAAGCGAAAAAGAATCAAAATTAGCTTACTGGGTATCAGATTGTGTCGACGGATTAGAAGATTAGAAGTGATGTTTTACAATGGAGTGAGAATGCTTCTCCGCTGGACAACCTCGCCGTCGGCGACGTCGCTTCGTCGGGTGAATACATTAGCTTAAATGATACAGTGTAGCAAAATCTATTTTCATAAAAAGAAATTCACTTTGATCGTCTTTGTTTATGAATCAATCAGCATTATATTTATAATATCTTTGACACCATGGATCTTCTTGACAAGCTCTACAAGTTGAGCGATTTCGATCACGGAGACAAATCAAAATGAGATCACAATTTGACAAATTCAAAACTAACTTTTCTCCTGTTGAAATGGGTTTGATACAGTACAGCCAAGTTTATTTTCACAAAAAAAAATTCGCAGTTATTGTCTCCGATTATATATCAAAAAGCATTGGATTCAAGAAATCTGTTTCCAGGTTTGTCTTCGTCAAAATATCTTCAATATGAACATTTTGGATCGTAAACATAAACCCTAATAAGCTCACCATTTGACAAATTCTTGGTTCACGGGACTTCGCAGAGTCAAAATGAGAAGTCCTAACGAGTACGGACGACGTCGTTTTGGTAAATCTCGCGTCTGTCATATGCGAGTTTTGGTTTCTCTTTCTCTTTCCGCTGGATATTGGGCAGAGGTATATAAACCCACTGGAATTCCAAAGTCGAAAAACAGAACAGGGGTTTACCCTCTCTCTCTCTCTCTCTCCATGGCCACCTTCCACCATCCACATTTCTTCAGCTCAAACCCCCAAACACCGCTAAACCTAACAACAATCCCAACAGAAGAACACTCCCAGTAATATCGAGGAACGCGAAAAAGAAGGAAGAAGAAGCATGGAAGGAGAAGAAGAAGGTATTCGTAGACTACGACGAAGGTAGCCACAACGTCAGCGTTCAATTTAGTGGCATATGGAAAGCAGATTTGCCGCAGCACAAACGAGTGCGAGTCGCAGGGGATAGATTCCAGAAGGACTGGTCTATCAGTGAAGTGGTTCAGAGGGTTTTGGTGACCAAGCATTGGGAGGATATTGAGGGGCTGCTCAATCGGTGGGTCGGGCAGTTCGCTAGGAAGAATTTTCCTGTTCTTATTAGGGTAAGCGAAATTATGACTCGAATTGGTTTGTCAAATTGTGATGAATGCTAGAAGGCTCCAAACGAGCCGAGCCAGAGTCTGAGGTTTAAAATGTTTAGGTATGGTTTGTTGAGTTTTTAGTGAGCTCAAGTCGAGTAAAAATTTGACGAGCTGAGCTCGAGGTGTCAGAAGTTTGAGTCGAGCTTGAGCTTGTTCCAAACCCTTATCGTGCCACAAACCTTAACTTGTCAAATGTATCATGTATTTCTGATGGAAATTGATATTTGCGCTCCCTTTTTTGATTCAGACGCTCCACTTTGTTTATAAAGTTACTAATAACTTCACGTTGAAAGTGGAGCGCCTGCATCAAAAAAGGAGCGCGAATATCAATTCCCTTTATGATAGCATTTCAAGTCTAGACCTGCAAATATTGTTTGTATGATGTACTGAGTATATAGTAGTACAAGATTATAAGAAGTTACACATTTTTAGATGTAACTTCATACATATACCATTTATGAAAGTTTTATTATCTACATATTAAAGTTTATACTGTTTATGAACTGAGCCTAAACTTTAGGCTCAGATTCGGTTCGTTTAGTAGACGAATCAAACTTGAACAAGCATTTACCTAGTCAAGCCTCGAACAGTTGGAGAACGACTTGGTTCATTTGCAGCCCTAATTGTGATTCTGGGAATGCTAGTTGTTCAAGTTATGAACTAATTAGTCTAATTTAGTCAAATTAATGTATGGTCCGAACTTAGTCAAATTAATGTGCATTCAAGTATGATTTTTTTGGTCATTCTGTCGTTCATGCGATTGGCATTTTTTGTGGTGCAAATTATGTATTGCGAATGGTGTATTCCAAGAATATATTGTAGTTTTGCCCCCATATGTCTGTATAATGATAAAATGTGGTAAGAACTTCCATTGTGTTTTTAGTGTAGTCTGAAAAACTCATCTCTGTATACTAGTAATTGTCTTGAACTATGTCAACCTTGTTATTTCTCACTCTGTATTCCTCTTTTACTACTGTTATTCTATTGTTATGTTGGCTTATCAATATTTAGTGCAAATTTAATAGAAACCGTGCGACAAACGTATAACAATCCCTCATTGCATTTTCCTTAGTGTAGGAAATAACTCAAACAGGTTCTGTTGAATATAGCATTCATGTTTTTCGGTGGATGAAGAATCAGAAGAACTATTGTGCTCAAAATGATATTTACAACATCATGATCAGGTTACATGCTAGACATAATCAAACAGACCAAGCACGTGGTTTGTTTTTTGAGATGCAAGAGTGGAAGTACGGTTGCCATTTTCCATGTTTCATACGTGCATTACTTGCCTGTGTCATTGTGTGCCTTCAATCACTAAACTTTGGCAATATCTTTATCATCCCCTACATGGATTGACTCATGGGTTCGCTTACCTGCGCGTGGTGCCAAACCAAGTTTGGCCGAACCTAAAGGCCTGGCCGCCTTCCTGACCAAACCAGACAGAATAGAGGGACCTAACCCAACCTCCCGCCAAGCATAGTGACTGTGGCCGAGCCGTCACATTTGGCCCACTACAGTATGTCTTTTTAGTTTTCCTAGTTGCTGTTATCTTCGGTGTTTTTATTTCTTTGATTGATGCTTCTTTTTGTGTTTTTTATTTTTCCCCGTAAGTCTGGTTGAGTGGGGTTCAGGGGGTATTAAAAGAGAATTTTCCTTAGTGTAGTTATTGTCTTTTTATTTCTATTGTTTTGAAAGGATTAGTGTAGTTTTTGTCAGTGATTAGTATTTCTCCGGTAGGCGTGAGCCCGATGCAGAAACTTTCAATGCTCTCGTCAATGTGCATGGTCGGGCTGGACAATGGCGTTGGGCAATGTATATCATGGATGACATGCTTCGTGCAGCTGTGTGTATTTGTACTCTTCTCCCTTATAGGTGTTAATTGTTTTGAGTTTTCCCTTTCATGCGCAAATGCTTAGATGTTGAACCTGTATCAATTTGGATTTTATGTGGTGTTTAATAAATTGAATTCTGAAAGTTGAGTACTGAAAATTAATTGCTGATTTTATAACGCTGTGTTGTGGATAAAAAATTAAGTGTTAAATTATTACAACTCGTTTAATAAATTAAATTCTCAAGTATATTGTTTTCGAGGTTTTAGATATGGAGGTTATGTGCGGGTGGTAATGGTGTCAGGGGTGGAGGGGTGCTTTTGGTGGCGATAGGCATAGAGGTAGTAGTGAGTGGTGTAATGGCAGTGGTAGTGGTGATGTGTTGAGGTGACGGTAATTGTCATATATGGTGGAGTGGCGGACGAGGGTGGTGTTTGTGGCAGTAGCAGGGGCATGAAGGCAGTTGTGAATGGTGTTATGGTGGTGGTGGTTATGTGGTGTGGCGATGCAAATTGTGGTATTGTGAGGGTATCCTCATGCTTATGTACTGCACATTGCGGTCGTCCAGGTGATTTGAGACTTTGTTTTCCAGGCATATTTGGTATTTCATTTAGGTCTGTATTCAATGATTTGGTTATACATTCGTTAATGGTCTAGCACCTGTAAGTATACCTAGATACCTTCAAAATTTATCTTATATATTTGCATTCCTCTATTGATGTGATGATATGAAGCTAAATTTCTGGCTGCAATTTTCTATTTATAGCCACATTTTCTGCATATATTTTACATTATAGTTTAACTTCTCCAATTTTTGCAAATGTCCAGATAATGGGATATCTCTCTGGTTCCTCTCCTCACATAAAGAGTGGAGCTGTTTCTGCCCTATCTGTACTGGTACATAACAACGCAGAAATCTGTCTTTTGGTACCTGATCTGGTCCCATCTGTTCTAGCTTTGCTGCAAACCAAAGCTGTCGAAGTCATTAAAGTGAGCGTGCCCTAACTTCTAATACATGTTCTTAACCATTTGGTACTTTTTAATTCTGATAAGTTCTTTTTGAATCGAATAGGCTGTTTTGGGATTCATAAAAGTACTTGTATTGTGCCATCAGGCAAAAGACCTACAGAATATTCTGCCTGATATTGTCAATGAAGTTGTCCGATGGCCATTTGTCTCCCGACATCACTTTAGAGCTAAGGCATGTCTAATTTTGGTTTAAGACATGTTTAGTTTTGAAGTATTTGTGTTGATGTTTCTTGCTTCTCCTTTTGTCTGAGTGATATAAATGTGTGTATTTCATCATTAGTATAGGTCACTGTCCTTCTGGAGATCCTCATGCGTAGGTGTGGTTCAGCCCCAGTTAAGTTAGTTACACCAAAAAAACATGTGAATTTTGTCAAAGGCGTTTTGGAGGTAAACTCTCCTTTTTGTTTCTGTTTGTCACAAATTCGTTATAGGTGACATTGAATTAATTAATTTTCCAAAAATTCGAAACAATAACCATTGAAAAATGAATGTACACTATACTTTTGTTTCAGAATCGACATGGCAAAGCAAGTTCGAAGGAAAGTAGCGCAACTGATATGGAACCGGAAGTTTTGGAGTCATCTCCCAGGAGGTGTGTTTGTTATAAGAACGATGAAGAAACTTTTACATATTCAAATTTTATGTTTCGTCAAATTTCTCATTATGTTTTTACTTTCATTTCACTTAGGATGCGATGGAAGAGAAAACGCGAGGAACCTAGCATTCCATCTGAGGAAGATGGTAAAGTGGAGTCCAGATTTAGGAAGCGGGGGATGAAACTTGTGTAAAGGCTGGCAGTCATACTGCTGATCGACAAACTGAAGGTCAATCACGTGGAAATGCAAGAAACAAGAGGAATTTTAATGGGGACCCCACAGAGCCGAAACACGCAAATAAAGCACACGAAAGGAAGAAAAAAAATTTGAGAGGCTAGTCATGGACCTGGTGCTGCCTCCAAATTGGCCAAGAACAGGAAAGTGGCAAGGAAACAGAAGGGAGCCTAAATTATGGCCTATGGAAGATTCCATAAAATCACTCTTCCAATTGGCGGGTGAGTTTGAAAAGGAAATAGAAGGGAGCCTAAATTATAGCCTATGGAAGAGTTCCATAAAATCACTCTTCCAATCAGCGCGTGAGTTTGAAAAGATACAGAAGATCTCATAACAAGTCAGCTGTTGATAAATATGCAGAATGTGGAGTCGGCACATGGTTTAGGTCCTTCATTACTTGCCCGGTGCAAAATTTTGCTTTGTCGAAACGACGTAATTTGGATATATTTGGGATTATACATTGTTCAGTGGAGCAAAATCCCTCAGTTTTGGTTAAGCTTTCTGGTTGGGTAATTGGTGGCATACACTACCAGAAGGCTAAACACTGTATACTAGTCTATTTATAGATGATTTTACTTATCAAAAAAAATTTATAGATGATTTTCCAATTTGATTCCAGCATTTTGTTTATGATGTCGCATGAGGTTGTGCTAACGACAGGCACCTCTTCTTAGCTTTTTAGTTTCAAAGTGTGTACTTGATCTTTGTGGTTGCAATCAAGAAAACTCTTTATGTGGAAAGATGGTTCATGTGGAGGGACTAATCAATTGTATGGGGTGATCCTTTTCATTTTTTTCCTTTTTCTGGGAATGGCATATACACCTCTTCTTAGCTTTTTAGATATTCACCCTCTTTGCAAGTCTGCCCGCTTATACGGCTTAGCGGTACGGCAGTACCCCTTTTATTTCAGAGTAGGCTAGAAACTATAGGCTGTTGTTTGATGTAATAAGAACAATTGCTACAACTTGGATTGAAAACCAGATCGCCATTCCATATTGTGATCAATCGAATGAGGAGATCGGATCTTTGGAAAGGTGCAGTCAACAAATCAAACTTTAATAGCACAACATTTTCTTGGCTTACATCTACTTCAAATGACATTGAGTGGCCAATAATTTGATTTTGGAGCTCATTTTCAGCTGCTGCACTATCATGTGAACAAATAGAAAAAAGAGCAAGTGTAAGATGCGACAAGGAGGCTAGCCATAATACATAACAGGATGAGATAGAACTGCAATGCGTGTTGTTTTGAAAGGTCATTAGGACTGGTTCAAGACAGATGCATCAACTATAACACAATAACATGACATTCAATTGTTGGCATGAGCAGAACTGAAATTTTCGTTCAACGCACACAAGCCCTTTATCAGAAAATATACACGGAAAATTCTTCTATTTTAAAATCAAGGAAGATCAATTTCCTAACGGAAAAAAGTGTAAAGGAGAATGAAACAGTAGTTTAGCGACGCAAAGAAAGACGGCCTCCTCCCACTCTATATCATCTTTATCCTCCTCTCCCAAAAGCATCCTCTTGAATGTTGGACTCATTTACCCTGCATCTTTTGCTTCTATTGCCTGTAATAACAAGACAAATGCATATAGGAAAGGACTGGTAAATCACAAAAAAAAAGAGAAAATGAAAGCACTGGTAAATCACAAGTATGCCAATCTCTATCACTGTAGACAATGGCTAATGATCATCAGATACAAATCAAAGCACATAAAGACACGCACACATTATTGACTATACACAAGAAGGAAACCTCTCGAAAATTTTCAACACAGAACATCTCTTTTTCGTATTTGTAGGAACATTCATCGTTTTCCTGCCTTTAGTATAAATAAAAAATAAAAATAAAAAACCACATAGCTTGACAAATTAAATGCAGGAGGTACACTTACGGAGAAGGAAGGAAAAGTAAACTATAGGGAAAGTGATCGTGGACAGCCAAAAATAGATTTTTATTAATCAATAGTAGTAGTTACAAGGATTAAACGTACGGGACACGCAAGAGAAAGCAAACATCACAACAAGAGGATGACATCCCAACAAGGTTGGGGCCCACCGCCACGACAATCACATGCCACTCGAGACCCAAAAGATAACAAGGTTGGCAAGAGGTCAACCAATGAATCCAAACAAACAAGCTCAATGAAGAGCAATAAGAGTCATAGCATCGTGTTTGACAACAGCCCCTATCAAAGTGAAAAATGAAAACCAAAGCACAGCCCCTTGCATGCCCAAAGCTGGATTCTGGCAGGCATGACAAAGAAGTGTACCCGCCCCAGAGACAGATCAATTGCGGAACAACTGAAATGATTGACCTTGCATCTGGCTTAGCATTGCCACCATGAGAAGAGACCAAGACCCCAATTTCTCACTCCACATATGCAGCATTTGACATGCTCCCTTAGTCTTTGCAGTAACAATATATTAGGCAAAATGGCCCTTCAGATGTACAGTACACCATCCATTCTATGCTGAATTTGGACACACTCCAAGAGAAGTAGCTTATTCGAGCTTGGTTTGAGTATCACAAGCAAGATGAGCCGAGTAGTAGCTTATTCAATCTTGGTTTTGAAACTTTAACGAGCTCCAAAAAGCGAAGTCTTTACTCTCCCTCTTATCTTCTGTATCTTTTTTCTATTCGTATTAATTATGTAGGTAGAAGGAAAACTGGAAGTTCAAACAAAAAGGGTATCTTCAAACGATGAATTTCAACCTGAAAGCAATTATTTCCATTCTAAAAACCTAATAAATCTCTAACCAAAATCAGGCTCCGCAACAGCTCGCACAGTAATACACACAAAGCAGTTGACAATTGCCTCAATTTAAACATGCAAGAAATTTCTTGTTCGTTGCCGCAGATTAAGGTAAATTTCAAGTGACCATGAAATCTCTCATAATAAAACACAATTCTTGTCAAAAATAGAAATTATTGCAAAGAACAATGAAAGCTAAAAAGAATCGAAATCAGCTTACTGGGTATCAGATTGTGTTGAAGGATGGAAGATTAGAAGTGATCTTCTACAATGGAGTGAGAATCCTTCTCCGCTGGACAACCTCGCCGTCGGCGACGTCCCTTCGTCGGAGTGAATGTATTAGTAGCCGATATGATGGGTCTGATACAGTATGATCAAATCTATTTTCATAAAAACAAAACCACTTTGATCATCTTCGATTATGAATCATTCAGAACTAGATTCAAAGAACTCTGACACCGTGTATCTTCTTAACAAGCTCTGCAAGTTGAACGATTTCGATCATAGAGATAAATCGAAACGAGATCACAATTTGACGAATTCGCGTAGCGGTTCAAAACAACCTTGCAGGTTCAAGTTGCGACGTCGTTTTATTCTGAACCGAGCTTCCTCTCTGTCGAAACGGGTTGGATACAGTACGTCCAAGTTTATTTTCACAAAAAATATTATGCACTTATCGTCTCCGATTATATATCAAAAGCAATTCGATTCAAGTAATCTGTTTCATAGTTTGTATTCATAAAAAGATATTCAATATGAACAGTTTGGATCGTAAAAGTAAGTCCTAATAAGCTCACAATTCGGCAAATTCTTGTTTCAGAGGACTTCTCAGTCTGAAGATGCGAAGTCATGAGGAATACGGGCGACGTCGTTTTCATGAAACGCGCGTCTGTCTAATGCGAGTTTCTAATGATTTCCAATACTGTGCAGCAAACCGAGCACCGGTCGTCCTTCCTATTTCCCCCAAGATTTATCTCCTCTCTCTCTCTCTCTCTCTCTCTCTCTCTCTCTACATCATTTTTATTTCACTGAATCTTCGTTCACTCGTCAATCCTCCCTTACAAGTTGATTCTGGCTTCACATTTTCAGGTATGCAAAAGCTCATTTTTTATCTAAATTGTATTCGATTCAAATGAGGTTATTGATTTCATCATTTCATATTACCCAATTTAATTCAAATGAGGTTATTATCACCAAAAACCTGTAACTTTTCTTTTCTCTAGATGTACGGTCATGTACTTACATGGAATATCTCGAGTTTAGGATAAGTTTCCATATAGACAAACTTAGAATTGTTATTGCCCTATGTTGATTAGCTGCTGGATCTTTAGCTGTCTGGTTAAAAACTGAGTAGTTCGTTCAAAAATGCTGGGCAAACCGCACACATCAAGTTTATCTCAACTTTTTGAAGCATTCACGACGTACATTATCTTTTTGTATTGGTATCCGTGTCACGGGACTGCATTACTTTTCCATTGGCGCACACCGTCTTAGTTATTGCTAGGATCGACGTACGCACACAATGACTTTTTTTGTGTGATATGTACTTGAAAAGGGTCATCATCAGGCCGGGCCAGGCCGGCCCAGCCCGCCAAGTCACTACCCAAGCCCGCCCACGGGCGGGCCGACCGGGCCCTTTTTTTGCGGGCCGGGCTACCTACCATAAATTGAAGCCCAAGCCCGGCCCACGGGCTAGCCCAATTGACGGGCTAACGTGCCAAAAACCGGGCGGGCCACTGGACGGACCAATGAGCTGGCCAAAAGCCGGGCGGGCTAGCGGGCTGGCTAACAGGTGAGCTTAAATTTCCTTGGGCAAGGGAAAAAAGAAAGGATTTTGTGGGATATTGGGCTAATGGTGGGCCTGTGGGCGGGCTATTGGGAGGGTACCACGGGCGGGCTCACGGGCTGGGCCTACGGGCGGGCCGAGCAAAAATTCATAGGCCCGAGCCCGCCCATTACAAACTACGTGCCGGCCCGGCCCGCTTGTTTCACGGGCTCGGATCGGGCAAAAATCCGATGGGCCGGGCGGCCTTCGGGCTAAATGATGACCCTTAAATACTTCTGTGATGCAATCTTTGTAGTTATTGCATGTAAGCTGCATAGACTTGAGTGACTATTGTTCAATTCGGAGTTAATGATTAATGACTTCTACATGGACATGTTAACCAGTTCGCATTGATAGGTAGTTTTGCTACATTACCCATAGCACGAAGTGAGGATATCTTTGTATGTTTATTTTAAATTTTAGTGCATTTTTTGAACCAAAGGGTTGGCTTTAACCCCCTGGAAACCTAGTGGAGCCACCCTTGGGTGCACTTAAGTTGGCCTGGATACCTAAGTTAACAAAAGAAATTACCAAAACCTCCTTTTTTAGTTTCAAATTAAGTGTTTATGGGCTCCAATTAAGCATTCTTTCAGTGTAGCAAGAAATTTTATGGGCTCCATTTAATCATTCTTTTCAGTGTAGCAAGAAATAACATTAAGCGGGGAGGGACATACGCAAAAAAGTTTCTCTTATGATACTCTTAGTTCCTTGTTGTGTTGATATGCCCACACAATGTGATGATATGCAGGTACTCCCTGCACATAGAACTCAGAAGCTGAATTTGGAGTTTTCTCCACATAGAGCCGGTAGTTTTAGATAGTTTTTCTTCCTGTGTTTTTTTTTTAACAGCACTTGACCTGACTGTTTATGTGCCTCCTCAAACGTACTCTCTGTTGATCACTTCAATCACCAGCCAAAACCAAAAAAAAAATAGCAGAAAGAAATGGAAAAAGAAATCAGTTGAAAGGGGGTGGGAATTTATATTTGATTGGTGATTTCTTATTTTTATCTTGGTTTGGGCTTATACGGCGTCCGCTATGAGATTGATGCGAACAGAACTTGGTGGTGCTTTGGCGGACCTTTTGAACGAGAATGGGAAAGGTTCTGGGGATAATGAGATGGGGTATGTTGAAAGAACTCTGGGATTTCGAACATGGATATTGGATGATAGAGATCTCAGACTGGTATCCCTCTTGATTTCATTCTTGTATTTTGCTTGTCACCCTTTCCCAGAAGAAAAAACATTATGTTTACCATTACATCTCAGTAACTGCGGAAGTTTCAGAATTCTGAAGGTTTCAATGATTATACTAGAATCTGTATCCCAATAGTAGGGTCAAGACTCAGGAGCTTATGCCACATTAACCTTGATGGTAACAGGTATATAGAAGCTTTCTTGCTGTGCCTCTAATACGTGGGGATATGTATGTGAATATATATTCTGTATCTTGAATATATATTCTGTATCTTCTTGTAATATGCTATTTTAGGACATGTATCGTAATCAAATCCTAGCATAATCATAGGGTAATCATATCGTAATCAAATCATAGCATAATCATAGGGTAATCATATCGTAATCAAATCTTGTAATCTTCCTTTCTTAGGTGTAGCTTTACTCTATTTAAAGGTGTACTCACCTCATTGTAATTCATTCAGAAATAATATCAGTATTTCCATCTCTGTGTCTCTGTTTTCTATCATGGTATCAGAGCAGGTTCCGAAACCGTAACCCTGTTTTTCGATCAGCCTTCTATCCTCAGATCTCTCTCTGTCAGCTACTATCAATCCCTCTCTCTCTCTGTTTTTTAGCAATCCAAATCACAAGAAACACCCACAGCAGTCAACACCCATCCTTCTCCAACCGCCGGTGACCTACCCACACTCCGACAACCTCCAGCAGCACTTGCCGACACTGTAGCAGATCCGGCGACCTCTATTACAGCTCCGACTAACCAGTCTAAGGCAGATTGGTACTCCGGTATTCTGTTTTGTTTTTTATCTTTGACTGCGTTTCTCTGTTAGCATCATGTCTGGCGATAAAAATCAGTCTCGGGCACCACAACAGTATTCTCGCCCTCCTGCAGCCTTGACAACATCGGCCTCCAGTAGTGCACCTCCAGAGTTTGATTATGAGCAATTTCAGCAGTATTCTCGCCCTCCTGCAGCCTTGGCAACATCGGCCTCCAGTAGTGCACCTCAAGAGTTTGATTATGAGCAATTTCAGCAGTACCAGGCTTACATGGCAGTCATTCGAGGGGGTTCCACCCAAGCTTCTGCCATGACTACCACTCACTCAGGTTTGCGCGGTTCTCCCACCTCAGGTATCCAACCCACCACTTGGATCTTTGATTCTGGCTCTTCTCACCATATGACCCCTGATCTGTCTCTTCTTAGTAATTGTGTGCCACCTGTTTTTCCTATTAGTATTGCCACAGCCAATGGTTCTCCCATGCATGTTGCTTCTATTGGTTCCATTCTATCTTCTACTGCACCGTCACTATCTATTCCTAATGTCTTTTATGTTCCTCAGTTGTCTTTGAGCCTACTTTCAATCAGCCAATTATCCGACTCTGGTTTTGATGTTGTTTTCTCTTCCTCTGGTTGTGTTGTGCAGGATCGGGATTCCAAGAAGCAGATTGGGGCAGGCCGTAGAGTTGGTGATCTCTATCTTTTGGAGCACTTGCATCTCCCAATAAAACCTCCTTCCACTGCTGCGTCATCTTTTTGTTTAGATCATAAGTCATCTCCGTTTTATCTTTGGCATTCTAGATTAGGACATCTGTCTAGTGAACGTCTAAAACTTTTAGTTCAGTCAGGTCATTTGGGTCACATTTCAATAAGTGATATTTCAGAATGCAGTGGTTGTAAGTTTGCAAAAATGTCAGCTTTACCTTTTACTAAAAGTACTTCTGTCTCTACTTCGCCTTTTCAGCTTGTTCACACTGATTTATGGGGCCCTTCTCCGGTTGCTACTAAAGGTGGTTTTGTTTATTATATCTCTTTTGTGGATGACTTTAGTCGGTATACTTGGGTTTACTTAATGACACACAAATCTGAGTTCTTTACGATTTATAAGAATTTTCATGCCATGGTTCAAAATCAGTTTTCTACATCGGTTAAAATTCTTCGGTCTGACTTGGGTGGGGAATATTCACTCTCAGAGTTTCATAAATTCCTAGATTCGCTTGGGACTATCCACCAATCGTCTTGCACTGACACTCCTGCCCAAAATGGTAGAGCTGAAAGAAAATATCGTCACCTTCTTAATACTGCTCGGTCTCTACTCCTGTCTTCCTCCGTCCCGTCCTGTTACTGGGGAGAAGCTGTTCTCACTGCAGCCTATCTCCTGAATCGGATGCCCACCCCTCTTCTCTCTGGTAGCTCTCCTTATGAGCGGCTTTATGGTCAGGTTCCTAATTACTCTCTTCTTCGAGTGTTTGGTTCTACTTGTTTTGTTCTCCTCCCCAAGAAAGACCGCACTAAGCTCAGCGCCCGCTGTGTCTTAGGTGTTTTTTTGGGATATGGCATTAATCAAAAAGGGTATCGGTGTTATGATCCTGTGACCAAAAAGCTTTATGTTTCAAGGCATGTTGTCTTCTTAGAGCGTCTTCCCTATTTTACTCTTCCTCCTCGCACTGCTCCTGTAGCCAAAGAAGAATTGATCCATATTGACCCCTTTCCTATGGATATGGATGTGCCTCCCGAAGAGTACACCTCCACTCTTCAGGTATCTGATATTTCTACGTCCCCTCAGCATCACCTCGCCGTGCTCCGATCACCCAAGTCTACACCCGTCGTCCAACTTCTACAGCTGCTCCCCAATCTGCCTCCACATATCCTGATCCGCCTGCCCGCCGGTATCCCCTTCGGGACAATCGTCAACCACCGGTAAAATATGGCTTTACTAATACCTGTTTCTCATCCTCTTATCAATCATTCCTTTCCCGCATTCACACTTATTTCGAGCCTAGGTCCTATAAAGAAGCTTGCAATGATCCCAATTGGGTGGATGCCATGCAAGCTGAACTTACTGCTCTTGCTCACAATCAGACTTGGGAGTTGGTTTCTCTTCCGGATGGTAAGAATCTCATTGGTTGCAAATGGGTCTACAAGGTTAAGACTCATTCTAATGGTTCTTTAGAACGGTATAAAGCCCGCCTAGTTGCTAAAGGATTTTCTCAGGAGTATGGGATTGATTACGAGGAAACTTTTGCCCCTGTTGCCAAAATGACCACTGTTCGCACCTTGATCTCAGTGGCCGCAGTACATCAATGGCCTCTTTCTCAGTTGGATGTAAAGAATGCTTTTCTTAATGGCAATCTCTCTGAAGAGGTTTATATGCGACCTCCTCCTGGCTTTTCTCATCCTTCCGGTATGGTTTGTCGCTTGCGTCGTGCTCTCTATGGCTTGAAACAGTCCCCTCGCGCTTGGTATTCACGCTTCCAGGATGTTGTTCTTCAGATTGGCTTCACGCCTAGCATGCATGACTCTGCTTTATTTCTCCGTCGCACCTCTCATGGCTTGGTACTTCTCCTACTTTATGTTGATAACATGATCATCACTGGTTCTGACTCTGCTGCTATTGCTGAAGTTAAAAGTCATCTCTTCCGTGAGTTCGAAATGAAAGACTTGGGCCCGCTCCGTTATTTCCTTGGTATTGAAGTCGCTTCCTCTCCTCAGGGGTATCTTTTGGGATAGTCCAAGTATGTTACTGATATCCTTCACCGTGCTCGTCTCACGGATACAAAGACTGTTGATACTCCCCTTGAGCTTCATGCCAAGTTCTCTGCCTCTGATGGTGTTCCCCTTGAGGATCCTACGGAATATCGCGAATTGGTGGGCTGCTTGGTTTACCTTACGGTTACTCGGCCAGATATTTCTTATGCAGTTCACATTGTTAGTCAGTTTGTCTCTGCTCCTCGGACTACGCATTGGGCTGCCCTCTTACGTATTCTCCGTTATCTTCGTGGTACCCTTCATCAGTGTCTTCTGATTTCTTCTACATCAAGCTTAACCCTCCATGCTTATGCTGATGCTGACTGGGCAGGTGATGTCAATGACCGCAAATCTACCTCTGGCCTTTGTGTTTTTCTAGGCGATTCTCTTATCTCCTGGAAAAGCAAAAAGCAATCTGTTGTTGCTCGCTCTACTGCGGAAGCTGAATATCGTGCCATGGCCCATGCTACCTCTGAAATCGTCTGGCTTCGCTGGCTTATTTCCGATATGGGGGTCTCTGTTACTACTCCTACGCCTCTTTACTGCGACAATAAGAGTGCTATTCAGCTTGCCCACAACTCGGTCTTCCATGAGCGCACGAAGCACATTGAGATTGATTGTCATTTCATACGCCAGCATCTTCAGTCTGGCACCATTGCTTTACCCTTCGTCTCCTCCACATTGCAGCTGGCAGATTTCTTCACGAAGACTCATACCGCTGCTCGTTTCCGTTTTCTCCTTGACAAACTCTCGGTGCTCTCTGCCCTCGCACCTTGAGTTTGAGGGGGGGTGTGAATATATATTCTGTATCTTGAATATATATTCTGTATCTTCTTGTAATATGCTATTTTAGGACATGTATCGTAATCAAATCCTAGCATAATCATAGGGTAATCATATCGTAATCAAATCATAGCATAATCATAGGGTAATCATATCGTAATCAAATCTTGTAATCTTCCTTTCTTAGGTGTAGCTTTACTCTATTTAAAGGTGTACTCACCTCATTGTAATTCATTCAGAAATAATATCAGTATTTCCGTCTCTGTGTCTTTGTTTTCTATCAATGTACCGGAAAAACCAAAATTCCATTTTGGGCATTCAATGTCATTATTACATTCTTGATTCTGTTATGCCACCAAACTCTTTCTGAACATTTTCATGTTGTACAATTCATTGGAGAAGATATCTTGATCATTTGATTCTTTCTTTGTGCCACAATGAGAACACTTTTATGAGAATGGAACCTCTTTTGTTACAAGTGCACGATTAGTCTAGTTGTTATTGGAACTATGATTGGCTAAGATATTACTGCTAAACTTTTTGGTTGTTTTAGTGAGATTAGCAGACATCATGAATATGTAGGTTTATTGGCTATAGAAGGGTAAAAGAGAAACCTAGTGCAATTTTGAGATTTTTTATACTTTATTAGGAATTGTGAGTTTCAAATAAAGCTCTACATGCGAGTCTCGATAAAGATCGGAGGGCTACTCATAATGAGACGGAGCAGGTAGATCTCTTTTCTAATTATGTACCTAAAATTGCTGGAATCCATTTCTTAAAAACTCATTGTTCTTCTCCATTATGCCAATTATGAGCTTGATTTTGTGGGTTGTTTCTTTATCCTTTTTGACTTGTTTATATTCTATGGAAATATGTCATGTGCTTCAGGCATTTGGACTTGAACATTGCTATCTTTTTGTGTTTTTTTTTTTTTTTTTTGCTTACGTCCTTGTAGATTCTTTGAATTGGTTTCTACGAGATTGTCAAGCTAGAAATACCCCCTTATGCTGTCGTAGATGAGGTACATTTTATGTACTTGGCTTTATTGTTGCAGAAATCCCATCTTCTTGGCCAGAATTGCGTCGGGGATATGTGGTAGCTCTTCCTCTTTAGGAAATTCTCAAAATGGTGCTGGGCAGCATCGCTTGGTTTCTGAACCACCATTCTGTCCCTCAGCTAGAGATGCACTTGGATATTAATTGAATCAATTATCGAGTTATGCATGCTCTTTCAAATCAAATTAAAAAGAGAAACTGATGGTTGTGGGAAGATGTCGTATTGTTGACTTCGCATAGTGGTTAGAAAATAACGGAGATGCTTGATTGAATGTTTGTACCACGCACCAAGACATATCCTGAATACATCCTTACCATTCATATCAGCACCTCTATTTGGCCAACGTTCATGCAATTTCCCATTTAAAAATTTCCTGTAATGGGTGCTTTACTTGGTATTGTCAATGAAGTTGTCTGATGGTCATCTGTCTCCCGGCATCACTTTAGAGATAAGGCATGTCTAATTTTGGTGCAAGACATGTTCAATTTTGAAGTATTTGTGTAGATATTTCTTGCTTCTTCTTTTGTGTGAGTGATACAAATGTGTGTATTTCATCATTAGTATAGGTCGCTGTCATTCAGGAGATCCTCATGCGCAGGTGTGGTCCAGCCCCAGTTAAGTTAGTTACACCAGAAAAACATTGGAATTTTGTCAAAGGCGTTTTGGAGGTAAACTCTCCTTTTTGTTTCGGTTTCTCCCGAATTAGTTATAGGTGACATTCAATTAATTAATAATTTTATCAATAATTCGAGACAATAGACATTGAAAAATGTGCACTGTACTTTTGTTTCAGAATCCACATAGCAAAGCAAGTTCGAAGGAAAGTAGCGCTACTGATATGGATCCGGAGGTTTTGGAGTCATCTCCCAGGATGTGTGTTTGTTATAAGAACGACAAAGAAACTTTTACATATTCAAATTCTCTGTTTGGTCAAATTTCTCATTATTTTTTAACTTTCATTTCATTTAGGATGCAACAGAAGAGGAAATGCGAGGAACCTAGTATTCCATCTGAGGAAGATGGTATAGTAGAGTCTAGATTTAGGGAGCAGGGGATGAAGCCTGTGAAAAAGGCTGGCATTTGTACTACTGATCGACGAACCGAAGGTCAGCCACATGGAAATGCAAGAAACAAGAGGAATTTTAATGGGCTCTCAACAGCTAGCCGAAATACACAAATGTAGCACACGAAAGGAAGGAAAATTTTCAAGAGGCTAGTCATAGACCTGGTGCTGCCTCCAAATTGGCCAAGAACAGAAAAGTGGCAAGGAAACAGAAGGGAGCCTAAATTATAGCCTATGGAAGAGTTCCATAAATTCACTCTTCCAATCGGCGGGTGACTTTGAAGAGATACGGAAGATCTCATAACAAGTCAGCTGTTGACAAATATGCAGAATGTGGGGTTGGCACATGGTTTAGGTCTTCATTACCTGCCCAATGTAAAGTTTTGCTTTGTCTAAACGACGTAGTTTGGATATATTTGGGATTATACATTGTTCAGTTGAGCAAAATCCCTCAGTTTTGGTTAAGCTTTCTGGTTGGGTAATTGGTGGCATACACTACCAGAAGATTAAACACTGTATACTAGTCTATTTATCGAATCATTTTCCAATTTGATTCCGGCATTTGTTTATGATGTCACATGAGTTTGTGCTAACCACAAGCACCTCTTCTTAGCTTTTTAGTTGCAATCAAGAAAACTCTTATGTGGAAAGATGGTTCATGTGGAGTAACTAATCAATTGTGTGGGATGACCCTTCGTTTCTTTTCTATTTCTTAGAATGGTATGGAGTGACTGTTGAATTGCTATACTATTTAATTTTTGTAACAGTTAGTTTTGCTCACCTGCTGAATCTTGTGCCTTTGGAAGAGAAAGAAGAGAGCCCAAGAATGTGGATGCAAGCAAGTAGAAGATACCTCCAACCATGAATGCTAGGTATAAAGAAAACTTATCCCGAAAGTGTCCTGAAAAAAGCTATCAGCTAGAGTCTTATGTCGGAAAAGGAAAGATGAATCCTTTCCTTTGCAACTATTGTTCCAATTTATTTATTTTTTTTGGGTAATAGCTAGTTGATCAGCTAGAGTCTTATGTTGATATATTTGATATTTCCTTCACATTCTAGCTTTATGTAGTATGTGTAATAAGCTTTAATGTAATCTGAGAAGGATATATCAAAAAATTGTGTACATAAAAGAGAAAGAAAGGATGGTATAGTAACATTCATTGCTATACCTTTTGCTCATCCATTATGCCGCCTTGTAAATAGTTTCATAAAAGAGTATGCTAAGAGTAATAATTTAGTTCTCTCTTTTTCTTTTATGAAAGATTTCTCCTCAAAAAATTAAATTTGTTTACCAAGTCCTCTCTTCCCAACCAAATAAGCACTTTTGCAAGTTCACCTTCCTGCGATCAAAACATGTCACGCTTTCAAAACTTTGTGGCCAGGAGAAAAAGATTGTGGCCGGAGTAATTCTTTGCAGTGAGGAGCAATTCTTCGCAGCCATGATTAATTTATTGTGGCCATGAGCAAGTCTTTGAAGCTAGGAGTAAATCCTTGCAGGCTGGAAAAATTCTTCACGGCCAGGAGTAATTCTTTGCGTCCAAAAGTAATTCTTTATGGCCAGGAGTAATTCTTTGCTGCCAAGAGCAATTCTTTGCGGCCAGAAGTAATTCTTTGCGGCCAGGAGCAAAACCATGTGGCCAGGAGTAATTATTTGTGGTTGTCAAAATTGTTAGTTCGTCTCGACGAAAGGAATCGGGAAAATAAAAAAAAACAATGACTTTTACCCGGATATTTTTGGAACTATTCAAATTTTAGCAAAAAGAAAATAAAAAAGATAGGAAATTTTTTGAGTAAATAGAGCCTACACACCAGACCTTACCAGAGACAAGGAACAAAAGATAGAGCCTAATTAAACAAATGAATGGATTAAGGAAAAAAAGCTATAAGTGCAGATTCAACAAAACTCTCTCATCAAAGCATATTATTATGTCATCTGAATTCTTTCCATTTCATGACCAATACCGCAATGCCAATGAAAAAGCTACATACAAAATTTGTTTCAAATTTAAAGATAGCTAATGCTTTAACAAACAAAAGATAGCTAACGCTATAACATTCCGAACAACGTAGGGATTATGAATTGTGAACTTTGACTTTTGGTGAATTAACTTGGTGGTGGTGGAATTCGAACTTCTGATTTACAACCGTTTTGTAGTCTGCTTGTAGTCTAAATCCCAAGACATAAGAGATTACTACAGCTACCAACTGCTTGTAGTCTGGACTCTCATACTTCCATTTGGTAGGTTGGCATTCAAAACCTTGAATTTTCCATCTGGACTCTCATCAGTGCATAAAACCTACAGAATGTCATCGCATGCACAAAACAAAAGCAACACCGTCAGTTCATGAATTTTCCATTTCATGCTACGGATGTATTATGATAACTCCTAAAGCATTAGCTAAAACAGAAAAGAAAGAGGGAAAAATAAACAAAAAAGAAAATCCTTCACAATTACTTGTCGGACTAGTCCCATAGTGTACGACTAGGTGTGAACCTCATCTTCAGCACAACTTACACCATGGTTGCCTCCAAACTTGGATCTACATTCTCAAACTCGGCACTAGCCCAAGCTTCAACAACTGCACCAAGCAATATGATTAGCAAAGCATAAGAACAGATCAGTCAAAAGAAAATGTCATGGAAGAAGACGACAGAACTTCTTAAATCACTAACCCTATTAAACTAATTAGTGAAGTTCTTAACCACTTACCCTTCTTAAATCGCTTAACCAAGATTTAACCATCAACAGTGACATCAAAAAACAAAAAAAAATTTCAAATGCAAAAACTAGCTGAAAAACTTTCATCAAGCATCGTATTTCTAACTTATGCAGAAGAAACAAGATTCTGAAAATGGCAATGCCAATAGTGACCAAACTCAAAAGATGTAGCATTCAAGGCATCTAAATAATTGTACCACTACGTGCGAGAATTTGTACCTACAAGTAGTCATCTTACCTTAGCGGTTTGTTGCAAACTGTGTAGCTCTATCTTGTCATTGGAAAGCATGAATGGAGTTGTCTGCATTATTACTTGCAACAAGAAAAAAAATTGCTTTGTGCTCATATTCAAGCTTAAAAAGGACCAAGCAGGCATATGAAGATGAGAAAGATAAGATGGACGTGCTATTGAACAAGAGATATTACTGACTCATCCTAACAAATTTGGAAACAGAGGCTACCCGCAACAGGATATAGCTATGCTAATATGACCTTAGAAAAGAACAGCCGAACACTTCCCTAAGAAAGGTAGAAAGGTTATGTTTGACCTTGGGAGCTATAAGGAACTTTCGGAGGTGCACATTCTCAAGTTGTCAGTCTGAAAGATAAAATGCTTAGCATTGAACAAACTATTGCCAAATAAGATTTGGACTGGAATTAGAGGAAAGTAGATAGGAGAACATAGTTTTCTTTCTATGTCACATGCCAACTATCTCAAATCATTACTGTAAGTCAAGGTTTTATAATACAATGACAACAAGGGTTATCCAACAAGTACATAAGAAAGGGTACACCTAACATGAGGTTATTGAGAAACATTGCGGTAGCTGAATAAGTTTTTCAAGATTGCCATGATTATGTAGTAGATATATGTGTAACATTCAATACACTACCAAAGAAGATTAAAAAAAAAATTTGCACTGGTGGACTCAAATAGGTCCACATGGATATCTTTACATGCAACATCTGAAGCCACATGAAGGTCTCTTTTCAGAATTTTCTCTTGCATCAAGAGAGTTTCCTTGAAATGATAGAAGGCATTTTAAGCTCATGAGCAAGCTTTAACCCATCTAACTCACGAAAATCAAGCTTCAAGTACAAAGGTAAACTGAGACTGCGATAGAGAGAGCAATAGAGATAGTGAGAAGAAAATTTAATCATTATCCCCGACATGTCTTAATTGATCCGAACGCGAGCCGATCTCTGAGTTGTTTGTAAGCAAGACAATCCGAGTAGTAGTTTATTCGAGCTTGGTTTTGAAACTTTAATGAGCTTCAAAAAGTGAAGTCTTTACCCTCCCTCCTATCTTCTGTATTTTTTCCCCATGTTCATATTAATTATGTAGGTAGAAGGAAAACTGCAAAAGGGTATCTTCAAGGATGAAGTTCAAACTGAAAGCAATCATTTCCATTCTAAGAACCTAATAAATCTCTTTCAAAAACCAGTGCTCCGCAACAGCTCGCATAGTAATACACACAAAGCAGTTGACAGTTTCCCCAATTTAAACATGCAAAGGAGCAAGAAATTTCTTGTTCATTGTCGCAGATTACTAGGTCATCAACAGATTAAGGTAAAATTCAAGTGACCATCAAATCTCTCATAATAAAACACAATCCTTGTCAAAATCGAAATTATCGCCAAGAACAAAGAATCTAAAAAGAATCGAAATTAGCTTACTGGGTATCAGATGGTGTTGAAGGACGGAAGATTAGAAATGGAGTGAGAATTTTTTTTTCTACTGAGCAACCTCTCCGTCGGCGACGTCTCTTCGTCGGAGTGCATATATATTACTTTAGCTGATACGATGGGTTTGATACAGTGTGGCCAAATCTATTCTCATAAAAAGAAATTCACTTTCATCGTCCTAGATTATGTATCATTCAGCATTAGATTCATATTATCTTTGACACCATGGATCTTCTTGACAAGCTCTACAAGTTGGGCGATTTCGATCATGGAGACAAATCGAAATGAGATCACAATTTGATGAATTCAAAACAACCTTTCTCTCTGTTGAAATGGGTTTGATACAATACAGCCAAGTTTATTTTCACAAAAACAAATTCGCACTTATCGTCTCCGATTATATATCAAAAGGCATTCGATTCAAGAAATCTGTTTCCAGGTCTGTTTTCATCAAGATATCTTCAATATGAACATTTTGGATTGTAAAAATGAGCCCTAATAAGCTAACAATTTGACAAATTCTTGTTTCAAGGGACTTCGCAGGGTCATAATGAGAAGTCCTAACGGGTACGGACGACATCGTTTTTGGCAAAGCTCGCGTCTGTCACATGCGAGTTTTCGGTTTCTCCTCCCGCCGGATATTGGGCGGAAGTATATAAACCCACTGGAGATCTAAAGTCGAAAGACAGAACAGGGGTTTATCCTCTCCCTCCCTCTCTCTCTCTCTCTCTCTCTCTCTCTCTCTCCATGGCCACCTTCCACCATCCACATTTCTCCAGCTCAAACGACTTACTCAAGCCCCCAAACACCGCCAAAATCTCTCATAATAAAACACATCTCTTGTCAAAAATAGAAATTATTGCCAAGAACAATGAAAGCTAAAAAGAATTGAAATTAGCTTACTGGGTATCCGATTGTGTTGACCGATGGAAGATTAGAAATGAAGTGAGAATTTTTTTCTACTGAGCAACCTCTCCGTCGTCGGCGACGTCCCTTCGTTGGAGTTTTCTAAGTAGCTGATACGATGGGCCGGATACAGTGTGGCCAAATCTATTTTAATAAATACAAATTCACTTTGATTGACTTCGATTATGAGTCCTTCAGAACTATTTTCAATGATCTTTGACATTTTGTATCTTCTTGACAAGCTCTATAAGTTGGACGATTTCGATCGTGGAGATAAATCGAAACGAGATTACAATTTGACGAATTCAAAACAACATTTCTCTCTGTTGAAATGGATTTGATACAGTACAATCAAGTTTATTTTGAAAAAAAAAAATTCACACTCATCGTCTCTGATTATATATCAAAAATTATTCAATTCAAGCAATCTGATTCAAGGTTTATCTTCATAAAATGATCTTCAATATGAATAATATGGATCATAAAAATGAACCATAATAAGCTCACAATTTGACAAATTCTTGTTTCAAGAGACTTCGCAGGGGCAAGATGAGAAGTCTCAACGAGTACGGGCGACGTCGTTTTGATAAAACGCGCGTCTGTCTTATGCGAGTCTCTAATAATTGCCAGTACGATGCAGCAAACCGAGCACCAGTCGTCGTTTTCCCCCCCCCCCCCCCCCCCCCCCCCCCCCCCCCCTCTTGAGTGATAGCATCAAAGATCTCTCTCTCTCTCTCTCTCTCTCTCTCTCTGTATGCATGATCATTGTATTTCACTGCATCTTCCTCTGCGAGCGAGCTGATTCTGGCCTCTCATTTTCAGGTATGAAAAAGCGCATTTTTTATCCGAATTGTATTCAATTCAACTGAGGCTATTGATTTCATCATTTCACATTACCTAATTTAATTCAGGTCGATCTTCTTGTTAGGTTCTTGGATTTTATTTTGCTTTTTTTTTTTTTTTTGCAATTCTGGTTATTATCACCCAAACTTTAACTTTTCCTTTCTCTCGATGTACGGTCATTTACCTATATGGAATATCTCGAGTTTAGGATAAGTTTCCGTATAGGCAAACTTAGAATTGTTATTGCCCTATGTTTGATTAGCTGCTGGATCTTCTGCTGTCAGGTTAAAAACTGAGTAGTTCGTTCAAAAATGCCGGGCACACCGCTCACACATCAAGTTTATCTCAAGTTTTCGAAGCATTCAATGACGTACATATCTTTTCATATTGGTATTCATCGTGGGACTGCATTAATTTTCCATTGGTGCACACTGTCTTAGTTATTGCTAGGATCCACGTACACGCACAATGACTTTTTTATGTGATATGTACTTCTCTGCATAGACTTGAGTGACTGACTGCTGTTCAATTCAGAGTTAATGATTAATGACTTCTACTTCGCGTTGTCAGATAGTTTTGCTACATTACCCATAGCGCGAAGTGAGGATATCTTTGTATGTTTTTCTTTTAATGCTCAGACTCATCAGTGGAGGAGCCCACTGATTTCAGTTCTGTTTCCATAGGAGGTGGCGCAATAGATTTTGTCCTTGTATATTCCTCGAAGAGATGTTGAGGTTGAACTTGCATGGGAGCATACCAAGGATGGTGTTTTCACTGTTAAATCAGCTTACTTGCTGTAGTTTTTTGAGAAGCATGCACTTGTTCTTAGAGAGGCTATGAATATCATGGATGACATGCTTCGTGCAGCTGTGTATTTGTACTCTTCTCCCTTATAGGTGTTAATTGTTCAGGTTTTTTCCCTTTCATTCGCAAATGCTATCCTTGGATAGAATAACTTTTAGTATTTGTTAGATGTGGGACCTGTATCAGTTTGGATTTTAGGTGTTGTTTAATAAATTGAATTCTAAAAGTAAATACTGAAAATTAATATGCTAAAATATTACACAACTTATTTGATACAAGAAGCTAAAATCTCAACTATATTGTTTAAGAAAGTTTTAAATATGGAGGTTATGCGCAGGTGGTGCTGTTGGTGGCAATAGGATAGAGGTAGTTATGAGTGGTGTGATGGTGGTGGTAGTGGTGATGTGTTGAGGTGACGGTAATAGTCATATACGGTGGAGAGGCGGATGAGGGTAGTGTTTGTGGCGGTAGCGGGGGCATGAAGGTAGTTATGAATGGTTTTATGGTGGTGGTTGTGATGTGGTGTGGTGATGCAAATTGTGGTATAGTTGGAGAGGCAGTGGCGGAGTGGCGTGACAGAGAGATGGTGGTGGTGGGGATGGTGTAGCGGGTGCAATATGGTGCATGAAGGTAGTATAGTGAGTGGTGTGGTCATGCTAATTGTGTTATAGGTGGAGAATTGGTGGCGGCGGCAGTGGAGCTGTGGTGGAAAGATGGTGATGGTTTCGTCATTAGTGGTGGGGCAATGGTGGAGATACGACTGTAGTCGTGGTGGAGTGGTTGTGATATGGTAATATCGCCGGTGGTGTTCTAGAGAGGAGGTGGGTTGGTAACTTGGTACCTTGGTGCAGAGCTGGTAGGGATGCCGGTTAAGGGGAGGTGGCACTAGTGGCGTGCTTGTGGTGGTGGTGGTGGTGGTAGTGGAGACGTGTGAGTGTGATGGAGGAGGGATTGTGGTGGTAGAGGAGGAGGAGGAGGAGAAGTGGTAGTGATGGTACATAAGGGGTAATAAATTCACCAAGCATCAAGAGCGAGCTCTGCTACTTATGATTTTAATAATTGTTTACTCACATATAAAGGGGCACTAAAAACTTGAAGTTACATGGGAGGCTATTATGAAGCAGTATTTAATTGACTTTCACTCAATACATTCAACTGTTAAGTGTTGAAGTCTGTTATCAAACAAACCCTTTGGTATTACACTATTACTGATGCATCTTTATTGCCATCGTTCTACTGGATAGGCTAAGGACCTTGATTTGTTTAATGAATTGCTGCTGATTGCTCAAGCCTCTGATGCCAGCAGAATGATGATTATCTCTGTGACCTTAATGAATTTATCGTGCAGATTCCTCCTAGTCGGTCCACATATAACAACTTGATCGATGCATGTGGATCAAGTGGAAATTGGAGACAAGCTCTACAAGTTTGTAAAATGATGACAGGGAATGGAGTTGGGCCTGACCTGGTAACTCACATTATTGTTCTCTATCGGCTTTCAAAAGAGGAGCCCAGTATTTGAAAGCTTTCTCCTATTTCCACCTTATGAAAGGGACCAATATCCGTCCTGACACGACTACCCATAATATCGTGATACATTGCCTTATAAAGCTTGGACATTGTGCGCAAGGTGTTGAAATGTTCAATTCAATGAGGGAAAAAAGATCAGAATGTAAACTTGATATTGTGACATTCACTAGCCTCAATTCATTGCAAGGCTGTTTTCCACTCCATGCTTCGAGAAGGCCTAAAACCCAATATTGTTGCTTATAATTCTTTAATAGGTGCCTATGCTTCACATGGTATGAATGAAGAGGCCCTGTCAATTTTTAGTGAGATGAAGAAAAATGGTTTTCGCCCTGATGTTGTCTCTTACACGTCTTTGATCAATGCTTACGGAAGATCCGAGCAACCTAAAAAGGCAAGGGACGTATTTCACTTGATGAAACAAAATAATTGTGAGCCAAACGTGGTTAGTTACAATACACTAATTGATGCTTATGGATCCAATGGTTTTCTAGCCAAAGCTATTGATGTGCTCCGTGATATGGAGCAAAATGGGGTCCACCCAAACATTGTCTCTATTTGTACCCTTTTGGCTGCCTGTGGGCGTGTTGGTCAAAGGGTCAAGATTGATTCTATACTCCCAGCGGCTGAGTTGTGAGGCATTGCATTGAACACAATTGCTTATAACGCTGCTATTGGAAGTTATATGAATTTCGGGGACCATGAGAAAGCTATAGAATTATATAGATCTATGAGGAAAAAGAAAGTTAAACCTGATTCTGTTACTTACACTGTGCTAATAAGTGGTTGTTGTGTTGACGAGATGATGGGTTTGAAAATCCCTTGGTCCAAGGAGGTGTACTCAGCTGTGATATATGCCTACAGTAAACTGGCAAGTATTTTGGAAACCTTATCTCTGTGTAATCACTACCATAACTTTTGAGTTCAAGTAATGTGATATATGCGTCCTCTTTTCTACAACTTGTCCGGGTCGATTCACAGAAGCAGAATCTACCTTCACCAAGATGAAGGAGGTTGCAGCTGGGCATGCAACAGTTGTTGACTTTGATGCAGCCAAGGATGGGGAACTTGGGATTCTTACGGGTGGTTCTATCTAGAAGAAGTTTTCATTCGACCGAGTTTACACACCGAAAGATGATCAAGGTACCTCGATGTGCTCCTACTATGAGATGACACAGTTTAACATTTTCCAAATAGTAATTGACAGTTGATGTGTTTCTTTTTTCTTTTGACAGTCGATGTGTTTGCGGACGCTTCACCAATGGTGATCTCTGTGTTGGATGGCTACAACGTGTGTATCTTCGCTTACAGGCAAACAGGAACGGGTAAAACGTACACTGTGGAGGGTACTCAGCAAAATCGAGGAATTAATTATAGGACCCTTGAGGAGTTGTTCAAAGTTTTCAAGTGTAGGAGTGCTACTTTTACCTTCGAAATATCAGTTAGCGTTCTTGAAGTCTACAATGAGCAAATCCGGGACCTTCTGGCTACATCTCTGCCGTCAAAGAAGTAAAATTACTACTCTTTATAATTTCCTTGTATATGCACATAGAATAACTCAACTGAGCTATTATACTTTTTTAGGCAATCTAGAGTATGGGCACATTTTAGAATTTGTGAAGGCAACGTAGCTCGGTTGAGTAAACATCACGACATAAGCATATGTGATACTATTGTTGTTATGGTATATTAGGTTGGAGATAAAACTAGATTCGGAAGGGTTTCATCATGTTCCCGGAGTAGTGGAAGTCAAAGTAGAGGACACAAATGAAGTCTGGGGTGTACTGCAGACCGGAAGCAGTGCCAGAGCCGTTGGATCCAATAATGTGAATGAGCACAGTAGCCGTTCTCATTGGTAATGAATTAACCCCATAGCCTTTTTCTCATTATAAGTTTGTTTTGTTTCATTTCCTTTTTATGATTCCTATTATTTAAAGTTGCTTCCCCTTTTCTTGAGTATACTTTGTATCGTGGTAGAAGTATAGTCCTTGCAGAATTAGCGCAATAAGGCGATAGCTTCACTTGAGTGTTGCTTAATGCTTTATTGATTTACTTTTGTTTCATTTCTTTTTCATGATTTGTGTTAATGATAATTTTTTTTCATGTTCAGCCTGCTTTGCACAATGGTAAAAGCAAAAAATTTATTGAGTGGTGAATGCACGAAGAGCAGGCTTTGGCTTGTGGATTTGGCTGGAAGTGAGAGGTTTGCAAAAACTGGCTTTCAAAGTCCCAATCGTCGCAGGGAAGCTCAAAATATTAATAAATCACTTACACACCTTGGTGATGTGATATCAGCATTAGCTTCTAAAAACACTCACATTCCGTACAGGTCCACAATATAAAATCCCCTGCTTCATTACATAGTTACTTTCACTTGCATCTAATTTCGTTTTGTTTACTTTCAGGAACTCTAAGCTGACACATCTTCTTCAGGATTCATTAGGTGAATCTGTGTATTGGTTTTCTCTTTCTTCATACTGTATGTGAAGTCTGATTGTGGGAAGGCCAAGATTGTCTTTCGAAAGCTTGCTTGGGACTCTAGCCTTGATAGTTTCTACTCGGCTTTTTTCTACTTGATGCTAAAAAGTAATTTGTTTCAGGGGGTCACTCCAAAACTTTAATGTTCGTTCAAATTAGTCCTTCAGAGCAGGACTTGAAGGAGACTCTGTGTTCATTGAACTTTGCCACCCGGGTTCAAGGGGTTGAGTTGGGTCCTGCGAAAAAACAAATTGATACAAGTGAGCTTCAAAATTTGAAAATGAAGGTATGCCTCTTTCTTTCTGGTAGCTTAATTTATTGAAATAACCAATTACCAAAAAAGTTTTTGCCTTTTTGCCCACCGGCCATGGGTGTCTAGTCAATGACACCTTGTTCATGTGTTTTAGCATTCTAAACTAAACCCAACCCCTCCTCTGGGCTTACAAACACTATCCAACAATACCTTAACTGCAGATGTCAGGAAATTCAGGGCCAGACCAATAGAATGCCCTTCAAGCATTTCTCACCTTCCTTTATCACTTTTTGGAGAATAGGAAACCTTGAACTCCAATACATTTGCACACTGAACAAGGCAGCATTTATAAACTGATTCACATGTTTAAAAGCCCTTTTTTTACTGTTAACCAAGGAAAAAGGTTCATTCTAAATATCATTTGCTCATTTCGTTGCATAAAAAACATAAATATAAACTGCTGTTACGCTGTTTAAAAGGCCTTGTTTGAAAGAGAGGCAACATAAGGTCTTGCCTTTTCCTCTCTTTCTTTGCTATTCGCTCAGGTGTCCTAATCCTGGTTGTTACAAGTTACAACAAAAACAATAAGAAGTTAAAAGCAAGAATAGCTGACGCTCTTCGTTTTTTCAGGTTGAGGAGTTGGAGAGTAAGTTGAAAGAGAAGCAGCATAACTCGGAGCCCGCTCTTCATCAAAAGTTTTAATTTCCATTTTTGTTTGTTTCTTTGTTTTTCGCTAAGGTTTCCTAAATCCTACTTGTTACAAGTTGCAAGTTACGACAACACTTGGAATAGTTAATGCTCTTTGTTGTTTCAGGTCGAGGAGTTAGAGAGGGAATTGAAAGAGAAGTGTGACACAGAGTCTTTACTTCATCAGAAGGTCTTGCCTATTTCTCTCTTTCTTCGTTTTTTGCTCAGGCGTCCTAAATCCTAGTTGTTACAAGTTACAACGAAAACAAATAAGAAGTTAAAAGCAAGAATAGTTTTGATGCTCTTTGTCGTTTCAGGTCAAGGAGTTGGAGAGGAAGTTGAAACAGAAGCAGGATAACTCAGAGCAAAAGGTCTGATTTCCATTTTTGTCTCTTTCTTTGTTATTCGCTAAGGTATCCTAAATCCTTCTTCTTACAAGTTACAACAACAACAGTAGTGATAGTATAGCATTATATGTCACAGGCTCAAATATTTTGGTACCATGTACGATAGAGGACAAAGATTTTGCCAACTTCCACTTATAGACTTATAGTAGGTTCCCACTACTTTTGGAGAGTTTGCTCCCATTAGTTGAATTGCTGGAAATATGAGTTTGCTCCCATTAGTTGAATTACTGGAAATGTGCTGCCTCAATCTTGAAACTGCTCTTTTTCTTGCTTTTTTACTGTATAACTTCCGAAGAATAACCTATTGCTGATTTCTGTTGCATGTATGTTGAGTTCTATTCCATGTGTGAATAATGGCAGATTAAGGAGCTTGAGGATAAGTTGAGAGAGATTTCCTTCCAAAGCGAAGTCTAGATTCCATGAAGCAAAACGCGGGTTAAGAGATTACACTATATTCTCCAGATTTCAAACTTGACAAAACTGCCCTGTCTTATTCATCCCTCAAAAAATTGTTTTTACTGCAGAATTGGAATGCAATTTGAAAGGGCATTTTATTTTGTCCGTTACGGGTACTCTAGAGGTAATAGATAGACATTCTTACTCCCACTATGTTTTGGAGAGTTTGTTCCCTTTGGCTGAATTTTCGGAAATCTGTTCTGAACTATGATTTTAGTTTTGGAAAGTACTAAAAAGTTGGTTTCAATAGTTTTTAAAATTTAACTGGCTACCATGGGACAAGTTATGTGAGAAGAAATCAGGAGGTGGACTTGGGTTCGGGGATCCGTCGTGTTTCAACCTTGCTTTGCTTGCAAAACAAGGTTGGAGGCTTCTAACAAATGATGGATCACTGGTCCATAGGGTCCTCAAGGCGAGATACTTTCCAGGTTCGTCCTTTTTTGAGGCAACGCCTGGTTCAAATCCTTTGTGGACTTGGAGGAATGAGGGGTGCTGGTGGAGGGAGGTCAGTGGAGAATAGGGAATTGCAGGAGAGGGAAGGTAGCAACGGATCCGTGGCTGCCCAAATGTCCGGGTTTAGACCTATTATGGTGGCGGAAGAAGGGCGGGAGCTGTATGTGAGTGATTTGACCGATTCGCGGGTTCATCAGTGGAGGAGTCGTCTTGTGAGGTCTTACAACCACAGGAGGAACATTTGGTCGAGGCCATTCCCCTTCTAGCTTCAGGCATGGCAGATCGATGGGTTTGGCATTTCTCAAGCAATGGAACGTATTCTGTTAGTTCCGGGTATGAATCTGCAGTTCAGCTCAAGCAACGTGGGAGAGTCGCGGACAGGGGAGAGGGGAATTGAGTTCTCGAGGAGATGAACGCAAGGTTTGGAATAAGGTTTGTTCTCTCCCTACTCCTAAAAAACTTGAGCATTTGTTGTGGAAATGTATCCAAGACATTCTTCCTGTTGGGGAGAATATGGTACAGCGTAAAGAAGTCACAACTGAAATGATTTGCCCTGTTTGTTGTTCTGATTGTGAAACCTTTCCTCACTTATTTCTGGATTGTCGGTTTGCTCTAGCACTGTGGAGGCTCTCACCAATTGGGCTTGTACCTACTGTGAATGAACAAACATCTATTCTAGCATGGTTTGACAGCTTATTAGAAAGGTGGAAGGGCTCTGAGGAGGGCAGCCACAATATTCTTGCTGTATTTATACTGTGGAGAGGAGAATATGGAAGTCTTGTAACGATGTGGTGTTTAACAGGGCAAGGATGGATCCTCAGGTAGCGGTTCTTTTGGCAGTTAAGGATGCGACAGAATTTGTTGGTGTGACGCGTGATGGGGAGGGAGTAAGACCTCGGAAAGCTCGGGTTCAATGTGGGGCTGCACAGAGTTGGAGGCCACCAATTAGCTGCCAAATAAAGATGAATGTGGATGGAGCATGGGTTCCAAAAGCAACGGTTGGGGGAACATCTGGTGTGGGTGTTGTTCTGAGGGATACTTTGGGTTGTTTTTGTGGTAGCCTGATCGAACAATCTGGGTTCTATGGGGTCTGCACTGTGTGCTGAAGCTGAGGCGTGGAGAGCGGCACTGGAGTTTGCTAAGTTGCTGGGCTTAAGTAGGATCACGGTAGAGGGTGACTCTCAACAGCTTGTGAGAATTCTTAACAATGAGATCCATTGTCTGGATTGGTGATTCGTGACTCCGCAGCAGCTGGATGGATTGCTATGTCAGTTTCATGTTCAAGTGAGATGGAAATTCAATTTATGTACTTCATCTGTTTTGTATAAGAAAAACCCTGCATTTGGGCTGACCCTTGAAATTTGAAAGAGAGGGAGAGGGAGAGGGAGAGGGAGAGACTGAGAAGCACGGCTCCTCTATCCACAAAATCTGTGTGGTTCGTGATGAGTTATTGTATAATTTGAGATTATTCTTTTGAGCCACGTGAGGTCGGCTAGAGCAGATCGTTGCAATGTCTAGATCTCCTTATATGAATGTTTCAATATCTCGGGCAAGATGACACAAAATCTTGTACCTTGTTTGTTTTGGGATTTTAGATTCTATCTCTGCATACGGTCTCCGATAAATTTTTTCTCAATCATTAATCTCATTTCTCTCTACTCAAAATTCAAATACCAAAACGAACAAGTCGAAGATAGAGGATCTCTAGCAGAGTGCAGGAACCATGCAAGACGATTTTTCTCAAGTGCGATAAAATTTTTCTCAATCATTAATCTTATTTCTCTCTATCTCCAAATCCAAATACCAAAACGAACAAGCCAAAGATAGAGGATCTTTTAAATGTGATCGAAATTGTGAAATAGAATCAAGATGGGTTAAAACCTGGAGAGAAGCTAAAGGACCGCGGGGGTCATCGATTGTCGTCCATGATTAGGAGAGAAATCTGCTTGTTCAAAAACCTCATAAGGGTCATCACCGGGTCGGCCCAGCCCGCCAAGTCACTACCCAAATCCGCCCACGGGCTTGGTTGATCGGGCTTTTATTTTTTTGCGGGCCGGGCTACCTACCATAAATTGAAGCCCAAGCCCGGCCCACGGGCTAGCCTAATTGACGGGCTGGCGGGCCAAAAGCCGGGCGGGCTAACGGGCAGGCTTAAATTTCCTTGGGCAAGTGAAAAAAGAAAGGATTTTGTGGGATTTTGGGCTAATGGGTGGGCCCGTGGGCGGGCTGTTAGGCAGGTACCAGGGGCGGGCTCACGGGCCGCCATATGAGCGGGCCGAGTAATAATTCATAGGCTCAAGCCTGCCCATTACAAACTACGGGCCCGGGCCGGCCTGCCCATTTCACGGACTCGGGCGGGGCGGGCCGCAGGCCTTCGGGCTAAATGATGACCCTTAGTCAAGTAGGTGGAGTGATGTTCACTCTGATGACACTTTTTGGATTCCGATTGAAAGCAATCATGTTTATTTAAAATAAAAAATACTAGATTTTGTCCAGTCAAATTGCAAGAGTTTGTTACCAAAATAACAAATTGATTTGGCGCTAAATAACACTTTTTGGATTACGTGACATTTATAGTTTTATTAAATTGCATGAGTTTGTTACCGGTAACAAATTGATTTACTTTGAGATGATGACATTTTGCAAGAGTTTGTTACCGGTAACATTAGTTTTATTTGCATGAGTTTGTTACCGGTAACAATTTGATTTGGCCCAAAATAAATTGATTTGATTTGTTACCGATAACAATTTAGGGCCAAATCAAATTGTTACCGGTAACAAACTCTTGCACTAATCGGAATCCAAATTTTTATGTCGGTAACAATTATAACAATTTGGACCGTGGTTATTTTTTATTATTGTAACAAACATAAAATTAATTGTTATGAATCAATTTGTTACCGGTAACAAATTGAATTGGCTTAATTATAACAAAAGTTTGTTACCGGTAACAAATTGATTTGGCATTAAATTATTAAATTGCATGAGTTTGTTTGTTACCGGTAACAAATTGATTTGGCCCTAAATTATTAATTTTATTAAATTGCATGAGTTTGTGGCCCTTACCAAATTGATTTGGCCCTAAATAACAACATGAGTTTGTTACCGATAACAAATTAAAAATAACAATTTTTATCAAATTGAGTTTGTTAAAAGTTTGTTACCGGTAACAAATTGATTTGGCGAATAAATTAATTTTATTAAATTGCATGAGTTTGTTACTGGTAAAATAAATTGATTTGGCCCATAACAATAATTGCATGAGTTTGTTACCAGTAACAAATTGATTTTTAAAAGTGTAAATTGATTTTGGCTAATAAATTAATTTTATTAAATTGCATGAGTTTGTTACTGGTAACAAATTGAGTTTGTTACTGGTAAATTGCATGAGTTTGTTACCGGTAACAAATTGATTTGGCCCTAAATAACAATTGCATGAGTTTGTTACCGGTAACAAATTGATTTTTAAAAGTGTAAATGAATTTTTTTGCATGAGTTTGTTACTGGTAACAAATTGATTTGGCCCATAACAATAATTGCATGAGTTTGTCAACGGTAACAAATTAATTTGGCCAAATAAGTGTTATTAAATTGCATGAGTTTGTTACCGGTAACAAATTGATTTGGCCCTAAATAACAATTAGTGTTATTAAATTTATAGTTTTATCAAATTGAGTTGTTTAAAAGTTTGTTACCGATAACAAATTGATTTGGCTAATAAAAATTAATTTTATTAAATTGCATGAGTTTGGCCTAAATAATAATTAATTTTATTAAGTTGCATGAGTTTGTTACCGGTAACAAATTGATTTGGCCCTAAATTATTAATTTTATTAAATTGCATGAGTTTGTGGTATTGGCAATAACACAATTAATTGCATGAGTTTGTTACCGATAACAAATTAAAAATAACAATTTATCAAATTGAGTTTGTTAAAAGTTTGTTACTGGTAACAAATTGATTTGGCGAATAAATTAATTTTACTAAATTGCATGAGTTTGTTAACAAATTGATTTGGCCCATAACAATAATTGCATGAGTTTGTTACCAGTAACAAATTGATTTTTAAAAGTGTAAATTGATTTTTGGCTAATAAAATTTTATTAAATTGCATGAGTTTGTTACTACAAATTGAGTTTGTTACCGGTAAATTGCATGAGTTTGTTACCGGTAACAAATTGATTTGGCCCTAAATAACAATTGCATTAGTTTGTTACCGGTAACAAATTGATTTTTAAAGTGTAAATTGATTTGGCTAATAAATGAATTTTTTCGCATGAGTTTGTTACTGGTAACAAATTAATTTGGCCCTAAATAACAATAATTGCATGAGTTTGTTCAGTAACAAATTAATTTGGCCAAATAAGTGTTATTAAATTGCATGAGTTTGTTACTGGTAACAAATTGATTTGGCCCTAAATAACAATTAGTGTTATTAAATTTATAGTTTTATCAAATTGAGTTGTTTAAAAGTTTGTTACCGATAACAAATTGATTTGGCTAATAAAAATTAATTTTATTAAATTGCATGAGTTTGGCCTAAATAACAATTAATTTTATTAAGTTGCATGAGTTTGTTACCGGTAACAAATTGATTTGGCCCTAATGTGACATTTAATTGCATGAGTTTGTTACCGGTAACAAATTGATTTGGCCCTAAATAACAATTAGAATTTTTTAGATTCCAAGACATTTAAATGAAAGTAATCATGTTTATTTAAAAATAAAAAACACTAGATTTAATTTGTCGAGTTTGTTACCGGTAACAAATTGATTTTGCCCTCAATAACAATTGGGAGGCTTAATAATTCATCCTAAAAGCTTAAAGGAGTTATGATTTCGTCCTCCCATTTCTAGCCATTTATGATTTCGTCCTCCTACTAGTTTTTATACCCATAATGCCCTTTTATTGGTATTATATCTATTATGTATCTTATATATATAGCGTAGATCTTTGGGACGAAATCATAATCCTTTTCGTCCTCGAGAGAATCCCGTTTCCTTCGGCTACCAGTCCTGCAAAATTCTCGCGTGCACATCCCGAGATTGTCGTCGTTGATACAAATCCACCATAGCCATCTGAAATGGAATCGCCCCATTCGAATTTAGAGCTAGTCGGTATAATCCAAAAACAGGTGGAGGACCCAATCTCGTCCCTCGTCCTTTTGAATGGGTTTTCTTCGGAAAAGTTCGCGACACCAAAAATCAATCAAATCCTACGTTATTGAAGCCACCGGCGGAGAAGAAGGTGACGAAGCCGACATGGCCAGATTTCGTAAGTCTATTCCATAAATCCCCTTTTGTTCTTCGGTATTTTTATTTTTGTTTATATTTTTCGATTGGAGCTAGGTTACAAGTATAAAACTGATTTCTTTATGCCCATGTGCTAAGTTTGTTGCTGTGTGTCGTTGGATGTCATGATTTAGTGGGGTAATCGGCTGGATGTCATGATTCAGTGAGATTGTACCCGATATTCATCAATTTTATGAGTTCGTGTTCATAGTTTGTTGCCGTGTGTTCTAATTAAGATTGATGCCAATATTCATCAATTCATGATTTCCCCATGAAGTAGATTTGTCATTTTCCCTAAAAATATAGGCATGGTAATGTAACCATGAAACCACATGGTAAACTAACCATGTAACGGTATTAGTACGGCAGGATAAATTTTTTTTTATGATAATTTAGCCATGTTTCGTGAAACAATATACATGAAAAATATGACTTTCGATCCATGTAACCATAGAAACGGTAATGTAACGTTGTAATCGTCATGATAATGTAACCATGTAATGCCATGGTAATTTAACCACTTAACCATGTAACCGTTTGATAATGTCATGTTATTTCCTGTTTTGATGGTAATTTAGCTATGTTTTGTGATACAAAATATGACCTTTAGTTGTTTGGTTAGTCATCTTGATCAATGAAGAAGTCATGCAAATATGTGGTCAAATTATCATATCATATTCAACAACAGTTTTGATGCAAAAAAAAATCCATGTTGCATGAAATAAGTTTGCGAACCAATAACACATTGTCATGTGATGCAAATTGCTGGTCAATTGATCATTTTATATTGGCCAAGACCAGTTTAGTTGAAAATTGGCCAATATTTAATGGTATATATTTCATAAGACATGGTCACTTTATCATGTCTTGTTGGTCAACTTGAACAATTCTTGCAAAGTGTTGTCAATGGCCATAGAAAATTTGCCAATACCATTTGTGAACAATACTTTATCATGTCTTGTTACCCATGTTTCATAAATTATTCAGTCTTGAATGGTCATGAAATGGTCATGAACAGTCATGAAATTTTTCATGTTTTTTTTGATATAGTAGTTGAGTTGTTTCTGGGGTGGTGTCGTGTTTGAGTTATTTGTGGGTTTTGGTATGTTTTTTAGGTCCTTGGGGTCCCTGCTTTGGTGTAGTGGTTTTTCGGTTGGATTCTATGTGTTACACTGGTTTTTAGGAGGTCTATCTTGGGGTTTGGTCAATTTCCTGGGCTGAGCTTCTCTTATTTGTTGTTCATTTCTCTCCACAGCAAAATGAGTACTCTATCCTTTACTTGTTACTATTGCAGTTTTCTGAAACAAGTTGCTGAAGGTGTATTCTTCTTCTGTTGTTATCTGCTATTGATGTTGGAGGGGTTGTGGTACTATTATTACCATAGCATCTATGGGCTTTTGGCTGGTTTTACAATCATCTAAATATTGCCGTGCACTCATTTGGCTGGGGTGTTACTATGCGGCTGATTTCGGGTGTATCATGGAATCTGTTGATCGTGTAAGCTGCTTCTGGTGTTCTCTTTTGCCGACTTTGAAACCTAATGCTATGGTACTGTGGTGCATCATCGGAACTCGTGGGTGTTCAATATGTATTACAAAATTGTCGTTACTATGATGATTCAAAAAGAGCAAATGGTGAAGCATTATGCTTCTTATTCTGTTTGTAAGTTATAATTAGCACTCCAGGTGTTTTTTAGTTTGTAACTTGTTTGGGTTGATTCTTGTCAATCAGTGGCATGTATTGATCACGTTAAATCAATGAGATTTATTTGAATGGTTGAAAGTTTGAAAATCCTCCTATTATATCTCACTTAATTGCACATGCTTTCATTTTCATACGAATCCCCTAAATTTAGGAAACAGTAAATCTCTCTCTCTCTCTCTCTCTCTCTCTCTCTCTCTCACAATATATGTATATCATAGTGAAAATGGTAAGAAAGGTAATTCACACAATAAGAGGATGAAAACATAAGCATGAAAAAAGGGTAGGATGAATTCTTACATAGGATGGATAAAGAGGATGGATATTTAAATATTCCATAACAATTAGACCTTGAGATGACTTAGTTGCTCCGCACTTGAGCGCAATAGCAATGCCCGGAGAAAGTATCAGATGCCGCATATGCAGATATCTGCAAACGCAGAAAGTTTTCAAGCAATACAGAAAAGTACGAAATTCATAAGAACTGCTACCACCAGTGCTTGAGAATACTAGTTGAGCACAATTCTTGAGAAGTTCAGACCCTTTATAAAAAAAACATATGGATCATCCAGTATGCCACATACACTCGGTTGAGCTATGATAGGCGTAGGCTTCTAAAGGGTACAACATCAAGATTCACATATCTCAATTACCAAGTTTTGAAAACATCCATTTAAATATCGTGCGCAAGAAGATCTAACAACCAATCGGAAGGTCTAGCTTTCCAAGTACAAAAGCCAGCACCTCACAGTCCGGGGACAGCCAACTCATTGGCTGCATTGGCCAACCTTCGAACAAACCTGAACTCACAGATCCGTATCCCCTCTGCATCTCCAGGAATATCCGCAACAATCACCTCAATCTCAGTAGGACAACCATCTTATTCTCCAAAATCTTCACTAGCTGGCATGACAACGCCTCTGCCGGAAAACACTTTTAGACAACTACATGTTCAAACTCCATGTTCCCTTTTCTGTGCAAATAAAACTTTTGGTGAATTACACTTGTCTGCCGTGAAGCTAGGGCTTAATCAGGGTTTTTATCAAATTTTCAGGTATCGGGGCGTGTTCGGGGAGAAATTAGAAAACTTAGTATGGATCGGGTCAGGTTGATAGTACCCTACCCCTGTTACCCACCAAAATATATTTATAAGTAAAATTATTCTTTTACCCCGTATCTAATTATTATTATACTTCAAAATTTATATTTTACTCTAATAGGAGTATTATATAATTATACTAAAAAGATTTTACATTTTTCCCTTAATATTTTCATCATTATAATAAAATTCAGTGTTCTTTTATTCTTTTAGGTTAACAATTTTTTAAAATTTCTTACGGAGCGGGACGGGGCTGGTAAACTCAATCCCCCAATTGGGGTGGGAACAAGGTACCGAAAAAAATACCCACTTAGGATCAGGATCGTGCGATAATTTTAAGTCACAAATTGCTTAAAAGCTCTGGCCCAATTCGGTGCCATTCTGCTTTCTTTTCAAACTTTCTTTTTCAAAAAGAAAGTAATTGCAAACTCAAATATAATGAAAATAAAAAATAATTTTTTATTTTTTTTTTGCGCCGTTTAAAAGATCTTAATGAGATCTATAAAACAAGATCTATTTTGGTAGAAAAATTATTTGCGTAAATACATGATTTTTGAGCTTGAAATTACCTTTCTTTTCTAAAAGTTCTTTTTAAAAAAAATTGGAACATCCGTATGCTGAGGAGAGTGGGCTAAGTTTGATAAATCCAATAAATTGAGTGGGTAGCTTTGGTCTGAAACCATTAGAAGTAGATAAGCTACTTGGTTTATTTTTCTCCCCTTAAAAAATGAAATGAAATGAAAGCTACTTGGTTTAATTTTTGTCTTTCATTCAACAAAATAATAATAACATTTGTTACTTCTCTTCCCTAATATATAGATATACTAGCACATGCGCGTGTCTAAAGGTAGGGCTCTAACTATTGGGTACATGGCTCGAAGGATTGGGTATTCAATGGAGCTCTGGGAGTGCTTAGCAAGGTGTGATAATATACGAGAGTTCACAAATCAAAATGTTATGTTGCATTTGCAATACGCTATATGGTGGGTAGTTCCAATAAATTGAGTGGGTAGCTTTGGTCTGAAACCATTAGAAGTAGATAAGCTACTTGGTTTATTTTTCTCCCCTTAAAAAATGAAATGAAATGAAAGCTACTTGGTTTAATTTTTGTCTTTCATTCAAAAAATAATAATAACATTTGTTACTTCTCTTCCTTAATATATAGATATACTAGCACATACGCGTGTCTAAAGGTAGGGCTCTAACTATTGAGTACATGGCTCGAAGGATTGGGTATTCAATGGAGCTCTGGGAGTGCTTAGCAAGGTGTGATAATATACGAGAGTTCACAAATCAAAATGTTATGTTGCATTTGCAATACGCTATATGGTGGTTTAGTAAAGTACACCTACATTGGTATTCTCGCAGCTATTGACAATGGCGATGAGCTTGGAGTAGAATTGATTGAAGGTTTCTTCCTCCTGCATTCTGATCGTCTCAAACTCCGTGGTAAGCCTTTGCAACTTAGACTGCTTAACAATGTCTGTCCCCTCATGGCAAGTAACCAAAATATCCCAAGCCTCTTTCGTAATTTCACAGTTAGCTATTTTCCTGTGCTCATTTATGTCAACAGCAGCAATAATTAAATTTACAACTCAATATAAAATATGTGTTTTGTTATATGGAATTGCCAATACACACTTCAGAATTTGGTCCTTGCAACAGAATTTCAGATGAATGAAATCGGGGCTACCGGAGGGTCTCCCGAGGCAACCGTGTATGTTCTGGGTTCATTATATCTGAACGCATCACAATCAATAGACGTGTTGATGTGTGGATTATGTAACTCCCGTAACCCTCTCCTCATGATGGTGTATTCACTCCTATAACATCCCATTTTCTATTTTATAGCAGCATTACACCTCTTGGAGTTACATATGTCACATATATAAGGATGCTCACGTTTTTGGGAGAGGCACCAGAAATTCACATTGCTTCTATACACTGAAACTCGTTACTTGTGTGAGAGAGAGACAGACAATAGTCAGTTCGCTAAGGCAGTCGATAGTGGTGTTCCGGCGGCTTGCAGTTTAGCCAAGCCAACTCTGCGAGGCCGACGAATCCTACAACACTCTCGGTAGGCGACGAATCTTTCTTAGCAAGACCGTGGTATTACACAGGACTCGGTTTGATTTCCTTGAGATTTTCTGTTTGTGTCTCGTTGTCACCTGTTTTCGTCTATGTAATCTGTATTTGTAATTGTTTCAATCATGTAATGGTAACGTAATCATTGAAACTGTTCTCTGGTATTTCTGTTAGTGCCGAATTTTTCCCAACAGTACAATAACGTGGAATATTTACCAAATATAGGATGCCCTGTTTCAGCATCGAAATTTTGTTTGTTTGGAAGCAAGCATAAATATGATCTGATCTCTCTAACAAGTTAGCTTAATTTTCTCAGTCTATTGACCACCTCATTTTTTCAATGCAAGAAGATTGTTCCTATTCGGGACACGCCGTGGAAAAAGGCCAAGTTAAATTCAACTGCAACGCGTCGTGGAAAAAGGAATTTGGGGAGGTTTCACTGCTGTGATTTTGAGGAACCATAGAGTAGATCCACTAAACGGAAACAAGTCCAAATTAGGTTTCATTGTTGTGGTTTGTGAAGCTCTAGCCGTAGGAGAAGCTTGTCTCATGGCTAAGGCTCTGGATTTGCGTTCGGTAACGATTGAAAGTGGTAGAAAGCATCTCATCTCCTTGAGTGTTTCTGAGTTGGTTCCCCCTTTCCCTTGATGAAAATTATTTTCAGTAGTGCAATTTCTAACCAATAATTGGTCACTTTTTCAAGAATTGTGCACATCGGTCACTGAGCTCCCGATGTCATTATTTATTTTATTTTTTCTTGGAAATTATCAATTCAACAACTCAAAGCCCAAAAAGTTCTAAAAATATTCCAGAAATCAATTTGTTTCACTACTTTTCCTCTCAGAAAAAACATACATCCCCTTACTAGTAGTATGCATATTTTCATTCGTGTGGCTAAATTCAGAACATTAATTTTTTTTTTTTTTGGGAAAAATAAGTACTCTTCAATGCTTATTGAACATTGATTGAGACATAGTAGTATTTTTACAGTAATCATTAATAAGTCCCCCCTTCTAAGTTGGATTTTCCCCGTCGTCGAAAATAATTATCCATTATTGTGACAGATATTTTAAAACTAGTATCAATAGGCTTTGTTCCAGTAACTAAAATAAACGGAAATAAAGATCTCATAAAAAGAAAAATAAATACTTAAAAAATAAAAATCTTAGCAGAATAAGGCCTAATTTTAATAAGATGAGCTGATTTGGAATGTACTTTTAACCAATGAACAGAACATGAACGTACGAGAATCGAACCATGTGCATGTGCATGGGAGTATAAGGGAAGTAACAACTCCACTTCACTCCACTTAAAACTGGATAACTTGTCCAATTTCACAGCCCTAATCCCTTGTGCTCCAAATTTCATACTCCCTCCGTCCCTAATTTAGAGTCCAGTATTCCATTTTGGACTGTTCCTTAATAAGTGTTCATTTTGTAAAGTTAGTGGGTAAAAATTGGTACATTATCTATTTTGTCCCTAAAAGTATATTCTATTTTAAAAAGTTAGTGAATAAAATTATAATAATGATGGGTAAGTAAGAAAAGCGGAGGTAAAAATTGATGTGAAAAATAAAATGATAATGTCTTTTTAATAAGTTAGAGTTACGAAACAAGACACTTAAAAATGGACGGAGGGATTATAAAGAGATCTAGACATTGCAACAAGCCGCTCTAGCTAACCTCACATGGCTAAAAAATTAATCTCAAATCATATAATAACTTGTCGCGAACCATTATATGCTATTTCTTTTCAATTTTTCCCTCCGATGTGGGAAAAATGGGGGCTCCCTCTCCCTCTCTTTCAACTTTCAAGGGTCAGCCCAAATGCAGAGTTTTTCTTATACAAAACAGATGAAGTACATAAATTGGTTTTCCATCTCACCTGAACATGAAACTGACATAGCAATTCCCTAATTTGTCCTTTTAGAAAATGTCTAGCAATCCATCCAGCTGCTGCAGAGTCACGATATCGTTATAATCACCCAATCTTGGAGGAAGGAAAGCAGAGGAACTGGTGTTTTTATCCCCCCAGTTAATGAATCCCAGAAGAAATAAAACAACAGGAGGCAAGTGAAGATCATTTATCAGCTCATCCAACATAAAAAAAGCACCTTCTCCTATTTTAAATATTTCCGTACATAGTCTGCTATTTTGTTTGTTGTAGGTTTTTTGTGGGTCATAAGAACTAGGTGCGTGCACGCGCGCACACACACAAAACTTGAAGAAAAAAGTAGGATTCAGGAAAAGCGAAAAATCCCGAAAAAAGAAGGCCAAACCTTTATGGTACTTTTAAGTTTGGATAGGCCTATTGGCAATTAAAATATTGGACTGCTCTATTATTGGAAAGCCCAATGCAACAACCAAGAAAGGTGATTATCACGTTCTAGCTTCCCAAGTCTTCACGCAATGACCTTGCATCCTGAATTGTCCGCAACCACATTTGTCGATCGCTGAACAAACTGAAAAATGCAGCTACCAAATCCTTGCTTATACCCTGTGATGTTTTCCACAATTACCTCCCACAAATGCCGGACAATGGATCTCATTGTTAAGAATTCTCACAAGCTGTTGAGAGTCCCCTCTACCGTGATCCTACTTAAGCCCAGCAACTTAGCAAACTCCAATGCCGCTCTCCACGCCTCAGCTTCAGCACAAAGTGCAGACCCCGAAGAACCCAGATTGTTCGATCAGGCTGCCACAAAAACAACCCAAAGTATCCCTCAGAACAATACCCACACCAGATGTTCCCCAACCGTTGCTTTTGGAACCCATGCTCCATCCACATTAATCTTTATTTGGCCGCTAATTGGTGGCCTCCAACTCTGTGCAGCCCCACATTGAACCCGAGCTTCCCGAGGTCTTACTCCCTCCCCATCGCGCGTCACACCAACAAATTCTGTCGCATCCTTAACTGCCAAAAGAACCGCTACCTGAAACCATGCTAGAATAGATGCGTGTTCATTCACAGTAGGTACAAGCCCAATTGGTGAGAGCCTCCACAGTGCTAGAGCAAACCGACAATCCAGAAATAAGTGAGGAAAGGTTTCACAATCAGGGCAAATCATTTCAATTGTGACTTCTTTACGCCATACCATATTCTCCCTAACAGGAAGAATGTCTTGGATACATTTCCACAACAAATGATCAAGTTTTTTAGGAGTAGGGAGAGAACAAACCTTATTCCAAACCTTGCGTTCATCTCCTCGAGAACTCGATTCCCCTCTCCCCTGTCCGCGACTCTCCCACATTGCTTGAGCTGAACTGCAGATTCATACCCGGAACTAACAGAATACGTTCCATTGCTTGAGAAATGCCAAACCCATCGATCTGCCACGTCTGAAGCTAGAAGGGGAATGGCCTCAACCAAATGTGCCTCCTCTTGTTGTAAGACCTCACAAGACGACTCCTCCACTGATGTACCAGCGAATCGGTCAAATCACTCACATACAGCTCCCGCCCTTCTTCCGCCACCATAATAGGTCTAAACCCAGACATTTGGGCAGCCACGGATCAGTTGCTACCTTCACTCTCCTGCAATTCCCTATTCTCCACTGAACTCTCTCCACCAGCACCCCTCGTCCCTCCAAAATACTCCTCCAAGTCCACGAAGGATTCGAACCAGGCGTTGCCTCCAAAAAGGACAAACCTGGAAAGTATCTTGCCTTGAGGACCCTATGGACCAGTGATCCATCATTTGTTAGAAGCCTCCAACCTTGTTTTGCAAGCAAAGCAAGGTTGAAACACGACGGATCCCCGAACCCAAGTCCACCTCCTGATTTCTTCTCACATAACTTGTCCCATGGTAGCCAGTTAAATTTTAAAAACTATTGAAACCAACTTTTTAGTTCTTTCCAAAACTAAAATCATAGATCAGAACAGATTCCCGAAAATTCAGCCAAAGGGAACAAACTCTCCAAAACATAGTGGGAGTAAGAATGTCTATCTATTACCTCTTCCAAGAGTACCCGTAATGGATAATGTAAAATACCCTTTCAATTGCATTCCAATTCTGCAGTAAAATCTATTTTTTGAGGGATGAATAAGACAGGGCGGTTTTATCAAGTGAAATCTGGAGAATATAGTCTAATCTCTTAACCCACGTTTTGCTTCATAGAACCTAGACTTCGCTTTGGAAGGAAATCTCTCTCAACTTATCCTCAAGTTCCTTAATCTGCCATTATTCACACATGGAATAGAAATCAACATAAATGCAACAGAAAACAGCAAAAGGCTATTCTTCGGAAGTTATACAGTAAAAAAGCAAGAAAAAGAGCAGTTTCAAGATTGAGGCAGCATATTTCCAGTAATTCAACTAATGGGAGCAAACTCTCCAAAAAGTAGTGGGAACCTACTATAAGTCTATAAGTGGAAGTTGGCAAAATTTTTGTCTTCTATTGTACATGGTACCAAAATATTTGAGCCTATGACATAAAATGCTATACTATCACTATTGCTGTAACTTGTAAGAAGTAGGATTTCGGACACCTTAGCGAATAACAAAGAATGTTCTAAGAGACGAGCAGCTCAAGTTTGACTTTTTGTGGAAAGGTTTGGGGTGTTGGGCTTCCATCCAAGCTTCAATTATTCATTCGGAAGGTCATCCATCATATCCTCGCTGTTAAGGATGCTTTGTTGAGAAGGAAAATGGAGGTCACGCCAGAATGTCCGATGTGTGGGAGTGCGTTTGGGGGCCACAAAATATTTGTTCTCCCAATGTTCTTTCTCCAAAAGATAATGGAGAGCTTCGCCTTCTGGGCTTTAATTTTGATGTGGCTTGTAGGTTGGATCAAGAAGGCGCCAAGCGCAGAAGTAATCTGGGACTCAGTGTGTTTAATGTGAATTATTTGGTGTATGCGTAAAGTGTGCTTTTTAGGGGGGACTGCTGTAAAGTTGATGATGCTTTAGCTCGTTTTTGCAGGTTTGTGGACTAGTCTCGAGCTTAAGCCGAAGATGTTAAATGTGGAAAGGTCAGAGTTTGTTTGAAGATTCGAGGAGCTATTACTATGACTGCTAAAAGTGGTTGCTTTACATTTTTGAAGCAAAATGTAGAAGAGGAACGGCTGAGTCCTTGTATTTTTGTGACGAATGGGGCATGGAATTCTGATTTGATGAGTGGCGCTGCTTGGGTTAGAAAGGGAAAAGGGGGAACTAATCTGATGCAACAAGTTGACGTTATTCCAGCATTTTCAGCGGCTTAGGCGCAAATCACGCCAGGGTTGCAAGCGCTGGAACGGGCCATCAACAATGGGATTGAAGCAGTGAGCATTCACACGAATTGCCTGGTTTTTGTTCAAGGTCTAAACAAGCCAAATAAAGCTAGTTCTAACCTTCAAATGCAGTTTTTGATTTCCATTATCTCCTTTATTTTTTAAATTTGTAAGAATTACTATTAAGGTACCTAGATTGGATGTTAAGCTAGTTCTAACCTTAAAATGCGGCTTTACTACATAATGGTATGATCTTGTTCGTCCAATAAAAAAAACACCGTTGCAGTTCTATCTCATCCAATTATTTTTTGTGGCTAGCCTTTTTGGTGCTTTGGAGTTTAGATCTAATTAGCTAACATTTTAACCAATTGATCGACTACTCAAATTGGATCGTTTCCTTTTTGTCTGAGCATCCGCGAGCTCTTTATTTTTTTTTTCTTTCTATTTTTCCACATGTTAGTGCATGCAGCTGATCTTGAGCTCCAAAATCAAATTTTTAGCCACTCAATGGCATGTGACAGATGTAAAAGCCGATAAAATGCTGTTCTATTAAAGTTTGATTTGTCTACGTACTGCACCTTTCCAAGATCTGATCTCCTCATCCACTGACCACAACAGAGAGTGGAAATTGGATCCTCTAGTTCATAATATGGAATGGAGATCTAAATTTTAATCTAAAGTGGTATGTTGTGGACCCATCTTTGATTGCCCATGAAGTTGCTCCAGTAATAGCCTAGCTCTTGGCTACGGGACTGAGAGAGATGTCGGATAATACAAGTTCGGTATTGGTCAGATGCGAGATGAACGATCACTTGAAATCTCAACACCTAGCAACATAAATTTTTTAGTTGGAATACAGTTTTCTACAATTTTTCCAAGCATAACTCCAGCTTCGTCCATGTTCTTCTTGTAACGCAAGACTAATAAAGTAAACAGAAAGTCTACACACACATGCAATCTGTGCACAGATTGTGCACAGATTTCGTTGTGGGGCCCACCACGGGTCCCACACAAATCATCCGAGCTGTTCATTAAATGTAAAACATTTTTTCAAGGGTCCCCGTAAAAAATATGCTCAATCCGATACCTATAGGTGCTTCATCCAACCATCTAACTTTTCGTCCACAACGAAATTCGTGCACAGATGTCTGTGTGTGTAGCAGCTTTCTAAAGTAAAATCAATGTTAATTTCTCTCACATGTTGGCTACAATCAACTTTGAATTCAGACTCCTGTAAATGTTCAACTAGAAAAGAGAGAATTAACAAGTAAATCAAAATGGTTTTATTACCTCGGGTACATGCAAAGAATCAATTCAATACAACTCCATGATACTCGACCAACCAAAGAAAAATAATAACACAGTTGCCTCATAAATCAACTCCATGCGCAATATGTTCCTACACCAAAAAGTAAAGGTAGAATGTGTGGATGAGACCAAAACTGAGCCCTTTGAGTAGCATTACCAAAAGCAGGGGAGAAACACCTGGGGATTAGGAATAACAGCAGCGTCTGAGCTCCAAGAGCGAGAGTGATGCCCCGATAATAGAGGCATCAACTGAGCCAAATGGAGTAGCCCAGAATTGAGGACACAACACGAACGTAGCAGAAGCATGAACGTATAGCAGATTGAGCAGTGTCATTGGCCAAACATCAACATAGAGTGGCCGCAAAGAGCATGACTAGCAGTGGATCACAACAATCGAAAACCACAGCAACAGGACAAGTAAAATAGAGCAGCAGCAGCAACATCACATGACTTGCAAAGACACCAGGAAATACGAAATCTTTGGCCTCAGAATAGATAGCAAAGATCCCCCAAAGCACCAACAAGAAAGCAACCAAGATAGCTTGTTGAACTACACCGAAGCTTGCCAGCACCAGTTTAGCACCACCACAGCATACCAGAGCAAGCAGCTTCAATAGGACAAAAAGACACTGCACCAACCACCCAAACTCACCCCTGGACAGACACCAAGAAAACTAGAGAAACAGACCACCAAATGCAACCCTGACCAAAACACAAACGCAACTCTCAGGAGTTGGAGCCATTATACGGGTCTAAGATAACTGCATTTTGCAAAGAGAGGTTTTTTCGTGTATTCTACTACAGTATTAATTTCTGTTTGGGTCAATTCAACCGGGATTTTGCCTCGATTATAGTTGGGCCCCTCTAGTGCACTAACAATTAGTCCACGAATTAGTCAGTTTTTTGGACCAGTACCAAGTTGCAAAGAAAAAGAATTGCTCTGCACAGTGTAACATAATTGCAAAGTAAGGGTTCTTTCATGAGAACGGTAACAAGGAGCTTGGTCCGACTAATCACTGGATATATATCTTCTTTCCAACCTGCATATGTCAGGTAATTAGTGGGTAAAACTGATTTCCTTGCTTCTAACCTAATTTGAAAAAACAGTTGATCTCAAGGAATTTATAAGTTGGCAAAGACAATGCTCCTAAATTTGTACACAACCCACTTAACGAATTGATAACAAAGGGAATGACATAAGCCTCTCTGTTAAACAACTAGCAAATATTCTGAATAATAGAGAAAGACACTATTAAATTTAAGCCTGTGTATGAGAATGGTGGAGGGAAGAGAAAAGGTAAGGAAAATATTACTCTAGAAGGTACGAAGTGAGCAGACCAAATATTCTTCTAACTTGCACTACCATTTCCCTTTCCCTTCATACACAAATCTACAAATTCATGACCCAAACGCAGCATGAGAAATTTCTCCTTGTTGGCTAAGAATCAGGAAGTTACTGGATTTTCCGCAGGTTCAGTATGTATGATTCTACCCCCTGATCCTCCTTCTCAGGAACTGTGTTCTCCACATCAACAGCAGCATTCTGGCTTATAAGAATAAAGTGGTTTTATACAACACCTGAAAAAATATATATTGAATAACAAAATGTAAAAAGATGGTAAGGGCAAGAGACAAATGATGTAAAACTACCAGAGATAGAACTAATATCTTCACATATTCAGTCTTTAATAGATGGTGGCCCTCTTGAGTTCTACGATGGATGATCGTGCTGGATATAGGGGAATTCTTAATATTCTCCTGAGGTAGATTCACCTTCAAGAAAATCCGGGATAGTTAATATAGCAAATTTCAGATGTAAATGACAGCCACTTAATAATGTAAATCCATTGCAGTCACCAAACTTTTAATGGTAATTTTTCAAAAGCCGTATAACTTAGAGTTTCACAAATGCCTATCAGTTAATTCGAACCAAGTCACCAAGATTTAAGAGTACAAGATAATAAAATAGCTCATTCATGGCAGCTAGAAAAGCCAACGCCCGATTGAATGGAAACAAGGCTTATTTTGGTTTGCTCTAGTCAAAACACCTTTAAAACCAGAGAACTTTATTCAAATTCATGAGTTGGCGAGGAGACAATGTGATTAGTACACACCATTTATCTCAACTAACTCAACCCCTTCATGTATACCAGAACGAGCAGCTAGACCACTGACCACCCTCTAGGGCCTCTACACAAGACAACAACTTGAAAATTGAAGAAAGTATACCGAGTCAATTTGGCAGCTTAAGATCATGGAAACCACAGAAAATTGTCCGGACAGACATAGGAGAGAGAGTAGCTGACATTCTCCAAAAACTTAAAGGTATTGTCGTAGGTGTCATGCTTTCTAAGACTCTTCCGTCGAATGTGCAACATAACATACTAAAAACTTCCTTCTATGTTTTCCTTAGTGACCAATTTATAGAACGGCATGTGTTTTGAGATGGACTACTCGTCCAACAACCAAAAAAAACGGCTTCATACTTGCAAACCCTGTCAGGGAGAAGTAAAATGCATATTCTTCATCCCCATTCACAAAACTGATCATTATGATCCATGTTATTGCCTCCTATTTGAGCGTTACATACATGTACAAAGTCTCCTTCGCAATGCTGCACTTTAATCCAGCGTGAGAACCAGATGACAGTGATCATGGGCTTCACTTACCAAATGCCTAGTTTTGGGTTCCATGTTTATGAAGAGGTCGACTCCTTGCAAATTCCCATCGCTACAAATCCGATATTCCAGGAAGCAAAAAACCTATGTAAGATTGTAGTGGGTAATATGGTCTAAAGGGAGAAAATAACATTTTGAGATACACCAACAGGATTGATGCAACTATTATAAAGCAAATAATGATGTTTTCCCATGCTAATGATAAGTTAGCATGAGAAAGTAGGGTTCAATCCTACTATTCGGTCGACCTCAAAGTGAACATTTTTATCTGGAAGAACAATGGGAAATAAATAAAAGACCTTTCGACTGATAATCAGAGTGTAGGGAGGATCTCCATGTCTGGAAAGCATTCCAGTACTGATCTTGTTGTAAGCTGCATCTGTGGACCTAAGTTGGAAACATTTCCACCATTGCTTGTCGCAGCTTTAAATCCCAGTCTGCAAAAAGGTACAAGTTGTCAATTATACTTCTAGAAAAGCACATTTACCCTGTAATTGATGTCGATCTACTACTGAATCCAAGTCTTCCATCAAAATGAGTTTTAATCAAGCCGAACACAAGGAGTTTAAATTTTCATATATCACAAGCAAGACGAGCAGAATTGTAACCTATTCGAGCTTGCTTTGAAACTTCAACGAGCTTCAAAAAGTGGAGGCTATATCTCCCTCTTTTCTGTCCGTAACTTTATGTAAAAGGAAAACCGAAAGCAATCCTTTTCGTTAGATGACAAGAAAAATGAAAGCTCAAAAGAATTGAAATTAACTTACTGGGTATCAGATTGTGCTGACGGATTAGAAGATTAGAAGTGATGTTTTAGAGCATGTACACCAACACTAGGTAAAATACCTACTCAAAAAGGTATGATTTCTACTTTACCTATCCATTTTTTCCTTCCACACACAGCAGCTTCTTTATAATTTCCTCTCTATCAATTAAAAATTACTAGAAAATAATACCAACACAGAATATATATATATGTATATATATTATACGTTCATATATATTATATATACTGCAAACCATATATACTGCAAACCAGAGATTGGGATCGAGGTCGCCGGAACCGGACGATCCGGACCCAAGCTTTGTCCGTTGAATGCTTGATTCCGGCGAACGTAGAGACAGAAACCCAGCCCTTCTTCGTTCGAGAGAAACCCAAATCGCCGGACCTAGCTTTTCTTCGTTTTTTAGCCGGACCCAGATCAATTCCGGCGAGATAAACCCAAATCGATTCCGGCGAGATAAACCCAGATCACCGGACCTCCGTTGCAGTCAATTGATTTCAAGAACACCAAACCCAGCCTTTCTTCGTTTGTGCAGAGGTGTTCTTTTTTTTCCGTTCGTGCAGAGGTGCAGAGTGTTCTTCGTTGGAGAGAGAGAGGGGGGAGAAAAAGGAATAAAAAATTGGGTACCGATGAACAGTACCTCGGTATATTTGGAGAGGTTTTTCCACAAATGTAAAATACATTAGGGTTTACCGAGGCTGGTGCAAGCCCCCTTTTGTGCCTTTCCTAGCCAAAGTTGCTAAGAGAGCATGTATGCCTAGGCTGGTGTACATGCTCTTACAACGGCAAATTGCTAATTCCCCCCTGACACACCCCCCCTCCCCGGCCCCACCCCCATTTCCGGTACTACCACCCCCCCCCCCCCCCCCCCCCCCCTTCTCTCTCTCCCCCTTTTCTTTCTTTATTTCTTTACAGTCTGCTTTTTTTTTTTTTTCCTTTTCTTTCCGGTTTGGGCTTTTTTTTTTTCATTTTATTTCCTTTTCTTTCTTTCCAATTTGAATTTTTTCTCTCTCTAATAATAGGTTCAAGTCTAGTTCTAGGCTTTGTAAAGTAATTGAGAGAAAAAAAGTGTTTCAATTGATCATGTTTATTCGACTGCTTTATTTTTCTTTTCTTTTTTGTCCTTTATAGATTAAAAAATATAGTTATGCAAAAAAGTGTTTCAATTTTCGATCCATTTGAACCAGTGCAAAGATGTTATTTTTTGATCATTTCATCCTAAATGGTCGTAGTAAATTTTTGGCTCCAAGGCCTTTCAATGAACACTCTAAGAGAGTCCTGAAACTAAATAATGAGTCTTAAAGTGCTCGTTGAAAGGCCGTAAAACAAAAAATTCGTTAAGATTACAATTAGTGTTCAGGAACTAATTATGAAATGTATTTTGCAAACGACATACTAATCCAGAATACAAATGTTATATTTAGGATTACTTTTTTTTAACTATAGTACAATTTTAATATATTTGTTAACCATTATTTAGCATAGATCCTCTTAACTGATTCAGTAGTATGTTGCTTCAAATCACGTTTCTACTCCATAAGATTGCAAATGGCTGGTTTCTATTTTTTTTTTAACTAAAACGGAAACGTGGGCTTCGTAGGGGCTACTGTGCCAATGGGGCAGCAGAGCCCTTTGGTCCCTCTACTTTTTAATTTATTTTTTATTTAATTACTTATATCTTATTTATTTAATTCCTATAAATACACCCTTTGTATATTTAAAAATATAATTCAAGAATTAAGTGCTTTAATTTGCAATTCAGTTAAATCAGAGCAAAGATCGTTTTTTTTATTATTTTATTTTAAATAGTCATAATGAATTTTTTGGTTTAAGGTCTTTCAACAAACACCCTAAAACTCATTATTTAGTTTCAAGACTCTCTTAGGGTGTCCATTGAAAGGTCTTGAAGCCAAAAATTTATTATGACCATTTAGGATGAAATGATCAGAAAAATAACATCTTTGTACTGGTTCAAACGGATTAAAAATTGAAACACTTATTTTCGTAATTATATTTTTTAATCTATAAAGGACAAAAAAATAAAAATAAAACAGTCGGATAAACATAATCAATTGAAACATTTTTTTCTCTCAATTACTTTACAAAACCTAGAATTAGACTTGAACCTTTTATTAAAGAGAAAAAAAATTCAAACCGGAAAAAAATAAAATGAAATAAAATGAAAAAAAAAACGAAACTGGAAAAAAAAAGAAAATAAAAGAAGAAACAAACTGTCGTAAAAAAAAAAGAAAGAAAAGGTATAGAGAGTGAGAAGAAAGAAAGAAAGAAAGAAAAGGGAGAGAGAGAGAGAGGGGGGGTAGTGTTGGAAATGGGTGGTGGGGCCGGCGGGGGGTGTGTGTCAGGGGAGGGGGGAGTAGCAGCTCTCTTTACAACGGAGTGAGAATCCTTCTCCGCTGGACAACCTCGCCGTCGCGACGTCCCTTCGTCGGGTGAATATATTAGCTTAAATGATACAGTGTAGCAAAACCTATTTTCAAAAAAAAGAAATTCACTTTAATCGTCTTCGATTAAGAATCAATCAGCATTAGATTTATAATATCTTTGACACCATGGATCTTCTTGACAAGCTCTACAAGCTGAGCAATTTCGATCACGGAGACAAATCAAAATGAGATCACAATTTGACGAATTCAACACGAACCTTTCTCTCTGTTGAAATGGGTTTGATACAGTACAGCCAAGTTTATTTTCACCAAAAAAAATTTGCATTTATTGTGTTCGATTATATATCAAAAAGCATTCGATTCAAGAAATCTGTTTCCAGGTTTGTCTTCATCAAAATATCTTCAATATGAACATTTTGGATCGTAAAAAAAAACCCTAATAAGCTCACAATTTGACAAATTCTTGTTTCAAGAGACTTCGCAGAGTCAAGCTGAGAAGTCCTAACGAGTACGGGCGACGTCGTTTTTGGTAAAACTCGCGTGTGTCATATGCGAGTTTTGGTTTCTCTTTCTCTTTGCGCCGGATATTGGGCCGAAGTATATAAACCCACTGGAAATCTGAAGTCGAAAAACAGAACAGGGGTTTATCCTCTCTCTCTCTCTCTCTCTCTCTCTCTCCATGGCCACCTTCCACCATCCACATTTCTTCGGCTCAAACCCCCAAACACCGCTAAACCTAACAACACTCCCAGTAAAATCGAAGAACGCGAAAAAGAAGGAAGAAGAGGCATGGAAGGAGAAGAAGAAGGTATTCGTAGACTACGATGGAGGTAGCCACAGCGTCAGCGTTCAATTGAGTGGCATACGGAAAGCAGATTTGCCGCAGCACAAACGAGTGCGAGTCGCAGGGGGATAGATTCCAGAAGGACTGGTCCATCAGTGAAGTGGTTCAGAGGGTTTTGGGGACCAAGCATTGGGAGGATATTGAGGGGCTGCTCAATCGGTGGGTGGGGCGGTTCGCTAGGAAGAATTTTCCTGTTCTTATTAGGGTAAGCGAAATTATGACTCGAATTGGTTGGTCAAATTGTGATGAATGCTAGTAGGCTCCAAACGAGCCGAGCCAGAGTCTGAGATTTCAACTGTTTAGGTTTGGTTTGTTGAGTTTTTAGTGAGCTCGAGTCGAGTAAAAATTTGACAAGCTGAGGTCGAGGTGTCAGAAGTTTGAGTCAAAAGTGTAGGGGGATGAAAACAGTTGGTGCTCCGAACGGACCAAACTGCAAACGGCCTCACGTGCCTCTACACCGGAACCCTAGTTCTTCGTCGGAACCCTAATCTGCAAAACAGACAAGGGGTGAGCGCACCTTTGCTTCTCGCAGCAAAGGCCCTCCGATGCCAAAGTTAGTCTCACGTACTAAAAACAACCCTAATTATCAGTAGGAAAGCAATAATAGATAGCCAAAAAAATGCCCTCCCCTTTACCTCCAGGTTTACCTCGTATTTATAGATTCACGGATGCTTGCTGCCCAAGCATCCCAGTTGCCCTAGGATTCCTCCCTCGTATAGGAAACCTAATATCTTATGGAATCTCGTTCCCTTATCTGAATAATGTCTCAATCTTCATGGGACTCTCAGTCCTTTTGGGACTCTCTCCCATGATTATCCGAACACCCCATTCACGTTGGGTCTCTAGCCTCGATCCTACATATTCGGGATCTTACCCTTTTACGGAATATTACCATTCTGGAATATTCTTGCCACGTCACGACTTTAAGGCAACTCTTTCCACTGTTCGGCTTCCTCTTTGCCGAACAGTCCTCCTGGACCAATGACATCACATGCAACTGGTCCATATTGTTATACCTGGTCAAATGTCTTCACATATTTTTTGACCTTATCAGCCGAACAGACTGTTTGGACCAATGACATCACATGTCACTGGTCCACATTGCTGCTCATCGCACTGCCCGGCGATGAACTTTATCCTGACTGCCACATGTCCATAATACATCACGTGTTCGGCAACTAAACTTGCCGGTTCAGGAATACCTTCCTACAAAAAGTTTTATTATCTACATATTAAAGTGTATACTATTTATGAACTGTTAGGCTCAGATTTGGTTCGTTTAATAGACGAATCAAACTTGAACAAGCATTTACCTAGTCAAGCCTCAAACAGTTCGCAAACGATTTGGTTCATTTGCAGCCCTAATTGTGATTCTGTGAATGCTAGTTGTTCAAGTTATGAACTAATTAGTCTAATTTAGTCAAATTAATGTATGGTCCGAATTTAGTCAAATTAATGTGCATTCAAGTACGATTTTTTTGGTCATTCTGTCGTTCATGTGATGCATTTTTTGTGGTTATGCATTGCGAATGGTGTATTCCAAGAATATATTGTAGTTTTGTCCCCATATGTCTGTATAATGATAAAATGTGGTAAGAACTTCCGTTGTGTTTTTAGTGTAGTCTGAGAAATTCATCTCTGTATACTAGTAATTGTCTTGAACTATGTCAACCTTGTTATTTCTCACTCTGTATTGCTCTTTTACTACAGTTATTCTATTGTTATGTTGACTTATCAATATTTAGAGCAAATTTAATAGAAACCGTGCGACAAACGTATATATTCGTTAATGGTCTAGTGTCTGTAAGTATACCTAAATACCTTCAAAATTTATCTTATATATTTGCATTCCTCTATTGATGTGATGATATGAAGCTAAATTTCTGGCTGCAATTTTCTATTTAAAGCCACATTTTCTGCATATATTTTACATTATAGTTTAACATCTCCAATTTTTGCAAATATCCAGATAATGGGATATCTCTCTGGTTCCTCTCCTCACATAAAGAGTGGAGCTGCTTCTGCCCTATCTGTACTGGTACATAACAACGCAGAAATCTGTCTTTTGGTACCTGATCTGGTCCCATCTGTTCTAGCTTTGCTGCAAACCAAAGCTGTCGAAGTCATTAAAGTGAGTGTGCCTAACTTCTTATCCATGTTCTTAACCATTTGGTACTTTTTAATTCTGATAAGTTCTTTTTGAATCAAATAGGCTGTTTTGGGATTCGTAAAAGTACTTGTATTGTGCCATCAGGCAAAAGACCTACAGAATACTCTGCCTGATATTGTCAATGAAGTTGTCCGATGGTCATTTGTCTCCCGGCATCACTTTAGAGCTAAGGCATGTCTAATTTTGGTTTAAGACACGTTCAGTTTTGAAGTATTTGTGTTGATGTTTCTTGCTTCTTTTGTCTGAGTGATATAAATGTGCGTATTTGATCATTAGTATAGGTCGCTGTCATTCTGGAGATCCTCATGCGTAGGTGTGGTTCAGCCCAAGTTAAGTTAGTTACACCAGAAAAACATCTGAATTTTGTCAAAGGCATTTTGGAGGTAAACTCTCCTTTTTGTTTCTGTTTGTCACAAATTCGTTAACATTGAATTAATTAATTTACCAAAAATTCGAACAATAACCATTGAAGATGTGCACTATACTTTTGTTTCAGAATCGACATGGCAAAGCAAGTTCGAAGGAAAGTAGCGCTACTGATATGGAACCGGAAGTTTTGAAGTCAAATCCCCGGAGGTGTGTTTGTTATAAGAACGATGAGGAAACTTTTACACGTTCAAATTCTATGTTTCATCAAATTTCTCATTATGTTTTAACTTTCACTTCACTTAGGATGCAACAGAAGAGGAAACGTGAGGAATCTAGTATTCCATCTGAGGAAGATGGTAAAGTGGAGTCTAGATTTAGGAAGCAGGGGATGAAACTTGTGAAAAAGGCTGGCAGTCATACTGCTGATCGAGGAACTGAAGGTCAATCACGTGGAAATGCAAGAAACAAGAGGAATTTTAATGGGGATCCCACTGCTAGCTGAAACACGCAAATAAAGCACATGAAAGGAAGAAAAATATTTCGAGAGGCTAGTCATAGACCTGGTGCTGCCTCCAAATTGGCCTAGAACAGGAAAGTGGCAAGGAAACAGAAGGGAGCCTAAATTATGGCCTGTGGAAGAGTTCCATAAAATCACTCTTCCATTCGGTGGGTGAGCTTGAAAAAGGAAACAGAAGGGAGCCTAAATTATAGACTATGGAAGAGTTCCATAAAATCACCCTTCCAATAGGTGGATGAGTTTGAAAAGATACAGACGATCTCATAACAAGTCAGCTGTTGATAAATATGCAGAATGTGGAGTCGGCACATGGTTCCTTCATTACTTGCCCAGTGCAAAATTTTGCTTTGTCGAAACAACGTAATTTGGATATTTTTCGGATTATTCATTGTTTAGTGGAGCAAACTCCCTCAGTTTTGGTTAAGCTTTCTGGTTGGGTAATTGGTGGCATATACTACCAGAAGGCTAAACACTGTATACTAGTCTATTTATAGATGATTTTACTTATCAGAAAAAATTTATAGATGATTTTCCAATTTGATTCCAGCCTTTTGTTTATGATGTCGCATGAGTTTGTGCTAACCGCAGGCGCCTCTTCTTAGCTTTTTAGTTTCAAAGTGTGTACTTGATCTTTGTGGTTGCAATCAAGAAAACTCTTATGCGGAAAGATGGTTTACGTGGAGGAACTAATCAATTGTATGGGGTGACCCTTCTTTTCTTTTTTTCTTTTTCTGAGAATGGTATGGAGTGATTGTTCAATAACTACTCCACTATTTAATTTTGTTACTATTAGTTTCTCTCACCTGCCGAATCTTGTGCCTGTGGAAGAGAAAGAAGAGAGCTCAAGAAAGCTGTGGATGCAAGCAAGCAGAAGATACCAACTGGTTCAAATCCTTCCCAAAACAAGTAGCTCAATTAATTTGGTTGGCTTATTTTCATCTACGCTTTAACATTCCCAAAAATGTAGGGATTATGAATTGTAAACTTTGACTTTTGGTGATTAACTTGATGGTGGAATTCGAACTTCTGATTTACAACTGTTTTGTGGTACTTTTCTACCAACTGCCTGTTGTTTGGACTCTCATACTTCCATTTGGTCGGTTGGCGTTCGAAACCTTCCAAGTGCAACATGGATAGTGCCTCATTAGCTAGTATATACACACTCTTTGCGAGTTTGCCCGCTTATATGGCCTAGTGGTACCCCTTTTCTTTCGGAGTAGGCTAGAAACTACAAGCTGTTGTTTGATGTAATAAGAAAAATTGCTACAACTTGAATTGAAAACCAGATCTCTATTCCATATTGTGGTCAAATGAATGAGGAGATCAGATCTTTGGAAAGGTGCAGTCAACAAATCAAACTTTAATAGCACAACATTTTCTTGGCTTACATCTACTTCACATGACATTGAGTGGCCAATAATTTGCTTTTGGAGCTCATTTTCAGCTGCTGCACTAACATGTGAACAAATAGAAAAAAGAGCAAGTGTCAGATGCGACAAGGAGGCTAGCCATAATGCATAACAGGATGAGATAGAACTGCAATGCGTGTTGTTTTGAAGGGTTGCATTAGGACTGGTTCAAGACAGATGCATCAACTCTAACACAGTAACATGAAATTCAATCGTTGGCATGAGCAAAACTGAAATTTTCGTCCAACGCGCACAAGCCCTTTATCAGAAAATATACACGGAAAATTCTTTTATTTTAAAATTGAGGAAGATCAATTTCCTAATGAAAAAAAGTGTAGAGGAGAATGAAACAGTAGTTTAGCGATGCAAAGAAAGACGGCCTCCTCCCAGTCCATATCATCTTTATCCTCCTCTCCCAAAGCATCCTCTTGAATGTTGGACTCATTTACCCTGCATCTTTTGCTTCTATTGCCTGCAATAACAAGATAAATGCATATAAGAAAGGACAGGTAAATCACACAAAAAAAAAAGAAAAGGAAAGGACTGGTAAATCACAAGTATGCCAATCTCTATCACTGTAGACAATGGCTAATGATCATCAGATACAAATCACAGCACATTAAAGACACGCACACATTATTGATTATACACAAGAAGGAAACCTCTCGAAAATTTTCAACACAGAACGTCTCTTTTTTGTATTTGTAGGAACATTCATCCTTTTCCAGCCTTTAGTATATAAAAAACAAAAACAAAAAACAAAACCATAGCTTGACAAATTAAATGCAGGAGGTACACTTACGGAGAAGGAAGGGAAAGTAAAGTGATCGTGAACAGCCAAAAATAGATTTTATTAATCAATAGTAGTAGTTACAAGAATTAAATGTACGGGACACGCAAGAGAAAGCAAAAGCAACCCCTTGAATTTTCCATCTGGACTCTCATCAGTGCATAAAACCTACAGAATGTCATTGCATGCATGAAACAAAAGCAACATCGTCAGTTCATGAATTTTCCATTTCATGCTATGGATGTATTATGATAACACTCCTAAAGCATTAGCTAAAAGAGAAAAGAAACAGGGAAAAATAAACAAAAAAGAAAATCCTTCACAATTACTAGTCGGACTAGTCCCATAGTGTACGCCTAGGTGTGAACCTCATCTTCAGCACAATGTACACCATGGTTGCCTCCAAACTTGGATCTACATTCTCAAACTTGGCAGTAGCCCAACTGCACCAAGCAATATGATTAGCAAAGCGTACGAACAGATCAGTCAAAACAAAATGTGATGGAAGAAGACGACAGAACTTCTTAAATCACTGACCCTATTAAACCAATTAGTGAAGTTCTTAACCACTTACCCTTCTTAAATCCTTAACCAAGACTTAACCATCAACAGTGACAGCAAAAAACCAAAAAAAAGTTTCAAATGCAAAAACTAGCTGAAAAACTTCCATCAAGCATCATATTTCGAACTTATGCAGAAGAAACAAGATTGTGAAAACGACAATGCCAGAAGTGACCAAACTCAAAAGAAGTAGCAATCAAGGCATTTAAATAAATGTACCACTACATGCGAGAATTTGTACCTACAAGTAATTATCTTACCTTGGCGGTTTGTTGCAAACTGTAGCTCTATCTTGTCTTTGGAAAGCATGAATGGAGTTGCCTGCAGTATTGCTTGCAACAAGAAAAAAGAATTGCTTTGTGCTCGTATTCAAGCTTGAAAAGGACCAAGTAGGCATGTGAAGATGAGAAAGATAAGATGGACGTGCTATTGAACAAGAGATATTACTGACTCATCCCAACAAATTTGCAAACAGAGGCTAACCACGACAGGATATAGCTATGCGAATATGACCTTAGCAAAGAACCGCGGAACACTTCCGTAAGAAAGGTAGAAAGGTATCGTTTGACCTTGCAAGCTATAAGGACCTTGAGGAGGTGCACATCCTCAAGTTGTCAGTCTGAAAGATAAATGCCTAGCATTCAACAAACTATTGCCAAATAAGATGTGGAATGGAATTGGAGGAAAGTACATAGAAGCACAAAGTTTTCTTTCTATGTCACATGCCAACTATCTCGAATCACTACTGTAAGTCAAGGTTTTATAATATGATGACAACAAGGGTTATCCAACAAGTAAACAAGAAAGGGTACACCTAACATGAGGTTATTAAGAAACATTGCGGCAGCTGAATAAGTTTTTCAAGATTGCATGATTATGTAGTAGATATATGCGTAACATTCAATACACTACCAAAGAAGATTAAAAAAAAATTGCACCGGTGGACTCAAATAGGTCCACATGGATATCTTTACGTGCAACATCTGAAGCCACATGAAGGTCTCTTTTCAGAGTTTTCTCTTGCACCAAGATAGTTTCCTTGAAATGATAGGAAGGCAATTTAAGCTCATGAGCAAGCTTTAACCCATCTAACTTACAAAAATCAAGCTTCAAGTACAAAGGTAAATTGAGACTGCGATAGAGAGAGCAATAGAGATAGGGAGAAGAAAATTTAATCATTATCCCCGACATGTTTAATCAACCAGAACGCGAGCCGATCTCTGAGTAGTTTGTACTTTTCATAAATCATAAGCAAGACGATCCGAGAAGTTGCTTATTCGAGCTTGGTTTTGAAACTTTAACGAGCTTCAAAAAGTGAAGTCTTTACTCTCCCTCTTATCTTCTGTATTTTTTCCCCCTGTTCATATTAATTATGTAGGTAGAAGGAAAACTGGAAGTTCACACAAAAAGGGTATCTTCAAGGGATGAAGTCCAAACTGAAACCAATCAAATATTCTTCTAACTGGCACCATAATTTCCCTTTCTCTCCATACACAAATCTACAAATTCATGACCCAAACGCAGCATGAGAAATTTTTCCATGTTGGCTAAGATGGTACATGGCTAAGATGGTAAGGGCAAGAGACAAATGATGTAAAACTACCAGAGATGGAACTAATATCTTCACATATCCAGTCTTTAATAGATGGCCCTCTTGAGTTCCATGATGGCTGATTGTGCTGAATATAGGGGAATGCTTAATAATCTCCTGCGGTAGATTGACTAAATAATGATAATCCAGGATAGTTAATACAGCAAATCAGATGTTAATGACAGCCACTTAATAATGTAAATCCATTGCAGTCACCAAACTTTTAATGGTACTTTCTCAAAAGCCATATAACTTAGAGTTTCACAAATGCCTATCAGTTAATTCGAACCAAGTCACCAAGCTTTAAGAGTACAAGATAATAAAATCGCTCATTCACAGCAGATAGAAAGGCCAACCCCGATTGAATGGAAACAAGGCTAAATTTGATTTGCTCTAGCCAAAACACCTTTAAAACCCTGTCAGGGAGAAGTAAAATGCATACTTTCAAACCAAAAAAAAAAAAAGCTTCATACTTTCAAACCCTGTCAGGGAGAAGTAAAATGCATATTCTTCATCCCCATTCATAAAATTGATCATTATGATCCATGTTATTGCCTCCTATTTGAGCGTTACATACATGTACAAAGTCTCCTTCGCAATGCTGCACTTTAATCCAGCGTGAGAACCAGAAGACAGCGATCATGGGGTTCACTTACCAAATGCCTAGTTTTAGGTTCCATGTTTATGAAGAGGCCAACTCCTTGCAAATTCCCATTGCTACCAATCTTACATTCCTGGAAGCAAAAAACCTATGTAAGATCGTAGTGGGTATTTTTTGAATATGGTCTAAAGGGAGAACATAACATTTTGAGATACACCAACAGAATTGATGCAACTATTATAAAGCAAGTAATGATGTTTTCCCATGCTAATGATAAGTTAGCATGAGAAAGCAGGGTTCAATCCTACTATTCAGTCGACCTCAAAGTGAACATTTTTATCATGAAGAACAATGGGGAAGAAATAAAAGACCTTTCGACTGATAATCAGAGTGTAGGGATCTCCATGTCTGGAAAGCATTCCAGTACTGATCTTGTTGTAAGCTGCATCTGTGGACCTAAGTTGGAAACATTTCCACCATTGTTTGTCGCAGCTTTAAATCCCAGTCTGCAAAAAAGTACAAGTTGTCAATTATACATCTAGAAAAGCACATTTACCCAGTAATTGATGTCGATCTACTACTGAATCCAAGTCTTCCATCTAAAATGAGTTTTAATCGAGCCAAACGCGAGGAGTTAAATTTTCATATATCACAAGCAAGACGAGCAGAATTGTAACCTATTCGAGCTTGCTTTGAAACTTCAATGAGCTTCAAAAAGTGGAGGCTTTATCACCCTCTTTTCTTCTGTAACTTTATGTCCACAATCACTATGTATGTAAAAGGAAAACTGGAAGTTCACACAAAGAAGGGGTAACTTCAAGAGATCAGGTCCGAACTGAAAGCAATCCTTTTCGTTATACACATGAAAGTAGATGACAATTTCCTCAATTTAAACAATGCAATGGAGCAAGAAATTATTGCCAAGAACAATGAAAGCTAAAAAGAATCTTAATTAGCTTACTGGGTATCAGATTGTGTTGACGGATTAGAAGATTAGAAGTGATGTTTTACAATGGAGTGAGAATGCTTCTCCGCTGGACAACCTCGCCGTCGGCGACGTCTCTTCGTCCGAGTGAATATATTAGCTAACAGGATGAGTATGATAGAATGTGGCCAAATCTATTTTAATAAATGCAAATTCACTTTGATCGTTTTCGATTATAAGTCATTCAGAACAATATTCAATGATGTTTGACATCGTGTATCTTCTTGACAGGCTCTACAAGTTGGACGATTTCGATAGTGAAGATAAATCGAAACGAGATTACAATTTGACAAATTCAAAACAACTTTTCTCTACGTAGAAATGGGTTTGATGCAGTACAATCAAGTTTATTTTCACAAAAAAAATTCACACTTATCATCTCCGATTATATATCAAAAAGCATTGGATTCAAGAAATCTGTTTCCAGGTTTGTGTTCATCAAAATATCTTCAATATGAACATTTTGGATCGAAAACATGAACCCTAATAAGCTCACAATTTGACAAATTCTTGTTTCGAGGGACTTCGCAGGGCCAAAGTGAGAAGTCCTAAGTAGTACGGACGACGTCGTTTTTGTTAAGCTCGCGTCTGTCATATGCGAGTTTTGGCTTCTCTTTATCTTTGCGCCGCATATTGGGCGGAAGTATATAAACCCACTGGAAATCTAAAGTCGAAAAACAGAACAGGGGTTTATCCTCTCTCTCTCTCTCTCTCTCTCTCTCTCTCTCCATGGCCACCTTCCACCATCCACATATCTTCAGCTCAAACGACTTACTCAAACCCCCAAACACCGCTAAACCTAACAACACTCCCAGCAGAAGAACACTCCCAGTAAAATCGAAGAACGCGAAAAAGAAGGAAGAAGAGGCATGGAAGGAGAAGAAGAAGGTATTCGTAGACTACGACGAAGGTAGCCACAACGTCAGCGTTCAATTGAGTGGCATACGGAAAGCAGATTTGCCGCAGCACAAGCGAGTGCGAGTCGCAGGGGATAGATTCCAGAAGGACTGGTCTATCAGTGAAGTGGTTCAGAGGGTTTTGGGGACTAAGCATTGGGAGGATATCGAGGGACTGCTCAATCGGTGGGTCGGACGGTTCGCTAGGAAGAATTTTCCTGTTCTTATTAGGGTAAGCTAAATTATGACTCGAATTGGTTGGTCAAATTGTGATGAATGCTAGTAGGCCCCAAACGAGCCTAGTTGAGGTTTAAAATGTTTAGTTTTTTTGGTTAAGTTTTTAGTGAACTCGAGCTGGAGTTGTGTAAAAATTTGACGGGCCACACTCGAGGTGTCAGAAATTTGAGTCGAGTTGGAGCTTGTTCACAAACCTTAACGTGCCACAAACCGTAACTTGCCAAAAATATCGTATTTATAATAGCATGCAAGTCTAGAGCTGCAAATATTGTATGGATGATCTACGGAGATAAGTTTATATATAAACAAAATTGTTAGAAGCTGCACATATTTAAATGTAACTTTATACATATATACTAATTATGAAAGTTTTATCATGTACATATTAAAGTTTATACATATACGACTTACTATATTAGTTTATATAAATTTCCAAGTTTATGTATGGAATTTTGAATATATATGCTTCAAGTTTGCAAACCTCGAGCCGAATATTGTCGGGTTTGGGCTCGGTTCATTTATCAAACGAGCCTAAACTCTAGGCTCAGATTTGGTTCGCTTAATTGACAATCAAACTCGAACAAAGCATTTACCGAGTCGAGCCTCAAACAGTTCGCGAATGACTCGGTTCATTTGCAGCCCTAACTGTGATTCTGTGAATGCTAGTTGTTCAAGTTATGAACTAGATAGTCTAATTTAGTCAAATTAATGTAGGGTCCGAATTTAGTCAAATTAATGTGCGTTCAAGTATGATTTTTTGGTCATTCTGTCGTTCATGTGATGCATTTTTTGTGGTGCAAATTATGTATTGCGAATGGTGTATTCCAAGAATATTATTGTAGTTTTGTCCGCATAGGTCTGTAATCTGTATAATGATAAAATGTAGTAAGAACTTCCGTTGTGTTTTTTAGTGTAATCGAAAAAACTAATCTCTGTATACTAGTAAGTAATTGACTTGAACTATGTCAACCTTGTTATTTCTCACTCTGTATATGTTGACTTATCAATATTTAGAGCAATTTTAATAGAAACTGTGCGACAAACGTATGACAATCCCTCATTGTATTTTTCTTAGTGTAGGAAATAACTCAAACAGGTTCTATTGAACATAGCATTCATGTTTTTTCGGTGGATGAAGAATCAGAAGAACTATTGTGCTCGAAATGATATTTACAACATGATGATCAGGTTACATGCTAGGCATAATCAAACAGACCAAGCACGTGGTTTGTTTTTTGAGATGCAAGAGTGGAGGTACGGTTGCTATTTTCCATGTTTCATACATGCCTTACTTGCCTGTGTCATTGTGAGCCTTCAATCACTAAACTTTGGCAATATCTTTATAATCCCCAACATGGATTGACTCATGGGTTCTGCATACCCAAGTGGGGTGCCGAATCAAGTTTGGCCGAACCTAAAAGTCTGGCCGCCTTCCTGACCAAACCAGGCAGAATAGAGGGACCTAACCCAACCTCCTGTCGAGCGTAGTGACCGTGGCCGAGCCGTCACATTTGGCCCACTGCAGTATGTCTTTTTAGTTTTCCTAGTTGCTGTTATCTTCTGTGTTTTTATTTCTTTGATTGATGCTTCTTTTTTCATTTTCCGTTTTCCTGCGTAAGTGTGTTGAGTGGGGTTTGGGGGGGTATTAAAAGAGAATTTTCCTTAGTGGAGTTATTGTCTTTTTATTTCTTTCTTTTTTTTTTTTGAAAGGATTAGTGTAGTTTTTGTCAATGATTAGTATTTCTCTGGTAGGTGTAAGCCCGATGCAGAAACTTTCAATGCCCTCATCAATGTGCATGGTCGGGCTGGACAATGGCGTTGGGCAATGAATATCAAGGATGACATGCTTCGTGCAGCTGTGTGTATTTGTACTCTTCTCCTTTATTGGTGTTAATTGTTCTAAGGTTTTCCCTTTCATGCGCAAATGCTATCTTTGGATTTTAGGTTTTGTTTAATAAATTGAATTCTGAAAGTTAAACACTGAATTAATTGCTGATTTTATAACGTTGTGTTGTGGATAAAAAAAATTAAGTGTTAAATTATTACAACTTATTTGATACAAGAAGCTAAAATCTCAAGTATATTGTTTAAGAAGTTTTAGATGTGGAGGTTATGTGTGGGTGGTAATGGTGGCAAGGGCGGAGGGGTGCTATTGGTGGCGATAGGCATAGAGGTAGTAGCGAGTGGTGTGATGATGGTGGTAGTGGTGATGTGTTGAGGTGACGGCAATTGTCATATATGGTGGAGTGGCAGACGAGGGTGGTGTTAGTGGTGGTAGCAGGGGCATGAAGGCAGTTGTTAATGGTGTTATGGTGGTGGTGGTGATGTGGTGCGGCGATGCAAATTGTGGTATAGTTGGAGATGCGGTGGTGGTGTGGTGGATGGGGGTTGATGGGCAGAGAGATGGTGGTGGTGGGGATGGTGTGGCGGGTGCGATATCTGGGGCATGAAGGTAATATAGCAAGTGGTGTGGTGATGCTAATTGTGGCATAGGACCATAGGTGGAGAATTGGTGGCGGTGGCAGTTCTGTGGTGGAGGGGGGTGGAGGATGTCGTGGTGGAGTGATAATGGTATGGTAATATCGGCGGTGGTGTTCTAGAGAGGAGGTGGGTTGGTGACTTGGTGGAGAGATGTTAGGGGTGCCGGCGGTACTGGTTAAGGGGAGGTGGCACTGATGGCGTGCTTGTGGTGGTGATAGTGGAGACATGGTGGTGTGATGGAGGAGGGATTGTGGTGGTAGAGGAGGAGGAGAAGTGGTAGTGATGGTACATAAGGGGTGATAAATTCACCCAGCATCAAGAGCAAGCTCTGCTACTTAAGATTTTCATAATTGTTTAGTCACTTCTAAAGAGGCACTAAAAACTTGTAGTGATATGGAAGCCTATTATGAAGCAGTATTTAATTGACTTTCACCCAATACATTCAGCTGTTTAGTGTTGAAGTCTGTTATCAGACTAACCCTTTAGTATTACTGATACATCTTTATTGCCATCATTCTACTGGATAGACTAAGGACCTTGATTTGTTTAATGAATTTATGCTCATTCCTCAAGTCTCTTATGCCAGCAGAATGCTGATTATCTCTGTGACCTTAATGAATTTATTGTGCAGATTCCTCCTAGTCGGTCCACATATAACAACTTGATAAATGCGTGTGGATCAAGTGGAAATTGGAGACAAGCTCTACAAGTTTGTCAAATGATGACCGATAATGGAGTTGGGCCTGATCTGGTAACTCACAATATTGTTCTATCGGCTTTCAAAAGTGGAGCCCAGTATTTGAAAGCTGTCTCCTATTTCCAACTTATGATAGGTACTGATATCCGTCCTGACACGACTACCCATAATATCGTGATACATTGCCTTATAAAGCTTCAACAATATGCGCAAGCTATTGAAATGTTCAATTCAATGAGGGAAAAAAGATCCGAGTGTAAACCTGATATTGTAACATTCACTAGCCTCATTCATTTGTACTCTGTTAGTGGGCAGATAGATCATTGCAAGGCTGTTTTCAACACCATGCTTGGAGAAGGCATAAAACCCAATATTGTTACTTATAATTCTTTAATAGGTGCCTACGCTTCACACGGTATGAGTGAAGAGGCCCAATCAATTTTTTGTGAGATGAAGAAAAATGGTTTTCGCCCAGATGTTGTCTCTTACACGTCTTTGCTCAATGCTTACGGAAGATCCGAGCAACCTAAAAAAGCAAGGGAAGTATTTCACTTGATGAAACGAAATAATTGCAAGCCAAACGTGGTTAGTTACAATGCACTAATTGATGCGTATGGATCCAATGGTTTTCTAGCCCAAGCTATTGATGTACTCCGTGAGATGGAGCAAAATGGGGTCCACCCAAACATTGTCTCTATTTGTACCCTCTTGGCTGCCTGTGGGCGTGTTGGTCAAAAGGTCAAGATTGATTCTATACTTTCAGCGGCTGAGCTGCGAGGCATTGCGTTGAACACAATTGCTTATAACTCTGCTATTGGAAGTTATATGAATGTCGGGGACTATGAGAAAGCTATAGAATTATATAAATCTATGAGGAAAAAGAAAGTTAAACCTGATTCCGTTACTTACACTGTGCTAATAAGTGGTGGTTGTAAGATGTCCAAATATATTGAAGCTCTTGAATTTCTTGACGAGATGATGGGTTTGAAAATCCCTTGGTCCAAGGAGGTGTACTCATCTGTGATATATGCCTACGGTAAACTGGCAAGTATTTTGGAAACCTTATCTCTGTGTAATCACTACCGTAACTTTTGATTTCAAGTGATTGATATATGCGTCCTCTCTTCTAAAACTTTTCAGGGTCGATTCACAGAAGCAGAATCTACCTTCACGACAATGAAGGTGGCAGGTTGTTCTCCTGATGTCGTGACGTATACCACAATGATACATACATACACTGCTGTAGGTAAGATGGTTTGGTTTACTGCTGACAGTTTAAGGCAGTAACAAGAAGGATACTCTCTATAACAGTTAAGGCAGTAACAAGAAGGATACTCTCTATAACCTGAATTGAAAGTTTCTAACTTCAGGGGATTGGGAAAAAGCGGCTGCACTACTCGAAGAAATGGGAATGAATAATGTCCAACCGGATGCCATTGCTTTTACGGCTATGTTGCGAGCTTTCAATACTGGGTGCCAACCAACCAAAGTAATGTCTCTTGCGGGGGTTATGAGAGAGAAAAATGTCCCCTTCAGCGATGCTATCTTCTTGGAAATGTTATCAGCGTGTAGCATGTAAGTTCCGTTTGGCTTCAATAATTTGCCAAAAGGTTTAAGCTGCTTTAATACATTATCTCTTTCTCTCTCTGTGGCACGTATAGGCCTGATTGCTCCATGGTCTTGCGTTTCTGTCCTTTGAGTTCTTGAATCTACTGGCTATGCAAGAATTTTGAATTATAATTTTGATTCTTCATTTGAAATTGTAAGTAGATCCCTTCGCCCTGAAACCCGAGTAACCATCTTCCTGATGCATTGCGGATCCGTTTGACGTCTAAATGCCAACTTTTTTGGAATCTTTTTCGCTTTGGTGAGCTTTAACTCTTCTTTGGGTCATATATTTTAAATTCTTTGGTATATCTCGACTAAATAAACCAAGAAAATGCAAAATATTGGACCATATTAGGAAGAATTCCACTAGAGAACTTAACAAAAAAAGAGGCCCCCAAAACTGAGGGAAAACCGGGTGGGTTTTTTGGTCTTTTGTTTTACATTTTAAGAAGTAGATTTTGAAATGTCTGATCCCTCTATTCAAACAAACCAAAAAAGTAACTCTCTTTTTTTATTTATCAAAAACTGAAAAAAAAAAAAAAAAAAAAAGTTGGGAAATGGCATAAAAGATGGAGCGTAATCTAGCCAAATGATGCTGCATGCTATTAATCAAATCCTGTGCGGACCATGGGATACCACTGTTTACAAGGCCGGTGGTCTTTTTTTCGTGATTATTTATGTTTTTATTTAGATCCCTGTTGTAATGGACAAGCTGAGCTCATTGCATCATACATCTCTTAGAGAGATATTAGTGTACTACTTTCCCTAAGAATAGAGCTTTTTAATTTTTGACTGCAGACTGCGAGATTGGAGCACAACAACTAAACTGATCAAAATGATGGAACCTTCATTCCCTGTTATTTCAGTAGGAGTTCTTAATCAGCTTCTGCTTTTTATTGGGAAATCTGGGAAGATTGAGACCATGATGATGGTAAGTGAATTTTTTTCTTAGGCTTGGAAACTTGAGTCAACATTGTTGTGTGGAGTAATACAGTTGCTATTCCGATACAACTTAGTTTTCCTTTTAATCTCTTGCTCTAGCTGCTACAGCCTATCTTATAAAACAAGAAAGGAATAGCAGAATATTCAGAGGCATTCATAAGTCCCCTTCCATTTTCATTGGTCAGATCAAGTATATAGTGAGGATAAAGGCTTCTCAAAGTAGGAATTATTCATCTTTGCTCTGTCAAAATTGGCAGATCCCTCATTGTGTATTCTAGTTGTTTAGCTTCTTCTTGTACAAGCTTATGCCTTGGTGATTGTCTGTTCTTGAGGATTTCCTCTTGCTAGTGCTTTCTGATAAATTTTTCAGTTACCAAAAATGAAGGCCGTATTTGGACCAAGGATAGCGTATGGAAAAGGAAATAGGAAAGTTGTTAGGATTTAACGGGCTCTCAACGGCTATATCCTTGAACATTTCCATTTTCTTTTCAATCCTATCCTTGACACTAATATAGCCCAAGTGTGACAATTTTTTCCACTCTGTTGAGCCAGTTTTATGGTATGCAACAAGCATCCTCTATAGATTCGTACTTCCTAGAATTCGAGCTGAACTCTGAAAATTGTGACAAATTTCTTCCTTCTATATCCTATGCAGATTTTCTTAAAAATAGTGGCAACGGGTGGAGAAATCAGTGTCTCCACTTATTCAATTGTTTTGAAGAATCTTTTGGCTGCTGGAAATTGGAGGAAATATATTGAGGTAACCACATCAAACTTTCGTAATGCGACCTTTTTTCTCGTAATTTCAGAAGAAATGACCTGCTTCCTGAATTTAGCTCCATTGGCTACATGATGCTTTTTGTTTGGATCTCTTTAACGATCGTGATAGCATTTAGAAATTATACAGCACTTGTGCAGTTGAGTCCAAGTAATTGGTGCATATTTACAACTAGCAATCATTTGTCCTTTTTTGCCTGAAACCTTATTTTTCTATTTTTTCTAGTATATTCGTTCATCGGGAAGAAAACCATGCTCTGATGTTGTAGGTGGTGTGGTGGTACAAGTTTAAGATTTAATCACGTTTGAGGGCATTAACCTCATTGAAATTAGCCCGATGATAATTTTTGTGCCAAATTCAACTCTCTTCTCACTATGGATTGGTGTGGCCAATATAGTTCTATTTTCCATATTATTTGTTGTCGTCATGAAATACGGGAATGTGGGTGTAGGTATAAACCTTCAATGTTTTGTATGTAACCGCCCACCGAAATATGTACAAGGAAATATAAAATGAAGGGAAAGAGTAAAAAATGAAAACAGTATTACATTGTTCCTTTCTGAGATAGTTCTCCGTCAACCGTAGTTATCCAACTAGAAAACGACCTCCCTATTTATCTCATTATCTCATACATTTTAAAATTTGGCGCATGAAAATTTCGAGCAATATTTTCATGCAGGTAATGGGATGGATGGAGGATGCAGGAATTCAACCGTCATTTGAAATGTATCGCAGGATATTGCACTTTGCACAAAATGGTGGTGGGGCTGAATGTGCTGCTGTCATACAAGAAAGAGTCCGTAAACTATCCTTTTGTAAATTTTGAACTGTGTGGTGTATGCAAATTTTGTGTACATTTGATTCATTTGAAGGAGCCACCACAAAACAAAGTTGGTAGTATCATTTCTTGTTATGCAGGATCTTAGCTACTTAATATGTATATAAGTTCTATCAGGATCAACCGGACAAGGGGGCTGTCTGTGTGGGCCTTCTTCGCGCATATTTTTGGAAAATCCAAACTGTGCATTTTGTAGGGCCCAAAAAAAATGTATTTACGCAAAAAATCAGCTTGTTCGAACATCGATAGGTATGTCAAAAGTTGAGTTTTTACACGGAAAAATGGACGACCGTGAACAGTTTACTTTAAAAAGAGTGACAGATCACGGTTGTCCATTTTTCAGTGTAAAAACTCAACTTTTGACGTACCTATCGATGTTTGGTCAAGCTGATTTTTTGAGTAGATATATTATTTTGCGGGCCTTACAAGATGTACGATTCGAATTTTTCAAAAAAAAGCGCGAAGGGGGCCCACACGGGGGCTGTCCGGACAGCCCCTCTTGTCCGGTTGATCCAGAAAGAATTTTTCTCATTTTGTCATGCAGGATCTTATTTTCCTTTTTTTACAATCAAATGCGGGACTGCGTTTGGATAGGATTTAGAAGGATTATTAACTTGGTTCCGATCATAGCATTTTTTATGCTCTTTACTTTTGTGCGTAACTCTAACCTTTTCTTGTTATCTATAGAAGAGAACCACGACAACTCCAAATCATGGTAGCTACTAAGTTGTTCAACAAGAAAAAGTCTTAGTGCTACTGCTTTGGAGTTGTATGTACGCAGAAATTTGGTACATATTATACTCCTATTTGGCCATTTTTGTAGGGTTGCTTTCTCTGTAGTTGCACTTCGTTCATTCAGTAACGTGTGCTCTGGAAAGTCACAAGACATCATGTGTTGGTGATATATGTTTTTTCGCATGCAAGTGCTGCTTTATACGGAGTACTCTCTTAGAAGCTGCTTTTATGCGTAAAGTCTGGAATTCCTAATTACGCATCTCCAAAGGTTGGCCAAACCATGAGCCGTGGCCATTTTTTTCCCGGCTTGAATGCCAAATTGTTCTCCTCCAATGGTCAGTCATTTTCTCGGCAAAGAAAAAATGGCTTCGCCATTCATTCATTTGGCCAAATTTGGCTTAGGAAATGGTTGAAGCCATTTGTTGCACATCATCTGCGTGCTGCTAGCTCTTTGTTCAAATCTCTATAGAACAAATTTTGAGTGATCTAAGGGTCATAATGGACTAAGGTAATAAAAAAAAAAAAAAAAAAACTTTGGCACCAACCAATGGGAAATCAACGAATTAAATCCACCCTCCACTCAAGAGGATAAACATTACCCTTCTTCCTATTGGTTGAAAGGATGTGGACTCCACCACAAAGTGATGTCATGCTTACTAAAAAGTATATTGCATGATAAGCATGATAACACTTGTGGTGGAGTCCACACTATTTTAACCAATAAGAGAGAGAGTAATGTTCACCATCTTTTAAGGAGGGTGAACAAAATTGCACTCTCCGCCCATGGTTTTGCTTTCATTCCAGTTGGTCATACATTTGCTGCCTACTCTGCTTGTCTTGCTTAAAGAAGGCAAAATGCAAAAAGGCTTTTCTTAAGCCTGGCCGGCTGTTCCAGCTTCATAAAGTTGAATCAGGTCTATCTCGCGCTTCCTTACTACAACCTCCCACCACTCATCTGGAAAACCAATATAGGAATTCCCAGCTCGGCTCATGCTATGATCTAGTGCTGTATGGAAGCGGTGAGTTTAGGGCTAAAATTTGATTAGAACAAGAATGCCCTTTTGAAATGCCTCAAGATTCCGACTAAGACGCTGGATATTATGATGCTGGAATATGCAAACGTTGAATCAATAGCACTTGAAGTAGCAACTATGACGTAAAATCTCATTAGTTTGTCAATCTAAGGAACTGTTGTATAAGAAATCCGTGAACAACAAATGCCCTTCTGAAATGCCTCAATTCCATGGAAATTCGGATACATAACATCAGAGTATATGAAAAGGAATCCTGCTATTGCTACCGACTAACACCACTGATCGGGTACCAAGACATGCCAAGTCTACTTCAAGTTCTACACGAATGATCTTAGTCGTTCAATAATTTAAAAAAATTTGAGTGGCCCCTAAAATATGAATAAAAAAATACTTCATCTGTCCCAATTCTTAAATCCCTTTTGGGAGTTCGTATCACTTTTAAATTGATTATATCTTGCGATCTATAATTTTTTAGGTAATTTTGAAAATATCGTTTAAAAGAGTTCATTGAGATCTATCAAATAAGATCTATATTGCATATAAAAAGTATTACCAATTAAAAGTTATATTTAGTTTTTTAACCGGTTGGGATAGGGAGTGAGGACGAAGGGAGTAAAAGATTGGATCAAACACCTACACATATCGGATTGAGCTGATTTCTCACATAGCCCATTCAAATTTTTTTTAAAATTATTGAACGACTCAGATCATCTGTGCGGGATCCATAGTAGGCCTCATGTGCCTGTCAATACGCATCAGTATCATCTCCGCCAGTTCCTTAAGCTTTTTTGGTTGACATCCAGGATATATGAGAGAAAGAGGGGGACGCCCTAGGATTAGTTCGGTTAGTTGGTGGATTTGACCTCCACACAATTGACTAGGTTTTATTTTTGAAAAATTTATATAAATTGTCCTTTTCGTTTCATCCGAATCTCATTTTTATTGTTTAAGTATCAATTACAACTCTTTTAATTTTTAAATTTGGTTTTCGTACCACTTCTGTCAGTCAAATTGGACAAAAAAAAACAGATTGATGGTAGTTTAGACGCTTGCAGTTCATATCAAGTTTGTCCAAATTGATAACGTTGTCCTCAATCTGATTTTTTCATCTAGTTTGACCGACAGACGTTATCAATTGGACCAACATGATACGAAAACCAAATTTGAAAGTCAAAAGAGTTGCAATTGATACTTGAAGGACGAAAATGAGACTCAGGTGAAATTAAAAGGACCATTTCTATAAATTTCCCTTGATTTTTTGGTTCAAACCGCAAAAAATAAATTCTTGTGAATTTTTTAGTCCAAACTAAATTTAATTTAAAAAAATAATCGAAATGTGCGTAAACCAGATCAGACACCGTTGAAGAAAAATAGAGGAGGGGCTAGGAAAAGAGATGTGCTTCTTCGGCTGCCTTGGGGACTGGGACGTAATATGTCGTCGTTTTTGTCTTGGGGTGACAACTGACAAGTATAATCCACGTGGTAGATGATACAGTTTCAAATCCAAGTCAATGACGTGCTTACCCTCGTCGCCTTCATAGCCGTTACTGCCTTTCTCATCTCATCGTCCCTGTTTACCCCCAAATCGTCATTACAAAGAAACACGTTGGATACTTTCGTAATTTCGTCACATAGCCCCCAAATCAAGGGGGTCGTTGTTATCTCTCTGGAACTCTCTCTCTCTCTCTGTCTCTCTCTGTGCTCTACACTCTCTCTCTCTCCTGATTCTCTGTCTTCTTCTTAGGGTTTGAAGCCGTTATGGCTTCGTCTTCGTCTGAACCGGCTTTGAAAGCAGAAATCGGTGGTGGCAGCGGAGGAGGAGAAACCTCGGAAGGTTTAGCAGTGGCGAGCGATCAGATGCTGTTGTACAGGGGACTGAAGAAGGCGAAGAAAGAGAGAGGGTGTACGGCCAAAGAGAGAATCAGTAAGATGCCCCCTTGTGCCGCCGGCAAGCGCAGCTCCATTTACCGAGGCGTCACCAGGTACTAAACCAAATCAAACCGAGTCTTATATCCCAATCACTCGGGTTAGCTACATGAATCATTTTCCTTTGTTGAACTCTGTCAAGAGCTCCAAGGGCAAGATTGAGCACGAATGGGTGGACCTCACACCCATGTGTGATCCAGATTTGTGCTCAAACTTGCACTAGGGGCATTGAATATCTTCTCAAGTACAACTATGCATAGAGACATGCACAGATACTTTTAGGCATCTATATGTGTACCTTAGAGAGAAGAGTCCGACTATGGGTACCGATGGAGGTGTTACCGATAGGGTACCAATGAATTGTGGGGCTCACTTAAGAGTACCACACGGTTACACGAGCTATTAATTAATTTTAAAATAATTTTTCAAGTTGCCCCGTAAAATTTCAGCTCCATCGGTACACATAGTTAGACTCTTGTCTACAAGTAAATTTGTGCAAATAAAAGATAGGGTATTGAACTTTTGGCACCTCTGAAAAGGATTTTGGGGCAAGAACAAGTGCACCCATTTTATGCCTTGCTAGGGTGTTAAGAAGCTATAAGAAAATAGCGATAATGTTGCATCTCATGTGGTGCTTTTTTGGTACCAATCTCAAATCCAGATTAATGGGTTAACCTTGTGCCAATGCTATCTATTGGCATGGTTGATGTGACACGATTGGCAAAATAAAAATTGTTAAGTATTGTTTGGAAAAATCGAAATTGTTACCAAATTTGGGCGATGTTGAACTATTTGGAGACAAAAAAAAAAAGATCTTAACTCAATAATCGTGGATTAGCTAGTTAAGTGTCACTGATAGTATGGTGTATTAAGTATAACACGATTCATATGCTGATTTATGCTTTTAACTATAAAGACTAGTAGAGTACTTGATGTGGTTTCTCTACAAGTTGTTGGGGAGAAGGTTTCCTCGTGTTGAAAGTAGCCCAACATAGCATGAGAAGCACCCAAAAAATTGCCCCTGAAAAAAATTTGAGAAAGAAGAGGAGCAAAAAACTCTCAGGCTGTCATAACTTTTAGCATGGTTAACAAAGTTCCCAATCGGTACTGGGATCCACCATTGTCATGCTAAAATTGGTATGATTTTTTTTCTTCATATCTTCATCTCTCTAAAATAGTCATTTCATGAGCATGCATTGTTTTGACACGAATTTTTGTGTCATGAAATAACAGGCATAGATGGACAGGTCGTTATGAAGCTCACCTCTGGGATAAAAGTACCTGGAACCAAAATCAGAACAAGAAGGGAAAGCAAGGTCCCTCTCTTCGAATACCTATCACGCTTGTATTTATATTCTGCACACACTTTTTAGAGCGTCCGACATGGAACTCTTGTTTGCTACCAAATCTGACGACTTCCAATGTTTTCACATTGCATGGAAAACATAAATTCATTGGTGAACGATCTGTTCTGCAGTTTATTTGGGTGAGTAGATAGTTTTATGCTTTTGTTGGCACTGTTCTTGCCTCTTTTACGTCATTATATTTTGCATTTCTAAGAACACTAATTACAGGTGCATATGATGACGAGGAGGCTGCAGCCAGAGCATATGACCTTGCAGCCTTGAAATACTGGGGTCCAGGAACGCTCATCAATTTTCCTGTGAGACCAAATTTCGGAACCTTTTAACTTTCTGAACAAATGGAACCCTTTCTTTGCTAGTTGTCACGTAATCTTAAGTTATTGAGCTTTCTCCCCTTCATGCAACCCCTTCTTAGGTGCAAAGTAACAAGTTAACAAACAAAACAAACTGTGCTGGATACAGTAACAAACATAAGATGAAAAGACTCGAACCCCAAATCACCGAGTACCAAAACTCTGATGACATGTGAAGTTGCTATCGTAGCTCTCTTACTTCCATCCATAACTCAATTATTCCTCTCCTTCGTTCAAAATTTTCCCCACATTTTCAAACTTCAATTGTTTAACTAACTTCTCCTCAAAATCTGTTTTTGATTTAATTTTCTATGGCATAGATTTAATACTGGTCTCATTTTCTATGACAAATAATTTTTTCCATTTTCCACATATAGAGTATGAAATTTCCATCCTCTGAAATGGAGCAGGACTTAGAGGATGGGTTAGAACGATACTATTCTCTAAAATGGAGGTCGAGTGTGGGTTGGAGATGCTCTAAGCCGGTTGTTTACAGAAGCACCATTGACATTGCGTCAACTCTTTTGTGAGAGTGAAAAGTATTATTTCGTAGATATACAATAGTTAGTCATAATCTACTTGTTTTTCCACTACGTTTTTCATCTTTCTAATTTTATGAACTCAATTTTATGAAAAGATTACTTAGCAATGGGTAGTAAATTTGATCAATCAAGTTTTGATGTTATTGGATTCCTGGGGACTTTCTTTTTGGGATTCCGATACACAATGTTGGATGCAGGTCACAGATTATACAAGAGATCTGGAAGAGATGCAGAATGTTACAAGAGAGGAATATCTTGCATCTTTACGCAGGTGTGGCTGAACTTACCAAATATGTTGCTGTTTCTGGATTCGTACTTTTGCTTATAATTTATGCTTGACTGCAGAAAGAGCAGTGGCTTCTCAAGAGGACTCTCCAAATACCGTGGGCTTTCTAGGTATACTCGTCATATTCCTGGACTCTGTATAATTCCATTGCACATTTAAATGCTGCACGTACTATTGGTCTTCTTCAATTCTTTCCTTCTTTTTGTTTTTGGCACAGACATCATGAAACCCAGTTTTCCCTTTTGTCCAACATATTTATTTTCTGCATTATTCTTCTAGAAGCTGTATAAAATTCAGAACATGGTGTGCTGTTTTGAACGGCTTTTTTTTTAACGGCCAGAACATGGTGTGTTGTCCTACTGGTTGATTTTGGGATGACATGGAAGGGAGGACCTCTTTTGGGTGTTTCCTCAGGAAATAGTGCTAATCCCCAATTGGCGATTAGTGTTGTTGCAATTCACTTAGAAAGTTATGGTGTTATCAAATCTAAATATCTTTGTCGTTTTTCTGCTCCAGAAGAACAATGCTTTTTAATCGTGTGATACCAATGTTTCATATGAAATATTTATATTACATCCATGCATTTTAGTTTTTTAATGATATATTCTGCCTTCTCTTCCATGATATGTGCTACCACTGTGTAGTCGATGGGATCCATCACTTGCTCGCATGGCTGGATCTGATTACTTCAACACCATTAAGTATGGTAAGTTTTAACCAAATTATGTTTGCATCTTTGGAAAGACTTGGTTACACAAAGAGTTATGGAAATTGGAGCTCTTGAGTTTTCAATTTCCTCTACTTGTATCAGCTTCCATGTAATATGCTTCATCATTCTAAAGCTACAGGTGAAGAAGCAGCCACAGAAAGTGAATATGCTGGTGGTTTTTGTCTTGATAGAAAGATTGATCTTACTCCTTACATCAAGTGGTGGGGACCCAATAAAAGCCGTCAAACAGATTCTCTCTCAAAATCCTCCGAGGAAATAAAACACGGCCATTCTGAGGATATTGGCAATGAACTCAGAACTTTGGAATGGGCGATCCAGCCAACTGAGCCTTACCAATTGCCGCATCTGGGTATTTTCCACAAAGAAAAAAAGAAAAAAGACTCAACATTTTCTGCTATGAGCATCTTGTCGCGATCTGCTGCATACAAGAGCTTGCAAGAGAAAGCATTAAAGAAGAAAGAAAAACAAACTGAAGTTGACGAAAATGAAAACAAATGTACGATTAGCAAAATGGATTATGGAAAGGCAGTTGAGAAATCTAGTCATGGTGGGACAAGTGAGGGGCTAGGAGTTACACTTGATGCAGGCGCGGGATTGTCACTTCAGAGGAATTTGTATCCGTTGGCTCCTTTTTTGACTTCCCCACTTTTGACCAGCTACAACGCCATTGATCCCTTATCGGACCCCATTCTTTGGACCACACTTGCTCCTGTTCTTCCGACTGGACTTTCTCGTACTACTGAGGTTGGTATATCTGTTTATCAAAACTGAGATTGTTTGTGAATCTTAGGATTTAGTGACAAGAATGTTGAAAGTAAAGAACGCTACCTTGTACTTGCTGAAATCTGAAGAACATGAGGCACATCTGGTGTTATGTTGAAGAAAGTTTTGAAATGGGAAAAAATTGTGAATGAAATTCTTCATGAAATAATTCTATAGAGAAGTATAACTATATGAAATAGTGAGAATTGTTTGATCGGATGACTGATTTTCTTGTTTTTCTTCTTTTCAAAATGTGTTTTCGTAATGCTTATATCAGGAGTCTCATTTGAGGCATAGTTTACCAGTTCAACTGCATGATATAATGGCAATTTTCTTGCAGGTTACGAAGACAGAGACCAGTTCAAATTATGGTTTCTTCCATCCGGAAGAATGACCGTTAGTTCTACTTCCACGACATCTGGTTGGAAAGAATATATTTGCTCTGAGGTACCTCGGGGTAATTTAGCCAATGCATACGCTATGTGGAGGAGGAAACACACCATCACATCGACGCAGTAATGACGTGGTAACTGGATTTTGGCGGAATGTGGGGAGACTATAGAGAGAGTTTGTATATTATTAGGTGTAACAAAAGGAATATTTTTGTTTTTTGTTTTTTTATCCTTCTTGTTACTTGATGTTTCGGATAGCATACACAACAACAGTGCCAGAATGTGTGAGAAAGTTTTTGTTATTTAAAGATAGTTCAAGTATGTCACATATAAAGGAAACTGAGGATAGCTCTTTGCTAATGTACATGGTAAGTTGATAGAGAAAAAGGAGTCTGCAGTTTTTGTTGTTTTGGTGCATTCTGAGATTTTCAAGTTTATGCCTCAGCATTTAGCTTCATAGCTTTCTGGGTTTCCTTCCAGTGGATTGGCCGCATATTATCCTGCTCTAACTTCGGCACCAAATAACTAATTTCTTATCAGAAAGTCTATGCGCAAATAGTTGTGTCCGGAGTTGTGTTTTAAAATTGTGTGCGTTGGATTGTTTGTTTCTTATATATATTATATATACAGAATTACACTTCCTAGCTATGGGACTCGTGCGATTAAACCTCGAATTATAATCCTTTACCACCCAGAAATGAATTCAGTTTGGTTGCATTATTGGAATCAGTTTGTGAGTGAATACTAGCTGGGTAAAAAAAGGGTGAATGCTATGTTTTATTGCAGTTTTAGAATCAACTGTGGGGAGAACTTTTAATAAACCATTTTCGAACATAATGATAAAAAAGTAGTCCTACTTTTGAAACTAAAATCTCGCATCATTACCGACTGCCACGGGACCTCTACAAGTTCCACACGAAAAATAATCTTAAAAAATAGAAACATTGAACCGAGGACATGCATATATAAAACTGAACTGATTTTTTGCAATGCCCCCTCATATTATTTTTTCATTATTGAATGGTTCGGAAATTTTGTATGGGACCAGAGTAGGCCTTGCACAGCCGTCGGTATCCCACCGTTGGTCCCAATAGCAGAGTTTGCTCTTTAAAATTATTGAACAGCTCGAATCTTCCGTTCGTGCCCTAGCAAGTCCCTATTGTACATTGATTTCAACACTGCGAATATTCCCCACAGAGGATGGATAAACTGCTGTGATGTGATTATTGCTTTCACCGGAAAAATAATTCGGGGTCCACTATAGTACAATATCATATCATTAAGTATTAAAGATCAATAATCAATCGAGAGTGGGGTATCCCTAAGAAGTGGACATTCGTTTCGTGGTATGCCCAACCAATCAACGGCAGACACGTCGATTATGTCCTTGTCCCCATCGACTCGAGTACGGAATATCTACGAGTATATAACTCCAATCCTTTTCTTAGGGTCAGGCTATTTTCCCAATTGACCTGCCCATATACCATCCACGATTTATGAATTAATGGAAATAAGCTGACATTTTCGGATTACAAAAAGTAGTCCATAACTTTGTGGTTATAGAAAATGCCTCTTTAATTTTTGTCTTCATGTGAACCAATGAATAACCCCCTTTTATTCTCTTGAGAGAGACCGTCGTGATCGTGACCACTCATTGGTAGATTTATGCCTTGTTTGGATTAGTATTTGAAAGTTTTTTTGAAAAAAAGTAGGGGTAATAAGTGGAGAGAGATAGAAAGAGAAGTGTTGAAAATAGGGAGAATCTAAGGGGGTATTTTTTGAAAAATACTTTTTGAAAACCAAAAGGAACAAGGCATTAATGGTTTGAATGTATTTTTTAATCTTTGACCGGTAACAGTTTAACCGGCCGGTAAAATTAAACTATTACTGGTCAAAGTTTAAAATACATCTGAACTATTGAATCTAGCTATGAGTGGTCATGATCACAAGATCCTATTCTCTCGTTTTTTTTTTTTCTACACGGTTTTTGCACTTCATTTTGTTAAAGTATGAACTCCAAAATTTGTCTTTCAGTGCATTTTGGAAGTTGTGCATTTATGTAATTTTATGCACAGAAGAATAATGTTGAAGTGCATTTATAGAAAGTAGAGTGCAAAAAAACATTAGTCATTTTTATATTTTGCTCATAATTTCTTTTTGACATTAAGAAGTTCGTGTAAACTTTAGAGCTGTAGACTGATAAATGGACTCAAAGACAGGTTGTTGAAAGTTCAAACTTGGTTTGTAAACTTGACAAACTTGAAAACTAGTCTCAAACTTCACTTATTTTATGAGAAGAATCAGTCTCAAACAAGCTTTAAGGCCGACCAAGGCGATATCGAGTAGCTTATTTTTTTTTTTATATATCATAATAAGTCAAACAAGCTGAACAATATCTTATTTGAACTTAGTTGGAAAGTTTAATGAGCTTCTGAAATTGCATTTTATAACGAGCTAGCATGCTCAAACGTATTCAAACTTGAGCGGTTTTATTTGTGAGCCTTGGTTATAGTGCACTTGACAATTGTTGACATGGAACAATCATGACCTTGAACGTACCTACTCTTATCAAACTAGCGTTGTGTCCATTTGATGTACGGGACAAAAAAAAAGGGGGGGGTTTCATGGTGGGACTTTTTTGTTTCATGTATCGAACGAATCCCATGCTAGTAATAATATAAAGGAAGAAATAAAAAATCATCTTAGTTGGAGATCCTAAAATAATAATTACTCTAAATTAATCACAATAAAACAAAATCAATGCTCGCTTTAGAAAAATAGAGCCCATTGAAGGAAGTGTACTTAGTGTACAAAGAAAATAGAGAAGTACTCAAATTCGAGTAGCGATTTTGGAGCACAGTTACGTGGTGTCTTAACACCGTTTTTTTCACCACATAATTTTGTGGGATCCATACACGTTGACAGAAAACTTGTGGTGAGAAGGTGGTTGGAGATTCACATAATGATTTTTCCCATCCCTCCCCACATGTTCTCTCTTCTCACCCTTCCCTCTCCCCCAACCCCTCACGTTTTGTGGTGAGAAGGTGGTTGGAGAATCACCTAATAATTTTTCCCAGCCCTCCCCCACATGTTCTCTTTTCTCACCTTTCTCTCTCCCCCAAACCCCACGTTTTCCCCCTCCCCGTCTCGCTCTCAATTTTTCCCTTTTAACAAAAATCAAAATTCTAAGAATTTAGGATGTGAGACCCCATCTCCCACATCGGCTGGGAAATTGAAATGGAAGTAATATATAAAGAAATTCGATTAGCTGCTGTATAATTTGAAGTTAATTTTTTGAGCCTCGTAGTTAGATGAAGGGTTAGCAGGTTAGTTGAGGCAGGTTGTCACAGTTTCGACCAGCTAGGTGAAGGGTTAACAGGGTCGTTACATAGGATCCCGTTTTGGATTATTTTCCGCCTCTCTCACTCTCAATTTTTCCCTTTTTAAAAAAACAAAATTCTAAGAATTTAGGATGGGCCGGGTTTGGATTATTTTGAGTCCAACTACATTAGCTTATAGTATATAGTATAGTATAGATTAGATAGATATATAATACTCCATAAATGATTCACAACGGAGGAAGTTCATTTAATATATATATATTTTTTTTGGGGGGGTTCATTTAAGTTACAAGTAATTACATGACGATCTATGTCATTTGACTTATTTATTCTTAGCCAAAGCACACAGCTCAAAAGGTCAAACTTAGATTTAGGGTAATAATAATGCTAAAATTGTTTTTGTTAGTGCCAAAACTCCAATAAATAAAAGACTTTGTATATTAGACATGGTACAAGTCTTACATTAGCTGATCGCATTTTCTTATATACTAATACCTTAACTTTTCTTTTCTTCCTGAACGTGGGACAAAAGTGGGATAACACAAATAATACTAGTTGTTTCAATCGTTTGAGTCATGCCGGTGAGTGTTTTGATTTAAAAATGATCAAAACTACAAAATGCAACATTAAAAAAAGATGTCCCGGAAGAATAGAATATAATTTACCAAACACATGGATGCACACTTTAGTTTTCTTGGTGTAGTAATTGTTTAATTCAATGCTAGTATATTGTTTGCTTTGAGGAACTAATTTAAAATTGATTAAATCTGACACATTCGTTTGGTTTGGCAGTTTTAATTCAATACTATATATTGTTACAAGGATTGGATGAGGTTATTTTTGATAGAAAAAGAAGAAGAATGGATAAGGTTGTACTACTTGTATATTTGTGTGTATTGATCTTGTTTCATAAGTTTGCTTTACTCATTTTCTAACACAAAACCATACGCGTTACTGTTTTTATCCAGAAGTCTGTTCGATACTTGTAATTGATGTGGGTCAGGACGGATCCACTAAGGGATCAGGGTTCGTACCCTTTGAACTTTTTATATTACATTTCAAATTTCAATTATCAACTTACGAAATTATAATAATACCCACGCTAGATTTTCGTTCCTAACCTCTTGCTTTATTTTAAAATTTAAAACAAGAAAGAGTCCTGTTTTTTTGGTTCTTCGGAGTTGGCTGACTCTTTTGCTTTTTTTGATTGGAGGAGTAAAGTATGCATATTTGTTTTAAGAGATATTTTGTCTGTGTGCAAAATATTTTAAATTCTGTACTCGTCTTTAGAAATTTATATAAAATGTGCATAACAAGATTTTTGTGTAGTGATAAAACATTAAGAAAGTGAGAGTGCAATTGATGATTTTTATTACCAATTCCAACACTAATTTTTTCTTAAACGTTTGAATTTTTTCTCTCTGTTTTTTTTTTTTTTTTTAGAATCTTCAATTCTTCGAAAGCGATACATTAGGAAAATTCGATCCGTATAACATAAAAAAAAGTCGACCGTTTGACAAAAGCTTTCCTAATTTTTCCCAATACCAGGAGAAATTAAAAATAAATAATTGCCGTTTTCATTGAAAAATTCCTACTCTCTCTCTCTGTAAATCTCTTCTCGCACCCCTTCTGACATGCGCACCCCCCGACCCCACTTCCCCTCTTCCGAAAATGCCCCCACACACCCCAGAAATACCGAACCCATTTTCTCTTTTTTTTATTTACATAATAATGTTTATACTCTGTATCTTTTTTCTCTTTTATTTATTTAAAATTATTTTAGTGTTCCGATTGTCAATTCGGTTGAATTGGTGGAATTTTTTTATCATTTATCTTCAATAGTCATAATAAATTTTTTGCACTAAGAAAGTTGTAGAATCAAATATCTCTTAGGGTTAATCAATAAGAGCCCTAGAGTCAAAATTTAATTATGGTCATTTATGATAAAATGATCAAAAAACTAAAATCTTTCCACTGGTTCAAACAGATTGAAATTTGGAATACTTAATTTTTTAACATCAATACACCGTTTATATATTACTCTATAAAAAATATGGTTAAAAAATTAAGTGTTCCAAATTTCAATCTGTCTGAACCGGTGGAAAGATTTTAGTTTTCTGATCATTTTATCTTAAATAGTTATAATTAAATTTTGACTCTAGGGCTCTCGTTGATTAGCCCTAAGAGATATTTGATTATACAACTTTCTTAGGGCTAATAAACGCGAGTCCTAGAGTCAAAATTTAATTATGATCATTTAAGATAAAATGATCAAAAAACTAAAATCTTTTCACCAGTTCAAACGGATTGAAATTTGGAACACTTAATTTTTTAATTATATAAATTGTCTAAAGAAGTTAAAAAATTAATTATATACTTAATAACTTTTATATCTTTTTCATTTTTATTTATTTAATATTATTTAAGCGTTCCAATTTTCAATCTGGTTGAATCGGTGTAAAGAACTTGTTTTTTTTGTCATTTTATCTTCAATGGTCATAATGAAGTTTTGGCTCGAAAGCCGTTCAACAAGTACCCTAAGGCTCCTTATTTAGTTTCAGGTATTTCTTAGGGTGCTTATTGAAAGGCCTTAGTGTCGAAAATTCATTATGACCATTTAAGATGAAATGATAAGAAAAATAAGATTTTCGCACTGGTTCAATGAATTAAAAATCAGAACACTTTTTTTTTTTACTCTTTATATGTATTTTTAAATTATTTAATATTATATACGTAAGCAAATTTCTTCATGTTATTGAAATTTTACTTTTATTTTCTTACTCTTATTAAAATTTTATAATTCTTTTATGTTATTGAATTTATTAATTCATGTATTTTCACTCTTTGACAAAATTAGTACAAGTTATGTTAGTATAAGTTATGTTTTAATTGTTTATTTATAAATTAAAATTATAGACAAAAGTCTTTTAAAAGTAAAACAAAAAACTACTAAAAGTAAAACAAAAAATTACTAAAAGTAAAATAAAAAAAAACTAGTAAAAGTAAAAAAAAAAAAACAAACAGTAATTAAAGTCTTTCAAAAGAAAAAAAACTAGTAAAATTTAAAAAAATTAAAATTGTGATTAAAGTCTTTTAAAAGTATAAAAAAAAACTAGTAAAAGTAAAAAAAATAAAACAGTAATTATTTACTTTTAAAAGTAAAAAAAAAAAAACTAGTTGAAGCAAAAAGAAAAAAAAAAACCGAAAAAGGAGAGGGAGGAGGGGCAGGGGGGAAAGGTGGTGGGGCCGGGAGGGGAGGGGGGTGTCAGGGGGGGTGCGAGAAGAGGGTCTCCTCTCTCTCTCTCTCTCTCTCTCTCTCTCTCTCTCCTTGCACGTCACGCCAAATATGTCTTCGTCTCGATCAACGAAAAGGTGTTTGCCTCTCCCCTTCCCACCACCTCCTCCTCCCTGAAGACGCCTGCCTCCTCTACGGTCTCTCTCTCTCTAAAACCCAACCTCCCCGCTCGCTCTCTCTCTCTCTCTCTCTCTCTCTCTCTCTCTTCCTTTTCTTCGGCGGCTCAGAGTCTAGGGCTTGATCAGAGGAGAAGGAGGAGGAGAGGATGGGAACTTCCCAGCGACAGTTGAAAACTATGCTTCGCAAGAACTGGCTCCTCAAAATTCGTCATCCTTTCGTCACTTTTTCGGAGGTCGTTATACACACACACAGTACTCGTACTAATTTCTTAGAAGTTAGAACTGTTTTAAAAATTACTGTAGTTTAGTCGTAATTTTAGTTTTAGTTTCTCATTCTCTGTTTTATACCTACAATAGATGACGATTTCTTTGTGGATATCATGTAAATTGCGACGGTAATTTCACTGAATTGGTATTCTCTGTTGTATTACTTGCGTTTGATAGTTGATCATCAAGGAGTGTTCTTGTCGTGTTCCATTAGTATGTTGGGGCCGAGTTTCCGTACGTGGCTGAAGGAGCTAAACGGGCTAAAGGTAAAGGGGATAATTTTTCTTCGCAAAATGCAAAGGGAAATAAGCCTGTTTAGCTCTGTAGGGGAACTCGGCCTGATTAGTAGTATTTGATTGCCCGTTTTTTCTTAACCACTTGGAAATTCAGATTATCAAAAAGGGCTCGGCTGCCTTGGAAGTTCTGTGGCATCCAGATGAAGCTTTTTCCTTGATGACAAAAATTAAGCTCTCTTTTGATTTGTAGCACGTAGCAAACGTTGCTTAGAAAATTGTCATAGCAACATTGCTTAGAAAATTTTGAGAGAGCGAGAGCTATAGAAGGTTTGAAGGATTGGAGCATCTATAGGAGCACATAAATACTTTATCAACCCATATATGATTTATTCAGAAGAACAATTCTTCTTGGCAAAAGAATTGTTCTTAGTGCATATGAGTGGAAATGTGGTAATATTAGAAATTGGCCTGAGTTAGAAAATAGTTTTTTTTTTTTCCCTCGGGATTTATGCTTGAGAGGTAACATCTCAGTTTGGAATGCAATCCGTAGTGCATGGGAGCAAGGTTCTTACTGAATTCTTACTCGAAGCACAGAGTGAGATTCCGGAGCAGATTCGCCACCTCCACTAGGAGGATCCTGCAACTAACACATTATGCTTTATCCTAGTTCGGAATGCATTCCATACTGTATGGAAGCAAGGTTCTTACTGATTTCTTACTTGATCCTCCACCAGGAGGATCCTGCTGCTAACACACTATGCGTTATCCATGTTGTAATAGAGAAATTGTTTGACCGACAATCAAGTTACTGGCCTAGCCATTCTCAGTCAGAGGACTCGATATTATCTATTCTAGGTTTTCTCTGCGCACCCATTGCCACCCGAAAGGCTTGGCTGCAACTTATGCTTTGTGTCATTTAGTAGTTGCAATTGTCTCCCAGCTTAATCCAAGATTAGTTTGTAGTTATCTTGATAGGCTTTGTCCAATTGGACTTGACAATAGTATAACAGGGAAGCAAAAGAACATGAAAACTTGCTGAAGAAAATGGTTACTTCCCTTAAACTACCGTGATCAGTAAACCAAACAAGGTACTAATATGTGCCCAGGCAATTACACTCGTCGATTTTCTCTCTCTTTATATTCGGGTTTGATTGGGATATGTAAAAAAAGCGCATGTGTTGTTTATTTATGCTACTTATGAAAAGAAAAACTGCGAGAGGGTATTTACTGGATTTGATCATCACATCACCTGCACTGACTTCTTGTTTCTGGTTTCATGTTTGATGATTTTACGCGGAAGTTGGTTGATGAATTGTAATTTCCTTTCCCGTAAATTTTTTTATGTGTCAGTTTTCTTAGATGCTATGGCACCAAATTGTTCTATTTGTTTCTGTGCTGGCAGATAGTTCTTCCAACTGTTGTAATGCTCATGCTAATTGCTGTAAGGACCCAAGTTGATACACGACTTCATCCAGCACAACCGTATGTATCTATTGCCCTATTTCACGAGTTCATGTTGTTGATTTTTTTTCTTCAGCTTTCTTAAGTAGTTGTTGCTTTAAAGGTGAAGTTAAGAAAAGAGACACAAACTTTCCTACTTGTCTTTGGTCGATATATGTGGAGGCTTTTGTTCTCTGGCCCAGGAATCGATATGTGTACATCTATATGTATGTAAATTGCAGTCCCTTTGTCCCAGAATGTTATTATGTCTGTTGAAACTTTATATCTATCTAAAAACCAATTGGCAATGAGTGGAGAGGTCCTAAATGTTTTTTAGTGTTCCCCCATTCCACTCCCAAGCAATGTGGGACTTTATTTCCTTAACATTCCGCCTCACGTGAAGCCGCATTGAGGTCTGTCAAGTGTGGCCACTTTTTGGGTCTTATCATTGTGCATCCTTTTTGTTGGTCTGCCATCGTAGAGAGTGGATTGTGAATTTTTAAAATGTGGGGTGGAATGGGCCCTGCGCTGATGCCATGTGGAAATTTTATATCCATCTCAAAACCAATTGGCAATGGGTGGAGAGGTCCCAAATGTTATTAAGTGATCACCCATGCCACTCCCAAGCAATGTGGGACTCTGTTTCCTTAACAATGTCAATTCATTTTTTAAGGGGACATGAGTTTATTGCACTGTAACTCAAATTAGAAGGTATTGATTTCTGACATCTCCCCTGTCCCCTCATAGAAATTATTTGTGACCATTTGTAAGAGAGAACTGTGCAAAAGTAAAGGAGTGTTGTGCTTTGACTTTTCAAAGTGGTTATGCATTTCGGGACATCCGAAGTCGCAGAACTAGGATGTAAGAGATTTCCATTGAATTTTTTTATTTGGGTTTTGCTAAGCCACCAAATTAAGGATTTGGGTGAAAGAAAAGGATAGAAGAAGAATATCAACGTAATTGCTTTCTGAATGCGGTCTTAAAAAGTGCACAACTATGTTTGCGAATTTGGCTCGTGTGTAGTGACACTTCTATGTTTGCGAATTTGTTTCCTCTGTTAGAGAGGTGTCAATTTGAGCCTTAGGCTTTGATGGTCTAAGAATGTTTGAAAAGTATCCAGTATTTACTCTAAAACCTTTTGGTATTAGGGAACAGACCACTTATTTGAATCAAGATGTAAATTTCCAGTTTATGGCTTTGTGGTAAGTGATTAACATTATCTTATGCAAATTATGGGCAGGTACATTCAAAAGGAGATGTTTGTTGAGGTGGGAAAAGGTGAAATTTCCCCTACTTTTGTTCAAGTTTTGCAGTCATTGGCGGCCAAGGGTGAGTATTTGGCTTTTGCACCGGATACAAATGAAACCAGGATGATGATCGATGTATTATCCGTAAAATTTCCTCTACTGAAGGTACTGACTGCAGTACTATGTTCATGTTCTTGTAATTCATTTTCTTTCTCTCCAGTTGTTCAGCCGTGATAGGTATGTCATTTCCTGGATTCACAGTATTGTCTGCATGCGTTGGCATATGATTGCATGTATATTTGCTGATCAAAAGAATAATTGCACTGCAACTGGTCAGTTAAATGGTTTGTTCTTGGAAAGTGTAAGACGACTTTTTCCACTACTTTTATCACGTTGTAGTTACTTCCTTTTGAGATTCAAAATTCTGTTTTTTCCGTTGACGTGTTGAGTCACAGAGATAGGGACATGGAAAATACTATTCGAGGCATTGAAAACTTGCTCTGCTGTTCTACACATCTGTCCGTTGAATATATGTAAGGGGCTATAGAGATGGTCCCGAGGGAGCTATATTGATGAAATTGAAATGGTGTTTGGTAGTTTCGGTGAATGTTTAAACCTTGTCAAATGTATGTAGTACTTTTTGTGCTAGTTTAAACTTTACATCACTATGAAGAGACGCATCCTTGCCACAATGACTGATTTCATGGGTAATAGATTAAAGTTAAGTTTTAAAGGTAGTGTTTTTAATTCAATAATCAGTGACTTCATGTGTCATATCTGATATCTTTAAGTAACTCTTCAAACTGCGGTGTTTCGGTTGCTGAACTTTTCTCTTCTTATGGGTTTATATTGGTTTCTTTGGCCTATAACATCGGGTTTTGAGGATTTTTTTGTTAGGCCAGGTGTGCCTCAAATTGTCTCTCATTTTGGGTGTCTAGGGCATCCCTTAGGGGTATGTTTCCAGCTTCTTCACCTTCTTTATTTGTATGTAATATCAGTTAGCTATCCAAAAACTAAGGTCTCAGGATGCCTTGATTGTTTTTTTTTTTTTCCCTTCTGGATTTGTACCATGTCAAACACAAGGATAACTGACAGAGCTGTGTTTTCACCGTGGAGGGTAAAAAGGCAATTATATAAGTTAAACAACAATCACTACTATTAGAAACATAACTTTATGACACTGGAAAGGAGGAATTTCTGGATCTGACCTAAGTACAGATTCCAAAACAGACTTGTTATGCAAAGGACTGTACTGTGTTAACTGCGTTGCATTACTAATGCCTTTCTGGTCCTTGACATTATGTCATCTGAAAGGTGATAGGTGTAGTCTCCTGTAAGAAATGGTGTCTTTTCCGCACTGTTTGGTGGATTTAAATTGGTGGCGCTTCTTCATGCATTTGTTGACTGTTTTAATAGCTTCGTTTCTGTGCCACTAACTGAATATACTGTTTTTACTCTTTGGGGGTTGCACAACTTGATTAAAAGGAAAGCTAGATGTTTTTGGTCCCAATTGTGACTCTAGTTTTCATGTTTGCAGCTGGTTAGTAGAATTTACAAAGATGAATTAGAGCTTGAAACCTACATATGCTCAGATCTTTACGGTGTCTGCCACAAAGTCAAGTGAGTTATCCTCCTTATCTTTGTATTTATACAAGGGCATGTGTTTAAGAAAGTCATCTTATCATATTCCTAGACATGAGATGGGTTAAGGGGATGTTTGTCTCTCCTCCTTTTTGGTTAGTAACTTACTATACTTCTTAGGAGCGTTACACTCTAGGGAGAACTTGTAGTTGTATCATTTTGTGCATTCCGCCTTTTTCATTTTGTTGGGTGATACCTCTATTTGGTTATTAGGAAAAAAGAAAATTTTGATGTGTCTTGCAGTGATTTACTAATGTTGGAGTGTCAAGTGATCAATTCTTAATTTTGAGAGGTTATTGAGAGTGCTTCTTTGACAAATGGAGATAAATTGGTGTGGTCTCTTCATTCATTTGGGATTTTTTTTTGTCTTGTAAATCCTAATTCGATGAGATTAGTGGGGATCCAAGTTTCCCTGTCGTTGCCTGTCAAGTTGATTTAGAAAGCATAATGCCTCTCAGGGGCAAAGTATTTGCTTAGAAGTTGTCTCACTTGAAACTCAATGCCATGGGTATGAATCAGAGAAGCAGCAATCTTTCTTTCTCGCATTGCTTCATTGCAATGGGCTTACGCAGAGAGAGGGTGTGTTTTTGTGGCAGAGGTGGATTCTATGGTACCTTCTTCTTGTGTGCACATACTTTGTGTTGATTTGGGGAGTTAGTTTTAGTCCCAGAGCAAGGGTTCTTTGTTGATATTTACTTTGCTTGGAAAGAGATTCTAGTGCTTTATAGCAGTAGGAGTCCTAGGACATATATGAGCGATATGGGATAAGATTGGGCTTAACACATATTTTCAAAACGATGTCTTTGTTTTTAATGACTAGAGATTGGAAAGCTGTTTGTGATGTTCTTTTGTTTTCTTGTGGTAGTGGACTTTGTTCCCCTTCTCTTTCGTATCTCTATGCTATTTAGTAAAACATTTTTTGTTGCTTAGTGAAAAAAAGATGCAATTGTGCTTGCCTTCATTTTGTACCTTCCTAAACTGTAGAACTTGCACATGTGTTTTGTGGTCACTAAACATGTTAAAATTCAATTTTCTTTTTTCAGTTTGATCTAATTGTTTCTTCTTAAAACTGCTGAAGGACTGACATCATTTATTCTGGGCTAAGAGCACACAGTGATATTATGAGTTTTCCCCTCTTTGAACAGGAATTGTTCGAATCCAAAAATCAAAGGAGCAATAGTTTTTCATGATCAAGGTCCTGAGTTGTTTGATTATAGCATTCGCCTCAACCACTCATGGGCTTTCTCAGGATTTCCTGATGTTCAGACTATCATGGACGTTAATGGCCCTTATCTCAACGACTTGGGATTGGGTGTCAACCCTGTACCTATTATGCAGTACAGCTTCAGTGGATTTTTCACTGTATGATCTTTTGACCCTTTTCACTTTCACTTTTTTCTTAAATATATTTATTTGTTTCTTGTTTGCAAGTACACATTCCTTAACGAGCACATACACTGGCTGCTATGATAATGATTTTTCAAGTAACACAGTTACGATATTGCTAACTAAAAATTGCATTGGACTGCAATTCTGCAACTACATTTACATGTCATTTGGAAACATCTGATGGGTGGAAATTGATGTCAAAAAATCTTGGTTACAATACTACTAAATTATGTTTTTGTTAATCAGGATTGGAGGAAGTAGATGATACACAAGGAATATTAAAGTTGATGGTACAGAAGAAACATTAATATAATCGATATGTTGTGTCTGAAAGATTCATTGCTACAGATGATCCCCCTTGCATTCCTGCATGCAGACAGCGGGAGAAAGGGTCTATGTCATTGCTAGAAAAGGGAGAAGCCGAAAAGAAATTGTATTGCTAATCGAATAGTGATTGGAAATCATACATGACTAATAAGACTAATGGTTGGTTATGTAGTCAAACCCTAATAACCTTGAGCAAACCCTAATAAGAGAGAAAGACTATACTACCTTGATGATAATGCTAATAACAATAAGATAAGTACTTGAGAGTTATTACTGAAGCTAGCACCAAGTATTTTTACATTTGCTACACCGGTGTAGTCATGATGTATCGTTGTATTTATCTTGATTAGAAACACAGGATTTGCCTAGTAAAACTAATGTTTGTGGGGTCTGAATATTTGTGTGCAAACTAAGGAGCTGAAGAGATGGTAAAAGGGTATTAACTTTTTAAAATAGTGTCAGTGCACAAAAGTTACTGAATCTCTACATGTTCTTTTGCTTGTGAAGTACCATATTACCATTAAATTGGGCGCACAATCCAATGACTGGTTGCTATGGAATCATTGTATTAACTATTAAGTATCAGGTTTGTGCAGGAGTGAATGGATTCATTGGATTAAGTTCCTGATGCCTAGGGGCCAACATATTCCAAATTTCCAAGGTTTGGTTGTGAAAATTTGGGCCAGACGAACTATTTGAACCTGACTAGTTAGCTCATGAGATGGGTGATAACCCTGTAACATGGGATCCAATTGCCATGAATGATTGACCCCAACTTATCTCATTCTTCATCCAACCCTTTCCGATCTGAGTTTTTGAGATATCCTATTAGTACAATTCATTCCAATCCCTGGTATGCATTCTGGTCTTTGTTCACATGATTAGTTGATCTCCCTAATATCCAATCGTACAAACAGCCGCCATATGGCTACTCTAGTCCTGATTAGAGAGGGTATATTGTGTCCAGAAAGTCAGGCTATAGTTTGCCTGAATTGTGTGTTGGTTTTGGATGTATGGAGTTCTTGGCTTAAGGTTTTCATGAAGTGGAAGAAAGCTTTCTAGGGTTTCTGGCTGAAAAAGATTGACTTAATTTTTGAAAGCTGCAGGTTGTTGGGAGAAGGGTTAGGGTTGGCTTGGGTGTGAAGTTGGGTTAGCGGGGAAAAGTCTAGGCTTTTAAATAAGAGCTTTGTTGGTAGTGCAGTGGTTAGAGAACCGTAGTGTTTATTTGGTGTGATTTGTGGGGTTATGGAGCTGTATAAAACAATAACGGATCTGATTGGTGGGGCTAGAGTTTATAGCTGAGAATCTAGACTTTTAAACAAGCGGTATGGTTGTCAACATTAGCAGATAATAGTGATATAGTTGAAGAGAAGAAGAAGGAGAATAAGACTCAAGGAATCTCACCAAAACTTGCTTGATACCCACGAAGGTAAAGGCATTCTGTCAGACTCCGTGTAATAGAAGAGCTACTCAGTTATTGATGGCTGCTGGTTCTCCTAGTCCTAGTTATACTACAAATACAATTCCAAAATAGGTAAATAAGGGCATTTGACCAATTAGAACATGTGAGACCTAACAAAGCTGCTGCATTAGACCCAGATAGCATGTCACCCTTAAATAACCCATGGGCACCGCTGCAGCTTATGTCCAGCATTTATAAAATGACCAAAATACCTTAGACTCAAGAAAACTTATGGAATCTGACCATTCTAACCTATAAAACACATTAAAAAAAAGGCTTTAATTGACCCCAACCATGGTTATATAAAGCACCCTTACCTCCTGCTCGTGTTCAAGTCAAGTTCTAGATTTCCTCTTCTGTTCATTAGGCACTTTGCATCTCAAAGTTATGATTTTCCCTTAAATTGGCTGATCACTCACATTACCTGGTATGCAGCTTCCCAAATTGTATTATGAGCTTTACGCTTCCATTCTGGATGTTATTCTTTTCTTCACTTTTGTGGTTATGTTTTAAATTCTTGTTGCAGCTTCAACAAGTTATGGATTCTTTCATAATATATGCTTCCCAGCAAACTGCATCTAAGTTAGACACTGATGCTATTGAGTCACCTTTGCATTCAATGGATGCACCTTCCCCACCCAAGATATCATGGAGGCAATTCAGCCCTTCCACAATAAGGCTGGCTCCATTTCCAACTCGTGAATATACCGATGATGAGTTCCAGTCCATCGTCAAGGAAGTCATGGGAGTGCTGTACGTGTCTTGTCACATTCTTAACATTTTCTGTTATTTCTGTCATGAGGAATGTCAAATGTGAATCATATTTGTTGAGGCGTAACCTTTGTTGGTTGGTACTTGTCCCCTTGAAAAATTATGTTTTTAGTTAAGAAGCTATGGTTGAATACTTGACTCAGAATTTGGATGATCAGGTATCTACTGGGATTTCTGTATCCAGTGTCTCGCCTCATTAGTTCTGCTGTGTTCGAGAAGGTTTGGAAATTTGTATCATACATGCATAACTATTGGACTCAGCTTAAAGCGTTTTCCGAAGATGATATGTATAGATGGATATGCTTATAGTATTACAAAGAGAGGTCTTTGGTTGTAGAAATGTCCAGCGTAACCACATCTTTCATTTCTGCTACTTCAGGAGCAAAAGATAAAAGAGGGTCTCTACATGATGGGTCTGAAAGATGAGATATTCTACCTTTCTTGGTTCATCACTTATGCTTTGCAGGTAAATTTTTTCCACAGTTAAAGTAATAAATATTAGTCATTTTGTTTTTTGTACAAGACAAGTGTTTATTCCAAGGGTTAGGGGGCCACTGTTTTAGTGGTATTCTGAGAGCAGCCACCTTGTGCATATATTGCCAAAGTTTAGGTCTGTGTCCAATTCTTCCTCGCCCATACCCCCAATGATTGGGCCATTGGGGACTGGATGAGTTTTATTATTGTTGTTGTACAAGTGTTTATTCCAAGGATTACGTTCTTTAGTTCTGCATTATTTTCTCTGTTCTGTCTCTGCACCCCTATCTTGTTTATCACTAAGCAGTCATTTAGGGGCCTTAGCTGGTGATTCGGACTGTTCCATCTCTACGAGCTGGTTTATAACTTATGCTTTATAGGTAAAAATTGTTCTACAGTTTGAGTAATTAAGATCTGGTTCCATTGATAAGCAGTCATCGTCTCGATGGGTGACCTCAAATCCCAGTTCATTATGTTTGCCGTTAACAAGTACGAACATTTTTTAGACTTGTGATGGACAAAGGGCTCAATAGTTTTTCTAAATCTTCCACCCTTACGAAGAGTCGGATTAAGATCTGACGCAGGTCGGAAGCGAGTTCTTTAATTCCTGAGTCCACGGGACTGGAATCCACCAGAATGAGAAATGACTCTCAAGAGAAATATTATTGAAGATGGAAAATTAAGTGCCTTGGCCTTGTGCCTTACAAGAGTACTTAAACTACTAGAATCTTAACCAAAAAGGAAAACAATCAAAAGTCCATATCTGCCTAAAATTATGCTAGAACATGCTACTAAAATAGAAAAAGAAAATTCTAAGACCCTTCCATCCATTACGACTCAATTACATAGATATCCAATCAATCACTCATTTCTTGCGATTGTAATTGCAGCCTTATGTCCTGCATCAAGATCTCATGTTTATTCAACTTGTTGGCTTTCATATATGCTTGTAAATTTAGTAGAAAATTTGTTTCTGATAAATGTGGATTGGACAGTATTTTAATTTGGGATGTGAATGACTATCATGACTGGTTCACTTGAATTTCGAGGATGCCATGTTTAGGGATCTATTTGAGCCAGGTGGACAAGACTTGGCTTAAGCTTTTTTCCTGTATCTGCTGATAATGTAATATGGTAGTTAAGGGGCCACTTGCTAACTAGTGTTGGGCGCTGGCAATGTGTACATAACCTTTGGCTTTGTTGCTCAAAATGGCAACACACCATGAGGGGGTTGAAGTTTGAATGTCACGTGGAATCTGGAGTGAGATTTTCTAATTCAGAGAATACTTTGATGTTGACTATCCACGACAGCAAGATTCAGATATAGATCAGCATGTCGAATTCAGTTAATACCAGAAGATCACTTGACAGAAACTCTTTTTGGGGATCTGTCTCTAATGTTAGTACTTGCGTAGGGTTTTATTATATTACATGGAGGAAAAAGTTCACCTTAATGCTGTATATGAAGAATTAGGTTCTGAAGAATGCAATTAGGGTTTAAATTAGAAGAAGAGGACAAGAAGGAAGAGGAAAATAAAACCTACTCAAAACCAGTTGGCAATGAGCCGAAAGGCCGTCTAGGCTCCCATGCGGAGAAGCAAACAGGGGATACATAGCATTTAGCATTATAATCGCAGTTGGAAGGATTTTCACTTTTGGCACTGACAAGGGTAATAAATCTCCAGCAAAACTGGGAGTCTTGGCCCGAAATTTTGATACCTCAATACCAATTGGAAAATAGTGGAGGGGTTTTCCAGGCTCATACTAGGCTTTGTAGTTGTTATCTTAATACCCTTTTCACATGTGGGTATCTGATCGCAGATACAAATGTGTCCTATCCTATCACAGAGGTTAATGGAAGCAGAAGTGGTTGAACAAAATCTTAAACATTCATTTGTGAGTCTTAATGTTATCATGGGATTTACATATCTTTGTTTGTCTATGCAGTTTGCAATTTCGTCTGGGATCATCACCCTATGCACAATGAGTACCCTTTTCCAGTACAGCGACAAGTCGGTGGTTTTCATTTACTTTTTTCTGTTTGGCCTCAGTGCAATAATGCTGTCCTTTTTGATATCTACGTTCTTCACACGAGCAAAAACAGCTGTGGCAGTTGGTACCCTTTCATTTCTTGGGGCCTTCTTCCCTTACTATTCCGTCAACGACCAAGGTGGTCCTATGTGAGTACCATGTTTGAATCTTCCTACTGAATTTTTTTTTTTCCCCCTGCAATGCATATTAATAATCTGTTTTGTGTTCATACAGGATATTGAAAGTAATTGCTTCTTTACTTTCACCAACGGCATTTGCTTTGGGGTCAGTTAACTTCGCGGACTATGAGCATGCACATGTTGGACTTCGTTGGAGCAACATCTGGCAGGTAGGTTGTGTACGGATGGTTTGTCTTTTGTTTGAGCTATCTGTATTGTTTGCTGAAATGCCGCGCAGTATGATTTCTGCAGGCGTCATCTGGAGTGAATTTTTTGGTCTGTCTCCTGATGATGTTGGTTGACTCAATTTTGTATTGCGGGATTGGTCTTTACCTGGATAAGGTATGCCTGTGAAACTTTATTTTTACTATTTGTTTCTCTTTTGGTGTTGGATGTGTTTTTGGAGTTGCCTTGTGTACTTTGTTAATTTTCTATCTTCTTTGTTTAATGTAGTTAACTAGAGCTGTACTAGTTCTTCTGTTGAGTACTTCTTGTAAGTGTTGCTAGTGAAACTGTGTTCTGATCGGTTTCTTGTGCAAGGAAATCTAATCGACTTGCTTAATGACAAGTGGTGTTCTGTGTCTACTTTTAATACCTTCAGTCAGACAGTTCTTGTGGTTTGCCCATCTTTCAAATTATGGTTTATGAGATTATGCTCTCTGGTATATTTCTTGTTTTTACCTTGCATCGATCACTTCAGATTTCGTTTGTTCTTCCTTACGTCTAGTGCTCTCTCTTTGTTGTACTACCTTATGTGTGACAGTTTTGGAAAATTTTCATTTAATTAGGTCCTTCCAACGGCGAGTGGAGTCCGTCATCCTTGGAATTTTTTATTTCACAAGTGTTTTGGAAGAAAGAAAAGTCCCAGTGAACATTGGGCCTCCAGCTCGGATGTCGCCAAAGGAGCTGTCAATTTTCCTGGAAATGATGTTTCTGAAGCTGTTGTGGAAGCGATAAGCTTGGAAATGAAGCAACAAGAGCTTGATGGCAGGTAGAATGTCCTAAACATGCTACCTTACCGTGTCTCAGTACATGGCTATTTACCCCCTTACATTTGCAATTGTATTTTCAGATGCATCCGGATTAGGAATCTGAGGAAGGAGTACACTAATAAGAAAGGGAGGTGTTGTGCTGTGAAGTCTTTACAGCTCACCTTATACGAAAATCAGATACTCTCACTGCTAGGTACTGTTGCAAGTAGAAAAAAAAAGGAACAACATAACTTCCTCATTATTTTTTGTTAGTGGATTATGGTTTTTCTAAGCTTTTGTTTTCATAATCTTGACCTAATTTCCGAGTATTGAAAAGATTTTCTCATTGCTGCTGAATTGGTAGAGTACTTTCGGACAAAGTTTCCTTTTAAACGTTTACGATTGTGTCTGGAAGGGTGGGATGGTTGGAAGACATTGGCGGAAGGCATGGATCCTTGCTCCACTGTGTCCTGTGTAGGTTCTTTGGATCGTGCAGAATAGAGATCCTTTGCATTGCTGAAGATTTGGTTTAAGATTATTTTATTGAGTTGGGTGTCCGGCAATGTTTCCCTGAGTCTGGACACTGTAGAGTTCCCAACTTTGATTTAGAGAGTACCTCTTTTTGCTACCGACCCTTTTTGGTTGGGTGGTGTTGTTCCGTAAGTTTGGTGGCATTCACTCTTTCGTTCATAATCGGGTTTGTCCAGGAAAAAAATAAGAAGAATGAAAACACAAGCATTTTATGTTTTCTTTGGGATAAGAGTTAGTCATCATGACTTCATCAACAAGTGTCTGAAACTCATGGAAAGTATGCTATCCTGGTAGAGAAATTGTGTGTATGATGTGTAATTGTTCAGTGCTTTTGTCATTTTTTATCTCCCTCAAGCTTGGGCTCTAGATTCTTCTTCTCTCTTTGCCCTGTCTGTCCTTTTCTTATCCACTAATATCATTGTATATAGTCAGTGGCTCTCAACAGACCCTATTGTTTTTGCCTTTTGGCCTTTGGCAACCATTAGGTGAAAACGCCATCTAGCCCTTAACTACCTTGTTGGCTCTTACTCAACTAGTTCTATCTATGAAATTTCAGCCCTCTACCATGTTCTAAAGGATTTACGTGGTGCTGAAAATAATGTGTTCATTGATTGTGGAATCTTGATTATCGTAGTTGGAGTTCATTAGTTTACTTCTGTACTTAGGTCCGCAGTTATGTAGGAATCCATTCCAAAGACCAATACTATTTTGCTCAAGTTTTGGATCTTGTGTCTACCATAAACCGAAGAGTTGTGATGATGGACAGCTTTAGGAAACTTGTTCTAAGATTGCTTGCTCTTAGTTTCATGGTGGATTATGTTAAGATAGGATAGTAGGATTAGTGTTTAGCTTTTAATGTGGCAGAAAGTTTTTGAGGATTAGGGAGAAATGGACAACATTAGTTGATGGGGTTATTATAAAATACTAGGGACGACAATAGTTTATGGGGTTATGTCACTAGTTTGATAGTCAAAGGGGAAGGCAAAGGATATGAGTTCATTAGGCGGCTTATTGTTCTTGTTTTGCAGACCTTAACCTGGGACCACAAAGCGCTTTGTAGTTCGAAGATGATTGCTACCTAGGTGAGACCAAATTCTCTATAGTTGAACTCTACTGTATCACACAACTAGGCTTTGTATGAAATTGAGCACCAACGGTTGTAAAAAAGGGTGTGGAGCAAAGTCACGCATAGGTTTGGTACGAAAGTGTGACACCAAGAATTCTAGCTTTTGTGCTTGAATTCTTCTCAAGATCTGGGGTTCTGGGGATGAGTAGGGTGTGTTTTCCTGGTGAACACACGGTCAGGAGCTGCCAAGTAAGAAGGTCGGGCGTGTGACGCCAAGTCCCACATCACATGGGTATGCAAGTTATGTGCAATAAATCGGCACGAAGGCATCGTCTCATCAAATAACTAGCTTTTAGAGTTGAGTTCCATCCAGCACCGTGTACCATTGTATGGGGATGGATATGAATTATATGATGTGTATTGATGGCCTCCGTGTGGCATGTGCAGCCGAGTGACTGCACTCTGCGTAAGGGAGAGCGTGAACATAACCTGAGTACAAAACATGTAACGTGAAGTTCAGACGCTTGTGGGCACCCTTCAGTCTGTTCGTTACTCTTTGGTAAGGCAATCACCAAAAGAGAGTGAAAAAGATTGATTAAGAAGCTTCTTAACCAATTTGCTAAACTAGTCCGACAATTGTAGACTCTGGACAGAGGATGGTCGAAAAGTGCCAGGCCGCCCACAAGTGAATGAGAATCAATTATGTCTTTAACCTATTGCTCTTGTACTATGTAAAAATATAGAAAGAGAAACTAAACAACTATTGCGTTTCAGAACGTTAAGTTTCAAGGCAACGTCATAGTTATGTAGGAAAACCGTGAATTTCATGATGTAAACCTTAGGAACCCCAAAACTAAAAGAGAACTAACCAAAGGTAACATAAGCGCTGAACACCATCACATTCACAAAACAAGTGCCCGACCATGGAGACTTCTGTCAAGGTGTTGATGCTGTATAGATAACAATATATCAGATCTGATGTTAAATCCATAACTTTTCATGTTTCCCCTTCCTCTTTCTTAAAGAATAGATAGTTGATATGCTATTGGATATGTGCCAGTGTAGTTAGCTTAATGTCGTTGGTAAATTAAGAGAGAAATTGAACCATCAATAAGATGAAACAAAGAAGTTAGTGATTATGAATTGTTCTCGATGTTGTGTATAGTGTAGTAATGTTGTTTTCATTTTCTCTATCCTCATTATATCTATAACCCTTATATGATGTCTCCCTTATTGAGCTGATTTTGAATTGTATGTGAAGGACATAATGGAGCTGGTAAAAGCACTACAATTTCAATGCTTGTTGGCCTTCTTCGCCCATCTTCAGGGGATGCTTTGGTTTTTGGGAAGAATATTTTAACTGACATGGTAATATTACTTTTCTCTTTCTTTTGGTTGCTTTTCTATATGATTTTTACTTTTTGCTGATCACTAGTTGAATGGAAAACACAGAATGGTTTTTTGGTTAAGCCTCTCAGGTGTCATACCTGAGACCTTCTCCAAGTCTTCCAAGGTGATTTCCTTCTAAGGGCCAGCAACAATAAAATAAATTATCTGAACTGCTTTATTGTGTTTGAGATGGAACCACTTTTGCAATCACTCCCTCCGTCCTTCCATATATGCTCCTTTTAATTTGGTGACTTTGGTTACTAGATGGAGCCACTTTTGTTACCACTCCCTCTATCCCAATTTGTTTTTCTACTTTTTGAATTTTGTACGTCACATAATATTTGTCCAGTTTTAAATTGTTTTTTGAAAGTTCCCTTTGTGCCCATTCTGTTTTAAAGCAACAAAAAAGAGATTATTAGCACAAAACTCTGCATAGGAGGAAATGTACTTTAGTTTAATGCTGAAAGGGTGAAGGTACAAAGCAATATGATAGTAATCATTTTGTCCGCTTCAGGAATTTGGAATTCCAAGATTAGAGAAATAAATTGGGGCGGAGGAAGTATTATGTTGTCATCTCTTGCCTTTTCAAGTAAATTAGATGCTGCTTTTCTTTTGGCACTGGGAACAAAAATGTTGGTTTTTATCTTGATGTGGGCAGTATGCTTTCTAGAAATGAGTAAATTGTACCATGGTTAGTTAAGTGCAAGAAATGTGGGAATGTGTTTGTAGGAGCAGAATGCAGGACAAATAGGTTCTACTCATTTGGAGTATTCATTTTGTTATTTAGGGCATTGTTGATATTGAGAAATGGCTTCAAACTTCAAAGTCTTGTCGTGACTGATGTCTAGAAGTACGAGAGTATGTGGACAAGTTATTGAAATGCCCAATGGGTGTGTGCATAGGTACAAATGAAAAGCAGGGATTTGGCTTTCAGGTCACATTGGCTAAGTTATTTGCTGTTAGTGGTTTGTACATTTTGCCAAGTATAGGCATCTCCTAATTCCTATTTGGGTGTGTACTTTGCTTTCTATCAGCTTGTCTCCCAGCTAGTTAATTCGATTTATGTGAGACACCTAACATGAAAGAATATATTGAAGTGTTGAAAATTATTGTTCAAATTATCTTATTTGTTTTTGCCCTGATTTCACAGGATGAGATACGGAAAGTATTGGGTGTGTGCCCCCAGAACGATATTCTTTTCCCTGAATTAACGGTAAAGCAGAATCTTATTCAATTTTTGCTGTATCTGTAATTTCAAATCTAGTTTTTTTTTTTTCTTTGTATGGAAACAATTTATGGTACTTGGTTGACTTGGTTAATTACTCTCTGTCAGGTGAAGGAGCATTTGGAATTATTTGCTAATTTGAAGGGTGTGAATGAAGCTTCTCTGGATGGTGTTGTTACTGAAATGATTGATGAAGTGAGTTTTTGCCATTACTTGTCATCAGACTCTTCGTTCATTTGTCTCTAATTTTATTAACTCAACTTGCTTTTTACCTAGCGAAGTTCGCATGGTCACATACAAACATAGATGTATCTTTTACTAAACGAATGTGCCTTGAGCTGTTGTTGCCAGATATTTCACATAAGCACGTTCCATTTCTGTATCTCAAATGGAATGGTGGCACATGTAACTTTTTTCTTTCTTTTATGTTTTGTTTTTGGTTCTTTCATGAATTTATTGATTTATGACAATGAAAGCAGATTAATCTAGAATGACAAGATGAAGAAGGGACTGCGATATTTGTTCTTTCTTTCAGCTTACTGCAACTTTTCATTTTACAAACTCTTGATTCTTATTCAGTTACCAAAAATAAGTCTAACAGCAAGGTAGAAGCTGGTTACCCCTCTCAGGTCAATGTTCTTCTTCTAACAATGGTAATAGTCCAAGTAGTATTGCACTTCTTGTCGTAAGGTCTTTCTTGTTGTGGATACGAAAATCCTGTAGCGGGTCACTCTCCAGAAGATTTTATAGTTACGTGGTAGCTTTCTTTGGATTGCAACTGTAAAGTTCTCTGCATTGTTGCAGTGAGTGTCCTGTAATCTTAATCTCCAAATAGGCAGGTAGTATTCCCTTCTCCGCAAAATGGTCTGTGAAAGAAACTTATTGGATTCAGCTTGCATCTTGCTTCCTCATCTGAAGAGAAATCTCTAGGATTCAACTCCATGGTTACGAAACGGGCCCTACAAAGATGAACACAAAACAAACAGAAGAAAATGTGACAAACATGATTGTGGTTACAAATGCATGGCACAACCATGGGACCTGAATACACAACTTTAAAAGATCTCTTTCACTTGGATCGCTAATTTTCCAAATTTGTGAATTCGGTAAATATTTGGACAACAGGTTGATGGTCCATGTGCTTGCTCACACCTTCAAGTATTCACAGTTGTTCCATAGGGTTTTAAGCGCTCAAGTTCCCTCTTTCTGGTTTCTGTTGCTAACTTGATATATTAGACTGCAAGAGAGTCTGTTTACCTTGTGACTTTCCAGTGGGATTCCTTGTGGATAACAGTAAAGTTAATGCAATTTACTGGTCTCAATATCTTTGGACTTATTGATGATATGCTCTGTTCACTTGCAGTAGATCTGTAGAAGCAGCTCCAGGATTTCTTTGTTGATCTTTGTGATTCTTGTACTGTTAAACTACTGTCCATTCATTTTTGGTTTGATAGATTTTTTTTTTTGTTGGTATCATAATTTTCCTGTTTATATTTTTTTGTAGGTGGGATTGGCTGATAAAGTTAACACTGTCGTGCGGGCTCTCTCTGGAGGCATGAAAAGGAAGTTGTCCCTTGGAATTGCACTAATTGGAGATAGTAAGGTGAGCACAAGTTTTGGGATGTATGCATCATCTCATTTTGTTTGGGGTGTAGAGTGCTAATTTCTTTGTCTGTCCCTTGTTCTCTCTTGTACAGGTTGTAATTCTTGATGAACCTACGAGCGGAATGGATCCATATTCAATGCGATTGACATGGCAGTTAATCAAAAAGATTAAGAAGGGCAGGATAATATTGCTGACGACACACTCTATGGATGAAGCTGATGTATTAGGAGATCGGATAGCTATCATGGCTAACGGTTCTTTGAAATGCTGTGGAAGGTACTTCATAATCTGATCCAAATTGTCTTTCAAGTGGGAAAAACAGTGCACACCTTTTATTGTGAGTGTAGTTAAAAAATAGCAACATTTCTGGATTCCTACTAGGCTAAGAAGCCCAGGCACTTCATTGAAAATGACTTGTCCATATCTGACTGGTCTCAGACACCAACTTTCTCTGGACACTCTCGGACACGTGTCCAATACCCTTTTTTCATGTCCATAATTGAGGAATAAAAATCTTAATCGAACAAGTGTCCAGCACTCTTTTTTCCTACATGTGCTGGACACTTTTCCTTTCCTGTCCAGTATTTTCCATCCAAGCCAAAATAGGAAAAGCCGCAAGCATCACTAGGCCTGGTCGTCGGTTGAATGTCAGTAGGGTCCGATATTCATTCCTTACTCAAATAGTAATGTGGCAGTCATCCCAAAATAAGCAGGCAGTCTCAATCTAGCAGCGTGGGCTAGAAGAAGCCTTTGTTGATCCATGGAGTTTGTGTTTTGGTTACTAGTAGTGCTTCTTTGCTCTCTTGCAGCGCCTCGACTCGAGTTTCCGCTGTAGGATGGAGTGAGGTGACGAGAGCTGAAGAGCCAAGGCTGCAACACTTGTTAGGTGATTATGACTTAGATATTCGTTCGTGATGAACACTTTTTTTAGACAACCGCTAACATGTGAATATACAAGTTGGGACTTGTAGTAGTTAAGGCTCACTTTACTTGAAGTTCATAAGAAAATGGAAAAATTTATGTTAAGTACTCCCTCCGTCCCATTTCGTTTGTCTCAATCTATAATGTTTTCATAGTTTCGAAAATTTTGTATTATAGACCTAATCGAGAACAAGATCCATATTCCATATTTTGGGAGATTCATATTAGAAGATTTAAGCAATTGAAAATTGACACGAACATCAAAAAAGGACAAACAAAATGGGACAGTGGGAGTAGTTGTCAAAGGAATGGGTTTAGGGGGATGAAATGCATATTGTTATGATGTATGCTCGCAATTTTATTTGTAAGACAAGATGTGGTGAAAATTACTTATCCTTTCACATTGTATTGACTATAGTCTATTTCTAAAAGTCGCTCGGCGTCCGTCGCTCGGTCGACCACCTTCGAGCTTCGAGACCTATTAATCGTCGATTAATCGGCTTGTAACAATTAGTCGGGTTTTTATTTTTATATATATATATATATATATATATATATATATATATAAATACTCCCCAATGATAAATCTTATAAAAAATTGAACATTCATCTATCAATCCATCAACATCAATTGTTTTTCAAATATGACATAGAAATTTCTCATTTACACAAAACTGTTAACATGATTATAACACCAGTTGGTACTGGGTATGAGCCGTTTATTTATTAGTCACTTACCAATTATTATAACTTTATTTATATACACCAAACAATATTACACTTCATGTTAAGATTTAATAAAAATATTACTACACTTTGTTTTCAGAATCACTAACGTGTCAATATGGGTATGGGCTTTTCCAAAAAAAAAAAAAAAAAATGGTTCGAGGTCGGTGGAGACATGGAGTGAGAGGAGATCTCGAATTTGAGAGAGAGAGAGAGAGAGAGAGAGAGAGAGAGGCGATAGGTGGCTCGGAGATCTTGTGTTTTAAGGTTTCACATAGATATGATTGGTGACTCTAAGATTGATCAATCAATGATTGGGTGTCGAACAAGCCCTAAAAACTGTGATTCGAAGCCCTTAAACTGGTATGAGTATATAATAGTTAGAGTAAATCCCAGATACACCCCCTGTACTTTGGTCATTTTTCAACTACACCCCCTCTAATTCATTTTTAATCACTCGCACCCCTTGTACTTAAGACTAGTTTGGAACTGTCAGTATTTTCGTCCAAAGTAACGAAAAGACTGAAATACCCATTCGTATTCCCCTTTTTTCATTTACGTATTATCCTCTCTAACTACAAAGCTCCGGTTTTGCAATGGTGGAGAGAGAAACGTAAGATCGTGAATCATCTGCTTCAAAGAACACAAGATTGTGTTCGTAAGGCACGTTGATAGCCCCAAAATCGTTTGGGGTTTTTGTTCATTTTTGGTACTTTGATAGCGCCAAAATTGTCTGGGTTTTTGTTCATTTATGATACGTTGATAGCCCCAAACCTATGCATGCAAGGCATTTTAAGAAATAAAAACAATACTTTGTTCATTTACTAAAATCTGTCACCCTTTCTTTGAAAAATCATAACTTATTCATATAAGGTCCAAAAATACTCAAACCAACGCCCAAACTTGTGTAACATCCATGTGTATCTACTGTAAAAATTGAAAGATTAGTTATCAACCAAATATTCTCCAAATTTCAAAAGAACAAGCAGAAAAACAGGGCAGACAAACATGTCTTCATAGAAAATCCATAACTAATTCATTTCAATTCCAAAAATATTGAAACCAACTCTCAAAGTTTTGAATCGTAAAGTATTATGCTCAGTAAAAATATCAAATTCATAACTTAATAGGATAGTTCCCAGAAATAAAAAGATGGCTCTGCCCAGATTTCGAAACATATGTATCAGTCCATATTCCGAAATCGTAACTAATTCTGTGTTGATCGGTTTTGCATGTTCTTGGTATCAAAATCTTCATCTTTAAACGTACTTAAAAGTTATGAAGACTTCAAAAATTGAATCATAGCAGAAGATTTCTCAAAATACGAATTTGTGATGGTCCAAAAAGCTTTCAGGAAAGTTTAAGAAGTTACTAGCAAGAAAATAAGTTTTCCAACGAGAGAATGGTGACGAGAGGTGGTGGCTCGTCGTGGAACTGAGGTGGGGGGTGGAAGAACATCATCCTCCTCCTCTTCAAATTTCGTAGCTCCCTCTGTCAAAAATTAAAATACATGTTTTGACGAATTATCATTGTACTAATATTTTTAACATGAGGGCTCTCACAGTGTATATAGGGTGTAAATGGGTTTTTGGGGCAATTTGGTCTCAGAAAAGATGTTTTAGGAGGAAAAATTCCCGCCAACAAACCATTACAGGCTTTTTCGTTATTTTGAACGGAAATACTAACAGTTCCAAACTAGTCTTAAGTACAAGGGGTGCGAGTGATTAAAAATGAAGTAGAGGGGGTGTAGTTGAAAAATGACCAAAGTATAGGGGGTGTATCTGGAATTTACCCTAATAGTTACACCCCTTGATTTTTCAAAATTATAGATTTTACCCCTATTAATCACCGAATAGCCAACTAATTGCCCATTAACCGATTAATTGACTAATCGCCGCTAGACGCCAACCGACTAATCGCCGACTAACTCCGATTAACCTCCTGACCTACTAATTCAACCGACTAGGCATTAATCTAATCGGTTAGGCCAAATTTTCGATTAATCGCCGATTAAATCATTCTTTTAGGACACTATATATATATATATATATATATATATATATATATTACTATAAAAGAGATTATCTTCAATAAACAAAACAATATCAATTGTAGCACTTCCTAATCGAGTCCATGTCCTATTTTGTAAGGATCTCGAATCCCTTATCCTTCTAGGTTCTTCACAATTTATTATATCTTATGTACTATGAGTTTGGGGCATAACAGGTAGTGATGTAATATATCCAATCACCGTTGGTATCCGCATGTCTGTTTCATGTCGTTTCCATGTCCCATGTCTGTATCCATTCTTCTTAGCCTCTAGGGTTAGTGCTCTTAATTATGTGTAGCTTCATATACTTGAGTATTGCTACTTTGCTCCATATCAATAGTATATTCAGTTTTTGAAGAGTGCCTAAGTTTGTAATGTAGCTATGTGTGATGCACTTTTGTTGAAGTTTTAGTTTAAGCTCTGTGCATCACTCTTTCCTTGTTATCATTTTAATTCGAGAAACAAGAAACTTGATTTCGGTGAGGCAATTAAAGGGAGAGAATATGAGCGAGTTAATCCATCCAACTCATAACCAATTGGAATGAGTGAAGAGCCCGCCTAGACTCGTATACTAGTTTTGGAAGTTATAATTAACTGATGTTTGACAAGCTCTTACGGAGCCCAGGAATGAAGTATGTTTCATGTGGTATGGAAGGATGAAAAAATTGACTAGACATACCACAACGACCCTACTGGTATGGAAACTGGTTCAATCATTTAAGGGGTTGCGAAATAGGAGTTCAGATTTGTAGATGAGAAGGTCGTTGAATTAGATTGTTTGGCTACTTAATAGGTTAATGATGCAGGCCATAAAGGGCTCTAGAAAAACGAAAATAAAGAGATGGTAGGTTGCTGGATTTTCAGAGGATGGAATATTGGAAGATCTAAAGAGCACGTATTGAAAGGGCTTTAGGTATTGCATGCTTTTTTTTTTTTTGAACCGCGTTAGGTATTGCATACTTGAATCAGAGGACAAAGAAAGTATGTAACAAGGGTTAGGGACAAGAACTTGCAGGAGTTAGGGCAACAAGTGTGGGACTTCATGGATTTTATTGAGAAAGAGAGAGGACACCAGAAAACCATAAAAGAAAGATATGCCTTCGTGGCAGAATGTAAGGCTATGCTTACCTAATGAAGGAGCCCGCTTGGGGGGTTTATACTCTTCAGCTAAGCAGCACAAACAACGGCAGGACACAGGCACTTGAAATAGGCACGCTGATGTGTCAATTTAAAAAAATGCAGGTGACGAAACTCTTGGGACACTTTAATTTAATTTAATTTATTTTTTATGTTCATCAGGTTATGAGATATATATGCCACATAGCATAAGTTCAGCATCTAAACTTGAAACACTATACCTTTCATAAATGTATTACGCAAGATGTATTCTTCTCATAAATGTTTGAATCATATTTAGAGTGCATACCTTGCTTTCTGAGGAATGCAAAATATAGTTATAAGAGAGATTGTCATCACATAGGACGTCTTCGAAGGTTTCACGAAGTGTCGCTGCGAACTCTTATACGATAATCTATACTTTAGCAAGATACATTGAAGAAGTGTTTGGTGCCTCGGCTGTATAAGTTTCCATGCTTCTTAGCTCTTGGAAAAAGAATGGCTGAGATGCATAAGTTGTTGCCTCTGTCTTTTGTGCGGTCTCTTTGTTTCAGGTAACCAAAATGGAAAAAAGGATGTGGTAGATCTAAAATGTTGTTTCAGAGTTCAGTTATACAGCTATTCAAATTCGAAAGTAGAAACTAAGAAATTTTCTTTGTCTAGTTGCATTTATTTTCCCACTTTCTTTTACTTCTTTTGCGTGGGTTTACTTGTTTTGGTACATAATGAACTTCTGACGATATTATCTGTTTAGAAGCTCCATTCACTTCAATATGAATTGTTTTCTCAGAGATCCTTAAGATATAATTGGTACAGTTGAGTAATTTTAAGTCAAGATCTCAATTTGATAGCACGAATTCAATGTTGTTGAACAAAATGATGAATGAAGATGTTTCTCTCTCTGATAGGATTGAACCATTGCAATTTGTGCTAGTTGTCAACTAATGCAGTTTTTAGGCCTTGTTCAATTAGACGGACAGGATAGGAAATCAACTTATCCAAGAAAGTTGTGGGACCCACGACTATAACTTCCCCACTGAGAACACTTTCCTCCAAAATAAATCCTGCAAAAAGGAAAAGGAATTTCAGTTTTCCTGCGGAATTCTGTCAACAAAACACATGCAGGAGAATGAGTTCCCTTTTACTAAACTTTCCCTGAGAATTTATGGCGCACAACATTCCTGACAAGTGTACATAGCCTTAGGATTTCTTTGGCAAGCTTTGTGAAAACCAATGTTTCTGATACGTGATTCGATATTGTAATTGAGATCTTTTTACATCATATTTCCTTGCTTAGTAAGTTAGTATATTATATGAAGTACTCTCATCACTTTGCCAATTGTATCGCGAGATGAAATGTTTAGTATTGTATTTTTCCTCTTGAAATGGAGCTTCCCCTTTCCTTTGTTCACCTTCTGTGAACTACCAATGTTAATCAAGAGTGGAGTCTTTATTGGGGTATTTAAATCACCCAATCCTAATCTAGCTTCCTAATGCGGATATCTGCTATGTTGAACTGACTGAGAGGGGTTGGGTATGGATTTGCATGTCCCATTCTTATAATTGCATGCCTAGCGGTACAGAAACAAGGTTGAATTTCATTTTCTTAAGAACTTATATCATCATCAGAAGAAGAATTAGGCGAAAAGTTAGGTTACAGCCAGAGAGTGTCATTGCCCGAAATAGAGTGAACTCAAGTATGCAGCCATGCAAATTTGTTCAGGTGTCCATGTCCATCTTTTTCGTAGATAACTGATCCTCACACTTTTGTGACATTTTCTCGTCTCATTAATAATTATTTCTTTGTTGCCTTTGAGAAGAAAAGAACATTTAACCTTGTATTAGTTTCTGAACTCGGTGTTTCTTTGTTAATAGCTCACTTTTCTTGAAGCACCAATACGGAGTTGGTTACACTCTTACTTTGGTGAAGGTATGCTGTTCCTTTTCACTTTTTCGCGATTGGTTTGTGTATTCTTGAATTTCTCATGCACTGACATTCTTGTTTGTTTGTGTCTTTGCCATTCAGAATGTTCCGACTGCCTCTGTAGCTGCTGATATTGTTTACCGCCATGTTCCTTCAGCAATATGTGTGACCGAAGTATTCATCCCATCTTCTTTCTGCTGATGTTACATTTATGCATGAAACATTTCTTCTCCCTTCGACAAATTATAGCTAACTAGTTGAACATTGGTGGGACCTGATGTCACGTCCTCTATTTTAAACATAATATTAATAACTTTCTCATGAATAAAACATCGACCAATCCATACATAAATACCATGACGTGTCAAATCATTCCACAAACCAATGTCCGTGCAAATGATACATCCCAGGGGTCATACCCCATTATTCCATAAGTGTCAATAGAGAAGAGAATCTAAATGTCTCTACATACCCCCAAAAGATAAGTAAATAAGTCACATTTTCGTCCTCAAAATATGATTTACTTAAGATGACTAATTAACTCTTCTGAGAGGTTTCAAAAGAATTGCCGGCATATGTGCTTCAAATACTCCACGCTACTGGCCCTGATGTGTACCTGGAAATGGCAGGGTTGAGCATACACTTGCCCAGTAGGACTCCAACTAACTCTAACTACATATAAGATGGCATGTGCAAGGGTAATTATGACATGAACAGTGACATTTTTAATAAAGCAAGAACACGAATCACCATTTCGAATTTAAAACCAATGAACTCACACGCACACATCATTCTTTCAAAATCCCGAATTATCATCTATTGAATCCTTTTTTTTTTTTTAATCAAATTCTCTTTAGAAACCTAACTTGTGGTTGCCAATATAATCCTTCGTCAATATATCACACCTCACAGCATCAAATATACATTTATACTAAACAATGAGCCACATAACTATCAGAACGACCACAACAATAACAGGGGCATCCAAGCCCAAAATTGGATCCATGATCACCCATCACCAATTTCCAATTGCTATCTCAAGGCTCGCTCACTGTGTCTTACCTCGACCTTAGAATCTCCACGGCTTTTCCCGGGTCTATGTTCTAAGCTTACACAATATACACGTGGTCTAAAACACAGTCTTAAAGTCATTATGACCCCGTTCGTTTTGGGATTTTTGATTTGGATTTGTAAGTAATGAGTGTAAGAGAAATAGAGTGATGATTGGAAATAGAGTAATGATTGGAGAGAGATAGAGAGAAAAATGAGAGTAATCATTGGAGAGAAATAAGGTAATGATTAGAATCCAAAATTCAAAACCCTTAACAAATGAGGTCATGGAATCCAATAATCCACGAGTAGACAACAAGTATAACCACAACAAATCGAATGCGAGTATTTTCAATAGACTTATTAACTAAATAGTAAATCAACAGCACACAGATACGAATTCAATCATTTTCCTCCGTGCCATAAATTTTTTTATCAAAGTCGATTCATTGTACCACTGCATGTTAAACCTAAAATGATGTTTTCAGATCCATGAATATCCATAAAACAATCCAATTTCGATCTCAATACGTCACATGAATCTCCTAGTGACACACCTAAAGGTGGATCTAAAGTCATTTTGGGTATTTGGGACCCCGCATGTCCCCGTTTTTGGCCAAATATGAGAGCTTGTGAAGCCCATTCCTGGTGACACACCCAATGGTGATGCTAGAGACATTCCGGGTATTCGGATATATCCTTTTCATGTTTTGGGTATTCGGGACCCGTATATCCACTCCATGTTCCGGGTATTTGGGACCTTGTATATCCATTTCATGTTTTGGGTATTTAGGATCCCGTATATCCACTCCAAGTCTTTGGTATCCTGTTTCAATTTCAAAGATAATCATCCGTTACACTAAATATGTTCACATTAATCATTATATCCATAAACTTATCCTCAAATCAACGTATCACATCACCACACATCAAATATGTATTAAAGAGCTCAATCTCATGGAAAGACATCAGAACAATCCAATATAAATGAACCACTGACTTAGAATCCACAAAACAGGAATTTTTCAAAATCTGCTGGTGCTACCGGTGGGAGGAAAACTGGAATCTTAAGTACAGAAAGCTGGCTACCGGTAGGAGGAAAACTGAAATCTTTAGTACAGAAAGCTGGCTACCAGTAGGAGCAAAAGAGTGCTACCGGTAGCAACTGGGTTTCAGACAGCGCAATTTACAGCTTTTGCAAGACTTCAACCAACACACAAACGACAACTAAACACAAGATTTGAGCACCAAATCATCGAATAAACACATAGAGACACAAGATTTGAGCACCAAATCATCGAATAAACATGTAGAGAGAGTGAGAAATCCCTTCCTCAAAGAGCAAGAGCAAACTCCCAAGATCCACAAGCCATAGCTCCAAACTTTGAGACCCACCAAATACACCTCGTCCGAGCTAGATTCGACGAAGCCCACCAAGATTGAAGCTTCTAACTACTAAGATGCAAGAAGATTGTGGTTGATCTTCTTGGGTTTTAGGTATTTGAGAGATATCCAAGAGAGGAGTTGGTTCTCCTGACATTTTGTTTATAGGCCAAAATACACTTGCACCCCTCCACCAAATATACCTCACACCAACTCCCACAGATATCAAGTCATTACACTTTGACCCCAAAGCATTGCCACATTATTCCCATTTTAATGGCTCAAGCACAAATCAAATATTGATATTAAAGAACTTGATTATGGGTCTCTACACGTGATTTGCTTATTTTACCGGAATGCTCTTAGAAAAAAGATACAAGATGAAAATTCTATTAGTTCAGAGTCCAACATTTACTAATTTATCAGAACTGTGAATTCCATTGTCATTGCAGTGTCTTCTGGGAAACTACCAGTTTTTCGTTTTTCTGTAACCCTGTGGAGTATCAATTATGGTTTTTTGAGAGTTAGCAATGCTGGTGTTATGTTGTCTTGATTCATGGGAGTTGATCTGCCTTTACAGGTTGGGAATGAGATTTGCTTCAAGCTTCCTTTAGCGTCGTCATCGTCCTTCGAGAACATGTTTAGGGAGATTGAGGGTTGTATGAGACTATCAGATCCCAACTCAGGAACTGCGGGTGATGAGCATAATCACTCTATTGGCATTGAGAGTTACGGTATATCAGTGACAACTCTTGAAGAGGTATTCCTAAGAGTTGCAGGATGCGATTATAATGAAGCTGAGGCTATTGAAGAGAAGACTACCCTTGTTTCACCTGATTCTGAGGTTTCTGATGCCTCTCATGATTATGCTCCAAAGAATATTCTCAAAAGCAAACTATGTGGGAATTATAAGTTCATCGGAGTGATTGTTACCATAGTGGGAAGAGCTTGTGGTTTGTTTTTTGCCACTGTCATGAGTTTCTTGAACTTCCTAAGTATGCAATGCTGTTGCTCGTGTTTCTTAGTAAGGTCAACATTTTGGGAGCATTCTAGAGCTTTATTTATTAAAAGGGCGATATCTGCTCGAAGAGACCGTAAAACTATTGTTTTCCAGCTGTTGATTCCTGCTGTCTTCTTGCTATTTGGTCTACTTCTACTCAAACTTAAACCCCATCCTGATCAGCAGTCTCTTACTCTCACAACTTCATATTTTAATCCTCTATTAAGAGGTGGCGGCGGTGGCGGTCCAATTCCTTATGATCTATCATGGCCAATCTCAAATAAGGTCTGTTCTTGGCTGCTTTATTTGTTTCTCCTCTTTTGTCCATCAATTCGACCTTGCAATTGATTTGACCGATGGAAATCCGTCTTTTTAGATTATTGCAATTTACATTTATGGCAATTTTTTCAACATTACATTGTTTTTTTTTTTTTATCGGCTTTCAACATTACATTGTTGCTATGGGTACTGCAGGTTGCACAGTTTGTAGAAGGGGGTTGGATTCAAAAGTTCAGGCCAAGTACATATCAATTTCCCCAATCAGAAAAGGCATTAACGGATGCTATTGAGGCAGCAGGGCCAACTTTGGGTCCTGTCCTACTTTCTATGAGTGAATATCTGATGTCTAGCTTTAATGAATCCTACCAATCAAGGTGTGTTCTGATATACTTCTATGTCCATTCCACACTTAGGTTTGTACTTTGCTATCATGATAAAGAAGGTTGTTATGCATCACATTGTGTTGCAGACACTATCTGACCTGAGATCTCCTTCTTATGCTACTAGAATTTGGTATGCTTTTGTTTTTTTATAGTAGTCTCTGTCCATTTCTATTGGTGTTAGTTTGCCATTCTACTAAAAGCTTTAATTGCACCTCTTCTGTTTGCTTGCTCTGTGTTTTTCTCTCTGGAAGCTTTAGCTTCTACCTAAAGTAATGAATGCCATCTTATTTGCACTATATGGACAAGATTTTATTTTCTTTCCATCTTTTTGGTCAATTAGGAAGTACTATTGTCCTAAAGCACATTGATTTTGTTTAAATAGGAAGTACCATTGACCTAAAGCACATGGATTTGTTTAAAATAACGTGGTAGTTATGGTTATGAATTGGATTCTATCTGGTTAACCCCAACTTATTTTTGGATGAAATCTATACCAAGGTAATGTTTGACATTCAAACCATTATGATTTTGAAATGAAATGGGTTGATTCGGATCCTATAGCCGATAGTTGTCAAAAGCGCGCCTAGGCCCCAGGCGAGGCGAGGCGCACCCTAAGCGCCTTGCCTAGCCCCAGGCGAGGCGACTTGAACAAGGCGCAGGGCAGACACTCAAAGCGAGAAAAAGCGACTAGGCGAGAGGCGAGAAAAAAACGATCGTCTTTTAACTTTGATTCACAACCGTTGGATCCAAGATTTAGGTTAAACATATACCTTAGTTGTTCGAAGGAGCAGTGAACTGATTGACTTCTTTGGGTCTCTCTCTCTCTCTCTCTCTCTCTCTCTCTCTCTCTATATATATATATATATATATATATATATATATATCGAACAACAGCAGCAGGTGATCAATTTCTCTGGGTCTCTCACTCCCAATCGATCGATCAACAGAGGTACTCTCTCCATCGACTCTCTCTCCCTCTCTCTCTGAATCAACAGTTCTCTCCATCGACACTCTCTCTAGTCTCTCCAACGACACCTTCTCTCTCTCTCTATGAATCAACAGCTCTCTCTCTCAGTATCTCACCACTCTCTTCTCCCCTCTCTCTCTCCCTCTCCATACGTATATACTGTTACTCTCCTCCCCTGTACATAACACAACACATTGAAAACAAGTTGATCTTGTTAGTTTAAATTGAACTTGTTTGTTTAATTATTTTCATAAATAGGAGTAATTATTTTCGAAAGTAATTAATCTAAATATATAGAAACAAGTTCGAATTTTCTGAAAATGATTTTTTTAATGTTCGTAGCTTTATATAAAAATATGTTCTTTAAATTGAAAGAGTGTATTATTACTTGAAATATTAGTGTGTGCTATTTTTCCTATTTTTTTCCGCATAGGCGCGCCTCGCTTCAAAAAGGCGCCCGCCTCGCCTTGCACCTCTTGCCTCAGGCCCAACAGGACTTTGCGCCTCGGTGCGCTTTTCGCCCGTGACAACTATGCTATAGCCTCAATGCATCTAGATTCTGCTTAGCCTGATTTAAGGATTCAGTGAAATGGGTATCCCTCATTGGATAAGATGTCCACCAAACTTCTTTGTTTCATGTTACTTTAAGAAGCTTATTTCAGTTGAGCATTTCTATTTCACTTTTAAGGAACAGTTGTTGTCTTGCTGTGAAGAACCTCTATCTGTCTCTTACACTGCCGATGTCTCTGATTTGTTGAGCTGGGTTTCAAAGGGCCCCTGTCCACTTTCTGCTTATGTAAATAAAGAAGTGAAGTTTAATTTTGAAAGCTTGCAGGGTGAGCTTAGATCCATTTACTGTCCCTGTACACCTTAGAAGGATGTAGTTTGTAGTGATACAAGAAAGTTCTACGGTGCTTCATAAATTTTGTTGTGCTTGAATCCTAGAAATCAACTGGGATTACATCTTTTTTCTCATAAAGTTATCATGTTGCATTCCATGATGTAAACGATTGTTGTCTGTCAATCATGAAATGATAGATTCGACTCTGCAGGTTTCTGCAAGTAAAATCCTGTGGTGGGGTACATTTTACTGTTTCTCGTTGTATGCTAATGCGATCAGGTCTGCTTAAGAACCAATTAGTTTTGTTTGGTTTCGACATCTGTAAACTGCAAAAAGTATGTCAAAGGTCGATTTATTGTTATTGCACCTCTTGTAGGTAGTAGTAGGTGCCATGAATAGGTTTGGAACATGAATTTGATACAAATTCCTGAAGCGAAACGTAAGCACTGAGATGAGAATCTTACAAATTAGAGTGAAGACAGTTCTCGCCAACTTCTTGTTACTTTGCCTTTTTCCCTTCAATGAGTTTTGAAATCCTTTGGCAGCTGATGTTGTGTTTGGGGGGTGGTCATTCAATGGACTTGGAGTTTGGGATGCATTGAGGTGGAATTCACAAACAGGGACATCTATCTATGAAGTTCTGCAATTGTTCTCTTTGATTTACATGTTACAGTATGTTGGTGTGAGGTTGTTAAAGTAGTAGTTGCGCCAGTGGTTGTGGTGCTATTTTGTTCAGTAAATTCAAGTTGGATTGAAGGCTTTGCTGCTTCTACAGAACTTTGTCAGTCTATTGTGTTTGCATTCTTGCCTTTTCTATTGACCTATGTCCTGCTACTGTCAATCCAAAATTTTAGTTCGTTAGAGTTCTCCAGGAAAAGAAGATTACCACTATTGTTCAAGGTTAAACTCAAAAGATGTCGTCCAACTAAGTTTTTCAAAGTTTTTCTTTGGTTCTTTGCTTGTACTGTTCAAAATTCACTTTTCGGGTATGAAATGCTTTTTTGTGATTGTTTCAAATGAGTGATTGAGCATCTTTTTTCTTCTATTTAGCTTTCAGAAATGGCAAATACCAGTTAAACGTGGTTGAATTTCAATTGGCACAAGGCACAGATGTAAAGTTTCCAACTTGGTTTGTTCAATTTCATGCTTGTTTATTTGCAGGTACGGAGCGGTTGTAATGGATGATCGCAATGACGATGGAAGTCTGGGATATACTGTGCTACACAACAGTTCTTGTCAGCATGCTTCTCCAACATATATTAATTTGATGAATTCAGCAATTCTCAGGCTTGCTACTCAAAATGAAAATATGACAATACGAACACGTAACCATCCTCTGCCCAAAACAAAAAGCCAGAACTTGCAACGTCATGTATGTTTCTCTCATCTTGGGTACTCCCTGTGTGTCCATTTGAATAGCAGTATACCACTATAAGCCTTCTTAAAGCAACGTTTGAATGTAGGATCCCACGTTCGTTAACATATTGTTTGAATGCAACAATTAGCTGTGCTATCTTTCTTCTCCACTGGCAGCTGATGCAGACTCTTAAGACTACAGTCATTTGATTAGGTTCTAGTACTATAGAGCATAGTTGCACGAAGTGGGGGCAGGCGCATGGGATCGAGGGCTTTAAGAGTGCGTATGGGAGCATCATATATATATATATATATATATATTCGTGTGATAATTATGTTTCAAGAAATATTTGTCATTTTGCTTAGTTGGAATATGTAATACCGTGATCCATTTTGGCTTAACAAATAGTTACTGAATCCTCTTTTGACGCATTTTGGTTAAGCTGGCACATTTGAAGGTTCTTGCTGATATAACTTTAAAATGTGAACTTTTGAATATTACAAAACTTGTCTTAGAAATATGTTGAAAAGAATATACTTAGAAATGTATAGAATCTGTAGAACATCGATGAAAGATATATGAATATGCTTACCAAATATATTGTCTTAGGGGGAGGATGAAAATATCTAGAGAGGAAATCTAGCGATGGGTAGAGTTGTTCAGCTAAGCATTAACAAAGCACATTGTGTGGCATAAGAAACGTGAAAGAAATTTGCAGAGACGATTAGAAATGGAGTTCCGAAAGTTTTAGAACAATCTAGAAGAGGGTGAAATGTTGGAGAAGATTCTGGAATGCCCTTGGGAAGAGGGAGAGCATCAAAGAATCTAGAGTGTTCTGGAAGAGTCTGGAGTGATCCTGATCATCTTGGAGAGTGTAAGGGAACTCCATTATATACTTGATAAGTGTGAAATCTTCTTGAGACTTCTGACTATACAAAATATGATCAGAATGTAGGTAAAGCTGTGTAGGTTTCGAACATGTTGGTGTTTCAATACATGAACCGAGCTCTTCGTTGAGACAAACATTTAACTAATCCCTGGTTTAAGTGTCTCCCCTTTCTTGTTTATTCTGATTAATCAGGTTCTTTATGCTATTAGGTGGCTTTAAATTTGATAGGATGCCTATTTACATCATAAAAACTGTGAAACTATTTTAGACCTTGAAGTTACCCATGCGGTTTTGACTGTTTGTCCTAGTTGTGACTTGCGATAATCTTGCTAATCACGATTTGGTTCATGATTGATGGAAAATCAATATGGTCCATAGGTAAATACATTTTTTACTAGAATTGATGATGACTATTGTTATCCACGATTTTTTTATTCAAGTGAACCAATTTTATCTTTATTTTGGTGAAAAGCAAGAATATAACTGCATAGAGTGTTTAAGATGAAAACAATCAATACCCATGCACATTTTGTTGATTAGTATTTGATAAGATCCAGACATACTCACCAAGTTCTTAACCCTCAAAATTTTGAAATTTAGCTTCTGGATGTGTTGAAGGCTACCCCATGTTTATGCCTTAAGATCTATATCATCAACTGAGCCTGGCCCAGTCCATGCATTAGTGAGCTCTCTTTGTCAAAATTGGCATATATCTGTATATACATCTGTGTTTAAATTGTGGGTGCATCTCCCAACTTGCCAAGGATGGATCAGTGCTTGACAAGGATGGATTCGAGCACCAAGAGTGTGATATGAGCACCCTGAGTGTGATGTGGGTTCTAGTATAAAGTCTATTTCTAATCATGGGTGATTTCATTTGGTAATTTTGCAATACTACCTATTTTAAGTCCAAAGGCTCACTTGCAAGACATCAAGTGTGGTTCTAACGTGAAAGCTAAAGTCTCTTGGAGTCAAGGTCTTTAAGCAAGTTTCTAACATCATTTTTTCAATGATATAAATTGAGCTTGACTTAATAGATTCTTATGGAAGATTTTTACTGGTGCATTACACAGCATGAATTTGAGCTTAAAGATGGATGTTTCCCTCATTGAGTTAAGCTTGCAATAGTTCCATCTTAATATTTCTTCCATTTCTTGTCTTCTTCATGTTACACTCTATGCCTCTAAAGCATTTGAAGAGTTTTTAAATTTCTTGCTTTTGCATTCTGCTTAACTGTGGTCACGTTTTAGCTGGCATTGTTTTCTGCTGTGTTACTACAAACAGCTAACACTGGAGCGAATTACGTGTCGGAGTGGAAGTTCCAATATATGGTACACCTATGATTCCGAGGCCGTAAATTTAGCAATGCCAAAGTTCGTTTCTATTTGTTTTCTTAATACTCTTCCTTGTAGGAAATCATATAAGATCTGACAAACAAAAAAAATGGAGCTTTACTAGGGAACGTAACAGAAAATTTCACAAAAGTGCTTTTAGAAATGTGTTTTGACATGAGTAGATCGAGAATATAGTACTCCGTTTGTCATGATGTTTCTCTCTTAAAGTAAGTGGATTCTTAATTGTAACTTATAGAAGTCTACCCCCGCTGTCTTATAGTTCAGGGGATGTGCGTACTGCTTTCCCGTTCTTGTTGCTCGTGTCAGAACAATCCGAGTTCCGGGTAACATAGGTATTGCATGTAGCAGTGCAGGGTTAATAAGAACTACTACTAAGCATGAGGTGGGGTAATAATTAGTTGAGGAGTCCCACGAGGTCTTGCCCCTAGTCTCATGTCAATTTATCTACTTCAGCCTTCCTTTTTGGGAAAAAGAGGAGATCATCATAATTATGTCTTCCTATTTTTCTGGCCCTTTTTGAAAGCACTTTGATATTATTTCTTTTGAAAGTGTCTATGAACTCACCTGAGTCACCTTAGCTTGCATGATTTACCTCCTACAAATCACTCTTCAACGTCTATAGAGTGTATTGTGACTGTGTTTATAAATGAACTGTGAAGGTGCTCTGGTTGGCGACAATTGCAGATTGACCTTTCTTTTGTTCCAAATTTAGAATGCTTAGTTAAGATTAAGCATTTGGTTAATGCTGCTTGTATAATCTAGTTTTGTTTGTTATATGCATGGCAGTATGTGGTTACCCTATCTCTTTTCCCTCATTGTTTATAGTGTTAGATATTTTGCTGTCTTAATCATATGGATTATGTCTTACATTTGTAGGATTTGGATGCATTTGCGGCTGTAGTTGTTGTCAATATTGCCTTCTCCTTTATACCTGCATCGTTTGCAGTTTCTATTGTAAAGGTACACTTCTTGCCTATGAAATGTCCATGATGTTGAGAGCTTTTTGCTCAGTGAAATATCTATATTATTTGACTCAATACTTTGCAATTATCATTATTGGAAAAATGGATAAAGTAGTTGTAGCCAAGAACAATTATTTTTGGAATTCTGAGTAGCAATACCAATTTGTTATTTTGCACATGGACAAGAAACTTTAGGCAACAACCTTTATATATGGTTATATCAAGGAAATCTTTGTCTAGGTAGACAACTAATTGAACTGAAAGACCTAATAATCTCAAGAGATTATGAGTTTTAACCAGTTCATTCAGAATGTGGAACATGAAGTAAAGGGTGAATATTCGTTGAAATTTAGACAACACCTAACTCGCCTTTGGTTGATATCTATGCAAGAAGGGGGAGGGGTAGCAAAGTTAATTCCATAGAAAATTTAGTTGCTTAAACTTGAAAGTGCCAAGAGCTACCTCTCTGAATAGTCTAAGGGGCCAAGTTACTGTTTCCCAACATGTTATTGTTGACCTTTTCATCTGTGAGTAAAACGGAGGAAGATAGAGAATCATTAGCCCTTGGACAATTTGCTGTAGGGAAAATTTCATTTAGGCACCTGACCTTTCACACAAATCACACATCTGGCCTTTCTTAAATTTCATATAAACACCTGAGCTTTCTAAAAACTCATCAATTCAACACCTGACCTTTCTTAAATTTCATATAAACACCCGAGCTTTCTAAACACTCATCAATTCAACACCTGCTATCACCCATCCGTCTAAAACCAAACGGAAAAAAAGTTAAGTGCTCCAAATTTTTATTTGTTTGAACCAGTACGAAGATCTTATTTTTTTGATCATCTTATCCTAAAGAATCATAATTAAGTTTTGACTATAAAACTCTCATTAGTCAGCCCTAAGAAAGTCGTATAATCAAATATCTCTCAGGGCTAACTAACGAGAGCCTTAGAATCAAAAATTAATTATGATTCTTTAGGATAAAATGATCAAAGAAATAAGATCTTCGCACCGGATTAAACGGACTGAAAATTTGAGCACTTAATTTTTTGACCATATTTTTTACTATATAAACGGTCTATACATGGTTGAAAAATTAATTGCTCCAATTTTCAGTACGTTTAAGCCGGTTACTATATAAACGGTCTATACATGGTTGAAAAATTAATTGCTCCAATTTTCAGTACGTTTAAGCCGGTGAATATGGTCAAAAAATTAAGTGCTCAAATTTTTAGTCCGTTTAATCCGGTGCGAAGATCTTATTTCTTTGATCATTTTATCCTAAAGAATCATAATTAATTTTTGATTCTAAGGTTTTCGTTAGTTAGCCCTGAGAGATATTTGATTAAATGACTTTCTTAGGGCTTACTAACGAGAGATTTAGAGTCAAAAATTAATTATAATTCTTTAGGATAAGATGATCAGAAAAATAGATCTTCGCATTAGTTCAAACAAATAAAAAATTGGAGCACTTAACTTTTTTTCTGTTTGGTTTTAGACGAAGGGGTGACGGTTGGTGTTGAATTGATGAATTTTAGAAAGCTCAGGTGTTTATATGAAATTTAAGAAAGGTCAGGTGTTGAATTGATGAGATTTTAGAAAGCTTAGGTTTTTATATGAAATTTAAAAAAGGTAAGGTGTTGTGTGTGATTTGTGTAAAAGGTCAGGTGCTTACGTGAAATTTTCCCATTTGCTTTATTGGGAGGTGCTACAGGGTCAAATCCCAAAATGAAAGCCTACAATGGTTCAAACTGTAGCTGCTGATGCTTGATCTTAAATTTGCTTGTTCCTCACCAGGAATAGTCTTTTTAGCGATCAACCCTTTTTTGTACAACTATACAAAAATTGCACTTAAACACACTCCTCCCAAAAGGTCAACTCTCTAAATCCCTACTCACTGAATATGCTTCACTGCCCCCATATTCATTATCTTTTCCCCACCAAACTGACATTCAAGACCAATTCCCTGCAGTTTGACGATCATATGCTCCCTTGAGAAAGCCGTTCCTTAACAATGTCGAATTTTTAAACATCTCCACCAATACATTTATCCAATTGCCATCTTAGGTTTTCTATTTCTCAAGTGTTTTTTTGAAAAGGACAGCCTTGTATTTTTTTCCCTTAAGCACTTCCAACCTGACGTCGTAGGAAACATTGTTCCGACTATCGTCACTCTTCGTTATTTCACCAAATGGTGATTTTTCATATATAAATGTAGCTAATGTATCTCCTTCGATCCATTTTAATATCTTTCTAGAAGGCCTTTCCCTATTTCTAGGTTGAAATGTAGGGCTACTTAAAGACTCCTTTGTTCCATAATCTACTTTGTAATTGTAGATAAAGCCAGCAAACATCTCTCTGGGCTTAGAAGTTCGGACACACTAAATTCGACCTCGTGAACTTGATTTTAAAATATTATTCACCTATACTCATGGGCTCAAAGCTTCGATGAATTTCTGAAGCTGCAGAGAAAGTATGTCTGCTATAAGAAAACAGTTCTCCTGCACATTACTTACACTAAGCTGTCAGTAGCCTATTTTTTTGGTGTTCGTTGGAGCTGAACTCATGGTAAAAGCTAATTATTGCAAATGAGAAGCTAAAAAGCGCATCAATTTTCCCCAGCTCTTTAAAGTTGTTTTTTGCCTTTAATGCATATTGCAGAAGCTATGCCTAACAGATTGACATAGATTCTTGTTTATCATCTCATGACTTCAAATTTATCTCGTGCTTTCAGAAATATTGTCTCTTCCATGTCCTCATTATCTATATTTACGAAAGCATATCACATTATTATTGTGTAATCTAATTAATGGAAGAAGCATTTGCCTACAGAGATTTATGGCATCTTTGAATCTTTCTGGTATGTAAACATGTTTAAATTTATTTTGAGGTCTGTACACCTGCGGGCATAAAGTGAATTTGTTACTCGATAGAATGCTTTCTGGTAAAGAATCATATTCTAACATTTGATCTGTTGATGCAGGAGCGTGAAGTTAAAGCTAAGCACCAACAACTGATCAGTGGAGTATGTTATTTGAGAGAAATAGTTGGTTCATTACTTTTCTTCCTAAGATTTTTTAATCAGTTTTGTGCCTTGTAAATCATTGTTGCCATGCAGGTGTCTATATGGTCATATTGGTTTTCAACATACATATGGGACTTCGTCAGCTTCTTATTTCCAACATCTTTTGCAATAATTCTCTTTTACATCTTTGGTACGTTGTTGGATTTTAGTTCCTGATTCCGATTTTATATAGCAAAAGCTAATGAATTAGGCTTACTTTAGTATGGACTTATGCTTAGGTCAATTGAATATTTGAAGTTAATTTATCCAGCTTCAGGAGTTATCCTGTGTGTTTATGGACTCAAAAACTTAGTGAAGGCCATGGTATTTCACAGTATACTTGAGCTGATTTATGGGAATGTCCAAGGTGAAGAGTTTGAGTAATGATAGAGGGTCTATTGAAACAATGCATGAATTTCGATATTCTCTACCACTGCTTCAAGAGACTAGTCAGATCGTCTTGGTTTAGGTATTTCCTTTAGGTGGTAACCGTGTCTTAGATACTTCAATTGACAAATGGAAACAATAGTAATAGCATCGTAGATGACTTCTAAGTTCCTCTTTATCCTTCCTCTAGCCATGTACTAGGAGTAGGAGCTTTTTTTTCAGTGCAACGGAGATATTCGGGAGTAGGAGCTAGGATTAGGTATTTCCTTTAGGTGGTAACCGTGTCTTAGATACTTCAATTGACAAATGGAAACAATAGTAATAGCATCGTAGATGACTTCTAAGTTCCTCTTTATCCTTCCTCTAGCCATGTACTAGGAGTAGGAGCTTTTTTTTTCGGTGCAACGGAGATATTCGGGAGTAGGAGCTAGGAACTTGGGCCAAGCATGTCCTTGATTCTTGCCACTCGGTTCCAGTTGAAGAAAGCCATATCTGGTCTCAAACGAGGAAATCCCTACATATGGTGGTAGTAATAATTCCCCAGCAGTCTTCCCAAAGGTTAATGCGTCCCTTAATTGAGAACTGAGGTTTCGTGCAAGTTCCTGACTCGTGAGTCCCGTGACCTGAAGACTGTAGGTTTGGATCCTGTCCCTGCCTAAGCACTCTTTTTCTGCTAATGTGCAGTGGCGAGGAGCTAAGTGGTTGTTGGACTCCTTATTAGGAGTGTAGTACACTATGAAATGGCTAGTCTGACTGGTCATAGTCACACTTGTGTACTTATAATCTGATTCTCATATTTATTCCATGTTACTCCATGATTGTTGCTCCTGTCCACTTTCCTAAGTCTGGTCTTTAAACCATTGGGTTCATTCTCAGCAATCAACTTGCTATATTGTTTCGAGTTGGATTTTGTATGTTTCTATTGTTTCGGTATCTTTTTGTACCAAAATTTTGCTAACTTTTTCTACCAAAGTTTTACAAGTATCTTTTTGTACCATCTCGACAATTATGTTATACCTGCTAATCTGAGGCAGGGTCATTGTATTGTCAGCTCTTTCTTTTGTGAATCATGGTCGTTGCATCGTTTTGTTGTCTTTTCTAACTTCTGACAAAATTTGATTTGCTTTGCAGGTTTGGATCAGTTTATTGGAAAAGGTTCTTTCTTGCCTACTATCCTCATGTTTTTAGAGTATGGGCTTGCAGTTGCATCGTCAACATATTGTCTCACCTTTTTCTTTTCTGAACACGCAATGGCACAGGTATGGCTACTTCTCCTCGTGTAACTCTCTCTTCTGTGCCATTAAACTTTCCTCTCTTTTTTTGCCTTGGTGACATTTTTAATCCTACGTGCAGAACGTTGTTTTGTTGGTCCACTTTTTCTCTGGTCTCATTCTTATGGTTATATCATTTATTATGGGGATGATGGAAACAACTGCTCATACAAATTCTGTTCTGAAGGTTGGTGTGCTTCCTGTCATTTCATTTACTAGAATCTAATGAATATGATGGGCGTAATATTAAACTTGACTTTTGTCTTTTAAATGAGAGGAATGACCCTTATCAAATATTTATTAGATTTTAACTCCGGGGAAACCATTTTGCATTTCCAGTGAGTGCATAACCGTATGCATTTTCTTGCTATGCATATGTATACACTCTATACAGGAAGAATGAGTTTTAATAATGGAACAAAGAAGTTACGAACTTCTATAGGTGGAGTATGTTTCAGGAAGAGTTAGTTCGTTGTCAAATTTGTTTGGATAGTGTTAAGATTGACGATCATGTCATTATATCACCTTAACGAGCTTGCCTACTTACTCCGTCAGAATAGATAGGTTCTAGCTCACAGGACCTCCTTGGGCTGCATCATTTCTATGATCCACTTATTCATATTTGCTATAGTTTATGGGGGTCATAGAAAGACACAATTATTCGGATTTGAAGTTACAATAACTTTTGTGCAATGAATTATTATTAGCATTTTCTTTTTTGGATGCTGCTGAAGTGCGTGCTGAAATAACGAAAACTTGTTTTTCATTCACTTGTCATGAATTTTCAGAACATCTTCAGATTATCACCAGGATTTTGCTTTGCTGATGGATTAGCTTCACTGGCTCTTTTACGTCAAGGGATGAAGGATGGATCTGGTGATGGGGTTCTTGACTGGAATGTTTCTGGTGCCGCTATTTGTTATTTGGCTGCCGAGGTTCTTAGCTGATCTCAGCTTTCTGCATTAAATTATTATGTGGGCAACAATTGGTTACTTTCTGAGAGCTAAAGTCCTTTGTGCTAAGTTGTTAATAGACATGTTTGTTGAGAGAATTAGTGCCGCAGTTTATATCAATCTATTTTCGTCTATCTTAAGAATAGATACAGATACTCTTAGAAGTTGGGTTCACTCTGATTCAGTTGAATTCATATGCGTGACAGGGCATTGTTTATTACCTCATAACACTTGGTCTTGAACGTGTGCCACCCAACAAAATAAGTGTACTCGCCATTGAAGAGTTCTGGAAAAGTATAAAGACGCTGTTCCCAAGAACTTCCAGTAGTTACACAGAACCTCTTTTGGAATCATCGTCAAAGTATGTTGATTTTGACCTCGATGATGATGTTGATGTTCGGGCAGAAAGAAGTAGGGTGCTTTCGGGTTCTATCGACAATGCGATTATTTACTTGCGTAATCTTCGGAAGGTACTTCTGCTTTTGTCTGCATAGTATGGCTTTTCATTATGATCCTTTATAATTGGAAATCTATGAGGATTCAGTCTCTTCCTGACTTGGTATCTCCCCAATTGCAGGTGTATCCTGGTTGGAATTACCATGGTACAAAAGTTGCTGTTCACTCATTAACTTTCGCAGTTCAACCAGGAGAATGTTTTGGCTTTCTAGGAACAAATGGAGCAGGGAAAACTACAACCCTTTCAATGCTTTCTGGTATCTTACAAATTATGACCAAGTCCTTAGCAGAATACTTAAAATACTTTGTATATGAGATCCTAAATATACACACTTTTGTCTTCTTATACTATTTTCTGCCCGTTTTAATGGATTTCGTTGATCAATCGATGAAAGAGAGCATCTCTTATTGTAAATGTGATGCATCTTGTGGTTTCTTACTTGCTTTATTTTAAGTAACCATTTTCTGTAAATCATTGCCTCTCCTAGAGGGGTGGTGTACATTCTAAGATTTTATGGAGTTATTTTGGTGCCTTCATAGGGAGTTTGGCTGGTTTTCTTACATGAAAAAATTACCTCGACTTGGATACAGTTGTCCGGTTTGGGTATGCATGCGTAAGGACGCGGCTAACTTTCATATATGGAATGGATTCTTTATTTCTTAAATTCAGCGTAAGATGGTGTTTACACATTTTTATACGTGTTTTCATTTAATAGAACATGAGGCTTATTCATAGCTTTGTGGTAAACTTAAATATATTAAAATGTGTATCCAGTTCCAGTTCCTAGCCCAAGTGTCAAGTCTCTAACCCGGGTGCTTCACAAATTTAAAAGGAGTCAAATATCATCGGTTATGATTGCAAACTTTAACGAGATCTTAACAAAAAGTTTTGGTGTTTATTGTTAGATTGTGGGTTGATTTGTAATTAGTTTATTAGTTGTTCTTTTGTGTAACTAGTTCATTCTCGAGGACAATAGTGTAGTTAGTTTAGTGTATTGTATACCTATTTCACGCTTGGTGTTTATTGTTAGATTGTGGGTTGATTTGTAATTAGTTTATTAGTTGTTCTTTTGTGTAACTAGTTCATTCTCGAGGACAATAGTGTAATTAGTTTAGTGTATTGTATACCTATTTCATGCTGTACTCTGTAATCAGATGATTCTAATGAGAAAAGAACCTTACGTTCTGGTTCCTATTCACGTCTCTGCCTCTCGTTACATCTAATATGGTGTCAGAGCTTTGGTTGGGCCTCTCCATGGTGGACCGTTGTTCGGTTGCCATGCTTTGTGGGCCAGGAGGATGTGTTGGATTGTGTCCCACATCGCCTGGACATGCCCCCTCTATGCTTAGATAAGGCCCTAGCTTCCCTCTCCTTAATACCTGGGTTTTAAGGAGACTTTGTGGGCTGAGCTTTTCTAATATTTATCAACACACTAGGATATTTTACTCCCTACGCATGAACTCCCGTGAGCTTATGTGCTTTTATTGGCAACAATGAAGTGTTTCTTAGTTTGCCTATGCTTTTGAATATGCTTGGGGAAAGACGCATTATCTTTGTCTTACCTAGTATTGGTCTACAGGAGAAGAACGTCCAAGTGATGGAACTGCATTTATATTTGGCAAAGACATAAGTTCAAACCCAAAGGCTGCCCATCGTCATGTATGTCTTGTTCATGATTTTCATGATTAATTGGATTCCAATTACCCATTTTTGAAGGATTATTGACAGTACTTAACTTTATTTGTTGTAATCTGTATGTTCCAGATTGGCTACTGCCCACAGTTTGATGCTCTGCTTGAATTTCTAACTGTTAGGGAGCACCTTGAGATGTACGCAAGAATAAAAGGAGTCCCACATTATCAGCTGGAAGATGTATGTGTGCAATTATTTTTCATGCTCGGGTGATGAGGAGGTCCATTTTAAATGAATTAGTGGGTCGATAATGAGTTACTGTTTGCTTTGTGAGGGTTTCGTTGGAAACTGAATGATTGTCCTCCTGGTTTTCCTTCTCAAGATAAATTTTTATTTACTTTCTATTTCTTTCTTTTGTTCTCTGCTTCTGCTTTGGGCAAGCTGATCAATGACTACCCTTCTTTAATCTTAGTTCAGTTCATCATTGCCTGTCAGGCTGCCACAGAAACTATCATGTATTTACATGGGAAAAAGTCTTATGGACATGGGATATAGCTGCCATCACATGGCTTTCTAATTCTATTATAAATTCAATGTACAGGTGGTTAAGGAGAAGATAGTTGAGTTTGACTTGTTGCAGCATGCAGATAAGCCTTCATTTGCTCTTAGTGGGGGAAACAAGCGGAAATTGTCTGTTGCTATTGCCATGATTGGAGATCCTCCCATAGTCATCCTTGACGAGCCATCCACGGGTGATTAATCTGTCCTTATGAGTGCAATATTATGACTCCCGTTTGGGATTACAGGGAATCTTCTGTCCTTTAGGCAAGAGAATTAGTTTTCACCCAGTTTTAGAGTTGGTCAAAGTGAAAATTTTACCCTCATTCATGATACATTTATTCGAAAATGTAGTTTTTAGAAGCTGGGTGCAGTAGATTTTCAAGGTTTCATTCCCATCATACCAATGGTCCAATACTAGTGGCAATATGTTATGTTTATTCAAGGGCATGGTGTCTAGAAGCCATATGCAATAAACTTTCCACTCCAACATTCTATGGGTGTACAATTTATTTACAGAAGGGCAATAGAAGATTATAGGTATTGTCTTAGTTTCAAAGGAATCATGGAATACTACAGGACATTCAATCAAAAACATGTCATTTCTATTATACTATGGATGTTTACAACTTTTAACATGCAACTAGTCACTTTCCTTTCAAGTGGTGTCACACGAGACGATAAGTGCCTCACTTATTTCATCATTTGATGGATTCTAGGTATGGATCCAATTGCCAAACGATTCATGTGGGAAGTGATATCTCGTCTATCAACCAGAAGAGGAAAGAGTGCAGTTATTCTAACTACTCACAGCATGAATGAAGCTCAAGCACTATGCACCAGGATGGGAATAATGGTATATGTGGGATTATTAATTTGATGCATGAGGTTTTAAATATTTTCTTTGAAACTCTTATAGAATCATATTGCTTCCTCTTTTGTGCGTTAAGGTTGGTGGCCGTCTAAGATGTATTGGAAGTCCTCAACATCTGAAAACACGTTTTGGGAATCATCTTGAGCTTGAGGTACTTAATAACTATTCTTCTCTTGGCTCGTTTTTGTTTGGAATCTCTGGATTATAGAATCGAATTGGACTTTATAACCAAGAGGTCCACATATTCTGTTGGACATTTTATACAACGGGACATGGGATACCGACTACGGTATGGGATGTGGTATTATTAATCCCCTCACTATTAATCCGATGTGATTACTTATCCAATGGGAATATGGGATAAGTTAATCCAGTCAAACAACATGGTCTTAATAGATGTACTCAAATGTATAATTCTTGTCTCCCTCTTTTCAGATTAAACCAACAGAAGTTAGCTTGGTGGATCTGGAAAATTTGTGCCGGATAATTCAAGAAAAGCTCTTTGACATTCCTACTCATCCAAGGAGCTTACTCAGTGACCTTGAAGTTTGCATTGGGGGCACTGACTGCATAACCTCAGAAAGTGCATCAGTTGCAGAGATTAGCTTGTCAGAGGAGATGTTAGTCGTAATTGGACGTTGGCTTGGCAATCAAGAAAGGATAAGGACACTTGTATCTTCAACGTATCATTCTACTGGGGCTTCTGGTGAAGAATTATCAGAGCAGTTGGTTCGCGATGGTATGCAATTTTTTCCTCTCTGTGTTTGCGATCTTAAGTGAACTTCATCCTATCACATAGATCTTTTGTACTGCTACTGTTTTAATTGGTGCAAATCTTGATAGCGCCTCCATTGTGCAATCAGAGTCCTACTAGGATGATGAAGATGCAATGGAGGTAAAGGGTATTCAATGTACAAAAATGCTAGGAACACCAAACACAACCTCTCACATACATGTGGGGCCCACACACACTAGTATGTGTGGACCCCACATGTATGTGAGAGGATGTGCTTGGTGTTGTGTTTGGATTGTTGTGTATGTCGTACTTCTGTTCAATGTAATAACCTTTAGCTCTCAAAATGGGTACTGCTAGAATAGCTCCCAAATAGGTCACATAGAATTACATTTGGAGAGTTGCCAAAGAAAGGTGTCAATTCATAGGTCCTGTCCTTTCCAGATTTAGTTCAAAGACCGCATAAACACTTCCCGAGAATCACGTATAAAGTAGTTCCCAGTGGCCTAGTCTATAACCTTTTTTTATATATGAAATTAATGTAGGCAGAATATTCAATATTCTGCCATCAGATCGGATACCATCACTCTATCCTCGCTAGAAAGGGGACTTTTATTATCTCAAGGTGAAAATTCTTCCCATCTCATTTTTAGCATGCCACCCAATAGCTTCCATTATAGGAAAACTATACTACCTGTTGTAAGGAATTATGTGCGAATCTTCTATTTTTGCCTGAGACCCTGGTACGGAGATAAGCTGTCCTCACTAGGAGATTCACTATCGTACTTAGGAATTATGTGCGAATCTTCTCTTTTTCAGTTAATCTTTTGTTGTCATTTGCCTTTTATTTTCTTAAAACTCGAATTCAAGTTATGCTTTTGATTTCCTCTAGGTGGTATCCCATTGCCAATATTTTCCGAGTGGTGGCTAGCCAAAGAGAAGTTCTCTACGATTGATGCCTTCATTCGATCTTCATTTCCTGGTGCAATATTTCAAGGTTGTAATGGGCTGAGTGTCAAATATCAGGTAAATCCTTGTGAATTACAACACATTTTCAATTTAGATATAGATCTGGCAGAAAAGAATCCTGCGCCTCAAAATGTGTCATCCATATAATTTACCCAAATAGGCAGATGGACAGCTAAAACCAAAGCCATTTGTTGTGGAAAATGTACCTTTGTGGTCCTTTCTTTGTTTCCCTCATCTCTACTGCACCTACATAATACTTGAATTAACAGGTTAACTTATGTTTCTCTCCGTTTAATTTAATTTTCTCCCGTTACTTATTTCCTTTCGTAGTTTAAGATGCTTCAGAGAAAGTGTTAAGAGATAAAATGTCATCTTTGCACGGGGGACGAGCAGGGTAACAACGTATGATACTGAGTTTTGTTTTCAAATTTTCACGAGTTTGTTGTTTTCGGGAATTGTGAAAGAGTTGCGCAATTAGATATGGAACTTTAGGTGACAACTGTAAGAGCAAAATTGGAGGTGTTAGAGTCGAGATGATATCTTTGCACAAAGGATAAGGAGGGTGACTGTATAATAGCAAATGTCTTTAAATTATTGACGAGTCTTGTTCTTTTGGAAAGTGTGAAAGAGTTGGAGATAAAGTGAAGCACAATGCATGTGTTCTCACATTCTCTAACCGTACAACCTGACATTGCGAAGTCTCGTATTGCCTAAGTACACGAGTAACATGCATGATAAGTTGGGCAAGCTTGGATGCCCCTACTCCCAACATATTGGTTAAGGCACCCACGCTAGATTAGCTAGATTATTGGGATTGATTTGTACCCTAGACCATGAAACTGCATCAGCATTGTGACAACCAATCATGTGTTGTAGACAATATTATGTAATGGGAAAAATTTACGACGGCATCCATTCCATTACCTGCCTTCTGGCTGCTGTAATCTCTGTAGTAATTGCTCCCAGAATTTTTGCAGTTGCCATATGGTGAAGACCTCTCCCTTGCCGATGTTTTTGGGCACTTGGAGGGGAACAGGGATTTAATGGGCATAGCAGATTACAGCATCAGCCAGTCGACACTGGAAACCATTTTTAATCATTTTGCAGCAAAATCATGAGGTATAGTCCCACAGTGTGACAAACTCTTACCCAATATTCTGTTAAAGAGGCTTAAGAAGGTTTCATCTCAATTCTTTTCAATTTGAGTTGCCCCTTCTATAGCTGTCTGACCAATGTAAATACACTAAGTAACAGAATTTGTACGGATATGATCCAAGTATTGAAGAGTGTACATTTCAGTGTTACTAAAAGGAAAAGAAAAAAATTAGTTGCCTACCATGCCAATTTTAGTGTGAGCATTTATTGGTTATATTTTTTCCACTATTCTCCGGTTAAAGGATAACATTTGTCAGCGTGTTTTTGACAAATTAGGCTGCAATGACCATAGTATTTGAACTTTTGCGGAGGTCTACAAAAACAGCTTAAACTTTTTCAAACTGGTTGGTGTTTTATCAATTGTCAAATAACTCTTGGCTGACTGCTAACCTCACCTCTCTACTTGTTGCTGCATAAAGATACCTTCTGAAAACAGAAACAGTTGCACCATCTTTTGTCAAATTTTGTACGGCTGGAATCCATTTGTTAGAAATTAATGAGTCTTGAATTCTGGAGCTGGTCCCTATAGTGTAGGGGTGCACTACAGGGGTGTAGTGTGCAATCCGAGCCGTCTACAGGGGTGTAGTGTGCAATCCGAGCTGTCCATCTCAACTATCAATGGTTGAGATTTCATCTTGGCAACGGAGGGCTCGGATCTGCAGGAGCCAACCACTTGGTAGATGTAAACAGACAACTTCCGACTTATATGTATATTTGAGCTTTACTCTCGAGGATGTTATGTTTGACACGTGTACGAAAGTGGAATGTGAGCTTTGAAGGTTTTGGTGAATTATAATCCTTTGTATTAGGCATGAAAATTAGGAATGCTCAACCACTTGGTAGACGTAGACAGACAAAATTCAGACTTGTAGGTATATTTCAAAAATTTTGGGGTCTTTTTTTGTTTTTCAGTTATACTTCCTCAGTGTTGTTATGTTTTGTGTCCAGAAATCATACGTTAATCTTTACCTTGGAAAATCATTTCTCCCTTTGCCTGCTACTTGTCTCTTCCTCTTTTATCATAGTACTTGTCTAGTCATATATCTGTAAAATACCCCGGTATTTCAAATTTGACGATTGTTTGGTGCATGCATCATATCATAGGGAGAAAAGTATTGCCTTCAAGGAAAATCAGCAGCCTAATTTGATTTTGTTAGATGATAAGTGGTGGTGATCTTCTCGTTGAACTGTTTGATATATACAAGTATCGACTTAATGTAAAATTCATTTGTTTTCTTTGGAAATTTGGTTTAGCTACTGTATGAATGTGTAACTAAGCTGAACCTAGGTACCGACTCCTTTTTGGATTTGCTTTCAAGATTTTATTTCTTTTTGTCTTTTTGTTTTCTTTTCCTCCTTGCATCTTTACATTTTACTTAAATTCTTAGACTTATCAATCCCCCTCTTGAAAAGGAAAAAATGTGGCTAAAATGAAAGATACATATATCTAATCTTGAACTTCTTGGGTTGGCTCTCCAATCCTTATTATTCAAATTTGGTTTAAAGAGTGATGTGTGGCACTTCCGTTCTTGCTTCTTATTTCCTCGTTAAACCTTCGGGTTTGTTTTAATAGCTGTTTATTTACGAGCGTCTATATTCATTCAATTTACTCTCGCGATGGGAAATCCTTCTTAATGGATTGACGTCTAAGTGGTTCTAGTAGAATTCCTGGTAGCGCACCTCCCTTCCTGGTACAATAATGCAAGCCAGGCAACGACCAAGGGCTCCAGAAAGTCATTTTGTTACATTTTGTTTTCTTGTTTTTTTTCCCTCCTTTCTGTTGTTGAAAAGATAGCCATTTATCAATTTCTGGTGGGGATGATGCTTGTTTTTATTTGGGGAGGGGCAGAGACCCTAAAGTGGAAGGAGACATCTTCAGACATCTTGAGTGCTGCTTGACCTGCGAGTAGACTTGCATAACAAAATGTTCCGAACATGCAAAACAAAATGCACTTGAGACTTGTCCATTGATTATATATTACTATGTTGTGTTCAAGAGCATTACATGGTGGAAATTTTGAACTGTTTGAGTCTTTGACATACTCTTTCTTGTCTCTATGCACACAAGAATCCGAGTAAGTTATCAACTAGTACTAATCAAATGGGCACTGAATTTGTCGCGGAAGGCAACTTCGGTATGTTGTAATTTGTTATTCCTTTCGTTCCAAAATGATAGTTCCTTAGGAAGATACGTTCAATTTGGATTAAAAAGTAAATTACTTCCGGTCATAAGTTTTTGAATTTTTTGCACCAAGTTAAAGAATTAATCGATATACGTATTTAATTTAGTGCCAAGAAACTCGGAAAATCATGTATGGAAGTAGTTTATTTTTTTTATTTGAAAATTGCACTTCTTTTTGTAAGGGACTATAAAAATAGGACGGAGGGAGTAATTACTAACATGCTAATTAACCATGTGGAAAAAAATTAGTCCCCATCTGGATTGTTTGGGCCGCGTAAGGGGAGTGTCGGAGCGTGTAGCATGCTGCCATGTGAAAAAAAAAATTAGTCCCCCCCTTTTTTTTCACGGCAAGGAGAGAGAGAGAGAGAGAGAGAGAGAGAGAGAGATTAACGTGGTATTTGAGTTTAAGCCAACGATTTGAATCGTTTTTTTAATAAATTCAGTATTTCAGATTTGTAATAATTTTTTATCCGCTAGTTGATACCTGATGAAGCCGGACTATCTTTAGTTCATAGATTACGCTAGATTTTTCGATGGATGAAATTTACACCAGTAGATATAAATTCAAAACGGTTCTTGGTATATCATCAGAAGAAAGAAAAATTGCTACTCATGCCAATACGGCATTCAAAATCTCGGTTGACGCGTTTTGTTATGGAACGTGATATCTGCAGCGTAATTTAACACACACGAGGAATTAAGAATGTATGAAATGGAATTACGCTACATTGATAGACTTTTTGCTAGTTATAAATTAGTACTGCAGTCAACGGAAGACAAAATCGTTTTCTTCCACTTTCCACACTCAATCCCTTCCAAAAATTATGGTAGCCATTGTTGACCTTAGACATTTCCATGAAACTTCCAAAATATTTGTGTCACGGGTGAAGTTGGAAATCATGAACCTCGAGTGGTTGGCCAAGTCAATCAAGTGATCTTGACCTGGGATTTAGATTTTTGCTCTATCATAAGGTTTCAAGTTCAATTTTATTTGTTAACAACTCTTGGGACCATCTCACCGGCCTTTACGTGTAAATGTGTGAAACGGCTGTGGGATGAGTTGTAGAAATTAGTCTGAAGTGCGCGCAGGATGGCTCGGGACACCCTGCATTACCAAAAAAGGAAAAAAAAAAGGAGTTTGGAAATCATGATGATGGCTTAAACAAAGTCATCCTTCCCAAACCTTACTTTCAAACACGCGGAAAAGTGAAACGTAGAATTTGTTGAGTGCTTAGAAAAATAGCTCAACTCCATAGAGACGACAGTGACTTCCAAATAGAAACTGATCCAGTCTGCACCAAACCCTACTATTTGGTCCGAGTTCATTTAAGTTTTTCTTCAGCGTTAATTTTAGAGCTTCAAAATTAGTCGAGATACATGTAAGCTATTAAAATTTTTGTTGTTCTTAGTACATAGCTATAAAGATTTGTTGTGCTTTGTTGGTCTTTGTGGTTTTTCGGTGTTCAGTTGGCATCTTGCCTTCTTTTAGGTGTCGGGTGGCTTAGAGCCTGTGTGCCTTTGATTCTTTTAATCTTCGTAATCCTTTATAAAGATTAATAAATTCTTTTTCTTAGGAAAAAAAAAACTCTAAAGAGAAGATAGTGACTTCCAAGTAGATCTGATCCAGTTTGTACCAGACCTTACTATATGGCCTGAGGTCATTCATTAGAGATTTTCTCAATCGTTAATTTTGGAGTCTCAAAATTAGGCGAGGAGTATGTATGCTCTTCAAAAATTTGTTGTGCTAGATTAGAAATAGCTTTAAAGAGAGCGTCTTGCTAACCTCCGCCAAATAGGTGTAGGATAATTATATACAAATAAAACCAAACAAGTTAGGCTATTAATACACTTTCACATATATCAATATATTTTTATTAGATATTAATGCACCTTTTACATATTGTCCTTTGGTTGTTCATGAAACCGATGGAATTAGAAAATTGATGCAGATTGTACCAAACCCTATTGTATGGTCTGGGGCCATTGGAGTTTGCTCGGTCATTTAACATAAGAGTTGTGGAATTAGTGGACTTGCGCTTGAACTGGCTAGTTGGACTCTAATAGCTACATGGTCCGGTTTTTCAAATGAATGCTTAGGTTTTCTTGCCAAGAATTTAGTAAGAATCATTAACTGCAGTTTGATTTTCTGATGTACCAAACCCCATTGTATGGTCCGGGGCCATTGGAACTTGCTCGGTCATTTAAAATAAGAGTTGTGGAATTAGTCGACTTGCGCTTGAACTAGCTAGTTGGACTCTAATAGCTACATGGTCCTGTTTTTCAAATAAATGCTTAGGTTCTCTTGCCAAGAATTTAGTAAGAATCATTGACTGCAATTCGATTTTCTGATTTAGACTCATACCAACCTCATGGTACCGAACTCAATTGTTTCTGACTTTTACTCAAATGTAGTAGGTACAAAATATATAGATAGGGTATTATGTATTATATCGGTAAGTATTTCTCTCTATACAAAGAGAATCCAGTACTTCTTGGTCGTGAATACTTGAAGTTCTCTGTTTAAGAATTCTTTTTTAAACAGTTCATATCTTCCATACATAGTGTTTTGATCTCAGATTTCACTTCTTCCATGTTTCAGCAGTAGCATATTGTTCCATGGAGGTAAAAAATGAATAGGGAAGAAAGAAGTGTTTCCATGACTCTACCACCTAGCTAGTCAATTCTATTCCACTTAATTCCTCTTTCATGGCTACACTGGCTAAGGAATGGGAAATCTTTCTCTTGTTCCATAAATACCATTTTCATTTCATCTTTCAGTTAATCCGGGAAAAACCAATATTGCATTTTGTACATATAGTTTGTTTTGGTAATTTAATTAGTAAGAATCATTGCGTTTTGTGGTTATATTTATATACGCACTAATAAAAGATAAGAAATTTGCTTTTGTTCAACCATTTCCTTTTAATTTTTTGTTATATTTCTATTATTATATTGTATGACACCCTGTCACTTCCATCAGAGAGTAAAGTAAATTGTTCAACCATTTTCAATTCTTCACCTTGGGCCTAATTCATCAGAAATTGCTTTTGCTCAATATCCATGCAGTACTGATGAAACATAAAGCTAACAGTTTACAAACATAATTTTCCACACACAAAATTCTCGGATAGAATGATATCATTTGGCATTTTGTTATGATCATTTCGTCTCAAACAAAAGACTTATGATCACTCGTACACATAATTCCAAAAATGCCACAGTCAATACGTGTCAGACATCGATATACCCTATCGAGTTCTCCTTAATAATATTTTTGCCGTTTCAAAAAAAAAAAAAAAAAGTGTCAGACATTCAAGATCATTTTTTTCCCCACAAATATTAATATGGAACATGTTCTTATGCACAATATTATTTCACCTCCCAGTCCAATGGTTTTGTGCTTATTTACTCACTTCTAAAAAGACACACTTAATAAATCCTGCACTAATTGTCCTTGAAACTATCTTCACAGTTCATTAAGGCATTGCAAATTACATGCTTAATTACACATGTATATTTATATAAGCATACATTGATAGAACTTAAAACCTATATATGCAAATCCCACTTGGTTTCAAGTAGCATATGCTTAATTAAGTACTAATTGGCTAGTACTAAATTACTGGCATGACTGAGATAGCAAAAGCCTTGCAGCATTTCCATTAATCTCTGCTGATGATCTCTTCCTCTTTCTATCTCTACCTCCTTCAACTTCCAGCCTCACCCCAAACAACTTTGGCCTCTCATCGTCGCTGTCTTCTTCTTCCTCTTCCCTCTCCGAGCTTGCTGTCGCGTACATTGCCACTAGGTCAAGAAGCTCTTTGCACTTCCTCCTCATGCTCGAGAGCTCGGTGCTCAGCACCCCATTCTCTCTCTTCAGTCGTTTGTTCTCGTCCATGAGGCTACTGTACCCCGAGGAGGATGAAGTTGATGATGGACTCTGATCCTCGTCGGATTCTTTCGGCAGAGATTGGGGTGGTGTTGCCGACTGTGGCTTGTTTGCCCATGCTTTCCTTCGACGAATTTCGCATAGTAGGTCTCTTTCGCCTTTGCGGAACATGTCGTTGCAGAACTCCCACCGGCTTGTTGCCGCCTTTCTGAACCCCTATCAATCATCAGAATCCATGCAATCCATGAAAATAGGTGAGTTGTATTTTATTAATTTTATTTATCGGCAAAGAAGATTTATATAGATAACTCGATAACGGGTACATTAAGGAGAAAAAATAGGTGATTGAGGTTGTCATGGGGCTAAACGAAAAATATTATTCACGTAGCTCTTTTACATCCATTAATCATGAAAAAAGACTACCATACATTTCCACCGTAAGATTTTTTTTTTTGTTTTTAACAACAAATTTTTTTTAATATTAATCTTTGAAGTTGATACAAAGAATCTGAATCCTCATAATTTAGTAAACAAGTGGTACTGCAATAAAATTTATGAATTTATCCAAGTAAATGGTTTTCAATCTCTTTCACAAATTAGTTTATGGTATAAGTTTCATGTATATTATTTGCATAAGAACCAACTAATTTGGTAAGGCCATGTTTTTGGTGGTAGACACAAGTGACTTTGATTGGTGGTTGTTGAATGTGTGGCAAACTCATCCTTAGCCCATTTTCCAAACAAAACCCAAGGTATGGAGCCCACCTCAAACCACATGAAACCACATGCTTAATTTACATGTTTGGATTCCACCAAATTTTGGTCAAATAAAATTAAATAAATAAGGTAAAATATACTCTAAGTGTAAGGTAGGTTTGAAATAGATTGGGCAACTTTTGATTCAAGAAAATAATTATAGTCAAGAGGAATTAAAAAAAGAAAAGGAAAAGGAAACTTTATACTGTACCTATATTGGAAACTTGCTAGCAAATGATCGAGTTGATCATCAACCATGCAAACACGAGAAAATGATCCTCACACTTCCTACTACTAATTATATATATTCACACTAGAGTACTAAAGGTGCATAGACTTTTTGTTGCCCATTATCAAATGATGAAATATGCAAATTTAGCCAATTGTTTCATCGGGCCGGTATAATATGTTCGGTTTTGCTAACCTTCTCCTACTGAGCGAAGGATAATATGCACATAATTTTAAACAAGTTTGGATATTAATGCATATCTCACGGATATTAATACACTTTCACAAATATCATTACACATTTTTTTCAGATATCAATGCATTTTTTATCTATTATCCTATACCCTTTCGGCGGAGGTTAAAATAATCCTAATATGTTTGAGATTTTGGACCTACAATATTGATATTTATCAATATAGTACTGTTTTATATTGGATATCTAATATCCACATGGACCACATATACATGACCTTGTAACTTAACTAAGGGCTCGTTTGTTTGATCGATCAGATGCGAATATCAGATTGGATTGTATATATGCAAATATATGATTGGACTGTATATCTGTTATGATCACATATCTTATACTTGGGAATGACTTCGGTGTCCCCGGTCATTTTGGAGACACCGTAACTTTTGGCATAACAAAACCATTATAAGCATAACCAAATTCATTACAAGCATAACCAAAACCATTATAAGCATAATCAAAACCATAACAAGGCATAACTTGGTTGGTTATGCCTTAGTTGATTTTTGGTTATGCCTTGATTGGTTTTTGGTTATGCCTTGGTTATGCCATGTTATGGTTCTATTATACTTGTAATGATTTTTGTTATGCTTGTAAGGGTTCTATTATACCAAAAATTACGGTGTCCCTAAAATGACCGGGGACACCATAGCATCATCCTACCAAAAATATCATCATATATCCTTCACAACTGTATTGTTGTTGTTAAACAAGCTGACCTCCCCTATTTAAAACGAGAAATGCTACGTGCAAAGAAAATAGGCAAAGAAACGACCCTTAAAGTGTACATGAACGGCTCAGATGCACTGCACAGTGAATCTGGACCGTTCATGTATACTTTAAGGGTCTTTTCTTTATCAATTTTCTTTGTCCTTAGCACTTCTCATTTAAAACACACTTATTTAAAACACACTGGATTCTGGATAATTTTCAATACTTTGGGAGTATACTCTCTTCCCTGAATAATATGTCGGGCCCACATGGGCCCGTATACGTACATAAGTGTTGAGTTGCACTAGTAATAGTTTGTGTATACGTACATAAGTGTTGAGTTGGCGAACAAAGCTGGAGAAGTTGCTGTGCTTGAAGAGCGTAGGGAGGAGATCTCTAGCGAACTCCGCCGGCTGCCAAACCACGAACCCCGTCCCCTCCGAGTTCCACGATATCACCCCATCCGTCGCCGGATCCTCCACCAACATATACGTCTTCATCAAGAACGGCGGCGGCGACGACTTCCTCATCATCACATACTCCATCAAACTACCAACACCACCACCACTACCCTTATTATCATCACTAGTATTTTCACCAGAATCCATCATCATGAAAAAAAATCTTGAGAGAGAGAGAGAGGAGAGAGAGAAATATATAGGTGAGAGAGAGAGAGAGAGAGAGAGAGAGAGAGAGAGAGAGAGAGAGATGATTAAGAGGAGAAGAGAAGAAGGGCGGTTAAGAACTCCCAACCCCAACAATAGAAACCCAACACGACTCCGCAGTTCATGAGATTTGCAAGAGCTTTGCTTTGCCTGATCGTTTCTCTCTCTGTCTCTCTCTCGCTCTCCAGAAAGGTTGAAACGTATGCTGTATGTTTTTGGCCCCCCTTTCTTATATATATATATATATATATATACACTACTACTACTTTTTTGGTTTTTTATAATCGGGTCTCAAGTTGCTCACATCTCGACTAATCTGATTTTATGTGACTCCAGAGCTCGAATTATTTCTCCTTCGGAATTCGACCTTACTATCCCTTAAGGACATGCTCTTTAATTTACACGTCCCTGCGACACTACGTGACAGTGCCCAAACTCTGTTCCGTTGCACCACTATTGCGGTGGAAACCACATAAATATATGTTGGAAAAATAATTTGCAGTACCACGTGACGGTGCCCGAATAATTTTCCCTCGATCCCATACTACTAGTATTGGTCAGAAATACTGGTCCCTTTTGCACCAATAGTGTTCCTTAATTGGTGTGTCGGACTATTATAGTTTGAATCATACGAGTTTTTATTAATAGGTGTAGGGTTATTATCATATACTCCTAACCAAAAACATGCGTGTAGGAATTTGCTTCTTAAGCTCACCCTCAATAATTTATGCCATTAATAAATAATAGTCAACTGTAAATAGTAATTTCTTTAGCTCTGAAAATAAGTACAAAACTGATGTATTCATTGGGAAGCTTCGAAGGTATGCGATATTCTTTTTATAACTCCGATATCCAAATCAACTTACGTGCACCTCAACTTGTTCTGGAGGACAAATCTCACCATCCACTTGTGGATATACAATATAGTTTCATGATAGGATTACCAGGTTTTAGCGTGTCAGAGATGATATGTGCAAGTTAAAAAGACCACTAAATAAAACAAAAATCGCAACTAAAGTCAGCAACTTATTAATATTTCTTTTGAAATTCAACATAGAATTTAGGGGATAATAGGAGCGTTATGTTCTATTTTAAAAATAGAGAGAAAAGTAAATTTCAAACTTGTAGGTCAAAGTGGAGTTAATTAATTTATAAAATTTCCGCGGAAACGGGGTCGGCCGCCTCCGTTGGCGTTGGGTACGTGGCTCCGCCACTGGAATTGAAGTAATCCACAGACGTGATTGGCCGGGGTACATATGAAATTTGTCAAATTTGTAGCATTATTTTTTAATTCTCATTTTGCGAATCAGACATTTATTTTAGAGTTGCATATATTTTACTGGTGGTGGTGGAATTGGAAATACAGGGAGCTACAGATCAGGTATTAGTAGGGAAAACAGTCAAACACTGTGGATGACTATTTCAGTGCTTTTGATCAAAGAAGGTAGTGAGCAATTATTAATGCAATGCCTGAGAAGCTTCCTGAATTGACCAGTGCTTTCTCTTACAAAAAATAAATAAAGAGAAAATAAAATTCTTCTAGCTTAGTGTATATTACAAGCAATCAATGACATAAGAGAAACATCTCCATTACGCATGCATATGGAATGGAAATAATTTTTATAACAGTAATACTTTAATGCCATGTTCTTTTTGAGACTCTAGACTCAAACTTTTTTTTTTGCACACGGACCTTAATAAATTTTTACCCTCATTTCTCTCTCTCTCTCTCAACTCATTACCCTAAAAAATTATCTTAAAACCCAAAATAAACATGGTTTTAGTGACCCTGTTAGAGTACCATGCACATTATATATGGGTACCATGTGATAATTTGTCACCACTGTATTGGTAGAATGTGCTCATTTTTTTATGGAGCGAAGCACATTCTACCAATGCAACAGTGACATCTCACATAATACCCAATTGTGGTATTCAACCATAGTATTGCTCATTTCGCAAACGTTACATTCAAAATGTTTAATCTAGTGGCTCCAATTAAATTACTTAAGCACAAAATTTGTTGAAACTAGTGGCCAAGATGGGATATTAAAAAAAGGAAAGAAAGATAGGAGATTAACTAACCCCAAAGGCCAAAGAGGTTGGCGTGGTCAACATGGAACTTAAGGTTTTGCTCCTTCTAACAAGTTTAAGTACAAAAAATCTCGTATGTGCTAGCTATCAAGTGAGAAATTTTTCAATGACGGGTGGGTATCATATGATGCTCACTCAGCACACACCCAGGCCATCCATTTCAATTTTGGACGGTTCGGATTTGGAGAGAGTAAAAGGAGAAAGAAAGATGAGATATTATGGTGAGGTGAGAGGAGAGAGATGGTTTCAATCAGGACCATTCTATACACTTTTAGATGGTCCAGATGCGTCGAGCGGGCACCACGTGGGTATGGCCATGTGGTACCCATGCACCCGGTACCGGAAAATTTCTCCAATTCTTGACCCCACCTTAATTGGCCATTATGTAAAATTGGTCCTGAGTTGTGAGTAAGTTAGGGAAAAAGATTGAAGTTTATTTATTTTTTGATCCGCAGACAAAAGGTGGAAAAGATTGATGGATGAAGATGTGAACAAGAGAACAATGTCGACTGAAGAATAATCAAGAAATTCATGTGATCTGGTTGGACAAACACTTTGAAAAATTACCCCATTAAGGATTGAGATTGATGGGTACATGGGACATGGTTTCGTGGGAATTGTATCACTCTCACTTGGGAATTTTTCAGTCTAAAGGATAATGATAGGCCAATTTTATTCAAGTAGGTAAGGTGATGCTTTCCTCTTTCTTCTAAATTCTAACGTGCAAATCCCTCCATCCAAAGTTTTCTTGGTCCGGGCCAGACTCGGGATTTGTTTCCTCCAAAGGTCTTTGTTTCGATTCTCTTTACCGGCAACTCGTTCTTGAGGCCACCTCGTCCTTATGCGTAAACGTGTGAAACCCACCTCGTCCTTATGCGTAAACGTGTGAAACGACTGTAGGAATTAGCCAGAGGTGCTAGCAAGCTGGCCCGAAACACCGTACATTCCAAAAAAAAAAAAAAGGAAGAAGTTTTCTTACTCGCTTACTATTCATATTTCGTTTTCTTCCACCCATCATTATCCAATGCGGCTTTGGAGGAAGTGTCTTTTTGACTTTATTGTGGTTTTCCTTTTTTGAGAATTGGAAGAAGCAGAAAATGTGCAACATAATTAACCATCAATCCAGCGCGTGCTTGCAATCTCCACCCCAATTTTTGTATACCCCTTGCAATGAAATTGGAAGAAAAAGCATTTTTACATATAAATCCGTATTAATTACTACTCTAATCTCAAGGTAAAAATGCAAGAAGATGCATTAGCTTGACCCTGTAGTACTACTCCCTCCCCGTCCCAAAACAAGAACTTAAAATAATACAAAATTTGCCCAAAAAAAATTCAGAATTTTTCAACAACTTATTTGATATCTCTGAGTTCTTTTAATTTATGAAAAAAAGTTGAAAATTTTCCTCGTAGAGAACGTATTATTTTGAAGTCCTCGTTTTGCGGACCGGACTTTTATTTTGTGATGGAGGGAGTATTTTTTAAGTGCTGAACAATTTTAAACTATAGCCTAGAGATATCAATCTAATCCGAACGGATGGATACCCAAATCAATTCGTAACATCGATCTGGGAAGTTTTTACACGATTTCTTACCCACAGGCCACGGCTCTAGTTTTGATTTAAATTTTAAAAAAAATTGAAAAATTTCGATTTGGAGTTCGAGTTTATACAATATCTGCACCGAAAACGATGCCATTACACAATGTAATAACATAAATGACCTCATAAATATGTATAAAAATATGCCCGCACTTGGTTTGGAAAATTGGAAGGTTCTGATTTAGTTGGGCAGCTGAGCTTTCTTGACTTAGAATTTAATACCCCTGGCCTCCATTAGTATTTCTATACCGTAAAATAAAATAAAATATCCTAAAAATGTCAATACGTAGTTCTTTTGAGGAAAAGCAGAAACAACAAAAGTCATACGTAGTTATGTACGTTGGTCTGTTTTGACATCTGTGCTTCCTCCGCCAACCTCGTTAATTTCTGCTTTCCCATTTGGGGTAGCGGCAAAGGGTACTGCTGGGGTGTGACAAAAGTGTCCCGAAGGTATTGGGCCCATAGACACGTAACACACGTTGCATTAGCGTGATCGACATTGCAAACGTGAAAAGCGTTCTTATGATGGCATCCCGAATTACTTAAACTTTGCGGAAGCGAAAATTGAGAACATGATTGTTGAGAGAAGATTGAGAGCGAGATTGTAGGGCGCCGAAGGGGAGGGTTCTTTTTTGTGACGTAATAAAGTTTGCCAACAGTATGAAAATTATTATGCAGAAATTGATTCTCTGTTTGGATGAGTTTTTGAGAAATATTTTGAGAGTATAAGTGGAGAGAGAAATATAGCAATGATTGAAAGTTTGAGTAATGAGTGGAGAGAAAAATAAAAATAATGATTGAAGATAGAAGTAATAAATATTTTTTGAGGGGAAATAATTTTGCCACTCTTTTTTTTTAATGGCATTCTCAAAAATACACTTGTATAGAAGTGACATTAACAAAAAGAGAGTGACAAAATCAGCAGCCTTTTTGAGTTTGAATTTTTTTTCCGAAAACCAAACCAAACAAGACATGAGTGTTTTCAATTTCCAGAGCGAAAACTGAAATGGTCAAACAACAAGATTTCTTAATTGGATGCACGCTTGGATTTGCGGGAACCGTATCCTTTGTTGCGATCCTTTCCCACTTGGGTGTCCAAAATGGGTACTATCAAGTATTCCACTTGGAATTTTTGGATAGGAATGTAAAACAAAAGGTATAAAGAAGGAAAATTTTCATGTTATGAACAATCGCTTTTTACATAACATAAAAGTGAGATTTCATCATCGATAACATCACAACGACAGTTCAGATTTCATCATCGTTAACATTACAATGACAGTCGAAGTGAGTTATTATTGGTAAGGGTTACAAGAACAATTGCTTTTTACATAACATGAAGTAAGTTACATTCATCGATAAATGACAACAGTTCATATTGCGGAAACTAACGATCGAACCAGAACACAAACAGAAAGACAAAGATTTATGTGGTTCCCTATGAATTAGGTACGTCCACGGGGGGCAGCTGGATTATATTTAGGAGGAGGAGGAGGATTACAAATCACTCTACTCACACTCTCACAGACTTGTACCAACAGAATACAGAATTCTTGCTTTTAGATTCCTCTCTGATTTTCCCACACCAAATATAAGTGCAAAAGGGCTCAATTTATATAGGCAAAGGTGAGAGGCCCCGTTCATGAGCAATGCAAGGCTCATTTATTGCATATCCACGCCTAGGATTTTTCCAGATTCGAGTGTGGCTTGAGAAATCTTCACAGGCTGCCAATATTTGACTTCAATCACCCACATGGGTGAAAACAGGAGAATAGAGCCAAAACATATCTCACCTTCTAGTCAACAGTTCAGATTTCATTATCGTAACAAAAAAAAAAAAAATTAACAATCAAAGTGAGTTCTTCTCGATAAGAGTCAAAATTGAGATTACAAATTTACAAGAACAATCTCTTTTAATTTCAATAACATTACACTTGCACATTACCTCATCGCGAGCTCAGGCGATCGACGATCGACAATGTAACACTTGGTTTCACTATTGCAGGTTTGTGTAGTCGTTGACAATTGGTTCGTGCTCTCACAGGTTTGTTTAGTCGTTGTAGTGTTTGTGTTCCTCAATAGCGACATTATATAGTAGGGCAACAATTAAAGACCATAATACCCTAACTTTATTACATACAAGTATTTTATAACTTGTCAAAATCGTATTTGTGTATTTAGTCGGGAGTTTAGACGAATATATGCTAAGAGGCTTTTTTTTTAAACGGCAAAAAAGAAAGTTTTATTAACTCATAACATAAAGTACAAAGCTAAAAGGTTCATGAATACACCGGTCTGACTACCATGACCCTCTTCTCCTAACAACTTGGAGGAAACTGATTTTGGCCCAACAGGCTAAGCCCAAAACAAGGGAAAAACACCTAAAACAGCCTAGGTTGGAAAGGAACCAACCCAAACCAAAACAACACAAGCAGGGCAAAGCCCAAACACCTAATACAACCCAAACCAAAACAAACCCTAACCCTAGCTAACTGCCCCACCATCTGCTGCCATCAATGCCACCACCACTGCCGCCACCGTACCTGCAAAAAACAGCACCACAGCCATAACACAACACTCCTCAGATGAACTTAGGCTCCGTTCCGGAAACCTTCTTAAAAAATAAGTACTTATTTTGCCACTATTTATTCAAAAATAAGAAGTGTCATTCCACAAATCCAAATAAAAAGTTTCTTTCACATTTTCAAACTCAAAAATAATGTAAATGAAATTTTTTTTTTTTGCACCGTATTAAAGATCGCAATGAGATCTATCAAACAAAATCTATCAAATAAGACTGTTGCTATGATAATGGGCGCCGGCGGAGGGAAATCGTACCGGCGGCCGTGCCGGGCCGTCTCCGGCCACCGGACGGCAGATCCGAGCCGTCCAAAAATTCTAAAAAAAAAACCGAGGGGGCCAACCCGGGAATCAACGGCATCCGAGGTGTGTGGGGTGCTTGATTCGAGCACCCCTTTTCCGTGTATATATGAATCAATTTTTTTTTTCGAATTTTTGGATGGCTCGGATCGGCCGTCCGGTGGCCGGAGACGGCCCGGCGCGGCCGCCGGTATGATTTCCCTCTCCGGCACCCATTGGTACCTATATAAATTCTGAAAAATAAGCACCTCCTCCTTATTTTTTGGGAAACAAGCCTTCTTATTCAACAACAAATAAGTTTTTATTTGGTTTCTAGAACGGGGCCTAATATACAGGCTTATTGTCAATAGGTTTTGGGTTGTAACCCATCAAAAAATTTAACAATGCTAATTGTCATAAACGAGTCAGTATGAACTTAATATAGTTTCACTATTTTCATTGTTTTTATAGGATTCTCCTGATCGAGCTGGAGCAATTTCTGCACGTAAGGGACATTTTCTCGATGTAACTTAAATTTTAGTACATTATTTTTTAAGTTAAAAAATTGCACGTAATTTTGTAAGGGACCAATTTTATGGGACGAAGGGAGTATCTTTTGGTTGGGCTCACTGTAACTCTTTCGCTCAGTGCTGAATAGGCCTGTTGTTAGTGGGTCATTTCCATCTATGAAGGCCCAAATTATTATTTGCCCAATTTGACGGATATTAATTATCAAAATATGTCTTTGGCCGTCATTTTCCCATTTTATTTTCATTTGGGCTTTGGGCCTCATTTAGAGCCTGGTCGCCTGGTACTAACAACCAATTTGGCTTCGACCTTCGTTTTCCAACAAATGGGCTTCTTCCGGGCCCATTTGTATGTAGTTTGACATTGCCATTGCCATTGCCATTCTTATTTCTCTACCTCTTTCCCAATCAAAATATGACAAGTTTGCCATAAATTTTGTCATACATGGCAAAGGACCGCCAAATTTGAGAAAATTATGGCGATGTGAGTGTGACAACTTATTTGCCGTTTCTTTCGTCATTTTTGAGAAATGACAAATAATTTTACCGAATATAACAGCCGATATGATTATCAAATAATTGTCTAGTATCTTGACTCTTCTTTTACGGATTACGAGCACCGAATTGACTATATATACGCCGTTATCAAATATTTAAAGTATCATGTTAAATTATTTGCATCTTGCCTCGAACATATAATTTCACAAAATGAAAAATAATTCATATGTTATGTTACTTTTATTTCCATTAAAATGCAAGAACAGTTTGTTAACCAAAATATCAGTTATGAATTTGGAAAGAGACGGAAAAAAAAGAAAAGAAAAGAAAAGGTAGGCTGTTTGATTAGGCCAACCAATGTAATTTTTCTGTATCGAACGGTTACAACGCTAGTACATACTCTATGCAAATGTGTTTGTGCCTTGCAATACGCCAAAACTAACGATAACACACAACCAACTTTTTACTCCCCGTCGTATCTGGCAGAGCAGGGCATGGCAAAGCGGCAAACCGGACACATGCGGATAAGATCCAGCCAGGAATCAGTGCATTCCCGATGAAATACATGAGAGCACGGCATACGAGCAAGCTTCCCTTCCGCAAGGCTCTTCGAGCACCGCCGACATTCCGCGACCGACCACCTGCTGTCGAAAGCCACTTCCTTCAATGCTTCAATGGATGCTGTAGTGGCCGGCACGAGGTCCCAAACATTCATTTCCTCGATAGCCCTGGCAATAATCCCCTCATCTTCGCTCTCACCGGGTAACTGCAACATGCTGATCCCGACATCCACAAGAAACAGCGGTAGCCCCTCCGAGCTCAAGTCCATCCAACGCCCAAACCTGTGCGCCTCTTCCACTATCGTCTCCTTGACACTGTCGTCTCGTACATATGCCTATGGTAGACTCTCATAAATGAGGTCCCTGAGTTTCTCTCCTGCTAGAAATTCACTGCGGTCACGGTAAATGCGCAACGCACCGTGCCCAGCTTTACTTTGTTGATGCCGTCCGATTCGCTGCCCCCGTGATCAGCAAGCTTCCTCAGTTTATGACACATCCGCAGAACAACCAAGAAGCCATCATACTGCCCTGTGATAACCCTGCCATATGATCGGCAACAATAGGAATACCTAACATCCATGTCGTGTCTTACCCAAAAAAAAAACATCCATGTCGTGTGATCTTTACTGTTGTATTTAGGCTTTTAGGCCCCAGGTGATATGGGCTTTGCCTGTTAGGCAGTGGCGGCTCTAGAATTTTTTCCAAGGGTGTTCAAAAATTACACTATACCATATCGAGAAACCACAACTATATATATAAACAAAAAGTCATACATAATATCTAAAATGCGACTCAAAAATAGCAAAGTATATAAGCTATTACAATTGTCCTGACGAGTTTTCATATTTTCTCTATTTTTGTTATTGCTAAAATTGGGTTAGTGGGCTGAAATTTGGGCTTTCAATTTCAAGTGGATTAATTTGTGGGCTATATTTGGGGTGGATGTTCAATAATATTTGGATTGGGTGTTCAAAATTAGGCTAGTCCAAAATTTTTATATGTATCCTAAGCTAAAAAAAAAAAATTTTGGGTGGTTAGTTGACCATGGTTTCATGTGAGTGGAGCCACCTCTGCTGTTAGGTGTATTTCCAACTTTTGGTTAAATCCCTCCTTCCCTTTCCCCCTTAATAAAATTTAGGTGAAATTACACGGAGACCCCCTCATCTATATGTGTTGGACACAAACACCCCATAACCTTTAAAAACGCCCAAACGCACCCCCTCATGTATTACCGTTACCCAAGTGATACCCTTCCGTTTCAGAACCGTTTGTTACAAAGGCACATGTCACTAGTTTTGATATTTTTTAGACAAAAATGCCCTTAACACCAATACATACATCTTTCTTCCCTTTCAAACCTCATTCTTGATTCTCTCTCCTTATCACAGTCATGATTCTCTGTCTCTCTCTCTCTCTCTCTCTCTCTCTCATGGAAGCAACAGCCATGGAAGGGGGTACAGACAGCAGGTTGCATTACCATCTGTAAAAGAGCGAAAGCTTGCAGAGCGGCAGCCACCACCGCCATGGTCGATCGCCGGCGGATTCGATTCATTCCGTTTCATCATAGAGATAGAAATAGGAATCGAAGATCTCCAAAACTGACACTCGCCTAATTCTCTCTCTCTCTCTCTCTCTCTCGATTAGTGAGAGAATGGTTGAGAGTTGTGTGCGAGATCAGATCTCGGAGCTGATGGATGAAACTGTTAATTTTCAAGAAAAAGCAGTGCAAGTCGAAGCTCCGAACCGATTACCCGTTTCGAACCTGATCCAAAATGAAGTTGTACAGATTGGTGACTGGAATTATGAGAGTGATGAGATCGAGCGCCGTCTCAGGCGACAGTCGAGGAGGAAGTGGTGGTAATGGTGGCAGTGATTTTGGGAGGCAATTAAGGGGAAATGAATGACGTCGTTAGGATTTTGGCTCAGTTTTAATGGTAGAAATTCTTTCTAGCGGTGGGTCTTGGTCAGATTTAATGGTGGATCTTGGTCGGTTGAATTTAATGGTGGGTCTTGGTTGGTTGTTGGTGCTGCTTGTGGTTGCTCTTGATCGGTTTTAATGGTGAGTTTTCGTCACTAGCCATCGACAATGGCAACGGTTGGGAGGAAGATGAAATGGGGGAGATGAGTTTTGCTCCGTGTAATATAAGAAGGGTATATTTGTCATTTCATTCATTACGTTAATGGCGTTGACGATTTTTTCATTTTCAGTAGATGAGGGGGTGCGTTTGGGCGTTTTTAAAGGTTAGGGGGTGTTTGTGTCCAACACATATAGATGAGGGGGTCTCCGTGTAATTTCACCTAAAATTTATTTTGCCGATCAAAAAAACATCCATGTCGTGTGATTTGATACCAAAATGTGCATCGAACGGGTACAACGCTAGTGACGGTGATACCAAAATGTAAAACCAAAATGAATGTGCAAGACAAACTAACATGAAGACAACTAGACGAGCAGTGGAATTTGATAAACCAAGTTTAAAAAAAACAGAAGCAACAAGCATACTATTTTGCAAAACGCGAACAAAGATCGATCAATGCCACCGAACATACGATTTCTAACATTAGCCTTTCCCATCTTATGCTAATTCATCTATTATGTGAAGTAAACTTAAAGAACAAAGGGGCACAGCATCCCAAAGAAATGGTTCTTTGGGCCTTCGAAAATTAAGGTCCTGGTTCATCTCCCATGAGAGTACTACTTTTTATAGCTTCTCCAATTTCAGATTGATCTACCTTGGGCCGCGTTTGTAAAGAATCCTTTCAATTGCCGGTAACATAAACAGAGGCCATTGAAGGGATGATTCATATAGTTTGTAGATATGAGTGTCCACCATCCCAACTCCCTCCTTCGACAAACGGATTCGCAAAAAATAGTAAGCCCGTGTAAAATCTCTGCAGACAGGATACGAGAATGCGTCAAAACAAAGACGAATTACTATAAAGAATGGCCGAGGTAGGATAAAATTTCCAAGGTCGCATAACTCGGGGCAAACAATAACAAATTGCAATCGATCTCATTTACCAAACAAAGTATGACGATGATGAATCCAAGATAGCTCAAAATTAAATAAGTAGCCAAGTAGGAATTAAGCAAAAAAATAAAAATTAAATTAAGAAACATGTCCTTACTCAAAGTCGGCTCTTGATGCATAAATTACCAAGAAAAAACATAATAACTTCTTACATAAATTTTGAGTTTGTAAAGAAAGTCATTCTAGTTCTTTTCTCATCAATCTATCCATATTGTTTGGAGTCACGGTTTTCGAAATGGGCCACAAGTTGCCTAATGATATGGGATGTCACCGGGTATTTACCCCCTAAAGTAGGTGCCTGGCTGAGGGGACTAATCCCTACTCGGTGGGCATTACTCGCCGACTAACGCCGAGTACTCGCTCCAAGGTGCCTGGCCGAGCGACTACCGAGTAGCAAGTTTTAGAATACTGCGATATCTATCGTCTGATTGGGGTTATATTTCCATATTCCACCCCCAAACCCCAAGTGTATTTATTTTGAACCTATAATTAGGCCATGGAAAAGGGTCCGCTCAATACTCACAAGAAGCGCTAGCTCTTTTTAATGGCTTCACAAATTTCAGGTCGACCTTGGGTCACAAGTGCAAAGAGAGAGAGAGAGAGAGAGAGAGAGAGAGAGAGAGAGAGAGAGAGAGAGAGGACACTTCAGAACAGGCCCTGACTTTTCCGTCTTTTCCGTGCTTAAAGCGAAAATTAAAAATAGGATCTCTTTTGTTGAACTATATTAGGGGACAAAAAAGTAGGAGATGCCCTTACAATTCAGAATTTTTTTGAAGCCTAAAGCGATCGCACTTGGTTTAGCTTAGGACCTATTCTCTCAGATATCAAACCATGAAGCCATACGGACGGAAATTCAGTATTATTACATTTTGCTCAAGAAAATCACCTTCTGCGCAAAATAAAAATCCATACAAAGAGAGAAAACCCATTCGAGCAAGTCAAAAGGTCTAAATCAACTTCAACTTTCCCAAACGGATTGAGACCAATGCCATACAATTCGAGACTAACCAAAAGACATGAATATGCACGGATATATAGAAGTCCCATAAATGAATTATGGGAAAAGTGTTGGGATAAATGCGTTTCATTTTGCGTTACATCATTCAATGATCACAGTTGTCAAATCGTGAATCCATTCGGTAATCAAAATGGTCTCTCTTTTTTTCTAAATCGTGAAGTGCTCCAATTAGGTCATGATTGGGAAAATATACAATATTGAATACTGTGCCAAAATTCAAGCGGTACACGTAGTTCAATGAATACGATAAGAAATCAAATTAGAAGAACCAAAAAATTAGCAGACACATACACATACACATACAAAAGATCGATCGGAGCAGAAACAGTTGAAGCAATTAAATAAATTCATATGCATATATGGAGAGAGAGAGAGAGAGAGAGAGAGAGAGAGAGAGAGAGATCAGCGACAGGTTACGCAGAGAGGATTGGAGGGAGCGAGAAAATGAGGACCCAAATGCCAAAACCCTAATATGAAGGCAAGGCTAGTAATTGCATGGTTATGGGACTCAGTTCCCACTTCTCCCTGTCCTATACACGAGAAATTTTTCAGTGCTGAGTGCGTACCACATGGTGCTTGCTCGGTGCATTCAAGCCGTCCATTTCAGTTTTGTACGGCTCGGATTTGAAGAGAGAAAAATGAGAGAAAGAGGAGAGAGAGTGTTTTAATCTAAGCCGTTCAACACACTTTTGGACAGCTTAGATGTGGGTGCTCGGCACACCCACCCGGCACCCAAAAATTTCTCTACACATGACACATTACCACTTTCTCCAATAGTATCCACAATGGTATAATAATAAAAAAAATGGATAACCAAAAGTTGCCACATCAGCTTTTGATTATCCATTCAAGAGATGGTTAAGATTAACAATGCAGAGGTTCACAATGACATAATCAAAATTAAATAACTAAAAGTTGCCACATCACCTTTTCAAATTACAAAAAAAACTAAAAACTGTGAACATAAATCGTTTTTCCTAAAACAATTTTGAGACTAATAAAAACTATTTAAAATAGAAAATAATTTTTGAACTCTTTTCAAAACTTAACAAAAAACAGTTTAAAGAAAAACAGCTTTTGTGTAACTCCGGTTTTTGAAAAAATAGTTTTTATATAAGAAAAGATTTTGAAAAAAAATATTTTCTTGTACAAAACAATTTTTTGAAAGAAGAACAAAATTTTTTTTTTTTTTTTGGGGGGGGGGGGGGGGGGGGGGGGTGGGGGGTAAAGAGAGAGAACTTTTTTTTTTTTGGTAATGATGTGTGTGTTTCATGGAGAATGTGATATTTATTAAATTTGGTTATTGGCAAAAGGTTGTTAGTTTTGATTATTCAAAGTCTAAAATTTGATTATTTCTAAGGAGGTTGTTAAGTTTAATTATAGCATTGTGAGCCATATTTTGCACAAATATTGTTAACTTTAAAAACCTATCACTTTTGGTTATGCCATTATGGATACTCTAACTATGTTACTTAATCAGTTAAACCCCAAGGCCCCAATTCTATTTTATTTTTTATGATTTTTTGGGGCCCATTCTAAGTAAAAAAAGATGATGCAAATTTCAAGTTATTCTTAAAAATATTTTTTAGGGGTTTTTGAAAAAAAATGAGCTCAATTTGATATTCGTAAAGACTTTTTCAGCATTGGTAGGGGCCTTACGAATTTAGAAATACCCTATGAATTTTGAAACGGCCCTTATCGGGTAAAAATTAGTCTAAACACAAAATAACGAAGTCCCAAATTAGACCATAATCATACCCTACGAATTCTGAAACGGCCCTAATCAAACCATACATAATCATTAGCATTCCAGAGTCCAAAGTCGGATAAAAATCAGTCTAAACACAACATAACGAAATAAACACATTTGTGTTTGGATAGGTGATGATATGGTGATTAGGAGAAGGTGGATCCTTGATTGATCCATTTATCTTTTAAATTGTATTCTTTAAATTTTTTGTTAATTTCCGTTCCTATTTCGATACTTTTTTTTAAATTTCTCTCATTGATATAAAAAATTACTTCTAAATGCTTTTAAAAAAATAAGAAGCTAAAACCAAGTTCATTAAACACAAAAAACACCCACTGGCACAATCCTTGAATGAATTATAAGGCCCAAAACCATAAATTATGATCGTTTTGTTCCTTTTTAAGTGTTTTCTACGAAAATACGTGACGACGTGCAGTTTTCAGGGTCAAGAACTCTAAAACAACATTTGGAAGACAATCCCTTATTCATAACCAATTACGTGTCATATTCTTATTCAGTTTCAAAAATAGCCAACCCTATCCTAGTAGCACTCTTTGTACGAATTACGAAACACTTGCACACTCAAATAATTTTTCAAGGCAAAGAACTGGAGTCAAGAGTTGTGAACTCGGTAACACGAACTCGGTAACCGGGTGCTCCGCAATAGCACTGGTAGCAAACATTAGTTTGCGTGTGCAAGTGTTCGTGTCAGAACTTTTTCAACCTTAATCTGATCCTTTTATCTTTCCATGTTAGTGTCATATTCGTATTCCGTTCCAAAAAAAGCCAACCCTATCCTGCTAACTTCTTGTCCGGTTATTGTCGTGTTATCATGTTCCTTCATAAAATCCCATCCCGCATTGTGTCGTGTTCGTGTCAAAATTTACTCAGCCCTTACCCGACCTATTTAACTTTTGGTATTATTGTGTCGTGTCATAACCTGCTAACTTCATATCTGTTTGTATTGTGTTCTCGTGTCGTAAATTCTCATGCCGACTCCCATACGAGTGAGTTTGGAAAGTGGACAAAACATAATTCTTGGGGGAACCAATCAGAGGACGGGGCGGGGAGTTGCGGGGTTAGTTGGTTGATGATGAGAGCCTGCTGCTGTGGATATATTGTATGGTCCGAAACAAATGGCTACAACCAACGCCAATATATACACCGGAATCGGAAACGGCAGCGTTTCTAGGCGAACGGCCATGGCCACCGCCACTACTCCTTCCACTCTCCCTCTTCCCACTCCCTTCAGTGGTCTTATCTTGCTCCGAGCCTCCGCCAGGTCGATTCGCCGCCGCTCCGCCGTCTCGGCCGCTCGAACTCACCCCGCCTTGACTCGCTCTTCCCTCCCAATTCGAGTCAGGGCCGCCGCTTCCTCGGATGACCTCCCTAGCTCTTCAGGTCTCTCTTACTCTCTCAATTCTTGGGTGCGTTTGTTGTTCGTACTGCATTCGGAATTTATGCCTTTTTCCTCGCTCCTACCTACTTTTCTTCGGGGGTTTTTAGTTTAGGTTTATGTGGAATTCTGACAATTACTGTTCGAATTTTGTTGCGTCTTACATTTAAGTGTTGGTTACTTAGATTGCCCGGCACTTGTAGAACTTGAAAGAATAGAGTTCAGTGGGATTCGAGGAGCTGGATTGGTTCCTGAATTCTGCCATGCTAGAAGAATTAGATTCTTGGATGTGCTTGGCCCTAAGAGAAATAACCAATTAATTCGCGTAGTGCTTGATGTGGTTAATCTGGAGAGGAGGAATTGGAGATATATTGACGGGGAAGATAGGCCTTTTTCAAAATTAAGAGTCTTTTTCTTTCTACTTTGTTTAGTTGGGAGTCAAGGGAGTGCAACCAATAAATTCTTTGATGTGTCAGATATTTTTGGAGTTTAGAGTGGTGTATAGGTCCTTATACTGGTTGGCCTTTTCTTGATGTTCCTCGCTTTCTTTGGTACATGGGCAAAGAAAAGAAAAAGAAGCACTTAACTAGATGAACATTAATGGTCAGGTTGTTGTGATAGTAGTTGGAGTCAAGAGTTGTGAAGGTCCAGACGCTACAGGTTTTGATATGTGATCAAGATCAAGAGCAATCCTTTTTATTGCTTATGAAACTCTCTGTCTTTTTTTCCATTGATAAGGCAATTTAGAATTGGGGCCACAATGTTGGGTATTTAAAAAATAGAGTGTTAGTAGGGAATGCCAAGTTCGAACTGTGTGAGAACATTCATGGTCTAAAATCTTTTGAGGTAAACATTCCCGGTATTTCCAGGCTAAATATTTGTCAGGTAGGTCTAATGAGAATACATGTGGGAAATTTGTTCAAAACCTGGTCTAGATGTGCCCGAAATTTGTTCAAAACCTGGTCAAGACGTGCCCAAAACGTTTATGGTCACCACAAGAATAAAAAATAAACAATACTCCAACATGTCGCAAACCGTCAATGAAAGAACTTTACCTTCAGAAAATCTCATTTGTTCTTTTTGCACTATGAAGGTACGGTAATCTGTTCTGTTGATTTAATCAATGACACTTGGCCAAAAACATGATTTATTTTGGAAGTGTTCATGCATTGACTAATGCATAATGCATAATGAGTACTTTTTCCTTTTCACACATACATTTGTTACATATTCATTGTCCTCAACAAGTGTCTTCTTATCTAGCATATGCTGGAAGGTGCATTCACTTTGAAGGAGACTGTTATGATCATTGCCGTTAGAATCGTGCGGTTCACGAGTTGATTGTGTGCTTCGATTCGAATGTCAACCAATATGATTTGACTCTCGCTATTGACACGAAGTTAAGGGAGTCATACAATTCAATTTCTGATTCATTGTGATTCCCTACGATTCATGCGATTTAGTGCAATTCACTCCAATCTGGTTTTGTTTGTATATTTGTTTACATTATGCAGAAAATGATGTCTTTTGCATGTCTGTCCAGTGAAAACAAGAAATCGACTCGTTGGATAGATATATATTGTACTATTTTCATCTTTTGCACTTCTGTCAAGTAAAAACAAGAAATCGATTAGTTGGATAGATATATATTGTACTATTTTCTTAGGCAAGTATACAATGGTTATGATACCATTGATGTACTTAGTTTGTGATGGCTTTCTAGTTTCTAGTCCTGCTTCATGCAGAAACAATACATAGCAGTAACCAGTAATCTTCTTTATTGCTATTAGTTTTTTTGGCTTTTGAATATTATGGAAAAAAGTTATGGTGTTTATTTCATAATTGTTATGTTCCTTCTGCAGAAAGAGGTGTCGAGAATTTGGTAATTATAGGTTCAGGTCCCGCTGGATACACTGCAGCGATTTATGCAGCTCGTGCTAACTTGAAGCCTGTTGTATTTGAGGGTTACCAAATGGGTGGTGTTCCTGGTGGACAATTAATGACTACCACTGAGGTGGAAAACTTCCCAGGTTTTCCAGATGGCATAACTGGTCCTGATCTGATGGATCGGTAATCAGAAGTTTGGAAATTAACATCTTGTATTTCATCCTGTTCTCATGTGCGATTGGTAGTTGTGGGGTGCTACCATTTGGGCTTTTATTAATTAACAAACATAACATTTTTTTGCTGACTAGGATGCGACGGCAGGCTGAACGCTGGGGAGCAGAATTATTCCAAGAAGATGTGGAAGTCATTGATGTGAAGAACAGTCCCTTTACTGTAGTAAGCAGTGAACGTAAGGTGATGTTTAATTGATGTGGCTTGCAGATAAATTGATTCAATGAAATGGTCGCCTTAGTATGTGTTAGGGGAGTTCCATGTTGTACAAACACAACCATAATGCAACACAACCATGGCTGAAGCTGGCACTTAAATAGATTAGTTCTTTAAATTGGATCGGAAAACTTCAAAAAAATTATGCACGGAAGTGCTGTATTTCTGTATCCAAAAGATGGCACAATTTATAGATATGGACTAAGATGATAGAGTAAGAATAAATAGACATCCCAAGGCTAGGCCTTGGAGCCATAGAATAAAATACCATTTGGGTGCCCCTTGTTTGCACCAAACAATCTGAAACCACTAAATTTATAGCTAGGCCTTCAGCTGTTGTTTACCCGATAAATTGCATGATAGCTCTGTTCCTAAGCCTCGCGCGTACCCAATTATTCTTGGAATTTATGATATAAACTTCTGTTTGTAGAGATCTTACCAAGTTCCTCATCTCAGTTTACCCAGAAGTTTGATATAATAGCCCCTAAGTATGGCAATTTGTACCCCCTCGACTGTGTCCTCACCATTGCCCTCTATATACATTGTTTTGGTGAGTTGCCCACTATATACTTGATTTAGAGTCGGCCTAATGTTCTGAACTGGAAGAGTTTTCTTGCTGTCTCAGATGAATCCCGAGGGAATTGCTTGCACCACCAACTCTTTTGTTTAGTTACACAGCTGGGAATCCGTTTTACTCAGGTCTCAGAGGCATTAGACTTCTTGCTAATTGCCCAAAGTTGTGTGAGCATTGTGGCCTTTACCCACTCCTTTAAGGGCTTAGAACCCAATCCACCTTCCTCTTTTGGAGAACAAACCATATCCTGAGGGTTTGCGAAAAGCTCTCAATACTTTTGCCCCATTTTGTTTCGTAGCTACCCCTGACCATAGAAAGCTCTCAATACCTTCTCAAATTCTTTCAGGATTCTTTGAGGGTTTGCGAATGATAGTTGTAATGCTCGTAATTCATAAGCATTACTATGTTTGATATCATAAGAATTGCTTCTAAAGGAATAACTTTAAAGTTAAAGACTTGTATCCGCACTAATCTATGATAAGAAGTTACTAGTATCTAAGGCTCTGTGTGTGTGTGTGTATTTTTGTATGACATACTTTAGCTATGCTGAGGATGTGCAGCTATCTATTGTCCAGGGCTGGGTAGTACCATATTAATATTTGTAGATCCTTATAAACAAGGTTTGGTCCTTAGAAGCATGAAGGTTTTTTGGCTTTGTTTTTCAGGTGAAATGCCACAGCGTTATTGTGGCCACAGGAGCTACTGCAAGAAGGCTCGGATTGCCTCGAGAAGATGAATTTTGGAGTAGAGGAATTAGTGCTTGTGCAATTTGTGATGGTGCATCGCCGCTATTTAAGGGGCAAGTTCTTGCTGTGGTAGGAGGAGGTGATACAGCTACAGAGGAAGCATTGTACTTAACTAAATATGGCCGTCATGTACATCTACTTGTACGCAGGGACCAACTAAGGGCATCCAAAGCAATGCAAGATAGGTGAGTGGAGATGAACACTTATGTACCTTGTTTTAATTGTCTGTTCATAGCTCATTAGATTACCTCGTTAGGTATATAATATTGGATACCATTATTGAAGTTTTCTGTAGTTGGAAGGCTACTAATTGAAATGCTATTTCTGTATATTCTTTCGTTCTAAGAATGCATCATGCTTCTTACCTTCTGGCCTCTTTTCTTATAGTTTTGGTTATTGTGGAATACCTTGTTTTGTGTGTATGCATATCCTTTTTATTCATTGTCTACCTCCCTTTATATCACAAAGAATGGGAGAGTTGATTTTTATTTCACTCAAACGACTATTGGCAGTCCCTGTGTCCGAATGCATTGCAAGGGCCCTTGGTGTTTTTTTGTTGAAGCTATTCACCGGGCCTTACCTCAATCACATAACTTGGTAGTTTGTTGCTATTCTATTCATACATTTACCTCTGGTTGTGTTACGCAATCTTAGGTAGAACTCACTCATACAACCTAGCTATTGAGATGAGGGTCCTTCGCGCTTATATGGTGCACTGCACATTACTGTCTTACTTGGGCAACTTGGTACTTAGCTTCACACTCTAACTAGCATGCAATTAGCATTGTGCTGCAAACAAGCTGAGCCGAGTTGAGCCTCAGAGTGTTCAAGCTTGGCTCACTAGAAAAGAGTTTGGCTTGAGCTCGGTTCGAGCTGCAAATGTTAGGCTCGTTTTTTACTCGAGAAGTGTCCGATCAGCTTGACCTCGGCTGGGCCTAACTCAGAAGAAGCCACAGGCGCATGTGGCATGAAACAAAGGGATTGCTTGGGCTCTTGTTATAAAGGAAACGTGGCTACATCATGTGGGGAAAATTTCCGATGTGGGACTAAAATCCAAAGGGGAAGAGGAAAAACGCCTTTGTCCCACATCAGTAATGGAAGAGTAGAGAGGCACCCCTTTCCTTTATAAATAACCTTCTTGCTCCATCGTTCCAAACTAGTGGGATGAGCCTCATTCCTAAATGATCCCTATTAGTAATATATATGGTACTAAGAGTAATAAAAAAGTTCAAAGCCTATTAGTCTTGGGCCTCTTGGCTTGTGAGCCAACTCGAGCAGAGCCTCTATCGGCTCGGGCTCGGCTCATTTACGAGTCGAGCTATGAATTTTGGCTCGAGCTTGTTCAATAAGGTCACGAGCTGAGCTCGAACGAGCTCTTTTCGAGCAGAGCCTCGAGTGGCTCGCGAACCGTTTTGCAGCCCTACATGCAATGTGTATTGTCTTAGGCAACACCTGCTGCGTGGAGGAGCACAATCCCATCCACCCCTTGGCACTTTGGCTTTGATACATCTTAGAAATTAGGGAAATACATACTATTGCATTAAGTCTCCATATTAAATCACAGAGCAAACTCATAGGACTACCAAAGGTCAAAAAGACCCGTTGGCTAGGTTAGACAATACAATCTCACTGTCTAGGGCATGGGTAACATGTTTAGATAAGCTATATTCACAACATAATTTGCAACACTTACTGAACCTGGAGGAAGTATTCTTCCTTCCCAGTTCCTATTTTGTTGATCAATGTAAGGAATGTTTGCCCTCTCTGCTAAATGTATGAGACTCAATTACTGAACGAGTATACCTTCTTTGCCAATTTTATGCATTTACTTGGAATTGGGGACCCAGCGGCTTTGGTTGCATTTCCCAATAAAGAGACTCGAGTTTTATCATGGGATGCAGTTGTTAAACGTGATGTGAATATGATTATATACCCCTTGACAGAGCAGAATGGCAGAAAAAGATTCGTATAGTCGACCCCATTTGATTGAGACACGTTGCTTAGTATGGTTTGGTTATCAGTACACTGGCATGATGGGAACTTTGCAGAAAACAAATATGCATTCATTGTAACTTCTGCATTTTTATAGTGCAGGTGCGGTATGTTGATGTTTGAACATTGAGAGTTTGGTTTACTTCTAACTTGCGATGTGGCCAATGCGACGGATAAGTGGACTTGTGTCCCCTAGAGCATGAAGTGTGTCCAATCAGAAGATTTGAGAAAACTGACATGTTTGGATGCGTGTTTGTGTCTGGGTATTTTCTGAGTGAGTATTAGACATGTTGTCTACACAGACGAGGCAAAACTAGGCTTTCTCTTGTACATGGCATTTCTACTAGTTTCAATTTGGTATGGAGTATAGTCCCTGCACTTGTATTACGTATATCACATGATAATATCTAGATATGAAATTTCATCTCAAATTTTTTTTTCATGGTGATTATTCTCTTTCCTTCTCACTGAGTGTATATGGCAGTGCCACCTTCCTTTTTGCTGCTCAGTTCTAGTCTACTGTGTCTTGTTAAATAAGCTAAGTGTAAAATGTGTTTTTCGTGAACATCACTAATGAACAGTTTAGATGTCGTGTTTCAACTCCCTGGATGTTTGTTTAACAGGTTGATTATGGCGCATGTTTCAGAGTTTACAACAATCCAAACATCACGGTGCACTTCAATACTGAGACCGTGGATATCGTTAGCAATACGAAAGGGCAAATGTCTGGCATTTTGGTTAGAAAACTTGATACCGGGGAGGAATCAGTTCTTGAGGCAAAAGGATTATTCTATGGGATAGGCCATTCACCAAATAGCCAATTTTTGGAAGGCCAAGTTAAACTTGACGACTCAGGTTATTTGTTGGTGGAGGAGGGTACTGCAAAAACTTCCGTTGAAGGTGTATTTGCTGCTGGAGATGTTCAGGTAACTGTTTTATTATTTATTTGATCATTTCGTGCTTCAGTACTATATCTCTATGGCACTCTCCAGGCTCATGCGTCCCTAAATGTTCCTAGTCACTTGAAGTGGGTTGATAAGTCGTTCTTGAAATGACAATCACTTTGTTACCCAATGCCCACTAGTCCCCATGGTTTGTGGTCTTGTAGATTTATCAAAGAGACATTGGGAAAACTGCTTTGTCTCCGACAGACAGTCTTCTGCATAAAAGGATGCTTTAATATTTTGCATTACGTATAACAGTAAAAGTGATTCGACATTCACATCACTAGGTAGTTTTAATGGAAAAATGTTTTGCCATAGTGAAATAATAGCAAGATTCCTTTGCTTCAAAATATTATTGGGGATATAGGTTCAAGATTTTCGTCTAAATTGAAATCTACTTGTAAATTATTATTTGAAATTTCTTAATGAGCTATAGAGAAAGAAAGTTTCTGATGTTGGAGGAGAAGATTTTTGATAGAGAGCATGCCAACAAGAAAAATGAGAAGTTTGGATTTCACATGAAATACATTTGGAGCATCATGGAATGAAATCTATGCTATATTTGTTCCTATATTATTACGTTGCAGTAATTAAGGATCATGCCATCATGGATTGTCAGGATCGATTATAGATTGGGTTTTCTGATGTTGGTGGTTTGCCTCCGGCATTGGCTTGCTGGACACATGGACTCGGCCATAATTCGATGCATCTTACTTTAATATTGCTCCAAAAATATGATCATATCTTTGGAATTGGTTAAGTAAATTGATTATAGATGTTAACCCCGAAAAGATGATCTTATCATGCTCTCGCACCCTCTGTCATTTGTTATCCCCCTCTCCTGCATGAGGAATAAATATGTCTGAGTGCAGGGCTCTAGAAATAATGCTTTGGTAGCACCTTAAGCGACCAATTGTCTCAAATGGTTGAGCTTTTAGGGGAATGGCCCTACATGTTTATCAACATCTTAAGAATGTGTATGTACACTTTTTTTAGGCAATTGTACTCTAATTTATTGATTTTCATGCAGGACCATGAATGGAGGCAAGCCGTAACTGCAGCTGGTTCAGGATGCATTGCTGCTTTGTCAGTAGAGAGATATCTCGCAAGCAATGGTCTCCTAATTGAATTTCACCAGGTATTTCTAGTCCTGATTGCTTTCTGCTTCAGCTCGTTTACTTGTCTCTTGAAATCCATTTTAAATGAACCTAGACTTCTAGACGTTGAATAAGGGCACAAGTCTTGTGCAAATCCAAGTTAAATTGGGTGAGTAATGGCCTTTAACACTTGACCCTTCCCTGCTGTACAAGCTTAGCAGTCTCTTTTTTCGGTAAGTTGATTCTTGTCGAAGAAAACACACCAAACGCGAAAGGCCAAGGGGTTAGCCTTGAGAGCCTCAAGTAATTATACACACGGATCAAATCCTAAAAGAATCATCAAAGAGAACTGGAACAAAAATAGACAAAAGGGGCATCAAGACCCAAACAGGCAAACATCATAAACACCTCACTTTTGACAGCTGGTTATGTAACTTCTTTCTTAGCTTCCATGTCAATAAAATTCCTATGCATATCCCACCGATCTCTGATTTTTAAGTTTTCCCGAGTTGAAGGGAGCTTTTTTCCAGGCAGCCATTCAATCCCTCAAATCACTTTGTTCTTGGGAAGGATACTGGGAACATCTAGGGCTTCGAGCTTAAAGATCCGGCTATTCCTTTCAGCCCAAACATGAGACACAGATGCAGATAGGTTCAGTTTCATCGCAGTGCCCTGCAAATTCCTGCCTCTGCCATACTGTTTTACCCTGTCCACCTCATTTATAAGCAGCTGAACATTTTTAGAAATGCACATTTACTCAACATACAACCCCATACCCAACTAGAGAATTGGCATTCTAAAAGATGATGTGATTGTTAGATTCTTGAGCACAAGGCACTAGCTGTATCGTGTGACTATGTGATTCAAATTGATGATGCTCCAGAACCATAAATCAATCATACATAACTATCACCAATTAAGAGTTCACAGCCAGGGTAAGCATAGCTAAAGTTATAACAGAACCATCAACAAACAAAGCCATTTTAAAGTTGTACTCTGAAAATTCACTTATAAAACTATTTTATTTGAGTTAGGCAAAGCTGGGCTGGACTTCAAGGGCTATTCCAAGTCCATCCCATCGATTAAAAGGGCTCAAAAGCTCAACCCAGCCGTACCCTATGGACCTAAATGTTAATGCCAAACCCTTACTAGCGCGGGAGGCTGGTGTGCACCTATCTAAGAAGCACATGTACAGGTACGTTGATACAGCGAAACCCAAAATTGTGGGGTATGGACCCTACGGCTATGACAGATGTATTTGTGTAAATTAGGACCAATGTATTACACGTGATATATTACACTTCGAATAAAGGACGTAGCTAAATGACTTGGGCAAGTAGAAGTCCGGCATCAGATAGTAGTCTAATGCCAAACTTAAGGTGCAAAATAGAGTTTAATGCCATTGAAGAACCTATACACAAAAATTGCTATTTTAGAATCGTGCTAAGCATAGAAAAAGGAAGTCTTGTCGACTTAGTTTCATTTCTATATGGGGTACAGTTTGATATATAGTGGGGTACTTCTGAGGTACGAGTCGTACGACAAAGGTTCAAAGAGAAAAGTATCGATATGTGTGTCATGTACCTTACGGATTTTAAATTATGGTACAAGTACGTGGGGTTTAGAATTACCAGTGCTTCATAGGCACCCATATTATCACTTCTATTTTCTTCCATTCCAGGATAGGATAAGAGCACTTTGGATCTGTAATAGTATCAAGTTGCTGATGGCTTAATAACTACTGTGGCATCGCCCATATCAAGCAATCTGAAGTGCTTGAGTCTCAACTCGGTGGCCTGTTTCCACAGTTGACTGAGCAATAGACAATTGTTTTTTGCTATCTTGGGCTAAAGCCTTAGATCCTGCAGTGAGTGGTTTCCTGCTAAAAAGGGGAGAGAGAAAAGGGGCCGGAACAATAATTTTAGTGGTCATTATTTCTGTGTTTGTTGCAGTTTTCTGAACCTTTCAACTGGAGCTCTGTAATAGTGAAAAATAAGATTTACAAGGAAAGAATTAACATTAGCCACTGCTGAACCCGGTTGGTAGTCTGTAGAGTTTTCGCCCCTAAGTCTTGCTCATTGATCCACATCTGCTTTGGGCGATGGAGACTAGCCAATGGCTGGGTTTCACTTGTTTTTCAGGCAGAGAAAGTAATTCCAATCTTTACTTCTAGTCATATTGAAGAAGAAGATTATGCTCCTCTACTCAAATTTTGTCATTCTTATGGTGGAATGTTTGAGAAAATAGCAAAGTAAGTTGAGTAACAGCTTCACTTGAGCTGTGAATGATTAAATTCATATTCAGTTAGTCATTCTTACATGAAAGTTGAAAGTGGGAATTAAATCGTGGAATTTTATGTATGTGAACATCTTCTAAAGTGGGTGCAATAACGTGTTTTATATGGACCTAACTGTTGCATGCTTTTTCGGGCAGCCCAAGACTGAAGAGGCTAAGAAGGAACCCTCAACTAGAGATGTCCACGAGGGTTTTGACATCACTCTTACAAAGCACAGGGGCCAGGTAGATTTTTTCCCAAGAAACTTGAATTCATGCGACGAATTTTCTGTGGTGACCTCTCTAAGCTTGATCTTTTTGTTCCCCGCAGTATGCTCTACGAAAATTGTACCATGAAAGTCCAAGGCTTATATGCGTACTCTATACAGCACCCACATGTGGTCCATGTAGGACATTGAAGCCAATCCTTAGCAAGGTACAACCGGGCTGGACACTGTCTCTCTCGAAATGACTTACTAGTCATGTAGTGAACTTATTCCCGAATCTCTCAAATGGCAGGTGATAGATGAATACGATCAGAATGTACATTTTGTAGAAATTGATATTGAGGAAGATCCAGAGATTGCAGAGGCAGCTGGAATTATGGGCACACCATGTGTGCAGTTTTTCAAGAATAAGGAAATGATCAGGTTGGAATTTACTAAACTATTATACTCTCCTTATCTGTATGAACGAAACCAGTGTTGCTTCATGTTTTTCCCCCTTTGTTTCTGTTTGTTTGTATTTTTCTGACATTCATTTTGCAATTATTCTTTTGTTTTTTGTTATTTTCATTTTGATGGGTTGAGAAGGGAATTTTTTGTCCTTGAATATTTTCATTCACCCATCAGATTTGAGGATGATTCATATACCTGGTTTATAGAAAGAATGGTTCAGATCATCAAAATTGGCTTGTGGTGGGTCCTTTTTGAACCTCCTGTGAGGGGATCATGTTCCTTCTTTCCTGCAACTTGCCTTGTGTCTTTTTTGCCTAATAACCTAGTGTGATGTGATGTCTTGTGAACGTGGCCAAGAAATATTTTAGACATTAGAAAATGTTTTGACCTACTATTTTAGATAGTATTTGGATTTTTAATTAGTTTATGTTTAGCTTTTCCAAACCTGCTAATTTTAATTTTTCAATGGTGAATATGCAGGAATGTGTCTGGGGTCAAAATGAAGAAAGAGTACAAAGAATTCATTGAAGCAAATAAGTGAGCTCTTTCTTGTTTAGATTTTTTTCATCCTTTTTTACTTATTATTTAGGGTTCGTTGCCCTCAAAAGGCTTGTCTGGTGCCCCAACTAGTTGATTCAGTTTTGTTTCTTACAAAGTGGCTTAGTTGTATAAAACCCTGCAATTCCACCGTACTGATTGCCGGGTTTTTCGATGAACAGCACCTTAAATTGCACATTTGAGTTCTCAATGTATCGTTGCAATTTTTGAGGCCCCAATTCCTCTTTCTTTTTTTCCTCTTCAGATGTGAATCTGGAGAGCAATTTCATTTTCTTGCATATTCCTCAATTAACCTACGAGAAAAGCATAAACTTTGCAAGAGGCTTTTAGATCAACGGCAGTAGGAGCGTACTTAGGTGCCTAGAGAAAGGAGTTTAACTATTTTTTCAAAGTGCTAATCTAACTATTATAATAATACTGATGTTTGCCGATCGATCACCCATGAATCAATCATCCACAACTATCACCAATTAGGGTTCACCGCCATGATAACTACCACGTACACAAATAAATATTTGCATGACATCGCCATTTATTCCCTTTTCATAGACACTTTCACGGAATCCTTTCATGGATTCTAACATTTTTGTAGTGAGAATGACGGATGAGATTTCATGCTAACTGTTCCTAAAGTTATGCTCCCTGCAAAGAATGCCACTTTGGAGCGAAAGCACGTCAAAGTATTGGCTTTAATTTTGGCAATATCCAATCCCTCTGCCTTGCTCTTCTTTGTGGAGGCAACTCAAAAGATTCTGTGTGTGTTACTTTCATGTTTAGTCCTTTCAACTACTTTGGCCTGTGCATGATCCTGCGGTCGTGCTTATTACTTTTGACTTTTGAGTGTGTTTTCCGAATTTCGGTGTGGGAGAAGTCTATAAATGCCTCTCTAGACACAACTGTATCCAAAATCAATGAATGTATGTGGAGCCACATGCAACGAACGACTCTAAATATTATCGTGTTCGGAGTTGTATTTTAAAGTTATTTTCCTACCATTGCTCTTTCATATGTTATTCATTTTCAATTTCACGAGTAGGTAAAAAAACATATACAAGTCATTGTGCATGTATATAATAATGACATACAAATGATTGTAAAAACATAAACTTATGCGGAAAATAGTATTTTTTCTTATCTCAAACCTACTTCAATTCAGCTAGACGGTTTTGGTCCGACTCTATGTCTACATTAACAATATGGATTCAAGATTGGTTCATGATGGGGTCCAAGCAAGTCTATTTCAACTGTGATAGCAAAAATTATATTTTTTGTTCATCTATTGCTACTTCAGCTTAAAACAAATTCAACCAATCAATTAGTACATTAAAAAATAGCTAAGGTATATCTCCAATGATTATTTTGACTTATCAACCAGCCACAACTTGGATACAACCACGCACATTGGACGGTGAGATTGAGTGTTGCTATGGAGGGAGCGGTGATACAGAGCGATGAGAGTCTTTATGTGACTGCACAATTGCATGTGTAAATTTTTGGGACATAGGCACAGAAACTTTGGGAAAAAAAAGAGATCGGACCCCCTTTCATCAGATGAGAATAGATAGAGTGGTACAAAAAAGCTTGTTTAATGGCGTACACTGCAAAATCATACTGATATTAATGGCAATAAAGAATGGGTAGATATATATTGCACGTGTATACTTCTACAACTAAAGCTAAACAATGGGTCTCGATTTTATCTATTCCGAAAATCTTTGTGGCTCTGTGTTGAAATGATTTTTCGGCCGTTAAATTGTTAGATTTATTTTTTATGTTTTAAATTTAACGGCCAAAAATCCTCTTGGAGCAGAGGCACAGAAGATCGGCACAAGAGTTTTCGAGACCAATGATTCTGCCTCTAATAAACAAGTGGCATTGGTGATTGGTGGGGTCATGACCCTGCAGCTGTCAATGTCTGTTGTTGTGTTTGCGATGCCGACGGGTGAGAGGAAGAGGAGTGAGAAGATTGTGAAACCCAAGCCAACCACCTCGACACCACCCCAGCCTCTCTCTCTCCTCCTCCTCCTCCCCTTTGTCTCCCTTCCCACCTCCGCCTTCCCCGGTGGCCGCCGTAGTTATTACTCAACCTACTCAACCCCGTGATTTCCGACACGCTCCTCCCATTTATTACGCTCCTGCCACCCTGATTAATGTCTTGTTGCACCGACGGCCGAGATCCCGAGGCCCGTGATCCACGGCTGTCGCTCATTATCATCTCCGACCGTAGATACAACAGATCCGACGGCTGTACGTCGCTCCACCTTTGCTGAAACCCCAATCCACCTCCTCCTCCACCTCCACCTCCACCACCGCCACCACCTTCTCCTCCTCCGCCGCCTACGATAATCCTGTGCTCCAACCGCCGCCGGTCGGAGCTCCTCCTTTCCTCATCCAACGTCAACAGCATCCCGTCTTTCCTTCGATCGAAACATCCAACGCCAAGTGCTTCCTTCGTCTTCTTCTTAGGAGTAGTTTGGCCTGAAGAATTAATTTGTGTCAAAACTTTTTTAATCAATTAAAATAGGACCCCTACAATAACTCATTGGTATTTAGTGAATATTCTCGGTGACAAGTTTGAATTTTTTCAACAAGAATGCATTATAAATGTCGAGAATTTTCTCCCTATATTTATAATGCATTCTATTTAAGTTATTGTTGCGGTCCAAATAATCCTTTTTGAGACGGAGTTAACAAAAAACTGAATCAAATTAAAAACAAAAAAGCTCAAATGAAATGACATTATATAGAAAAAAAAAAAATTACCGTTGTTTCAGATTTCATTTTTCTTGGGAACTTTTTACAGTAAATTCTATAATTTAGACCTAGGTCGCATAATGCGGGGAGGGTCCCTGTGAGGGAGCACAAGTGCGGCCATAAAAGTGTTTCAAAAACTTTCTAAACAACTAAAATTTGTAAGTGCGAGGATCGCAAGAGCGAGGAAAGCAAAGTCCATTTTGAAAAATTGTGTAATGGACTAGACTCCTCCCGTTATGCCAATCAAAAAGCAAAGCTCTTGCGTGAATTTAACAAAAATTCAAATACTAACAGGAAAGAAAATTATGAAAACAATAATTTTTAGCGGTAAGAAGTAACATGGCTTACCCTTCAAATTCCAACCGTCCAACGATCTTCTCGTCTTCACATTCTCAACACCATTGTTCTTCTCCCCTGCTTTTTCCACCACAATTTGTAAAATTCCACCGTTACTACTCCCTCTCTCCCCGGCCGACGAGTGCCTCCCAGACACTCGGCGTAAGCTCTCTGTCTCCGTCGTCGTTGCCGACAACGGCGGCGGAGGAGGCGGAGGTAGTGGCTCGTTTTGGCCTATTATCTTGACGGCATCGTTTAAGAGCAAAATATCTTCCGGGTCGACCCGGTAGCGACAGAGGGGGCATGTGGAGTGGGCGTCGAGCCAGGTATCGACGCACTCCACGTGGAAAGCGTGCTTGCATTTGGGCAGCAATTTCAGGACCTCTGTCGGCTCAAACCGGTTCAAGCAGACCGCGCACTCCAGCCCGTCCTTCGCTCCCCGCAGTGAACCGAACCGGAAGATCGGCAGCGACTCGATCACCGTCCGGTCCACCCCGGAGTTCTTCCTGTCCGTGAACGGCGGGACCCCCCGCCCTCTAGAATTGTATCCGTATCCGTGTATGTGCCCATTTTCCCTCTTGCAGTGCTTCGCGTAGAGGAGCAAGAGGAAAGTTATGGAAAATAACGTTGTTAGGAGGCCGACGACGATGGCTATGCTGGGTTTGAATGGGGCCATGTTGGATCTGTCTTGAGGCGGTGGCGGTGGCGGCGGAGGAGAGGGAGGATTTGCGGTGGTGGTGGTGAGGTGTAATTTTGTGGTGGTGTTTTTGTCTGCAAATACCATGATGGAATTAGCACCTAGGAAATAGGATAGGATGAGGGTTTTGAATGATAGCATCATGAGTAGTCTGGAACGGCCCATTTCTTGGTCCCCTGGTTTATCTTTTGGAAGTTGTTTCTTGCAGCTTGGAGAGAGAGAGAGAGAGAGAGAGAGAGAGAGAGAGAGTATGTATGTATGGGAGATGGGTGTGAGAGGAATAGTTTTGGAAATTTGGAGAGGGCGGGAGCTGGCCCGCACACACCTGACCGGTCAAGTAGAGAGAGAGAGAGAGAGAGAGATGGGTGTGGGGGAAAAATACGAGGGGGAGTAACAAACTTGGTTGAACTTATTGCAATAATGAGTGGTGGTCACTACAAGGGTACATGAAAATGGGAGAAAGGGATGAAATCAGAAAGGAAAACAGCCAAAAAAATAAACAGAAAGTGCAAGGGGAGAGAGATTCATTCATTCATGTGTGACCAAGAAAAAGAACTGCATAAAGACTTCAGAGATACATTGACATCACAGAATGATGAGAGAGAGAGAGAGAGAGAGAGAGAGAGAGAGAGAGAGAGAGAGAGACCTGAATGGCCCGTGTGTGAAGCAGTGGTGAAAGAAACCAAGGGAAGTATATTTGACAAATGTTGGGGGCTTCAATGCTCAAAGGGGTCCAACTGCACCGGTGGAAATTACATGGGGATGGCTCGTGTTCCGGATTTTGACATTTTGCCCGTTCTTTTTGGCAATTCATCGAACATGTGGTGGGAGACTTGCCCTTTTCAAATGGATGGCAAGGTTTTTGTCCCCCTTCAATTCGAGTTTGTAATTACCGATAAAAAAAAAGTGCTAAAGTGGTAAAGTTCCATCATCTATACCGCCTTTTTAGAGTAATGATTCTAATTCTTTATGAGAATATTGTTGTGACAAAAATGGATCCTTTACAAAATTCATGATTGATTATAATTGTGTCCGTAATCGTTCATTGCATATGTGTATGTCTGTATTGACGGTTTCAAATACAATTCGTATATCAATTTGTGTTTTAAATATCCTTTACAGGTAGCGCTCTTTGCAAAATTCAGACCTAATTGATCCAATCATTCACAAAATGTAAATGCATTTTTGGTTTAGGGCATCCAAACACCTAGAAGTAAAAAAAATGAGAAACGCAAAATGGGAAACACCCCAAAATTACTATGAGAATTCATTATTGTCTTTTGATTTCATCGTTTTTCTTAGTAGAAATGAACCTCGTGGAGAAAAGAATCTAAAAGAAGTTTTGATGAACAATTTTCAAAAACTTGTATGGTTGAGAAAGGAAAGTGATTTCTGCACACTCCTTTCTTATAAAATGCACTTCAAAATTTGTCTTTTACTACTTCAATTGGCATACGACAAAATACTAGATGATAAAATTTGAAGCGCGCTTATAAAAAATAGAGTGCAAAAATCACTTCTCAATCTCAACAACTCTTTCTTAGGAAAAAGAATAAGATATACTCCGTATGTTTTTTAGTTTTTCTCAAATAATTCGTGATAAGAATTTTTTGCAAATGATTTCCAATCTAGAATCAATACGTAGATGACACTAACATCTAATATAAGTTATACAACCCATCTTCGTTGAATTTGTAAAACTTTTGGTCAAAATATTACTCCCTCCATGGCTCCATCCCAATTTACTTGTCATTTTTTTGGAGTTCGTGCCACTTTTCAATTAATTATATCTTGTATTTTATAATGTTTTAGGTGATTTCGAAAATATTGAATTATAGAACAAATCGAGATCTATCAAACAATATCAATATTGGATATAAAATTCATTACTACTTTAAAGATATAACTAGTTTTTCAATCAAGTTAGAATAGAACTGGAATAAGTAAGTTGGGACGGAGGGAGTATTTACTATTTACCTACCTCCTTCAAAGACGAATTGGAAATATAAGATAGAAATTAGCACAAAAATAAATTTAAATGTAGCAAAAAAATTGATCTTATTGGTTTTCATTTTTTCAGTCATATCATATGGGATAAGCGGACCAGGGGAGTGTGCTGCGCAGCATGCTGCACGGCCTCCGCCGCCGCCTTGCTGGCATCGGTCCGACGATCGGAGACGTCCACTGCATAGAGCTCGACGAATACTACAAGTGTACCAAAAATCAACCCGATCAAATATCGTTAAGTATCTCATCGGAACACATATAACTCAAAAAAAATGGATTCAGTGGTTTTGATCCAGTGTTTCGTATCCATTAGGATTCATTTTTTTTCAAGTTATATGTATTCCGATGAAGTACTTAATGATATTTGATCGGGTTGAGTTTTGGTACATTTGTAGTATTCGACGAGCTCTACGCAGTGGACGTCTCCGATCGTCGGACCGATGCCGGCAAGGCGACGCCGGAGGCCGACACAGCACGCTGCGCAGCATCCGGGATAAGCTCCAAGAGACAAGAATAACATTGAAGTATTGAACCAATAACATAATGAAATCATCAAAAACCTTCTATTTCTTCCAAGTTAGCTGGCTGGCTTGGCTTTTTCTATACTATTAAACGAGTATTCCTGACAATTTGAGGACAGATAAACAGTGTGTTAAATTAAGACCCTTAAGAAGTACTCTAAAATAGTACCCCATCTTTCAAATTCAAATAATGTCCACGAAATAAATGGTGACAGAGTTGCATGCTTCTACAGCTGCTACTGTAACCCCCCCATTATTGGGTTCAATCGCTTAAATGCTTTGAATTTAATGCTATGTTTGGATACAAGAGTTTACTTGGAGAGAAGAAATTTTTTTCGATGGGCAAAGAGTTTATTAATATTAGAAAAACTTGAAAAATGGTACGTTAAGTTGGAGGAGGGGAGAATATCCAACCGAGGGTTGGATGAAAAGAAGAAGAACATGATGTTCGGGTCAGATCACAAGCCACCTTGACTAATATCATGATCTTGAAGCTAACGATCGACAAATTCTAGTCATAGCGGGAATCAAAACTGCGAGCTTGGGAGAGTAAAACATACTCCGTGTTATGCTTCAATTCGACCAATCTACAGGGGTTCTTGTTCCTCTTTCAAAGAGATTAATGTGTTTATTTTCCTCTCTTGCAAACCAACTAAAATCTTTGTCTTGATAAATTTACAAACCGAATTTAACATTAGATTTTTGAGTCGATACAAAACGAATACGTAAGAGCAAATTCAGAGCAAATTCTTTGAATCACTCTCTCTACAAGAGAAATTTTCAGTGAAACATCTGTAGTAGGGGTCCAATTTTCTCTGCGTCCGCGCGACCTAAAGTTATAATTCGTTTGATCTTTTCGGTATGAAGCAAAAACAAATACTACAAGGGTTTTATTTTTTTAATTTTTTTTGGGCAACTCAAATACTACAAGGTTTAAGGTGTCATGACAGATAAAAATAAGAAACCATTTTTAAATCTGATCCACTTTGCGTATGTGGGAAAAGACTTTAATAATTAAAAAAAAACACAACCATGATTCCCAGCTTGATTCAATCTATAAAGTGAAGCTGTCTCAGTCCAAGGAGACCTCAGGTAGTGTGATTCGAAGGCTTTAATCTATACTTTAATTCATTCTTTTTAATAAATTTTTAAGTACATGTGGGATTTCTGATAATCCTTTTCGCGACATTGGCACAATTATATATTGGCAACTAGTCAAGATTAGGTGTAGAATATTCAACGGATTAATTATATTCCACTTTATGTTACTTAACTTTTTTTCCCTCTCTTTTTTTATAACCGAATGTCTAGGCCAGTTCGCGTGCTCCTCGACTTATTCCAGGCGCTGAAGTTAATGACCGTACAAACCTTCAAATAGCCTTAAGGTTTGGAATGCTCGGATTTTATGGAATTCAAACTTGCAATCTCTTGGAAGGAAAACCCTTCAGTTGCTTTCTCGTACCCATTTGGCCAAATACGAACGGGTTTGAATTGATTACTATATTTCAGTTTAGGTTAAGTTCTTCTGACAGTTTCTCCAATCCTTTCCCGGTGTTTTTGTCTGGATTTTAATAAGGTTTACAATATGAGGATGTTGTTAGTACTTTAGCTTTGGTAGAACCAAGGAACAAAAAGAAATTCTAAAAATCCCTCTATATATTCTTCCAAAAGGAACATAAAAAGAACAAGAAACAGATTCTCCAGTCCATAAAAAGGGGTAGGGACTGGACGGTGCTGTTATTCATTTGTGTGTTTTCTCAGGCTGAAATGTTTTATTTTTTTTGACCTCCTTAACACTTGAAGAGGAATAGTGAAATTTTTAATCAGATGATTGGACGATAATAAAAATAAATATCAACTACAGTGGCGGCTCCAGAAAAACTAAGAAGGGTGTTCAGAATATTTATTTCCTTTAAAAATCACAACTGTATATAAATAAATTTTATCTATAATGCGACTCAAAAATAGGAAAGTATACTCTCTTTGTTACGAAAAGACATGTGGATCAAAACATAAAGTAATTGCGTTTATGAGTTTTTGAAATTTTCGTGCCAAATTAAATTCGTTTTGGTGCTTAGAAATTTGGAAAATTATGCATGGAAGTACTTAGTTTTTTATCCGAAAATTGCACATGTATTGCACGTATAATTGAACATATATTGCACGTATGTAGTGGATTACCTTTGGGCTTGTCCATATGAACTCTAGACATACCAAATTTGCGACGAATCTCGAAAGTGATCTGTCAGCGATAGGTATCTACCGTCTCCAAGGCGCGAGCAGAACAAATCTCTCTCACTCAACATATGGGTTTACAGAACTATTACCGCAAACAAGCCTGGCCATGCGACATCGTGAAAAAGGACAGATACTTAAGTTTAGTTTCAACTCATTTACCACCAAGTTGGTCCCACAAAATGTTCATGTTTCACTATCTTACAAATACATTAGGCTGTATGCGTAATGGCTTTAAACCATCTTGTTTTTATCCATGTTTCTTGTTTTATGCTTCTTGTTTATGTGTCTTTATCTTAGATATTTCAAAAATTATTCAAGTAAAAGTCGTGGGCTATGTTTGGTTGAGAGTTTAGTTTAATTTAGTTTTGGTAGTGAGTGAGGAGAGAAATAGGGTAATGATTGAAAATAGAGGTAATGATTGGAGAGAGATAGAGAGAGATGAGAAAGTAATAATTGGAGAAATATGGTAATGATTGAAAAAAAAAGTAGGATAATAATTGGAAAACAAAATGAAAACAAAACAAAATAGGCAAACGAACATAGCCGTAAGTAATTGTTTACTTTTTCGATTCGTCTTGATGAGACGAATCAATAATCTACAAAAGTTTGAGCGCAAAATCGACAAATGCGAAAAAATTTGAACAAGAACAAAATAAAAAAAAGTCCGAAAAATCTTAGCGGAACTTTTTAGCCTAATTTCAAGGACGAATATCACTATCTCACAAACTTTCTTGCCATCCAAACGACCATCCACCGGGAAAGGTTGGTGGAGTGTTTGGAGAACTTAAAAAGTGGGCATAATTCATTGCATATTATACGCCTAGCTAATAACGATTAGTCGCTAAAATCTAATTATGTCAACGTCATGAACCTTTATTATCCCCACATGTCCTTTAAAAAAAAAAAAAATCCATAAGAATAGGTTTAAGATCCTTTCAATCACTAGTTGTGGTGATAAGGTCTCCTTGCACCTTTAGTACGAGGCCCTCTCCACCACATAGTGTGTGGTTTGCACACTAATATGCGATGAAAAAGGCCCATAGAGCAAGCACTCTATAAGAGCTGAGAATAGTTATTCTCTCTTTTATAAATGTCTTGCGATTAAGTGGGTGAGTATATCCGATCCATAGTTGTCAAATCGTGAATCGAAATGGTTATTTTTTGAATCGTGAATCGAATCTAATCGTGAATCGCTTTGATTCGGTCATGCATGACTTCTATAATGCATAGAAACCTATGCTTATTGATTAGGGTAACAACAATATATACTACAAATGAAAGATTTAGGCCTAAATCAATAAATACTTTCTTCTAAATTGTGATTTGATAATAACGTGAAATATTAGGTAAGTTGCTTCTATTGCAACTACCAAGAGATGATTCGTAAAGCTTACTTATGGTTCTTTTTGTATGAAAGAGTTATAAGTACAAAACAAACCCTTAGAAGGTCTATAGGGTTGTTATATTCCATTTATCTTCTTCATTTTCGATTCACTCTCGTAATAAATCTCTTTTTTTTTTAATTATCTATCCATATAACATAGACAAAAAATGACATATAACAATACTAGACCTTAAAAAAAATATTTGAACCCTTTTCAAACAACAAAAGAAGCAAACTAAGAGTAAAAAATGAATTTCGGAAATTTTAAGTGAATTGAACGATTCACTGATTCACTTACAATTCTCAGCTATTTTCAATTCGGCAGCCTATTCGTATCGATTACCTACCGAATCGTATGATACGAATTGTAAATCACCAATTCACTTACGATTCTCAGCTATTTCCGATTCGGCAGCCTATTCGTATCGATTACCCACCGAATCGTAGAATTCTAACAACTATGATCCGATCTATGAGTTTTTTCTCTGGATGATTTATTCAGCACGCTCTGTAAATTGAACGGTTCATTCGTGAGACGAAGTCTCGTAGAGCTGGCCGATGTGCTCTACACCTGATAGTGCATTGGCACAATCCCATTTGTTAAACCAACATTGAGACAAGACAGCGTAAAGCACATGTAATTGCGCAAGGTCCACCTATAACTTTTGGGGACCGGTAGTGTACCCCACATGTGCTACATCAGAGCGTCCAAATGTGTTTTGGACGGTTCGGATTTTAAAGAGGGAAAAAGAGGAGAGAGAATGGTGAGATGAGGAAAGAGAGGGAATGGATCTGAACTGTCCAAAACATGTTTAGACGGTCTAAATGGCCACGTGGTAACTGCTCAGCACCCAAAAACTTCACCTAGTCATGAAAAGGAGAATGGCACACAAGTGGTGCTAATGTTAATTTAAATTATTTAATGAGTGGCTTGGATACATCATGTGGTTGAAGATGATGACCTGATTTTGTGGAAAAGATGACTGAAAATAGAAGCAAAAACCAAATAGGGTTCCATTTGGCATCAAAATCATAGAGGACGCTGACCATGAAATGGAAATTGGAAGTAGGTTGGTCCCCTGACTAATTTGGCTACTGTCCCACACCATAATAGCATAGTTTAAGGCTAGGGTTCAGGCCCCCCAAATACAAGTAAATGTAGGGTAAAACAGTAATTTCACATGACAATATTACCACTCGACGGAAGGCCTTGCTTTTAAGGTAAGACCCATTTTGATCAAGAGTGGGCAATGAGTTGACTCCAGTCGGTTATTGAATAAATAACCCTTTGGACGGACAAATGCAGCCAATGGTGGTGATGAAACCGAAACCCTTTTGCTCGTTGACCAAACGCCCCTAAGTTAAACCTGCCCGTTGAACCAAATGCCCGAGTTAAACCAGTTGTCTCCCATTTCGGATAGGAAACCAAACGCCCTAACTATAGTTGCCACCGTCAACCCTCTCACCGATGCCTATGCTGTTATAACCTTACCGCCGCCACAGATTGACAGAGGAACATCCAAAAACAAAACAGGAAAAAACCGAGACTAACAATCTAAAGAGAGAGAGAGAGAGAGGGAGAGAGAGAGAGAGATCTGATTTAGGGAGGGAGGGGGTGGAGCCATTTAACATGCATAAAGGTTATCAAAATCCAAGAATGTTTGATTTCTTCCACAAAAAAAGAATGATTGATTGACTAGCAAATTCAAAGCGGGATTAGGTGTCCTGGGAATTTTTTTTACTACAATCAGGTGTCCTATGTTTAGTCTCACAAATGGCAATAGTGAGATTAAAATTTGTCCCATATCTTGTTTGGGAGAAATTTTATGGAATCAATCATCACAAGGAAACAACAAAGTTTTTCCTCTGAAACATACAGAAGTGTTTTTTATTTTTATTTTTTTGCCAAGCAGTACACATCAGGGGTTAGGGATGGATAGTAAGTTAATCCATGCCCAAAGATTGTCCATAGCCCTGAACGACAATGGAGGAAATACCTATACTGCATTTGCTAAGTATTGATGTGAAGAAAGTCGTCCTCGCATTGTGATACAAATGAGAGCAGCTCCAGAAGCAACATGTTACACGGACAGAAGTCGGTCAAAAAACAAGGAGAGAAGCCACAAGGATTCAGTAAGCCAGCATGTCAACAAATACTTATTTACAGCAACAACATGCATACTTTCAACTGCAAAAGCCGATATGTGTATGCACAGTTCACCAAAGGTAATTTTTCCTTGGCTTGAGATTTTCAAGATACAGAATCAGACACATCAGGGACATCATCAAGGATGAAAGGACCAAGTCTACCAGTCCGAAACAAGGTGAGGAACTTCTTTGACACCATAGTCCGAGCCTCCGATGCCTTGTGAGGTATCTTTAGTGCCTTCTGAAGAGCTTCGAACTGCTGTTCTATGAGAATCTCCAAGTCGGTTTCGTCTTCAAGACTACCATTGAAATCTGTGAGAGGTACAAAAAGTGCTCGTTGTACTTCAGTCACAAGATCCTGTGGAAAAAATTTGTACTTCAGTTACAAAAAGTGCTCGTTGTATAGAGGGAGACAAGAAGATTTCAGCAAGCCAAAAAGGGAACATTTCCAAACACATGCTAGTAATGTCAAACATCAAAGAATTGTGGTACTAAGAATAAGTTCACCATAACCAGCCATTGTGTTAGCACTGTGAGGGAAAAGTATCCTAACATTTTCCTTTCTAACATGGCCACACTAACAGTCCATCAGGAAAAGAGAAGAAATGATTCGTGTTTCTCACCAAATTTCACCACTTTTGGTGAGAAAGGGAATGGGACTTTTACGAATCATATTTCTCTTCATGCCTTGCTGTTTCTAATCACTTCTTACAGTTTGTCACAATTGAAACAAGTGAGGGGTTCCCTTCTCCCTCCAATTCTTATCTTTTCTCACTGAATCTAATAAACCAAATGGGGTGTAAGTGAGATCAATGTAACATGGAATCTTCTACTTTGTCCAGAAATGCAAATGCAACAGCCATATTTCTCCTGTGAAGAAATTCATTTTTGTTTGTCTTGCTTGGCTTGACTCAACCCTCTCCTGCAGCCACTGTGACAACTCTTTTAGCACGCCTTATTTTCCAGTAAAGGATTATGTTTCTACTTATATTGTCTACTCCTGACTAATTAAATGGATGACTGGTATCCCAAAGCACCCACAACTCTTTTGGTGTAACAACCCTCAGCAACACAAGACAGATCAAACCAATTTGGAAGGCTTTTGTTCTATACTTAGCTGAGTTTCAGAGTCCCAAAGAGGTCAAAAAAGCATCCATAGATGTGCCAAACTACGAAAGCTCTTCTGAACATATCAGTCCCCAGAGAAACTGAGAGTGGCGACAGTTAAACAAAGCGGTAATATCTTTCCTTCACAAAAGGTTAAGAGGCTGATGCAAAATGATTTGCCCATTATTCACCAATACACAAGTGATCAAATGTGCCAGGTAGCAATAAAAAGAGATCTCACGCTATCATACTGCGGCGTGAAACAATTTTTGCATAAAAGTTCTTTACGGCACATAGAACTAATCAATACCACAAAACCTATAAAGAAAGGATTGCCGCAAAAATTAGAGTCATCACCAGCAAGTTCAGTTATAACTTCTACTCAAAGATGGTAATATAACCATTTAAGGCCCTCAGCTTCATACAATGCCGCAAAAGCTTCATGCTCATTAGGTAAATAGCCATGTAGGATAGTTGAAATATTCATGAAATTTGGTTTCTGGCAATCATTAATACTAAGGAGAAAAAGATACTGGTGCTTTTGACAAGCATGTTTTTACCTCAATGTAGCGCACACCAGACCTATCCAAGGGCTTCCTCTTTGGGAGAAGATCTTTGAGATTATACTCATGTTTTTCATCTGATTCAACCAGAAGGCCCTCCATTCTTCTGTCATCCAAGTGCTTCCAGTGGAAAGGGGTGCCCCGAGTGTTCAAAACTGCCAGTAAATATCGAGCAATACGTTCTTCACCTACTACTGAATCTTTTACAGATCCTGAATGTTATTGACATAAGTTAATTATCCTGATGGACTGAGAGTGAGAAGCATTAGACCATATACACAAGTATAATTCTAGTGGGAAAGTTTCAGATGGCAAAAGTGACGAATTCAAGACGTTTGCACATTGTTCTTCTCCCTCTAGGCATGCTGTGTGCTATTCTAGAGGCAAAGAGCAGCAGTACATGGCATGGTCAACTCCAATTTAGGACAATTTAAGACATCTGAATATTAGATGCTCCCTCTCTAGGCAAGGTCTTTAGGTAACTTTGGCACAACTTCCATCTTAAGCATATTTCCACATGAATTACTGACCTTTATGGAAATAAAAGAACATGAAGCTTTTCCAGCATTGTAACCATACTAAGATAACTACAATTATTTTCTCAATGATGATGCAAAAGAATTATTTAGGTGCACCATAGAAGCATGACATTGCTAGTAAATACTTCCAGTAATCATTGATTCTTTCCATAATATACCTTAGATCGTACAGTTAGTGTAAAATACCATTCTAGGGTTTAGAATGGAGAGTGAGAAAAAGATATGAAGGAGAAATAGGGAAAATAGGTTCCAGATCTTAATCAACCCCACCCCCCACATATCTATGATACCATGCCATACAATTTCAAGAAAACCCTGGCTAATACTAAGACACAGTTAAGGAAGAAATAACTCAAACGCATGACTCTAGTAAGTACTTAGGAGAGAATGATTCAACATCACCTGCTCAGCAATCCATATTCAAACATACTGCAAATCAAACATACTGGAAAAGCTGTATTAAGAGTATTTGACAGATATGAAAGTAAAGGAGATACCTGCCAAAGCAAGCTTCAATCCTGTTTCAATGTCTCGGATACTTGGCACTAATACTCCCGGAGTGTCCAAAACATATATGCTAGGCTTGTGGGCTATCTGTGAGCAATATAATCAATTTTAGCAGACAAAATATTGCACAGCAAGTAATGTAACAAATGATTTAGAACAACGGTACACCGGGATGAAGGCAGGTCACAGGTGGAGGAATTGGATTGAATGTACAAATGCAAGTACAAAAGAAGAAAAAATTACCACCCAATCAAATGGCCTCCAATAATAACATAACTGTAAGAATTTTTATATGTTAAGATATAATCGAGGAAAGAAGGCTCTAGAACAAACGGCCTATTCTGAATTCTAATGTCAATGTGGCAGATCAGATCCCACGCTTGTTTAGTATACCTTCAAAAACCACTGAAAGCTTCATCAGTCTGAGAGAGAGAGAGAGAGAGAGAGAGAGAGAGAGAGAGAGAGAGAGAGAGAGTGGTCGCAAATTAGAAGGAAAAAAAATGAGAAGATGCCGTGGTTAACTGATCGTAGATATTTACTGAACTTGGTCTCTCCCTGGCAACACTCTTTCCTGGATTCAGTCTGAAACAATGGATTCAACAATGAAATAGGAAATACAAATTATAATCTGATTGTAGGGAAGCATATACGCTACACAACCCGTGAACAATCAGAAAAATTAGATGTTATACAAGATTAATAGTGAATGCATTCTAAAAATTAGTCTCCAATCATTATTCACAACACAGTAAGAACAAGATGTAAACAAAGAACAACAAAAATAAAAATTCTTCCACAAAATTGACCTTAAATCCTGCAATATCTCGAGTAACGCCAGGCAATGGTCCCACTGTAGCGCGCTTCATCTTCTGCTGCACTAAGAAAATCTAGAAACTTTATACACTACCTTAAGGCCATCAACACAGGGAGTTGAATTTGTCTACAATTCAATTAGAAATAATAATCACAAATACATACATTTCCTTTGATTGTGAGAGAAACTGTGTAAAAAAATTTACCAGGAAAGCGGGATGCAGCAATTTGATGAATGGAGTTAATTAAAGCTGACTTGCCAACGTTGGGAACACCAACCACCATAACAAGGAGAGTAGGTTCCCTTGAGATTAGCTCCTTCAGCTTGAACTCCACAAGGGCAAGAAGCTTTGGACGAAAACCGAGATCAAAACATTTACATTTTATAAGTAACTGAAAACAAGACGTGTATAGATCAAACATCAAAAGAAGACCATTCTTATCCTGAAATAATAAATTGAGTTCATGTAGGCATTTTGGTTCCCGCAATCGAAATAGCTTCTCTGGCTATATTTTCTGCGACTCTGCCCAAAACTTAAAGCTCAAAGCACTCAAAGACTATCAATATCCAACTATAGGAAAGTAGAGGCTTATATTAGTTGTAGCTAGCTGTGAGCTGACATTTTTCCTTACCATTAAAAGGGACTGCTACTTGTAGCGTGCAGTGTACCAGTGAAGGGGAAAAGCAAATTGAGATTAGATTCTGAAAAAGAAATAAATTGAGAAAATAATAGATCTATCTTCAGGTCTTCCTGTACTTGTGTTGGACGAAACACTTGAATAAGGTACTAGAGGTACATGTGTATCATACGCACCCAACAAGTATAATAGTACAGTTAACCACATAATAACCATCCTCAAGACTTGCATTTCATGAATATCAGATGAATCTACCAAGTTTTGGGATCAGTGTAAGTCGAAATTAAAGAGAATAATTAGGCTTGTTTGTGCGTTGATAGGGTAGGGTTTTCAGCTAGATTGTCCATATGAGGGTTGTGAACAGTACTGCAGAATCATCTTGTGAGGAGTAAAAAAGTGGAAGAACACCACCCTCACAATTTCGAGGAAAAGAGATAAAAGAAACAATCTGAAACTGATAATACTCGAAAAGAACATTTTCATCTTAATTAACCAAAAAGTACAACTAATCTTCTTCAGAAAATACTCGCTAACCTTCATAACAGAACCTTTGCTGTGCGCATTTATTGAAAGACAATCTTGCTTGCATGAGTCGAAATAACAAATCCATTTCTGCAAAATTTAAACCGCAAAGAACCCTAATCATCACAACAGTCTACATTGCCTTTATATCGATAATATCACTACAACACCAATTACCTAGAACCAAAAACTAAAGGTTTGAGGGTATCTCCAATATTTACATCAAGTACAAATTTGTTCAAGAAAGGCCAAAAGTGAGTTCCAATCCCTTTCATGAAACATGTATCAAATAAAGGAAGTACCAAATCCTTCATCAAATCAATGATAAACCAACCTAAATGTTTGGCTGTAGATGCCTTTGTATGGCCCGTCACTAAAGATTGGTTTTTTATTGTCTTTTAGTTGCTTATAGGCTATACTTAGGGGTGCCAACTATCATGGGTATACTCAGTGTGATACCATACAAAAGAGTTGTTAACTAGTCATCATCACTTTTTGCTACTACACTCACCTACTGGTGTTAATCCTCTCTCCCTTTCCGATGTTGCTTGGCGTTCCGAGAGATGATAGTGGCTCAACCGATGAGAAACTAGAAGAGGAAGAAGTAAACAAAAGCAGTCCAAGCCAGAGGGGGTGCACTAAAACCATGTGTTCAATGGTCTCGTCGTTATTGTTTGAGAGCCAATCCAAAAGGTTTTTATTCCTCCTTCAAATTCACAATGGTCAAATGTTTTATTCACACTTGTTTCAGAGTTGCTAGGAGAAAGGAACTGCTACCCTCTCAATCAAGCATGAGGGGAACTTGCCTTAAGCCTTGTAACTTTTTAAGAAATCGCAGATGACGGGTTCCTTGGCTCTTTCCTTTTGGTTTATCTCCACGTGATTTTTGGCACGGCCTCTCCAATTCTGAGAGGTTCCTTTTTGTCTAAAGACTCATTGTATATCCTCAATTTTTATTTCATACAAGCTTCATTATTGAAAATGAAACGGTTGGAAAGAAAGGGGTTTCGGCTAAGTTGGGAATTATGGAAAAATTTTAAGGGCAATTTAAACAGAGCAAGGAGTAGAATGCATCATATCAGATTAAGCTGCTTGTAGTTGAAATTTTACTCAAATCTTATCCAAAGATCAAAAAATAAACACACACAAAAATAAAAAATTAGGGAGAAACAGCAGCACCTGCATTATGTTGGGATTGGCCAAATCTTTCTTGTTGAGAGCGATGACGCGCCTTTTCCCAGCGAGCATTGGCTGGAGATCTTCGTTTGCAGAGGACAGTGGTATCTGTAGGCGTAAAAGGATATGTAATTTAATAACCAAAGGCATTGTCACATATACATTCTTCTGTATCGAGAGAGAGAGGGGAATACGCGGGCATCGCGGACTTCGATGACGAGGTCGGAGACCTTGAGGCGGTCGCGGATGGCGCGAGTGGCAGCGGCCATGTGGCCAGGGAACCAGTTGATGGTCCCACCTCCCTTGGTAAACCCCATCTCCGCCAATAATCCCTTCTTCACTATTTTCTTCATTCTTCTCTCTCTCTCTGACTCTCTCTCTGTCCCCCTTCGTCCTAAACCCTAAACCCTGAAATACGGGCGTCTGTTTTCCCAACGCCAGTGAAAGTCGTGATTACGGAACACGCGTTTCCTTATTGCTTACTTCAACTAAAAGCATAATTGATATATCGTCTGTTTTCGAACACCTTATGCTTGGCCGCCCCTTATTACATGTGAATGCATTTTTTGACACTTGGCCGTGTTATTTGGAAGCATGTTTACAGAACACGCGTTTTAAAAATAGACTTAGTGGACTAAATTGAGGTAGACCAGTTGGTCGAAACCCATTGAAATAGATTTTAAAAAAAAAATTTAAATCTTTCAGTCGCCTCAAAATATTTTCCAAGCTCTCTTTTGAGGATTTATACTTTTATAATAGTAATGTTTTCCTAAATATTTTTTTGCTTTATTCAATTTTCTTTTGCGTTAAAATTTTTTTTTTTATGGATTATGGTTCGTTTCGACGAGAGAAATTGAAGAACTATAAAATTATGATCCAAACTCAAATATTATTTGAAAAAGTCCAAAAAGTTTGAATTTTTATCATTTTTTTTGGAGTTTTCCAAAAATAATTGAGTTTGAGTCATGATTTTTCACTTTTTTAACTCATCTTATCGAGACGAATCAATAGTTTACAAAAATTTGACGCAAACTAACAAATATGAAAAAAAATTTGACGCAAACTAACAATAGTTTAGAAAAAATATTCTGTTTGGCAGGAAAATAAAAATGTTTGCGCAGTTTCATTTAACATTTTAATAGAGCGACTTGTCCAAGCAAAACACCACAATCTTTGAGCCCTTCCAATTTCTTGCCTGAATGGGGTCAATGGATCACAAACAGAACAAAGGATACTTGCATACTTCAATCATTTCTAAACTTTTGAATCATGTATGCCTAAAAATGAAATCATATTTCAATGAAATCTTTATGGATAGAACTCATGGAATCACTTCGTAGTCTCCTGTGAATTCGGACTAGAAAAACTTGGTAAAAAACATCCAAAACTAGACTTGCATAAGTAAAACCTGTTACCCAATCAACTCTTCACTATCCTCAGATACGATCGCATTAAACAGCATAACAACAAAAAAAATTCCAAGAGAGTACAAGTGAAATTGATTTAAAAATGAAAACTCGGGAGGTAAAGAGTGGAGAATAATGAATCACTGAAGCTAGTATAATGCGGTTGCCGCTTCGGCGCATACTGATATCTCTTCCCCCAAAACTTCTGCTATGAAATTCCACTTTTCCATAATGCGAGCTCTGAAAAACTTCCTAGTAGTCCACCCAATTCTCTATCTGTTTTTGAATACACATAACAATGTCAGTTCAAGTTCGAAATATGTACACAAATTTGTATTTCTTCAAAAACCCATTCTTTTTCTTTCCTCGTTTTCTTATATCAGCAAAAATAAAAACCCATTGTCTTGTTGGGACTTCTCCTCAGTTTGAAATCTTGAAACCATAAAAAGAAGGCTTGAAAAATGGGAAATCTACGAAAGTTATCATCAAATGGACAGTTCTTGAAACTGGAGAGCAAGAAATTAATGCTTACTTTGCGAAGGGAGAAATCGAGGGGACGATAAGTCGATAAGAGAGCGCTCTCCATTGCACTGCGTTTGTTTTTCTGTTTGGAAAACAGAAGGATGTGTTCTTGTTGTGGAATGGGTGAAGGGGTTGTGCTTTGCCCGAATTCGTTTCAAGATAAGGAATGGATTTACGCTAATACCTATCTCTGTGCATTTGATGATAACTCAAGACACCTGGACGCAAACTTTGAACCCAGATGCTGTTTTGGCATATAGACGAAAACTTTAAACTTCTTGCCGCAATCTTACCACGACGATGTCGTTTGGAGAATTTGAAACTCGTGTTTAAAATCCACGACTTTACGTAAACGGATTAACCGACCTTTCTCCCCTCGCCGTCGTGCACAGTGATAACGCCTTTCCGTATTTGAAAGAACCGTGCACAGTGATCACGCCTTTCAATATTTGGCGGCAGACGCAATTTCAAGCGGCCAAGTGTAATCTTATCTAGCGCAGCCAGAATACATGTAAAACACAAAAGAATTGTGTAGACGCAATTTCAAGCGGTCAAGGGTAGTTATAAGCGGCCAAGTGTAATTTCTGGCGGTGATAAAGACTTAATTGAAGCCTTCCCTGCCACCAATTGATTTTAGGAGAGACGGTGGAAAATGGCCTGACAGCCGCCCCCTCTCTCTCTCGAATTCTCTGGTATCTTTCTTCTCCCTCCCATATCTTACAAGAACAGGTACATCTCTCTCCTTTCTCAGTTCTAATTAGTTTAGTTACAATTTCGATTATTTTTCGGTCATTGTTTAGGGACTTCAAGCATAAACTCTCCTTCCGAATCAGTCTGCCAATATATGTTTGAACTTCCCAAATAGTAGTTCACAATTGAAGCTTTACAGACCCAAAACAAATCTGCAAAACCAACAATTCTCAGCTCGGTAAGGGCTCGTTCGAGTTCTATTCATTTACTATAAACGAATCAAACCGAAGCCTCATTATTAGGCTCATTTATACAAGCCCAAACCATTCAAGTGTAAGGTTTGATTAGGCTCACAAACCTTGAATCAAAATATAAATAATAGTTTGTGTAGGACTATTCATAGATAATATTTTAGTGGGGTATATATGCATTTGTTGTGGAGATCTCAGATAAGGTTTTTGGTATTCTTGATGAATTTTGTGTTTTTTAAGTTTTCGGCTTATATTAGGTAATATTGATACATTGCGGTAAAATAAAAATCATCCAACTCGAGTTAGAATTCGGCTCGTTTGAATTTTAACAAGTATTGACGAGCCGAGCCTGAGCTTCGAAAATTTTAAAAGACCCTAATTCTGTTATCCAAAATGTTTCAATCGGGAATCCAGAGAACGAATTTCTTTACATTTACATATGAACAGAATTACAGCAAAACGAAATTACAAACAGAAATGCAAACTGAAATACAGAACGGATTTGTGAACCGAAACCCATGTTTCACACGGTGTCCTTAAAAACAGATTCACCGCCTACCGGAGGGTGTTGAGGTTACTCGGTGTCTGTCTCCCAGGATTGATCCGGCTCGGACCACGAACGTCGGAACACCACCGAAGAACGTCTTGGCGAACTAACACAACGTCTGTCTCTCTCTCTCACACTATATCAGAATGCTTGTGGATTTGATCTGTGAAATTGGTGCAGAATAGTGCTGTGAAATGCTCCTTTTATAGGCAGAGCTAGACCTTTGCATTGCTGCCAGCCTTCAATTCGTGGAATAAATGGCAGAATAATGGAGGAATAACCCCCACAATGAATAGAGGAAATCCCCACAATGAATTTGGGTAACCCCCACAATGAATCTGGGGAAGTAATGACCTCCCAATCCATTCAAATATCCAACAAATTCAAGGCTGAGCTCACGTCGATTCAGTTTGTTAAACTTCAATGAGCCGAATCCACTTGAGCCCAACCTCTGAAAGTCTTAGACAGCCAAACTTGAGCTAGACCAATATTTTATCGTGCTTAAGCCGAGCCTCCCAGGGTTCGGATTGATTCGACGTGTTTGCACCCCTGTATCCAGCACATCAAAAAAATTATTTAATTTTGCCTTCTTCATTACTTTGATGAAACCTTTTTACAAGTTTTCACACACATTATGTATCTTACAACTCTTCCCATTTGCTACCTACTTGAACTTTGAGCACATCTTCCGAATTTCTCCCTGTGCCCCAATCTTCATCTCAATGCCACTCATTTTGATCATAGCCTTTGGAAACTCCAATCAAATCTCAATCCCAACAACCCTCTTATGCTGCCTGCATAGTTCTGAACGATTCTACCAGTTGCAGCTTCTCCCAAGAGCCTCTGGTCCGACTCTAGAATTCCGTTGCCATCGCGCACATTCATGAAGAAACTTGCGTTGAATTTGAACTGGCTATCTTTTGTCCAAGGCCACACGTTTTGAGCCATCACCATCTTTGGGGCAAATTGCTTGTAGTTGTGGTAAGAATGCTTGATTAATGGTTGGATCTGCATTGCCTGTGGTTGTGAAGTTGTATAGACGATAACTGAAGAACAAACAATCTGTTTGGCCGATGGAATGTGCTCCTGCAAAAAAAAAAAAAGGGGGTACCACAAAATAATACTACATGTTACATTGATTCCCCATTACAAGTGAAAACATTCTAAAGAATCTGTATTGGGTACAAAGTGGACCTTGAATGAGCCAAAAATAAGTTGAGAGCTAGTAACTCTGTTTGTTTTACAGTTATGAATAGGCTTCACTGAGAGAAACTGAAAGCATTACCGACTAGTGTAACAAGGTCATGGTCATCTAGGCCTTTAGCCATGAAGAAGCCTCTGAACTGCAATGGAATCTGTAGGAGAAGGTAAATTTGAGGCTTCAGCTTTGGAAGAGACCCTGCCGTCTCTTCTTCCTGTTGGCACTGCCCAACTTGGTCATCAAACTATCAGGTATAAGTAGTATGCCCATGAGAGAGAGAGACCAAGACAACAGCATCACGGGCAGCCAATGCTAGTATGTCAGCGCAGGAGACAGCTCCCGGGCACAAGGCCTCTAGCTGTGTTTTTGCATCATCAACTACTTCAAACCCTCTTAAACCAAGATTTGGCAATGCATTCCTCTCACCAGAAGCTCCTGTTATCAAAATGGAACCATCGCAGCTCTATGTGATCATGCGTGTAGCTAATAATGGTTACAATGAATATTTTTCAAGAAAAGTTGGAGCAAAGTGATAATGTGACTGCATGTTATTGACCAGATGCGCGGGAACAAAGGGAATGCATGACTAAGCTGGTATTCCAGTGCACTCCAAACTGTTAATGTGGTGAAAATCTTAAAATACATGAATCTCACGACAAGATCATTGTGTTGGAGAGAGAGTAGGTATGTGGTTTTCACCGTAGTTAATCCTAATTTCAAAGAATTGGAAATACCCTTGTGTTGATTCCAAGTGCGCCCTATGCGCATTTAAGTTGCACCTGGGCGCTTCCACATTTTTTTCTCTTTTTGTAATGTGCCTTAGGCCCAATTAAACGCGCCCCGGTGCATCCTATTTTCTCTCATTTCTGCCTCAGGCGCCTTTGAATTGCTCCTCGAGAGCATACACTTTTTTGTCTTTCGAATTTTTGATGTAATGAACCATTGAATCCATTCCAAACATGCTAAAAAAAAAAACAATCCAGAGGTCATTGGTTCTTGTGTTAGCCCATATTTATTTGTCTATGAGACAAATCTTGAACAAAAAATAGGGGCCTCGAGGCAATTTCAAAAGGAAACAAAACAATTTCATTCCTTCATATAACATCTACAGCCGGGCTAATGCATTTCTAGCATTTGAGGGTGTGATCAATCTCAAACTGGCCCAACAAATCATCGTTGAGCTTCCCCTTCCGAATCTCCATTTCATGGCATAAAAGACTCTACATCCTTCACTGAGAACATACAATTCTTACAGTTTTTGCGATGTACGTGGGAGAAAATCCTTGGATTCCTTGTGTCCAGAATGCATCCATTGGCTTCAATGTAGCTCCACCCTGGTTTCTTCATCAAATCGTTGTCATTCATACATCTCCGTAGTTCTTCAACTCCATCCCACCTCTCAACAACAGATTAATTGAACAGTACTAAGTGTAATTGCCAGCATTACTGGGTTCCAAATCCAAGAGACATTTTGCTGCACATTGCCCCACTTTTTTTTGCTACAAATCCAACAACAATATTAGTCACGCTTTCCAAAACTAGCGGCCAAGTATAAAAAATAGCGGCCAGAAGTAATAAGATGCGGCCAAGTGTAATAAGACGAAGCCAAGATGTCCAAAAACAGACCATATACTAAAACACGTGTTCCGTAACCATGCTTTCAAAACATCGTGGCTAGGTGTCAAAACATGTGGCCATTAGTAATGAGATGCAGCCAAAATGTCCGAAAATAGACCATACACTAATCACGCTTTTACTAGTAGTAAGCAAGAAGAAAACGTGATTTACCATGAAGAAGTCTTTGGTCTTCTCTCACAGTTAGATTTATATGTGATTTTTTTTTTTGTTTCAAATTCATGTTTCCTTTGATTTTTACAAATTTCATCCCTAATCAACCGTGGAAATCCCCGGAATCTGAAATGCTGCTCGATTACTTGAGTTCTTATCCCCAATGAGAGCCCTCTTCCAGATGGAGAAAGAATGCTTCTAATGAGGTCTGTCATTAGAAATACACATACATCCCCTACTCGAGTCATTTTACAACTGAAATTCTCAGTGAACTTGATCAATCCACTGATTCATTGGATGGAGACCCAATTCCCTTCATACATGTATAGCAACTATAGGAGTTTTCAAGATCATGTTAACTACACTTAAGATATTGTTTGCCAATTGTCATGTTGGATTGTTACTTTTGATTTCCCATGATAACAATAAATATTGCATCAACCATTGTCTGACTCTGCAACTATTTCACCACAACCATTGGCTGCATGACCTCTCTCCAATTTCAAACGCATTTATTTGACAGTTTGGCATAGTTTTTTTTTTGCTTGGCAAAAGATGTTTTTATAAAAGCTCGATAAGGGTACATCGGGGGAAGAAGAAGTGGACAAGCAACATGTTGCTACTCCAAAAAAAAAAAAAAAAAATGCAAGAAGGAAACTATACGTGAAGGATTAGTTTACAAGCGCCGCTGTGTTACAACTTATTGTCATGCTTTCAGATGTCTTTTCCTTCAACAATGGAGTTGAATCCTTACAATATCAACTAATTAATGATCCACTTACGACCTTCGCCACTGAGACACGAAGTGAATATTATCTCATATCGTTGGAATCTTGTTTCTTCGACCTCTTTTGTCTGGAGGAACGGTCTATTTTGGTCTGTATGATGTCCACAAAAACTGGCAGTAACCAGGCCGTCTTTCATACCAAGGTTCTCTGTTTTTTGAGCCAACAAATCAACCATGGCTTTTTGGTTTGTCATGGATGGCCTAGTGGTGACTGCAGAAGGATGGAGCTTCTCTTAACATGGGGCCTAGTGGCGCCCTGGTCTGTTTTGGATCCACTGTTCTTGTTGTTGAAATGCTTCTGTCTAAGCTTTTTGGTTCGGTTATCTGGTTTTGGATTAAAGGGAGAGGAATCTATGTGAGTTGGGTTTTGAAGATCAAAGCTACAGAAAGCGAGGGAAAGAAATCATATGGCTCTTCTCTTTCTTACCAACTGTCTAGCACGTAGTATGTTTGATCTGCCTCATGAAAAACACAATCTAGTACGCAATAAGATTGAGCGGAAGGATCTTTACCCTTAGTCTTGGTAGTGGCACCGCTGGATAACTCAGAGGCCACGGAAATGTTGTGAAGCAAATTACCAGTGCGAAACCTACTCACTTCCGTTCAAAGAAACAATTAAACACCAGTTTCCAGTCGGCCTTTGCAACTACAAACCAGTCAGTGGAGAATCCATCTAGAGCTTCAACCATCCATCGAGGAAGCATAATTTGTCTATGGAAACAGAATTATGGATTTCACAGTTAAAACATTTTGCAGTTTTGAGCATGGAATTCAGTGGTTCATTACATCAAAAGAGAAAAAAGTGAATGCTCCCGAGGAGCAATTCAAATGCGCCTGAGGCGCATTACAAAATGAGAAAAAATAGGGGCGCGTTCAATTGCGCCCGAGGAACATTACAAAAAGAGAGAAAATGTGGATGCGCCCGGGTGCAACTTAAGTGCCTGGATGTGTCCATTGAATGGACCTTAGAATGTGTAAATGAGCACGAAAACGTACTTTAACCTTTGTCGCTCTAATCATCTTTGAATCAGTCTCCCTTCGACCAACTTTTCAAAAATATAACTTCAATATTTTAATTGGTTGTTTCCATCATCTTTTAATACAGTGAAAAAACCTTATTTATCATCATATAATTGGTCTTAATCCGATTTAAAATGAAAACGATACAAGCATTTTATTGAAATAATTTTTTTCCCGACCAATTGAGGGTAAAATGGTCATGCATTTTGATGTACAAATTATTTTCATTGAAATCAGTTCGGTAGGAAAGTAGATTAGACAAGCTTTTTAATGGTTCAAACCACCAGCGAATTGGAGTACGGGAGTGTCCGGGGCAAGTCCGCAAAGTTGGGACATTTTGTGCAACGTTCCAGATGCGCCCTGGGCGCATTTCAATGAGCCTAGGGGCGAAGGATTGCGCCTGGGACGCTTTAATGTTGCTCAAACTTTGCGGACTTGCCCCGGACACCCCTGAACTCCAATTTGCGTGTGGTTTGAACCGTTAGAAAGCTTGTCCAATTTAATTTCTATCCCAAGTAGTTTGGATAAAAATTCATATGTACATCAAAGGAAGTGACCATTTTACCCTCGATGGATCAAAATATGATTCATTCCGGTTAAACGCGTGTTTGTTTCTCATTTTAAATTGGATCAAGACCCATCATATATCAATAAATAGAGTTTTTAAAGTACTAAAAGAGGCGGAATCCAGCCATACAAAAATTTGTGTTTCATTCATGAAAACTTGATAGAAATACGACAACTAAAAAAATCTTTGAAGCCAATAAGGCTAAAACACGTTCTACGTTCGATTTGATAATCAAATTACTATTCTAAGGTATTTCTTATTTCCTTCAGTGTTTCATAGTGTTCATAGGGTATCCAAACTTCATCAAAGCATAGGAAAAATCATTTCATCATTGACATTCACCCATAGCAGAGCTTAAATATTTTTAAATTCAAATTTGGGTGTCTTGCTAAAACTACCAACAGAACAAAAATTGAGAATATTTTCAAAAGAGAACACCGAAAACTCGAAAAGGATTGGCTGTATTTTCTATATTTCAGTCTACTGCCACCACATTACAACTACAATCTTTATATAGGGCCGCCAGAACGGATTCCTAACATTCTCTATTCAGGAAAATATTCTGCGTGAATGTTCTACTTCTAGACACTCTCTGAATTGGGAATGATTCTCTAACAATGAGTACTATTTATTTCAACCCATTCCTCATTGAATCTCTAAAAATCACATATTTGTATGCAAATAGCTGGGAATATGGAAGGAGAAAAAGGAACTGAAAACACTTTGAGATTAAATAGCTCCTTCATCTCCTTTTGAGAACAACACAAAAAGAAAAACAAAACACTTGCTCGAACTTCTTCAAGGTTTGGTCATGCAATTGTCTGCACATCGTGATCATATATTTCTCAGAGTATTTGAGTGTTGGGCAATAATCGGTTCGTAAAGTTTTGCTTCACTGTAAAAAAGTGAACTTAGAGATCGTTGTATTTTGAGGAAATAACATCATCCAACCCGGTTTAGAAGGAGGTGTATCGTTCATAAGGGAAAGCGCAGTTCCGTGTGCCTCAACCAACCCCACAGGCTTTTCTAATATATTTTGGTTAACTATTTGATTACTTTTACTGGTGTCATTATGCAAGTCTTCTATCATAAAATCCTACATAATCTTGCATAGAATATAAAATTTTTCAACGTACTGTACCAAATTGGACATGACATGTTGATGTGCCCGGGCGCAAATGCGCCTGGGGTGCAAAAAATGGCACCTGAGGCGCACTCAAATGGCACCTGAGACGCATGTGATGCAACAAATATTTTTAATCTATTTTTTTACTGAATTTTTCTAGTCCGAATTGGGAGGAGTAAAAAAAGGCAATCTTTTATAAGGATTGTTAAAGCATCAGAGAGGAACAAGAAGCCCGTACAAAGTGACTCCATGAGTTTCATCCATGAAGATTTCATTGACAAATTTTTTGGTTTTCAGGTGTGTGTGGACACACACACATACATACATGATTCATGTTGGGTAAAATACCCGATCACCCACACAATGGAAGCGTAACGAAAAAAAATAATCACACAAAAACACAAGATTACGTGGTTCCCCAAACTCGGGTACGTCCACGGACAGAACAACTTCCACTAATATTGAATGAGTACAATGAGATACAAAATACCCTACTCTAACTCTCAAGCTCTTGGTATTTTTATCTCCCTCACTCACACAATATTCTCTCTCAAATTTCTTTTCTACTCTTTTTTTTTTTTTTACACTGTGCTCTCTGTCTTTTCCTTTTTCATGCCACGTCAGCAGGGTCAATGCCACGCAGGTAGATTTGTTTTTCGCAATTTCAGAGCCGTTCGGACTCCGTTTTTCGCGTATGAGTAGTCCATTTTGAGTATCTTGACGTTCCGGATCCAACTGTGTGCTCCGTTTTCTGATTGGAGGCTCCTAGGCAGGTGAAATTGCGCTAGTTGAGCATGAATTATGTGTTTGGAGGCTGGTTTAGGGTTGGAAAATGGCTTGGAAGCAGCGAGGATGTTCTGTGGTGATCTGTTATGAGCTAGCAAGCAAGGAGACTTTACATTTGAGTGGGTTTGCTCGTATTGTAATTGACACAGGTGCTTGCTATAAGTAATAGATTGGTTTGGAGATGCTGAGAAGCCAGGAATAGGAACGAGGATGGACGAGTGGCAGAGAGGTGACCCGGGGAGAGCTGATGATGAGTGGTAGGAGGCTCAGGGAAGTGGTGAAAATGGATGATTGATGGAACAGACTTGCAGGGATTGGAGGTTGATCGGGGCAAACATGCGTGGAGCTAGTGAGCAAGGATACACTCGGGTGGTAGTGACACAGGCGCTCACGATAGCGATGGTTTGCGGAGATGATTGACGATGATCGGAGGCAGTCTGGTTCAATCGGAAGACCTATCATTGGGAGTTGCAGTTGTGATTTGGGATGCACAAGGAGGATGATAGGGTCGCGGATTGTGTTTTGTGATTAGGCACGGGCGTTTGAGATTAGACACAACTACCGAGCACAACATGGATACATTCAGAGGAATGACATAGGCGCTATGAACGGATGGTGGTGGTAGTGGAAGCGATGCTAGTTCTATGATTGATCCGGTGAATAGGTAAGTCGTTGATGACTAGACGTTCACGCGCAGAGAGGATGCGAGGCACTCCGGTTGAGGGGGTGCAGGTTCAGCCACGGTAGATCTAGTCTTGCAAGGAGACACTCGGTCAGTTGGTATATACACTTCCGGTGCGGGGGTGGTGAGACTTCTGATGGCTAGCAGTGACAAAGGCGCTTGGCTAGAGTGGTTGAACGGATCAACAATTGTCCTACTTGGGTGTGGGGGGTGATTGTTGGGTACACCCAAGAGGAGTGTGTGTGTTGTAGGGGATTATTCCCCCTTGATATGTAAGTTCAGTATGTGCACTGTGTGTGTGGGCTGAGTGAGACAGAGAGCCGAGAGGGGCCAGGAGAGTGTGAGCGAGAGGCTCCTCCTTTGGGAGGAGCCGGGCTCCTCGGAGATGTCCAGAGAGACTGTCGAAGAGCCACCGGAGTGAGAGAGAGAGAGACGGAGTGATGGCAGCCGGGTTGTGGCGTGCCCGTGAGGTTTTTTCATGTATATTGTATTTGTTTTGTGATTAATACATATATGGAGTTTTTTCTCGCATCTCTCGTGTTTGTGCTTGGTATGTTTGCGTGTTGTGCTGGAGGATGCGAATTAGAGGGTCGGGGTCATGACCCAACAATTCAAAAGTTTAGAAATGGTTGAAATATGCAAGTAATCTGTGGTTCTTGGACATGGGGGCACTGTGCTCGTGATTCTCATGGAGCTCTATCTTGGGCATAAAAAAAGCTATCAAAGAAATACAAGAAAACTACTCACAAAATGAACTGACTGAGAGTACTTCGTATTTGGAGTCGGTTTGTGTGTGTGTGTGTGTGTGTGTGTGTATATATATAGATTTGCGTAAGTTAGATTCACTTAAAAACCAAAACCAAGTAACGAAAGCAACAAAGTTCACAACTAGAAAACTAAGATTCAAGCCAAAATACTGTTAGACAAAATACTACTTCTCAATTACACGCATCTGCAGATGTCAAGCAACTAATTTGGTTCTAGACACGAAGTAGCAGAAACCTTTGAACTTGGTTTGGGTGGGGTGCGCTAGGCCAAGGCAATAGTGCAACACCAAGGCAACGCATGAGAGGCCCCAGCTAGTAGTGAGCTACTATAGTTGGCCCTCCACCTCAAACATTATAAGGATTGTTTGTTCAATAAGGTGTACTATATTGCTATTGAATGTTGATTAGGCTCAACACACCAACAACGTATCAAGGCGCATTACGAAATGAGAGAAAATAGGATGCGCCTGTTGCGTTTCAATTGCACCTGAAACACATTTCAAAATGAGAGAAAATGTGGATGCGACCGGGAGCAACTTAATTGCGCCTGGGGCACACTTGAATTGCGCCTGAGGCGCATGTGATGCAACAAATATTTTTAATTTTTTTTTACTGAGTTTTTCTAGTCCGAATAGGCAGGAGACTAAAAAAAGGCAATCCTTTAAACATTATAAGGATTGTTAAAGCATAAGTGAGGCACAAGAAGCCTGTACGAAATGATTCCATGAGTTCTATCCATGAAGATTTCATTGACATATGTTTTGATTTTTAGGTATACATGATTCAAAAGTTTGGAAATTTTTTTTTTTGAACACCAAAAAGGATTTTATTAATCTTTGGAAATGAATTACAAAGATAGGGATCCAACCCAAGGCGTCAAACCAGAGGAAGGACCAACCACAAGAAGGCAAGACCTAACTCCGACAACCACATGCCGCAAGGACCCAAAAGGGAAAGAAAAAACAATCCGAGGCTGGTAAGAAACCAACCAAGAAAAATCCCAAAGCCCACAAAAGCCATGCCTAACATCCCAAGGAACGCCTTAGAATAATCATCCTGCAATAGCATGAACCTTGGCCCTATCAACATCTTCAGCTTCCATAGCCATGAATCCACAAATAACATCCTCATCATTACCCTCCTAATCAATGCCCATGATTTTATCTAAACACCAAATCTCCTGAGACTCGTTGAGATGAATCCGGTTAATTCCTTCACAAGAAGAGGATAAAGCAGCAGCTGCAACAGCAAATTTGAACACAACGCATTTTTGCTTCTTTCTTCCACCCCTCTTGTTGGGCTTAGGAAAGCCCATCAAATCTTCTATCGACTTTTGCTTCCATTTTCCTATCCCCGTATCCTTAGCATCCTCATTTGGGTTCAGTTCCACAAATAACTGGATACCATTGGTATCATGGTGACTTAAAAAACCCACTTCTGAGAGATTCCAAAAAGCCTTTATGAAACTCCACCACCTCTGAAACTGGACCATCAGCCACTTTGTTACATTATTTCCCTCTCCAATCCTGACTTTGCCAATATCAATGTTTGACGTATGATCATCCAGCTCCTCATCCGCCTGATTTTCCCTACTAAATCAAGCACATTGTTTTCCCCACTACCTGCCCCTTCATTATGGCTAGATTGAAAATTCTCCGTATGTACAGTATCTTGAACAAACTCCTCTTCAGTATCAGCTACCTCTTCTATGTTATTCAGGTTGTCCTCATTTCTAACCCCTGCTTTTGGACTCGGGCTTGAGTCACTAAGAGCAAAAATAGTTTGGAGAAGCGAAGGATTGTTTTCTTCAACCACATTACCCATAAAGTTTGTTGATTATAAGCATCACTTGGATACTATCCAAGATCTTGTGTGGCGAGTTGGTTGGCACCAGAACTCTCCCCTTCTCAAAAGATAAACAATTCGATGTTACTTCATCAATTTCCATGAATGTTCCCCAATATTGTTTGCCCAACCTTTTGAAAGTTAGCTTTCCCCAAACATTCAAGGGAACCCCCGTGCAAGATAACCAGGCAAACCTTTCCCTACCAGCAACCTCACCATTCCAAGGTTTTATGCCATCAAACCATCTCCTTATTTATGAAGGTAATCTGTATGTGTCTGCCCCCCATTGACCTTACCTCGGCAAAATCCACACCTGCATGCTTGAACTCCTCCTTAAGAATATGTAACTCCATTCTTAAGCGTTGGATAGCAAAGGCACTCCTGTACAACCAACCATTATCAGCTTGCTCCAAAACGATGGATTTAGAAATTCTTAGAAATCTGCAACCAAATTAGAACTGGCACTCGTACATGTGTATGTATACGTCTACGAGTATAATGCATTTAGATGTGTTTGTTCACTTTGTAGTGTATTGATTCCAAATCCTTGCATTGGATGGAGGTGGCGTTAGAGCGAAAAAGATGCAGACGATTGGATTTATAGAGGGGAAGGAGATGCCAATCTCGTCCTTGTTTACTCCGGATCCTCTCATGCATTTGTGTGTTCATTTATGCTTCACTCTTTCGATCATTTCGTTGTGTCAATTCGTTTCATTTTGGATTATACAATAATTCAACAGATCATTTTTCCAAACTCCAAAAGTAAAGCAAACATGTTCTTCCTTCTGAGAATTGGGATTTTCCTTTTGAAGAGTTATTGGATTTAATGCATCCTTGTACTCGGTAAATGAACTTGAATTCTAGAATAAAATGGAGATAAAACGAATTAGTTAGCATGCTTGAATTAGATAGCATGCTTCATTACGAAGACGGTCCAATGTAGCAAATGTCACTCAGCATTCAATCCGAGCGATTCGTCCCGAAATTAACGGTCGGATGCCGCTCAGCACCCGCTTGGTGATGGGGTGCTTGGCAGCATCCTTTGGCCCCGTTTGTGATCCATTGACTCCATTCAAGCAAGAAATTGGAAGGGCTCAAAGATTGTGGTGTATGCATGGACAGGCACTTGGAATGGTCTCTCCATTAAAATGTTAAATGAATTGTGCAGACATTTTTATTTTCCCGCCAAACGAAATATTTTTTTTGCCTTAATTCAATTTTTTTTTTTTTGCATTTGTTAGTTTGCGTCAAATTTTTGTAAACTATTGATTTGTCTCAACGAGATGAGCCGGATAAGTTGAAAATTATGACCCAAACTCAATTATTTTTGGAAAAATCCATAAAAAGGCCAAACAATATTCAAACTTTTCGGACATTTTCTTGGATTTTTTTTAAAAATAATAGTCTGTTGGGGAGAGTTAAACATCTGCTTTAACGCTCATATCATGTGATAATATCTTACCTTCAGACTTGAAATAGAAGCATTAGAATTTCCTACAAATAGCTATGCAATGTTGAGACGTTCGCAAATTTAGTTTATGAAGAAAACTGCTAGTGAGGCGGGTTTTTTTTTTTTTGTCATTCGTATTCCTAATGTACTATATCCTAGGGGACTTTGCGGAGAGAGATGGTTTCTTACCAAAGGAACCCCAAGAATCGAACTTTGCCCATAAGCGTCGAAGTATAAGTGAGACACCAACTGCACTCCACCCCACTTGCAAGGACTCATCTTAATTTTTCTTTTCCTTAATTAAAAACAAGTCTTTTAACTATAAACAAGCCAAGGTTTGAACTTGTTTTGAAACTCATTTTGAGTCATGTTTGCGGTAATTAAATTCAACTTTCATTCAATTCAATTGTAAGTACCTTAAGACTAGCCCCGTTCTACTAAGCTTTCTACAAAAAATACGTAATTATTTGTAATTTTTAAAATTAAAAATAATGTATTTGTTGAAACAATTTGTTGAAAAAAAGAAAAGGAGCAATGTACCAAGGATGGAATTAAATATGCATTATTTACAAACAAAAGTATTCGGATATTCGAGAAAAATCAATATACTCTTCGCCACATCAAATTTCCCTTGACCGCTACGAATTACTCTTGGGCGCATGGAATTGCACATGGCCGCATCGAATTGCACTTGGCCAAATCGAATTGCACTTGGCTGCATCGAATCGCACTTGTCTGCTACGAATTGCTCTTGTCGGCCTCGAATTGCACTCGGCCGCATGGAATTACACTTGGCCGCATTGAATTGCACATGGCCGCGTATAATTGCATTTGGCCGCTTTGAATTGCACATAGCCGCGTATAATTGCACTTGGCCGCTTCAAATTGCATATTGCCGCTTCGAATTACACTTGGCCGCCTTTAATTGCACTTGGCCGCGTCGAATTGCACGGCCAAGTGCAATTCAAGGCGTCCAAGTGCAATTCAAAGCGGCCAAAAGTAATTTATAGCGGTCAAGTGCAATTCTACGCGGCCTAGTGCAATTCTACGTGGCCGAGAGAGTAATTCAAAATGGCCAAGTGCAATTCGATGCGCCAAGAGTAATTTGAAGCGGCAGAGTGTAATTCAATGCAGCCAAAACTAGTTTATCTATAGCTTATATCACTTGTTGTTGTGACTTGGATGCCCTCAACCTTAAATCTCCTTCTTATTTAGAGTTTGGATTGGGTTATTTTAGTTGTTTGTTTGCAGAATATCAAGTAGTGGTGCCCATGCTGATATAGAAGTGCAATTCGATGCGGCCAAGAGCAATTCGATGCAGCCAAGTGCAATTACACGCTTGGACCGATTTATATGGATTTTTGTCACAACTTTAATTGATTGTACTGGTAATGGACGGTGCAATAATATCTCGACTTCACGCGCTTGTATTTACTATGGAAAAAAAAACAATTCTTCTTTGTTAGAAGCGAAGTCGAATACGTCTATTTTAAATTTAAGAAAATCCTACTAGGAGAAAGGAATGAGGGCGTGGAGTTTGAACTCCTACCAAAGTAAGTGTCCATTGCGGCATCATTGTAAGAAGAGCACATCTCAACTTGGTTGATATCTACTCCTTTACGATCATATGCCAATCCAAAATCTTTTGAATTTTGTGACTACGCCCATGCATTTGAATGAGTTGCCTACATATTTGATTTGTCTAGTCCAGCTTAAAATAAGTGAGTCCGAATCAAAATCACGTCACCCGTAGTTCTCTATTTATCTTGGTGTGAAAATCTGGTTCACAATGTTTGTAAGCTTTTTAAAGGAGATTTTGCTATTGACAAATACAATTGTTTGACTGGCGATGAATTTTCAACTGATTAAAAAGAAGTAATTTTAGGCCTTAGACAACCGTTATCCTTAGTTTTATCAGACAAATCACTTTACTTTATGGGTTGGGCTCCGGTGATCCTTTTTAGGATTAGTGGTTTGCAAAATCAGCTTTAATCAATATGAAGTCTTCTGTTGGAACCCTATTTTAGGCGATGGATTTCAAGGGGCCTAATCCCAAATCACAAGGCAAAAGTGGGCGTACCTCTACCCACTATTTTGAAAAACTAATTTTTGTTTTGACATTCATAAAGCCAGTGAAGGCCAAATTTGTCGAGGCCAAATCAGTGTGCCACTAACGAATTTGAACTTAGTGCCGATCCACGGAAATGGAATTTCAATTTTGCGGTGTCCCACGACACTTTTTTAGAATTTGAACTTTGGGCTGCCTCACGGCAATGGAAGTGTGCCGGTAGTGGTGAAGTTATGGTTGTGTATGTGGTAAGTGATGGTGGTGGAGGGTGCGGGGCTCTGATGAACGAGGCTCGCTTCCTTTGGAACTATTGCTCGTCTGGATCTAACCTCGCTCCCTTGAAGCTAACCTGCCCAACCAAGCATGACTAAAGACCACACTGGAGGAGCCTCGGAATGCCTTCGGCTTGAGGATGAGAATAGTGCAGAGAGAGGAAACCAAATGACAAGGGTTTCGAGGGTAGGAGATGATGTACCTTTTAGGGCAGCTATCCATTGGTATTTATTGAGGGTCTTTGGCTTTATCTGCAAGTTTGTCCATGAGTCTGACATGCGTCGGCTGACGTCACCCATGACGTAGTGGATAGGGCTGTTAGTGTGAGCTATGATGGGAGACATGGCCGAGCCTAGTTGCCTAGTCCCAGGCCTAGCCGAGCCTTAAGAGAGCTTCATGGGAGACATGGCCGAGCCTAGCCTCGAGGAGCTTCATGGAAGACATGGCCGAGCCTAGCCTCGAGGGAGATTCGTGGGAGACATGGCCGAGCTTAGTCATGAGGAAGCTTCTTGGCAGACATGGCCGAGCCTAGCCTTAAGGGAGCTTCATGGGAGACATGGCCAAGCCTAGCCTAGAAGGAGCTTCGTGGGAGACATGGCTGAACCTAGTTGCATAGCTCTGGGCCAAGCCTCTAGGGAGATATGCCCGAGCCTACTTGCCTAGCTCCAGGCCGAGCCAATAATCGAGGGAGCTTCATGTGAGACGTGGCTGAGCCTAGCCTCGAGCGAGTTTCATGGGAAACTTGGCCGAGCCTAGTCCCGAGGGAGCTTCATGGGAGGCATGGCCTAGCCTAGTTGCCTAGCTCCAGGCCAAGGCGAGCCTCAAGGGAGCTTCATGGGAGTGATGCCCAAGCCTAGTAACCCAACTCTAGGCCAAGCCAATCCTCGTGGGAGATTCATGGGTGACACTATCGAGCCTATTTTCTAGCTCCGGGCCAAGCCAATCCAAGAGGGAGCTACATGGGAGACATGGCCTAGCCTAGCTTCTACCTCCGGGCTACACTGAGCTTCAAAGGGAGCTTCTTGGGAGATATGGCCGAGCCTAGTTGCCAACTCTGGTATGATCCTTGAGGGAGCTTCATGGGAGACGTGGGTGAGCAAAGCCTCGTGGAACTTCATGGAGGAATGGCCCGAGCCTAGCCTTGAGGGAGTTTCATGGGAAACATGGCCAAGCGTAGTCGTGAGGGAGCTTTATATGAGACATGGCCGAGCCTAGCCTCAAGGGAGCTTCGTGGAAGACATGGCTGAGCCTAGTCTCGAGGGAGTTTCATGGGTGACATGGCTGAGCCTAGCCTTGAGGGAGCTTCGTGGGAGACATGGCCGAGCCTAGTTGCCTAGCTCCAGGCCATGCCGAGCTTCAAGGGAACTTGAAAGGAGATATGCTTGTGCTAGTTGCCTTGCTCCGAGCTGTGCTGTGCCTCAAGGAGCTTCTTGGGAGACATGGCCGAGCCTAGCCTTGAGGGAGCTTCATGGGAGACACGGCCGAGCCTAGCTTCGAGGAGCTTCATGAAAGACGTGGCCAAGCCTAGCCTTGAGGGAGCTTCATGGGAGACATGGCCAAGCCTAGTTGCGAGGGAGCTTCATTGGAGACAAGGCCGAGCCTAACCTTGAGGGTGCTTCATGGGAGACATTGCTGAGCCTAGTAGCCTAGTTACAGGCCTAGCCGAGCCGAGCCGAGCCTCAATGGAGCTTCATGGGAGATATGCCCGAGCCTAGTTGTCTAGCTCCATGTCGAGATGATCCTCATGGAAGCTTCATGGGAGACATGGCCGAGCCTAGTTGCCTAGCTCTTGGCCGAGAGGAGCTTAAAGGGAGTTACCTAGGAGATATGCTCGAGCCTAGTTGCCCAGCTTTGGGCCGAGCCGCCCCTAGCCTTGAGGGAGCTTCATGAGAGACATGGCCAAGCCTAGTTGCCTAGCTTCGGGCCGAGCTGAGCCGAGCCTCAAGGGAGCTTGATGGGAGATATGGCTGAGCCTAGTTGCCTAGCTCTGGGTCAAGCCAAGCCTTGAGGGAGCTTCATGGGAGACGTGGCCGAGCCTAGTTGCTTAGCTCCTGGCCGAGCCACAGAGGGTAGCATCGTGGCCTTCTGCCAATCGTAGCAACTAGGGCCGAACCAGAATATTCATACCACTACAGAGGGGTTTTGGTACAGCGATAGTGTTTATGGAAGAGGGATGGCGGTGCTCCCACGATCTTTATAGGTGCCTAGCGTCGGGCTGAGTTGAGCCTAGCCTTGTGGGAGCTTCATCGAAGACATGGCCGAGCCTAGTTGCCTAGCTCCGGGCCAAGCCGAGCTAAGCCTCAAGGGAGCTTCATGGGAGATATGCCTGAGCCTAATTTCCTAGCTCTGGGTCGAGCTGATCCTCGAGGGAGCTTCATGGGAGACGTGGCCAAGCCTAGTCCCCTAGCTCCGGGCGGAGCCGAGCTTCAAGGGAGGTACCTGGGAGATATGCCCCAGCCTAGTTGCCTAGCTTTGGGCCGGGCCGAGCCTAGCTTTGTGGGAGCTTCATGGGAGACATGGTTGAGCCTAGTTGCCTAGTTCCGGGCTGAGCCAACCGAGCCTCAAGGGATCTTCATGGGAGATATGCCCGAGCCTAGTTGCCTAGCTCTGGGTCGAGTTGATCCTCGAGGGTAGCATCATGGCCTTTCGCTAATTGTAGCGACTAAGGCCGAACCAGAATATTCAGACCGCTACAGAGGGGTATTGGTATAGCGACAGTGTTTAGGGAAGAGGGATGGTGGTGCTCCCACGATCTTCGTAGTGGTCTTGTTTCTACTCATTTTTCATAAACTCAACTGTATTATTTGTATAGTTGTATTCCACCATCTTTTAGTACTTTGAAAATCCTCCTTATCGATATATCTCTATCCGATTTAAAATGACGTAGATGCAAGCGTTTTATAGGAATGATTCATTTTTATGACTCAGTGATGGTAAAATAGTCATATACTTTGATGTACAAAAAACATTGCATCCAAACTAATCGAGTTAGAAAGCAGACTTAATAAACCTTTTAACGGTTCAAACCTTGCAAAAATCGGAGTTTGGGAATGTTCGGAACAAACATACCAAGTTTGACAAATTGTGGAGTTCCTAGGCACCTCTGGCGCAATGTAGTGCACCCAGGGCGCAATGAAATGCGCCTAGTTCAAAATTTGTTAAATTTCGCGGCCTTCTCCCGGACACTACAGAACTCTGATTTTTGGAAGGTTTGAACTCTTAAAAAGCTTGTTGAGTCTAACCCTAGTAGTTTTGATCAAAAGTAATTGGTACATCATAAGATATGACTATTTTACCCTCAGTGAGTTGGAGAATAAATCATTTCTGTAAAACACTAATATCTCCCTTATTTTTGACCATATTGAAATCTATTTTATATCAATAAGTAGGGTATTCGACATACTAATAGATGGTGGCATCAAATTATATATAAAAATATGAGTTTTTTGTTTTGGTAATTTAATATAAAATAGACCAATTCAAAGATCGTCGGAGCGACTAAGGATAAAAACACGTTTTCGCTCTCTTCCACTCTTTCTAAGTTCCACTCGATACTCATTCCTAGTTCTAGGGTACTCTTTCATTTTGTAAGAGTTCTTAAAGCCACTGAAAGCTAATTTGTCTTGGCCAAATCAGTGTGCCACTAAATAATTTGAATTTAGTGCCGATCCACGGCAATGGAATTTCAATTTTGCGCTGTCTCACGACTCTTTTTTAGAATTTGAACTTTGGGCCGCCTCACAGCAATGGAAGTGTGCTGCAAGTGGTGAAGTTATGGTGGTGTATGTGGTGAAGTGATGGTGGTGGAGGGGTTGTGTATAGTGACAGTGTTTGTGGTAAAGGGATGGTAGAGCTTCCACGATCTTCGTAGTGGTTTGCTTTCTACTCATTTTTCATAAACTCAGTTTTATTATTTGTATAGTTGTATTCTACCAGCTTTTACTACTTTGAAAATCCTCATTATCAATATATAGTGGGTCTTTATCCAATTTAAAATGAAGGAGAGGCAAGCGTTTTACACAAACGATTCATTTTTATGGCTTAGTGAGAGTAAATAGTCATATATTTTGATGTACAAAAAAATTTGCATCCAAACTAATTGAGTTAGAAAGTACACTTAACAATCTTTTTAATTGTTCAAACCTTGTAAAAATCAGAGTTCTATAGTGTCCGGGAGAAGGCCGTGAAATTTAACAAATTCCAAACGCTCAATGCGCCTGAGGCGCCTAGGAACTGCACAATTTGCCAAACTTTGTAAGTTTGTTCCGAACATTCCAGAACTCCGATTTTTGCAAGCTTTGAACCGTTAAAAAACTTTTTGAGTCTATTTTCTAACGCAAGTAGTTTTGAACTAAAATTATTTGTACATCTTAATATATGACTATTTCACCCTTGGTGAGTCGAGAATAAATCATTTCTTGGAGATCACTTGCTGCCTCTGCAGGTTCTTCCGACCAGAAGGAAAATGCAAAGCTTCATGCAATTGAAGGAGCAATGGCAAAGCATTATATGAGTTTTTTTTGCAAGAAGAGGTCGCAGAAACAAAGTTACTGGTAACAACATGTGTCATGCTTAGATTTTAAGAAAAAAATCCAACCCCTTTACCGATCACATGTCAACCGAGTTACTGGTAGAGTAGGTAATAGACACTTAGTTTGGTGAGAATTCAAACCCCACCCCCACATTTCTTTCTCCTTGTAGGATTTTCTTAAATTGAAAATAGATGTATTTGCTTCGAACAAAGAATGATTGTTTTTTTTTTCCATAATAAATTCATGCGCGTGAAGTTAGCTTGTTGGAGTTTTTCACTCAATACTTGACTTTCTAGTCTCCATAGTCTTTTGGGGAGAGTTAAACATCTGCTTTAACGCTCATATCATGTGATAATATCTTACCTTCGGACTTGAAATAGATGCATTAGAATTTCCTACAAATAGCTATGCAATGTTGAGACGTCTGCAAATTTAGTTTATGAAGAAAGCTGCTTGTGACGTAGTAGGGGTGGTTTTTTTTTTTTTTTTTTTGTCATTTGTTATTCCTAATGTACTATATGCTAGGGGACTTTGAGGAGAGGGATGGTTTCTTACCAAAGGAACCGCAAGAATCAAACTTTGCGCATAGGTGTCGGAGTATAAGTGAGACATCAACTGCACTCCACCCCACTTGCAATGGGTGTCATCTTATTTTTCTTCTCCTTAATTAAAAAAAAGTCTTTTAACGTATAAACAAGCCAAGGTATGAACTTGTTTTGAAACTCATTTCGAGTCATGTTTGAGTTAATTAAATTAGGCATTCTACTAAGCTTTCTTCAAAAAATAAGTAAGTATTTATAATTTTTAAAATTAAAAATAATGTATTTGTTGAAACAATTTGTCGAAAAAAGGAAAAGGAGCAATTTACCAAGGATAGAATTAAATATGTATTAAAGTATTCGGATATTCGAGAAAAATCAATATACTCTTTGCCACATCGAATTTCCCTTGACCGCTACGAATTACACTTTGGCGTGTGGAATTACCCTTGGCCAAATCGAATTGCACTTGGCTGCTATGAATTACTCTTGTCCGCCTCGAATTGAACTTGGCCGCATGGAATTACACTTGCCGCTTTGAATTGCATAACGCCGCGTATAATTGCACTTGGCTGTTTCGAATTGCACATTGTCGTGTATAATTGCACTTGGACGCTCGAATTGCACATGGCCGCGTATAATTGCACTTGGCCGCTTCGAGTTGCACTTGGCCGCTTCGAATGGCACGGCCATGTGCAATTTGAGGCGTCCAAGTGCAATTCGAAGTGGCCAAGTGCAATTCCACGTGGCCAAGTGAAATTCAACGTGGCCAAGAGTAATTTGTAACGGTCAAGTGCAATTCGATGTGGCCAAGAGAGTAATTCAAAACGGCCAAGTGCAATTCGATGCGCCGAGAGTAATTTGTAGCGGCAGAGTGTAATTCAATGTAGCCAAAACTAGTTTATCTATAGCTCATATCACTTGTTGTAATGACTTGGATGCCCTCAACCTTAAATCTCCCTCTAATTTAGAGTTTGGATTAGGTTATTTTAGTTGTTTGTTTGTAGAATATCAAGTAGTGGTGCCCATACCGATATAGAAGTGCAATTCGATGAGGCCAAGAGCAATTCGATGCAGCCAAATGCAATTACACTCTTGGGCCCATTTATATGGATTTGTCACAACTTAATTGAGTGTACTGGTAATGGATGACGAGATCACATCTCAACTTCACGCGCATGTATTTATTACGGAAAAAAAAAACAATTCTTGTTTGTTAGAAGCAAATTCGAATACGTCTATTTTAAATTTAAGAAAATCCTACTAGCTAGGAGAAAGGAAAGAGGGCGTGGGGTTTAAACTCTCACAAAATTAAGTGTCCATTGCGGCATCATTGTAAGAAGAGCACATCTCAACTTGGTTGATATCTACTCTCCTTTGCGATCATATGCCAATCCAAAATCTTTTGAATTTTGTGACTACACCCATGCATTTGAATGAGTTGCCTACGTTTTTGATTCGTCCAGTCCGGCTTACAATAAGTGTGAGTACAAATCAAAATCGCGTCACCTGTAGTTCTCTATTTATCTAGGTGTGAATATCTGGTTAACAATGTTTGTAAACTTTTTATAAGAGATTTTGCTTTTGACAAATACAATTGTTTGACTGGCGATGAATTTTAAACCAATAAAAAAGAAGGCCGTAAATAATTTTTGGCCTTAGACAACCGTTATCCTTAGTTTTCTCAAGCAAAACACTTTACTTTATATGTTGGGCTCCGGTGATCCTTTTTAGGATTAGTGGTTTGCAAAATCAGCTTTAATTAGTATGAAGTCTTCTGTTGGAACCCTATTTTAGGTGATGGATTTCAAGGGGCCTAATCCCAAATCACAAGGCCAAAGTCGCGTACGTGTACCCACTATTATGAAAAATGAATTTTTGTTTTGACATTCTTAAAGCCAGTGAAGGCCAAATTTGTCGAGGCCAAATTTGTTGAGGCCAAATCAGTGTGCCACTAACGAATTTGAACTTAGTGCCGATCCACGGCAATGGAATTTCAATTTTGCGTTGTTCCATGACTCTTTTTTAGAATTTGAACGTTGGGCTGCCTCACGGCAATGGAGGTGTGCTCATAGTGGTAAAGTTAAGGTGGTTTATGTGGTAAATGATGGTGGTGGAGGGTGTGGGGCTCCGATCAACGTCGCTCGGAGATTCGGAATGGGAAGCTCAACTAGGATTTGTGGGCCGATCTGGGAATGTGTATTCGGTATGATTCTAAAACTTGTGAATTTCCACGTGGTAGAATTTTGGGAGCGTTATTGGTAGTCTGTAGAGTTCATGGGAACAAAAATGAGGGGATCGAATATGTAGCAAAATGCCTAAAAATGCAGGCCACAATACTTAGTGACGTTTAACGCTGTTGTGGAAAGGTGGGATGGAGTTGAAGAAGTATGGAGAGTATGCACGACAATGATTTGATGAAGAAGGAGAGGTGGAGCTGTGTTGATGCCCAATGATAGTTCCATGGGTTTGTTTAAGGAAATCAATCGCATCTTCAAATTCTTGAAATCTATGAGCCACTGGATGTTATGTGTAGGAATGAAATTACATCAATAGAGAAAAACTGAATGCTCCCAATGCACCATTCAAATGCACCAGATGCACCCTACAAGCATTCAAGGGAACCCCCGTGCAAGATAACCAGGCAAACCTTTCCCTACCAGCAACCTCACCATTCCAAGGTTTTATGCCATCAAACCATCTCTCCCACCAATCTTCCTTGATGATTTTATCCCTCACTTCCTTATTTATAAAGGTAATCTGTATGTGTCTGCCCCCCATTGACCTTACCTCGGCAAAATCCACACCTGCATGCTTGAACTCCTCCTTAAGAATATGTAACTCCATTCTTAAGCATAGGATAACAAAGGCACTCTTGTACATCCAACCATTATCAGCTTGCTCCAAAACGATGGATTTAGAAATAGAGTCCCACATTGCTTGGGTGTGGGATGGGTGATCACTTAATAACATTTGAAACCTCTCCACTCATTGCCAATTGGTTTTGAGATGGATATAAAGTTTCTACATGGTATCAGAGCGGGGCCCGTTCCACCCCACATTTTATAAAATTTACAATCCACACACCCACGATGACAGACCAGCAAAAAGGCTGCACGACGATAGAACCCAAAAGTGGCCACACGTGACAGACCTCAAACGCGGCTGCACGTGCGGGAGGATGTAAAGAAAATAGAGTCCCACATTGCTTGGGTGTGGGATGGGTGGGGTGTGGGATGGGTGATCACTTAATAACATTTGGGACCTCTCCACTCATTGCCAATTGGTTTTGAGATGGATATAAAATTTCTACATTTAGAACTAGGTGGTTGCATGGATACCATCTCCTTCGAGCCCCGCTCTACTGCTTGGGCATAAAATTTCTTGTGGGGAGCAAAACTTACACCAGCAATTTTCCTTTCGTGACCATCCCCTGAGTTTGTATCTTCTATAAAAGTGGGTTTCCATAACTGGTTGAAATATGCAAGTAATCTGTGGTTCTTGGTTTGGGCCGGTTGGTTGGTGTTCTTATTCTCGTACATTGGGTTAGAAACACGAGAGTTCAATCACTTTGATGAAACATAATTCCTTGATGTGCTTTCACTGTTATTAGCTTTTGTTGCAATTCCAATTGTAAATTCTTAGAAATCTGCAAGCAAACAGGAACTGGCACTGGTACATGTGTATGTATATGTCTAGGAGTATAATGCATTTAGATGTGTTTGTTCACTTTGTAGTGTATTGATTCCAAATCCTTGCATTGGATGGAGGTGGGGTTAGAGCGAAAAGGATGCAGACGATTGGATTTATAGAGGGGAAGGTGCTGCCAATCTCATTCTTGTTTACTCCGGATCCTCTCCTGCATTTGTGTGTTCATTTATGCTTCACTCTTTCGATCATTTCGTTGTGTCAATTAGTTTCATTTTTGATTATACAATAATTCAACTGATTAGTTTTCCAAACTCCAAAAGTAAAGCAAACAAGTTCTTCCTTCTGAGAATTGGGATTTTCCTTTTGAAGAGTCATTGGATTTACAAATGCATCCTTGTACTCGGTAAATGAACTTGAATTCTAGAATAAAATGGAGATAAAATGAATTAGATAGCAAGCTTGAATAGGTAGTATGCTTCATTATGAAGACGGTGCAATGTAGCAAATGTCGCTCAGCATTCAATCCGAGCGATTCATCCCAAAATTAACGGTCGGATGTTGCTCAGCACCTGCTTGGCGACGGGGTGCTTGGCAGCATCCTTTGGCCCTGTTTGCGATCCATTGACTCCATTCAAGCAAGAAATATGAAGGGCTCAAAGATTGTGGTGTATGCTTGGACAGTCACTTGGAATGGTCTCTCCATTAAAATGTTAAATGAATTGTGTAGACATTTTTATTTTTCTGCCAAACGAAATATTTTTTTTGCCTTTATTCAAAAATTTTTTTTTTTACATTTGTTAGTTTGCGTCAAATTTTTGTAAACTATTGATTTGTCTCGATGAGATGAGCTGGATAAGTGGAAAATTACGACCCAAACTCAATTATTTTTGGAAAAATCCAAAAAAAGGCCAAACAATATTCAAACTTTTTGGACATTTTCTTGGATTTTTTTAAAAAAATAATAGTCTGTTGGGGAGTGTGGGCAAATGCGATTTTGCCCGATCTTTCTCTCCTCCCAAGGAAAGGGATTCCGTTCCCCACCCTTTTGAGAAAGGAGAGATGCTGCCGGTTCGCGGGAGCGCTTTTTGAAGCTGGACGACAAGCGCTCGCGAAAATACAGAGTCGCCACTTGGGTTTGAAGGTCCGACACCCAAGGAACCGTATTTCGAAGCACTTGTCGCGCTGTTTGATTTGAAAAAGTTAAGGAACCAGTCCGTCATAACCATATCTGGGTTCGGGAGCCAGGTTACGAGAGGGGAAGGGTTTTATGGCACCCCTCTCGCCCAATCCGGAGATCGGTCTCTACTTAGGCATTTTGCGAAAAGATGTTTGTTTGCGATTCTGTTTGATTAATCAATTTTTAGCCAATTAGGGCGGGGGAACAGTTTAATCGGGGATTAAAACTGTAACACGTTTGCAGGATGTGGTAGATAGCATGGATGGATGAAAATAATGAGATAATACTGAACACTGCTTTCTGGATGCCAAAACAGTGCGGGGTATGAATTTATCACAAACAGTGACCAACTTGCATGCACAGAATGGGAACATGCAAGTCACACCATCGCGCGATATACCCATACCCTCGCGCGAGTGTCAACATCCTTTTACAGGTTCAATTTTATCTCCTTCTGGGCTCTGGAAGGACCAGTGCACACCCAGGGCCAAGCCAAGCAGTTCATATGTACTGAAAATAACTACTTATTACAACCTGACTGAATAGGAATAACATACAACCCTTAAACAGTGAGGGTGATGAAAACAGAGACCAAAGGCCTAGCTGCCCATGCAAGGGCAATCACTGGAAATGACCAAACCATCGCGCGATGTAGTCACTTCATCGCGCGACTGTTATGACTGGACATCCAGGAATTGCTTTGCATGCCTAGGCTCTGAGACACATTCAGAAGCTACCCAGGGGCATTCCAACAAGAACAAGGAAAGCAAACTAAACTGAACTACTGATTTTAGCATGCAAAACAGTGAGATATACCAAATATGATTAAGCAATGAGAACATGAAATCACATAAACTGGATCAGAACAAGAGACCCATCCCCGCGAGAACCATATCGTGCGAGCTAGAAGCGTCGCGCGATTGTGTGGGTTCATCGCGCGTGGGTACTCCATTCGCAGCATCTTGTAAATTTGCTGGCTTTGGGGTTAGAAGCTGATATTGATTATCAGTCCTGACCCTGTCAGCCCCCCTCAGGGATCAAGACAGTAAAGGCTGAAAATTATACCTTTGTTTGGATTATTTGAGAATGGTTGAGTGAGGTAGTATGCTTTTGACAAGGGAGAAAGTGATAGTAGTTTTTTGATTGAGAGAGAAGATCAAGATAGTGGCTCTTGTTCTTTTCTTTGAGATTTTTTTGGTAACCCTTTGAAAGAGAACAAAGGGGGGGGGGGGGGGGGGGGGGGGGGGGGGGGGGGGGGTTTATAGAAAGAGGGAGTGTTTGTTGGTGGTGAACTTGGCTAGGCAGCCAGCCAACAATGCTGGCAGCACACACTTGGTAGAGAAGTGGGGTGCTAAGTTGATGGGAGAGTGGGGGTTTAGGTGGTGCAAGGATGGCCGAGCAAACGCCGTTCAGCTGATGGAACGGGGTCACATGGCCCTGCAGGCGCCTCATCATCACAAAATCCAGCTGGATACGACAGGTGTCGACCATCGCGCGATGGAGTGGGACTGTCGCGCGAGGGTTCTATCTTCCCCGCGATGGTCAATCAGTCAAAGTTTGACTTTGACCACCACCTGGCAAGTAGAGCATCGCGCGAGTGTCTCAGTAAATCGCGCGAAGGTCAAACCCATAGTCAAAGCTGGGCTCAATGGTTTCGGGGTTAAGGGATGGGTTCCACATACACCAAACTCAAACCATTTCAATCAAAACTGTTCTCAACCTGATTCATCATCGGGGGAACAAGAAACTGAAAAGAAATAAATTGAAAAGAGACAAAATGACTGGGGAATCAAATTGGGGTGTCTACAGTAGCCCCTCTTTGACGGCACTTGAAGCACCATCGACTTGGTACAAGTAACGTCAAAGAATTCTAGACACCCCTTAAGGCAATCCAGAGCAAAGCATACTAGCAAAGTAGACAAGTAAACTTAAGGAACCTGATCGGTGGAATGGACTGGTTGTCCATTGCCAGGGATGGAAGTAGAAGTGGACGAGCGAATCGCCGCTTGTTGATCGAATTTGGACAGGACAGGCTGTCGTTGCAGATGTGGACGGGACAGGCCGTCGTTGCTGGGGATCAAGCTATCCTCGGCACAAAGTATTCCAACAAACACGGGTAGGTCGTGTCAGGCAGGTTGGATTCCATCTATTGGGAAACAGAGCCAATCTCCTTATCAAAGACCATTTGAGACAGAGCAATAAGGCTGCTGGAAGATGCGTGTGAGCTAGACTGATGTAGAGGTAGTTGTTCAGGGCAGGCCAAGGCGGACTCTCCTGGGGAACAACTGGTTGCGGATGGTGGACCATTGAACAAACCATCGGACGATAATCTGATCGTCGTTGATCGGGGCGAACACGGACGATATGGCTGGTTGTCATCGCTGGATGGACAGAGACAGGCGATGTGGTTGTCGTCGCTGAATGGGCAGAGACAGGCGACGTGGTAGGTTGTCATCGCTGAATGGACAGAGACAGGCGATGTGGTTGTCGTCGCTGAATGGACAGAGACAGGCGACGTGGTAGGTTGTTATCGCTGAATGGACAGAGACAGGCGATGGCTGATTGTCATTGATGATATGGCTGACCATCGTTGAATTGAGAAGGACGATATGGCTGACCGTCGTTGATCTATAGACAGGAAGATCAGTGTGCTGAATGATCGAGTCGTTGAAGTTGGACAGGACTGGCTGTCGTTGATTTGAGACGGGCAGATCAATGTGCAGAATGATCGAGCCGTTGAAAAATGGACAGGACCGGCTGTCGTTGATTTGTTATGCAGAAGATTTAATCGCATCCTGCTATGAGAACAATGCCGCAAGAGATTTTCGATCGCATCCGTTGGCGAATAAATCGTGGACTCAGGGAGATTTCTTTGCATCCGTTGACCAACAATAACAAAACCGTAAGAGATTGCATCGCATCCTTCGGCCAACAAATCGAGAGTTAGGGAGATTTCCATCGCCTCCGCTAACAAACAGAACAACATTGCAGGAGATTGCATCGCATCCTTCGGCAAACAAAGACTTGATGGTAACCATTCTGACCACCTTCCTGTTTTCAACAGTTGACATACACAATATGCAAAGATGTATACAAACAAAATGCACAAATTAAAAAAGCGGATGCAAGCTAAGGGCGGCTCCTAGGAGGACAACAATGCCTAAGGACTACCACTGAGCCCCAGTACTTTACTGTCTTTTGCTTCTGAGATGCGCATCCAGATAGAGAGACGCTTGAGAGGGCCGGCGTGCCCAGTTGACATGTAGAAACAACAGTGGGCCTGCGTGCCCCTTCCTTTGATGCTTGGGCGGATAAGCCCCAGAGAGATGCTTTGCTTGGCCTTGGGCTGACGTGCCCTTGCTGATGATGGGACTCTACTGCTTGTAGATTACCGAAGCTAGGGTAGCAATGTAAAAATTACATTTCCGCAGTTTATGGACAAAAACTGACCGCTAATATCTAATTTGCATTGACAAATGAATTGAGTCGACACAGGGGTATGCACACATGCACGAACTCGCCCAGCTCGAACGAAAAGGGGGGAAAGAGCCCCAGGGAACAATGCGACCCCTTAGACACACGGAATACAATGAAATTTTGGACATTAATGAGCCAAAACTAACGACATTCCTAAACAGGTGAAACTGACACTTGCGAGGTCAAAATAGCTGTACAATGACCTGCACGAACAAATAGAACCGAGAATAGCATCTCGACATGACAATGGATTGAAATCTAGAAAAATGCCACAAAGATGGACATAAGACGCAAATGAAGACACATATAGGCCCAGACTGAAACCGACACCCCTGTGCAGTCACATTAGGTCTGCACGGTATGACCAAACTTGGCAAAAGCCCCTTGAATAGGACTCAACGGCAGTAGTTGACTGCCATCGATTGCTGTAAGAATTGAAAAAGTGCACGCAGGGTTGAGACCAACGCACATAACTATGAATCAAGTGTGCGTGAACCTCAAACTAGCGTACATGACTGCAAAGCTACTGCAACTGCTCACATCAGACTTCGCTGAACTTAGAATAAACTGTGAGCCGTTAGGCCTCGCCAGCATTTCGTTCTGCTTTTGATGCTTAAATTCTTTTAAGGCTTTATGCTCAGCTTTAAAATTGAAGTAATAGTTTGTAATAAAACTGAAAGACAAAAGGTATCCCCCTTCAGACGCCTCCCATGCAGCTTGATCTTCGATCCTCTTCGACGTTTGATGTGTACCAAACGTCAACCATGGATCCAATTGATAGATTGTGACCGAGTCTCAAAGAGAGACTGCCTACGTATCCCAAGCTAGGGAATCAGGTCAAAACGTAGTTCAGGCCAAGGTTCACTCGAGTATTTTACCTCACCTTTTATGCTCTAACTTTTGCCTAGAACCGCCACTTCGGGTTTTCGGTCTAGCGAGCTTTCAAATGTCGCCTTTACTTTTGCCTAGACCTCCTTCATAGGTTCTCGGTCTAGCAGGCTGCTCTAACTTTTGCTTGGAACTGCCCACCCTTGGGGTTTTCAGCCCAACGAGCTTCTCTCAGGGAAAAGGCTTTTGAATTGATCCATGCTGACCAAGGTATTTGAATTTATTGCCGTTGAGGTCAAAGAAATGGCTGCACCCCCAGATGAAATGGCTATAAGGTCCAAAGTGCTTCAGTTGACATGCTTTGCTCGAGGCCACTTTTGAACTTTCCAATTTGTGCTTGGCAGAACGCTGTTCCTGCAAATTTGAGGATGGTATGAGGTGCTGGACCTTCTGAGCTTCTGCTTTTTGGCTTGGCATCCGGTAGCAAAGGGATTCGATGTTTCTTTATGTCAAGATCAATACCAGGCGTGTCTTTGTGAGACCATGCCAAGTCATTGATGAATTCTTCGAACCTGTCTGACCGGGCACAATGCTCCTCTGGGGACAATGTTGAACCAGTTTTGAACCATTTGGAGGTCTACTTCATCTTTCAAGTTTATTTGAAAATTACTATTTCAATTATTAGGCTGAGCATGCCTTTTGTCTTCCCTTTCGGCGAGGGAACACATTTCCTTGGAATAATCCCATCGAAATCTATCCCTTCGTCATCAGGGACGACACAGTTTATTCAAAAGCCAGCAAAATACTTAGAAGCAAGATAATGCATAAAGAAAGCCCCTCGGGGTTGCCAAGTACAGCAGACTCAAAACTTGAAACAAAAGCTACGACGTGGAGGGCCAAGAGGCACAACCTCCGACTCAGAGCTAGACTTAGACAAATGCAAACGACTCTGTGTCAGACTCAGACAAAACGCCAAGCAAACTAGACGCGGTTTGAAAATGCAATATTTAAAAAGCTACCCATAGCTTCCACAAAAAGAGGTAGGATCTAGCGGGTGTCAGGCCCAAGCAACAGCACCTCGGCTTCCTTAGCTTCTTTGACCAAACCTACTCGGTGCTCCTTTGAACAATGGACCTCAGCCGGCCAGTCTTCCCCTTTGCAAGCTCCTCATTACTGTCAATCCAGGTGTTGGCAGAGAAAACCTCAATTGCCCAACCTACAGCCATCATGTTAACCTCCAGTTCAGACGAGATGGATACGATGGGTTTGGGTTGATTTGCTGGGACGATGTAGTGGCTAGGGTTGAATATGGTGGAGCTCGGGTTGATTTGAGTGGAGGTGATAGATATCTGACCAACCAGAGGGTCAGAGTTGTGTTGAGGCAAGGAGTTGGAAATGACGTTAGGCTTTGGTGGAACATGAACCGTGCCATTGTCAATGAGATCTTGAATCTCATGTCGAAGACGATAGCATGCGTCAGTAGGATGGCCAGGCATTTGGTGGAAGGCACAGAAGAGGTGAGGCTTGTAACCAGAAGGCAGGACTTTTGGCGGAGAAGTTGGGGTCAAGGGTTTGAGATGCCCAGATTTGACAAGTTTTTCCATCACTGCGGACAGAGGTGCCTCAAAGACAGAGAAACTTCGAGGTTGGGTTCGGGCCCGGTAGCTTTGGGCGTGTTGAACCTGATTGACATCGGCAGCGCGATTGGAGGAAGCAGCAGCGTTGTCTCCATTTGTAGTTGAATTGGCGTAATTGCTTCCACCGAACAGTGTGCTACTATTCCCAGAGTAAGCCCTCGGCTCAGCTTTCTGTGAGGAGGACTCTCCCCTAAGTAGAATTCCACTCTGCAGTGCATCCTCAATGGCCAGGCCAGATTCAAAAAAGGTCTCAAAGTTGGCAGATGCTTGAATGAGCACGAGGTGCTTGGCAAAGTCAGGCTGGAGATTGCGGGAGATGATGCGAAGTTGATCCCTCTCGCTCAGGCGATCAGTCATCAATGCGGCTTTGGCTCTCCACCTCTTAACAAAATCCGCAAAGGACTCATTTCCTTCCATTCTGGTGGACTCTAACTCATGAGTAGTCATCTTGAGCTGAGAGTTGTAATTGTACTGCGCAACAAAGGCAACCCCAATATCCTCCCAAGTTCTTCTTTTGGAGATGTCGAGCGACAGAAACCAATGGAAGGCAGGCCCAGAGAGAGTTTGAGGGAAAAGCTGAGACATGGCCTCACTTTCTACACCCAACAACTTCATAGCAGCATGGTAGCCAAAGAGGTGAGTCTTGGGATCGCCGCTCCCATCGAACTTAACTAAGTCAGGCATCTTGAATTTGTCAGGAAGCCTAGCATTAGGGTACAAACAGAGACGATCCAGGTCAATTCCCCCTGCACTGATCTTCTCAGATTTTGAAACAGCTTCTTCCAGCTTAGCCATCTTGGCCATAAGAACAGCTATGTTAGGGTTTTGAACAAGCTTAACAACAGCGGGGTTTGGATTTGGAGCAGGCACACGAGCCTCTCTAGGGGCAGGCTGAACAATGAGCCGGCCTTCATGATTTGGATCCTCGACAAAGACGGGTTCTGCATGAACATCCTCATCGTCCTCGCCTTCCCTTTCAGCCGCTGGTGGAAGACGAGTGTTGATAAGGTCATTCAGGCGAGTGATAGAGGCATCAGTCTGGGTGGCCTTCTGTTGCATAGTAGTGATACTGTTCTGGAGGTTCATGAGCATGGTTTCCAGAGTGAGCGGTTGATCTGCCATCACAGGTTTTTCAATGGAGCTTGATGTAGAAGCTAAAGATGGGGAAGCCGGCGGCGTGGCTTTTTGCAATATCGATGGCGAACCTGACTGCAGGGTGGCCAATAGTGAACCTGGAGAAGCCTCCGTTGCGACTGACAGGGAATCTAGCCTGACAAGCCTTTGAACCAGATTCTGATGCAGACGTCCCCAAGTAGGTTTGGCTCTTCCTTTCGGTACTCTCTTGTTCGGTGCAATGGTTCCAAACTAGACAATAAAGTAATTGAAAGCTCAGTGACGTTCCTGCAGCAATTAGAATGCAATGTACATGACATCGTCGGTGTCCTCCTAGACTCTACAACTACAGACAAGTCTGTCTCATGATGTTCGAACGCTGCCAAAATCCTCGGATTTCTTTTCGAGGGTGTATCCTTTGAATAGATCGACTAATACTAAGAGATGTCAAAATAGTCTAAGCCTTTGACTATTCCGTTCTCGAAATTTCAACTTTGGAGTCCGGAACAACTCAGTATTGATGACATGGCACCTTAACTTTGAACGCCACGGGGTATAGTGACTTCGCACTTCAACCTGGGTAGTGCCAGTGTCATGGCATCCATGCTTTATGGTTCCTTATTTTCGGTTGAAACTTCAATCGGGCATGAGCCAAAGGCTTAAAAAGGTTTGATTTCCCAAAGTCTTATTGATCTAAGGACTTTGAAAATTGATAACGTACACCATCAAGATGCACGACTCTTCATCGGGCCTAGCAGCGTCCTAATAAGCATAAGACAGACTTGAAAGAGAGACAACCTAAAAGCCGCCCTAAACATGCTTCTACGCAAAACAATATGTATGTACGAAAACAGAGACGAGTTTGCCTCACGAATTTCAGACGTCGCCAGAATCCTCAGATTTCTTTTCGACCATGCGTCCCTGAGTAGATCGTCAGATCCTAAAAGATGTCAAAGTAGACTAAATCTTCGACTAGTCCCATTTGAAGGTTCAACTTTGAATTTGGAACAACTCGGTGGTGATGACATGGCACCTTAACCTTGAACACGGCGGTGTATAGTGACTTCGCACTTCAACCTGGGTGGCGCCAGTGACACGGCATCACTACTTTTGTTGTTCCATATTTTCGGTTGAATTCTTAACCGGACATAAGCCAAGGATGTAGTAAATTTTGATTTCTCAAAGTCTCATTGAACTAAGGACTTTGCGATTGATAACAAACATTCGACAGAATGAACGACTCCTCATCGGGTCCAACAACGTCTTAGACTGCGTAAGACAAACTCGAAAGAAAGAACCACTCTAAGCATGCTCCTATGCAAAATAATGTATGTACAGTACATGCGATAGGGAAAACAGTAACACGTTGACAGTATATGGGGTTAGATGCAAGTAATCTTACCCTGTAGGTACCTGTCCTAGTTTGGAGAGTTCTAGTGCTTTGTATATGCAAAGGCTGGTTTTGGTTTGTAACAGGTTCCTCGGACTAGAGCCAAGATATACCTCCCGCTGCCCGCGTAATCGCAGAGCAACAGTCGAACGGTAGAATGACTCATCATCGTCGAAGGTTGTTGGTCATTCGGGGTCCCCGGGCTCCGGTAAACCGTGCCGGATTGCCAAAACGATCCAACGAGGCTTATCCCACATCGATGCAAATGAAGATGCTAAAAAGTTAATTAATAGAACAGAATCGCAAATTCGCAAATGCCTTTTCAAATTTGGCTCTCTTTATTGATCAATACTTAGAAGAAACTACGCGATGAGAACAATCGGAAAAGCCCCAGATTGGATGGCCGGACACGAGGTCCTGTTAAATCACCAATCCTTTCTTTAGCAGCGCGAAGCTCACTATTTTGACAGGCTTTTGTGGGATTGTTCTCAAGCGTATTAAAATCTAAGTATAGACCAATATTGCTTTATATCCCTAGCAGAGTCGCCACTGTGGGCAATGCGATTTTGCCCGATCTTTCTCTCCTCCCAAGGAAAGGGATTCCGTTCCCCACCCTTTTGAGAAAGGAGAGATGCTGCCGGTTCGCGGGAGCGCTTTTTGAAGCTGGACGACAAGCGCTCGCGAAAATACAGAGTCGCCACTTGGGTTTGAAGGTCCGACACCCAAGGAACCGTATTTCGAAGCACTTGTCGCGCTGTTTGATTTGAAAAAGTTAAGGAACCAGTCCGTCATAACCATATCTGGGTTCGGGAGCCAGGTTACGAGAGGGGAAGGGTTTTATGGCACCCCTCTCGCCCAATCCGGAGATCGGTCTCTACTTAGGCATTTTGCGAAAAGATGTTTGTTTGCGATTCTGTTTGATTAATCAATTTTTAGCCAATTAGGGCGGGGGAACAGTTTAATCGGAGATTAAAACTGTAACACGTTTGCAGGATGTGGTAGATAGCATGGATGGATGAAAATAATGAGATAATACTGAACACTGCTTTCTGGATGCCAAAACAGTGCGGGGTATGAATTTATCACAAACAGTGACCAACTTGCATGCACAGAATGGGAACATGCAAGTCACACCATCGCGCGATATACCCATACCCTCGCGCGAGTGTCAACATCCTTTTACAGGTTCAATTTTATCTCCTTCTGGGCTCTGGAAGGACCAGTGCACACCCAGGGCCAAGCCAAGCAGTTCATATGTACTGAAAATAACTACTTATTACAACCTGACTGAATAGGAATAACATACAACCCTTAAACAGTGAGGGTGATGAAAACAGAGACCAAAGGCCTAGCTGCCCATGCAAGGGCAATCACTGGAAATGACCAAACCATCGCGCGATGTAGTCACTTCATCGCGCGACTGTTATGACTGGACATCCAGGAATTGCTTTGCATGCCTAGGCTCTGAGACACATTCAGAAGCTACCCAGGGGCATTCCAACAAGAACAAGGAAAGCAAACTAAACTGAACTACTGATTTTAGCATGCAAAACAGTGAGATATACCAAATATGATTAAGCAATGAGAACATGAAATCACATAAACTGGATCAGAACAAGAGACCCATCCCCGCGAGAACCATATCGTGCGAGCTAGAAGCGTCGCGCGATTGTGTGGTTTCATCGCGCGTGGGTACTCCATTCGCAGCATCTTGTAAATTTGCTGGCTTTGGGGTTAGAAGCTGATATTGATTATCAGTCCTGACCCTGTCAGCCCCCCTCAGGGATCAAGACAGTAAAGGCTGAAAATTATACCTTTGTTTGGATTATTTGAGAATGGTTGAGTGAGGTAGTATGCTTTTGACAAGGGAGAAAGTGATAGTAGTTTTTTGATTGAGAGAGAAGATCAAGATAGTGGCTCTTGTTCTTTTCTTTGAGATTTTTTTGGTAACCCTTTGAAAGAGAACAAGGGGGGGGGGGGGGGGGGGGGGGGGTTTATAGAAAGAGGGAGTGTTTGTTGGTGGTGAACTTGGCTAGGCAGCCAGCCAACAATGCTGGCAGCACACACTTGGTAGAGAAGTGGGGTGCTAAGTTGATGGGAGAGTGGGGGTTTAGGTGGTGCAAGGATGGCCGAGCAAACGCCGTTCAGCTGATGGAACGGGGTCACATGGCCCTGCAGGCGCCTCATCATCACAAAATCCAGCTGGATACGACAGGTGTCGACCATCGCGCGATGGAGTGGGACTGTCGCGCGAGGGTTCTATCTTCCCCGCGATGGTCAATCAGTCAAAGTTTGACTTTGACCACCACCTGGCAAGTAGAGCATCGCGCGAGTGTCTCAGTAAATCGCGCGAAGGTCAAACCCATAGTCAAAGCTGGGCTCAATGGTTTCGGGGTTAAGGGATGGGTTCCACATACACCAAACTCAAACCATTTCAATCAAAACTGTTCTCAACCTGATTCATCATCGGGGGAACAAGAAACGGAAAAGAAATAAATTGAAAAGAGACAAAATGACTGGGGAATCAAATTGGGGTGTCTACAGGGAGAGTTAAACATCTGCTTTAACGCTCATATCATGTGATAATATCTTACCTTCGGACATGAAATAGATGCATTAGAATTTCCTACAAATAGCTATGCAATGTTGAGACGTTTGCTAATTTAGTTTATGAAGAAAACTGCTTGTGATGTAATAGTGGCGGTTTTTTTCTTTTTTTTGGTCATTCGTTATTCCTAATGTACTATATCCTAGGGGACTTTGAGGAGAGGGATGGTTGCTTACCAAAGGAACCGCAAGAATCGAACTTTGCCATTAAGCGTCGAAGTATAAGTGAGACATCAATTGCACTCCACCCCACTTGCAATGGGTGTCATCTTATTTTTCTTCTCCTTAATTAAAAACAAGTCTTTTAACATATAAACAAGCCAAGGTTTGAACTTGTTTTGAAACTCATTTCGAGTCATTTTTGCGTTAAGTAATTAAATTCAACTTTCATTCAATTCAATTGTAAGTACCTTAAGACTAGCCCCGTTCTACTAAGCTTTCTTCTAAAATAAAAAGAAGCAATTATTTGTAATTTTTAAAATTAAAAATAATGTATTTGTTGAAACAATTTGTCGAAAAAAAGAAAAGGAGCAATGTACCAAGGATGGAATTAAATATGCATTATTTACAAACAAAAGTATTCGGATATTCAAGAAAAATCAATATACTCTTCGCCACATCAAATTTCCCTTGACCGCTATGAATTACTCTTGGGCGTGTGAAATTGCACTTGGCCACATCGAATTGCACTTGGCCAAATCGAATCGCACTTGGCTGCTACAAATTAGTCGTGTCCGCCTCGAATTGCACTTGGCCGCATGGAATTACACTTGGCTGCTTTGAATTGCACATGGCCGCGTATAATTGCACTTGGCGCTTTTAATTGCACATAGCCATGTATAATTGCACTTGGCTGCTTTGAATTTCATATGGCCGCGAATAATTGCAATTGGCCGCTTTTAATTGCAGTTGGCCGCCTTGAATTGCAGTTGCCCGCCTTGAATTGCATTTGGCCGTGTCACATTGCAGTTGGCCGCTTCGAATTGCAGTTGGCCGCCTTGAATTGCAGTTTCCCGCCTTGAATTGCACTTGGCCGCGTCACATTGCACTTGGCCGCGTCGAATTGCACGGCCAAGTGCAATTCAAGGCGTCCAAGTGCAATTCAAAACGGCCTAGTGCAATTCAACACGGCCAAAAGTAATTTGTAGCGGTCAAGTGCAATTCTATGCGGCCGAGAGAGTAATTCAAAACGGCCAAGTGCAATTCGATGCGCCAAAAGTAATTCAATGCAGCCAAAACTAGTTTATCTATATCTTATATCACTTGTTGTAGTGACTGGGATGCCGTCAACCTTAAATCTCCCTCTAATTTAGAGTTTGGATTACGTTATTTTAGTTGTTTGTTTGCAGAATATCAAGTAGTGGTGCCCATACTGATATAGAAGTGCAATTCGATGCGGCCAAGAGCAATTCAACGCAGCCAAGTGCAATTAAACGCTTGGACCGATTTATATAGATTTCTGTCACAACTTTAATTGACTGTACTGGTCATGGATGGCGCGATCATATCTCAACTTCACGTGCTTGTATTTACTATGGAAAAAAACAATTCTTCTCTGTTAGAAGCGAATTCGAATACGTCTATTTTAAATTTAAGAAAATCCTACTAGGAGAAAGGAATGAGGGCATGGGGTTTGAACTCCTACCAAATTAAGTGTCCATTGCGGCATCATTGTAAGAAGAGCACATCTCAACTTGGTTGATATCTACTCCTTTACGATCATATGCCAATCCAAAATCTTTTGAATTTTGTTACTGCACCCATGCATTTGAATGAGTTGACTACGTATTTGATTTGTCTAGTCCAGCATAAAATAAGTGTGAGTCCGAATCAAAATTGCTGTCACCTGTAGTTCTCTATTTATCTTGGTGTGAAAATCTAGCTCACAATGTTTGTTAGCTTTTTAAAGGAGATTTTGCTTTTGACAAATACAATTGTTTGACTGGCGATGAATTTTCAACCAATAAAAAAGAAAGCCGTAAGTAATTTTAGGCCTTAGACAACCGCTATCCTTAGTTTTTATCAGGCAAATCACTTTACTTTATGCATTGGGCTCCGGTGATCCTTTTTAGGATTAGTGGTTTGTAAAATCAGCTTTAATCAGTATGAAGTCTTTTGTTGGAACCCATTTTAGGTGATGGATTTCAAGGGGCCAAATCCCAAATCACAAGGCAAAAGTGGCGTACCTTTACCCACTATTATGAAAAACTAATTTTTGTTTTGACATTCATAAAGCCAATGAAAGCCAAATTTGTCGAGGCCAAATCAGTGTGCCCCTAACGAATTTGAACTTAGTGCCTATCCAAGGCAATGGAATTTCAATTTTGCGGTGTCCCACGACTCTTTTTTAGAATTTGAACTTTGGGCTGCCTCACGGCAATGGAAGTGTGCTGGTAGTGGTGAAGTTATGGTGGTGTATATGGTAAGTGATGGTGGTGGTGGGTGCGGGGCTCCGATAAACGTGGCTCGCTTCCTTTGGAACTATTGTTCGTCTGGATCTAACCTCGCTCTCTTGAACCTAACCTGCACAATGAAGCATGACTAAAGACCACACCGAAGGCGCCCCGGAATGGCCCTTCGGCGTGAGGATGAGAATAGTGCAGACAGAAGAAACCAAATTACAAGGGTTTCGAGGGTAGGAGACGATGTACCTTTCAGGGCAGCTATCCCTTGGTATTTATTGAGGATCCTTGGCTTTATCTCCAAGTTCATCCATGAGTCTGACACGCGTCGGCTGACGTCACCCGTGACATAGCGGAAAAGGTGGTTAGTGTGAGTTGTCATGGGAGACATGGCCGAGCCCAGTTGCCTAGCCACCGCCAAGCCGAGCATCAAGAGAGCTTCATGGGAGACATGGCCGAGCCTAGCCTCGAGGAGCTTCATGGAAGCCATGGCTGAGCCTAGCCTCGAGGGAATTTCGTGGGAGGCATGGCCGAGCCTAGTCGCGAGGGAGCTTCATGGGAGAAAAGGCCAAGCCTAGCCTCGAGGAGCTTCATGGAAGACATGGCCGAGCCTAGCCTCGAGGGAGCTTCGTGGGGGACATGGTTGAGCCTAGCCATGAGGGAGCCTTGTGGGAGACATGGCCGAGCCTATCCTTAAGGGAGCTTCGCGGGATACATGGCCAAGCCTGGCCTGGAAGGAGCTTCGTGGGAGACATGGCTGAACCTAGTTGCCTAGCTCTAGGCCAAGCCTAAAGGGAGCTTCATGGGAGCTACGCTCGAGCCTATTTGCCTAGCTCCAAGCCAAGCCGATCATCGAAGGACCTTCATGTGAAACGTGGCCGAGCCTAGCCTAGCCTCGAGCGAGTTTCATTGGAGACTTGGCCGAGCCTAGTCGCGAGGGAGCTTCGTGGGAAACATGGCTGAGCCTAACCTTGAGGAAGCTTCATGGGAGACATGGCCTAGCCTAGTTGTCTAGTTCCGGGCCAAGGTGAGCCTCAAGGGAGCTTCATGGGAGTGATGCTTGAGCCTAGTAACCCAACTCCAGGCCAAGCCGATCCTCGAGGGAGCTTCATGGGTGACATTGTTGAGCCTATTTTCTAGCTCCTGGACAAGTCGATCCATGAGGGAGCTACATGGGAGATATGGTCGAGCCTAGTTTCTACCTATAGGCCGAGCCGAGCTTCAAGGGAGCTTCCTGGGAGATATGGCCGAGCCTAGTTGCCAACTCTGGTTTGATCCTCGAGGGAGCTTCATGGGAGACATGGCTGAGTGAAACCTCAAGGAAGAATGGCCCGAGCCTAGTTGCCTAGCTCTAGGCCAAGCCGAGCCTAGGCTTAAGGGAGCTTCAAAGGAGACATGGCCGAGACGAGTTGCCTAGTTTTGGGACAAATCAGGCCGAGCCTAAAAGGAGCTTCATGGGAGATATGCCCGAGCCTAGTTGCCTAGCTTCGGGCCGAGCCTAGCCTAGCCTTGAGGAGCTTCATGGGAGACATTGCCGAGCCTAGTTGCCTAGTTCCGAGAAGAACTGAGCCGAGCCTCAAGGGAGCTTCATGAGAGATATGCCAGGGCCTACTTTCCTAGCTCCAAGTCAAGCCAATCCTCAAAGGAGCTTCATGGAGTAGTGGCCGAGCCTAGTTGCCTAGCTCCGGGCCCAGCCGAGATTCAAGGGAGCTACCTTGAAAATATGCCCGGGCCTATCCTTGTAGGAGCTTCATGGGAGACATGGCTGATCCTAGCTGCTTAGTTTCGGGCCAAGCCGAGCCTCGCATCAAGGGAGCTTCATGGGAGAAATGGCAGAGCCTAGCCTTGAGAGAGTTTCATGGGAGACAAGGCCCAGCCTAGTTGCCTAGCTCTTGGCCTTGCCGATCATTGAGGGAGCTTCATGGAAGACATGGCCAAGCCTAGTTACCTAGCTCCTAGCCAAGCCAAGCTTCGAGGGACCTTCAAGGAAGATATGACTGAGCCTAGTTGCCTTGCTCTTGGCCGAGCTGAGCCTCGAGGTAGCTTCATGGGAGACATGGTCAAGCCTAGACTTGATGAGCTTCATGGAAGACAAGGCCGAGCCTAGCCTCGAGGGAGTTTTGGGGGAGATATGGCCAAGCCTAGTCGCGAGGGAGCTTCACGGGAGACGTGGCCGAGCCTAGCCTCCAAAGAGCTTCATGGTAGATGTCACGGGGCTATATTTTGCCTACAAATTCTGCCCGTGATGGCACCAAGTTTCCACCAAGACTTGGTCTCAGCCAATGAAGTAAAACACACACACACACACGAGTTTGAATGAATGTCTGGCATGCCCACAATTTACAGGAACCCATCCCAACCTTTTATTGCACCAACAATACAAGGAAAACACTTAGAGTACTAGGCAGAACATCCCTCTGCCTTAGACTCGAAAATGCAATGCCTTTATAAGGCTACAATCAATAAAACGTGGCCACTAAGTAAAATGGGATCATGGGATGGCCCCATGATCTGCAGTTGACACCCCCAACTGCCCTAGGGTTGTGCTGGCACAGCCACAAGCTGCCAGCACATAGGAAAATGAAACTGCCCAGAAATAACTGCTAATAACTGCCTGATTCTGCTTGGGACACCTGTCCCTGCTTGCCAGCAACATGTGCAGAATGTAGTAACCGTCAATAACCGTTTTGCCTGATCCCAATCAAGGCTGCCTGGCCAAATTTCGAGATCCAACCCAGCTCCATATACTTAGCCGTTTTCTGATTGCATTGTCCCACAAGCTAGCTTCCCGTTTAGCATCCATGCCCAACACTCATCGGGCCTTCACGTGCATCCCAGCTGCTACTTGCCAAATGGACCAGTGCCGACACCAACTGACACCATCAGGTCACCTTGTCAAGGCATGCCTGCCTCATGCCTTTGCTTCCACCGGTTGGCTAGGGTGCAAGGTGCCACCGCTAGCCAAGCTTAGCAAGCCTTGGAAATCAAGGTGCTAACAATAGACTTGGCTGACCCTAGCCTTGATGGAGCTTCATGGGAGACATGGCCAAGCCTACCCTCGAGGGAGCTTCGTTGGAGACATGGCCGTGCCTGGTCGCGAGTGAGCTTCATGGGAGACAAGGACGAGCCTTGCCTTGATGGAGGTTCTTGGGAGACATGGCCGAACCTAGTGGCCTAGTTTTGGGCCGAGCCTAAAGGGAGCTCCATGGGTGATATTCCCGAGCCTAGTTGCCTAGCTCCGTGTTGAGCCAATCCTCGAGAGAGCTTCAAGGGAGACATGGCCAAGCCTAGTTGCCTAGCTTCGGGCCGAGCCGAGCCTAGCATTGAGGGAGCTTTATGGGAGACATGGCCTAGCCGAGTTGCCTAGTTCGGGCTGAACTGGGCTGAGCCTAAAGGGAGCTTCATGGGAGATATGCCTGAGCCTAGTTGCCTAGCTTCAGGCCGAGCCAAGCCTAGCCTTGAGGGAGCTTCATGGGATATATGCCCGAGCCTAGTTTCCTAGCTCTGGGTCAAGCCGATCCTCGAGGGAGCTTCATGGGAGAAGTGGCCGAGCCTAATTGCCTTGCTCCAAGCCGAGCTGAGCTTAAAGGGTGCTACCTAGGAGATATGCCCGAGCCTAGTTGCCTAGCCTTAGGCCGAGCCGAGCCTAGCCTTGTGGGAGCTTCATGGGAGACATGGCTGAGCCTAGTTGCCTAGTTCCGGGCGGAGCCTCGCCTTGCCCCAACGGAGCTTCATGGGAGATATGCCTGAGCCTAGTTTCCTAGCTCCGGGTCTAGCCGATCCTCGAGGGAGCTTAATGGGAGACGTGGCCAAGCCTAGTTGCCTACCTCCTGGCCTAGCCGCAGAGGGTAGCATCGTGGCCTTTCGCCAATCATAGCGACTAGGGCCGAACCAGAATATTCAAACCATTACAGAGGGGTATTGGTACAGGGACAGTGTTTATGGAAGAGGGATGGTGGTGCTCCCACAATCTTCGTAGTGGTCTTGTTTCTACTCATTTTTGTAAACTCAATTGTATTATTTGTATAGTTGTATTCCACAATCTTTTAGGACTTAGAAAATCCTCCTTATCGATATATAGTAGGTCTTCATCCAATTTAAAATGACGTAGATGCAAGCGTTTTACAGGAACGATTCATTTTTATGACACAGTGATGGTAAAATAGTTTCATGTAGCCGACCCCAAGTGATTGGGACGTAAGGCTCGGTTTGGTTTGGTTTAGTCATGGTAAAATAGTCATATACTTTGATGTACAAAAAAAATTGCATCCAAACTAATTGGGTTAGAAAGCAGACTTAATAAACCTTTTAACGGTTCAAACCTTGCGAAAATAAGAGTTCGGGAATGTTCGGAACAAACATACAAAGTTTAACAAATTGTGGAGTTCCTCGGCTCCTTTGGCGCAATGTAGTGCACCCAGGGCGCAATGAAATGCGCCTTAGGCGCATTCAGAGTTCAAAATTTGTTAAATTTCGCGGCCTTCTCCCGGACACTACCGATCTCCAATTTTTACAAGGCTTGAACCTTTAAAAAGCTTGTTGAGTCTATTTTCTAAACCTAGTAGTTTTGATCAAAAGTAATTGGTACATCATAAGATATGACTATTTAACTCTCAGTGAGTCGGAGAATAAATCATTTCTGTAAAATGCTAATATCTCCCTTATTTTAGACCGGATTGAAACCTATTTTATATCAATAAGTAGGGTATTCAACATACTAATAGATGGTGGGATCGAATTATATATAAAAATATGAGTTTTTTTTGTTTTGGTAGTTTAATCTAAAATAGACCAATTCAAAGATTGTCGGAGCGACTAAGGATAAAAACACATTTTCGCTCTCTTCCACTCTTTCTAAGTTCCCCTCGGTACTCTCATTCTTAGTTCTAAGGTACTCTTTCATTTTGTAAGAGTTCTTAAAGCCTCTGAAAGCTAATTTGTCTTTTTCCAAATCAGTGTGCAACTAAATAATTTGAATTTAGTGCCGATCCACGGCGATGGAATTTCAATTTTGCGCTGTCTCACGACTCTTTTTTAGAATTTGAAATTTGGGCCACCTCACGGCTATGGAAGTGTGCTGCAAGTGGTGAAGTTATGGTGGTGTATGTGGTGAAGTGATGGTGGTGGAGGGGTTGTGTTACAGTGATAGTGTTTGTGGTAAAGGGATGGTAGAGCTCCGACGATCATCGTAGTGGTTTGCTTTCTAATCATTTTTCATAAACTCAACTTTATTATTTGTATAGTTGTATTTTACCACCTTTTAGTACTTTGAAAATCCTCTTTATCAATATATAGTAGGTCTTTATCCGATTTAAAATGAAGGAGAGGCGAGCGTTTTACACAAACGATTCATTTTTATGGCTCAGTGAGAGTAAAATAGCCATATATTTTGATGTACCAAAAAATTTGCATCCAAGCTAATTGGGTTAGAAAGTACACTTAACAAGCTTTTTAACTGTTCAAACCTTGTAAAAATCAGAGCTCAATAGTGTCCGGGAGAAGGCCACGAAATTTAACAAATTCTAAACGCTCAATGCGCCTGAGGCGCATTTCACTGCGCCGCCGGCGTACGACATTGCGCCTGAGGCGCCTAGGAACTGCTAAAATTTTCAAACTTTGTAAGTTTGTTCTGAACATTCCAGAACTTCGATTTTTGCAAACTTTGAATCGTTAAAAAACTTTTTGAGTCTATTTTCTAACCCAAGTAATTTTGAACTAAAATTATTTGTACATCTTAATATATGACTATTTCACCCTCGGTGAGTCAAGAATAAATCATTTCTTGGAGATCACTTGCTGCCTTTGTAGGTTCTTCCGACTAGAAGGAAAATGCAAAGCTTCATGCAATTGAAGGAGCAATGGTAAAGCAATATATGAGTTGTTTTTGCAAGAAGAGATCGCAGAAACAAAGTTTTTTCTGGTAACAACATGTGTCATGCTTAGATTTTAAGAAAAAATCCAACCCCTTTACCGATCACATGTCAACCAAGTTACTGGTAGAGTAGGTAATGGACACTTAATTTGCTGAGAATTCGAACCCCACCCCCACATTCCTTTCTCCTTGTAGGATTTTCTTAAATTGAAAATAGATGTATTTGCTTTGCACAAAGAAGGATTGTTTTTTTTTTCCCCATAATAAATACATGCGTGTGAAGTTAGCTTGTTGGAATTTTTCGCTCAATACTTGACTTTCTAGTCTCCATAGTCTATTGGGGAGACTTAAACATTTGCTTTAATGCTCATATCATGTGATAATATCTTACCTTCGGACTTGAAATAGATGCATTAGAATTTCCTACAAATAGCTATGCAATGTTGAGACGTCTGCAAATTTAGTTTATGAAGAAAACTGTTTGTGACATAATAGGGGCAATTTTTTTTTTTGGTCATTCATTATTCCTAATGTACTATATCCTAGGGGACTTTGAGGAGAGGGATGGTTGTTTACCAAAGGAACTGCAAGAATCGAACTTAACCAAAAGCATCGGAGTTCAAGTGAGACATCAACTGCACTCTATCCCACTTGCAATGGGTGTCATCTTATTTTTCTTCTCTTTAATTAAAAACCAGTCTTTTAACGTATAAACAAGCCAAGGTTTGAACTTGTTTTGAAACTCATTTCGTGTCATGTTTGAGTTAATCAAATTAGACTTTCATTCAATTCAATTGTAAGTACCTTAAGACTAGCCGCGTTCTACTAAGCCTTCTTCAAAAAATAAGTAGTTTTTAGTAATTTTTAAAATTAAAAATAATGTATTTGTTGAAACAATTGGTCAAAAAAAGGAAAAGGAGCAATGTGCCAAGGATGGAATTAAATATGAAATATTTACAAACAAAAGTATTCGGATATTCGAGAAAAATCAATATACTCTTCGCCACATCGAATTTCCCTTGACCACTACGAATTACTCTTGGGGGAATGGAATTACACTTGGCCGCATCGAATCGCACTTGGCTGCTACGAATTCCTCTTGTCCGCCTCAAATTGCACTTGGCCCCATGGAATCACATTTGGCCGCTTTGAATTGCACATGGCCGCGTATAATTGCACTTGGCCGCTTCTAATTGCACTTGGCTGCTTTGAATTGCACATAACCACTTATAATTGTAGGTGGCCGCTTGGAATTGCATTTGCCCGTGGCGAATTGCACGGCCAAGTGCAATTCGAGGCGTCCAAGTGCAATTTAATGCGGCCAAATGCAATTCGAGTCGGCCAACTGCAATTCAACGCGGCCAAGAGTAATTTGTAGCGGTTAAGTGCAATTCAATGCGGCCAAGTGCAATTCGATGCGGCCGAGAGAGTAATTCAAAACGGCCAAGTGCAATTCGATGCGCCAAGAGTAATTTGTAGCGGCAGAGTGTAATTCAATGAAGCCAAAACTAGTTTATCTATAGCTTATATGACTTGTTGTAATGACTTGAATGCCCTCAACCTTAAATCTCCCTCTAATTTAGAGTTTGGATTAGGTTGTTATTTTAGTTGTTTGTTTGCAGAATATCAAGTAGTGGTGCCCATACCGATATAGAAGTGCAATTCGATGAGGCCAAGAGCAATTCGATGCAGCCAAATGCAATTACTCACTTGGACCAATTTATTACATGGATTTTTGTCCAACTTTAATTGAGTGCACTGGTAATGGATGGCGTGATCACATCTCAACTTCACGCGCATGTATTTATTATGGAAAAAAAAACAATTCTTCTTTGTTAGAAGCGAATTCGAATTCATCTATTTTAAATTTAAGAAAATCCTACCAGGAGAAAGGAATGAGGGCGTGGGTTTTGAGCTCTCACCAAATTAAGTGTCCATTGCGGCATCATTGTAAGAAGAGCACAACTCAACTTGGTTGATATCTACTCCTTTACAATCATATGCCAATCCAAAATCTTTTGAATTTTGTGACTACACCCATGCATTTAAATGAGTTGCCTACGTATATGATTTGTCCAGTCTAGCTTAAAATAAGTGCGAGTCTGAATCAAAATCGTGTCACCTGTGGTTCTCTATTTATCTTGGTGTAAATATCTGGTTCACAATGTTTGTAAACTTTTTAAAGGAGATTTTGCTTTTGACAAATACAATTGTTTGACTGGCGATGAATTTTAAACCAATAAAAAAGAAGGCCAAAAGTAATTTTAGGCCTTAGACAACTGTTATCGTTAGTTTTCTTGGGCAAATCACTTTACTTTATGTGTTGGGCTCCGGTGATCCTTTTAAGGATTAGTGGTTTGCAAAATCAGGTTTAATCAGTATGAACTCTTCTGTTGGAACCATATTTTAGGTGATGGATTTCAAGGGGCCTAATCCCAAATCACAAAGCCAAAGTGGCATACCTATACCTACTATTACGAAAAACTAATTTTTGTTTTGACATTCTTAAAGACAGTGAAGGCCAAATTTGTCGAGGCCAAATCAGTGTGCCACTAACGAATTTGAACTTAGTGCCGACCCATGGCAATGGATTTTCAATTTTGCGCTGTCCCACGACTCTTTTTTAGAATTTGAACTTTGAGCTACCTCACGGCAATGGAAGTGTGCCTGTAGTGGTGAAGTTATGGTGGTTTATGTGGTAAGCGATGGTGGTGGAGGGTGCGGGGCTTCGATGAACATGGCTCAAAGATTTTGGAATAGGATGCTCAACGAGGATTTGTTGGGCCGATCTGGGAATGTGCATTCGGTATGATTATGAAAATTGTGACTTTTCCATGTGGTAGAATTTTGGGAGCGTTATTGGCAGCCTGTAGAGTTCATGGGAACAAAAATGAGGGGATCGAATATGTAGCAAAATGCCTAAAAATGCAGGCCACAATACTTACTGACGTTTAAAGCTTTTGTGGAATGGTGGGATGGAGTTGAAGAAGTACGGAGAGTATGAACGACAACAATTTGATGAAGAAGCAGAGGGGGAGCTGCATTGTTGCCCGATGATAGTTCCATGGGTTTGTTTCATGAAATCAATCGCACCTTCAAAATTTTCAAATCTATGAGCCACTGGATGTTATGTGTAGGAATGAAATTACATCAACAGAGAAAAACTAAATGCTCCCAATGCACCATTCAAATGCGCCAGATGCGCCCTATAAAAGGAGAGAAAATAAAATGCGCCCAGGGCAACCGTCTACCACATATGGTGTGAGAGGAGCAAAATAATTTTCTAGGAAAAGTCTCTGCACATACATAGAGAGCCTAGCCTTCGGAATCCAGCTCTATATAGCTATAGTTTGGAATGTGATTGAGTTGGTTCTAGCTTTCTGGTTTATTTGTTTTTTTTTTTTATTTTAATGAAAGCAACTTACCAAAATAACTTGTACTAAAGCTTGAGTGGACTCATTACAAAAAAAACTCACCCCTCTGAGCTCGACTCCCTCTACTATCTCTAACCCCCATCACAACTATTCTCGCCTTAGGTGAATCCTGATTTTTTAATAAAGTGTGGAGAGCCTGATGAACCTTGTGGACACTCTTACAGAATGAATAAGTACTCTAGAACTACCCTAGCACTCGGGATGCATGCAATGAATGGACCTTAGAATGTGTAAATGGGCGCGAAAACGTACTTTAACCTTTCTCACTCCGATGATCTTTGAATCAGTCTCCCTTTGACCAAATTTTCAAAAACATGACTTCAATATTTTAATTGGTCATTTCTATCATCTTTTAAAACAGTGAAAAAAACTTATTTATCATTATATAATTGGTCTTAATCCGATTTAAAATGAAAATAATACAAGCGTTTTATAGAAACAATTTTTTTTCCCAACTGACCAAATGAGGGTAAAATGGTCATGCACTTTGATGTACAAATTATTTTCATCGAAATCAATTCGGTAGGAAAGTAGATTGGAAAAGCTTCCTAACGCCTCCAACCACGAGCCAATTGGAGTTCGGGAGTGTCGGGGGCAAGTCTGCAAAGTTGGGACATGTTGTGCAACGTTCCAGATGCGCCCGGGGCGCATTTCAATGCGCCTGGGTGAGAAGGATTGCGCCTGGGACGCATTAACGTTGCTCAAACTTTGCGAACTTGCCCCGGACAACCCAGAACTCCAATTTACGTGTGGTTTGAACCGTTAGAAAGCTTGTCCAATTTACTTCCTATCCCAAGTAGTTTGGATAAAAATTCATTTGTACATCAAAGGAAGTGACCATTTTACCCTCGATGGGTCAAAATATGATTCATTCCGGTAAAACGCGTAATTGTTTCTCATTTTAAATTGAATCAAAACCTATTGTATATCAATAAATAGAGTTTTTAAAGTACTAAAAGATTGCAGAATCCAGCCATACAAAATTTGCGTTTCTTTCATGAAAACTAGATAGAAACAAGACAACTACAAAAATCGTCAAACCAACTAAGGCTAAAACACGTTCTACATTCGATTTGATAAACAAATTACTATTCTAAGGTATTTCTTATATGCTTCAGTGTTTCATAGTGTTCATAGAGTATCCAAACTTCATCAAAGCGGAGGAAAAATCATTTCATCATTGAAATGGAGATATGGAATGGGAAGCTCAACGAGGATTTGTTGGGCCGATCTGGGAATATGAATTCGGTATGATTCTGAAACTTGTGACTTTTCCATGTGGTATAATTTTGAGAGCGTTATTGGCAGCCTTTCGAGTTCATGGGAACAAAAATGAGGGGATCGAATATGTTGCAAAATGCCTAAAAATGCAGGCCACAATACTTAGTGGCGTTTAAAGCTATTGTGGAATGGTGGGATGGAGTTGAAGAAGTACGGAGAGTATGAACGACAACGATTTGACAAAGAAGCAGAGGGGGAGCTGCGTTGATGCCCGATGATAGTTCCATGGGTTTGTTTCATGAAATCAATCGCATCTTCAAATTCTTGAAATCTATGAGCCACTGGATGTTATGTGTATGAATGAAATTACATCAAAAGAGAAAAACTAAATGCTCCCAATGCACCATTCAAATGCGCCAGATGTGCCCTACAAAAGGAGAGAAAATAAAATGCGCCCGGGGCAACCGTCTACCACATATGGTGTGAGAGGAGCAAAATAATTTTCTAGGAAAAGTCTCTGCACATACATAGAGAGCCTAGCCTTCAGAATCCAGCTCTATATAGCTATAGTTTGGAATGTGATTGAGTTGGTTCTAGCTTTCTGGTTTGGTTTTTTTTAACGAAAGCAACTTACCAAAATAACTTGTACTAAAGCTATTTGAGTGGACTCATTACAAAAAAACTCACCCCTCTGAGCTCAACTCCCTCTACTATCTCTCACCCCCATCACAACTACTCTCGCCTTGGGTGAATCCTGATTATTTAATAAAGTGTGGAGAGCCTGATGAACCTTGTGGACACTCTTACAGAATGAATAAGTACTCTAGAACTACCCTAGCACTCGGGATGCGTGCAACGAATGGACCTTAGAATGTGTAAATGGGCGCGAAAAAGTACTTTAACCTTTCTCGCTCTGATGATCTTTGAATCAGTCTCCATTCGACCAACTTTTCAAAAACATAACTTCAATATTTTAATTGTTCATTCCTATCATCTTTTAATACAGTCAAAAAAACTTATTTATCATTATATAATTGGTCTTAATCCAATTTAAAATGAGAATAATACAAGCGTTTTATAGAACCGACTGACCAAATGAGGGTAAAATGGTCATGCATTTTGATGTAAAAATTATTTTCATTGAAATCAATTCGATAGGAAAGTAGATTGGACAAGCTTCCTAATGGTTCAAACCACGAGCCAATTGGAGTTCGGGAGTGTCGGGGGCAAGTCTGCAAAGTTGGGACATGTTGTGCAACGTTCCAGATGCGCCCGGGGCGCATTTCAATGCGCCTGGGTGAGAAGGATTGCGCCTGGGACGCATTAACGTTGCTCAAACTTTGCGAACTTGCCCCGGACAACCCAGAACTCCAATTTACGTGTGGTTTGAACCGTTAGAAAGCTTATCCAATTTACTTCCTATCCCAAGTAGTTTGGATAAAAATTCATTTGTACATCAAAGGAAGTGATCATTTTACCCTCGATGGGTCAAAATATGATTCATTCCGGTAAAACGCGTAATTGTTTCTCATTTTAAATTGGATCAAGACCCATTGTATATCAATAAATAGAGTTTTTAAAGTACAAAAAGATGTCAGATTCCAGCCATACAAAATTTGCGTTTCATTCATGAAAACTAGAGAGAAACAAGACAACTACAAAAATCGGCGAACCAACTAAGGCTAAAACACGTTCTACGTTCGATTTGATAATCAAATTACTATTCTAAGGTATTTCATATATCCTTCAGTGTTTCATAGTGTTCATAGAGTATCCAAACTTCATCACAGCAGAGGAAAAATCATCTCATCATTGAAATGGAGATATGGAATGGGAAGCTCAACGAGGATTTGTTGGGCCGATCTGGGAATGTGCATTCGGTATGATTCTGAAACTTGTGACTTTCCATGTTGTATAATTTTGGGAGCATCATTGGCAGCCTTTAGAGTTCGTGGGAAGAAAAATGAGGGGATCGAATATGTAGCAAAATGCCTAAAAATGCTGGCCACAATACTTAGTGAAGTTTAAAGCTGTTGTGGAATGGTGGGATGGAGTTGAAGAAGTACAGAGAGTATGAACGACAACAATTTGATGAAGAAGCAGATGGGGGAGCTGCGTTGATGCCCAATGATAGTTCCATGGGTTTGTTCCATGAAATCAATCGCACCTTCAAATTCTTGAAATCTATGAGCCACTGGATGTTATGTGTAGGAATGAAATTACATCAACAGAGAAAAACTGAATTAATGCTCCTAATGCACCATTTAAATGCGCCTGATGCGCCCTACAAAATTGGAGAATATAAAATGCGCCCGGGGCAACCGTCTACCACATATGGTGTGAGAGGAACAATAATTTTCCTGGAGAAGTCTATGCACATTCAAAGAGTGCCTAGCCTGCTGAATCCTTGTTGTTATCAAACCCCCTATGTTCTCTTGGAGAAGAAGCAGCTCTGTATAGCTATAGCTTGGAATGTGATTGAGTTGGTTCTAGCTTTCCGGTTTGGTTTTTTACTTTTTAAATGAAAGCAACTTACCAAAACAAACTTGTACTAAAGCAATTTGAGTGGACACATTACAAAAAAACTCACCCCTCTGAGCTCGACTCCCTCTACTATCTCTCAACCTCATCACTACTACTACTACTGTCGCCTTGGGTGAATCCTGATTATTTAATAAAGTGTGGAGAGCCCGATGAACCTTGTGGACACTCTTACAGAATGAATAAGTACTCTAGAACTACCCTAGAACTCGGGATGTGTGCATCGAATGGACCTTAGAATGTGTAAATGGGCGCGAAAACGTACTTTAACCTTTATCGCTCCGATGATCTTTGAATCAGTCTCCCTTCGAACCAACTTTTCAAAAACATAACTTCAATATTTTAATTGGTCGTTCCCATCATCTTTTAATACAGCGAAAAAACCATATTTATCATTATATAATTGGTCTTTATCTGATTTAAAATGAAAACAATACCAGAGTTTTATTGAAATAATTTTTTTTCCCGACCAACCATTTGAGGGTAAAATGGTCATGCATTTTGATGTACAAATTATTTTCATCGAAATAAATTCGGTAGGAAAGTAGATTGGACAACCTTTCTAACTATTCAAACCACGAGCGAATTGGAGTTCGGGAGTGTCCGGGGCATGTCCGCAAAGGTTGGCATGTTGTGGAACGTTCCAGATGCGCCCGGGGCGCATTTCAATGCGCCTGGGTGCGAAGGCTTGCGCCTGGGATGCATTAATAGTGCTCAAACTTTGCGGACTTGCCCTAGACACCCCCGAACTCCAATTTGTGGGTGGTTTGAACCGTTAGAAAGTTTGTCCAATTTACTTTCTATCCCTAGTAGTTTGGATAAAAGTTCATTTTTACATCAAATGAAGTGACCATTTTACCCTCGATGGGTCAAAATATGATTCATTCCGGTAAAACGTGTGTTTGTTTGTCATTTTAAATTGGATCAAGACCCATTGTTTATCAATAAATAGAGTTTTTAAAGTACTTAAAGATGGCGGAGTCCAGCCAAGCAAAATTTTGCGTTTCATTCATGAAAACTAGAGAGAAACAAGACAACTACAAAAATCGTCGAAGCCACTAGGGCTAAAACACGTTCTATGTTCGATTTGATAATCAAGTTACTATTCTAAGGTATTTCTTATTTCCTTCAGTGTATCATAGTGTTCATAGAGTATCCAAACTTCATCAAATCATAGGAAAAATAATTTCATCATTGAAATGGAGATTCGGAATGGGAAGCTAAACGAGGATTTGTTGGGCTGATCTGGGAATGTGCATTCGGTATGATTTTGAAACTTGTGACTTTTCCATGTGTAGGATTTTGAAAGCGTTATTGGCAGCATGTAGAGTTCATGGGAACAAAAATGAGGGGTTCAAATATAAGGCAAAATGCCTAAAAATGCAGGCCACAATACTTAGTGAAGTTTAAAGCTGTTGTTGAACGGTCTGATGGAGTTGAAGAAATATGGAGATTATGAACGACAACGATTTGATGAAGAAGTCAAGGTGGAGCTGCGTTGATGCCCAATGATCAATCCATGGGTTTGTTTCATGAAATCAATCGCACCTTCATATTCTTGAAATCTTTGAGCCACTGGATGTTATGTGTAGGAATGAAATTACATCAATAGAGAAAAACTGAATGCTCCCAATGTACCATTCAAATGCATCTGATGCACCCTACAAAATGAGAGAATATAAAACGCGCCCGGGGCAACCGTCGACCACATATGGTGTGAGAGGAAAAATAATTTTCTAGGAAAAGTCTCTCCACATACATAGGGAGCCTAGCCTGCAGAATCCTTGTCGACATCAAACCCTCTATGTTCTCTTGGAGAAGAAGCAGCTATGTATAGCTATAGCTTGAAATGTGATTGAGTTGGTTCTAGCTTTCCGGTTTGTTTTTTTCTTAATGAAAGTAACTTACCAAAACAAACTTGTACTAAAGCTATTTGAGTGGACTCATTACAAAAAAACTCACCCCTCTGAGCTTGACTCCCTCTGCTATCTCTCACCCTCATCACAAGTACATTCGCCTTTGGTGAATCCTGATTATTTAATAAAGTGTGGAGAGCCCAATGAACATTTTCGACACTCTTACAGAATGAATAAGTACCCTAGAACTCTGGATGTGTGTATCGAATGGACCTTAGAATGTGTAATTGGGCACGAAAACGTACTTTAGCCTTTGTCGCTCCCATGATCTTCGAATCAGTCTCCCTTCGACCAACTTACCAATAACATAACTTCAATATTTTAATTGGTCGTTTCCATCATCTTTTAATACGGTGAAAAAACCTTATTTATCATCATATAATTGGTCTTAATCCGATTTAAAATGAAATCGATACAAGCGTTTTATTGAAATAATTTTTTTCCCGACCAATTGAAGGTAAAATGGTTGTGCATTTTGATGTAAAATTTATTTTCATCAAAATCAGTTCGGTAGGAAAGTAGATTGGACAAGCTTTCTAACGATTCAAACCATGAGCGAATTGGAGTTGGGGAGTGTCCGGAGCAAGTCCGCAAAGTTGGGACATGTTGTGCAACGTTCCAGATGCGCCCCGGGCGCATTTCAATGCGCCTGGGTGAGAAGGATTGTGCCTGGGACGCATTAATGTTGCTCAAACTTGCGGACTTGTCCTGGACACCCCCGAACTCCAATTTGTGCGTGGTTTGAACCGTTAGAAAGCTTGTCCAATTTACTTTCTATCCCAAGTAGTTTTGAAAAAAATTCATTTTTACATCAAAGGAAGTGACCATTTTACCCTCGATGGGTCAAAATATGATTCATTCCGGTAAAACGCGTGTTTGTTTCTCATTTCAAATTGGATCAAGACCCATTGTATATCAATAAGTAGAGTCTTTAAAGTACTAAATGATGGCAGAATCCATCCATTCAAAATTTGCGTTTCATTCATGAAAACTGGATAGAAACAAGACAACTACAAAAATCATCGAAACCACTAAGTCTAAAACACGTTCTATGTTCGATTTGATAATTAAATTACTATTCTAAGGTATTTCTTATTTCCATCATTGTTTCATAGTGTTCATAGAGTATCCAAACTTCATCAAAGCATAGGAAAAATTATTTCATTATTGAAATGGAGATTCGGAATGGGAAGCTCAACGAGGATTTATTGGGCCGATTTGGGAATGTGCAATTGGTATGAAATCAACGAGGATTTGTTGGACATGACATGTTGATGTGCCCAGGCGCAAATGCGCCTGGGGCGCACTCAAATGGCACCTGAGACGCATGTGATGCAGCAAATATTTTTAATCTATTTTTTTCTGAATTTTTCTAGTCCGAATTGGGAGGAGTAAAAAAAGGCAATCTTTATGTAAGGATTGTTAAAGCATCAGAGAGGAACAAGAAGCCCGTACAAAGTGACTCCATGAGTTTCATCCATGAAGATTTCATTGACAATTTTTTTTGGTTTTCAGGTGTGTGTGGACACACACACACATACATGATTCAAAAGTTTAGAAATGGTTGAAATATGCAAGTAATCTGTGGTTGTTGGACATGGGGGCATTGTGCTCGTGATTCTCATGGAGCTCTATCTTGGGCCTAAAAAAAGCTATCAAAGAACTACAAGAAAACTACTCACAAAATGAACTGACTGAGAGTTCTTCGTATTTGGAGTCGGTTTGTCGGTTTGTATTTTTTTTTTTTTTTTGCGTAGGTTGAATTTACTTAAAAACCAAAACCAAGTAACGAAAACAACAAAGTTCACAACTAGAAAACTAAGATTCAAGCCAAAATACTATTAGACAAAATACTACTTCTCAATTATACGCATCTGCAGATGTCAAGCCAACGAATTTTGTTCTAGACACGAAGTAGCAGAAACCTTTGAACTTGGTTTGGGTGGGGTGCACTAGGCCAAGGCAATAGTGCAACACCAAGGCAACGCACGAGAGGCCCCAGCTAGTAGCGAGCGACTGTAGTTGGCCCTCCACCTCAAACATTATAAGGATTGATTGTTCAATAAGGTGTACTATATTGCTATTGAATGTTGATTAGGCTCAACACACCAACAACGTATCGAGGCGCATTATGAAATGAGAGAAAATAGGATACGCCTGGTGCGCTTCAATTACACCCAAAACACATTTCAAAATGAGAGAAAATGTGGATGCGACCGGGAGCAACTTAATTGCGCCTGGGGCACACTCGAATTGCGCCTGAGGCGCATGTGATGCAACAAATATTTTAAATTTTTTTTACTGACTTTTTCTAGTCCGAATAGGCAGGAGACTAAAAAAGGCAATCCTTTAAAGATTATAAGAATTGTTAAAGCATAAGTGAGGCACAAGAAGCCCGTACGAAATGATTCCATGAGTTCCATCCATGAAGATTTCAATGACATATGTTTTGATTTTCAGGTATACATGATTCAAAAGTCTGGAAAATAATTTTTTGAACACCAAAAAGGATTTTATTAATCTTTGGAAATGAATTACAAAGATAGGGATCCAAGCCAAGGCGTTAAACTAGAGGAAGGACCAACCACAAGAAGGCAAGACCTAACTCCGACAATCACAGCCGCAAGGACCCAAAAGGGAAAGAAGAAACAATCCGAGGCTGGTAAGAAACCAACCAAGAAAAACCCCAAAGCCCACAAAAGCCATGCCTAACATCCCAAGGAACGCCCTAGAATAATCATCCTGCAATAGCATGAACCTTGGCCCTATCAACATCTTCAGCTTCCATAGCCATGAAACCACAAATAACATCCTCATCATTACCCTCGTAATCAATGCCCATGATTTTATCTAAACACCAAATCACTTGAGACTCATTGAGATGAATCCGGTTAATTCCTTCACAAGAAGAGGATAAAGTAGCAGCTGCAATAGCAAATTTGAACACAACGCATTTTTGCTTCTTTCTTCCACCCCTCTTGTTGGGCTTAGGAAAGCCCATCAAATCTTCTATCGACTTCTGCTTCCATTTTCCTATCCCCGTATCCTTAGCATCCTCATTTGGGTTGAGTTCCACAAATAACTGGATACCATTGGTATCTTGGTGACTTAAAAAAACCCACTTCTGAGAGATTCCAAAAGCCTTTATCAAACTCCACCACATCCGAAACTGGACCATCAGCCACTTCATTAACATTATTTCCCTCTCCAATCCTAACTGTCCCAATATCAATGTTTGATGTATGATCATCCAGCTCCTCATCCGCCTGATTTTCCTCTACCGAATCAAGCACATTGTTTCCCCACTACCTGCCCCTTCATTATGGCTAGATTGAAAATTCTCCGTATGTAGAGTATCTTGAACAAACTCCTCTTCAGTATCCGCTACCTCTTCTATGTTATTCAGGTTGTCCTCATTTCTAACCCCTGCTTTTGGACTCGGGTTTGAGTCACTAGGAGCAAAAATATTTTGGAGAAGCGAAGTATTGTTTTCTTCAACCACATTAACCATAAAGTTTTGTTGATTATAACCACCACTTGGATACTTTCCAAGTTTCCAAGATCTTGTGTGGCGAGTTGGTTGCCACCAGAACTCTCCCTTTGTCAAATGATAAACATTTCAATGTTACTTCATCAATTTCCATGAATGTTCCCCAATATTGTTCGCCCAACCTTTCGAAAGTTAGCATTCCCCAAGCATTCAAGGGAACCCCCGTGCAAGATAACCAGGCAAACCTTTCCCTACCAGCAACCTCACCATTCCAAGGTTTTATGCCATCAAACCATCTCTCCCACCAATCTTCCTTGATGATTTTATCCCTCACTTCCTTATTTATAAAGGTAATCTGTATGTGTCTGCCCCCCATTGACCTTACCTCGGCAAAATCCACACCTGCATGCTTGAACTCCTCCTTGAGAATATCTAACTCCATTCTTAAGCGTAGGATAGCAAAGGCACTCCTCTACAACCAACCATTATCAGCTTGCTCCAAAACGATGGATTTAGAACTAGGTGGTTGCATGGATACCATCTCCTTCGAGCCCCCCTCTAACGCTTGGGCATAAGATTTCTTGTGGGGAGCAAAACTTACACCAGCAATTTTCCTTTTGTGACCATCCCCTGAGTTTGTATCTTCTTTAAAAGTGAGTTTCCATAACTGGTTGAAATATGCAAGTAATATGTGGTTCTTGGTTTGGGCCGGTTGGTTGGTGTTCTTATTCTCGTAAACTGGGTTAGAAACACGAGAGTTCGATCACTTTTGTTACCCAAAAAGACAACCAAGAAGGGGGTGAATAGGGTTGCTAAAAGAAATTGTCAATTTAAAAATTATTCTCTAACAAATATATTCAAGATAATATGAGCAAGTAAAATAGAGAGAGTTAGAGAGATAGAACCCGTTTATAGTGGTTCGGCCCGGATTTGTCCACGGTCCGGCCTAGTCCACTTCTCCTCAAGCAACTACTTGAAGGTTCTACTAATCTTCAAAAAGATTACAAGCAGTAAGTATTGCGGGTGCTTACAACAACCTAATCCCCTAGCTTTCCCGAGGAGCTAGTGTAACCGCAAGAGTTTTCTCCGAAAACCTCTTGAAAACAATAACACCCAAATTCAACAAGAATTTGGTCTTCTAAGCTTTCAAGTGTTCGACCCAAACACTCGCTTAGGAATTACAAGTATGTGAAGAAAGTACGACAATTATCGCTCACGTCTTGTACAAAATTTCTCTCAAGAAAAATATGAAAGTGGAAGAACAAGGAGAATTTTGGACTTGATCTTTGGAGAATTTGCTCTTTGGAATGATATGAAATGTTGTAGCTTAGATTTGTACTCATCAATGAGTTCTTGAAGCCTTTATATAGCCATCCAATCACCTACTAGCCGTTAGCAAATTACTGTGCCGTTGGAGAGCTATTTTAGGAAAAATAGAGCCGTTTGAGATTTTGCTGATCAGCAGAAAATCTGCAGAAATACACTACTGGTCGTCCGGCCGGTCGACCGGAAGGTCGTCCACTCTCTCAACCAGTTTGTCATCCAATGAAGTCCGGTTGACAACCCCTTCTGTTCAGACAGCCGGCTTGTCAGCCGGTTCGTCAACCTGTAGCTCAAAACTTCTTCTAAATAAATCCGTTAAAACATGTATTGAGCTCATTAAGTCTTTGTAAATATTAATCATTGAAACCAAGAGACTTTATGCTATGTTTCAAGGCAAAGAAACAAATTTGTCCGAAAAAGGACTTTGCGATAAAAGATTTTCTTTTGCCAAAAGATAAAAACTTCATGAATATAATCATCAAAATATCAAATGGTAATGCATATAATTTTCAACAAATTATCATGCATATATTTGTCAACAATCTCCCCCTTTTTGATGATGACACAAAATGAAGGTTTTTATGAAAAGCAAAGATTATGTCAATAAATCTCCCCCTTAGTATATGCTCCCCCTAAATAAGATCTTTTAAGGAATATGAGAGGCATATGCAATAATATGATCGCAAACTGATCCCTGCAAGGTTAGTTTCATATAGGCAAAGTATATATGAAAAATTCAAGCCCTAAGCCATAGAATTCACAAACTTAAACCATAAAAAACATAAAACCAAGATTTTTCTCCCCCTTTGAGACATCATCAATATGGGTGTGAGGAGGGAAGGTAGGAATGTCATTGCGGTGGCGAAGGATAATATCTTCTTTCATCTTTCTCCCCCATTCTCATCTTTGTCAAGTTTTGTTGATGTACTCATTGTCTTTGATTCTTACATGTGCTTTTCTAGCACACCTACAATCAAGTCTTGACTTGACTTTTGGTACCCATATCATTTTGGGTCCTTGAAAGTTAGCATTGACATGGTTCTTAGGAACCCAAGTCTTTCTACCGTTTGAAAAGATTTTCATAGGGCAATTTGGAGAAATGTGACCAATCTTTCTACAAAAATGACAAGTGAGTTTAGGATGACTAGTTGGAGGAAGATCCTTGTCAAAAAGATTTTTGTGTTCGGTTGGATTGTACCCAATTCCGGCTTTGTGAAAAGAAACCATTTGTTTTCCAAGAAGAATATCTAAGCCGTCTTTACCTTTGGTAAGTTTAGCAAGAGAGTTTGTCAAATCATCAACTTGCTTGACTAGAGATTCATCTTGAGGAACATTTTTCAAAACTTCCTTTTCCATTTCCAAAGAATTTTTCAAAGACTCATTTTCTTCTTCCAAGGTATCTCTTTCTTCAACTAGATCCTCATTTCTTTTGAAAGTTCTTTGGCCATTTTCTTGAGAACTTTGTTTTTTGAAACAACCTTTTCAAAATCAACTTTCAATTCTTTATAAGCAATAAGCAATTCATCAAAAGAGTAAGATGAGTCGAGATCTACCTCATTTTCTTCGGTGGTCATGAAACACAAGTTAGCGACCTCTTGTTGCTCATTTTCCTCATCGGAGCTACTATCGTCACTAACGTCCCATGCGGCCATCATAGCTTTCCTTTTGTTCTTCTTTGAATGTTTCTTGGCGTATGGACATTCACTTTTGATGTGGCCGGGCTTCTTGCATTTATAGCAAATAATTGGATCATTTTTGCTACTTTCTTCTTTGGCCCCATCCTTCTTTGGAAATCCTCTTCCCTTGCGAGATGCTCTATTTTTGAGGAGTTTCTTAAGCGACTTTGTTATGAGATCAATTTCATCATCCTCGCTTTCAGCACTTGAGTCATCTTGGATTTTGGACTTGCGTGAGGTGCTTTTGAGAGCAAGGTTTTTGACTTTCTCTTCTTTCTCATCTTTGAGATTGATATGGATTTCTTCGGTCATGAGAGATCCCATAAGTTGATCCATTGTATATTTTGAGAAGTCTTTGGATTGAAGGATGATTGAAGTGGTAGTATCCCACTTTGATGGCATGGACCGGAGCACCTTCCTCGTCATCTCGGATTGACTATATGTCTTGCCAAGAGCTTTCAAACCGTTAGTAATACTAGCAAATCTAGCAAACATTTGAGAAATAGACTCTTCCGGTTTCATTTTAAAAAGCTCATAATTATGCACAAGAATATCAATCTTGGACTCCTTGACTTGACTATCTCCTTCATGAGCCATTTTCAATTTATCCCAAATCTCCTTAGCAGTTTCACAAGCGGATACACATTCATATTCACTAGGAGTAATAGCACAAAAAAGAAGATTCATGGCTCTAAAGTTCTTTTCTATATTACTCTTATCTACGTTGGTCCATTCGCTCTCTTCCTTAGGAATACCGGATTTCTTAGTAGGAATAATAGGACCATTTGCAATAATTTTCCACAAATCATAATCGGTGGATTGGATAAAAATTTGCATGCGATTTTTCCAATAGCTATAGTTAGCACCTGTGACCAAGGGAGGCCTATTTGAGGATTGACCCTCGATGCATGATACGCTACTAGTGGTTGCCATAGATCTTAACTCTTAGACGATTAAATCTACAAACAAGAGCCGAGGCTTTGATACCAATTGTTACCCAAAAAGACAACCAAGAAGGGGGTGAATAGGGTTGCTAAAAGAAATTGTCAATTTAAAAATTATTCTCTAACAAATATATTCAAGATAATATGAGCAAGTAAAATAGAGAGAGTTAGAGAGATAGAACCCGTTTATAGTGGTTCGGCCCGGATTTGTCCACGGTCCAGCCTAGTCCACTTCTCCTCAAGCAACTACTTGAAGGTTCCACTAATCTTCAAAAAGATTACAAGCAGTAAGTCTTGCGGGTGCTTACAACAACCTAATCCCCTAGCTTTCCCGAGGAGCTAGTGTAACCGCAAGAGTTTTCTCCGAAAACCTCTTGAAAACAATAACACCCAAATTCAACAAGAATTTGGTCTTCTAAGCTTTCAAGTGTTCGACCCAAACACTCGCTTAGGAATTACAAGTATGTGAAGAAAGTACGACAATTATCGCTCACGTCTTGTACAAAATTTCTCTCAAGAAAAATATGAAAGTGGAAGAACAAGGAGAATTTTGGACTTGATCTTTGGAGAATTTGCTCTTTGGAATGATATGAAATGTTGTAGCTTAGATTTGTACTCATCAATGAGTTCTTGAAGCCTTTATATAGCCATCCAATCACCTACTAGCCGTTAGCAAATTACTGTGCCGTTGGAGAGCTATTTTAGGAAAAATAGAGCCGTTTGAGATTTTGCTGATCAGCAGAAAATCTGCAGAAATACACTACTGGTCGTCCGGCCGGTCGACCGGAAGGTCGTCCACTCTCTCAACCAGTTTGTCATCCAATGAAGTCCGGTTGACAACCCCTTCTGTTCAGACAGCCGGCTTGTCAGCCGGTTCGTCAACCTGTAGCTCAAAACTTCTTCTAAATAAATCCGTTAAAACATGTATTGAGCTCATTAAGTCTTTGTAAATATTAATCATTGAAACCAAGAGACTTTATGCTATGTTTCAAGGCAAAGAAACAAATTTGTCCGAAAAAGGACTTTGCGATAAAAGATTTTCTTTTGCCAAAAGATAAAAACTTCATGAATATAATCATCAAAATATCAAATGGTAATGCATATAATTTTCAACAAATTATCATGCATATATTTGTCAACAACTTTGATGAAACATAATTCCTTGATGTGCTTTCACTGTTATTAGCTTTTGTTGCAATTCCTATTGTAAATTCTTAGAAATCTGCAAGCAAACAGGAACTGGCACTGGTACATATGTATGTATATGTCTAGAGTATAATGCATCTAGATGTGTTTGTTCACTTTGTAGTGTATTGATTCCAAATCCTTGCATTGGATGGAGGCGGCGTTAGAGCGAAAAAGATGCAGATGATTGGATTTATCGAGGGGAAGGAGCTGCCAATCTCTCTCTTGTTTTCTCCGGATCCTCTCCTGCATTTGTGTGTTCATTTATGCTTCACTCTTTCGATCATTTCGTTGTGTCAATTCGTTTCATTTTTATTATACAATAATTCAACTGATCATTTTTCCAAACTCCAAAAGTAAAGCAAACAAGTTCTTCCTTCTGAGAATTGGCATTTTCCTTTTGAAGAGTTATTGGATTTACAAATGAATCCTTGTACTCGGTAAATGAACTTGAATTCTAGAATAAAATGGAGATAAAATGAATTAGATAGCACGCTTCATAACAAAGACGGTGCAATGTGGCAAATGTCGCTCAGCATTCAATCCGAGCGATTCATCCCGAAATTAACGGTCGGACGCTGCTCAGCACCCGCTTGGCGACGGGGTGCTTGGCAGCATCCTTTGGCCCCGTTTGTGATCCATTGACTCCATTCAAGCAAGAAATTGGAAGGGCTCAAAGATTGTGGTGTATGCTTGGACAGTCACTTGGAATGGTCCATTAAAATGTTAAATGAATTGTGCAGACATTTTTATTTTCCTGCCAAACGAATTTTTTTTTTTGCCTTTATTCAAAATTTTTTTTTTTTTGCATTTGTTAGTTTGCGTCAAATTTTTGTAAACTATTGATTCGTATCGATGAGATGAGCCGGATAAGTGGAAAATTATGGCCCAAACTCAATTATTTTTGGAAAAATCCAAAATCAATATTCAAACTTTTCGGACATTTTCTTGGATTTTTTTTTAAAATAATAGTCTGTTAGGGAGAGTTAAACATCTGCTTTAACGCTCATATCATGTGATAATATCTTACCATCGGACTTGAAATAGATGCATTTGATTTTCCTACAAATAGCTATGCAATGTTGAGACATTTGCAAATTTAGTTTATGAAGAAAACTGCTTGTGATGTAATAGGGGCGGTTTTTTTTTTGTCATTCGTTATTCCTAATACATTATATCCTAGGGGACTTTGAGGAGAAGGATGGTTGCTTACCAAACGAACCGCAAGAATCGAACTTTGCCCATAAACGTCGGAGTATAAGTAAGACACCAACTGCACTCCACCCCACTTACAATGGGTGTCATCTTATTTTTCTTCTCCTTAATTAAAAACAAGTTTTTTAACGTATAAACAAGCCAATGTTGGAACTCGTTTTGATACTCATTTCCAGTCATGCTTGCGTTAATTAAATTCGACTTTCATTCAATTCAATTGTAAGTACCTTAAGACTAGCCCCGTTCCACTAAGCTTTCTTAAAAAAAATAAGTAATTTTTTGTAATTTTTAAAATTAAAAATAATGTATTTGTTGAAACAATTTTTCAAAAAAAAGAAAAGGAGCAATGTACCAAGGATGGAATTAAATATTCATTAGTTACAAACAAAAGTATTCGGATATTCGAGAAAAATCAATATACTCTTCGCCACATCGAATTTTCCTTGACCGCTACGAATTACTCTTGGGCGCGTGGAATTGCACTTGGCCGCATCAAATTGCACTTGTCCAAATCGAATCGCACTTAGCCGCATCGAATCGCACTTGGCTACTACGAATTACTCTTGTTCGCCTCGAATTGCTCTTGGCCGCTTTGAATTGCACATGGTCGCGTATAATTGCACTTGGCCACTATGAATTGCACATAGCCGCGTATAATTGCACTTGGCTGCTTCGAATTGCATATGGCCGCTTATAATTGCACTTGGCCGCCTTGAATTGCACTTGGCCGCGTCACATTGCACGGCCAAGTGCAATTCAAGGCGTCCAAGTGCAATTCAAGGCGGCCAAGTGCAATTCAACACAGCCAAGAGTAATTTGTAGCGGTTAAGTGCAATTCCATGTGGCCAAGTGCAATTCTACGCGGCCGAGAGAGTAATTCAAAATGGCCAAGTGCAATTCGATGCGCTAATAGTAATTTGTAGTGGCAGAGTGTAATTCAATGGAGCCAAAACTAGTTTATCTATAGCTTATATCACTTGTTGTAGTGACTTGAATGCCCTCAACCTTAAATGTCCCTCTAATTTAGAGTTCGGATTAGGTTATTTTAGTTGTTTGTTTGCAGAATATCAAGTAGTGGTGCCCATACCGATATAGAAGTGCAATTCGATGCGGCCAAGCAATTCGATGCAGCCAAGTGCAATTACAAGGTTGGACTGATTTATATGGATTTTTGTCACAACTTTAATTGACTGTAGTAGTAATGGACGGCGAGATCATATCTCAACTTCACGCGCTTGTATTTACTATGGAAAAAAAACAATTCTTCTCTGTTAGAGGCGAATTCAAATACGCCTATTTTAAATTTAAGAAAATCCTACTAGGAGAAAGGAATGAGGGTGTGGGGTTTGAACTCCTACCAAATTAAGTGTCCATTGTGGCATCATTGTAAGAAGAGCACATCTCAACTTGGTTGATATCTACTCCTTTACGATCATATGCCAATCCAAAATCTTTTGAATTTTGTGACTACACCCATGCATTTGAATGAGTTGCCTATGAATTTGATTTCTCTAGTCCAGCATAAAATAAGTGTGAGTCCAAATCAAAATCGCGTCACCCGTAGTTCTCTATTTATCTTGGTGTGAAAATCTGGTTCGCAATGTTTGTAAGTTTTTAAAGGAGATTTTGCTTTTGACAAATACAATTGTTTGACTGGCGATGAATGTTCAACCAATAAAAAGAAGGCCGTAAGTAATTTTAGGCCTTAGACAACCGTTATCCTTAGTTTTATCAAGCAAATCACTTTACTTTATGTATTGGGCTCTAGTGATCCTTTTTAGGATTAGTGGTTTGCAAAATCAGCTTTAATCAGTATGAAGTCTTCTGTTGGAACCCCATTTTAGGTGATGGATTTCAAAGGGCCTAATCCCAAATCACAAGGCAAAAGTGGTGTACCTGTACCCACTATTATGAAAAACTAATTTTTGTTTTGACATTCATAAAGCCGGTGAAGGCCAAATTTGTCGATGCCAAATTAGTGTGCCACTAACGAATTTGAACTTAATGCCGATCCACAGCAATGGAATTTCAATTTCGCAGTGTCCCATGACTCTTTTTTAGAATTTGAACATTGGGCTACCTCAAGTCAATGGAAGTGTGCTAGTAGTGGTGAAGTTATGGTGGTGTATGTGGTAAGTGATGGTGGTGTAGGGTGCGAGGCTCCGATAAACGTGGCTTGCTTCCTTTGGAACTATTGTTCGTCCTGATCTAACCTCGCTCCCTTGAACCTAACTTGCACAACGAAGCGTGACTAATTAAAGACCACACCGGAGGAGCCCCAGAATGGCCCTTCGGCGTGAGGATGAGAATAGTGCAGAGAGAGGAAACCAAATGACAAAGGTTTCGAGGGTAGGAGACGATGTACCTTTTAGGGCAGCTATTCCTTGGTATTTATTTAGGGTCCTTGGCTTTATCTCCAAGTTCATCCATGAGTCTGGCATGCGTCGGCTGACGTCACCCAAGACGTAGCGGATAAGGCAGTTAGTGTGAGCTATCAAGGGAGACATGGCAGAGCCTAGTTGCCTAGCCCCAGGTTGAGCCGAGTCTCAAGAGAGCTTCATGGGAGACATGGCCTAGCCTCGAGGAGCTTCATGGAAGCCATGGCAGAGCCTATCCTCGAGGGAGTTTCATGGGAGGCATGGCCGAGCCTAGTCGCGAGGGAGCTTCATGGGAGATATGGTCGAGCCTAGCCTCGAGGAGCTTCATGGAAGACATAGCCGTACCTAGCTTCGAGGGAGCTTCATGGGAGACATGGCCGAGCCTAGCCTTAAGGGAGCTTCGTGGGAGACATGGCCAAGCCTAGCCTGGAAGGAGCTTCGTGGGAGACATGGCTGAACCTAGTTGCCTAGCTCTGGGCCAAGCCTCAAGAGAGCTTCATGGGATATGGCCGAGCCTACTTGCCTAGCTCTAGGCCGAGCCGATCATTGAGGGACCTTCATGTGAGACGTGGCCGAGCCTAGCCTCGAGCGAGTTTCATGGGAGACTTGGCAGGGCCTAGTCACGAGGGAGCTTCATGGGAGACATGACCTAGTCTAACCCTGAGGAAGGTTCATGGGAGACATGGCCTAGCCTAGTTGCCTAGCTCTGGGCCAAGGCGAGCCTTAAGGGAGCTTCATGGGAGTGATGGCTGAGCCTAGTAACCCAACTCCAGGCCAAGCCGATCCTCGAGGGAGCTTCATGGGTGACACTATCGAGCTTATTTTCTAGCTCCTGACCAAGCCAATCCATGAGGGAGCTACATGGGAGACATGGCCAAGCCTAGTTTCTACCTCTGGGCCAAACCGAGCTTAAAGGGAGCTTCCTGGGAGATATGGCCAAGCCAAGTTGCCAACTTTGATCTGATCCTCGAGGGAGCTGCATGGGAGACATGGCTAGGCAAAGCCTCGTGGAACTTCGTGGAAGAATGGCCCGAGCCTTGCCTTGCCTTGAGGGAGTTTCATGGGAAACATGGCCAAGCGTAGTCGCGAGGGAGCTTCATGGGAGACATGGCCAAGCCTAGTCTCAAGGGAGCTTCGTGGGAGACATGGCCGAGCGTAGTTGCGAGGAGCTTCATGGGAGGCAAGGCCAAGCCTAGCCTTGAGGGAGCTTCATGGGAGACATGGCTGAGCCAAGTTGCCTAGTTCCGGGCCTAGCCGAGCCAAGCCTCAAGGGAGCTTCATGGGAGATATGCCCGAGCCTAGTTGCCCAGCTTTGGGTCGAGACGATCCTCGAGGGAGCTTCATGGGAGACATGGCCAAGCCTAGTTGCCTAGCTCCAGGCCGAGTGGAGCTTCAAGGGAGCTCCCTGGGAGATATGCCCGAGCCTAGGTACCCAACTTCAAGCCGAGCCGACCCTAGCCTTGAGGGAGCTTCATGAGAGACATGGCCGAGCCTAGTTGCCTAGCTCCGGGCCGAGCCGAGCTGAGCTTTAAGGGAGCTTCATGGGAGATTTGCCCGAGCCCAGTTGCCTAGCTTTGGGTCAAGCCGAGCCTCGAGGGAGCTTCATGGGACACGTGGCCGAGCCGCGGAGCGTAGCATCGCGGCCTTACGCCAATTGTAGCAACTAGGGCCGAACCAGAATATTTAGACCACTACAGAGGGGTTGTGGTACAACGATAGTGTTTATGGAAGAGGGATGGTGGTGCTCCCACGATCTTCATAGTTGCCTAGTGTCAGGTCGAGCTGAGCCTAGCCTTGAGGGAGCTTCATCGGAGACATGGCCAAGCCTAGTTGCCTAGTTTTGGGCCAAGCTGAGCCGAGCCGAGCCTTAAGGGAGCTTCATGGGAGATATGCTCGAGCCTAGTTTCATAGCTCTGGGTCGAGCCGATCCTCGAGGGAGCTTCATGGGAGATGTGGTCGAGCCTAGTTGCCTAGCTACGGGCTGAGCCAAGCTTCAAGGGAGGTACCTGGGAGATATGCCCCAACCTAGTTGCCTAGCTTCGGGCTGAGCTGAGCCTAGCTTTGTGGGAGCTTCATGGGAGACATGGCTGAGCCTAGTTGCCTAGTTCCGGGCCGAGCCTAGCCGAGCTTCAAGGGAGCTTCATGGGAGATATGCCAGAGCCTAGTTGCCTAGCTCCAGGTCGAGACGATCCTCGAGGGAGCTTCACGGGAGACGTGGCCGAGCCTAGTTGCCTATCTCCTGGCCGAGCCGCAGAGGGTAGCATTGTGGCCTTCTGCCAATCGTAGCGACTAAGGCCGAACCAGAATATTCAGACCACTATAGAGGGGTATTGGTACAACAACAATGTTTATGGAAGAGGGATGGTGGTGCTCCCACGATATTCGTAGTGGTCTTATTTCTACTCATTTTTCATAAACACAACTGTATTATTTGTATAGTTGTATTACACCATCTTTTAGTACTTTGAAAATCCTCCTTATCGATATATAGTAGGTCTTTATCCGATTTAAAATGACGTAGATGCAAGCATTTCACAGGAACGATTCATTTTTATGACTCAATGATGGTAAAATAGTCATACACTTTGATGTACAAAAAAAATTGCATCCAAACTAATTGGGTTAGAAAGCAGACTTAATAAACCTTTTAACGGTTCAAACCTAGCAAAAATTGGAGTTTGGGAATGTTCGGAACAAACATACAAAGTTTGACAAATTGTGGAGTTCCTAGGCGCCTCTGGCACAATGTAGTGCGCCCAGGGCGCATTGAGAGTTCAAAATTTGTTAAATTTTGCAGCCTTCTCCCGGATACTACCAAACTCTGATTTTTGCAAGGTTTGAACCCTTAAAAAGCTTGTTGAGTCTATTTTCTAACCCCAGTAGTTTTGATCAAAAGTAGTTGGTACATCATAAGATATGACTATTTCACCCTCAGTGAGTCGGAGAATAAATCATTTCTCTAAAACGCTAATATCTCCCTTATTTTAGACCGGATTGAAACCTATTTTATATCAATAAGTAGGGTATTCAACATACTAATAGATAGTGGAATCGAATTATATATAAAAATAAGAGTTTTTGTTTTGGTAATTTAATCTAAAATGGACCAATTCAAAGATCGTCGGAGCGACTAAGGATAAAAACACGTTTTCGCTCTCTTCCACTCTTTCTAAGTTCCACTCAGTACTCTCATTCCTAGTTCTAAGGTACTCTTTCATTTTGTAAGAGTTCTTAAAGCCACTGAAAGCTAATTTGTCTTGGCCAAATCAGTGTCCCACTAAATAATTTGAATTTAGTGCCGATCCACGGCAATGGAATTTCTATTTTGCATTGTCTCACGACTCTTTTTTAGAATTTGAACTTTGGGCCGCCTCACGGCAATGGAAGTGTGCTGCTAGTGGTGAAGTTATGGTGGTGTATGTGTTGAAGTGATGGTGGTGGAGTGGTTGTGTTACAGTGACAGTGTTTGTGGTAAAGGGATGGTAGAGCTCCCACGATCTTCGTAGTGGTTTGCTTTCTACTCATTTTTCATAAACTCAACTTTATTATTTGTATAGTTGTATTCTACCACCTTTTAGTACTTTGAAAATATTATTTATCAATATATAGTAGGTCTTTATCCGATTTAAAATGAGGAGAGGCGAGCTTTTTACACAAACAATTCATTTTTATGGCTCTGTGAGAGTAAAATAGTCATATATTTTGATGTACCAAAAAATTTGCATCCAAACTAATTGGGTTAGAAAGTACACTTAACAAGCTTTTTAACTATTCAAACCTTGTAAAAATCAGAGTTCGATAGTGTCCGGGAGAAGGCCGCAAAATTTAACAAATTCTAAACACTCAATGTGCCTCAGGCGCATTTCATTGTGCCCCCGGCGTGCGACATTGCGCCTGAGGCGCCTAGGAATTGCACAATTTGTCAAACTTTGTAAGTTTGTTCCGAATATTCCAGAACTCCGATTTTTGCAATCTTTGAACCGTTAAAAAAAACTTTTTGAGTCTATTTTCTAACGCAAGTAGTTTTGAACTAAAATTATTTGTACATCTTAATATATGACTATTTCACCCTCGGTGAGTCGAGAATAAATCATTTCTTGGAGATCACTTGCTCCCTTTGCAGGTTCTTCCGACCAGAAGGAAAATGCAAAGCTTCATGCAATTGAAGGAGCAATGGTAAAGCATTATATGAATTTTTTTGGCAAGAAGAGGTCGCAGAAACAAAGTTACTGGTAACAACATGTGTCATGCTCAGATTTTAAGAAAAAATCCAACCCCTTTACCGATCAGATGTCAATCGAGTTACTGGTAGAGTAGGTAATGGACACTTAATTTGGTGAGAATTCGAACCCCACCCCCACATTCCTTTCTCCTTGTAGGATTTTCTTAAATTGAAAATAGATGTATTTGCTTCGAACAAAGAAGGATTGTTTTTTTTTTTTCCATAATAAATACATGCGCGTGAAGTTAGCTGGTTGAAATTTTTCGCTCGATACTTGATTTTCTAGTCTCCATAGTTTGTTGGGGAGAGTTAAACATCAACTTTAACGCTCATATCATGTGATAATATCTTACCTTCGGACTTGAAATAGACGCATTAGAATTTCCTACAAATAGCTATGCAATGTTGAGACGTCTGCAAATTTAGTTTATGAAGAAAGCTGCTTGTGACATAATAGCGGCAGTTTTTTTTTTTGTCATTCGTTATTCCTAATGTACTATATCGTAGGGGACTTTGAGGAGAGGGATGGTAGCTTACCAAAGGAACCGCAAGAATCAAACTTTGCCCATAAGGGTTAGAGTATAAGTGAGACACCAACTGCACTCCACCCCATTTGCAATGGGTGTCATCTTATTTTTCTTCTCCTTAATTAAAAACAAGTCTTTTAACGTATAAAAAAGCCAAGGTATGAACTTGTTTTGAAACTCATTTCGAGTCATGTTTGAGTTAATTAAATTAGACATTCTTCTAAACTTTCTTCAAAAAATAAGTAATTATTTATAATTTTTAAAATTAAAAATAATGTATTTGTTGAAACAATTTGTCAAAAAAAGGAAAAGAAGCAATGTACCAAGGATGGAATTAAATATGCATTATTTACAAACAAAAGTATTCAGATATTCGAGAAAAATCAATATCCTCTTCGCCACATCGAATTTCCCTTGACCGCTACGAATTACACTTTGGCGCGTGGAATTACCCTTGGCCGCATTGAATTGCACTTGGCCGCATCGAATCGCACTTGGCTGCTACGAATTACTCTTGTCCGCCTCGAATTGCACTTGGCCGCATAGAATTACACTTGGCCGAATTGAATTGCATAAGGCCGCTTTGTATTGCACATGGCCACGTATAATTGCACATGGCCGCATCGAATTGCATAGCCAAGTGCAATTCCACGTGGCCAAGTGAAATTCAATGCGACCAAGTGCAATTTAATGCGGCCAAGCGCAATTCGATACGGCCGAGAGAGTAATTCAAAACGGCCAAGTGTAATTTGATGCGCCAATAGTAATTTGTAGCGGCAGAGTGTAATTCAATGCAGCCAAAACTAGTTTATCTATAGCTTATATCACTTGTTGTAATGACTTGGATGCCCTCAACCTTAAATCTCCCTCTAATTTAGAGTTTGGATTAGGTTATTTTAGTTGTTTGTTTTCAGAATATCAAGTAAAGGTGCCTATACCGATATAGAAGTGCAATTCGATGAGGCCAAGAGCAATTCGATACAGCCAAATGCAATTACACGCTTGGACCAATTTATATGGATTTTGTCACAACTTTAATTGAGTGTACTGGTAATGGATGGCGCGATCACATCTCAACTTCACGCGCATGCATTTATTATGGAAAGAAAAAACAATTCTTCTTTGTTAGAAGCAAATTCGAATACGTCTATTTTAAATTTAAGAAAATCCTACTAGGAGAAAGGAAAGAGGACTTGGGGTTTGAACTCTCACAAATTTAAGTGTCCATTGCGGCATCATTGTCAGAAGTGCACATCTCAACGTGGTTGATATCTACTCCTTTACGATCATATGCCAATCCAAAATCTTTTGAATTTTTTGACTACACCCTTGCATTTGAATGAGTTGCCTACGTATTTGATTCCTCCAATCCGGCTTAAAATAAGTGTGAGTACGAATCAAAATCGTGTCACCCGTAGTTCTCTATTTATCTAGGTGTGAATATTTGGTTCACAATGTTTGTAAACCTTTTAAAGGAAATTTTGCTTTTGACAAATATAATTGTTTGACTTACGATGAATTTTCAACAAATAAAAAAGAAGGCTGTAAATAATTTTAGGCCTTAGACAACCGTTATCCTTAGTTTTATCAGGCAAATCACTTTACTTTATGTGTTGGGCTCCGGTGATCCTTTTTAGGATTAGTGGTTTGCAAAATCAGCTTTAATCAGTATGAAGTCTTCTGTTGGAACCCTATTTTAGGTGATGGATTTCAAGGGGCCTAATCCCAAATCCTAATCCCAAATCACAAGGCCAAAGTGGCGTACATGTACCCACCATTATGAAAAACTAATTTTTGTTTTGACATTCTTAAAGCCACTGAAGGCCAAATTTGTCGAGGCCAAATTAGTGTGCCACTAATGAATTTGAATTTAGTGCCGATCCACGGCAATGGAATTTCAATTTTGCGTAGTCCCACAACTCTTTTTTAGAATTTGAACTTTGGGCTGCCTCACGGCAATGGAAGTGTGCTGGTAGTAGTGAAGTTATGGTGGTGGAGAGTGCGGGGCTCCGATGAATGTGGCTCGGAGATTCGGAATGGGAAGCTCAACGAGGATTTGTTGGGCTGATCTGGGAATGTGCATTTGGTATGATTCTGAAACTTGTGACATTTCAATGTGGTGGAATTTTGGGAGCATTATTGGCAGCCTGTAGAGTTCAAGGGAACAAAAATGAGGGGATCGAATATGTAGCAAAATGCCTAAACACGCAGGCCACAATACTTAGTGACATTTACAGCTGTTGTGGAATGGTGGGATGGAGTTGAAGAAGTATGGAGAGTATGAATGACAATGATTTGATGAAGAAGTAGAGATGGAGCTGCGTTGACGCCCAATGATAGTTCCATGGGTTTGTTTTAGGAAATCAATCGGGTCTTCAAATTCTTGAAATCTATGACCCACTGGATGTTATGTGTAGGAATGAAATTACATCAACAGAGAAAAACGGAATGCTCCCAATGCACCATTCAAATGCGCCAGATGCGCCCTACAAAAGGAGAGAAAATAAAATGCGCCCGGGGGAACCGTCTACCACATATGGTGTGAGAGGAAAAAAATAATTTTCTAGGAAAAGTCTCTGCACATACATAGAGAGCCTAGCCTGCAAAATCCTTGTTGACATCAAATCCTGTATGTTCTCTTGGAGAAGAAGCAGCACTATATAGTTATAGCTTGGAATGTGATTGAGTTAGTTCTAGCTTTCCGGTTTGATTTTTTTTAATGAAAGCAACTCACCAAAACAAACTTGTACTAAATCTATTTGAGTGGACTCATTACAAAAAAACTCACCACTCTGAGCTCGACTCCCTCCACTATCTATCACCCCAATCACAACTACTCTCGCCTTGGGTGAATCCTGATTATTTAATAAAGTGTGGAGAGCCCGTTGAACCTTGTGGACACTCTTATAGAATGAATAAGTACTCTAGAACTACCCTAGAACTCGGGATGTGTGCATCGAATGGACCTTAGAATGTGTAAATGGACACAAAAACATACATTAACCTTTCTCGCTCCGATGATCTTTGAATCAGTCTCCCTTCGACCAACTTTTCAAAAACATAACTTCAATATTTTAATTGGTCGTTCCCTTAATCTTTTAATGTAGTTAAAAAACCTTATTTATCATTATAAAATTGGTCTTAATCTGATTTAAAATGAAAACAATACAAGCGTTTTGTTGAAATAATTTTTTTTCCCGACCGACCAATTGAGTGTAAAATGGTCATGCATTTTGATGTACAAATTATTTTCATCGAAATCAATTCGGTAGGATAGTAGATTTTTCAAGCTTTCTAACAGTTCAAACCACGAGCGAATTGGAGTTCGGGAGTGTCCGGGGCAAGTCCGCAAAGTTGGGACATGTTGTGCAATGTTCCAGATGCGCCCGGGGCGCATTTTAATGCGCCTGGGTGCAAAGGATAGCGCCTGGGACGCTTTAATGTTGCGCAAACTTTGCGGACTTGCCCTAGACACCCCCAAACTCCAATTTGCGCGTGGTTTAAACCGTTAGAAAGTTTGTCCAATTTACTTTCTATCCCAAGTAGTTTGGATGAAAATTCATTTGTACATCAAATGAAATGACCATTTTACCCTAGATGGGTCAAAATATGATTCATTCCGGTAAAACGTGTGTTTGTTTCTCATTTTAAATTGGATCAAGACCCATTGTTTATCAATAAATAGAGTTTTTAAAGTACTAAAAGATGGCGGAATTCAGCCCTGCAAAATTTGCATTTCATTCATGAAAACTGGAGAGAAACAAGACAACTACAAAAATTGTCGAAGCCACTAAGGCTAAAATACGTTCTACATTCGATTTGATAGTCAAGTTACTATTCTAAGGTATTTCTTATTTCCTTCAGTGTTTCATAGTGTTCATAGAGTATCCAAACTTCATGATGCAGGGAGGCGTGTTGAAAAAGAAGAACGCGCAACAAGGACAATCACGACCAAGTATGAACTAGAGGTGCTCCCTCTATGAACACACAATAATGAGAAATAATCTCAATTTTCATTAATCAAATCATAAAACAACTTCCGTTAGCCCGAAGGCTTACAACTTATTATATAGGAAAAAACCCTAACCCTAATTGATTCGTCCGAAAAGGAAGCAGAATCAATTAATTAACAAAAAATACCAAAAACAAAAAATAAGACATAAGGAAATAAAATCAACCCTAATTCTTCTTGATCAAGCATCCTACAAAATAGGAATGCTAGTTCAAGACAAATTAGGAAACAAAATACTTCTTAGAACACTCATTCCTAAAATTGAAACTCCCTAACAAAATTACTAAAATCAAAATAAAGAAAACGAGAGAATGTTATTTATTAAATTATTTCACTTTCCATTCTGCATCATCCTCCACAGCTTGAAGAAACTCGTCCTCGAGTTTCAATTGCTTCAAATAATTGCATCCGCCTTTGTTGGTCTGCATCCACCTTGTATTTCAAATTAATTTTCTCAAACCGAAATTTCAAAGAACAGTCTTCAAAAATAACTGGAACAATATCGTTAGATAATTCTAGTTGGTCTTCACCGGATGACAAAATCAACTCACCCTGCTTTAGAATAAAAAACCACGATTTCTTATTTGCAACATCTTCAACAAATTCCCAAAAAGGGTCCACAAATTTTCCTTGTATCACCGTAGTCTTCAAAAGGATTAATAACTTGTCCTTTGTCATGAATTTTGCCAAAGAACTTTGCATTGATTTCATTGGTGGAGATTAGGCTGAGGCCTTCCATATACGATGGATCAATATTTTCACCAACCAAAATAGAAGATAACCCTGTGTTGCACCTAAAGCTCGCATTAACACTACCGGGTTCAAGACCAACAGTTGTTTTCGCTTGGGCAATATTTTGAGACCCTTGGACAGTATTTTCCTCTACAATAATCTCTTTTATCGGTTCTTCGTAAAAAATTGGTAGTTTATTCCAATCCATAACCGGATCGAGAATAATTTTTGATGTGAATGGCCACTCGATGGTAGCTTCATCCACTGTTGTCCTCCCCCTCGACTGATGGTTACCAGCCAAAGGTTCAGTGATAGAAACATCATCCGACACCTCCTCCTCTTTCGGAAACCGAGGTTGAACCGGATGACAGCGAGGCAAGTTTCCACCAACAGACAAGGCAGCAATCTGATCGGTCAGCGCTCCAAACGCCTCCTCCATCCATTGCTCAAGTTGTTGAAACCTCTCCTCTATTCGTGCTTCTCGTGCAGCTTTATTTCGATTATACACATCTTCAGCAACAGCATAACGACCATAACAAACTCCTTGTCGCGCCATGATCCGGAATCGAGTGCAAGCTTTGATACCAACTGATGCAGGGAGGCGTGTTGAAAAAGATGCACGCGCAACAAGGACAATCACGAACAAGTATGAACTAGAGGTGCTCTCTCTATGAACACACAATAATGAGAAATAATCTCAATTTTCATTAATCAAATCATAAAACAACTTCCGTTAGCCCGAAGGCTTACAACTTATTATATAGGAAAAAACCCTAACCCTAATTGATTCGTCCGAAAAGGAAGCAGAATCAATTAATTAACAAAAAATACCAAAAACAAAAAATAAGACATAAGGAAATAAAATCAACCCTAATTCTTCTTGATCAAGCATCCTACAAAATAGGAATGCTAGTTCAAGACAAATTAGGAAACAAAATACTTCTTAGAACACTCATTCCTAAAATTGAAACTCCCTAACAAAATTACTAAAATCAAAATAAAGAAAACTAGAGAATGTTATTTATTAAATTATTTCACTTTCCATTCTGCATCACTTCATCAAAGCATCGGAAAAATCATTTCATCATTGAAATGGAGATTCGGAATGCGAAGCTGAACGAGGATTTTTTTTGGCTGATCTGGGAATGGGCATTCGGTATGATTCTAAAACTTGTGTCTTTTCCAAGTGTAGGATTTTGGGAGCGTTTTGGCAGCCTGTAGAGTTCATGGGAGCAAAAATGAGGGGATCGAATATGTAGCAAAATGCCTAAAAATGCAGGCCACAATACTTAGTGAAGTTTAAAGCTATTGTGGAATGGTGCGATGGAGTTGAAGAAGTACGGAGAGTATGAACGACAACAATTTGATGAAGAAGCAATGGTGGAGCTGCGTTGATGCCCTATGATAGTTCCATGGGTTTGTTTCATGAAATCAATCGCACCTTCAAATTGTAGAAATCTTTGAGCCACTGGATGTTATGTTTAGGAATTAAATTACATCAACAGAGAAAAACTGAATACACCCAATGCACCATTCAAATGCACCTGATGCACCTGATGCACCCTACAAAATGAGAGAATATAAAATGCGCCCAGGGCAACCATCTACCACATACGGTGTGAGTGGAACAATAATTCTCTAAGAAAAGTCTCTGCACATACATAGAGAGCCTAGCCTGCAGAATCCTTGTTGACATCAAACCCTCTATGTTCTCCTGGAGAAGAAGCAGCTCTGTATAGCTATAGCTGGGAATGTGATTGAGTTGGTTCTAGCTTTCCAGTTTGTTTGTTTGTTTTTTTTTTTTAATGAAAGAAACTTACCAAAACAAACTTGTACTAAAGCTATTTGAGTGGACTCATTACAAAAAAACTCACTCTGGGCTCGACTCCCTCTACTATCTCTCACCCTCATCACAAGTACTGTCGCCTTGGGTGAATCATGATTATTTAATAAAGTGTGGAGAGCCCAATGGACCTTGTGGGCACTCTTACAGAATTAATAAGTACCCTAGAACTCAGGATGTGTGCATCAATTGACCTTAGAATGTGTAAATGGGCACGAAAACGTACTTCAGCCTTTGTCGCTCTAATGATCTTTGAATCAGTCTCCCTTCGACCAACTTTTCAAAAACATAACTGTCACACCCCAAAAATGAGAAGTGACCGGCCGTGAACAATGAGGCTAATCCATGGGACACGCAGCCTGAATAAATCAAAGTAACCAAAAATCGAATGATCCCTTTTTTGTTATTAATCAATTCAAAAGCCAAATGTGCCTCAATCATAAACATGGGGTACAACCATCCCATGAACTAAACAATATCAGTAATCGAACAATAATAAAAAAGAATTCATTATCTGACAATCGTTTTGAATGCGGAAGTGATTTATTAAAAGAAAACTAAGATGAGACACCCTAAGGAGGTCAACAAAAGAAAATTCCTGAGATGCCACCAGAGTCATTTCCTAACTCCCCAACTTGCCTGAAAGAGAAGTTGGAATAAATCTGTCAGCTGATGAGCTCAGTGAATAGCAAGTATGTATAATAAATAAAGTTGAAAGCGGGGATGAAAATAATTTGGCATACGAGGTGTCCAACAGAATAACAAATTAATCAATGAAGTATTTAACCAATAAATATTCTTGGTGGTAATCAAAACATTAACTCCATTAACTCCATCAACAATGGGCAACCACAATCAAACAGTACCATGGCCAAAATAAATCTCAACAAAATTGGATCCAATATCAAACTTAGAGTCACCAGGGTTGGCTGCCCGTGGTACTTTTCCCTAAGACGATCCGGCGAAAGAAAGCCGTTGAGCATTAGGGTCACCGGCCTAACACGGTCTTTTCCCCAAATGGCCAGGGTCACCAACACGAGAAGGAATAAGTTCCCTGGACTTCCAAAATAAATGTTCCCATTAATATCCACCAAGTTCTCACCAAAAAGAATATTAACAATTGATCTCAGAAAATTCATCGCATGCCAATTTATAGAACAAATTATAAACACAAAGATCTCTCAAACTTCTTATCTCAGACGTTCTCTCCAAACAAAAACCCTACTCCGTAAAAATATCTCCTTAACTTTCTAAAACTACCCTACTCCCTATATTATAGCTAATTAGTTAATTAGAATTAGATAGAGCGTAACACAATTTATAAAACTATCACGCGGTACCACTATTTTATCCAAAATCAATCTCATACCCTTAATATTACAATCATGACATCAATATTCTTAGCGCTCGCAAAAGCGCTCGCAAAATAAAATATTACAATCATGACATCAATATTTTTAGCTTTCGCAAAATAATTAAATGGGACCCAAACATAACACCAATTAATAACAACAATATAACTAATTAAATAAATAAATAATTCTAGGCTGTAACAATAACTTCAGTCTCCCTTTGTCGCTCTAATTGGTCGTTGCCATCATCTTTTAATACAGTGAAAAAAACCTTATTTATCATCATATAATTTGTCTTAATCCGATTTAAAATTAAAACGATACAAGCGTTTTATTGAAATAATTTGTTTCCCAACCAATTGAGGGTAAAATGGTCAGGTATTTTGATGTACAAATTATTTTCATCGAAATCAGTTCGGTAGGAAAGTAGATTAGACAAGCTTTCTAACGGTTCAAACCACGAGCGAATTGGAGTTCGGGAGTGTCCGGGCCAAGTCCGCAAAGTTGGGACTTGTTGTGCAACATTCCAGATGTGCCCGGGGCGTATTTTAATGCGCCTAGGCGCGAAGGATTGCGCCTGGGACGCATTAATGTTGCTCAAACTTTGCGGACTAGCCCCGGACACCCACAAACTCCAATTTGCCGTGGTTTGAACTGTTAGAAAACTTGTCCAATTTAATTTCTATCCCAAATAGTTTGGATAAAAATTCATTTGTACATCAAAGAAAGTGACCATTTTACCCTCGATAGGTCAAAATATGATTCATTCCGGTAAAACGCGTGTTTGTTTCTCATTTTAAATTGGATCATGACCCATTGTATATCAATAAATAGAGTTTTTAAAGTACTAAAAGATGGCGGAATCCAGCCATACAAAAATTTGCATTTCATTCATGAAAATTGGATAGAAATGCGACAACTACAAAAATCTTTGAAGCCACTAAGGCTAAAACACGTTCTACGTTCGATTTGATAATCAAATTACTATTCTAAGGTATTTCTTATTTCCTTCAGTGTTTCATAGTGTTCATAGAGTATCCAAACTTCATCAAAGCATAGGAAAAATCATTTCATCATTGACATTCGCCCAAAGCAGGGCTTAAATATTTTTAAATTCAAATTTGGGTGTCTTGCTAAAACTACCAACACAACAAAAATTGGGAATATTTTCAAAAGAGAACACCAAAAACTCGAAAAGGATTGGCTGTATTTTCTATATTTCAGTCTACTGCCACCACATTACAACTACGATCTTTATATAGTGCCGCCACAACGGATTCCTAACATTCTCTATTCAGGAAAATATTCTGCGTGCATGTTCTACTTCTAGACACTCTCTGCATTGGGAATGATTCTCTAACAATGAGTACTATTTATTTCAACCCATTCCTCATTGAATCTCTAAAAATCACATATTTGTATGCAAATAGCTGGGAATGTGGAAGGAGAAAAAGGAACAGAAAACACTTTGAGATTAAATGGCTTCTTCATCTCCTTTTGAGAACAACACAAAAAGAAAAACAAAACGCTTGATCGAACTTCTTCAAGGTTTGGTTATGCAATTGTCTGCAGATCGTGATCATATATTTCTCAGAGTATTTGAGTGTTGGGCAATAATCGGTTTGTAAAGTTTTGCTTCACTGTAAAAAAGTGGACTTAGAGATCGTTGTATTTTGAGGAAATAACATCATCCAACCCGGTTTAGAAGGAGGTGTATCGTTCATAAGGGAAAGCGCTGTTCCGCGTGCCTCAACCAACCCCACAGGCTTTTCTACTATATTTTGGTTAACTATTTGATTACTTTTACTGGTGTCATTATGCAATTCTCCTATCATAAAATCCTACATAATCTTGCATAGAATATAAAAATTTTCAACTGTACCAAATTGGACATGACATGTTGATGTGCCCGGGCGCAAATGCGCCTTGGGCGCACTCAAATGGCACCTGAGACGGTTGTGATACAGCAAATATTTTTAATCTATTTTTTTACTGAATTTTTCTAGTTTGAATTGGGAGGAGTAAAAAAAGGCAATCTTTTATAAGGATTGTTAAAGCATCAGAGAGGAACGAGAAGCCCGTACAAAGTGACTCCATGAGTTTCATCCATGAAGATTTCATTAACAAATTTTTTGGTTTTCAGGTGTGTGTGGACACACGCACACATACATACATGATTCAAAAGTTTAGAAATGGTTGAAATATGCAAGTAATTTGTGGTTCTTGGACATGGGGGCACTGTGCTAGTGATTCTCATGGAGCTCTATCTTGGGCCTTAAAAAAGCTATCAAAGTACTACAAGAAAACTACTCACAAAATAAACTGATTGAGAGTTCTTCGTATTTGGAGTCGGTTTGTATTTTTTTTTTTTTTTTTTTGCGTAAGTTTAATTCACTGAAAACCAAAACCAAGTAACGAAAACAACAAAGTTCACAACTAGAAAACTAAGATTCAAGCCAAAATACTGTTAGACAAAATACTACTTCTCAATTACACGCATCTACAGACGTCAAGCCAACTAATTTGGTTCTAGACATGTAGTAGCAGAGACCTTTGAACTTGGTTTGGGTGGGGTGCACTAGGCCAAGGCAATAGTGCAACACCAAGGCAACGCATGAGAGGCCCCAGCTAGTAGCGAGCTACTGTAGTTGGCCCCCCACCTCAAAAATTATAAGGATTGTTTGTTCAATAAGGTGTACGATATTGCTATTGAATGTTGATTAGGCTCAACACACCAAGAATGTATCGAGGCGCATTACGAAATGAGAGAAAATAGGATGTGCCCGGTGCGCTTCAATTACACTTGAAACACATTTCAAAATGAGAGAAAATGTGGATGCGACCGGGAGCAACTTAATTGCGCCTGAGGTGCATGTGATGCAACAAATATTTTTAATTTTTTTTACTGAGTTTTTCTAGTCCGAATAGGCAGGAGACTAAAAAAAGGCAATCCTTTAAACATTATAAGGATTGTTAAAGCATAAGTGAGGCACAAGAAGCCCGAACGAAATGATTCCATGAGTTCTATCCATGAAGATTTCATTGACCTATGCTTTGATTTTCACGTATACATGATTCAAAAGTTTGAAATTTTTTTTTTTTGAACACCAAAAAGTATTTTATTAATCTTTGGAAATGACTAACAAAGATAGGGATCCAAGCCAAGGCGTCAAACCAGAGGAAGGACCAACCACAAGAAGGCAAGACCTAACTCCAACAATCACATGCCGCAAGGACCCAAAAGGGAAAGAAGAAACAATCTGAGGCTGGTAAGAAACCAACCAAGAAAAACCCCAAAGCCCACAAAAGCCATGCCTAACATCCCAAGGAATGCCTTAGAATAATCATCCTGCAGTAACATGAACCTTGGCCCTATCAACATCTTCAGCTTCCATAGCCATGAATCCACAAATAACATCCTCATCATTACCCTTGTAATCAATGCCCATGATTTTATCTAAACACCAAATAGCCTGAGACTCGTTGAGATGAATACGGTTAATTCCTTCACAAGAAGAGGATAAAGCAGCTGCTGCAACGGCAAATTTGAAGACAACACATTTTTGCTTCTTTCTTCTACCCCTCTTCTTGGGATTAGGAAAGCCCATCAAATCTTCTATCGACTTCTGCTTCCATTTTCCTATCCCCATATCCTTAGCATCCTCATTTGGGTTGAGTTCCACAAATAACTGGATACCATTGGTATCCTAGTGACTTAAAAAACCCACTTCTGAGAGATTCCAAAAGCCTTTATCATACTCCACCACCTCCGAAACTGGACCATCAGCCACTTCATTAACATTATTTCCCTCTCCAATCCTGACTGTCCCAATATCAATGTTTGACGTATGATCATCCAGCTCCTCATCCGCCTGATTTTCCTCCACTAAATCAAGCACATTGTTTTCCCCACTACCTGCCCCTTCATTATGGCTAGATTCAAAATTCTCTGTATGTAGAGTATCTTGAATAAACTCCTCTTCAGTATCAGCTACCTCTTCTATGTTATTCAGGTTGTCCTCATTTCTAACCCCTGCATTTGGACTCGGGCTTGAGTCACTAGGAGCAAAAATAGTTTGGAGAAGCAAAGGATTGTTTTCTTCAACCACATTAACCATAAAGTTTTGTTGATTATAAACACCACTTGGATACTATCCAATATCTTGTGTGGCGAGTTGGTTACCACCAGAACTCTCCCCTTGTCAAAAGATAAACTTTTCAATGTTACTTCATCAATTTCCATGAATGTTCCCCAATATTGTTCGCCCAACCTTTTGAAAGTTAGCATTCCCCAAGCATTCGAGGGAACCCCCGTGCAAGATAACCCGGCAAACCTTTCCCTACCAGCAACCTCACCATTCCAAGGTTTTATGCCATCAAACCATCTCTCCCACCAATCTTCCTTGATGATTTTATCCCTCACTTCCTTATTTATAAAGGTAATCTGTATATGTCTGCCCCCCATTGACCTTACCTCGGCAAAATTCACACCTGCATGCTTGAACTCCTCCTTAAGAATATGTAACTCCATTCTTAAGCGTAGGATAGCAAAGGCACTCCTGTACAACCAACCATTATCAGCTTGCTCCAAAACGATGGATTTAGAACTAGGTGGATGCATGGATACCATCTCCTTCGAGGCCCCCCTCTACTGCTTGGGCATAAGATTTCTTGTGGGGAGCAAAACTTACACCACCAATTTTCCTTTCTGACCATCCCCTGAGTTTGTATCTTCTATAAAAGTGGGTTTCCATAACTGGTTGAAATATGCAAGTAATCTGTGGTTCTTGGTTTGGGCCGGTTGGTTGGTGTTCTTATTCTTGTAAAATGGGTTAGAAACACAAGAGTTCGATCACTTTGATGAAACATAATTCCTTGATGTGCTTTCACTGTTATTAGCTTTTGTTGCAATTCCAATTGTAAATTATTAGAAATCTGCAAGCAAACAGGAACTGGCTGGTACATGTGTATATATATGTCTAGGAGTATAATGCATTTAGATGTGTTTGTTCACTTTGTAGTGTATTGATTCCAAATCCTTGCATTGGATGGAGGTGGCGTTAGAGCGAAAAAGATGCAGACGATTGGATTTATAGAGGGGAAGGAGCTGCCAATCTCGTTCTTGTTACTCCGGATCCTCTCCTGCATTTGTGTGTTCATTTATGCTTCACTCTTTCGATCATTTCGTTGTGTCAATTCGTTTCATTTTTTATTACACAATAATTCAACTGATTATTTTTCCAAACTCCAAAAGTAAAGCAAACAAGTTCTTCCTTCTTAGAATTGGGATTTTCCTTTTGAAGAGTCATTGGATTTAGAAATGCATCCTTGTACTCGGTAAATGAACTTGAATTCTAGAATAAAATGGAGATAAAATGAATTAGATAGCATGCTTGAATTAGATAGCATGCTGAATTAGATAGCATGCTTCATTACGAAGACGGTGCAATGTAGCAAATGTCGCTCAGCATTCAATCCGAGCGATTCATCCCGAAATTAATGGTCGGATGCTGCTCAGCACCCGCTTGGCGACGGGGTGCTTGGCAGCATCCTTTGGCCCCGTTTGCGATCCATTGACTCCATTCAAGCAAGAAATTGGAAGGGCTCAAAGATTGTGGTTATGCTTGGACAGTCACTTGGAATGGTCTCTCCATTAAAATGTTAAATGAATTGTGTAGACATTTTTATTTTCCTGACAAACGAAATATTTTTTTTGCCTTTATTCAATTTTTTTTTTTGCATTTGTTAGTTTTCGTCAAATTTTTGTAAACTATTGATTCGTCTCAATGAAATGAGCCGGATAAGTGGAAAATTATGACCCAAACTCAATTATTTTTGGAAAAATTCAAAAAAAGGCCAAACAATATTCAAACTTTTCGGACATTTTCTTGGATTTTTTTTTTTAAAATAAGAGTCTGTTGGGGAGAGTTAAACATCTGCTTTAACGCTCATATCATGTGATAATATCTTACCTTCGGACATGAAATAGATGCATTAGAATTTCCTACAAATAGCTATGCAATGTTGAGACGTTTGCTAATTTAGTTTATGAAGAAAACTGCTTGTGATGTAATAGGGGCAGTTTTTTTTTTTTTGTCATTCGTTATTCCTAATGTACTATATCCTAGGGGACTTTGAGGAGAGGGATGGTTGCTTACCAAAGGAACCGCAAGAATCGAACTTTGCCATTAAGCGTCGGAGTATAGGTGAGGCACCAACTGCACTCCACCCCATTTGCAATGGGTATCATCTTATTTTTCTTCTCCTTAAATTAAAAACAAGTCTTTTAACATATAAACACGCCAAGGTTTGAACTTGTTTTGAAACTCATTTCGAGTCATTTTTGCGTTAATTAAATTTGACTTTCATTCAATTCAATTGTAAGTACCTTAAGACTAGCCCCGTTCTACTAAGCTTTCTTCAAAAAAAAAAAAAAAGCAATTATTTGTAATTTTTAAAATTAAAATAATCTATTTGTTGAAACAATTTGTTGAAAAAAAGAAAAGGAGCAATGTACCAAGAATGGAATTAAATATGAATTATTTACAAACAAAAGTATTCGGATATTCGAGAAAAATCAATATACTCTTCGCCACATCGGATTTACCTTGACCGCTACGAATTACTCTTGGGCGCATGGAATTGCACTTGGCCAAATCGAATTGCACTTGGCTGCATCGAATCGCACTTGGCTACTACGAATTAGTCTTGTCCACCTCGAATTGCACTTGGCCGCATGGAATTACACTTGGCTGCTTTGAATTGCACATGGCCGTGTATAATTGCACTTGGCCACTTTGAATTGCACATAGCCGTGTGTCACGGGGCTGTATTTTGCCTACAAATTCTGCCCGTGATGGCACCAAGTTTTCACCAAGACTTGGTCACAGCCAATAAAGTGAAACACACACACACGAGTTTGAATGAAGTCTAGCACGCACACAGTTTACAGGAACCTGTCCCAACCTTTTATTGCACCAACAATACAAGGAAAACACTTAGAGTACTGGACAGAACATCCCTCTGCCTTAGACTCGAAAATGCAGTGCCTTTATAAGGCTACAACCAATAAAATGTGGCCACTAAGTGAAATGGGATCTTGGGATGGCCCCATGATTTGCAGTTGACACCCCCAACTGCCCTAGGGTTGTGCTGGCACAGCCACAAGCTGCCAGCACACAGGAAAATGAAACTGCCCAGAAATAACTGCTAATAACTGCCCGATTCTGCTTGGGACACCTGTCCCTGCTTGCCAGCAACATGTGCAGAATGCAGTAACCGTCAATAACTGTTTTGCCTGATCCCAATCAAGGCTGCCTGGCCAAATTTTGTGATCCAACCCAGCTCCATATACTTAGCCGTTTTCTGATTGCATTGTCCCACAAGCTAGCTTCCCGTTTAGCATCCATGCCCAATAATCATCGGGGCTTCACGTGCATCCCAGCTGCTACTTGCGAAATGGACCAGTGCCGACACCAACCGACACCATCGGGTCACCTTGCCAAGGCATGCCTACCTCATGCCTTTGTTTCCACCGGTTGGCTAGGGTGCAAGGTGCCACCGCTAGCCAAGCTTAGCAAGCCTTGAAAATAAAGGTGCTAACACCGTGTATAATTGCAGTTGGCCGCCTTGAATTGCATATGGCCGCGTATAATTGTAGTTGGCCGCCTTGAATTGCACTTGGCCACATCGAATTGCACGGCCAAGTGCAATTCAAGGCGTCCAAGTGCAATTCGAAGCGGCCTAGTACAATTCAACACGGCCAAAAGTAATTTGTAGCGGTCAAGTGCAATTCAATGCGGCCAAGGGCCGAGAGAGTAATTCAAAACGGCCAAGTGCAATTCAATGCGCCAAGAGTAATTTGTAGCGGCAGAGTGTAATTCAATGCAGCCAAAACAAGTTTATCTATAGCTTATATCACTTGTTGTAGTGACTTGGATGCCGTCAACCTTAAATCTCCCTCTAATTTAGAGTTTGGATTACGTTATTTTAGTTGTTTGTTTGCAGAATATCAAGTAGTGGTGCCCATACCGATATAGAAGTGCAATTCGATGCGGCCAAGAGCAATTCGATGCAGCCAAGTGCAATTACACGCTTGGACCGATTTATATGGATTTCTGTCCCAACTTTACTTGACTGTACTGGTAATGGACGGCGCGATCATATCTCAACTTCACGCGCTCGTATTTACTATGGAAAAAAAACAATTCTTCTCTGTTAGAAGCGAATTCGAATATGTCTATTTTAAATTTAAGAAAATCCTACTAGGAAAAAGGAATGAGGGCATGGGGTTTGAACTCCTACCAAATTAAGTGTCCACTGCGGCATCATTGTAAGAAGAGCACATCTCAACTTGGTTGATATCTACTCCTTTACGATCATATGCCAATCCAAAATCTTTTGAATTTTGTGACTACACCCATGCATTTGAATGAGTTGCCTACGTATTTGATTTGTCTAGTCCAGCATAAAATAAGTGTGAGTCCGAATCAAAATCGCGTCACCCGTAGTTCTCTATTTATCTTGGTGTGAAAATCTGGCTCACAATGTTTGTAAGCTTTTTAAAGGAGATTTTGCTTTTGACAAATACAATTGTTTGACTGGCGATGAATTTTCAACCAATAAAAAAGAAGGCCGTAAGTAATTTTAGGCCTTAGACAACCTTTATCCTTAGTTTTATCAGGCAAATCACTTTACTTTATGTGTTGGGCTCCGGTGATCCTTTTTAGGATTTGTGGTTTGCAAAATCAGCTTTAATCAGTATGAAGTCGATCTTCTGTTGGAACCCTATTTTAGGTGATGGATTTCAAGGGGCCTAATCCCAAATCACAAGGCAAAAGTGGCGTACCTTTACCCACTATTATGAAAAACTAATTTTTATTTTGACATTCATATAGCCAGTGAAGGCCAAATCAGTGTGCCCCTAATGAATTTGAACTTAGTGCCTATCCACAGCAATGGAATTTCAATTTTGCGGTGTCCCACGACTCTTTTTTAGAATTTGAACTTTGGGTTGCCTCACGACAATGGAAGTGTGCTGGTAGTGGTGAAGTTATGGTGGTGTATGTGGTAAGTGATGGTGGTGGCGGGTGCGGGGCTTCGATAAACGTGGCTCGCTTCCTTTGGAACTAGTGTTCGTCTGGATCTAACCTCGCTCTCTTGAACCTAACCTGCACAATGAATCATGACTAAAGACCACACCGGAGGCACCCCGGAATGGCCCTTCGGCGTGAGGATGAGAATAGTGCAGAGAGAGGAAACCAAATGACAAGGGTTTCGAGGGTAGGAGATGATGTACCTTTTAGGGCAGCTATCCCTTGGTATTTATTGAGGGTCCTTGGCTTTATCTCCAAGTTCATCCATGAGTCTGACACGCGTCGGCTGATGTCACCCGTGACGCGGCGGATAAGGTGGTTAGTGTGAGCTGTCATGGGAGACATGGCCAAGCCCAGTTGCCTAGCCCCAGGCCGAGCCGAGCCAAGCCTAAAGAGAGTTTCATGGGAGACATGGCCGAGCCTAGCCTCGAGGAGCTTCATGGAAGCCATGGCCGAGCCTAGCCTTGAGGGAATTTCGTGGGAGGCATGGCCGAGCCAAGTCGCGAGGGAGCTTCATGGGAGACATGGCCGAGCCTAGCCTCGAGGAGCTTCTTGGAAGACAAGGCCGAGCCTAGCCACGAGGGAGGTTCGGGGGAGACATTGCTGAGCCTAGTCATGAGGGAGCTTTATGGGAGACATGGCCGAGCCTAGCCTTAAGGGAGCTTCGTGGGATACATGGCCAAGGCTAGCCTGGAAGGAGCTTCGTGGGAGACATAGCTGAACCTAGTTGCCTAGCTCTGGGCCAAGCCTCAAGGGAGCTTCATGGGAGATATGCCCGAGCCTACTTGCCTAGCTCCAGGCCGAGCCAATCATCGAGGGAGTTTCATGTGAGATGTGGCCGACCCTAGCCTCGAGCGAGTTTCATGGGAGACTTGGCCGGGCCTAGTCGCGAGGGAGCTTCATGGGAGACATGGCCGAGCCTAACCTTGAGGAAGCTTCATGGGAGACATGGCCTAGCCTAGTTATCTAGCTCAAGGCCAAGGCGAGCCTCAAGGGAGCTTCATGGGAGTGATGCCTGAGCCTAGTAACCCAACTCCAAGCCAAGCCAATCCTCGAGGGAGTTTCTTGGGTGACACTGTCAAGCCTATTTTCTAGCTTCGGGACAAGTCGACTGGTGAGAGAGCTACATGGGAGACATGGCCGAGCCTAGTTTCTACCTTGGGCTGAGCCGAGCTTCAAGGGAGCTTCCTGGGAGATATGGCCGAGCCTAGTTGCTAACTCTAGTTTGATCCTCGAGGGAGCTTCATGGGAGACGTGGCTGAGCGAAGCCTCATGGAACTTCATGGAAGAATGGCCAGAGCTTAGTTGCCGAGCTCTAGGCCGAGCCGAGCCTAGCCTTAAGGGAGCTTCATAGGAGACATGGCCGAGACAAGTTGCATAGTTCTGGGAAAAACCGGGCTGAGCTTAAAAGGAGCTTCATGGGAGATATGCCCGAGCCTAGTGGCCTAGCTTTGGGCCAAGCCGAGCCTTGCCTTGTGGGAGCTTCATGGGAGACATTGCTGAGCCTAGTTGCCTAGTTCCGAGAAGAACTGAGCCAAGCCTCTAGGGAGCTTAATGGGAGATATGCCCGGGCATACTTGCCTAGCTCCGGGTCAAGCTGATCCTCGAGGGAGCTTTGTGGGAGTAGTGGCCGAGCCAAGATTCAAGGGAGCTACCTTGGAAATATGCCTGAGCCTAGTTGCCTAGCTTAGGGCCAAGCCGAGCCTATCCATGTAGAAGCTTCATGGGAGACATGGATGAGCCTAGCTGCCTAGTTCCGGGCCGAGCCGGGCCTCGCACCAAGGGAGCTTCATGGGAGACATGGCAGAGCCTATCCTTGAGGGAGCTTCATGGGAGACAAGGCCGAGCCTAGTTGCCTAGCTCTGGGCCTTGCCGATCCTTGAGGGAGCTTCATGGAAGACATGGCCTAGCCTAGTTACATAGCTCCAGGCCAAGCCGAGCTTCGAGGGACCTTCAAGGAAGATATGCCGGAGCCAAGTTGCCTTGCTCCGAACTGAGCTGAGCCTCGAGGTAGCTTCATGGGAGACATGGCCGAGCCTAACCTCCAAGGAGCTTCATGGTGGACTTGGCCGAGCCTACCCTAGAGGGAGCTTCGTTGGAGACATGGCCATGCCTGGTCACGAGTGAGCTTCATGGGAGACAAGGACGAGCCTTGCCTTGATGGAGGTTCTTGGGAGACATGGCCGAACCTAGTTGCCTAGTTTCGGGCCGAGCTGAGCCTTAAGGGAGCTTCATGGGTGATATTCTCGAGCCTAGTTGCCTAGCTCTGTGTTGAGCTGATCCTCGAGGGAGCTTCAAGGGAGACATGGCCGAGCCTAGTTGCCTAGCTCCGGGCCAAGCTTAGCGTTGAGGGAGCTTCATGGGAGACATGGCCTAGCTGAGTTGCCTAGTTTTGGGCTGAACTGGGTTGAGCCTAAAGGGAGCTTCATGGGAGATATGCTTGAGCTTAGTTGCCTAGCTTCGGGCTGAGCCAAGCCTAGCCTTGAGGGGGCTTCATTGGAGACATTGCTGAGCCTAGTAGCTTAGTTCCGGGCCGAACCAAGCCAAGCCTCAAGGGAGCTTCATGGGAGATATGCCCGAGCCCAATTGCCTAGCTCCGGGTCAAGCCGATCCTCGAGGGAGCTTCATGGGAGAAGTGGCCGAGCCTAGTTGCCTAGCTCCGGGCCGAGCCGAGCTTAAAGGGAGCTACCTAGGAGATATGCCTGAGTCTAGTTGCCTAGCTTCAGGCCGAGCCGAGCCTAGCCTTGTGGGAGCTTCATGGGAGACATGGCTGAGCCTAGTTGCCTAGTTCCGGGCCTCGCCCCGCCTCGCCCCAAGGGAGCTTCATGGGAGATATGCCCGTGCCTAGTTTCTTAGCTCCGGGTCAAGACGATCCTCGATGGAGCTTCATGGGAGACGTGGCCGAGCCTAGTTGCCTACCTCTTGGCCTAGCCGCAGAGGGTAGCATCGTGGCCTTTTGCCAATCGTAGCGACTAGGGCCGAACCAAAATATCCAGACCACTACAAAGGGGTATTGGTACAGGGACAGTGTTTATGGAAGAGGGATGGTAGTGCTCCCATGATCTTCGTAGTGGTCTTGTTTCTACTCATTTTTCATAAACTCAATTGTATTATTTGTATAGTTGTATTCCACCATCTTTTAGGACTTAGAAAATCCTCCTTATCGATATATAGTTTGTCTTTATCCGATTTAAAATGACGTAGATGCAAGCGTTTTACAGGAACGATTCATTTTAATGACTCAGTGATGGTAAAATAGTCATATACTTTGATGTACAAAAAAAATTGCATCCAAACTAATTGGGTTACAAAGCAGACTTAATAAACCTTTTAATGGTTCAAACCTTGCAAAAATAAGAGTTTGGGAATGTTCGGAACAAACATACAAAGTTTGACAAATTGTGGAGTTCCTCGACTCTACTGGCGCAATGTAGTGCACCCAGGGCGCAATGAAATGCGCCTTAGGCGCATTGAGAGTTCAAAATTTGTTAAATTTCACGGCCTTCTCCCGGACACTACTGATCTCCGATTTTTACAAGGTTTGAACCGTTAAAAAGCTTGTTGAGTCTATTTTCTAAACCTAGTAGTTTTGATCAAAAGTAATTGGTACATCATAAGATATGACTATTTAACTCTCAGTGTCAGAGAATAAATCATTTCTGTAAAATGCGAATATCTCCCTTATTTTAGACCGGATTGAAACCTATTTTAGATCAATAAGTAGGGTATCCGACATACTTATAGATGGTGGGATCGAATTATATATAAAAATAAGAGTTTTTTGTTCTGGTAGTTTAATCTAAAATAAACCAATTCAAAGATTGTCGGAGCGACTAAGGATAAAAACACGTTTTCGCTCTCTTCCAATCTTTCTAAGTTCCACTCGGTACTCTCATTCCTAGTTATACGGTACAAGACAACTACAAAAATCGTCGAACCATCTAAGGATAAAACACGTTCTACGTTCGATTTGATAATCAAATTACTATTCTAAGGTATTTCATATATCCTTCAATGTTTCATAGTGTTCATAGAGTATCCAAACTTCATCAAAGCAGAGGAAAAATCATTTCATTGTTGGGCCGATCTGGGAATGTGCATTCGGTATGATTCTAAAACTTGTGACTTTTCCATGTGGTATAATTTTGGGAGCGTCAATGGCAGCCTTTAGAGTTCATGGGAACAAAAATGAGGGGATTGAATATGTAGCAAAATGCCTAAAAATGCTGGCCACAGTACTTAGTGAAGTTTAAAGCTGTTGTGGAATGGTGGGATGGAGTTGAAGAAGTACGGAGAGTATGAACGACAACGATTTGACGAAGAAGCAGAGGGGGAGCTGCGTTGATGCCCAATGATAGTTCCTTGGGTTTGTTTCATGAAATCAATTGCACCTTCAAATTCTTGAAATCTATGAGTCACTGGATGTTATGTGTAGGAATGAAATTACATCAACAGAGAAAAACTGAATGCCCCCAATGCACCATTAAAATGCGCCAGATGCGCCCTACAAAAGGAGAGAAAATAAAATGCGCCCGGGGCAACCGTCTACCAAATATGGTGTGAGAGGAACAAAATAATTTTCTAGGAAAAGTCTCTGCACATACAATGAAAGCCTAGCCTTCAGAATCCAGCTCTATATAGCTATAGCTTGGAATGTGATTGAGTTGGTTCAAGCTTTCCGATTTGTTTTTTTTTTAATGAAAGCAACTTTCCAAAACAAACTTGTACTAAAGCTATTTGAGTGGACTCATTACAAAAAAAACTCACCCCTCTGAGCTCGACTCCATCTACAATCTCTCAACCCCATCACAACTACTCTCGCCTTGGGTGAATCCTGATTATTTTATAAAGTGTGGAGAGCCTGATGAACCTTGTGGACACTCTTAGGAAATGAATAAGTACTCTAGAACTACCCTAGAACTCGGGATGTGTGCATCAAATGGACCTTAGAATGTGTAAATGGGCGCGAAAACGTACTTTAACCTTTCTCGCTACGTGATCTTTGAATCAGTCTCCCTTCGACCAACTTTTCAAAAACATAACTTCAATATTTTAATTGGTCATTCCTATCATCTTTTAATACAGTGAAAAAACCTTATTTATCAATATGTAATTGGTCTTAATCCGATTTAAAATGAAAATAATACTAGCGTTTTATTGAAATAATTTTTTTTCCCGACCGACCAAATGAGGGTAAAATGGTCATGCATTTTGATGTACAAATTATTTGCATTGAAATCAATTCGGTAGGAAAGTAGATTGGACAAGCTTCCTAACGGATTAAACCACGAGCGAATTGGAGTTCGAGAGTGTCCGGGGCAAGTCCGCAAAGTTGGGACATGTTGTGCAACGTTCCAGATGCGCCCGGGGCGCATTTCAATGCACCTAGGTGCGAATGTTGCTCAAATTTTGCAGACTTGCCCTGGACAACCCCGAACTCCAATTTGCGCGTGGTTTGAACCGTTAGAAAGCTTGTCCAATTTACTTTCTATCCCAAGTAGTTTGGATAAAAATTCATTTGTACATCTAAGGAAGTGACCATTTTACCCTCAATGGGTCAAAATATTATTCATTCCGGTAAAACGCGTATTTGTTTCTCATTTTAAATTGGATCGAGACCCATTGTATATCAATAAATAGAGTTCTTAAAGTACTAAAAGATGGCAGTATCCAGCCTTACAAAATTTGCATTTCATTCATGAAAACTAGATAGAAAGTAGACAACTACAAAAATCGTCGAACCAACTAAGGGTAAAACACGTTCTACGTTCGATTTGATAATCAAATTACCATTCTAAGATATTTCATATATCCTTCAGTGTTTCATAGTGTTCATAGAGTATCCAAACTTCATCAAAGTAGAGGAAAAATTATTTCATCGTTGAAATAGAGATATGGAATGGGAAGCTCAATGAGGATTTGTTGGACCGATCTGGGAATGTGCATTCGGTATGATTCTGAAACTTGTGACTTTACCATGTGGTATAATTTTGGGAGCGTCATTGGCAGCCTTTAGAGTTCATGGGAACAAAAATGAGGGGATCGAATATGTAGCAAAATGTCTAAAAATGCTGGCCACAATACTTAGTGAAGTTTAAAGCTGTTGTGGAATGGTGGGATGGAGTTGAAGAAGTACATAGAGTATGAACGACAATGATTCGATGAAGAAGCAAATGGGGGAGCTGCGTTGATGCCCAATAATAGTTCCATGGGTTTGTTCCATTAAATCAATCGCACCTTCAAATTCTTGAAATCTATGAGCACTGGATGTTATGTGTAGGAATGAAATTACATCAACAGAGAAAAACTGAATGCCCCCAATGCACCATTCAAATGCGCCTGATGCGCCCGGGGCAACTGTCTACCACATATGGTGTGAGAGGGACAATAATTTTCTTGGAAAAGTTTATGCACATGCGAAGAGAGCCTAGCCAGCAGAATCCTTGTTGTTATCAAACCCTCTATGTTTTCATGGAGAAGAAGCAGCTCGTATAGCTATAGCTTGGAATGTGATTGAGTTGGTTCTAGCTTTCCGGTTTGGTTTTTTTTTTTTAAACGAAAGCAACTTACCAAAACAAACTTGTACTAAAGCTATTTGAGTGGACACATTACAAAAAGCTCACCCCTCTGAGCTCGACTCCCTCTACTATCTCTCAACCTCATCACTACTACTGTCACCTTGGGTGAATCCTGCTTATTTAATAAAGTGTGGAGAGCCCGATGAACCTTGTGGACACTTTTACAGAATGAATAAGTACTCAAGAACTACCCTAGAACTCGGGATGTGTGCATTGAATGGACCTTAGAATGTGTAAATGGGCGTGAAAACGTACTTTAACCTTTATTGCTCCAATGATCTTTGAATCAGTCTTCCTTCGACCAATTCGGTAGGAAAGTAGATTGGACAACCTTTCTAACAGTTCAAACCGCGAGCGACTTGGAGTTCGGGAGTGTCCGGGGCATGTCCGCCAAGGTGGGCATGTTGTGCAACGTTCCAGATGCGACCGGGGAGCATGTCAATGCGCCTGGGTGCGAAGGATTGCGCCTGGGACGAATTAATAGTGCTCAAACTTTGCGGACTTGCCCTAGACACCCCCGAACTCCAATTTGCGCGTGGTTTGAACCGTTAGAAAGTTTGTCCAATTTACTTTCTATCCCGAGTAGTTTGGATAAAAGTTCATTTTTACATCAAATGAAGTGACCATTTTACCCTCGATGGGTCAAAATATGATTCATTCCGGTAAAACGTGTGTTTGTTTCTCATTTTAAATTGGATACCCATTGTTTATCCATAAATAGAGTTTTTAAAGTACTTAAAGATGGCGGAATTCAGCCAAGCAAAGTTTTGCATTTCATTCATGAAAATTGGAGAGAAACAAGAGAACTACAAAACTCGTCGAAGCCACTAAGGCTAAAACACGTTCTACGTTCGATTTGATAATCAAATTACCATTCTAAGATATTTCATATATCCTTCAGTGTTTCATAGTGTTCATAGAGTATCCAAACTTCATCAAAACATAGGGAAAATAATTTCATCATTGAAATGGAGATTCGGAATGGGAAGCTGAACGAGGATTTGTTGGGCTGATCTGGGAATGTGCATTCGGTATGATTCTAAAACTTGTGACTTTTCCATGTGTAGGATTTTGAAACCGTTATTGGCAGCCTGTAGAGTTCATGGGAACAAAAATGAAGGGTTCAAATATGAGGCAAAATGCCTAAAAATGCAGGCCACAATACTTAGTGAAGTTTAAAGCTGTTGTTGAACGGTCTGATGGAGTTGAAGAAATACGGAGATTATGAATAACAACGATTTGATGAAGAAGTCAAGGTGGAGCTGCGTTGATGCCCAATGATCGATCCATGGGTTTGTTTCATGAAATCAATTGCACCTTCAAATTCTTGAAATCTTTGAGCCATTGGATGTTATGTGTAGGAATGAAATTACATCAACAGAGAAAAACTGAATGCTCCCAATGCACCATTCAAATGCACCTGATGCACCCTACAAAATGAGAGAATATAAAATGCGCCCGGGGCAACCGTCGATCACATATGGTGTGAGAGGAACAATAATTTTCTAGCAAAAGTCTCCCCACATACATAGAGAGCCTAGCCTGCAAAATCCTTGTTGACATCAAACCCTCTTTGTTCTCCTGGAGAAGAAGCAGCTATGTATAGCTGTAGCTTGAAATGTGATTGAGTTGGTTCTAGCTTTCCGGTGTGTTTTTTTCTTAATGAAAGCAACTTACCAAAACAAACATGTACTAAAGCTATTTGAGTGGACTCATTACAAAAAAAAACTCACCCCTCTGAGCTTGACTCCCTCTGCTATCTCTCACCTTCATCACAAGTACACTTGCCTTGGGTGAATCCTGATTATTTAATAAAGTGTGGAGAGCCCAATGAACATTTTCGACACTCTTACTGAATGAATAAGTACCCTAGAACTCGGGATGTGTGTATCGAATGGACCTTAGAACGTGTAATTGGGCGTGAAAACGTACTTTAGCCTTTGTCACTCCCATCATCTTCGAATTAGTCTCCCTTCGACCAACTTTCCAATAACATAATTTCAATATTTTTATTGGTCTTTTCCATCATCATTTAATACGGTGAAAAAACCTTATTTATCATTATATAATTGGTCTTAATCCGATTTAACATGAAATCGATACAAGCGTTTTATCAAAATAATTTTTTTCCCGACCAACTGAGGGTAAAATGGTCATGCATTTTGATGTAAAATTTATTTTCATCGAAATCAGTTCGGTAGGAAAGTAGATTGGACAATCTTTCTAACGACTCAAACCACAAGCGAATTGGAGTTCGGGAGTGTCCGGAGCTAGTCCACAAAGTTGGGACATGTTGTGCAACGTTCCAGATGCGCCCGGGGCGCATTTCAATGCGCCTGGGTGCGAAGGATTGTGCATGGGACGACGCATTAATGCTGCTAAAACTTTGCGGACTTGTCCCGGACACCCCCGAACTCCAATTTGTGCGTGGTTTGAACCGTTACAAAGCTTGTCCAATTTACTTTCTATCCCAAGTAGTTTTGAAAAAAATTCATTTGTACGTCAAAGGAAGTGACCATTTTACCTCGATGGGTCAAAATATGATTCATTCCGGAAAAATGAGTGTTTGTTTCTCATTTCACATTGGATCAAGACCCATTGTATATCAATAAATAGAGTTTTTAAAGTACTAAAAGATGGCAGAATCCATCCTTTCAAAATTTGCGTTTCATTCATGGAAACTGGATAGAAACAAGGCAACTACAAAAACCATCGAATCCAGTAAGGCTAAAACACGTTCTACATTCGATTTGATAATCAAATTACTATTCTAAGGTATTTCTTGTTTCCTTCATTGTTTCATAGTGTTCATAGAGCATCCAAACTTCATCAAAGCATAGGAAAAATCATTTCATTATTGAAATGGAGATTCAGAATGGGAAGCTCAATGAGGATTTGTTGGGCCGATTTGGGAATGTGCATTCGGTATGATTTTGGAACTTGTGACTTTTCCAAGTGGTAGAATTTTGGGAGCATTATTTGCAGCCTGTAGAGTTCATGGGAACAAAACTGAGGGGATCAAATATGTAGCAAAATGCCTAAAAATGCAGGCCACAATACTTTAGTGAAGTTTAAAGCTGTTGTGGAATAGTGGGATGGAGTTGAAGAAGTATGGAGAGTATGAACGACAACGATTTAACGAAGAAGCAGAGGGGGAGCTGCGTTGATGCCCAATGATGGATCCATGGGTTTGTTTCATGAAATCAATCGCACCTTCAAATTCTTGAAAAAGTCTCTGCACATACATAGAGAGCTTAGCCTGCAGAATCCTTGTCGACATCAAACCCTCTATGTTCTCATGGAGAAGAAGCAACTCTGTATAGCAATAGCTTGGAATGTGATTGAGTTCGTTCTAGCTTTCAAGTTTGTTTGTTCTTTTTAATGAAAGAAACTTACCAAAAAAACTTGTACTAAAGCTATTTGAGTGGACACATTACAAAAAAACTCGATCACCCCTCTGGGCTCGTCTCCCTCTTCTATCTCTCACCCTCATCACAAGTACTCTCGCCTTGGGTGAATCCTAATTATTTAATAAAGTGTGGAGAGCCCAATAAACCTTGTGGACACTCTTACAGAATGAATAAGTACCCTAGAACTACTGTTGAACTCAGGATGTGTGCATCAAATGGACCTTAGAATGTGTAAATGGGCGCGAAAACATACTTTAGCCTTTCTCGCTCTAATAATCTTTGAATCAGTCTTGCTTCGACCAACTTTTCAATAACATAACTTCAACATTTTAATTAGTTGTTTCCATCATCTTTTAATACAGTGAAAAAACCTTATTTATCATCATATAATTTGTCTTAATCCGATTTAAAATGAAAACGATACTAATTTTTTTCCCAACCAATTGAGGGTAAAATGGTCAGGCGTTTTGATGTACAAATTATTTTCATCGAAATCAGTTCGGTAGGAAAGTAGATTAGACAAGCTTTCTAATGGTTGAAACCACGAGCGAATTGGAGTTCCACAATGTTGGGACTTGTTGTGCAACGTTCCAGATGCGCCCGGGGCGCATTAATGTTGCTCAAACTTTGCGGACTTGCCCCGGACACCCCCGAACTCCAATTTGTGCGTAGTTTGAACCGTCAGAAAGCTTGTCCAATTTACTTTCTATCCCAAGTAGTTTGGATAAAATTCATTAATTTTTACATCGAACGAAGTGACCATTTTACCCTCGATGGGTCAAAATATGATTCTTTCCGGTAAAACGCATGTTTGTTTCTCATTTTAAATTAGATCTAGACCCATTGTATAGCAAAAAATAGAGTTTTAAAGAACTAAAAGATGGCGGAATCCAGCCATACAAAAATTTGCGTTTCATTCATGAAAACTGGATAGAAATACGACAACTACAAAAATCTTCGAAGCCAATAAGGCTAATACACGTTCTACGTTCGATTTGATAATCAAATTGCTATTCAAATGTATTTCTTATTTCCTTTAGTCTTTCATAGTGTTAATAGAGTATCCAAACTTCATCAAAGCGTAGGAAAAATCATTTCATCATTGACATTCACCCAAAGCAGGGCTTAAATATTTTCAAATTCAAATTTGGCTGTCTTGCTAAAACTACAACACAACAAAAATTGAGAATATTTCCAAAAGAGAACACCAAAAACTCGAAAAGGATTGGCTGTATTTTCTATATTTCAGTCTACTGCCACCACATTACAACTACGATCTTTATATAGTGCCGCCACAACAGATTCCAAACATTCTCTATTCACGAAAATATTCTGTGTGCGTGTTCTACTTTCAGACACTCTCTGCATTGGGAATGATTCTCTAACAATGAGTACTATTTATTTCAACCCATTCCTCATTGAGTCTCTAAAAATCACATTTTTGTATGCAAATAGCTGGGAATATGGAAGGAGAAAAAGGAACTAAAAACACTTTGAGATTAAATAGCTCCTTCATCTCCTTTTGAGAACAACACATGGCCGAGCCTAGTTTCTACCTCCGGGCCGAGCCGTTCTTCAAGGGAGCTTCCTGGGAGATATGGCCGAGCCTAGTTGCCAACTCTGGTTTGATCCTCGAGGGAGCGTCATGGGAGATGTGGCTGAGTGAAGCCTCATGGAACTTCATGGAAGAATGGCCCGAGCCTTGTTGCCTAGCTCTCGGCCGAGCCGAGCCTAACCTTAAGGGAGCTTCATAGGAGACATGGCCGAGACGAGTTGCCTAGTTCTAAGACAAACCGGGCCGAGCCTAAAAGGAGCTTCATGGGAGATATGCCCGAGCCTAGTTGCCTGGCTTCGGGCCGAGCCGAGTCTAGCCTTGAGGGAGCTTCATGGGAGACAATGTCGAGCCTAGTTGCCTAGTTCTGAGAAGAACTAAGCTGAACCTAAAGGGAGCTTCATGGGAGATATGCCCGAGCCTACATGCCTAGCTCCAGGTCAAGCCGATCCTCGAGGGAGCTTCGTGGGCGTAGTGACCGAGCCTAATTGCCTAGCTCCAGGCCGAGCCGAGATTCAAGGGAGCTACCTTGGAAATATGCCCGAGCCAAGACGCCTAGCTTTGGGCCAAGCCGAGCCTATCCTTGTAGGAGCTTCATGGGAGACATGGCTGAGCCTAGCTGCCTAGTTCCGGGCCGAGCCAAGCCTCGCATCAAGGGAGCTTCATGGGAGACATGGCAGAGCCTAGCCTTGAGGGAGCTTCGTGGGAGATAAGGCCGAGCCTAGTTGCCTTGCTCTGGGCCTTGTTGATCCTTGAGGGAGCTTCATGGAAGACATGGACGAGCCTTGTTACCTAGCTTCGGGCCAAGGCCAGCTTCGAGGGACCTTCAAGTAAGATATGCCCGAGCCTAGTAGCCTTGCTCTGGGCCGAGCTGAGCCTCGAGGTAGCTTCATGGGAGACATAGCCAAGCCTAGCCTTGAAGAGCTTCATGGAAGACAAGGCCGAGCCTAGCCTTGAGGGAGTTTTTGGGGAGATATGGCCAAGCCTAATTGTGAGGGAGCTTCACGGGAGACATGGCCGAGCCTAGCCTCCAAGGAGCTTCATGGTAGACTTGGCCGAGCCTAGCCTTGAGGGAGCTTCATGGGAGACATGGCCGAGCCTACCCTCGAGGGAGCTTCGTTGGAGACATGGCCGTGCCTGGTCGCGAGTGAGCTTTATGGGAGACAAGGACGAGCCTTGCCTTGATGGAGGTTCCTGGGAGACATGGCCGAACCTAGTTACCTAGTTTCGGGCAAAGCCGAGCCGAGCCTCAAGAGAGCTTCATGGGTGATATTCCCGAGCCTAGTTGCCTAGCTCCGTGTTGAGCCAATCCTTGAGGGAGCTTCAAGGGAGACATGGCCGAGCCTAGTTGCCTAGCTCTGAGCCGAGCCGAGCCGAGCCTAGCGTTGAGGGTGCTTCATGGGAGACATGGCCTAGCCGAGTTGCCTAGTTTTGGGTTGAACTGGGCTGAGCCTAAAGGGAGCTTCATGGGAGATATGCCTGAGCCTAGTTGCCTAGCTTTAGGCCGAGCCAAGCCTACTCTTGAGGGAGCTTCATGGGAGACATTGCTGAGCCTAGTAGCTTAGTTCCGGGCCGAACCGAGCCAAGCCTCAAGGGAGCTTCATGGGAGATATGCCCGAGCCTAGTTGCCTAGCTCCGGGTCAAGCCGATCCTTGAGGGAGCTTCATGGGAGAAGTGGCCGAGCCTAGTTGCCTAGCTCCGGGCCGAGCCAAGCTTAAAGGGAGCTACCTAGGAGATATGCCCGAGCCTAGTTGCCTAGCTTCAGGCCGAGCCAAGCCTAGCCTTGTGGGAGCTTCATGGGAGACATGGCTGAGCCTAGTTGCCTAGTTCTGAGCCGAGCCGAGCCGAGCCCCAAGCGAGCTTCATGGTAGATATGCCCGAGCCTAGTTGCCTAGCTTGAGGCCGAGCCGAGCCTAGCCTTGTGGGAGCTTCATGGGAGACATGGCTGAGCCTAGTTGCCTAGTTCCAAGCTAAGCCGAGCCTCGCCCCAAGGGAGCTTCTTGGGAGATATGCCTTAGCCTAGTTTCCTAGCTCCGGGTCAAGCCGATCCTCGAGGGAGCTTCATGGGAGACGTGGCCGAGCCTAGTTGCCTACCTCCCGGCCTAGCCGCAGAGGGTAGCATCGTGGCCTTTCGCCAATCGTAGCGACTAGGGCCGAACCAGAATATTCAGACCACTACAGAGGGGTATTCGTAAGGGGACAATGTTTATGGAAGAGGGATGGTGGTGCTCCCACGATCTTCGTAGTGGTCTTGTTTCTACTCATTTTTCATAAACTCAATTGTATTATTTGTATAGTTGTATTCCACCATCTTTTAGAACATAGAAAATCCTCCTTATCAATATATAGTAGGTCTTTATCCGATTTAAAATGACGTAGATGCAAGCGTTTTACAGGAACGATTCATTTTAATGACTCAGTGACGGTAAAATAGTCATATACTTTGATGCACAAAAAAATTCATCCAAACTAATTGGGTTAGAAAGTAGACTTAACAAACCTTTTAACGGTTCAAACCTTGCGAAAATAAGAGTTTGGAAATGTTCGGAACAAACATACAAAGTTTGAAAAATTGTGGAGTTCCTCGGCTCCCCTGGCGCAATGTAGTGCACCCAGGGCGCAATGAAATGCGCCTTAGGCGCATTGAGAGTTCAAAATTTGTTAAATTTCGCGGCCTTCTCCCGGACACTACCGATCTCCGATTTTTACAAGGTTTGAACCGTTAAAAAGCTTGTTGAGTCTATTCTCTAAACCTAGTAGTTTTGATAAAAAAATAATTGGTACATAATAAGATATGACTATTTAACTCTCAGTGAGTCGGAGAATAAATCATTTCTGTAAAATGCTAATATCTCCCTTATTTTAGACCGGATTGAAACCTATTTTATATCAATAAGTAGGGTATTCAACATACTAATAGATGGTGGGATCGAATTATATATAAAAATAAGAGTTTTTTTATTTTGGTAGTTTAATCTAAAATATACCAATTCAAAGATTGTCGGAGCGACTAAGGATAAAAGACATTTCGCTCACTTCCACTCTTTCTAAGTTCCACTCGGTACTCTCATTCCTCGTTCTAAGGTACTCTTTCATTTTGTAAGAGTTCTTAAAGCCACTGAAAGCTAATTTGTCTCGGCCAAATCAGTGTGCAACTAAATAATTTGAATTTAGTGCCGATCCACGGCAATGGAATTTCAATTTTGCGCTGTCTCACGACTCTATTTTAGAATTTGAACTTTGGGCCGCCTCACGGCTATGGAAGTGTGCTGCAAGTGGTGAAGTTATGGTGGTGTATGTGGTGAAGTGATGGTGGTGGAGGGGTTGTGTTACAATGATAGTGTTTGTGGTAAAGGGATGGTAGAGCTCCGACGATCTTCATAGTGGTTTGCTTTCTAATCATTTTTCATAAACTCAACTTTATTATTTGTATAGTTGTATTTTACCACCTTTTAGTACTTTGAAAATCCTCTTTATCAATATATAGTAGGTATTTATCCGATTTAAAATGAAGGAGAGGCGAGCGTTTTACACAAACGATTCATTTTTATGGCTCAGTGAGAGTAAAATATTCATACATTTTGATGTACAAAAAAATTTGCATCCAAACTAATTGGGTTAGAAAGTACACTTAACAAGCTTTTTAACTGTTCATACCTTGTAAAAATCAGAGCTCGATAGTGTCTGGGAGAAGGCCGTGAAATTTAACAAATTCTAAATGCTCAATGTGCCTGAGGCGCATTTCAGTGCGCCGCCGGCGTACTACATTGCGCCTGAGGCGCCTAGGAACTGCAAAATTTTTCAAACTTTGTAAGTTTGTTCTGAACATTCCAGAACTTCGATTTTTGCAAGCTTTGAATAGTTAAAAAACTTTTTGAGTCTATTTTCTAACCCAAGTAGTTTTGAACTAAAATTATTTGTACATCTTAATGTATGACTATTTCACCCTCGGTGAGTCAAGAATAAATCATTTCTTGGAGATCACTTGCTGCCTCTGCAGGTTCTTCTGACCAGAAGGAAAATGCAAAGCTTCATGCAATTGAAGGAGCAATGGTAAAGCAATATATGAGTTTTTTTTGCAAGAAGAGATCGCAGAAACAAAGTTTTTTCTGGTAACAACATGTGTCATGCTTAGATTTTAAGAAAAAAATCCAACCCCTTTACTAATCACATGTCAACCAAGTTACTGGTAGAGTAGGTAATGGACACTTAATTTGCTGAGAATTCGAACCCCACCCCCACATTCCTTTCTCGTTGTAGGATTTTCTTAAATTGAAAATAGATGTATTTGCTTCGAACAAAGAAGGATTTTTTTTTCCATAATAAATACATGCACGTGAAGTTAGCTGGTTGGAATTTTTCGCTCAATACTTGACTTTCTAGTCTCCATAGTCTATTGGGGAGACTTAAACATTTGCTTTAACGCTCATATCATGTGATAATATCTTACCTTCGGACTTGAAATAGATGCATTAGAATTTCCTACAAATAGCTATGCAATGTGGAGACGTCTGCAAATTTAGTTTATGAAGAAAACTGCTTGTGACTTAATAGGGGCGGTTTTTTTTTTTGTCATTCGTTATTCCCAATGTGCTATATCCAAGGGGACTTTGAGGAGAGGGATGGTTGCTTACCAAAGGAATTGCAAGAATCGAACTTTACCCATAAGCGTCAGAGTACAAGTGAGACATCAACTGCACTCTACCCCACTTGCAATGGGTGTCATCTTATTTTTCTTCTCTTTAATTAAAAACAAGTCTTTTAACGTATAAACAAGCCAAGGTTTGAACTTGTTTTGAAACTCATTTCGTGTCATGTTTGAGTTAATCAAATTAGACTTTCATTCAATTCAATTGTAAGTACCTTAAGACTAGCCGCGTTCTACTAAGCTTTCTTCAAAAAATAAGTAATTATTAGTATTTTTTAAAATTAAAAATAATGTATTTGTTGAAATAATTTGTCGAAAAAAGGAAAAGGAGCAATGTGCCAAGGATGGAATTAAATATGAATTATTTACAAACAAAAGTATTCGGATATTCGAGAAAAATCAATATACTCTTCGCCACATCGAATTTCCCTTGACCGCTACGAATTACTCTTGGGGGCATGGAATTACACTTGGCCGCATCGAATCGCACTTGGCCGCATCGAATCACACTTGGCTGCTATGAATTCCTCTTGTCCGCCTCGAATTGCACTTGGCCCCATGGAATTACATTTGGCCGCTTTGAATTGCACATGGTGTGTATAATTGCACTTGGCCGCTTCTAATTGCACATTGCAGCGTATAATTGCACTTGGCCGCTTGTAATTTCACATAACCGCGTATAATTGTAGGTGGCCACTTGGAATTGCATTTGCCCACGTCGAATTGCACGGCCAAGTGCAATTTAATGCGGCCAAATGCAATTCAACGCGGCCAACTGCAATTCAACGCGGCCAATATTAATTTGTAGCGGTTAAGTGCAATTCAATGCGGCCAAGTGCAATTCGATGCGGCCAAGAGAGTAACTCAAAACGGCTAAGTGAAATTCGATGCGCCAAGAGTAATTTATAGTGGCAGAGTGTAATTCAATGCAGCCAAAACTAGTTTATCTATAGCTTATATGACTTGTTGTAATGACTTGGATGCCCTCAACCTTAAATCTCCCTCTAATTTAGAGTTTGGTGCCCATACCAATATAGAAGTGCAATTCGATGAGGCCAAGAGCAATTCGATGCAGCCAAATGCAATTACACGCTTGGACCAATTTATAACATGGATTTTTGTCCAACTTTAATTGAGTGTACTGGTAATGGATGGCGCGATCACATCTCAACTTCACACGCATGTATTTATTATGGAAAAAAAAAAAACAATTCTTCTTTGTTAGAAGCAAATTCGAATTCATCTATTTTAAATTTAAGAAAATCCTACTAGGAGAAAGGAATGATGGCGTGGGGTTTGAACTCTCACCAAATTAAGTGTCCATTGCGGCATCATTGTAAGAAGAGCACATCTCAACTTGGTTGATATCTACTCCTTTACGATCATATGCCAATCCAAAATCTTTTGAATTTTGTGACTACACCCATGCATTTAAATGAGTTGCCTACGTATATGATTTGTCCAGTCTGGCTTAAAATAAGTGCGAGTCTGAATCAAAATCGTATCACCCGTAGTTCTCTATTTATCTTGGTGTAAATATCTGGTTCACAATGTTTGTAAACTTTTTAAAGGAGATTTTGCTTTTGACAAATACAATTGTTTGACTGGCGATGAATTTTAAACCAATAAAAAAGAAGGCCATAAGTAATTTTAGGCCGTAGACAACTGTTATCCTTAGTTTTATTAGGCAAATCACTTTACTTTATGTGTTGGGCTCCGGTGATCCTTTTAAGGATTAGTGGTTTGCAAAATCAGGTTTAATCAGTATGAACTCTACTGTTGGAACCCTATTTTAGGTGATGGATTTCAAGGGGCCTAATCCCAAATCACAAAGCCAAAGTGGCATACCTATACCCACTATTATGAAAAATTAATTTTTGTTTTGACATTCTTAAAGCCAGTGAAGGCCAAATTTGTCGAGGCCAAATCAGTGTGCCACTAACGAATTTGAACTTAGTGCTGATCCACGGCAATGGAATTTCAATTTTGCGCTGTCCCACGACTCTTTTAGAATTTGAACTTTGAGCTACCTCACGGCAATGGAAGTGTGCCGGTAGTGGTTAAGTCATGGTGGTTTATGTGGTAAGCGATGGTGGAGGGTGCGGGGCTTCGATGAACGTGGCTCAGAGATTTGGAATGGGATGCTCAACGAGGATTTGTTGGGCCGATCTGGGAATGTGCATTCGGTATTATTATGAAAATTGTGACTTTTCCATGTGGTAGAATTTTGGGAGCGTTATTGGCAGCCTGTAGAGTTCATGGGAACAAAAATGAGGGGATTGAATATGTAGCAAAATGCCTAAAATGCAGGCCACAATACTTAGTGACGTTTAAAGCTGTTGTGGAATGGTGGGATGGAGTTGAAAAAGTAGGGAGAGTATGAACAACAACGATTTGATGAAGAAGCAGAGGGGGAGCTGCGTTGTTGCCCGATGATAGTTCCATGGGTTTGTTCCATGAAATCAATTGCACCTTCAAATTCTTGAAATCTATGAGCCACTGGATGTTAGGAAAGAAATTACATCAACAGATAAAAACTGAATGCTCCCAATGCACCATTCAAATGCGCCAGATGCGCCCTACAAAAGGAGAGAAAATAAAATGCACCTGGGGCAAACCGTCTACCACATATGGTGTGAGAGGAACAAAATAATTTTCTAGGAAAAGTCTCTGCACATACATAGAGAGCCTAGCCTTCAGAATCCAGCTCTATATAGCTATAGTTTGGAATGTGATTGAGTTGGTTCTAGCTTTCTGGTTTGTTTGTTTTTTTTTTAATGAAAGCAACTTACCAAAATAACTTGTACTAAAGCTATTTGAGTGGACTCATTACAAAAAAACTCACCCCTCTATGCCCGACTCCCTCTACTATCTCTCACCCCCATCACAACTACTCTCGCCTTGGGTGAATCCTTATTATTTAATAAAGTGTGGAGAGCCTGATGAACCTTGTGGACACTCTTACAGAATGAATAAGTACTCTAGAACTACCCTAGCACTCGGGATGTGTGCAACGAATGGACCTTAGAATGTGTAAATGGGCGTGAAAATGTACTTTAACCTTGCTCACTCCGATGATCTTTGAATCGGTCTCCCTTCGACCAACTTTTCAAAAACATAACTTCAATATTTTAATTGGTCGTTCCCATCAACTTTTAATACAGTTAAAAAATTATATTTATCATGATATAATTGGTCTTAATCCGATTTAAAATGAAAACAATACCAGCGTTCTATTGAAATAATTTTTTTTCCCGACCAACCATTTGAGGGTAAAATGGTCATGCATTTTGATGTACAAATTATTTGCATCGAAATCAACTCAGTAGGAAAGCAGATTGGACAAGCTTCCTAACGGTTTAAACCACGAGCCAATTGGAGTTCAGGAGTGTCCGGGGCAAGTCCGCAAATTTGGGACATGTTGTGCAACGTTCCAAATGCGCCCGGGACGCATTTGAATGCGCCTGGGTGCGAAGCATTGCGCCTGGGACGCATTAATGTTGCTCAAACTTTGCGGACTTGCCCCGGACAACCCCGAACTCCAATTTGCGTGTGATTTGAACCGTTAGAAAGCTTGTCAAATTTGCTTTCTATCCCAAGTAGTTTGGATAAAAATTCATTTGTACATCAAAGGAAGTGACCATTTTACCCTCGATGGGTCAAAATATGATTCATTCCGGTAAAACGCGTAATTGTTTCTCATTTTAAATTGGATCAAGACCCATTGTATATCAATAAATAGAGTTTTTAAAGTACTAAAAGATGGCAGAATCCAGCCATGCAAAATTTGCGTTTCATTCATGAAAACTAGATAGAAACAAGACAACTACAAAAATCGTCGAACCAACTAAGGCTGAAACACGTTCTACATTCGATTTGATAATCAAATTACTATTCTAAGGTATTTCTTATATCCTTCAGTGTTTCATAGTGTTCATAGAGTATCCAAACTTCATCAAAGCAGAGGAAAAATCATTTCATCATTGAAATGGAGATATGGAATGGGAAGCTCAACAAGGATTTGTTGGGCCGATCTGGGAATGTGCATTCAGTATGATTCTGAAACTTGTGACTTTTCCATGTGGTATAATTTTGGGAGCGTCATTGGCAGCCTTTAGAGTTCATGGGAACAAAAATGAGGGGATCGAATATGTAGCAAAATGCCTAAAAATGCGGGCCACAATACTTAGTGAAGTTTAAAGCTGTTGTGGAATGGTGGGATGGAGTTGAAGAAGTACGGAGAGAATGAACGACAATGATTTGATGAAGAAGCAGATGGGGGAGCTGCGTTGATGCCCAATGATAGTTCCATGGGTTTGTTCCATGAAATCAATCGCACCTTCAAATTCTTGAATACCATGAGCTACTGGATGTTAATTACGTGTAGGAATGAAATTACATCAACAGAGAAAAACTAAATGCTCCCAATTAGGGCTGTAAACGAACTAAATCGAGCCGAACCCTGGTAAGTTCGGCTCGGGTTCGTTAAGGTATGAGTTCGGCTCGAGTTCGATTCAAGCCTAAACAACTTGGCTCGAGTTCGGCTCGTTAAAATTTTTCAAGGCTCGTGTTCGGCTCGGTTGGGATCGTTAAGGTACTAGTCTGGCTCAAGTTCGGCTTAGGTTCGGCTCGGTTGGGTTCGTTAAGGTACTAATCTGGCTCGAATTCGGCTCGAATCCGATTCGAACTTGAACATCTTGACTCGAGTTTGGCTCGTTAAACACAAATGAATCGAGCCAAGCTAAATCTAAGCTTAAATTGAGCTCGCTAAGACTCAGGATTGATTCAGCTCAGCTCATTAAACTCAAGAGAACCCAAACTCTCTCATTTATCGTATAGAATTTGAGAGAAAAATAAGTATTGAATTATATATACAACCTTAAAATTTTTTATATTTACAAATAGACCTCTATTGAATTATTAATTAAATTGAAGTATAGGTTCGCGAACCTAACCGAGCCGAATACCGTTAGGCTCAGGTTTGACTCATTTACGGAACGAGCCTATAATTGAGGTTCAGGTTTAGTTCGTTTAGCGGACGAATCGAACTCGAACGAGCTCTTACCGAACCGAGCCTCAAACAGTTCGTGAATGATTCAATTCATTTACAGCTCTGCTCCCAATGCACCATTCAAATGTGCTTGATGCGCCCTACAAAATTGGAGAATATAAAATGCGCCCGGGGCAACTGTCTACCACATATGGTATGAGAGGAACAATAATTTTCCTGGAAAAGTCTCTGCACATACAAAGAGAGCCTAGCCAGCAAAATCCTTGTTGTTATCAAACCCTCTATGTTCTCTTGGAAAGAAGCAGCTCTGTATAGCTATAGCTTGGAATGTGATTGAGTTGGTTCTAGCTTTCCAGTTTGGTTTTTTTTTTTTTTAAACAAAAGCAACTTACCAAAACAAACTTGTAATAAATCTATTTGAGTGGACACATTACAAAAAAACTCACCCCTCTGAGCTCGACTCCCTCTACTATCTCTCAACATCATCACTACTACTGTCGCCTTGGGTGAATCCTGATTACTTAATAAAGTGTGGAGAGCCCGATGAACCTTGTGGACACTCTTACAGAATGAATAAGTACTCTAGAACTACCCTAGAACTCGGGATGTGTGCATCGAATGGACCTTAGAATGTGTAAATGGGCGCAAAAACGTACTTTAACCTTTATCGCTCCGATGATCTTTGAATCAGTCTCCCTTCGACCAACTTTTCAAAAACATAACTTCAATATTTTAATTGGTCGTTCCCATCAACTTTTAATACAGTGAAAAAACTATATTTATCATTATATAATTGGTCTTAATCCGATTTAAAATGAAAACAATACCAGCGTTCTATTGAAATAATTTTTTTTCCCGACCAACCATTTGAGGGTAAAATGGTCATGCATTTTAATGTACAAATTATTTTCATCGAAATCAATTCGGCAGGAAAGTAGGTTGGACAACCTTTCTAACTATTCAAACCACGAGCGAATTGGAGTTTGGGAGTGTCCGGGGCTTGTCCGCAAAGGTGGGCATGTTGTACAACGTTCCAGATGCGCCCGGGGCGCATTTTAATGCGCCTGGGTATGAAGGATTGCGCCTGGGATGCATTAATAGTGCTCAAACTTTGCGGACTTACCCTAGACACCCCCGAACTCCAATTTGCCCGTGGTTTGAACCGTTATAAATTTTTTCCAATTTACTTTCTATCCCGAGTAGTTTGGATAAAAGTTCATTTTTACATCAAATGAAGTGACCATTTTACCCTCGATGGGTCAAAATATGTTTCATTCCGGTAAAACGTGTGTTTGTTTCTCATTTTAAATTGGATCAAGAACCATTGTTTATCAATAAATAGAGTTTTTAAAGTACTTAAAGAGGGCGGAACTCAGCCAAGCAAAATTTTGCATTTCATTCATGAAAACTAGAGAGAAACAAGACAAATACAAAAATCATCGAAGCCACTAAGGGTAAAACACGTTCTACGTTTGATTTGATAATCAAGTTACTATTCTAAGGTATTTCTTATTTCCTTCAGTGTTTCATAGTGTTCATAGAGTATCCAAACTTAATCAAAGCATAGAAAAAATAATTTCATCATTGAAATGGAGATTCAGAATGGGAAGCTGAACGAGGATTTGTTGGGCTGATCTAGGAATGTGCATTCGGAATGATTCTAAAAGTTGTGACTTTTCCATGGGTAGGATTTTGAAAGCGTTATTGGCAGCCTGTAGAGTTCATGGAACAAAAATGAGGGGTTCAAATATGAGGCAAAATGCCTAAAAATGCAGGCCACAATACTTAGTGAAGTTTAAAGCTGTTGTTGAACGGTCTAATGGAGTTGAAGAAATACGGAGATTATGAACGACAACGATTTGATGAAGAAGTCAAGGTGGAGCTGCATTGATGCCCAATGATCGATCCATGGGTTTGTTTCATGAAATCTATCACACCTTCAAATTCTTGAAATCTTTGAGCCACTGGATGTTATGTGTAGGAATGAAATTACATCAACAGAGAAAAACTGAATGCTCCCAATGCACCATTCAAATGCACCTGATGCACCCTACAAAATGAGGGAATATAAAATGCGCCCGGGGCAACCGTCGATCACATATGGTGTGAGAGGAACAATAATTTTCTAGGAAAAGTCTCTCCACATACATAGAGAGCCTAGCCTGCAGAATCCTTGTTGACATCAAACCCTCTATGTTCTCTTGGAGAAGAAGCAGCTATGTATAGCTATAGCTTGAAATGTGATTGAGTTGGTTCTAGCTTTCAAGTTTGTTTGTTTTTTTTTAATGAAAGAAACTTACCAAAACAAACTTGTACTAAACTATTCGAGTGGACACATTACAAAAAAACTCGATCACCCCTCTGGGCTCGTCTCCCTCTTCTATCTCTCACCCTCATCACAAGTACTCTCGCCTTGGGTGAATCCTAATTATTTAATAAAGTGTGGAGAGCTCAATGAACCTTGTGGACACTCTTACAGAATGAATAAGTACCCTAGAACTACCGTAGAACTCCGGATGTGTGCATCAAATGGACCTTAGAATGTGTAAATGGGCACGAAAACGTACTTTAGCCTTTGTCGCTCCAATGATCTTTGAATCAGTCTTCGTTCGACCAACTCTTCAATAACATAACTTCAATATTTTAATTGGTCATTTCCATCATCTTTTAATACAGTGACAAAACCTTATTTATCATCATATAATTTGTCTTAATCCGATTTAAAATGAAAACGATACAAGCGTTTTATTGAAATAATTTTTTTCCGACCAATTGAGGGTAAAATGGTCAGGCGTTTTGATGTACAAATTATTTTCATCGAAATCAGTTCGTTAGGAAAGTAGATTAGATAAGCTTTCTAATGGTTCAAACCAGGAGCGAATTGGAGTTCGGGAGTGTCCGGGGCAAGTCCACAAAGTTGGGACTTGTTGTGGAACGTTCCAGATGCGCCCGGGGCGCATTTGAATACGCCTAGGCGCGAAGGATTGCGCCTGGGACGCATTAATGTTGCTCAAACTTTGCGGACTTGCGCCGGACACCCCCGAACTCCAATTTGCGCGTAGTTTGAACCATTAGAAAGCTTGTACAATTTACTTTCTATCCCAAGTAGTTTGGATAAAAATTCATTAATTTGTACATCAAAGGAAGTGACCATTTTACCCTCGATGGGTCAAAATATGATTCTTTCCGGTAAAACGCATGTTTGTTTCTCATTTTAAATTGGATCAAGACCCATTGTATATCAATTAATAGAGTTTTTAAAGAACTAAAAGATGGCGGAATCCAGCCATACAAAAATTTGCGTTTCATTCATGAAAACTGGATAGAAATACAACAACTACAAAAATCTTGGAAGCCACTAAGGCTAAAACACATTCTACGTTCGATTTGATAATCAAATTGCTATTCTAAGGTATTTCTTATTTTCCTTTAGCGTTTCATAGTGTTCATAGAGTATCCAAACTTCATCAAAGCATAGGAAAAATCATTTCATCATTGACATTCGGCCAAAGCAGGGCTTAAATATTTTTAAATTCAAATTTGGGTGTCTTGCTAAAACTACCAACACAACAAAAATTGAGAATATTTTGAAAAGAGAACACCAAAAACTCGAAAAGGATTGGCTGTATTTTCTATATTTCAGTCTACTGCCACCACATTACAACTAGGATCTCTATATAGTGCCGCCACAACGGATTCCTAACATTCTCTATTCAGGAAAATATTCTGCGTGCATGTTCTACTTCTAGACACTCTCTGCATTGGGAATGATTCTCTAACAATGAGTACTATTTATTTCAACCCATTCCTCATTGAATCTCTAAAAATCACATATTTGTATGCAAATAGCTGGGAATATGGAAGGAGGAAAAGGAACAGAAAACACTTTAAGATTAAATGGCTCCTTCATCTCCTTTTGAGAACAACACAAAAAGAAAAACAAAACACTTGCTCGAACTTCTTCAAGGTTTGGTTATGCAATTGTCTGCACATCGTGATCATATATTTCTCAGAGAATTTGAGTGCTGGGCAATAATCGGTTCGTAAAGTTTTGCTTCACTGTAAAAAAGTGGACTTAGAGATCGTTTTATTTTGAGGAAATAACATCATCCAACCCGGTTTAGAAGGAGGTGTATCGTTCATAAGGGAAAGCGCAGTTCTGCGTGCCTCAACCAACCCACAGGCTTTTCTAATATATTTTGATTAACTATTTGATTACTTTTACCGGTGTCATTATGCAATTCTTCTATCGTAAAATCCTACATAATCTTGCATAGAATATAAAATTTTTCAACTGTAACAAATTAGACATGACATGTTGATGTGCCGGGGTGCAAATACGCCTGGGGCGCACTCAAATGGCACCTGAGACGCATGTGATGCAGCAAATATTTTTAATCTATTTTTTACTGAATTTTTCTAGTCCGAATTGGGAGGAGTAAAAAAAGGCAATCTTTTATAAGGATTGTTAAAGCATCATAGAGGAACAAGAAGCCCGTACAAGAATATTCTCATGGAGCTCTATCTTGGGTTTAAAAAAGGCTATCAAAGAACTACAAGAAAACTACTCACAAAATGAACTTTCTAAGAGATCTCCATATTTGGAGTCGGTTTGTATTTTTTTTTTGTTTTTTTTTTTTGCGTAAGTTAAATTCTCTGAAAAACCAAAACCAAGTAACGAAAATGACAAAGTTCAACTAGAAAACTAAGATTCAAGCCAAAATACTGTTAGACAAAATACTACTTCTCAATTACACGCATCTGCAGATGTCAAGCCAACTAATTTGGTTCTAGACACGAAGTAGCAGAAACCTTTGAAATTGGTTGGGTGGGGTGCGCTAGGCCAAGGCAATAGTGCAACACCAAGGCAACGCATGAGAGGCCCCAGCTAGTAGCGAGTAGTTGGCCCTCCATCTCAAACATTATATGGATTATTTGTTCAATTAGGTGTACTATATTGCTATTGAATGTTGATTCGGCACAACACACCAACAATGTATTGAGGCGCATTAGAAAATGAGAGAAAACAGAATGCGCCCGGTGTGCTTCAATTACACCTGAAACACATTTCAAAATGAGAGAAAATGTGGATGCGACCGGGAGCAACTTAATTGCGCCTGGGGCACACTCGAATTGCGCCTGAGGCGCTTGTGATGCAACAAATATTTTAAATTTTATTTTACAGAGCTTTTCTAGTCCGAATAGGTAGTAGACTAAAAAAAGGCAATCCTTTAAACATTATAAGGATTGTTAAAGCATAAGTGAGGCACAAGAAGCCCGTACGAAATGATTCCATGAGTTCTATCCATGAAGATTTCATTGACATATGTTTTGATTTTCAGGTATACATGATTCAAAAGTTTGGAATTTTTTTTTTTGAACATCAAAAAGGATTTTATTAATCTTTGGAAATGAATTACAAAGATAGGGATCCAAGCCAAGGCGTCAAACCAGAGGAAGGACCAACCACAAGAAGGCAAGACCTAACTCCAACAATCACATGTCGCAAGGACTCAAAAGGGAAAGAAGAAACAATCCGAGGCTGGTAAGAAACCAACCAAGAAAAACCCCAAAAGCCCACAAAAGCCATGCCTAACATCCCAAGGAACGCCTTAGAATAATCATCCTGCAATAGCATGAACCTTGGCCCTATCAACATCTTCAGCTTCCATAGCCATGAATCCACAAATAACATCCTCATCATTACCCTTGTAATCAATGCCCATAATTTTGTCTAAACACCAAATCGCCTGAGACTCGTTGAGATGAATCCGGTTAATTCCTTCACAAGAAGAGGATAAAGCAGCAGCTACAACGGCAAATTTGAACACAACACGCATTTTTGCTTCTTTCTTCCACCACTCTTCTTGGGCTTAGGAAAGCCCCTCAAATCTTCTATCGACTTCTACTTCCATTTTCCTATCCCCATGCCGTATCCTTAGCATCCTCATTTGGGTTGAGTTCCATAAATAACTAGATACCATTGGTACCTGGTGACTTAAAAAACCCACTTCTAAGAGATTCCAAAAGCCTTTATCAAACTCCACCACCTCCGAAACTGGACCATCAGCCACTTCATTAACATTATTTCCCTCTCCAATCCTGACTGTCCCAATATCAATGTTTGACGTATGATCATCCAGCTCCTCCTCCGCCTGATTTTCCTCTACTAAATCAAGCACATTGTTTTCCCCACTACCTGCCCCTTCATTATGGCTAGATTGAAAATTCTCCGTATGTAGAGTATCTTAAACAAACTCCTCTTCAGCATCAGCTACCTCTTCTATGTTATTCCGGTTGTCCTCATTTCTAACCCCTGCTTATGGACTCGGGCTTGAGTCACTAGGAGCAAAAATAGTTTGGAGAAGCGAAGGATTGTTTTCTTCAACCACATTAACCATAAAGTTTTGTTGATTATAAACACCACTTGGATACTATCCAAGATCTTGTGTGGCGAGTTGGTTGCCACCAGAACTCTCCCCTTGTCAAAAGAAAACTTTTCGATGTTACTTCATCAATTTCCATGAATGTTCCCCAATATTGTTCGCCCAACCTTTTGAAAGTTAGCATGCATTCCCCAGGCATTCAAGGGAACCCCCGTGCAAGATAACCAGGCAAACCTTTCCCTACCAGCAACCTCACCATTCCAAGGTTTTATGCCATCAAACCATCTCTCCCACCAATCTTCCTTGATGATTTTTTCCCTCACTTCCTTATTTATAAAGGTAATCTATATGTGTCTGCCCCCCATTGACCTTACCTCGGCAAATCCACACCTGCATGCTTGAACTCCTCCTTAAGAATATGTAACTCCATTCTTAAGCGCAGGATAGCAAAGGCACTCCTGTACAACCAACCATTATCAGCTTGCTCCAAAACGATGGATTTAGAACTAGGTGGTTGCATGGATACCATCCCCTTCGAGCCCCCCTCTACTGCGTGGGCATAAGATTTCTTGTGGGGATCAAAACTTACACCAGCAATTTTCCTTTTGTGACCATCCTCTGAGTTGGTATCTTCAATAAAAGTGGATTTCCATAACTGGTTGAAATATGCAAGTAATAGGTGGTTCTTGGTTTGGGCCGGTTGGTGGCGTTAGAGTGAAAAAGATGCAGACGATTGGATCTATAGAGGGGAAGGAGCTGCCAATCTCGTTCTTGTTTACTCCGGATCCTCTCCTGCATTTGTGTGTTCATTTATGCTTCACTCTTTCGATCATTTCGTTGTCAATTCGTTTCATTTTTGATAATACAATAATTCAACTGATCATTTTTCCAAACTCCAAATGTAAAGCAAACAAATTCTTCCTTCTGAGAATTGGGATTTTCCTTTTGAAGAGTTATTTGATTTACAAATGCATCCTTGTACTCGGTAAATGAACTTGAATTCTAGAATAAAATGGAGATAAAACGAATTAGATAGCATGCTTCATTATGAAGACGGTGCAATGTAGCAAATGTCGCTCAGCATTCAATCTGAGCGATTCGTCCCGAAATTAACGATCGGATGCTGCTTAGCACCCGCTTGGCGACGGGGTGCTTGGCAGCATCCTTTGGCCCCGTTTGTGATCCATTGACTCCATTCAAGCAAGAAATTGGAAGGGCTCAAAGATTGTGGTCTATGCTTGGACAGTCACTTGGAATGGTCTCTCCATTAAAATGTTGAATGAATTGTGCAGACATTTTTATTTTCCTGCCAAAAGAAATTTTTGCCTTTATTCAATTTTTTCTTTTTTGCATTTGTTAGTTTGCGTCAAATTTTTGTAAATTATTGATTTGTCTCGACGAGATGAGCCGGATAAGTGAAAAATTATGACCCAAACTCAATTATTTTTGGAAAAATCCAAAAAAAGGCCAAACAATATTCAAACTTTTTGGACATTTTCTTGGATTTTTTTTCAAAATAATAGTCTGTTGGGGAGAGTTAAACATCTGCTTTAACGCTCATATCATGTGATAATATCTTACCTTTGGACTTGAAATAGATGCATTAGAATTTCCTACAAATAGCTATGCAATGTTGAGACGTTTGCAAATTTAGTTTATGAAGAAAACTGCTTGTGATGTAATAGGGGCAGTTTTTTTTTTTTTTTGGTCATTCGTTATTCCTAATGTACTATATCCTAGGGGACTTTGAGGAGAGGGATGGTTGCTTACCAAAGGAACCGTAAGAATCGATTTTTGCCCATAAGCGTCGGAGTATAAGTGAGACACCAACTGCACTCCACCCCACTTGCAATGGGTGTCATATTATTTTTCTTCTCCTTAATTAAAAACAAGTCTTTTAACGTATAAACAAGCCAATGTTTGAACTTGTTTTGAAACTCATTTTGAGTTATGTTTGCGTTAATTAAATTCGAATTTCATTCAATTCAATTGTAAGTACCTTAAGACTAGCCTCGTTCTACTAAGCTTTCTTCAAAAAATAAGTAATTATTTGTAATTTTTAAAATTAAAAACAATGTATTTGTTGAAACAATTTGTTGAAAAACAGAAAAGGAGCATTGTACCAATGATGGAATTAAATATGCATTATTTACAAACAAAAGTATTCGGATATTCGAAAAAAATCAATATACTCTTTGCCACATCGAATTTCCCTTGACTACTACGAATTACTATTGGGCGCGTGGAATTGCACTAGGCCGCATCGAGTTGCACTTGGCCAAATTGAATTGCACTTGGCCGCATCGAATTGCACATAGCTGCTATGAATTTAGTCTTGTCCGCCTCGAATTGCACTTGGCCGCATGGAATTACACTTGACCGCTTTGAATTACACATGGCCGCGTATAATTGCACTTGGCCGCTTTGAATTTCACATAGCCGGGTATAATTGCACTTGGCCGCTTTGAATTGCATATGGCCACGTATAATTGCACTTGGCCGCGTCGAATTGCATGGCCAAGTGCAATTCAAGGCGTCCAAGTGCAATTTGAAGCGGCCAAGTGCAATTTAACACGGCCAAGAGTAATTTGTAGCGGTCAAGTGCAATTCAATGCGGCCAAGTGCAATTCGACGCGCCGAGAGTAATTTGTAGCGGTAGAGTGTAATTCAATGCAGTCAAACTAGTTTATCTATAGCTTCTATCACTTTTTGTAGTGACTTGGATGCCCTCAACCTTAAATCTCCCTCTAATTTAGAGTTTGGATTAGGTTATTTTAGTTGTTTGTTTGCAGAATATCAAACAGTGGTGCCCATACTGATATAGAAGTGCAATTCGATGCAGCCAAGTGCAATTACATGCTTGGACCGATTTATATGGATTTTTGTCACAACTTTAATTGACTGTATTAGTAATGGACGGCGAGATCATATCTCAACTTCACGCGCTTGTATTTACTATGGAAAAAAAAACAGTTCTTCTCTGTTAGAAGCAAATTCGAATACGTTTATTATAAATTTAAGAAAATCCTACTAGGAGAAAGGAATGAGGGCATGGGGTTTGAACTCCTACCAAATTAAGTGTCCATTGCGGCATCATTGTAAGAAGAGCACATCTCAACTTGGTTGATATCTACTCCTTTATGATCATATGCCAATCCAAAATCTTTTGAATTTAGTGACTACACCCATGCATTTGAATGAGTTGCCTATGCATTTGATTTGTCTAGTCCAGCTTAAAATAAGTTTGAGTCCGAATCAAAATCGCGTCACCCATAGTTCTCTATTTATCTTGGTGTGAAAATCTGGTTCATAATGTTTGTAAGCTTTTTAAAGGAGATTTTGCTTTTGACAAATACAATTGTTTGACTGGCGATGAATTTTCAACCAATAAAAAAGAAGGCCGTAAGTAATTTTAGGCCTTAGACAACCGTTATTCTTAGTTTTATCAGGCAAATCACTTTACTTTATGTGTTGGGCTCCGGTGATCCTTTTTAGGACTAGTGGTTTGCAAAATCAGCTTTAATCAGTATGAAGTCTTCGGTTGGAACCCTATTTTAGGTGATGGATTTCAAGGGGCCTAATCCCAAATCACAAGGCAAAAGTGGCATACCTGTACCCACTATTATGAAAAATTAATTTTTGTTTTGACATTCATAAAGCCAGTGAAGGACAAATCAGTGTGCCACTAACGAATTTGAACTTAGTGCCGACCAACGGCAATGGAATTTCAATTTTGTGGTGTCCCACGACTCTTTTTTAGAATTTAAACTTTGGGCTGCCTCAAGGCAATGGAAGTGTGCTGGTAGTGGTGAAGTTATGGTGGTGTATGTGGTAAGTGATGGTGGTGGAGGGTGCAGGGCTCCAATAAACGTGGCTCGCTTCCTTTGGAATTATTGTTCTTCTGGATCTAACCTCGCTCCCTTGAACCTAACCTACACAATGAAGCATGAGTAAAAACCACACTGGAGGAGCCCCGGAATGGCCCTTCAGCGTGAGGATGAGAATAGTGTAGAGAGAGGAAACCAAATGACAAGGGTTTCGAGGGTAGGAGATGATGTACCTTTTAGGGCAACTATCCCTTGGTATTTATTGAGGTTCCTTGGCTTTATCTCCAAGTTCGTCCATGAGTTTGACACAAGTCGGCTGACGTCACCTATGATGTAGCGGATAAGGCGGTTCGTGTGAGCTGTCATGGGAGACATGGCCGAGCCCAGTTGCCTAGCCCCAGGCTGAGCCGAGCCTCAAGAGAGCCTCATGGGAGACATGGCCGAGCCTAGCCTCAAGGAGCTTCATGGAAGCCATGGCCGAGCCTAGCCTCGAGGGAGTTTGGTGGCAGGCATGGCCGAGCCTAGTCGTGAGGGAGCTTCATGGGAGACATGGCCGAGCCTAGCCTCGAGGGAGCTTCGTGGGAGACATAGCCGAGCCTAGTCATGAGGGAGCTTCGTGGGAGACATGGCCGAGCCAAGCCTTAAGGAAGCTTCGTGGGAGACATGGCCAAGCCTAGCCTGGAAGGAGCTTTGTGGGAGACATGGCTGAACTAGTTGCCTTGCTCTGGGCCAAGCCTCAAGGGAGCTTCATTGGAGATATGCCCGAGCCTACTTGCTTAGCTCCAGGCTGAGCCGATCATCGAGGGAGCTTCATGTGAGAC